>JAGTTD010000005.1:31168749-32418749 GCA_018398585.1 Simmondsia chinensis
CGTGTCGATAGCTATATTTCATCACCTATACTCGGTAGCATAGAGATTCGCGACCTCGATGCTTGTAATGTTTCCCTTCTTGATAGTCACGAGTCTAGAAACGCTGTTGGATTTGGGGATCATCCCTATAAGCTCAACTTGAATTCTATGGCCAACATTGCCTCAAATTTTGGTCGATATTATGCTTTAAATTGCGTCTGGCTAAAGATGTTAAACTTAGTGCTCTTTGGAGTCAACCCAACCTACATTTATTTTTGTTGTGTGTTTTAATTTGTTTTTCAAATTGAACTCTCTTCTAGTTGTAGATCCTTTGGTTATCCCTTTCATGCTATTTTTGTTTCTCTTTCACTAAACACTTGCACGGTCCGAATTTTTAACATTACTGAGAAATTTGTTTAGTATTCTATCTTATATGTCGTCTTTTGTAGCTTACTATTTCTGTCATCCCTTTTTTGGATTTTCTCACCACGCACAGCTGAATATACCGTGCCTTCGGTCATCTCTTTCCTTTCCTTGCTTGTATCTACTTTCATTGATTTGCATTGAGGGCAATGCATTGTTTGGGTTTGGGCATGGCATGTGTGGATAGAACTTTTGTTTGTCCTTTTAGCTTAATTTTCCTTAAATTAGCTAAGTTTTTGTATGAGTGAGCATAGAGTTGCTTTGACTTTTATTAAAGACCAAATTTGAGAAGTACTATGACGATTAGAATATTTATGTAACAAGATTATTTCTAGATTTGACTTTTTAATCTATAATTTTGTCTTTTAACTCGTTAGAGAGATTATTACTTTTCACCTTAATCTTGTGACACATCCTACTTTTTAGGTTGTAATAGCGGGAATAATTTTAGAAATTTGAATCCACCATTTTACTCCTAACAATGTTGAAATCAATTTTCTATCTCTTTATCTTGAGTGATTCCAAAAAAGAAAGTCCTAGTACCCGTGAATTAGGTAGGTATCTATAACTTGTTTGTTCTTATAGCACGTATGTCTCGAGCAAGTAAGCCAGTAGGGGTGTCTTAATACCCGATACCTTGAGCCAACTGGGTTGAGAGCTGTTGGTCCAAAACTCGTTACATGGGCCACAAGAAAAGCTTAAAAAGAATCAACCGGCACTGAACACTACAGTAAGCACTAATACCTAAAAAAAAGGTATGTGCTAGTAATGGCTTAGGTGACTTCCTTTGATATGAGCCATTATGTCTGAGGAGCACTCTTCACTTGATGCCTTTAGCTAGCTGCATCAGGAGTCACTGGTCAAAAACTCGCTACATGGGTTTGAGGAGACATGCCTAACCGTGAGTTACTTAAAACCGTGGGGGCGGCGGCGGGGGACAAGAGAGAAAAGAGAAGTCTTTTGATTTCACTATTGATTAGTGGTAAATTGTTAGGATAATGGATTCCTTTGATTATTTTCTCTATTCATCTTAAATTTGGAGGTCTTGAAATAAGAAAGGAGAGAGAAGTTTTAAGCTCACTCATTAGTGAAAAGATTTGAATCAGGAGAACTTGAGTTGGAAACAGCTTAATAATAACATTACATAAGGATTCTCTGTTCTTAGGTACACCATCAAATACAACAACAACAACAATCCCAGTGCCTCAAGGGTCCCCGCAAAAGCAGGGTCCCGGGGGGGGGGGGGGGGGGGGGGGGGGTAGATGTGCACAGCCTTCCCCCTTCAGGGTGCCAACATGAAGAGAGGCTGTTTCCGAGGACCCCCAACCTGAGAGGTAAGTCTTCATCGCCTCATGGAGACCTGTGACCAATGAGTTGTGAGCAATCTGTCATGAAAGCAAAAGAGTAAGCCATAGCATAAAAATACCCAAGAGGAGACTACGAGGCAAAATCTACCCTGCAAAACAGCTAGTATAAGCAAATATGCCAAATAAACAAATAAGCGAATAAGCAAATAAGCAAATAGGACGATAGTAGACCTTCAAATATGATAGGAAAATATTGTTCACAAGTTATTCTTGCTATTGCATGCCCTAATAAATTTGTCCATCTATATTTATTTTGAGTTGAATCTTGCTTGAAGATAAGCAAGGAGTAGGTTTAGGGGTGTGCAAAAACTTGATGTAGTTTTAAAAGTGTTTTAAACCGTGTCTTTGCAAGCATGTGAGATCATCATTGCTAAATCGGGTATATGGGTTGTATCCACAGGGAATCGGTTTTAAGTCGGACTTAGTGATTAATGAGCAGTTGGAATTCGGTTTCTGTTGGTGAATTGAGTGATTAACTAAACTAGAACAATTAAAACAATAAAAAAAAGGTGTCAATTTAATTGAGACTAGTTTAGGGAATGAATTCAGGATAGCTTAACTCGTATCCCATCATTATATTATACTATGACAATGATTTAGGTAGCTCAGGCTACAAGCACTGAGCCTGGTTAATTTTTAAACTAGGGCTTAAGATAATGAATCAGTCTAAAGGTATAACCTATCGTATCACCCTACATGTAGCATTGGTTATCTCGTTAGCATTACTTAATTCCTTTGTTGCTCCTAATTCAATATTAAACGTGAATTAATACTTAAGTTAGGGCCTAAGGTAATGAACTCGTCTAAAGGCATAACCCATCGTATCACCCTAGGTGTAGCATAGATTATCTCAGTAGCATTAACAAATTATTTTGGTCACTCCTAATTAAGTATTAATTTATATAAAAGATTGTGTTCAATATTGGATAAAATCTCAACCCTAGGGGTGTGCAAAAAAAAGGGTCCAAACTGTAATCCAAACCAAACCAAACTGTAATTTATGGTTTGGTTTAGGTTAAAAAATTTTGGTTAATAGAGTTCACGGTTTAGCTTCAGTTTAAAACCATACTTAAACCGTAAACCATAAAAACTATAAAATAAAGGAATGTCCAATGATTATTTACACCATCTGAATCATAAAAAGCAATGTTGGCAGTTAATGAAAGTTTACTTGATGACATAAAAAAAGGTTATTTGCACCGATGGTCACTGTATTTTTTTTATTATGTCAATTTAGGATTTATACCTTTAATTGTGTTGATTTAGTCCCACTAAAACTTATATTTGTAAATTTACTCCTTTCGCCAAATTTAGATTAAGTTAATGATGTAATTTTAACAGCACAATTAAGTTAGATACAAGTAACTTACTGCAAATCCGTGTTGTTAATTCAATTTAACCAATCTCTAACTGAACCATAAACAAATTCATTAACAACTTAACATAAATTTTACTTTAAGGACTAAATTGACATAATACACTTGTAGATGAACTAAATTGACACCATTAGAAGTGTAAGAACTAAATTAATATAAAGGGCAAAATACAATGACCTTTTGGGTGAATAACTCGAAAATTATTACTATTAAAATTTTGTTACATAAATATTTATCAATAAAATAATTAAGCTAGAAAATTACAAATATACAACAGCCTTGAATATAATAAAATTGATATATACATGTAATTAATTTTAATCTATATTTTATTGATAAAGTATTTAGCTTTCTTAAAATTATGGTTATACCATAACCAAACTAAACCAAAACGTATTTTGTGGTTTGGCTTAAAATTCAAAATGGTTTGGTTTGGTTTGAAAAAAAAATTCAAACTGTATTAATACAGTTTGGTCCGATTTTGGTGCGGTTTGCACAAAAACCAAACCGTGCATACCCCTACTCAACCTTGGCCACGCATGAAAAATTAGTTATGTTATGGTATAGGTTACAAGCTTATAGACTAACAGTAATAATTTTTAGATTTTAACATGACTACAAGCACATACAAAGAAAACCAACAATAATAATAAATTCCCTACAGGGGTGCGTAGGTAACATAAAAAAAATCCATTGTCAAAAACATAATATAAATCTGGGATACAGACGTCTACCTGTCCTTCATCCCTAAACTAAAAGTCTACTCTTTTATGTGAGTTTTACACATTATTAAAATCTAAAAAGAGAAAATAATGAATAAAAACTAGGAATTGAAGACTCCCCAATCGATGTTGACATTGATCCTTGCTTTGATTCCTCTAGCATTCTAATCATCCGTGCTTTGGCATTTGAGGGTAGTTTGGATCTCGAAGCGGCTTTAGGAAGGAGAGGAGCAGAGGAAGGGTGGCAAAAGATCAAGAAAATAGTCTCCCCCTCTTTATTTATACTCGCGGCGTAACCCAGTTGCGGGTATAAGGTGGGCTAATCAATGGGCTGGCGTTCTGAAGCTAGCCGATTGACCAGTCTTGTTTCCCGATCGATTGACAATCCCACTGTAAGGTGTCCTCCTGTGGGGTGCAGAATGATCGATACTTTGCGCCAATTGGTCCATTAGTACCTGAAACTACAAGACCTAATTGAGTTACCGAATTACGAACCGATTGGTCATTCTTTGGCACACGTGGCCGAGTTTCTCAGAGTAGTCTTCAATTATGCCTTGATTACGCTTGATTATGCCACTCTTAAATCCCTTGTTTGCTCCATTGCACTCTAAGCAAAAATGTAACTAGATTACAACAAAATACACATGTAAAAGTTGAATATGCTGTAGAAATGAGAAATAAAATAGGTAAATATGAAGTACTTCTATACCTGATTCATAAAATTCTTAACCTTCAGTTTATTTGTGTGATAAAACTTTTAAACTTCACGGTATATCATTCTACATTAGTGAAAAGTTAGGGTACAATACAATAAATGTTTAGGTGATGGGATACCATAATTATAACTTCCACACCCACACACACACACACACACATATATAAAACATTTGGACTTTGTTTGATTATACGGTTCAATTCTTGACCGATGTTGTGACATTAAAGATTTACGTTTCTATCTGATTCATTTTTGTTTAATCCAGATCCACAAAATGATAACCATGACAGTTTTCCATTACCTGGAATCTTGACTGGCACCATTTCTCAAGGGAAGCCATTTTCTACCCAATGGATTGAAAACCTTTTCCTTCAAAAAGTGAGCTCATTAGCGAATGCACGACAAATAATGGAAAAGCGGAAATTCTATTTCTATAATGCTATTTTTGGTCCTAACAAGTGGAGCCTTTATTATTCTTCCTCATGTTCATGATTTTTGTTATAATTACTACTTCTTTTTTTGACAATTAGCAAGGATAAACTCGCGAAACAAAAGCCGGCGCCTCAACCAATAGATTTGAAAAGCACACACAAAGTGTAGAAAGGGGAAAATAACAAGGAATCTGCAACATAAGAGAGACAAGCCCAGCCCCCAGAACAACACCAGAACAATGCAAAGAAAACAATCAAAAGAAAAATAACCTACAAACTGCAGCACCAGACGCCAAAGAAAGAGCAATCAAGGAAGCCCCACTAAAGATGACACCAAAATCGAACAGCCGGAAGCAGGAACCACCACACTCCAAGAGACTGAAACGGAACCAAAAAAACACATGAGCAGGCCCCAACCAAGCAGCAAAAGACCAAACAACTGCAAACAATTGAGACTCAAACTACTCAAATTCCTCAGGAATTATGTCGCTTAGGAGCTCTAAACGCAAGTGTTTGACATTTTTGTCATAATTTTTCCTAACTCTTTGATTCTTTATAGGGTTCAGTTGCAGGTTAACAAATTTCAATTGCCCAAACATCTCATGGTTTTTCTTTTTCTTTCCAGATTTAGAACTCCTACTGACCTTGACTTGCTCGGCCATATCACTAAAACTAAGCTGGCAAGATAATTCATCATTGTCGTGATCATCAAAAGCTGCATCAGGGCCAAAACTTGGCGGGTAAGGGGGCTCAGAATCCCCACTATCATTAGGATGGCTACACTGGACCAAGTCCTTAGGAGGGGAAGGGTGATGATGGCTCAAATCTGTCCTTCCATAACCTGATCCATAGCAAGGGAAGGAGCTTCCAAACTGTCCACCATGATATCAACGTTATGCTCTACACTCTCATACTCGGGCCTTGGAGGCATGGTGAAACCCTCATCAACGTTGTCAAGAGGACGCTACTCCACAGTTCAGCCCTCTTCTTGAACACCAGCCATCACCAGACGTCCAATAATTTTGTCCACAAAAATATGACAATTATGGCTAACTAAATCAACCATGTCATCAAGAATAAGCTACAAGGCAAGCTCATCCATAACTTCTTCGTTAACCAAAATAAAGTGATTATTACCATTGATCACCATAGATATAACCTCTTGAGTAGGAGAATATGCATCTGTTTCCACCAAAACATTTACTCTATCTAAATAGTTCATCGACAAGGAACTGTCATCCACTTTAACCATGTCTCCCCAAAGCTTCACAATTTTTGGAAAATTTGAAAGGGACCTAACACTCAGAGAAACATCATAACAATTAATCCATGTTTTCCTTTTCCTAGGCAACGTCTTAAAAGGGGTCCAACGTCTTTCATACTTGAAAAAGCTTGCTGATAAGACAAGACTATGATTTAAAAAAAATAAAAAAAAATCCCATTACACTCTTGTTTAGAGGCATAGGTAATCAACAAAGTCCTACAATTTAAAAACTTTAAACTTTGCATATTCAATGCCTGCAGAATTTAGAGCTTGCTTAAACTCTTTCACAGAAATAGGATCATTTGTCATAGCGAGTAAACTCCTCTCCAACCACTCCACATTATTTTGGCATACCTCACCAATTACAGACCTTCTAGAAGATCTTGTAGGATGCAAACCCTCTTTTCTAGAAAGGGGGCCTTGAGTAGCCCATGACTGAACTGTTCTTGAAATCGCTTGACAAGTACAATCATCCTCTCGAACCCCCACAAAGGACCTTTTATGCACAAAATTACTTCTAATCGTAGGCTTGATTGCAAGAAGAGATGTGACAGGAGAAAAATGCCCATTTCTTGTTCTCCTTCTTTCATACCTAGCCCAATGCATAAATAATCTTAACTTACCCAATAATTTTTCATCCATTTTCTTAATAGCCAAATCTTTGTCATCTTTATTTGCAAATCTCATAAAAACGAAACCTACCTTTTGAGCCTTCTCTAGCTTTTTTTTTTGGAACAAAAGCATCAACAATAGTACCAAAATTTTGGAATAAGTTTGCCAGCCACCAATTGCAAATAAACTCAGGTAAATCAACCACAAAAATAGAAAAAGACATGAGGGGATCCCCTTGCTCAATGAATAAAACCAGACAATAAACGTGTGGTGGAGGCGGCGTAACATCGGATAGCGGCACGTCAACGGTCGCGGGTTCAATATCTGGATCTTCGTCACTGAAGCTTCCCCAGTTCGATGAAGAGAAGGGGGGTTTGAAAAATGGTTAGGGTTTCGAAGCGTCTTGGCAGTGGATGATGGCTGATGCTGGTGGTGATCGATCGGAGGCGGTGGCTGGTGGTTGACAGCAGACGGCAACCAACAACCCGGCAGCAAACGTCTATTTTAGCTTTAGAGAAACCACCCTCTGGTGATAACCAGCTTCCGATAGTGCGCAGATCTAGAAGAGCATCCTCAGATCGGCGCCGCCTTAAGCGGCCGACCCGGGGAAGCCCTTTCACGCTCACATGCGCGACCTAGAGGAGGCGTTGACAGTGATGTTTGAGAGGGCATTGAGAGCGATTTCATCTCACAAACTTAAATATAATTGCTATTACCTTCATGCTTAGGCAATTGTTAAGTGCCCAATTAATGTTGCGGACTTGCTCAAGCTTTCGTCTGCATTTGATAACTTTTACATGTATCTTTTCCACCTGAAGATTTAACCATTCATCTGTAACCAAGCTTTGCAATTCAGTTTTTAATGCACATTGACGACTTTTGATTTTTCACATAAACCATTTTTTAAAATGGTATTAGACAAGAATTTTAGGAATACATTAAAGCTCTATTTGACACATAAAATTAGAATTGGATTGTGAAATTACAATTTAAATTCTAATGTGATGGAATTGAAATTTTATTATTTGGTTCATCAAACCAATTGAAGGTTGGTATTATAATTATATAACGATTCAAATCAAAGGGTTGTTGGTCAATTGAGTTTGAATATTCCGAAACTTAAATAAACTACAGTTGGAGTTTGATCGGAACGGTTCACAATGCGCCCAAGTTATTATGGTCAGAGCGATTCACTTTAAATTCGAGTTGTTCGAGTTTTGAGTCAAATCGGGTCAAGTATTGCATTAGATCGTTTAAGGTTCAAGTTATCTCGGATTTTTGGTTAATCGGGTTAGATCTTTTTTGGATTTAGGCTAGTTATAATCAGGTTTTATTTCATTTAGGCCACTTCAAGCTTGAGTCATCTTAGTTTTGAGACAAATAAGTTGTATCATTTCAAATTTTGAGTCATCTTAGACTGAATCTGAGATGGGTCGAGTCATTTTGGGTATGGGTCGTATTAAGTTTTGGGTTAATTTGGTCGGGCCATTTTCACTTCTGCTCAGCTTATTTATATCACATTTAAGTTGAGTAGTTTCATTTTTTGGATTTGAGCCATCTCAAGTTTTAGACCAATCGAGTTAGGTCACTTCAAACTTTGAGCTGAGGTGATTTCAGTCATTTTAAGTTCAAGTCATTCGAAATTGGGTGTTTCTAGGTTCTGTCAAATTTTAAGTCGTGTCTATATCTTTAGATTTTGAGTCAACTTGGATTAGGGTTAATCAAGTGGGGTCATTTTTGGTTTTAGGAGCAGGTGAACCAAACAACAGAATTGAAATTCTCAGTCCCAATTCTAGCCTCAACCCTAATTCCAAGCTTCAATTCCACACTCCAAATACAGCCTAAGGGGATATAAGTGTGGGTAATTGGGTCATTTTCTAAAATAGTACATTTTTAAAATAGCATGCGAAAATTCAAAATTATCAAAATAGCACGCTCAATCGGCATACTATGTGGCAATTCGCCATCTACGCAAGGGCATTTTGGTCATTTCACTATTTTTCAAAATTATAAAAAGAAAAATTTTTTTATTTAAATGGTTGCAACAACTTTTCACTAAAATGTAAAAAAATAAAATAAAATTAGGTTGCCTAAATTTTTGTATTATGTTATATAGATATCATTATTTAATATATCAAAATTTAAAAATTTGATTGCACGTTCTTATATATCTAAGTGTATATGTTATACAAAAAATTTTTGCTACTTTCATTTTTTATTTTTTTTATATTTTGGTAAAAGGTTGTTCCAGCCAATAAAAAAAAAAGTCTTTTTATTTAAATTCAAAAAACATGAAATGATCAAAATGCCCTTGTTTAAGTGGCAAGTTGCCACATGGCATGTTGACTGAGTGTAATGTTTTGGTAATTTTTAATTTTCTCATATTATTTTAGTAATTTCAAATTTTCGCTTAGTAATTTGACAATAAAAGTGTTAAAATGTGTTATTTAAAAAATTACCCTAGATAATCGATGGACAATTACCAACAACTCAAGAAACATCAATATTATAGTCAAAACCATATTAACTTTAAAACATAATTGAAAATATTCTTTTATTAAAATATCAAACATATGGCAAGTGTGCGTAGCGTGTTATAATTATGGACAACGTTATTTTGTAGAGGTTAAGTAATGATGGTGCTCAGGTGTTCTATACGACAAGGTGTTGGAAAAAATAATCAAAAATTATTACCTTAATAGCGTGGAAATGAAGAGTTACCGATGAAGTAGAGCCGAGTGAGGCACGGATCACGCTTTCTTTAAGACGGTTTCCACGCTCCTACTGATAAGCCCGATGCAGTAGGTAAACATTGCGCCGTCCCTGGATACAACGCTCAGCTATCGCCAACGCTCTTAGACCATGCACTGATCTAAGACGCCAAAACTATACTAACGAACACTCTTAACTCTAAATAGAAGATGGGAATTATAAGCAAGCAGAAGAAGGAGAAAGCTTGTTGTTGTATATACAAAATATCACATTTTAATCCCTATTTATAGGGTAAAAGAAGATCAAAGCACTATTTATAGTGCCCATTTACTGGCATTTGTGCCGTTCGGCCAGCGTTACTGTAGTGCCCAACGGCACTTTGCTCTCTCTCTCTCTTTTTTTTTCCTTTTTTTGAAATTATTATTATTATTATTATTTTTAAAGGAAGAGCAAATAGGAATTTTTATTAAAAACCAACAATTCCCCACCTTTTAATAAAAATTTGAGTTAAACAGAACTTTCATACATCATAAGGGTGGCCTCGCCTTGAAACCCTTACTAGTGTTTCAACAATTCTCGTACTAGAGTCAAAGTAGACTTAGCCTTGAAACTTTAGCTTCTTGAAGGCACGTAGAACGTATCACACATACGAAAGCTCAAAGTGTACATCAGTTTTGAAAGTTCGCACATTACGGCCCTGTGCATTCCTGGATTTCATGAGCGCTCTAGAGAACTTGCCTGGGTTCTCATAAGAGGCGGCCTTTACCTCTACACTCATATAGGTGAGTCCGTCAAAGATGTGCTCATGGCCACACAACCCACCCGTATGGGCTACAGACTTCATTAAGAGCTGTATTAGCTCAACCTCAATTACGGCCACAAGTAAGCATGCTCGACACCATAGGGATGGGCTATCAATTAATTTCAAAATAAGGCATGCTACCCTAGTTACTCTATGATTCGTTTGTCCCTTTTCAGGGTATCCTCATGAGCAACTTATTCTTCTTTGGGCTTCAGCCCCATCCCCCTCGATGTCATCCAGATCTTATCTTTAGCTAGAGCTTTTGTTAACGGGTCAGCAATATTATCGTGTAACCTCACATGAACAATATTCACGGCGCCATTAGTAAGATGTTCTCTTACTATACTATGTTTTCTTCTCACAGACCTGGATTTTCCGTTATAGTATTTATTATGCGCACGTCCAATCGCCGCAGTGCTATCACAATGCAACAATATGGATGGCACTGGTTTCTCCCACATAGGGATATCATATAATAAGTTTGTCAACCAGTTTGCCTCATCACAGGCTATAGATAGAGCAATAAGCTCTGCCTCCATTGTCGATTTTGCTATAACTGTTTGCTTATTTGATTTCCAACATATTGCACCACCACCTAAGGTGAACACATACCCACAAGTAGACACGGTGTCTCTAGTGTGAGAATTCCAATCTGCATCACAAAAACCTTCAACAACAGCTGAAAATCTGTTATAACATAGAGCATAATTCACAGTCATTTTTAGATATCTCATTAGATGATTAATAGCAGTCCAATGAAGGAAAGATGGTTTATGTGTGAACCTACTCAAGACACCAACTGCATAAGCAATATCAGGACGTGATGTATCAGCAGCATATCTGAGACTACCAATAATTTTAGCTTATTCACTTTGATTAATAACATCCTCATTCTTTTCAGTGGGAACCAAGTTTACATTTGGATCTAACGGTGTGCTAGCAGGCTTACAATCATAGTATTTAAATTTTCTCAGGATCTTTTCTACATAATGTGATTGATCAAGTAAAATGCCATTGCTAAATCTATTTAATTTCATACCGAGGATAACATTAGCCACACCCATATCTTTCATGTCGAAATTCTTTTTGAGCATAGTCTTTGTAGAATTTATGACATCTAGATTAGTGCCTAAAATTAGTAAGTCATCTACATACAAGCTAATCATCACATGAGATATGCCAACAAACTTATAATATATACAGTTGTCACTCTCATTTATTTTAAACCCATTATCTACAAGACAAGCATCGAACTTTTCATGCCATTGTTTAGGGGCTTGTTTAAGCCCATATAGAGACTTAGTTAATTTACATACTTTATGTTCGCTACCTGGTTCTACAAACCCTTCAGGTTGGTCCATGTAAATTTCTTCAATTAAGTCTCCATGTAAGAATGCCGTTTTTACATCCATTTGATGTATTTCTAAATTGTGTACAGCGGCTATGGCAACTAGCACCCGAATAGAAGAGACTTTAGCTACAGATGAGTATGTATCAAAGAACTCAATATCCTCCTTCTGTGTAAAGCCTTTTGCTACCAACCTAGCTTTAAACTTATCTATAGAACCATCAGGCCTACGTTTTCTTCTAAGAACCCACTTACACACTATAGTTCTACAACCTTCGGGTAGATCTACTAATTTTTATGTTTTATTAGTACGTAAAGAGTCCATTTCATCATTAATCGCTTCTCTCCAAAATTCACAATCAGGTGAGGTGAGAGCTTCTTGTATGGACTTAGGTTCATCTTCGACTAAACATATTACATCTTCAATAACAAGAGGATGTTCTTGTATATTATAAATTAAATAATTGGGGCCAAAATCCTTTTGAATCCTTGATCTCTTACTTCTTCTAGGTTCTACGGTTGAAGAATCTATTGGGAGCGTATTGTCAGGTTCAACCTCCGATGAATTTTCAATATGCCCATCAATTTTTGTTTTAAATGGAAACTTATCTTGATGAAATATAGCATCCATTGTCTCTACAACTATATTATCCTCTAGGTTGAAGAATCTATATGCTTTACTATGAAAGGCATATCCTATAAAGACACACCTAATAGCTCTTTCTCCTAATTTGGGAATTTTGGGGTCTATTTTTCTAGCAAAGGCTAAATAACCCCAAACCTTTAAGTAATTCAAGTTAGGTCATCTCCCTCTCCATAATTCATAAGGTGCTTGGAGTTATTTTTTCCGAGGTACTCTGTTAAAAACATAATTGGATGTGAGTATAGCCTCCCCCCATAAATTTTTAGGTGCACTAGCGCTAACCATCATAGCATTAGTATAGCCAATTAGTGTCCTATTTTTACGTTCTGCCACCCCATTTGAGGGAGCAGAGTAACCGGGAGTAACTTTATGCACTATCCCTTCCGAACGAATAAAGTCTATTAACCCTAAAGTCTCATATTCCCTACCTCTATCAGCTCTAAAACTTTTAATCATTTTATTAAAGCGATTCTCTACTTTTCTCACAAAAATTTTTAATTTTTCGAATGCTTCATTTTTATTTTTAATTAAGTAGACATAGGTGTACCTAGAAAAATCATCGATAAATGTTATAAAATATCTTTTACCACCATGGGTTAAAATTCCTTCAAATTCACATATGTCAGAATGAATGAGCTCTAATAATTCGTTACTCCTATAAACCGACTTATGAGGGCTTTTGCTAATCTTGGTAAGACTACAATTTTCACATTTTTCAAACTTATTACTGAGTTTAGGAATTAAACCAAGAAAGCACATAGAGTTCATATACTTGTTATTAACATGACAAAGACGTGCATGTAAGACTACAATTTTCACATTTTTCAAACTTATTACTGAGTTTAGGAATTAAACCAAGAAAGCACATAGAGTTCATATACTTGCTATTAACATGAAAAAGACGTGCATGCCAAACGTTCGCACAAGAAACAATATAAACGGAAACTGAGTTATCTTTATTCATTTCAATGTTTAACTTGAACATACCATCACATGCAAACCCTTTCCCAGCAAAGACATTATTTTTGGTGATCACATATTGGTTAGATTTGATAGTTTGCTTAAAACCCGCTTTATTTAGCAAATATCCAGACATTAGATTTTTGCGGATTTCAGGGGTATGTAACACATCCTTAAGAGCCAAAACACGACCACAAGTAAATTTAATTTCAATTTCACCAATGCCTAAAACTTTAGTCGTGTGAGAATCACCAAGTAATACTTTTTTCTCAACCTCTACTGGGAATAGGTCTTAAACAAATTTCGGTCATGACAAATATGTCTAGAGGCACCCGTGTCAACCCACCATCCATCAAAATTCTCTAACAAATTAATTTCTATTAACTTAGCCACAAGCGGCTCCTCGGTCACATTAGCTTGAGGTGTGGGTCCATTTTTCCTATAACGACAATCTCTGGCAAAATGACCCATTTTTCCACAATTGAAACAAGCAACATTAGTACGTTTATGTTGCCCTTGACCATTAGGTGGGTTGCTTTGTTTTTTATATTTCTGACCGAATTTAGAACCAGTTTTAGGACCATTTTTACGATGTCCATTATATTTCGTTTCATTCCCCTTAGGTTTTAGATAGGCATTGGACTTGTTATTTTGACCCTTAGGAGTGTTTTCATGGGCAGAAAATAAAATTTACCTTATTGCGGTTTCCATTAGTTACCTTATTGTTGTCTTCACATTGTATTCGAACCATGAGGCTCTCAGTTGTTAGCTCCTTTTGCTTGTGACGAAGCCTCTTTTGGAATTCTTTCCATGACTCGGGAAGTTTGTCTATTATAGCAGCTACTTGCATTTGCTCATCTATTTTTATGCCCTTAGTTTTGATGTCATTAACAAGATTGAGGAGTTCTCGTGTTTGTATTTGGACCGACTTATCCGCTACCATTTGAAAACGGAAAAATTTGCTACAAGCATACTTTTTCACCCAGGCTTGTTCAGTATCATATTTTTCTTATAGCGCCATCCAAATTTCATTTGCACTTTCATAGTTAAGAGAGTAACAATCATAAAGATCATCGGAAAGGCAATTGAGAATATAATTTTTGCAATCTTCTTCATCATTTTGCCATTTTTCAACCAAGGTAGCATGTTTCTTTTTTTTCCTCATCACTCATTTTAGTGACATCTTTCTCATTAGGGTCCTCGTTGTTGAGAATCCATACTACCTTCATAAGTTTTAAATAAAATAAGACCTTTTTTGCCCAACGTTTGAAATGTTGATCGGAAAAACGGAACGGCTTGTTAAGATCATTGGAAATAGGCGTAGTAGAGGTAGTATTGGCTATAGTGGAATCCATGAAACCGTCTTAAAATTGTTGAAAAAAATAATCAAAAATTATTACCTTAATAGCGTGGAAATAAAGAGTTACCGATGAAGAAGAGCTGAGCGAGGCACGGATCACGCTTTCTTTAAGACGGTTTCCACGCTCCTATGGATAAGCCCGATGCAGCACGTAAATAGCGCGCCGTCGCCAGGATACAACGCTCAGCTATCGCCAACGCTCTTAGACCCTGCACTGATCTAAGAGTCCAAAACTATACTACAGAACACTCTTAACTCAAAATAAAAATGGGAATTATAAGCAAGTAGAAGAAGGAGAAAGCTTGTTGTTGTATATACAAAATATCACATTTTAATCCCTATTTATATGGTAAAACAAGATCAAAGCACTAAATAATAAAATTAATTTTTTCTTTACCCGTTGGAGTATTAAGGGCCCATTTACTGGCATTTGTGCCGTTGGGCCAGCGTTACTGTAGTGCCCAATGGCACTTTGCTCTCTCTCTTTTTTTTTTTAAATTATTATTATTATTATTATTTTTAAAGGAAGAGCAAATAGGAATTTTTATTAAAAACCAACACAAGGAAAGTATAATAATCTCTCATTACATGTATATTGGGGAACTTTAGTTTTGTTATAAAATAAAGTACAAAATATCAAACTAATGAATACAAGAAAGTAAAATTCAAATTACTCTTTTTCTATGTATATATATATTTTTTTTTTCTGTATTTCTCATCTCAGTGCAGATTACAAACATATAAATTTATAGACAAATTCAATATGTACTTAGGAGAAAACATTAATATAAAGTGTAGTTGAATGATGAAGAAGTACAAGTGAAGGGCTCTATATATAGAGCATACAAGGCAATGAAAAGACAATAGGGCCCTTAGCCTACTAACATAACAAGAAGATTGTCTTTATAGTAGAGGAAGGACTCTTGAGGAACGCTTTTTGTAAAGATGTCAGCAAACTGTTTAGTTGTAGGTGTGTAATGAGCTTGAAGATCTCCTTTGAGACCTTTATCACAAACATAATGGAAATGAACATCAACATATTTATTTCGATCTTTAGGTACAAGGTTTAAAGCAAGGTAGGAGGCAGACACGAGTAGATGGTAATGGGTCCCTTGTGGCAAATGCCAATGTCACGCATAATGTAGCGGATCTAGTCACTTTCAGCAACTCCCTGCGCGACAGTTCGATATTCAGATTCAATGGAGGATTTTGAGACTATATATGGCTTGTTGCATAGCATGCCATGAAATGAGGTTGGGGCCAAGGAAGAGAGCATAACCAGTGGTACAGTGGTGAGTGTCAGGACATCCTCCTCAATCAACATCCTCATACACTGCGACCGAGGTACATGAACCAAGAAGGATGGATAACCCATGGTCGGGGGTGCTTTTGAGGTACCTGAGAATCCATTTCATAACCTGCCAATGACTAGACCTGAGAGCATGTAGTACAAGTGAATATGTAAAGTGTAAAGTGTATGAGAATACACTAATACCATCTGAGAAAATACTAATGTAAAGTGTATTTGAATGATGAAGTACAAGTGAAGGGCTCTATATGCAGAGCATATAAGGCAATGAAAAACCAATAGGGCCCTTGGGCTGCTAACATAACAAGAAGCGCAAAAGAGACCTTATATGTAACTCTAATAAATCTTGCCTAATATAGGTCCTCTAATAGTACTGTTTACATTCAAGTGCAACAGGTTCTTACCAAAAATCAAGGGTGGGTGCCCTCGTACAACATACACAATAACTATTGGGACCTACCAGAGTTCTTTTATCTAGTTTTTTTGACTAGTAGATAAAAAATGTAAGTAATTATATACTCGATTAATGTGTTAAGGACATATGGGTCAACCATACAATATTCTAATATTTACAAACCACCCCCCCCCCCCCCCCCTCTGGTTGACCATATACTATGAATATGCTTCGTTAAAAATCTTGCAAAGAAAAACCCAGTGAGATAAAAACTTAGCTAGGGAAATAAGGTACAATATTCATAGTTCCCTTTTGGATATATATTTTAGAAACTCTTCAAGACAAAAACTCTAGAAGAGTATAATGTCCAAAATATATGTCTTTTAACATAGCCTCATTAAAAACCTTGCTAGAGAAAAAACCTAGAGGAAATAAAATGGCATGTCAACAAAAGAGATCCTTGAATCGTCGCATACCAATCTTCTAAACTAGTTTCTCGAAAGTTGAAGTTGGCAACTGTTTCGTAAATAAGTCTGCTATGTTCTCACTTGAACAAATTTGCTGAACATTTATTTCACCATTCTTTATAGATCATGCGTAAGAAGGAACTTTGGTGAGATATATTTGGTTCCGTCACCTTTAATATATCTGCCTCTAATTTTTGGAATACATGTAATATTATCTTCATATAGTATTGTTGGATTCCTCTTAATCGTGGGAAGATCGCAAACTTCTTGAATATATTGAATCAATGACCTCAACCATACACATTCTTTGCTTGCCTCATGAAGTGCAAGAATCTTAGCATGATTTGAAGAAGTCGCTATTATTGTTTGCCTTCTGGATCGCCAAGATATAGCGGTATCACCATATGTAAAAAAATATCCTATTTGTGAGAGACCTTTGTGTGGGTCAAACTGGTAGCCAACATTCGCATATCCAATCAATTACGGGTTAGATTGCTTCGAGTATAACAGTCCCATATCAATTGTTCCATGAAGATACCAAAAAAATATTCTTAGTCCCATTCTAGTGTCTTTATGTTGGTTTCGAACTATATCTTGCTAGTAAGTTAAAAGAAAAGGTTATATCTAGTCTCGTGCAATTAGCGAGATACATCAATGCACTGATTGCACTCAGATATGGTACTTCAAGACAAAGAACTTCTTTGTCATCTTCTTCAGGCTGAAAGGGATCTTTATTTACATCAAGAGATCGGACAACCTTTGGGGTACTCAATGGATGTACTATATCCAAATAGAATCGTTTAAGCACTTTTTTGTATAAGTGGATTGATGAATTAAAATTCTATTGGATAGGTGCTTAATCTGTAGTCCAAGAAAAAAATTTGTTTTTCTAAGGTCTTTCATCTCAAATTATTTATTTAGATATGTAACAGCTTTTTCAAGTTCTTCAGGGGTTCTTATGAAGTTTAAATCATCAACATAGACTACAATGATAGTGAATCCATAATTTCTTTTCTTAATAAAAACACATGGGCTGATGGGATTGTTAGTATATCCTTCTCTCATAAGATATGAGCAAAGACGGCGGTATCACATTCGCCCTGACTATTTTAATCCATACAAAGATCTTTGCAATTTGATTGAAAACAGTTCTCGAGATTTTTAGCTATATACCTCTGGTATTTTTAGTCCTTCGGGGACTTTCATATAGATGTCATTGTCAAGTGATCCATAAAATTAAGTTATTACAACATCCATAAGGTGCATGTGATGTCTTTTAGAGACTGCCAGACTTATTAAGAATCTAAATGTAATCGCATCCATTACTGGCGAGTATGTCTTTTCATAATCAATTCCTAGTCTCTATGAGAAAACTTGGGCTGCAAACCGTGCTTTTTATCTGAACACCTCTTTCTTTTCATTTCTATTCCGCTTGAATGCCCACTTATACCCAATGAGTTTTCTATTTTCAGGCGTCTGTATTATGGGCCTGAACACTGCATGTTTTTGCTAGTGAATCTAATTCTACCTACATTGCGTCTTTCCATTTTGGGCAGTTGCTCCTTTGTTGACATTCTTGAACAGACTTAGGCTTAAAATTCTCGTTTTCACTGATCAAATCAATAACAACTGTATATGCAAATATCTAATCAATAACTGTTATATTTTGGTTCCATCGCTTTCCAGTATGAACATAATTTATCGGGATTTCTTCGTTCTTGATATTTTCATTGCTTTCACTCGTTTCAGGAATATAGCATTCTTGAGAAGCCATTTTGTTGGTCATATCATTTTATTGTATTTGCATTATTACCTCTTCAAGAGGGTTGCCATTGATAGATGGACCAGCTTTCTTATTTTGCCCTCTTTTCTTTCTTAGGTTCTTGTCATTAGAATCAATTGGCCTACCATGCTTCTGGCATGCAATAGATGTATTTGTCAATGTTTTATGAGCTTGCTCTCTCGGAATATCAATCCATGCAGGAGCATTCATAGCTGTAATATGTGCCTTGGTCACTCTCTTTGTATCAACAAATGCACCTGGTAATTAGTTTGCAATCGTTTGCAAATGAACAATTTTCTGAACTTTCGCTTTACATTGATTTGTATGGGGATCAAGATGAGATATTGATGATGCATTCCATAAAATTTCACATTTTTCTCCCCCTAGTTCTGGAAACATTGCTTTATTAAACTTACAATCAACAAATTATGCGGTAAAATGGTCTCCAGTCAATGGTTCCAAATTTTTTATAATTGATGGGGATTCAAACCTGACATAAATTCCAAGTGCCCTTTGTAGACCCAACTTTTGTATGCTTGGATGGTGTGATATAGGGTTCCTGTCAAGTGACAAGTTGTAGCAGGGAGTATTTATGATAAGCAATTCGCCTAGCACGAATTAGTGTTGCAGCATGTAATATAGCATGCCCCCATGCAGAACTAGATAACTTTGTTTTCATGTTCATTGATTTGGCAATAAGCTATAAGTGCTTAATTAAAAATTCCGCAAGACCATTTTGTGTATGCACGGGGGCCATTGGATGTTCTACCATAATTCAAATTGTCATACAATATTCATCAAATGCTTGTGATGTAAACTCTCCAGCATTATCAGGACGAGTTTTCTTGATCGTATAATTCAGAAATTGAGCTCATATTAGGATTATTTGTGCAAGGAGTCTCGTAAGTGCCACGTTAATTGCGGATAATAGGCAAACACGTGACCAAAGCATCTATTAATAACATAAAATATCAAAATGGCCCATATATTGGAATAATAGGCCCACGTATACCTCCTTGTATTCTTTCAAAAAATGTAGGAGATTCAATCCTAAATTTAGTTGGGGATGGCCTAGTAATTATTTTTCCTTCAGCACAAGCAACACATGAAATTTCATTTGGTAAAAGAATCTTCTGGTTCTTCAATGAATGCCCATGAGAATTTTCAATGACCCTTCTCATCACAGTTGCACCTGGATAACCCAAATGGTCATGCCATAAAGTAAACATTCTCAGGTCTGTTAACTTCTAGTTAACCACCTCATTAGACTCAATTGGATTAATATAAGTGTAATATAATCCTGAAGAGAGTGTTGGAAAATTTTTCATTATATGCTTCTTTTCCGAGAAAAGTGATGTAATGTAAAGATACTCCTTATCGTTTTCATTTATAGTTTCAATATGATGACCATTGAACCGAATATCATGAAAGCTGATAAGGTTTCTCTGTAATCTACTAGAAAACAGAGTATCACCTATTCTTAGTTTTGTTCCTCTAGGGAATACAATATGTGCTCTTCCGGAGCCTTCAATTAAATTTGAAAACATCCGATATTATGTTAACATTTGCTTCGATTAATTGTAGCTGAAAAAAATACATTTTGCTTTTGAGGATGGTGTGCGTGGTTGCACTATCTGCTAGACACAAATCTCCACCATTGAATTTGACCAAATCAATATTTTTTCATACATAAACACATATAAGTGTTATGATTCATCATAGAATATCATAATATAATAGAGTATACAATAGTATGTTTGAAACTAAATTTTATTTTTTTGGTTACATTTTATCTTGACTTTAGGACAACTAGAATTGGATATTATAAAACTCGAAATATAAACTTATACGTGTCTACAATTGTAAAGTATAGTAAACTTTCATGTAGTTAAAATGTTGTGCATTGAAGATTTAATTATTCCATTTTAGAAATAATCAGTAAATTATCATTCCAATAAGTAGAAAATGATTACATTTTAAGTTATAAAAATGGGTAAATTTTAAAAGTCATGAACAGTAATCTAAAGGCTAAAAAACGGCTAATTTCATCGGTTTTGAATAGTAAATTTATTGCTATAGATACATTTTAGCACATCATAAATCAAATCGCTCAAAAATTTATATCTCCCCAATTTCCCAATCTTCTTCTATATTAATATGTCTTCCTTTTCATGTTGTATTTTTGTTATTCTTATTATAGTAAATCTTTTTATTATGTTTGAGGGTTTATCAATTTTATATGATTCTATAGAGATAGGCTATCTATATAAGGCCGTTGTGGCTTTATGTCTTGATCCTCTATCTTGTAGCTATAGGGATTGATTATATTTTGTAGTTAATAAATCTTATTGTAATATTATTTTTGTATTGTAATACACTATAATGCAATAAAATTATGAATTTTTAAGGCATAGCAAAAATATTAATGCATTTACACATATAACAAAATATGTCATGCTAATGATAAAATATTAGATGGGTGCTTCTATAATAATTTTTCAATAACTAAAATAATATTATTTTATTTAAATTAAACATAATGCAGTACATAATAAACTTGAGAGCAAATATGTCACTCTAGTTGAACACTCTCATCTCTGATCAAATTACCAATTCTTCCACTAACATCTTCAAAGAAATCAGACATTTTCTAGATGCATTTCATTAAGTGGAAAACGATCTTCTACAAAATTTATTTCTGCAAGTTTTTCTTTCCCTTTTAATGAAACTGGGTAGAGTTTCACCCACCATACGGTATGCACGTGTCCAATGACCTTTCATACCACATTGATAGCAATTTATTTCCATACCCTTTGAAAAATTTTGTTGGGGCAATTTTCCCTTTCTATTCTTCTCCTTATAATCTGTGTACTTCTTGAAATTTGGTCCATTTTGGGTACCATAGTTCCATTTATTTTGATCGTGACTATAACCTCGCTCACAGCCGCGTCCACATCCACGTCCACATTTACAACCTCGACCACGTCCTCAATGGTCATATGATATAGCATTCACTTTTTGGAATGCTTCAGATCAAGTTGGTCGTGATTGATGATTTTTCATCAATAGTTTATTATTTTGTTCAACGACAAGGAGGCATGAAATTGACTTCGAATATTTTCTAAAATTCCTTTCTCGATATTACGGCTGTAGGAGCATATTCGAGGCATGAAATGTGGAAAATGTTTTTTCTAATGTATCTCCATCAATAATATTCTCCCTACACAATTTCAATTGGGAGGTAATTCTAAATACTACTGAGTTATACTCGCTTATAATTTTAAAATCCAGTAGACACAGATAAATCCATTCGTAGCGAGCTTTGAAAAAAATCATAGATTTTTGGTGATAAAGTCTTTATTTTAAATTTATCTAAAGGTCATAAGGATCTTTCACAGCAAGATATTCGGATTCTAATCCTTCATGAAGATGCCGAATATACATCATTGCTCTAGCAGGATCCTGCATGGATGTGCTATTTCTTTTTTTAATTATTTCTCTAGGATTCATAGCATCAAGAATAACCTCTGTATCAAAGGTCTATGGCAAATAGTATTTTCCATATATATCGAGATCAACAAATTGAAGGCAAGTAAGATTTGACAGCATAAAAGATAAAGGAAGAAAGATAATATCTTAATCCTCAGTTCATTAGAGACTCGTGCTGATAATGTGATATAAAATAAAATATAGAATATCAAAATACGGAATATAGAAAGTAAAATTAGAACTACTCTTTTTCTATATATTTCTCTTTTATATTTCTCACCTCTGTGCAAGTCACAAAAGTATGAATTTTTATATTCAAAATGTACTATTTACATTCATGCGCAGTAGTTTCTTACCAAAAATCAAAGGTGGGTCCCACTATACAATACACACAATAGCTATTGGGTCTAACCAGAGTTATTTTACCCAATTTTTTCGACTATTAGACAAAAAGTGTAAGCAATTACATACTAGATTAATGTGTTAAGGATATATGGGTCAACCATAAAATATTCTAATATTTACAACAAGTTTCTAATTTTTGTATTGTTTTGTTTGTTTGTTTTTTATGTGGGTGAGCCCATTAAAGTTAGAAAACAAATTTGCTCAAATATACCAAAACATTCGGGGATAAATCTTTGTTTGAACCGCAAAGCATTAACCTAGCAATTACCTTTTTACAAGTGTTAATAGTTTTTTGAATCTAGCATTGATTTTTAATTTGTACCCAGATTCAGCCAATGCTCCAACTAAAGAGACATTTATATATTTCTTTGGATTTTTAGGTATGTATGTCACGAGAAAATTGAAGACATTGACCCAACTGAAACGGAAGTTAGGGTGATGGAGCAGAGCCGACTAAGATTGTCAGAATCGAGGTTCCACTTGGAATCAGTATAATCTTTTAGAATCAGAATCATGAATCAGTCAAGAATCGTAAGATTCCACTAAATGTATGGTATAATTGTTTTTAAATTCTACGAAAAATATTAATAAAACCTCAACTTACCTAGGTATATATAGGAAATATAATCAAATATGATGGGAATATTATCATGCAACATAGATGTGTTATTTTAAGATATATGCTGCTAAGTGAACTTTATATTAGGGTTAAAATATCAAATTAAACTTAACTTAAGTTCTTGAATATATATAAATGTTTAATTAACTTTCTTTTACTTCAAATTATTAGAGGAAGTTCGTTTATATATATGCTTGATTTTACATTTTTACTTTTTATTTGTATATGTTGGTAGATTCGAGGTTATATCATTGTACTCATAAAATTGTAGTATGGTTCTATCTATTAATTTCATGTAATATCAATGAATTCTAAGATTCTACGAAATTAAGATTCTATTTATGATTCAGAACGGTCGACAATTATGGAATTGTAGAATCGTAAGATTTTAAGGTATCGGGATTTTAATAACCATGAAGCCCATAGACACCTTACATCTAATATCTAAAAGTTGAGAACGCGGGTGGAGGCGAGCTCGAGAGCTTGAAAATTGATGTTGAGCTCAAGTCAATTAGATCTATTTACAACACCCTTGAATCATAATAAATCAGTCAAGATCAAGGCTAGCAAGATTTGGGTGGAATAGTCCATTTTCAGGTTACTAATTTAGGACCAAAGATATCAAGCTTAAGGCTTGGCTGTCGAAGCCCTAAAACAATGGATCAAACAAAAATTCACTTTGCTGATGAAGACGTGAGAATAACATATGACCAACACCATCAAGCTCAAGGTATGGTTATCAAAGTTTTAGATTTATGATGCTAACTTACTACGCTGAAAGGGATGGACACAAAAAACTATTACACAAAGAATTTCCTTCTCGAATACTGTTGCTGAAGGCTTGTTGCATTTGCAAAGGCTAATATATCAATGAGTATGCCTACTCCTTGGAAAAGAAAAAGAAAAGGCACCATATGCTATATGAAAACTCTAAGAGATTTATAGTGGTGCTTGCACAATTTTATAAATTGTGGTCTTCCTTATTCACAACCTACGACTTCTAATGCTGTTGCTTCATTTGTGCCAATCACACCAAATGTTCTGGAACTCGAACTTGCATGCTTCGTGGGCTAAAATATGACTCATAAAACACATATTAAGGTCAAAAGTAGCTCTTCCAATGTTTGCCCACTTCTCTACTTGAATCATTGAGGCCCACGTTTTGTTCCAACCCTTCTTGTAACTGTCTTGAGTCTGAACTAGCTTTCTGATAGCACTTGCGGTAACTTCCTTGAGCTCAAGTTGTAATTGTTTTATGATATCCTTGTAATCACAATGTAACGTGTATTTCATAGGGATTATTTTTCTAACATGACAAGATCATGCCTTGAGTAGAGTCTATAGGGGGAGCCAATGGTTTTCATTAATCTAAAATGGATCAATCTAGGTTCCTCGGATTTGTTGGGCAAACAAATGTATCCCCTTCAATCATTAGAAATTAATATTACCGCATATGAAGAGCTAATTCGACATCCAACAGCTACAAGAGACTTGAAGGGGCTGGGATGTGGGCCAGAGGGCTTTAGATGTCGATCTTAAGTGAATGGTCCTTCGAGCACCGTCGTTTATCTCGGGAGTATTCGAGGTTGTGCAGTGATGAGGAGGCCTTCTATCATCATAAGTGTCATATCTAGTTGCTTTCCTTAGGGGATTAGGGTACCCGATTCTTCCATATGTCTGTCGCCCGTCGGCAGGCTAGGAGCCGACTTTCTTCTATTGTTCGTCCTGACAGCGTGAGGACATTTGATGAGGGGAAGATTTCAGAGGCCGGGGTCTCTTACTTTCAGGAGTTGTTGACTGAGTCGAGTGAGCCGCTTTGTGAGGATATCTTGGGTCTCTTTTAGTCCCGTCTTTCTGAGGTCAAGGCTAGACCATTGATTCTTCTGATTCTGATGCTGATATGCGAGATGCTCGTTTCTCCACGGGTGATGATAGGGCACCTGGTTCTGATGGCTGTACCTCCCTCTTCTTCAAGAGGGCCTAGGATATTGTGGGTCGTGATGTATTGCGAGCTTTCCCTTCGTTCTTCCAGTTAGGGTGCATGCTAGGTGCCTTGAACACTACTCGTATCAATCTAATTCCAGAGGTGGAGATTCCCTCCACCTTTAACGTCTATGACCTGATTTATTGTTGCAATGTGATATATAAGTGCATCACTAAGATCATTACAAACTGGATGAAAGGGGTTCTTCCCTTTTTGATCAATGACTCGTAGTCTACCTTCATTCCTTGGAGGAGGATCTTAAAATAGTATCTTGCTTGCTTAGGAGCTCATGCGTGACTACCACCTTCCGACGGGGTCACCTCGATTTTCTTTGAAGGTTGACATTCGCAAGGTGTTTGGCACAGTGCGTTGGGACTTCATTATGTCTACTATGCACTATATAGATACCCCAGAGGCTATGATTGGTTGGGTGCTGGACTGTCTTTCCACAGCCAAGTTTTTAGTCACCATTAATGGTGAGCTTCAGGGTTTTTTTTTTTTTTTTTTTCCACGAGCCAGGGTTGTCATTATTGGGATCCTTTTTCCCCTTACCTGTTCGTTATCACCATGAAGGGTGTGTGGGACCTGCTTCGTAGTGCCACTGCCGATTCGTGGTTTCGATTCCACTTGCATTGCTATATTACTCGGCTCATACATCTTTGCATTGCTAATGACCTGATGATTTTTAGTAAGGCAGATGAGGGCAGTGTCTCAATTATTCGTGAGATGTCGAATCAATTTGCTGCACTTTCAGGGTTGTCCTCGAATGCTGCAAAGAGTACCGTCTTTGTCACCAAGGTTGATTCTAGGTCTCAGTAGTCTCTTCTAGATATTCTAGGGTTCAGATTGGGGCAGTGTACGGTTAGATATCTAGGGGTGCTACTCATCTCTTTGAGGCTTTAGTTCATCCACTATGAGCCTCTCTCGGATCGCATCTTGGCTTGGATTCAGCTCTTGACTTCACAAGCTCTTTCCTATGCTGGGCGTTTGCAGCTGATCAGGTCGGTGCTGTTTTTCATTCAGGTTTATTGGACATCTGTCTTAATTCTCCCAAAGGCAATGATCAAAAGATTGAGTCGACGCTCATTACCTTTACGTGGAGGGGCCCATCATGGCCCCGGAGGGGCCAAAGGTTGCCTGGAAGCCCCTTTGTTACCCTCGTAGAGAGGGTGGTCTTCGAATTCGCTACCTGGCTCAGTGCAACCATGCTTCTATAATGAAGCACATATGGGTTCTCCTCACTGATCGTGATTCTCTCTGGTCTCGATGGATTAATGTCAACTGACTGTAGGGGAAGAGCTTCTAGGAGATCGATTCCTTGGTCATGAGGAGCATCCTTGGTGTTCGGTACTTGTGTGATGGAGCATTTAGACACATTATTGGAGATGGGCATGACACTGCACTTTGGGTTGACTACTGGCTTCTTTGTGGGTGTTTATAGGGTTAGTTCATGACCTGCACTTTGACTTTTACTGGTCACCAATGAGGCTTACGTGTTTCTGACATTATTGACGGCGATCAATGAAGGTTTCCTCAGGATAGGGTTAAGTTGCTACCTCTTTGGGCTTTTGGTAACTTCAGGCCTCAACTAGGGGTACCTGACCAAGCTACGTGAATGGGTGATTGTTTAGGGATATTCACCACTAGGTTGCCTGGGAGATGATTCGTAGCAGGAGGGAGGAGGATTCCATCCATCATCTTTTCTGGTTCCAGTTGCACATTTCAAGGCACTCGTTCATTCTATGGCTTGCCTCCAATAAGCGCCTTTGGACGCATGACAGACTACTGAGACATAGGGTATAAGGCTTCAAGTCTTCATGTATGCTGTGTGGTTCAAATGATGAGTCGCATAGTCATCTCTTCTTCGCCTGCAACTTCTCTGCTTCTATTTGGTCTTTCATGTCGCAGCGCACATCCTTTGCCTGGCCTGCGCTTCCTTACCGTGAGTTGGTTTCTTAGGCTGCTGCTCAGCTTCTTGGATGTGGGGTGGATTGTTTCCTAGCATGCCTTTGACTCTCTACAACGGTTTACATTCTTTGGTACAAGTGCAACCTGAGGATTCAGCGATCCCAGTCCAAACCTTATTCAGTTATTATTGTGGAGATCATAGGATTTGTTCACTACCGTTTCATTACTGCTCCTACGCTCTATGGTGCTCATTGTCATTCTCAGTATTTGCAAGAGTGAGAGGATTGAGCATTAGTTTTTGTTTAACTTCAACCTTTGTTTAGCTTTTGCTTTTGTTAGTCATGTGACCTTTTTTTCCTTTGTTTTTGACTCTTTGTCTTTGACTTTCATTCATTGATGTAGGCCTCTCTGGTTATGACTTGGAGTATGCCCCTCATAGACTTGTACATATATATTTTTTGTATATGATGTATCATACTGACTTACCTAAAAAAAGAGACTCAAAGGGGCTCAACAACGGCAAACAAAGCTCACTTACATGGTTCTATTAGTGCTCATCCTTTTTAGTTGAACTTTTTTACCATTGTTTTGTTGCTTCAAATTCTCTCTCTTACACTACCACTAGATTCATCTTGAATAAATGTTTTCACTTTTTGAATTTCTTGCTTCATTCTTTCTAAGAGCCCCTCACAAAATACCCTACTTCTTGACAAAGATGGCACAAATTCCCACTGCATCTCTATCTCCTTTGCTTAGGCTAACAGTCCGATTAACCAACTTATCTAGCTGCTATGGGATGATGATAGATATATGGTTGACTAGTTGCAGATTGGAGTTTGTTTCATACCCCTTGATGGGGAATCCTCTGTTGATGAAGAAGGAGATTCCTCTTTAAGTCTTTAAACATTCATCATTTGGGTTATTTTTGACCTTGTTAATGAGATCCACAACTTCCAACTTTTCACCCTGATGTGCTGGAGTCCCTTTTAGTATAATCCTTTCCCTTAATAAAGGATTTGGATAGACATCCCCATTGTAAAGATGTCTCTCTATTCAAGAGTTGAACTTTTCTAGCACCAAGATATGTTCAATGGTTTGATCGCCTTTGGCCCCGGCTCGAGGGTAATTGGAAGACATTGAGGATCTTTAAGGCCATCAAGCTATTTGCTTTTCGCTCCATGTATGATTATGAAGTGATGAAAGCCTTGACCTATCTCTAGAATCAATACTATGATTCCTTCATCCATCTTGAGGAATTTCCATGGCAGATTACTCTGGAGGATTTCGCACCCCTGGCAGGTTTCTCTTCTACGAGTTTGGATCTTTCTTTGCATCTTTTGCATCACAGGAAGGAGAAGCATCTCTTAGTCCATCCCATTGAAGTTCAATTACTCCTTTTATCTGACATTTTTCTTGAAAGAATTTCACACCAAGGAGCAAGACTCCAAGGAGGACAAAATTACTTTCACTTATTCTGGTTCAACAAGCACTTTTTTTATAATGCGTCCTAGCCAGTCTTGCAGTTTGCAAGGATGTTGGACATAAATGCTACCTTTAGCAATGGTTCGATAGCCCTTGGACAATCATTGTTGGGCTAAGCTTATAGGTGCCTTCTCCAATCATAGCTAACAATTATGCTCCAGTGACATGAGCCCCTTTCTAGTTTATTCAGTTATGGGCTCAAGTTTATTTTCCCTCCGTGTGTTCTTCCCCAAGATTTTCAGTTATTATGGGGCATTTCTGGGGTTCTGCAAGATATTTCGACTTCTTGATAGATTTGGGCACTCAAAGGGATGATGTTCTATGAATCTTCTTTAGCTCCAGAAAGTTTTGATACTTATTCTTCAAGTAGCCCTACCTAGACCATGAAATTTCCATGAGCATTATGTCCAGTTAGGGGAAAGTCATCCCGTGCCCCCATGATTTGGCTGTCTATCACAAAACTAGGCTTGGTGTGGAGACATACAGGCAAAGGTTGTATGCCAAGCAGCTTTGAATGGTCCAAGTTGCCCCCTTCCCTATTGTATGGACCTTAAACCATTAGTGGGCTCACAAAGATGAGTGTCAACCTTCCCAAGGTTAGAGGATTTTTAAGGCCAGCCTAGAGATTAGGCATGGCTATGGCTACCTTACACCTCATAAATATGCATCATTGGATGCCAAGTATTCGCAGCTAGGTATTTAGCTTATCGGTTCTCTCTCGATACCATAAGCAACGTGAAGTATTTTATGCATTTCCTTAGGGATGTTCTAACTTTGGGTACTCTAGCTATCACAATGCTAGTCCTACATATAGGATCTATGAATGCTTCTTACAGTACTAACACTTGCTTAAAACCCCATTTTTAAGCTTAGAACTCAACCAACCTAGTTTTCTGAATCAAATGAAGGCTCTCCTCATGTTCATGTCCTTGCAGAAGAGGTATATAACCCATCAATTGTGCTCAGAGTTCATCTAGACTCCTTTTTGGTTTAAAGCCCTCATAATCTCGATTTCTAGAGTTCTGTGACAATTTCCCAACTAGGTTGAGGAACAACACAATGCACTTCAGAGGTGGTGAGCGTTATGATTCAAGATAAATCTTGATCATAACCTAGAGATAAATGAGGGATAAAAGAGTATGAAATGAGATAAGAAGTGAAATAGATGAAGATTAGAGAGAATTAGATGAGATTAAGAGGGAATAGAGAAGAAAAGTTGAGAGAATTATAGTTGAGAGAGAAAAAGATAACAATTATCATTCACCAATGAAATTACAATGGAAGAACTCCCCTAGGTATACTATACATAACTAATAGCGGCTAAGAACTAGCTACAATGCATAAGGACACTTGCGATAACCGACTTATACAAGCACAACTGTAAAAATTGACCAATACAACTTGCTAATGGACTTAAACTCTAACCGCTATAACCTCTTTTCCCTCCTATAGTTTTCAAACCAACCTCTTGACACACCTAAGACATAACTACGGATGATTATTCATAAAAGAAGTGCTAATTTGACTTAACTAATGACTTAAACTACTCTATTACAACTTGATTATAACCTAGACTATTTAGTACTCAATTCTATATGCCCATCTTTTGGAATCATGTCAATACTCCCCCCCTTTAAAGAATCTTGTCCTCAAGAATCGTAGCAGGAATTCCTTCATGAACCATCGTTTGCTAAGAATGTTGCCATAGACAATCCAAAACTCTCTGCATTCTTCTCTGCATCAACCACACCCTGCGACTTCCATGTCTTGGGTCCTATCCATAGCTGGATTGCAATGCTCGAAGCCTTCCTCTTCATACTTTTCAATTTCAGTACCCATTACTGCCTTTAGATGTTTAGGATTACATTTGTGACCAAAATAGTACCTTTGATTACACTTGAAGCATAGCCTTTGGGCCTTTTTATCCTCCAAACTCAATGCTTTAGTTCCATCAGGTGCAACTTGCCGCAAGGGAGCCACTAACCGACTCCTTTGACCCTCTTCGAAGTTGCTTAATACCGTAGATTCGTACCATCTTGCCTTTGAATAAGCTTTAGACAGTGTTGGAGAATTAAGCGCCTTGACCAGATTCTTGATCTTGGGTTTGAGACCACTACTGAAGCTAGAAACATAATAGGCCTCCTTTGCTCCCAGATTTATGGACATCATTCTTACCTTCAAGCTTTCAAACTGAGTCATGTACTCTTTGACACTACTCACTTTAGTTAGCTTGTTGAAATTGTCCACTACCTCTCCCGGATCTTCATCACCATATCTTTCACATAATTCATCCACAAATTCTTGCTTACTTATAGATGTATTGCTAAGGATTAAACTCTAATACCAAACCTTTGATCTCCTTGCAAATAAATCGCAGCCAATTCAACCTTCTCTGCCTTTGGAATTACATAGAACCTCAAGTACCTTTCACATCTTCTTATTAAAGATTGAGGTTGAATTCCATGAAAAGCATCAAGCTCAACCTTTGGCTGATGAAACCCAGCCTTTCAAACCACTGCAATGAATCACCTTGTTCCTCTACCGGGCTATGAGCTAAATGATCCAAAGGCCTAACGTGACAAGGTCCAACTGGTGCATTCCCGATTCCAGCAGAACCAAATGGTACTGAGGCTCCTTCTTGATGGTGCACTGAAGGTAGGATACCAGCTCCAAGAGGACTAGCTTGTCTATTGAGTTGTTGTTGCTTTCCATTTAGTCGCTGCTCAAATTTTTGCTCAAATTGTTCCTGCCTTTTGTTAAATCTTTTCTCAAATGCTAGAAGCATCTCTTGCATGTGCTGCCGCCACATTGCCATTTGCCCGGCAGTACCTCTAGCATCGGATACCATAGCAGTAGCACCAGTAGTAGTTCCAGTAGCCACTTCAGCATAGGTTGCAGCATTGGATCGAGTAGTAACAAGCCCTGCCATTTCTAGTGTCTTCTTTTCTTCTGGCCGGATCGATCAATAATTATGCTTACTTCAGTTGCTAGCCTCTATGTGCAAGCTGTGCTTGAGTGTACTCCAAATAATCGAGTTTAACTTCAGCAGAGAAAATCGAGCGCTACTTCAACAGCAGTTCACAATTGCAGTAGTTCAAGTGAAGTATAAGTGTTGAGACTTGATTATGCACTTCAACAACTAGATGTGTTATTGTTTCAGGAATGTTCAATTTTAAGCCAACGGAATCGAATACACTTCTAGCTGAATCGGTGAACCTTGAACCATAACATAAGTTTTGTTACAGATCAATTTGACGGCGACCTTTGAACTATATTTCTTGATCTATTTTAATCTGAACTGCATAGCTTAAGTCCAATGCAGCACGATCTGAACAACTAGCCAATTCTTGACCAAATTCAATCTGATCAACATAATTTGATCTTAATATTGCGCGTACCGATGAAAAATTGCAACTAACTTGAACAAAAATCTGCTAGATCAAATCAAGTGCAATGAATAAATGATTCAATGCTCCAGTAAAATTATGTTAAGAGCAGCAAATTCACCTTCAAGATCTCAAGAATGTAGCTTGATCTAAAGATAATGCAGCAAGTTCAATCTAAAATTTTGATTCAACGCAATTCTGAACAACACCACTTGATATCTAGACAGCACGATTTGCAAAATTTGAACAATTTAGCTCGATTCTTGGTTAAACACAAACTAATCAAGAATTTGATATCGATAAACTTGATCTAAAGCTTTGTAATCAAATTGAACTTAATTCACTTAATTGGAAGCAATTTGACAAGCTCTGGTACCAATTGTTATGATTTAAGATAAATCTTGATCATAATCTAGGGATAAAAGAGGGATAAAAGAGTATGAGATGAGATAAGAAGTGAAATAGACGAAGATTAGAGAGAATTAGATGAGATTAAGAGAGAATAGAGAAAAGAAGTTGAGAGAAATATAGTTGAGAGAGAAAGAGGTATCAATTATCATTCATCAATGACATCACAATGGAAGAACTCTCCTACTTATACTACATTCCACTAATGGCAGCTAAGAACTAGATACAATGCATAAGGACACTTGAGATAACCGACTTACAAAAGCATAGCCACCAAACTTGACCAATACAACTTGCTAATGGACTTAAACTCTAATCGCCATAACCTCTTTTCCCTCCTAAGGCATTTAAACCAACCTCTTGACACACCTAAGACAAAACTATGGCTGATTATTCACAAAAGAATTACGAATTTAACTAATGACTTAAACTACTCTATTACAGCTTGATTATAACCTAGACTATTTAGTACTCAATTCTATATACCCCATCTTCTAGAATCATGACAGTGACTACCTTAGCCCCTTTAGTAACTAAAGAAGGGAAACTTGTACCCCTCACCGGTGACTCCGGTCAGGAAAAATAAGAAATCCCTCAGGATCAAGCAACATGTGTTACGATCATGTGACCTTAGTCTCCCATTTTACAATATCTAACAATTGACACCCACTAACCTTTTACTTGTGGTAGCAACTCGATCACCTGAGGATAAAACATCTTAAGGTTCCTTCCTCATTATTGAGATTAATAAGGATTCTCTTCCATAGGTTGATCTCATGCGTCTCTTCTTGCCTGAAAGCTAAAAGATGTCTTAGTGCAAGAAGAGCACGTAGTCATCCGAATCCTCAAAAAGGTGACTGCTATATCAAAATCATGCCTAACTTCCCCTGTAGAACTACGTTGTTCTAAGCTCCTTTCTTGCTACCTTTCCAACTAGAAAAGCTCTCACCGAAAAACTTCGAGTGCGATCACTAAAGATCAAGTAGAGATCCCTTTAGTAATAAACTTCTCGTATTTACTTTGCTCTTCCTTTTTGTCTTAAACGTCATAGCTTGAGATCACTGATGAAGTTGTAGTCTCAGAAAGCACTGTCTGGAATACTTCTATGCATCCATAAGAAAATGGGATGGCTTCAGCTATGCCAATCATTACCGTCAAGTCCGGGGTCAAATATTTTTACTCTTTATTTTTACTCTATATTTAAACTCATTGCTCACATGTCTCCATGGGGGGGTGAAGACTTACCTCTCAGGTTAGGGGTCCTCGGAAACAGCCTCTCTTCAAGTTGACACCTTGAAGGGGGAAAGCTGCGTACATTTATCTCCCCCAGACCCTGCTTTTGCAGGAGCCCTTGAGGCACTGGGATTGTTGTTGTTGTTGTTGTATTTTTGCATTGGACCATGTCACTTTTAGAGTTTTGAGCTCACTCATCTTCTCCTTTTCAGGCATCATCATCGTCCACTCTTCTCTTGAGGTGTTATCTCATTTAAGGCACCTTGGATCTACTAAATTATTAATACTCGACAAATAGATCATGAATCCTCCTCAAGGTTTATGAAGCTCAATACTATGCTGGAACTACCACTCGAAGGCCTAACCTGAGCTAGCAATGGCCAATAAGTTGTTTCCTTAGTAAGAGAGTAGTTATACAATTTGAAGACCAATCCAATACTTTTAGAAAGCTCAAAGTACATGGGTATACTCTTATCAGCAACTCGAGCAAATGCCCAATCTTCACTAAAGTAAATGAGTGTGCTAGGCAAAACTCACAACACTTAGACAAAACATTCCTATTATCTCTCTCAGGATGTAGGTCATGCACCGCTTCTCGATGATCTTCAACAACTGCAAGTTGATAAGGATTGTTAGGACTCAAGCCTATGGTGTTAAAAAAAAAAAAAAAAAAAAAAAAAAAGGGGGAGATGACAGACCTTGAGTAGCAACTGATCAAGCTTTGTGAGGAAGTCACAACTCTTGAAGCCCATGATGCATCTGCCTCAACATGTATCAATGAACTTGAACGGGTGGTGGAAGATGCTCGACAGGTGTGGGAGGCCGTTTTGTCTTTACTGTTCAATTCTTATCCATGGATATGGACCTCGAGAGTATTATAGACAAATTGACAAACCGTGAGGGTATGCTCGTTAGAGCTAAAGTGTTGCTTTATAACACTTGTATTTTTGTACTTTGTTGTTTCCCTTGACATTTGTATCTCATGAATCAATAGATATATAAATTTGTATTGATCTTGTAAGTTCACTTACTGTCTTCTCAATTCTGAAGAATCAGTCATCCACTTTGATCTTGTAGGAACTGATGTTTAAATTAGGCCCATAATTTTGATAAATGGAATTGCAAACCTTCTTTGTTAGATTCTGATATTAGAGGAACATACTTCTTTAAAAACTCACCATTTATGGCCCTTGGATGAGTTTTACCATCGAGGTCTTAGGGTAGTATGTGTTCCCATTAAAGGTTTCAATTACCTTAAATAGTCCTTTCTAATTAGCAGACAATTTGCTAGAAACTCTATCCCTCTTGCCAATATGCCAGATGACTTTCCAGACCTAGACCTCAAAATTGAAGGACCTGGGCTTCAACCTTTTATTATTGGCCTTTACCGCCATTTTCTTCTATTTCCAAGCTTTTGGAGAGCATTGAGCTTATTTCAATCATGGTCATTAATGTCATTGATCATGGCTGATTTTTAATCATGCCTTGAGAGTTTAACCTTACGAGCAATAGACATTGATTGGACATTGAATTTGGGGACCATAATTGAAATGATATGGTTCCTATTACAACCGTCTTCAAAGCTGTAATCACTAATCTCATGCGCCCACCTTTATTTATTTATTTTTTTTTTTATCACTACACATTTTCTCAATATTTGCCTTAAGAATTTTATTAGAGGATTTTGCTTGGCCCTAAGCTTAAGCATAATAAGCAGGTGAATCTAATAGATTCAAGGACACAAGTTCGGTTCTTTACTAAAATCAATCAAATCTTATAGATTAGAGTTCCTAAAATGTTTGACTTGCAATCATTTTGTACAGTAATCTGCAGCTATTAAAAATATATGAACGTTCCTTACCACATTGGTGATTAATTTTCTCCATGATCCATTATTTTGACTGAAAAGGACCATGGTGTGACTATTGCATGCATCTCAAAAGCAAACACTTGGGCAACATACCCGTGCTTGTAGCATGCTCAATAATCTTTTGCATATTTGGTGCATTGTCCATAATTGACAACCACAAAATAGCCGTAACACCTCGTTAATCAAAGCACATTATTTCATATTAAATGGGATCCACATATCCCGTTGTGGGTCTCAACCATGGCTAGCATAACTTCATAGATGTCTAGGCATTTGAGAAAAATTCTACTAATGTCTTTCTTATATTATTCATTTGAATCTTCGAGGCTATATATGAGGTAGGAACATATCAGGGAAAATTAATAGAAACCAATTTACTCAGGTTACAGCGTAGCCAATTTCACCACCTTTGCAGGCTAGGCCAAGGATATAGGAAGATTGCAGAGTTTTGTGAGGTTACGAACTCCATTACGGTAAAGTCAATTTCACCACATTGGTTAGCTAGTCCAAAGACTCAGAAAAGCTCCCAATAATAGAGATAAATAAGAGAGAGTTCTCTCAACCCTTTATTTAATTCACTGAATCATGGAATGAGTACAATACTCCCCCCAAGGGATTATTGTGACCCATAAAAAGCTAACTAAAACTCTAGCAGAAGCTTCTAAAAACTAGGCTTAACTGGGCTACTTAAGTTAGGCTCAAATTTAAAAAAAAACCTAATTTACAAAATTGGCTACTAAAAACTAGATTAATCATAGCAAGCCCAATTAAAGAAAACAAATTAATTAATTTGGGTTAATAAAGGCAAAACCAATTAAATTTCACTCAACTAAAATTGATTGAATGAATTCAAGCCAATCTTCATAGCATTCCATGTCATGCTTCTTATGTTAGAGAAGACTCACCATCGAGTATTAAACATCTTCATCTTATGCATCTTTCGATAGTTTCCTGCTACTTGGCTCCAAGATTCAGGTAGATTGGAGGGAGAGGGCTTTGTCTTTGTTAATGGTATACTCAAAATTATTGGGAAAACTAACTTAGTTATTAATTCATTTAACTCTGATGCTAATTGTTGGATTCACATTTTCCAACAATGGTCACAACAAAGTGCACCTATCAGAGCACTCAGCGTAGGAGACTCTTCTCTCTATCTAAGCCCCCTTTCGGAGAGTCATGCTTTTTGACACCTCACACGCGAGAATTCCCGGGAATAGGGTTATCTCTCTAGATCCCTTTACTCTGATACCAGTTGTTGTGTTGGAATTCAAAAATCTTCCCTAATTTAATTAAATTAGCATAGCATAAGGGTTTAAAATTCATAATTTTAAATATAGGGTTGATTTAAAACTCTTAATTTTAAATCTACATATTTAAATTCCTAATTTAAATCTACAGGCCTATATTCTAACACATTCACAACAATAGCATGAACTTAAACAGGATTAATAAGAAAAACTGTAAATAAATAGAAAAGCGAAAACTAAAAGAGAATGAAAGAACATACCCTGAATTACTCAGTTATAAGAAAACCAGAAAGATAATAAATCCAAGAAAGCCGAGAAATCGAGACCCATTGGCCTTCTACCCAATGACCTCGAACTACCCGGGTAGCGTGCTCCGAAAAGTATTAAACTCAAGGAAAAAAAAAATTTCAAAAGAAATTTCTTTCTCCCACTAGATCTCCGAAAGTCGACACTTTCGGAAGCCTTTTACTTTCAACTAATGCCAAACCTTTGGAATAGGTACCTCTATTTATAGTAGTATATCGAAGTGAAAGAACATAAGAATTTTGATGCGTGAATTGTAGCAGTTAAAACTTAAACGTAGCGTATCATGTAAACAATAGCTGAAACGTTGTGTTTTACTTAAGCTGGAGCCCGCGTGTGCTGGCTTATCACCATGTGCCACGTGGCACACGCTGATTTGTTCGCACCCAAAGGCTCAGATCAATCTCCCCTCAGCAGCCCAGTGCGCGACACATGTCCCGTGCTGATTGGCTGCTCCTGCTTCACACGGATTACGCAAGTCATGCAATTTTTTTTTGTTTCTTTGTTTCCTACTTGTAAAAATTCATCTTACGAATTTTAATTTTTAAAATTATTTTATTTATAATTTATTATTTTTTATAAATATCATGAATAATATTTGGAAAAATTATATGTAATCATCTCATGAATATATAATTCATCTCATTAATTCTTTAATAATTTTCCAGTGGCATTAAATGTAGAAGATTGCGCAAGGCCCTCGGGGACAATTTAAATCTAGCTCCAAATGGGTTAAATTAATCATCTCATGATATAATTTAATTACCATTTGATGAGACTTAATTCCACTAAATAAATCTCACTGCACTCAAGACTTAAACCTTTTTTTTTTTGGTAAGTCAGTGATAAATACCATATATCAGAAATAATATATGTACGTCTGCGAGGGGCATACCCCAAGTCATGGCCAGGAAGGCCTACATCAAATAATCAAAGAATGAATCAAAACAAGTAAAAAGCATCAAAGGTCAACATGACTAACAAAAGGAACAAAGCTGAAAGCCAACAAAAACTAATGCTCAATCCCCCACTCCTGCAGAAGCTGAGTGTGACGATGAGCACCATGGAGAGTAGGAGCAGCAATGAGACAGTTGTGGCTCAATCTTGTGATCTCCTCGATGACAACAGAAAAAGGTATGTATTGTAATGCTAAATCCTCAGGTTACGCTCGTAACATAGGATGTAGACCATAGTAGAGAAGCAAAGGAGGGTAAGGATGCGATCCACCCCCCGGCCACAGAGCTAAATAGAAGCCCACTGAACAAGTTCATGCCAAGGAAGCGCCGGCCAAGCAAAAGAGGTGCGCAATGACACCCGGGACCAATCAGAAGCGGAGAAGCTATAAGTGAACAAGAGATGGCTATATGACTCATCATATGAACCACACAGCACACATGAAGACTGGATGCCTGGAACCCGATGTCTCAGCAATCTGTCACTGGTCAAAAGTCGCTCATAAGAGGCAAGATCAACAATGAAGGAATGCCTCGAAATGTGCAACCGGAACCAAAGGAGATGGTGGATGGAGTCCTCCTCCCTCCTACTATGGACCATCTCGCATGCTGATCCGGGGAAAATACTCCTAAGCAGTCACCCATCCACCTTACACAATCTGGAAGACCCGGCTGAGGTCTGAAATCGACTGAAGGCCAAATAGGTAGCAACTTGACCCTATCCTGAGGAAACCTCCACTGATCACCCTTAATAACATCTGATACCCGTGAGCCCCAGAGATGACCAGTGGAGTGCAAGAAGCTGTGCGAGAACTGCGCCGCAAGTCACCCGCATGGTAGCCAATAGTTAGCCCAAAGAGCAGTATCACGACAATCCCCAATGATATGCCTGAAGGCCACGTCACACAGCTGCTGAACTTCGAGGATACTCCTCCAAGACCAAGGAATCGACCCCTGGGCCTCAATCTCCCAAAAGCTCCTCCCTTGAAGATGGTTGGCATAAATCCACCGATGCCAAAGGGAATCACGATGTGTGAGCAAGACCTAGATGTGCTCCATAACTGAAGCCTGTTTCTACTCAGTCAAGTGCCGCATCCGAAGACCACCCTGTCTGTGAGGATAAAATAAGTACCTCCAAGCCACCTTCGCTGCCCCGAGGGTCAGTGAAGTGCCCTTCCAAAGGAAGGCAGAAAGACTCGACTCAATCATCTTGGCAATCGCCTTCGAAAGATAGAAGATGGATGTCCAAAAGACCTGAATAGAGAAGAGAACGGATCTGATAAGCTGTAATCTCCCAGCATAAGAAAGTGCTCATGAAGTCCAAAGCTGGATGCGAGATAGGATGCGGTCCAAGAGAGGTTTACAGTGGATGAACTGAAGCCTCAACGAAATAAGCGGTTCCCCCAGATATCTAACAGGACATTGCCCCAATCTAAACCCTAAAATGTCTGGAATAGACTGCTCAAACTTTGGATCAACCCCAGATATGAAGATGGTGCTCTTCGCAGCATTCTTGGACAAACCAAAAAGTACGGCAAATCGATTAAACATCTCACGGATAACTGAGACACTACCCTCATTGCCTCATCAGGTCATCAGTAAAGCAGAGATGAGTGAGGCGAGTACTATCACAGCAGCCGTGAAATCGAAACTGCAGATCGGTAGTCGCACTACAAAGCAAACCTCGAAGACACTCCATGACGATAATGAAGAGATAGGGAGAGAAAGGATCTCCCTATCTAATACCGCGGCTCATGCTAAAGAACCCCTAAAGCTCGCCATTAATGGTGGCTGAAAATTTGGCTGTGGAAAGACACTCCCACAACCATCGAATCATAACCTCGGGGATACCCATACAGTGCATAGTAGAGAGGATGAAGTCCCGCCGAACCGTGTTGAATGCCTTACGAATATCGGCCTTAAGAGCGCATCAAGGCGCCCCTATCTAAAGGTGATAGTCGCGCATAAGCTCCTGAGCCAACAATATACTGTCTGAAATCCTCCTCCCGGCCACAAAAGCAAATTGAGAATCGTCAATCAGGTAAGGAAGCACCCCTTTCAGCCTGTTTGCAATGATCTTAGTGAAGCACTTATATATCACATTGCAACAGGAGATCGGGTGATAGTCGGTGAAGGTGGAGGGATTCCCCACCTTCGGGATCAAGCTGATACAAGTAGTGTTAAGGGCGCTAAGCATGCACCCTGACTGAAAGAACGAACAGACAGCCCAAACTACGTCACGACCCACCACATCCCTGGCCCTCTTAAAGAAGAGAAAGGTATACCCATCAGGACTAGGAGCTCTGTCATCACCAGTACAGAATAGAGCATCTTTGACCTATGAATCGGAAATCTAAAGAGTCAACAACCTAGCCTGATCCTCAGAAAGACGAGACATAAATAGCCACGAAATATCCTTACGAAGTGGCCTACTTGGCTCCGCCAACAACTCCTGGAAGTAAGAGACCCCAGCGCCCGAAATCTCCCCCTCATCATAAGTCCTCCAACCATCTGGACGAACGATAGAAGAAATCAGGTTCCTAGCCTGCCAATGAGCGACAAACTTATGCAAGAGTCGGGTACCCTGATTCCCTAAAGAAAGCCACTGGACGCGAGACTTCTGACCATAGAAAGCCTCCTCATCCCGACAAAGTGTTGAATACTCCTAAGACAATTAAAGCTCATATGCTCAAAAGTCCATACTCTCAAGATCATCAACAAAAGCTCTCTAGCCTGCAGTCCAGGCGTCCCTCACCGCTACTACTCTGGCCAAGATGTGACTGAAATGTCTAGTATTGAGGGCATTAAACTAACTCTTTAGCAACTCCAGCTTCTAAGTGAGCTAATACTTAGGCGTGCCATTAATACTAGTCTCCCAAACTCTTTGCACTGTAAGAATGAATTCCTCATGGTCAGCCTAGAAGTTAAAGAACTTGAAAGGGAGCTGCGGGGGGTGGCACTCTCTATGTCCTCTAACTATAAAAGGACAATGATCATAACATAAATCCCATGGAAGATGCTCAATAGATAAAGCAGAGAAGGAGCAAAGCCATCCCTCACCCACCAAACACAAGTCGAGATGCTTCATAATGAGATCACCTCTAGCCGACGTGCTAGACCACGTGTAACGAAGCCTAGAATACGGTAGGACTGTGAGCTCTGACTCATAGATGCAGTCTTAAAAGTCAGCCATATGGCCATGCCATGTGTCCTGGCCACCTCTTCTGTCACTGGGACTAAGGGTAGTGTTAAAGTCTCCCAAGAGTATCCAAGGTGCCTCCTAGAGACCCACGCTGTCTCCCCGAATATACTGCCAAAGATCCCGACGAGGCCCCGGCTCGTTAAAGCCATAGACAAATGCAGCAACGAAGTCCACATCCCTTCGAATGTCATTCACCCTACAAATGAGATGTTGATCAACATCCTGCACTCTCACTACATGGTAGATGCACAAATCCCAGAGAACAATGATGCAGCACCATCGACCCCGCACCCCACTAAATATATATTACCACGCCTCAGTATTGCGAGCAACAGCAGACTCAATATTAGCAGGGTCGGTCTGGGTCTCGACTAGGCCAACCAGACTCAAATGGTCGGAAGAAATCCAACCTCGAATAGCAGTGATAGAATTGGGGTTATTAAACCCCCTCACGTTCTAGCATCCAATCATCGAAAACTGGAGGCTAGTACAACCACAACCTCCGTGGCCCCCTGGTGTTGCCACAGAGTGTGTAACATGATAGGCAGTAGGAGCAGGCTGTGAAGTACACTCAAAAGTAGACGCCTCGTCCGTGTGCTCCTCGGCTAAAAGTGTGAACCGGTTTGGTGACTCGAGGCACTATCACAGCCGACCGGTTCTTAATGCAAGCAAGAAGCTCCATGATCCCAACAAGAGCGTCCTGGGCCTCCTCAATCCCAAAAGGTATTACGGCATGACCCAAATCCTTAGGTGAGCCACTGCCCTGGTCATCAAAAGAAGAGTCCAAGCCTTTACGAGAGATACAGAACCCGCTGATGGGTTGGGCATGGAACTCCTCATAATGAAGTGATTTTGTGGGTGAAACCGATGTGGTTCTCCCTCCATTGCCCAAGGCTGGGCTGTCTGGTAGCCCAGCCACAACCACAGCCTGCGGTGGCTATGGTTGCCTACCTCTTTGGGTCAAAGGAGCACTTATCGTGCCCTATGGAAGAGGCGTTATGCCCGTGTTGGGCTTGGCAAGGCCCACAGCCTTGGCCGCAATAGGCCTAAGTTGGGCCTGCGCAGACCCAAGCGCAGGTCTGCTAGTTGGGCCCGGCCCAAGATTGGGCCGGGTGTTGGGAGGGGCCATGCTCCTCCCTCCCCTTCCACAAGGGCCCGCATTGGGCCCTGCTTGTCTAGGCTAAATGTGTACCACAGACGTCTCTGAGCTGCCACCAGCAGGCGACCAAACTCCAGCAAGAGGGGGTCACCAGCGCCCCTCTTCCATCTCCCTCGACAGTCCCAACACCTCCCACCGCAACCGAAGCTAGGGCATCAGCCTCCCCATCATTCGCACCACCTCCACCCGCTAGAGCACCATACACTGGCTGAACAGTAGCCGCAGGCGCCGTCACCCCATGGTGGGGCGCAATAACCGCAGCTCCCTTTTTTCTTCTTAGAGTCTAAACTTAAACCATTTATTCGATATTTCCCAAATATAGTGTATTGATGACAATAACTGTTGGGAAAGGCATAAAAATTTTGTTTAAAAATAAACTCTGATGCCAACTATTGGGTTCACAGTTCTCAACTGTGGTCACAACAATAGGCACCTATTAGAGCACTTAGAGTATGGGACTCTTCTCTTTACCTCAGCCCCCGGTCGGAGAGTCACGCTTCGTGATACCTCACGTGCGAGAGTTCCCGGGAATAGGTTTATCTCTATAAACCCTTTGCCCTAATACCGGTTGTGGGATGAATTTCAAAAATTCTCCCTAAAGATTACGCATCGGAACAGGTTTAGAATTCATAACTCTAAACCTAGGGTTGATTTAAAATTCCTAATTTTAAATCTACTGACTTAAATTCATAATTTAAATCATCAAATCTAAATTCTTAATTTAGATTTACAAGCATTTTGCTCTAATACATTCATAATAATACATAAAATTAAATAGGTATAATAACAAATACTGTAAATAAATAGAAAAGCGAAAAGAAAAAGAAAAGTAAAACATACATGGAATTGCTCCAATAAAAAGAAAACCAGAAAAAGAATAATATTCTTCAAAACCGATACCCCGAGACCTTCTACGTAATAACCTTGAACTGCCCGGAGGGTTGGCTCCGAAAAATATTAAATTGAATCTCCGAAACAATTTCAGAAACCCTCAAGAATTATTTTTAACTCTAATGCCAAACCTCGGAATAAGCCCCTCTATTTATAGAAATATTCCGGAGCGAGAAAATCTAATTAAAATTGAATAAGGATTGCACAGTTAACATCAAAACGCAGTGTTTCGCCTAAAATAAGCTCAAAACACCGCGTTTAGTAACAGTGCAACCGCCTCTGCTGGCCCGTCATCATGCGCCACTCGTCAGCGAGCGATTCGTCCCCGCCTAGGTACGCGGATCGCCCTCGCGTGCTGGTTTGTTGGATCCGATAAACAAGGATCGCACTGCGTAGGCTTTCTAAAGCACGATTCTTTTTTTTTTTTTTTTTTGCTTTGTTTCTAACATGTAAAAATTCATCTTATGAATTTTAATTTTCAAAAATTATTTTATTTTATAACTTTTAATATTTATTCATCTCATGAATAATGTTTGAAAAAATTAATTTACCCATCGTATGGATAAATAATTCATCTCATGAATTCTTTAATATTTTTCTAATGGCAATAAAAATACAGAGGCTTACGTAGGGACCCCGGGGACAATTTAAATCTAGCTCCAAATGGTTTAAATTAAATCATCTCATGATATTAATTTAATTACCATTTACTGAGACTTAATTCCACTAAATAAATTTCACTGCACTCTAGATTTAAATTATTTATTCAATATCTCCCTAATACATTGTATTGATGACAACAACCCCTCCACGAGATGTCCATGACAAAGGATAAATACAACCACTACCATTATCCTTCTCACAGCTTCTCCATTAGTTACCGACTTGCCCTTCACGGAATAATTCATTTATACTTGAACATATTCACAGTGTAAATTTCAAATGTCAAACACTTAGATTACTTTGGCCAAAGTTTCCAAACTATTCAAATATTTGCGAATCAACTAAGGGGACATCTGTATCTCATAAAAGACTATAGATTCCCTATTGAATACCCTGATCCTTGTCGCACTTCACGCCGCTACCCAGTGTACGTGGGATTTCAGTCGTTCGTTTTAGAACTTACTTATAGTACACCAAAGTAACTAACGCTCCATGCACAATTCCAGAATACCCTCCGGATTTAGAGTCATCGTTCAAACAGTACAATGCGAATCACTCATCTCCTATAGTAGTCTAGAAATAAGTAACCCACATGGTCCAACTCAGTGTGTCAAACACACTAACTCAACACTTTTGGATCTCTATCCACATGGCCAAGACAAGCCATCTAAAGTGTCTCGTTATGGTCTTAACATACAAGTGGTCCAGACTTGTCTTCGACTACGAGTCTTTCAAACAACAATCCATATTATTTGTTCCAAGTCTATCTGTGGCTTAGTCTCATAAACCACTTAGAACAAACTTGTAAATTGCAATCTGAGGACTACAACCATCTCATGGATGCCTCTCGAAAGAAAATCACATGCAGTATAAATACTCAAATACACAAATTTAACTAGGAAACAACTGGAACTTCAATTTTATTTATTAATTAAAATAATATATCCAGAATAAATCTGAATTTTAGGATACTATTCCTAATAATCTCCCACTTTTCCTAAATCCAATTTATGACAAAGTCTATACTCACCCCTTTTATGTTTGAACAAGAAATCTACAGAGCCTAACCATTAGCGAGCACAATCACTCTATTGTGAAGTCAGCAATACAATACTGCTTGACATTCCTTCACTAATGGCTCCCACTCCAAGGATAAAGACATACTTAGACGTCGAACGTCTATCATATTAATCTGACTGGAAATTTTAAATTAGTATAACCAACTGGAACCAGCTCACCACCTTGAAAGATCAACATAGGATCCCTAGTTCTTCTCAAGAACTAGAGAAAATATTTCACTGCAACCTAATCCATTAGGCCCAAATTAGACTAATACCTGCATACTATCCCATAGCATAGCAGACATCAAGTCTTGTGCACAACATGGCATACCTAAGGCTCCCACTGCCAAAGCATATGGAATATTCCTCAATTGCTCCTCCTATTGAGGTGTCCTAGAACACTACTCAAAAGAGATAGGGACTCCATGCTATACCTGGACAACATCTTCTCAATATAAGTGGCTAAAAAAAGACCCAACATCTTACTCTTACGACCTCGCAGAAGCTTAATCCTAAGAGTAGAGCTGGCGTCTCCTATGTCTTTTATATTGAGCTATCATGACAACCAAGTTTTTACAGCTAACGACACCCCTACATCATTCTTAATGAGTAACATATAGTTGACGTACAATACCAAGAAAGTCACTACTTTCCCTTCATGTCGGTTGTACACGCATGATTTGAGCAACCAATTGCACAAAACTAGAACACTTTATTGCTTCATTGTGGCTAAAAGGATCAGGTTCAATGCCACGGTCATCCACTAAGGCTCCCGCTATGAACCTATCAGGTATCCTGACAATCCCCACTACACCTAAGCTTTCGTGTATCTGGAACATCCTTGTTCCTATTAGTAGGTGCATCTAATGCTTCCACTATTACTTCAGTTGTGCGTAGCTGTTCGAAATTATTATCATTTTCTTTAATACTATTTTGTTTTTGTTTTGTAGCTTACTTGCAAAAACTTTATCTAAGTGTTTCGCATTGTTCACATATGTAAGGTAAAACAACATGAATAAATCATAAACACACGTTCCTTAGTAAATAAAAATCTTATTTCTTGAAATAAAGTTTCACAACCATATAAGAAAAATAAATAACTATTATTCTTCAAACCACATAAATCAAATTCCTGCCCCATGTAGGTACAAATAAGCAAAAACTTTTAAAACAAAAAACTCTAACACTAAAGACTAAACTGACGCATCCTACTACTAAGACTGCCACTCTTGTATCGCCTTCAGCTGTCAGGTACAACTCCCATCATGTAGCCTCCTGGTTAGCCTGAGCCCTTGTAACATATTACAGACTTAGTTAGTCGAACCCGAGTCCACACACCAGGAATTTGGTGTACTCACAACTACACAAGACTTAAATCAGTGAGATATCAACATACCTTCACTAGATGGTTTAGCAGTCATTGCAGGAAGAGTAGCCAAGTACTTTATGTAGTTTCTCTTCCAGTGGCCCATCTTTCCTCAAAAGTGACACTTTCCTTTTGCAGGCCTTTTGTTAGGATTAGTTGCTACACTAGCAACCTTCCCTTTACCTTTCTTTCCAGTCGGTCCTTTATTCTGCTTGCTCCCACTAGTCCTCGATACCTGAGTCAAGTGGACACTTTCCTTGGCTTGCATAACACCCTCTGCTACCTGTAGCTCTTTCATCATCTCAGGTAATGAATAATCCTTATTATTCATTGTGTAGTTCAGTCTTGAACTGAGTAAAAGAGCCAGACATAGAGTTGAGGATGATGTCCTGTTGAGATTGACTATCAATCTTGGCACCCAGAATCTCCAACTCAGACAAGCACGCCATCATTTTCATGACGTGCTCCTGAACTGGAGACCCTTCTAACATCCTCATGTTTAAGGGCTTCCTCATCAGCTCTTGCCTAGCAGCCCTATCTTGATCACCAAACATTTTCTTTAAATGTTTGACCATTTCAGCTGTTGTTTCCATCTCAAGCATTTGATGCTTGAGTACATTGGTCACAGAGGCCAAAATGTAGCATCTGGCTAACTCATTAGCCTTATTCCAGCGTTCATAACACTCTTTAACAGCAACTGCAGAATTATTAGCGGGCACCGTAGGTCAAGCTTTAGTGAGAACAAACTTATGACCCTCATGTATTAATACAATGTCCAGGTTCATTTTCCAGGTGAAGTAATTCGGTCCAGTTAAAGCATTATCTTTCAGAATTGAATGAAGTGCACCAGTCGCAGCCATTTCAAAATACTGTAAATGCAAACAATCGTGTAACTATCTTATATGAGTCACGTATAATACAATGATTTATATATTCTTTCAATTTAGCATACACAATAAGTCAGATATCCACCAAACTGTACTATCATGCATACAATGATGACCCAAAAACACCACGCCTTACTCCCCGGCAGCGGGGTCGCACGAAGCTAGTTCAGGTGAGAATTATTCTCAATTAACCTATTTTTCTAGTAACTCTTACTAAACATGATTAACTCACCACTTTACCTTAGTCTCTAACATGACACAACAGAGCTCCTCGGGGAGGCTAATGCATCACGCTAGTCAAGTGTAAACCATTACCTAAACCTCCATACAAATACACGAAATACTCCACGGCAGCATGGTCGCATCGCTTCTTTGCACTTTGGTTTATCATAAAGAAGTCTAACCCTGTAATTTGCAAACCAACATCCTCCGCAGGGAGGTCTATCGATCTACTATACTGCTAGACCGGTAATGGAGACCGTGAGGTTACAACAATTGAAAACTCGCTCCCACTTGATTTTTATAACTAGTGGTTTTTAATTAACTTGCATTTAGAACTTGGATTATCTCATAATCCCCTTTAGAATCTCATTCTAAAATTAACCAAAATTAATTAAATAATTTATTTAAAAACGCTATCTTTTGCAGTATAGATTATCTCATAATCTCGCAATAATAATCTTATTCTAAAACCAATCAATAATATTAATTAATTAATTTCAATTAAAACATTCTCAATATTTAATATAGATCATCACATAATCTACTTTTATATTCTAATTCCAAAATTAAATTAAAGTAGTTTTAAAACCAATAGCGATTTGTGTTTAGACTATCTCATAATCTATTTTAGAATCTTATTCTAAAGTTAAACAAGCTTAGACTATCCAATAGTCTAGTTGAGAATCTTATTCTAAAATTTAATTAACAAAATTTAACTTTTATTTCAAAATAAAGTTTAACTTACACTATCTTATAGTCCATTTTAGAATCGTATTCTAAAATAATTTTAAATAACTTTTATTTAAAATACACTGATTTACAACTCAACTTATCTTATAATTTAATTTAGAATCTTACTCTAAAACAAAAATTAATTAATTAATAATTATTATGTAAATCAGTATTGACGTCTTTGCGTCCAAAAATTAAAAAAATAAATTAATTTTTTAATATAATGCTGATGTCAGCGTCAGCCGGACGCTGACAATACGCGTCTGAATTTTTTTTAATTAAAATATTTAATTTTAAAATAAATTAAATTTAATCTCATTAAATTAATTTTATCCGATTTCATATTGAATAAATAAATCTAATCCCATTAGGTTACCTTTATCCAATATATAAAAAAAAGATTTAAATCTAATCTTATTAGATCAACTTTATCCAATATAAAAAAAAATATATATATATATTTAGATCTAATCTTATTAGATCAATTTTATCTGATTTCTTAAATCATGACTGAGAACATATACTCTCATTATATGAACAACACAATCGCAAATTTATGGGTTGTTCCAAATTAACGATTAATTCATTAACGGATTTAAACAATTTAAATCATCCCCATAAACTATCTAGTTAACTATTAACTCCTTTAACCGATTTAAACAATTCAAATCGATACTTTAAGATAATCTAATTAGCAATTAGCTACTTTAATGACGCAAACAATTTAAATCACAAATACAAAGAATAATGTGAATTAACTGTTAATTCTTTTAATGATTTAAACAATTTAAATCAAATCGTCAAATTGAACTAATTTTCCTTCTTAATGAAATCTCTATTTTATTAAATCGCAAATCTATTTATTTCGATCTTATTATACCTAATCATGTATATTATGAATGTAATCAAAGGCTGGCTCTGATACCAATTGTTAGGAAAAGCATAAAAATTTTGTTAAAAAATAAACTCTGATGCCAACTATTAGGTTCACAGTTCTCAACTATGGTCACAATAATAGACACCTATTAGAGCACTTAGAGTATGAGACTCTTCTCTTTACCTAAGCCCCCGGTAGGAGAGTCACGCTTTGTGACACCTCATGTGCGAGAGTTCCCGGGAATAGGTTTATCTCTATAAACCCTTTGCCCTAATACCAGTTGTGGGATGAATTTCAAAAATTCTCCTTAAAGATTACGCAGCGGAACAGGTTTAGAATATATAACTCTAAACCTAGGGTTGATTTAAAATTCCTAATTTTAAATCTACTGACTTAAATTCATAATTTAAATCATCAAATCCAAATTCTTAATTTAGATTTATAAGCCTTTTGCTCTAATACATTCATAATAATATATAAAATTAAATAGGTCTAATAACGAATACTGTAAATAAATAGAAAAGTGAAACTAAAAGAAAAAGAAAAGAAAAACATACCTGGAATTGCTCCAATAAAAAGAAAACCAGAAAAAGAATAATATTCTTCAAACCCGATACCCCGAGACCTTCTATGCAATAACCTCGAACTGCCCGGAGGGTGGGCTCCGAAAAGTATTAAACTGAATCTCCGAAACAATTTCAGAAACCCTAAAGAATTATTTTTAACTCTACTACCAAACCTAGGAATAAGCCCCTCTATTTATAGAAATATTTCGGAGCGAGAAAATCTAATTAAAATCGAATAAGGATTGCACAGTTAACATCAAAACGTAGCGTTTCACCTTAAATAAGCTCAAAACGCCGCGTTTAGTAACAGTGCAACCGCCTCTGCTGGCCCGTCATCGTGAGCCACGTGTCAACGCGTGATTCGCCCCTGCCTAGGCACGCGGATTGCCCTTGTGGGCGTGCGCGCGGGTTTGTTGGATCCGATAAACACGGATCGCACTGTGCAGGCTTTCTAAAACGTGATTTTTTTTTTTTTTTGTTTCTCACATGTAAAACTTCATCTTATGAATTTTAATTTTCAAAAATTATTTTATTTTATAATTTTTAATATTTATTCATCTCATGAATAATGTTTGAAAAAATTAATTTACCCATCGTATGGATAAATAATTCATCTCATGAATTCTTTAATATTTTTCTAATGGCAATAAAAATACAGAGGCTTACGTTGGGACCCCGGGGACAATTTAAATCTAGCTCCGAACGGGTTAAATTAAATCATGTCATGATATTAATTTAATTACCGTATAATGAGACTTAATTCCACTAAATAAATCTCACTGCACTCTAGACTTAAATTATTTATTCGATATCTCTCTAATATACTGTATTGATGACAACAACCCCTCCACGAGATGTCCATGGCAAAGGATAAATATAACCACTACCATTATCCTTCTCACGGCTTCTCCATTAGTTACCGACTCGCCCTTCACTGAATAATTCATTTATAATTGAACATATTCACAGTATAAATTTCAAATGTTCCTACACTTGGAATACTTTGGCCAAAATTTCTGAACTATTCAAATATTTGCGAATCATCTAAGGGGACATCTGTATCTCATAAAAGACTGTAGATTCCCTATTGAATACCCTGATCCTTGTCGCACTTCATGCCGCTACCCAATGTACGTGGGATTTCAGTCCTTCATTTTAGACCTTACTTATAGTACACCAAAGTAACTAACGCTCCATGCACAAGTCCAGAATACCCTCAGGATTTAGAGTCATCGTTCAAACAGTACAATGCGAATCACTCATCTCCTATAGTAGTCTAGAAATAAGTAACCCACATGGTCCAACTCAGTGTCTCAAACACACTAACTTAACACTTTTGGATCTCCATCCACATGACCAAGACAAGCCATCTAAAGTGTCTCATTATAGTCTTAACATACAAGTGGTCCAGACTTGTCTTCGACTACTAGTCTTTCAAACAACAATCCATATCATTTGTTCCAAGTCTATCTGTGGCTTAGTCTCTTAAACCACTTAGAACAAACTTGTAAATTGCAATCTGAGGACTACACCCATCTCATGAATGCCTCTCAAAAAAAAATCACATGCAGTATAAATGCTCAAATACGCAAATTTAACTAGGAAACGACTGGAACTTCAATTTTATTTATATATTAAAATAATATATCCAGAATAAATCTCGATTTCAGAACACTGTTCCTGACAATAACCCCTCCACCAAGATGTCCATGACAAAGAATAAATATAACCACTACCATTATCCTTCTCATAGCTTCTCATTTAGTTACCGACTCGCCCTTTATAAGATAATTCATTTATGCTTGAATATATTCGTAGCATAAATTCCAAATGCCAAATACTTAGAATACTTTGGCCAAAGTTTTTGAACTATTCAAATACTTACGAATCAACTAAGGGGATATCTGTAACTCATAAGATATTGCAGATTCCATATTGAATACCTGATCTTTGTCACACTTTACACCGCTACCCAATGTATGTCGGAAATTCAGCCATACATTTAGGCCTTACTTATAGTACAGCAAAGTAAATAACGCTCCATGCACAAGTCTAGAATACTCCTAAGATTTGGAGTCGTTGTTCAAATAGTACAACATGAATCACTTATCTCCGATAGTAGTCTAGAAACAATTAATCCACATTGTCCAATTCAGTGTGTCAATCTTTTAAACACACCAACCTAACACTTTTGGATCACCATCCACATGACCAAGACAAGTCATCTAAAGTGTTAAGTCATGGTCTTAGTAGACAAGTAGCCCAAACTCATCATCAACCATGAGTTATTCAAATAACATTTCATACCATTTGTTCCAAGTCTATCTGTGGCTGAATCTCATTATTCATTTAGAACAAATATGTAAAATATAATTTGAGAACTCTGTGCATCTCATGGATGATACTTAAAAGAAAATCACATGCAGTATAAATACTCGCTTATACAAATTTAACAAGGAAATGACTAGAACTTCAGTTTTATTCATTAATAAAATAATATTAATAGAATAAATCTGGATTTTAGAACACTATTCTTAACAAAAATGTCGGTGGATTGTGGTACATTTGGGGTCTGATTTCGGAGAAGGATTCTAGTGGCGCGTGCCAGTTTCTACTGTATACGGGTAGTCAGGTACAAGGATCTAGGTCGATTAGCAGCTACTGACTTTGGTGCTAGTGGTTTGGTTCTTCAAAAGTTGTCGGGTGTTGGGGTAATGAAGGGCCAGTCTTAGCGGGGGTCTTTGGTGGAGCGTGAAGGTACATCATGTGGTATTAGGTGGTGTTTCTTGTGCTGTTGGGTTCGCCTCCTTCTAAAGAAGAAGAGGGAGTTGGCGTTGAGAGCTTTGGGGCGGAGGTCGAGTGACATATGAAGTAGCAATGGGTTCAATTTTTATTATGACAATGGGTTTTTTCTGTTTCGATTTTTTTACTATGCGGTACTGAATTTGAGTGGTAGTAGATGTAGATGGTAATGGTTAGCGAAATTTAAAAAAAAAAATTGATGGTGATGAACAAGAAAGATTTAGTAGGCTCTAGTACGACATGTGAAAGTACAGCAAAAAAAGGATAGGTGTCGATTATGGCAATGTTAGAAATGCCATGAATTGGTAGATTGTTATTTTCTATGCTTTGAGAAACCCCACTATAGCAAACGTTTTACACCACCCTAGTTAGTTAGGCCAAAGATATAAAAGAAATGTCAATCATAGAAAGAAATAGATAATTCACTTAATCATTGAATGAATTCAGGAGTAACACGAAGGTGGTATTTATAGACTCAAAAATTCCTTATTAAAACCATAATAGAAGCCTCTATCAATTAGGCTAAACGAGGCTACCTAAGTTAGACCCAAAAACAAAACAACTACTTAATTAATGTGGCTACTAAAAACTTGATTAATTAATGCATGCCCAACTAAAGAAATCTAATTAATTACATTTGGGCTGATAAAGGCTGACTAAATAAATTGAACTCAACTAAAATTGATTAATTAGATTTAGGAAAATCTTCATAACATTGTGTGTCATTTTAAGTGCACTCCATGGAAACCAACGGTGGGCCTCCTCTAATCCTTAGTGTTCTCTAGTAAAGCTGTCATTCCTTCGCAAAAATCGACTGTGCTAGACTCCGTACTTGAGTCTCTAGATTTGATGGTCATGGTCACGATATAATGAGCTATTAAGCAAGGTCGTATGCATCCTTATTCTCGGATGGAGGCAAAAAAATGCAATTTCCACCTCATTGAAATAACTAAACATGTCCTAAAGATACCTATTTGAAGTATAACCTAGTAATGGGACCGGCCAATTACCTAGGGAATAATAAATTCTGAATCAATTGCAATCTTAACATGAGTGACTCCCATTTGGAGAAAGGACTTCAATCCTATAACAGGGCCTCTTACTTTGTTTTGCTATTCAAAAAATCATAAACCAAGGGGATTGCAAACTTTCATTACTCCTAAAGGGGATTCAATCACAATTTTTGCTCCAGCACTAGATTTTTTTTTTTTTTGGTAAGTCAGCGAAATATATGGATGAAATGAAAAATAGTACAAACTACAAGGGGCATACCCCAGGATACGGCCGAAGCCTACAAATATGAAACAATGTCAAAAAAGTCCAGACAAAGTCCATACAAAAGCAATCAAAGTACAACTAAGGGAACAAAGAGGAAACTAAGACTCAAAACCCCAGTGCCGAAGTAAGGAGGTGTGACGATGAGCTCCTCTGAACGAAGGAGAAGCAAGTAAGCGGCTCCTGACCAAACCCACGATTAAGGCTTCCATGGACTAACTCCCACGATTAAGGCTTCCTCTCTTTCTCACCTTATGTTATGATTCATGATATAACCTATCCTCAAGATAGTATGCTTTAATCAGTTTATTGCAGCAGTGTTAATATTGTAGTTCAAATAATAGTTTTGGCGCGCGAATGTTAGGCTCAAGGTAGTTCTTGAGCTCAACCTAGATAGAACAAAGAGAAATTGAACTAAATTGGAAATGAATAAGGAAAAGAATTATGTTTTTCATTGAATGATCAACTTAGTAATGTTTTAGTTCCTTGTCTTGTTGATTGTAATAAGGCGGTTAATGTCTAGATATTTGTTTCCCTTGTTCTGGGTATAAGTAGCTTTATCTTGTAATCAGTTGATCATTCAATTAAAAACATAATTCTTTTCCTTATTCATTTCCAATTTAGCTCAATTTCTCTTTGTTCTATCTAGGTTAAGCTCAGGAACTACCTTGAGCCTAGCAAGTGGTATTAGAGCTTGACCATTACGTTCAATTGGATTGAATTCAAGCCTTAATTCGATTGCATTGTGTGATTAAAGTTCGAGGTACTGTGGCATTGTTCATTGCAATCTGGCTAGTAAGAAGAGATCTGCCATGGCACCGACAACAAGAGCTAATGCTGCTGCACAAGCAGCTGGAAACGTTGTTAATAATGCCGGTGGGGGAACCTCGACCTATGCTGAAGTTGTTGCTGGTGATAATGCTAATCAACTGGTTGATCGTGTGGAGCAAGCATTGCTGCAAATGTAGAATATGATGCAGATGATGCAGCAAGACCTGAACCGTAGGTTTAAGTCGCAATCGATGTAGTTTACTTAACAATTCTCTAGTCTCCAACAGAGGATGGATAGACAGCAATCATCCACAGGTGATGGTAGGTTCTTTCCAGTCAATCAACAAGTTAGGCCCCTGGAACCCTCCACTGCTCCCACTGGCAGTACTGATAGTGCTTCCAGTGCAAGGATCAATGGATTCTGACAGCCTAGAGTTTATCTGGAGCCCTTTGATGGTACTTTCCCAGAATCTTGGGTAAGAAAATGTGAAAAATACTTTCAATTCTATAACACTAGCGAGAGTGAAAAGGTTGAAGTGGCTTCTGTATCCTTGCGTGGTGAAATAGAGACTTGGTGCTATGGGCTGTTGCGTACTAAACCTTCCACTACTTGGACTAAATTTGCTAATGAGTTGTGTGATAGATATGGTGATGCGGATGTTAGTGAAGTGGTGGATAATTTCAACAAGCTAGTCCAAACCACCACAGTGAAAGAATATATGACACGGTTTGAAGGCTTAAGGGCCAGAATGCTATCGATTTATACTGAGGCTCCTGAATCCTTTTATGTTTCCAGTTTTGTGAGTGGTCTTATGCCACGAATCAAAGGTTTGGTGAAAGCTTTTGATCCTTGCAGTCTGTCTCAAGCTTATTCTATGGCCAAGAAGCTTGAGAGTCCCATTTTGTCCTCAGAAGTATCCAAGCCCAGAAACAATGTTCTTGGATCTCCTGCCACTAAATTCACATAAAACAGCAGCAAGATTGCAGCTAGTGATGATAAGAGACCACAAAAGCTTTGTTTTAAATGCAACCAAAGATATTTCTTTGGCCACAAGTGTGATCCCAAGTCTCTCATGTCAGTATCTGGAGAAGAAGCAAGGGAAGCTGAATCAGATGAAGAAACAGATTGTGCAGCAGTTAAGAATGAAGTATCAGCATAATCTGATGACGAAAACGATGTAGAAATCTCTGTTAAAGCCTTGACAGGGAATGGCTCTGATACCACTTGTTAGGCTCAAGGTAGTTCTTGAGGTTAACCTAGATAGAACAAAAAGAAATTGAACTAAATTAGAAATGAATAAGGAAAAGAATTATGTTTTTCATTGAATGATCAACTCCTTATTGCAAGATAAAGCTACTTATAGCCAAAACAAGGGAAACAAATATCTAGACAAAATATCTTGACATTAACCGCCTTATTGCAAACAACAAGACAAGGAACTAAAACATTGCTAACGGCCAACTGCTTTTGGCTCCAAAACCGCAAGACTTAGGATTTGAATAAGAACAGCCAGGAAAAATGACTAAAAACTACTTCGATCATGACAGCGAAGTATGCCCAGCCATTAAGTTCGGTTGCAGTTGGTCAAGGAGGGTCAAGTTCGGCGGTTGATTGGAATTTAGTCGGTGGCTTAGGAGTCCAAATTCAATGTCTTTCTAGCTTATTAGATCTTAGTACAAATAACGAGCTTTGCTTGTATTTTGATTCATGGAATGATCAAGATTTTATGATTTCTCTCTGTCATCTCTAATTTTCTCTATTTTCTGATCTTCCTTCACTTCTTTCTCATCTCATACTCTTTTGACCTAGGTTATGATTCAAAATTGTTCTTGAATCATAACAATTGGTATTAGAGCCTTGGTTTGCTTCCAAATCAAGCTTCAATTGATATCAACACTGTTCGAATTGTAATTAAACTGAATTAAGTTCATTCGGACAAGAATTGGTTAGAATTCACTAAGTTCTTTGAAGTTGCAATAAGAACAGCTAAATTTCCATTCAATTGTTAATGATTAACCTCAGCTGATTGCCATTGAGTTGAATTCACTTTAGGAAACAAAGATTCAGATTAGATTGCATCTGATCGAGTTCTATTAGTTGATCACTGACTCATAGAGAGAGAACTAATGAGCTAGTTGAAGTTGTTAGCAGCAGTGCAGGTTTAACACAAAGTGAGTGATCTTAGACTGATTGTTGCATTAAGCTTAAGTAAGTAATTAAGATCATGGCAGGAGGAGTTACCACTCGTGCTGGAGCTACAGCAGCAGTAGTCAATGCTGGGAACAATGCTGGAACCACAGCTAACACTTATGGTAGTGTGGCTACTAGAGCACATCCTACTCAAGAGGACAATGCCACACACAGTGGCCAAGGTTTAGGACATATATTGGACAGAGTATCTCAAGCCTTAGAGAATATGACCTTACAAATGGGAATGATGCTTGAACAATAGCAGGAATTGATTAATGGGATGAATGCTCGAGCTACCGGACCACACTCCTCCTAGAGTTGATGTTTTGTTACATGTCAGTCGGTTCAACAGGAATGACAGTCCAAGGGACGCTCCAGCTGAACAAGAGAGAATGAGGGTGGAACGATGGTCAAGAACAATGGATTTCAACAGCTAAAAGTGGAGATAGATACATTTGATGGATCACAACCACAGTTGTGAAATAGGAGGTGTGAAAGGTACTTCTGTTTTTATCAAATTAAGGAGGCTGAGATGTTGGAATATGCAGCTGTTTACTTACATGGAGATCATGAAGTTTGGTTTTATAGTTTGATCCGTTGCCATCCAGACATCACTTGAAATAAGTTTGTTGAGGAATTCTGTGATAGATATGGTGATGAGGATTCTGGAGATGTGGTGGACCATTTCAGTAAAGTGATGCAAACGGCTATTGTGAAGGAGTATATGACAAGCTCTGAAAACTTAAGAGCTCGAATGATGGCCGTTCATCCTTGTGCTAGTGAAGACTTCTAGATCCAAAGTTTCATTAGTGATCTTAAGCCTAAAATCAAGAAGTTAGCTAAGGCTACTAGGTCCTTGTCCTTGTCCCGAGCCTTCTCTAAGGCAAAGTTATATGAAGCTAAGCTGCTTGTTGGTAAAGATGCATCCAGAGGGTGAAGTGTACAAGCAAGTTCTGGATTACCTGGAGGAAGTAAAAAGGATCCTAAGTCCTTAAATCAAGAGAAAAAGATTACTTACGCCAATAGTTCCTATACTTTGTCCATTGTATCAATTTAGTCCTTGTACTTTTAATTGTGCCAATTTAGTCCCTCTATAATTGATATTGTGTCAATTTGGACCCTAGAGTAAAATTTATGTTAAATTTATAATAAAAATTTCATGGTTCAGCCATGGGTTAAGTTAAATTGAGTTAAAGGATCAATTTTTAGTAAACTACTTGCATCTAACGTAATTGTGCCCAAAAAAATATGTCATTAACTTAACTTGAGTTTGAGTAAAGGACTAAATTAACAAAATTTAAATTGTAGAGGGACTAGATTGACACAATTAATAGTCTAAGGACTAAATTGGCACAATGAGAAAAGTATAGGGACATTTGGAATAACCCTATTATTTGTCAATAAATTATAATTATTTTTGGTCAAAATGATTGTGTGTATATATATATATATATATATATATATTTCAAAAAAATAAAGAGGGTCGTGGCCTCAGGCCGGGCTCGCTGGGCCAAGGCTCGGGCCCGGCTCAGGCTCAGCCCGTGACCACCTCTACTCATGACCAATCGATATCTAAGCTAGAAACCCAAATAGGTCAGCTAGCTAATGCTTTGCGCAGCAAAGATAAGGGAAGAGTCCCTAGCCAAGTTGTAGAGAACCTTGTGAACCATTTGAGGCAAGACAACTATCCTCCCCGTCAATGAGCAAACAAAGTCAATTATAGTGGTGAGAAGTGGAAAGGAAGATGATAATGGGGTGAAAGTTAAGAATGAAGTACCCATGAGTGGTAAGGGGAAAGGGAAGAGCAAGGAGAGATAGAAGGAGACAAATGAGGTCACGCACCCTTCTTCTATTGATAGAGCCTCTAATCTTCTTTCCTCCTATGAACTTAAAGTGCCCTTCCCCCAAGCTTTAGTTGCACCTTATTCACATGATAAGGATAAGAAGTAGGAAGACATTTTGGAGAAATTGAGGTAGATAAAGATTAACATTCCCTTCTTAATGCGATCAAACTAATCCCGGTCTATGCAAAGTTCATTAAGGACTTGCTCAATCAAAGCAGAGATCTAGAGCACATATGCCTAAGAAAGTGTTTCTAGTAGAGCAAGTGAGTTCCATCTTGAAGTGCGACACTCCTATTAAGTATGAAAACCCCGGTGTCCCCACCATCTCTTGTTCACTTAGAGACTACCCGATTGATAAGGCTTTATTGGACTTAAGAGCGAGTGTTAACCTTATTTCTTACTTGGTTTATGAGACGTTAGGCCTGGGAGAGTTGTAACCTACCGTTGTGGCCTTGCAATTAATAGATAGATCTACTAGATTCCCCTGTGGTGAGCTTACTAATGTGCTAGTGAAAGTAGATACAGTCTTGTTTCCCACTAATTTCCTTATGCTTGATATGGAACCTTCTTGTCATTTAAAGAACCATGTTCCTGTCATTCTAGGTTGGCCTTTCTTAGCAATGGCCAATGCTACCATCAATTGTAGGTTAGGGGTAATGGACATTACTTTTGTGAGCATGACTATTAGGTTGAACATTTTTAAGGCTTCTTCATTACCCACTAGTGAGGATGAGTCGGAGTGTTTTTGTGTGCACTTTGTTGATGATTTGATTTACTAAATACTCCCCTCTACCCTAGTTAATGATCCCCTTAAGAGAGAGCTAGCATATAACTGTATTGATGATCTTGAGGTTGTGAGCCACATTGGGGAGATGAATGATTTGCTTGAGTTATATGCTCCCTTAGAAACTTATGATTGGTTGTCAAAAGTGGATCCCATACCTACCCTTTCAAATTTCCCTGTTCAACCCCCCATAATGACCCCACCCAAACTTGCACTTAAACCTTGCCATCTACTTTGAACTATGTTTCTTAGGACCCAATGCGATTTTATCTATGATTATCCCTTATAAATTGGCTAGGGAACAAAAGGATGCGTTGGTGGTAGTGCTTAATGATCATAGGAGTGTTGTTGGGTGGTCTGTGGCCGATTTGGAGGGTATAGATTGTTTTGTTTGCATGCAAACGATCTTTGTTGATGAGAATGCTAAACCTTCTAGAGAGATGCAATGAAGGTTGGACCTTAACATGAAATAAGATTTGAGTTGGGAGAAGAGACATTTTGAGGTTCAAGAGGGAGTTGCATTGGGTCATAGGGTGTCTAAGAAGGGCATTGAGGTTGATAAGGCCAAGATAAATTTGATTGCTAACTCGCCTCCTCCCTCAAATATGAAGCCAGTTGGATCCTTCCTATGTCATGTGAGTTTCTATAGAAGATTAAGGACTTTAGGAAGTTAACAAGACCATTGACTACTTTGCTAGCTAAGGACATATCATTTGAGTTTGATGAGTCTTCCTTAGAAGCTTTTAACAAGCTTCAGTTTGTGCTTGTTGCCGCCCATACTATGCAGCCACCCGACTACTCTCTCCCTTCTAAAATCATGTGCGATGCTTCAAATTTTGCTTGAGGTGCTGTCCTAGGTGAGCTCACTGAAGTGGTTTCTTTGGTTAACATCATTACTTGATCTTTGCATGACCTATCGTGTCCAATTGAAAGAATAAAATTAGCGATACTAGGAGGCAGCCTAAGTTGTTATTTCTTGTTTTCAGTTTTACTTTTTGAACTAATTAGTGTTTTGGAGGCTTGTTTCTCGCTTTTCAGGTTCTTGTTTCGTGTTTGAGAAGCCATACATACTCGTTCATGCCCTTCCATGATCATTGCCTTGTCAATTTGTATAGCTCCATATCACCGCTTTCTTGCGCCTTAATGCTTTACATTGTCGCATTGTGGACAATGCATCATTTAGGTGTGGGGGTGAGGCTTATTTGCTTGTGCTCATTTTTTATCAAATTTTGAGTTTTTTTTTTTTTTTTGGTGTATTTTAAGCGTGCATTATAACCTTTTAGCCAAGTTTTTCCTTGATTGATGCATATGTTGGGATGATGGTGGGATTGATAATTTATTTCCTTCTCTCGATTCCATGAAGTTAACTAATTCTTCTCCATGCTTCTTAGTGAGTATTGTTGATATTAATGGTTTCTACTCATGCTCCACAGGTATTCACTTTGTACTGCACCTTCTTGTCGTAGGAAATATGAAAACTTTGAGTGAACAATTCCATATGTCTTGAGTTTTGAATGCTTGTCTTATTAGCTTATCTTAATCATTGTCTCTTGATGCTATATTAAGTACTTGTTAATCAAATGTCAATTGTAATATTGAGGTACTTGTTGGATAGCAAAAAAAAAAAAAAAAAAAAAAGGAGGAAATGAAAGAAAAAAGAAAAGAGTGCAAGAAAAAAAAAATGAGTTTCCTCCAAAGGAAAAGAAAAAAAAAAGCAAAAGAAAAAGACAAAATTGAAAATTGATGTCCATTTATGGTTAAGTTCTTTCTTCTTTTGCTCTATTCTAAAATTAAAATATTGCAAAGTGGTCACTCATATGCAACTTAAAATTTTCTATGCACGGGCAAGTGTTTAGGTGATTCAATAGTATGGATATACAAAACCTTGGTATATTTAGTTAGATGCAAGAATTTGAGGAGATTCTATGACATGAGATCCCATTTACTTCCATGACACTCGTTTTGAATTTGAATCATTAATTCATGGAATTGGAAAATACTCTAGATGATTGAATCATGTCTTAAATTGTAGTATATGTGTTAATCTTAGAAGACTTGGTGAAGGTTGGGTTAATTGGTTGTTTAAGCCTTTATGTCTATTTTATGCTTTGCTCGAGGACTAGCAAAGATTAGATGTGGGGTGTTGATGTATCTCATATTTATACATCTTTTCATGGCTATTTTAGCTCACTTGCACATGTTTGATTATAAGTTGTGCAAAAATAAACAATATACTCGGATCTCAATCGAATCAAATACCACGACAATAACGAGAAACAATCGGACTAAAAGAGAAACGAAATAATAGACACAGCGATTTACGTGGAAAATCCTTGACAATCGAAAGGGGAGAAAACTACGGGCGAAGAACGGAGCTTTTATTATTGAACAAAAGAAGAAGATGAATTATAATGATTCTCTCAAAAACTCAATATTCTTGGTTGCGATGCCGCAAAGGGAAAGCCTCTGGTATGCTTTTGGATGAAACAATATGACGTACCCACGTCCGTATTTATAGATGCGCGATAACCCTGATTCCCGATCGATCGGTTCCTCACCGATCGATCGGTCGCCTCTCTGGATGCGTCCCTTGTTTACTTAACATTCCCGATCGATCGAGCTCCACCCGATCGATCGGGGTCTTCACGGCCTTTCTTCTTAATGTGCCAAGTAATTTTGAGACATATACCTAACAAATCTCCACCTTGGCTCAAAATCAACATCAATAATAAAACAACTCCACCTTCTCCACAAAACGCCCCCTCAACCGGGGCTAACATACATCAAACTGAAAGACCCACCAAATTCGAGCAATGCTTGAACTTGCTACCTGGTAGAACTTTTGTGAACATGTCAGCTGGGTTATCTTCAGTCCCAATCTTCCTCAAATCCACCTTCCGCTCGTCAATCAGATCTCTGATAAAGTGATGGTTCACATCAATATGTTTCGTTCGGTCATGATGAGTCATCTGATCTTTTGCTAGGTGGATAGCGGACTGGCTATCACAGTAAACTTTAACTGTCCCCTGCTCAACACTGATTTCACTGATCAATCCTCTCAACCAGACTGCTTCTTTGAACGCTTCTGTTACTGCCATGTACTCGGCCTGGGTAGTGGATTGTGCTGTAACAGGCTGCAAACACGCTCTCTAACTGATAGCTGTGTCACCTAAACAAAACACATACCCTAAAGTGGACTTCCTCTTATCAAGGTCTCCACCATAGTCAGAACCTACATACCCAACCAAACAGCACTTACTTTTCCCATATTCCAAACACAAATCAGAGGCTCCACGAAGATACCTGAGAATCCACTTTACTGCATGCCAATACTCTTTGCCCGGATTCACCATGTACCTACTAACTCTGCTCACAGCAAAAGCAATATCTGGACGCGTACAGACCATCGCATACATAATACTGCCCACTGCACTAGAATAAGGAATCTGAGACATGTACCTGACGTCCTCCTCAGTCTGAGGCGAATCTAATGCTGAGAGTCTGAAATGAGCTGCTTAAGGGCGTGCTAACCGGGTTAGCATCCTTCATATGAAACCAGTCTAACACCTTCTCAATATACTTCTCCTGAGACAAGTATAATTTTTCAGCTTCTCCGTCTCCATGAATTTCCATGCCTAATATCTTCTTAGCTGCTGCAAGATCCTTCATCTCAAATTCACTCTTCAGCATTGATTTCAAGTCATCGACATCTTTCATATCTCGTGCTGCAATCATCATATCATCAACATACAAAAGCAAATAAACAAAGCCTGAATCTGTCTTTTTGAAGTACACACAACTGTCGTACTTACTCCTGATGTAATCATGACTTGTCATGAACTGATCAAATCTCCTATACCACTGTCTAGGAGATTGCTTTAAACCATATAAAGACCTTCTAAGCAAACACACATGATCTTCTTTTCCTTCAACAACAAAACCCTCGGGCTGATGCATAAAGATACTCTCTTCTAGTTCACCATGCAAGAATACGGTTTTGACATCCAATTGTTCAAGTTCAAAATCATGCATGGCAACCAAAGACAATAATGCACAAATCAAAGGGTGTCTAACTACAGGTGAGAAAATATCATGAAAATCAACACCTTGTACCTGACTGTAGCCTTTAGCTACCAAACGTGCCTTATATCTAGCATCTTCCACTCCAGGAATGCCCTCTTTTCTCTTGAAGACCCATTTGCATCCAACCAGTCTTTTCCCTGTAGGAGGCTTCACCAGTTCCCAAGTCTAATTCTTATGAAGAGACAACATCTCTTCATTCATAGCAACGAGCCACTTCTCAGCATCTGATCTTGATACAGCCTCTGTATACGAAGTCGGTTCACTGTCATCTAACGTCTCAGCAGTAGAGAGGGCATAGGCAATCATCTCCTCATACCCATATCTTTCAGGAGGCCTGATCTGTCGACTCGGTCTACCACCAGCTATAGTAATATTCTCCACCTGCTGACCTGTTTCTGCATTATCAGTAACAACATCAGAAACCCGTACCTGAGGTGCTGGAATACTCTCAAGCTGAACAATCTGCTGATCTGACTGTATCTCTGTATCATCAGGTGTCTCAACCTGAACATTATCTCTGTCAATGGAGGGTGTGTGTGGCGGATTAAGTAGAGCATACTCATCGAAAGTAACATCTCTACTAGTCAGAAACTACTGAACACATGGATCCCACAATCTATATCCCTTCACACCTGACGTATAACCAAGAAAGATGCACTTCTTGGCCCTAGGCTCCAGCTTTCCATCATTAACATATATATATGCAGGACAACCAAAAACATTGATCTGAGAATAATCAGAAGTTGAACCAGACCATACCTCTTCAGGAGTCTTCATCTGTAATGAAGAATGCGGCATCTTGTTCACAAGGTAGCAAGCCATGCTAACTGCTTCTGCCCACCATTCTCTCTTTAAACCTGCATTTGAAAGCATACAACGAGCCTTCTCAAGTAACGTCCTATTTAACCTTTCAGCCACTCCATTTTGCTGAGGTCGACCTGTACATGTCCTGTGTCTGACTATGCCCTAATCTTCACAAAATTTAGTGAAGTCCCCTTTGACAAACTCAAGACCATTACCAGTCCTCAACCTCTTGATCGGCCTTCCTGTCTGTTTTTCAAGCAGAACTTTCCACTTCTTGAAGATATCATACACTTCATTTTTCTGCTTAAGAAAATAGACCCAAACTTTACGTGAGTAGTCATCAGTGAACGTTAAAAGATACCTGGACCCACCTTTAGAAGCCACTCTGGAAGGTCCCCACAGATCAGAATGTATGTAGTCTAACGTTCTTTTGGTCTGATGCACTGCTGCCTTGAAGCTGACTCTCTTTTGCTTCCCATAAATACAGTGCTCACAGAATTCCATCAGTCCTGTTGACTGACCACAAAGAAGTCCCCTCTTACTTAGCTCAGACAATGCTTTGTCACCAATATGACCCATTCTCATGTGCCATAGTCTTGTGATCTCTGCATCTGTCATAGCAGATGTGGAAACAACAACTGCACCTGTCACAGTTGTCCCTATAAGCTCATACAAAGTACCAACCCTATTTCCTTTCATCACAATTAAAGCACCCTTACTGACCTGCATGACTCCACCTTCAGCAGTGTACTTGTACCTATTAGACTCAAGGGTACCTAGAGAAATCAAGTTCTTTTTTAAATTCGGGACGTGACTTAAGGTTCTAATAGTTCCATCTTATATTCTCACACTGACTGTTCCAACAACCACTACCTTACAAGCAGCATCATTACCCATCAAGACAACCCCACCTTGTATAGACTTATATGTGGAGAACCAGTCTCTGTTTGGAGTAACATGAAACGAACAACCCGAATCCATGACCCACTTATCTATGGACCTGGACTAAGAATCAACAACTACTAGAAACTCCCCTTCACTATCCTCCTCTACAACACTAGTCTCAGCAGACTTGTCTTTACCCTGGTCACCCATGTTACCCTTTTTTGATTTATTCTTATATCTGTAACAGTCTTTCTTTATGTGCCCCTTTTTGTGACAATAGTGACACGACTGGTTCTTATGTCTAGATTTGGACCTTGACTTATTCCCACCATTGGATCCCCTATGTTCTGATCGACCTCTCACATGTAAGCCACTACCCGAGCCATCCATCGAGTCAGATAATTCCTTATCTACCCGTTCTTTACTCACTAGGTTTCTTTTTACCTCATCAACAGTAATAGTTGGCCTACCCCCGTATATCATGCTTTCCACGAAGCCCTTATACGCATTAGAGAGCGAACACAGTAATATCATAGCTTGATCCTCGTCCTTAGGGACATCATCCAAAGCCTTTAATTCATGAGTAATTGAGGTAAATTCGCTAAGATGGTTTTTAAGAGATGTACCTTTTGACATGCGAAAAGTGTACAACCGCCGTTTCACTGCGAGTTTGTTGGAGACTGACCTGTGGCAAAACATGTCTAACAATTTCTCTTATAACTCCTTTACGTTTTTAATCTCCAATACCTCTGACAAAACATCGTCAGCCAAACACATCTGTATAGCCGTGAGAGCCTTCTCATCCAACTCTTCCCATTGTACCTCGGTCAACGTTTCTGGTTTCTTCTCTTTCCCCTCCAGTGCATTCTTTAAGCAGTTCTGAGTCAGGAGTCCTTTCACACGGACTTGCCATAAGCTAAAGCTTCCCTGACCATTGAATTTCTCAACCTCGGTTTTGATACCTGATGCCATTGTATCAATTCGAAGAACCTGGCTCTGATACCAATTTGTGCGGAAATAAACAATAAACTCAGATCTCAATTGAATCAAATACCACGACAATAACGAGAAACAATTGGACTAAAAGAGAAACGAAACAATAGACACAGCGATTTACGTGGAAACCCCTTTACAATCGAAAGGGGAGAAAACCACGGGCGGAGCTTTTATTATTGAACAAAAGAAGAAGACGAATTACAATGATTCTCTCACACACTCAATATTCTTGGTTGCGGCGCCGCAAAGGGAAAGCCTCTCGTATGCTTTTGGATGAAAAAAATATTACGTACCCACATCCGTATTTATAGATGCGCGATAACCCTGATTCCGGATGAATCGGGGGGTCCCGACCGATCGGCCGCCTCTCTGGATGCGTCCCTTGTTTACGTAACATTCCCGATCGATCGAGCTCCACCCGATCGATCGGGGTTTTCACGGCCTTTCTTCTTAATGCGCCAAGTAATTTTGAGATATATACCTAACATAAGTATATCCTTATTTTGGCCATTTTTATATTTTACATATTCGAAAATTAAAGGCCCTTAAATGATCAAATTTTGATGCAAATGAGAAAAAATTCGATGTGTAGGAACTTTAATCAACTCAATCGGAAATCAGAGTCCGAAGCCAAGCCCTGCCTCGCAGCCCTGGCCCGCAAACCCACTAACTTAGCCCACGCCCAGCCCACAGCAGCCGCCCGCACCAGTGTCAACAACCGCGTACACTGAACTAAGTCCAGCCCAAGATACCAACACACCCACCTTCACAGCTCTGGCCACGCACCAACAGCACCACCAGACCCATCTCCAGCACCTAGGCCCGCGTCCTGCACCTCCAACCCACGCCGAGCAGCTCGTCCAGTCAACCACCCACGCCCAGTCTTTCAGCCCACCTATGCTCAGCCAAGTTACCCGTAGGGTTTCAGAAGTAGCAGGGCATCAAGAGGAATGGTTAAAAAGGCATCGTTTATCTCTAGTTTTGAGGGGGTTCATTCTTCAATTCGCTCTCTCTTTTCCTGATTTCTTTTTCTCTTTTTCTCGAATTGGACATGAGATGTCTAGCGTGTGATCGACTTGGGCTCTTTCATCTCCTCCTTGACCGGTTCCTCCTTGATGGAGAGTTAACTTACTCTCTAGGGTTAGATAAAATCTTAGTCTTTTTATTTTTGTATTACTTTCAATTTTGGAATAATTTAAGTGCTTACTTGAATTGCTTGATCGTAACAAATATTTTGAAGTATTATGATTTAATTGATTATTCAATTGAGATGACTATTGAGTTTATAACATTTAATCATTGATGTTGAATCATGTGAATTAATTCTTTATCCTTGTAGTCTCAAGATTAATTGATCAAGCAATAGTTTTCAATAAATTGTTAATTAGAGCATATTTTTCTTATACTATAGTTAGATAGGGTCTATACGTGATAATTAACATTATGTAAAGTGGAGCCTATTTTTCTATGCTTTAGTTAGATAGGGTTAATACGTGAAACTAACGCCATCACTTCAGTGGTTTGAAGCTTGTAGCCTAAACCACTACCTGTATGACAATCAATAATTCCAATTTAAGAGTTAATATAAGAATAATTAGCTAATGATAGATTCAAAACTCTAGGTTACAATTCCATATTCTTTTCGGCTGTAGAAGTAGAATTCCGCAGTTTGATTGTTGTTTTCTTAGAGTAGATATAACACGAACTCTTAATTTTCCATGAGTCAATTTAGGTCGTAAAATAGATTCATGTGCTCTTAGTCAATGTGGTTTGACACCCTCTTGCCCTAAACTTCAATTAAGATATGTTTAGTGGATAGGATTTTATAATTGATTGAAGTTAAAAAAAAAAAAAAAAAGAAAAGAAAGAAACATCACAAATGTCATCTTTATTATACCAGGGTGTTCATTAGCTAGCCTCAAAGCCGTGGAACTAAAATTGAAAGATAGTGTTTCGAGATTACCTTCACATGTGAGTGTGACCACTAGATCTGGCACCATTTTGACCTGTGTTGCCTCGTCTAGAGCCTTGAAGTCGCCTTTGAGATAGATCTATTACGGACTTGCCTTGCATTTCACCAACAATAACATAGTTGCTCCAACATTAACCCACGCGGGGAGTGACGCAAGCTGTTCTTATAGCTTCTCGTCTTCCAAGGAAAGCTTCTTCTTTGTCACATATTCCACTACGGGTTCATCTCGTAGGGAGGCTATCCCCTTTTTGCTATCTTCTGGGTCTAACTAAATCCTGTGTAATTGGCTAAGTAGGTCGGATTGGTCACACTGGTACGCAACCTCATGAACTTCCAAGGGGGTTGCAGTCATCAGGATCTAGTGGATTGTACTTTTCATCTTTTGAGTCCTCCCCTTTTTAACCCATTTGCTCAAGGCAAACCTATCTCACTATCTATCATCCACATCAGCTGAGGATGCACTAGCTCAAATTTCTTTTTTTTTGTGCCCCTTGGCCTTTGAGGGATTGACTTGTAGTGCCCTACTATTCTTGCATTCTTGAGAATGTGCCCTAGCCCTTTTGCTATGCACTGATCATTAGTGCTTGGTCCACTTAAACAAATCTCTCTTCTACCGTATTCCTTAATAGTTTATGCTTTTGGGTCCTTTCAACTTGGACCTTGTAGTTGCAACAAAATGTTGGCCTTGCCCTTCATCCTAGCTTGTCTGGTCTCGTCTTTAGCCATTTCTTTAGCGGACTCTTAAAGTATGGTTACCTGCAGGAAGACGCTCACAATCATTTTCAAATGCAACGGCATAATCTTTCAAGTTTCTCATGGGACAATTCATCCTCATAATCACCTAAGTATTTGGGAAGTCTTCTCTCATTTTCTCAAAGGATGGGGATTCCCTCGGGAGCAGTTGGAGGTACTTCAACTCTCAATGGGAGAACAACGTGTAACTTCAGCATAATGTCTTTGTTAATTATCACAGCTTCCTGGAGGTTTTCATTTTTGCAGAAATGATTGTATACCACCCCTCTATTTGATGAAGGCCCATGGCCACCTCCTTAAAATTGTTGAGGTTGATTGTTCCTTTATTTGTTATTCAGAGAGGAAGTTTATTGTTATTGTCATTGTTGTTGTAGAGAGGAAGTTTATCAAGACCAAGCATTCATAGGTTGAGTGTAGCTCAACCACCTATCACCTCCTTGAGCTCTCCTCTGAATACAAGGGACCTCATAATTTCCTCTTAGACCATCCTTTAAAACTGGTGATTAGTCATTCTCAAACATAGAGTTTCCATCAATTTGTGTCAAAGCATGGATCTTAAGCCGTAATGGTTATACTAGGTTAATTTGGACAAGACTTGGGAGGTGTTGCCATCAATCTGCATTTGGTCTCCTCCGTGAAAAGCAAACTTCCTTGCTTCGAAGGCGTCTTGAACTATGCTATTATAAATCATAAAATTCAATATTAAGTGGATAAATGACTCATTCTCATTGGAAGAAACATTCCCTTTTATTGATTAGGGAACCAACATCTTTTGTTTACATTCAATTTGGTTTCTTAGACGGACAAGCTAGTTATAATTTAGGATAAGTAAGAATTTATTCTCATTCATGATATGTAAAGCATTCAATTCAAAAAAACATAAGTTGGGATATCGATAAGGCTAATAGAGAATATTTTTGGAAGCAGGAAGGTTGGTTGGAAGGTGTCCCCATGGTAACATGAGATAACTTTTGTAAACCTAAAACAGTAACCTGTTTATGATTATGACATATAGAATCCATTAATAAAGCTTTATATGCTAGCTTGGATTCAAATTTTTCAACTATCTCGAGAGTTTATTGGTGCATATAGTAAAAGAGAAATATGAGCAACAATAAGACTTTTTAAGCTGCACCCTAAAACCTCATCATTCATAGGCCTGGAAGCATAAATTGAGTCGAAAGGTCTTATTAGAAAAGGCATCTGTCAGCTGGTAGGAGGAGCAATGTAGATTTAATTCCTTTTGGTACGACATTTAGATTCTTCATAACCACTAGTCTAACTTGCAGAAGAGTCATACTGTTATGAAGACCGAAATTGGAAAGCGGATATCTTTATAAATATCGAAAATTGGAGACAAGGGAGTTGTCTAACTTTCTCTCTACACATGTTGTACCCCGAACTTTCGGAATTCCAATTTCCTTTCACCTTAGACAATATCATTTCTGTTCGGATTTCATAGCAAATGGGAGCTTCTTAATGAAGCCAGTGACATAGGTAGCTCATGACATTGAATGAAGGACAATAATAGTTGGCCTCTTAGATAACTATGTAACCTAGACTTTGTTCTTAAGTAAAAGAATTTTGCATGCCAATTGTTGCATAATGGTTTAGACATTAGAAGTTTCATTTCCTATCATGGAATGTAGTTAGTGATATGTTACCTGATTTTTTTAAACGATGAGGAAAGTATTGATCATAGTCATTGCTGGTTTGCCTAACGATGTTGATTGCAAGCGCGCTCTATTGAGGATTAAGTAGCTATCACGTCATGGGTCACTGAATTGGTGCTTGCAAAATGTTCATAGTGATAGGAATCCTGCTGTAGAAGATAAAATATGTAAAAATATCACCATCTGAAATGCTCCATAGAAGAGTCATAATGTGATGGTCTTTCATCTGTAAACACTTTATTCAGTCAAAGTCTCGATGGAAGTGCAAGTAAAAGACCAAGACTAGGAATTACATTGATCAGGTGGATCACGGCTCTAGATTTTTTTTTAGGGAACTAGACAACTGGGAAAACAACATGATTATGTAAAATAGACATCATGAGAAATTGAGAAACAGGGCTCAAGACGATTACTAGGATATCATCAAAAGCATCATAGCTGAAGCTCAAGGTAGTTATCAGTAGTGTTGCAGGAAATGTACCCTTAGACTTGAGATAGTTATGAGAATCACTAGAGCCAAACGTGGGCCAAAAGAATTCCTACGGAGAAGGGGCCAAAAGTGGGGAAAAAGGATTTTGACCTCAACACATGTTTTATAAGCCATATGATAACCTAGATAGAGCATGGAAGTTTAAGACTAAAAAAGTGGGGCCGCAATTGGCACCAAACAAGGAGTACTAATCACATTTTGTAGGCTACAAATAAGGCAGCCTAAGATGTAAGGATCCAACACCAATAAAAGAACTCTTTAGTTTTTCGTATAGCACACTTGTGTCTTTTTCTTTTCTCTCTCCTAGGTGTACCTGTTGTCACATTTGCTTCTGCAAATACAAAAGGTACTTAGAAATGGTGCTTGAGAATGTAATCCCTTCTACCTTAATTTTTGTCTTTACCAATTCGGTGAAGTGCATTGCCGCCAAGGCCTTGACGTCCAAGCCTAGAGCTTGATAACATTAGTCTTCCATGGGTTACACAGCTTGGTAAACCATGCCAATTTAGGTGTGAGCAATTGTTTTATGGCTTTTACGATGAAACCTCGAGGTTGATAACGTTGGTCCTAAATGGATGACCCAAAAATGGTTAAGTCCACCCAAATCTTGATCTTGATTGAGTTATTCCAAGTCAAGGGTGTCAGGTATAGTCTTAATTAAGTTCGGCTTAAGGTAGGCTGTCGAGGTATGGTATTTATAAACTCTTAAACATACAAAATAAAGTGCTTATGGGCTTTGCTTTCATCCCAACTGATGCTTGGGTAAGTTCATAGTTTTAATTTTCTCAAAGGTTACATAAATAAAAGACTAAAAAAATCTAAAAAATCTCCTTAATTGGACAATAGTTGAATCCATGCAAAGCTATAAATAAGAGTCAGATTTACTAAAAGTATCTACACACTTGGAATCAGTGATTGATTGAGGCTAATCAAGTGAGGTTCAAACTTAACTTACACACAAGTTGTGCTAAGTCCTTCAGCCAGTTATTTTTTTGAAGTTCACCACTACCACATACATGAGAAAGACAAGCTAAACATATAGTTTAGGTTTACTGGCCTGACTTGGCTTCCATGAAATATTGACTTCGACTCGAATTTAAACAAATATTGACTTTTATTCAAGCGTTTTGTTTTTAAAACCGCAAGTAATTTATGACCATAATAAAGCCCTGTGCATATAAATACTATAATAATAATATTTAAAAAGAAAAAAAAAAAAGAAAAGCATAAAACAAAATACAACACATTAGGTTTCACACTTCTTTTGAATGTGTAATTGATATCATAGACTGAGAACTTTTGTTGACGAATCATTAATCTGCCGTGAAATTGTTATGTAAAATTGTCGTTCTCCAAAGATGGCACTCTCAAGTTAAGAAATATTGGTAAAAGAATTTGGGTCAAAATTTCATGGATTCACGTGATTAGACTTTGTTTAAAAAAAGGGGATTGGATAACAATCTTTCTTGTCTAGTTGCTTGAGGATGTATTAGGAAGTCATTTTATTTAAGAAATAGACAAATGATGCTTTATTTTTATGTTTCCCTAAGAAAAGGACCCTAAAATTGTGGTGGTGTTCATCTATCATGTGGTTGGATTGCGTTCAATCATGTTGAAATTATAGGTTCGATAAAGCGGCAGAGTACTGTAAATAGGAGTGACTAGTTAAAGAAGGCACATGTTCCATATTCGTTCATCTTGTGACATCAACTAGGAGAAAGAAGAACTCCATCTACGAAATTAGGTATAATGTCGGAGGGTTGAAATCACCACGAGATGAAGTTGCCAAAATGTCCATTCAAGATTCTTCTAGAAGATTTGGATTGGTCGGACCATCAATTTTGTTATGAATACGGGTCCTGAAATCTAACCCGAACCTCACTGAATAATGGATCTTGCCCAAGCATTAAGCAACTGAAAGCCACCAATCAAAGCAAATCGGAAATAAACTCGAAAATGCAAAAATGAACAACACCACAAAACATACAAGGTTCGGACCCCAACACTCGGCGGGGCTCCATTTTAAGAGGAACCAATCCACTATATGCAATTTAGGTTTATAATCAAGGAAAGGTATCAAGACTAAAATCAGATTCACTACAAATAATTAAAGCAAGAAACCAAGACAAAACAAGAGAAAGACATAACCAAACCAGGTGAAGGAAGAACAATCAAAAGGCCCAAAACCTTAGCTGGATTCTTAAAGAAGACCGTCAATAGGGATGTAGAGACTGAGCCTTCACCTTCAAATCGAGCCAACCGAGCTCCCCTCTCTCACCCTCTCTCTCCATTCTATGATTCCACCCATTCTGTGTCGTTTAGCAGGGAGATAAAAGAGGCTCTATTCAAAATTGCTTTCCTAAGTCCCAAAACACCCTAATGCTATGTTTGGAGCATGGAAATGGAACCTGGAGTTGGAGGCTCAAAATTCCAATTATGTTGCTTGGTTCACCTACTTGAATTGGAATTATAATTCTACTACCCAATTCTATGGAATTAAATTTTTACAAAAAATTATATTTTCCAATTCCTTGGATGAGGGTAAGGAATAGCAATTCCTTATTTACTCTATTGACGTAATATTCAAAGTGACCCCACTTGATTAACCTCAATCCAAGATGGCTCAAAATCTAAAGCCTTCGACGCAACCTAAAATTTGACCTGAACATCGAAATCACCTAACTTGAATGACTTGAACTCGAAATGACCGAAATCACTTTAGCTCTATCACAATCCTAGCTTGAGATTGTCACTGCGCATAGTGTAGGAATACTAAAGAATGAAAAAGTAGGGTTGGTTTCAGTTTATGCAAGGTCAGGGAGCTAAGCGTAGAGGTGTGCTCATGATGCGTTGGGGTGTGCATCACTTGAGCATGGTTGCACAAGGGCTGTGCAAGCCTTGCGCCTAGCTGCGCCTGGACGATCAAGCCTAGCGCATGTCATGACATGTCCCGGGTCTTAACAGTGTCATGGCAGTGTTAGGTCTGTGTTGGCAGTGTCTCAGGTCCGTGTCCCAGTTCGCGTCTGTCAGATTCCAGCGTCATAGCCAGGTCCTATCCCTGGCAACGCCCATCATGCCTATCACCATCCCCTGGGTCACAGCCGAGTCGCATTATCCATTTTCTAGGTCAGCCAGCCTATCAGTTATGCCTAGTAAGAAGTTGTTGGAAGCTTCTAGAACCATCCCTTTTGGTAGAATTCTAGATTTTCCAGATTTACTTAGATTTTTGGAATTTTTTTCTGTTTTTGAATTCGTACTTGTATTTTTGGGAGATAAATAGTGAATCGTAAAGATTGTTTGGATTCATTGAATGATAATACAAAATTAATCTTTTCTTTCCCAACTCTCTAATTCTGTCTCATCTCAAATTCTATTGCAATTCTATCTCTCGTCTCTACTTTAAACCTCTATTATCCTGGTCACGAGCCTTAGGGTCGGGAGCAACCCTGTCACCAACCCAAGGATTGTGACAAAGCGGGATCAGAGCCATCTTCGATCAAGAAGCTGGCTATTACAAGGAACACCAGAAGGGTGAAGTGGATGAGGATGTCAGTAACAGGATTAAAGTAGGCTGGCAGAAGTGGAGGATGGCATCCGGGGTGCTGTGTGATAGAAAGTTCCCTCTAAAGTTAAAGGGTAAATACTATAAGACAGTAGCAAGACTGGCTATGTTATATGGGGCAGAGTGTCGACAAATGAAACAAAATCAAACATAGAGGATGAAGGTGGCAGAGTTGAGGATGCTACGATGGATGTGTGGCCACACAAGAAAGGATAGGATTAGGAATGATGTGATACAAGGTAAGCTGGGTGTAGTCTCGATCGAGGATAAATTGAGAAAGCACCGCCTAAGATGGTTTGGACATGTTAGCAGAAGACCGACCTCAGCTCCAGTCAGGAGGTGTGAACAGCTAAACACAGAGATAAGCAGAAGAAGGAGGCGCGGACCAAAGAAGAGTTGGCTGGAGACGATTCGTCAAGACCTAACCCACCTAAACCTAAGAGAGGAGATGGCCTCAGATAGGACACGTTGGAGGGCTAGAATTAGGGTAGCGGAGATGGCAGAGTAGAGTAGTAAGGGGAGTGGCTGGTAGTCTAAGATTCTTAGGCAAGCATAACCTCTAGTATAGCACTTTGAGGCTAGCTAAGTCCCTAATCATGCCTATTCTCCTATTTCTTCTTCTTATCCTTCTCCTTTTTCTCTCCTTCTTCTACTTTTTCCTCTATATGCATGTTATTGATTGGTGGTTTATCTGCAGACACCCAACTACTTCAGGTTGGGGGTCCCCGAAAATAGTCTCCTTTCCTTACGGAAGGGGTAAGGCTGCGTACATCACCCTCCCCCCCCCCCCCCCCCCCCCCCCCCCCCCCCCCCCCCCTGACCCTGCGCTCTGCGGGAGCCGCAAGGCACTGGGACTATTGTTGTTGTTGTTGTATGTTTTCGTCTGAAGAAACCTCTGAGTCCGAGGAGCGGATCAGAACCATTGAATGAAGGCTGGGTCGTTTAGATGCGGTGACTTGTGACCATAGCAAGATCAACGAGGGTTTGAAATCTTGCATTGAGACATTGACGGTGGAACAACAGGGAATAAATTCCACCTTAGAAATGATGTCCGAATCCATCAGCCACATACTGTGAAATCAAGAAAAGAGACCCGAAGTGATTCCCAAGATTATTCCAAAGGTTGCGACCCACGGAGAGGCTGGTGGGTCTAACAACTATGTTAGATTTGGTGGTCTAGGAGTTCTTCCAGCACCACCACATGTTCAGGATCAAAGGGGACCTAGGGTCCAATCACGTTCCATCGAGGAGGGGGAACACAGCCGGGATGATGGTGGTACACGATCTTGGTCACACCATCACAACCCGAAGATGGACTTTCAGAAGTTTGATGGAACGAATCCATGAGTGTGGATAAGGAAGTGCCTCAAGTATTTAAGGCGGTATCAAGTTCTCATGGAGGAATGGGTGGATCTATCCTCGAGTTGCTTGCATGAATACCCGGACATGTGGTACCATGCCTGGGAATTAAGGCACCCACCAATGACTTGGAAATTTTTTATAGATGAGTTGTGCAAGAGATTTGGTGACCGATCTTTTCAGGATGAAGTGGAAGAATTCCACAAAATATCCCAAATCGGGACAGTGGAGGAGTATGAGATTCACTTTGAGGAGCTTAAGAGTTGGATACTGGTTTACCATCCCACACTGAGTGAGGCTTTCTTGGTCTCAAGTTTTATCAACAACAAGCCACACGAGCCTCGGTGAGGAATAGTCACTCAATACACTTTATTTTGGCCCTTAAGCAAGCCCAATTACGAGAGATAGTGGTGGAGAAATAAGAGGAACCATGCAGCCCAAGCCATTGCATGCGCATAAGGAAGAGTCCATGCCTAAACTTGGTGTGTCAAATGAGGAGCAACCCCAGCAATGTTCCATTGCTGCCGGAACGATATCAACCACATCTAAGGAGGAGCAAATGGTGTCAATGGGTTCCTCACAACCCAAGTGGGAATGGGGAAAACGTTACTGTTGTCAAGAAAGATATTTCCCTGGGCATAGGTGCAACAATAAACAGCTTAATAGTATGAATGGCTTCATGGAGACGGAAGAGCATGATATGGGCCATAACGAGGAAGATGGTGTTCGAGAAGAAGGGGAGGAAGAAATGGAAGTTTCATTAAATGCATTGGATGGCAGACTCACACATAAGACCATAAAACTTAAAGAGAGTATTAAGGGATGATCCATTAAGATTTTGGTGGACAGCAGTAGTACCAATAGTTTCATAGACTTGCCCTTGGTGAAGACATTGAAAGTACCGAGCCTCCCTATTGCAGTGATGACAGTCACGGTGGCAAATGGGGAATCCTTGATGAGCTACATACGTTGCCCAAAGGTGGAATGGAAGGTTCAAGTTGAAACATTTGTGGATGACTTGAGGGCAATAGAGTTGAGAGGGAGTGATATGATTCTTGGAATTTATTGGCTCAAAAGGTACGGACCACTCACATTTGATTTTGTCACGCTTAAGTTTTCATGTCATAAAGAAGGGAAGGAGGTAGCACTACGAGGCATCATAGTGAAAGCTTCCTTGGACTCAATGTCAAGGAGGGGCATAGTGAAGTCAATCAAGAAGAAGGTGGGCAGAATGGTTGATCAGCTAAGAAAGACAAAGAAAGAGGAGACTGCCGTTGTCGAGCCCATGAGGGTCTTGGGGCATTGAGTGATCAAATGAAACAAAAAAAGGGTGCATCAGATTCTAGTCCAATGGGCAAACTAGTCCAAGGAAGAGAAGACGTGGGAGGATTTTTCCTTCATCCGGGAGAAATTCCCAAACTTCAATCCTTGAGAACAAGGATTGCTTTAAGGGGGTGGCAATGTCACGATCCTAGCATGACATTGTCACTATGCATAGCGTAAGAGTACTAAAGAATAAAAGAGTAGGGTTGGTTTCAGTTTATGCAAAGTCAGGGAGTTAAGCGCAGGGGTGCGCTTATGATGTGTTAGGGTGGGCATCACTTGTGCATGGTTGCGCAAGGGCTACGCATGGCTGTGCAGGCCTCGCGCCTAGCTGAGCTTGGGGATCAAGCCCAGCACATGCCATGACATGTCTCGAGTCTTGACAGTGTCATGGCAGTGTCAGGTCTGTGTTTCCAGTGTCCCGGGTCTGTGTCATAGTTCGCGTCTGTCAAATTCTAGTGTAACAATCAGGTCCCATCCCTTGCAGTGCCTGTCATGCCTGTCAACGTCCCCGGGGTCACAGCCGAGTCGCGGTATCTATTTTCTGTGTCAGCCAGCCTATCTGTTATGCCCAGATCATGTTAGAAGCTGCTAGAAGCTTCCAAAACCGTCCCTTTTGGCAGAATTCTAGATTTTCCAGGTTAACTTAGACTTTTGGAATATTTTCTATTTTTGAATTCATACTTGTATTTTGGGGATACAAATAGTGAATGGTGAAGATTTTTCGGATTCATTGAATGATAATACAAAATTACACTTTTCTTTCCCAACTCTCCAATTCTCTCTCATCTCTTCAATTCTCTTTCTAGCTCTCATCTCAAACTCTATTTTAATTCTATCTCTCATCTCAACTCTAAACCTTTAGTATCCCTGTCATGAGCCTTAGGCCCGTGACCAAACCCATCACCAACCTGAGGGTTGTGACTAGCTCAAAGTCTGAAGTGACACAACCTGATTCGCTCGAAACTCGAGATTATTCAAATCAAGAAAATGAAACTACTTGACTTGAATGTGATGTACACAAGCTGAGATGAAGTAAAAGTGACCAGACCAAATTGGCCCAAAACTTAATGTGACCCATACCCAGAATGACCCGACCCATCTCTAACTTGGTCAAAGATGACTCAAACTTTGAAATGATTCAATCACTTGTCTCAAAACTAAGATGACTCGAATTTGAAATAATCTAAATAGACTCAAACTTGATCATAGTTAACTTGAATCCTGAAAAAACCTAACACGATTAACTAAAAACTCGAGATAACTTTAAAGGCAAAGGATCCGATGCGATACTCAACCCAATTTTACTCGAGCTTGAATAACTCAAACTCAATGACAATCAGTCCGACCATAATAACTTGCACACAATGTGAACTGCTCTGACCATAATTCAACCATAGTTGATTTAAAATTCGAAATACTCTAACTCGATTGACCAAAAGTTCTTGGTGATTCAAATCATTATGTAATTATAATTCCCACCTCCAATTCCTTTGATGGACCAAAAAGTGGAATTTCAATTTGTTAAGGTTTCAATGATTGCTCTTGAACCTCAACCTTGGTTGGGATAGCGAGAGTATGAGATGAGAAGAGAATATAGAGTTTAGATGAGATAAGAAGGGAAAGGAGATGAGAAGTAGAGAGATATCAAAAGATATCAAATTCATTCATTAAAGTTGTTCTTGAATACAACCGAGCGCCATCTATTTATACTACTTCCTCCTCGGATGGCTTAGACTAAAAATTTCTAGAGATACATTGCATTTGGACCAAGGAGCTAACCGACTTAACCACCAACTAACTAATTAGCCGCCACCCTTGATTGGCCATTGACCTCCTAAGCAACATATCACTAGAGCTCACTTATTACATGACTTAACATGTGACTTAAGCATCTAATTACATCAAGACTTAATCTAGTTACAATATCAACAAGCCAATACAACTTCCCTACACCAAATGATCGTCCAATGGCTGCAAGACCCCCAACAATGCAGGACACATCAGCTAACAGCAGCAGCATAGCAGCAGGACAACATCACAACCACCCTGAGTTCATGCCTCGGATTCTCGGATCATAACATTCCCTTTCCCTTAAAAACATTCTTGTCCTCAAGAATAGAAGAGAGTTGTAACAATGAAGAACTCTAGTTGCATATGAAAAGATAGCTGAAGTGATGAATTCTTGCTGAAATCTGCAACTGGCACGAGCCAATGATGCACTGACCCTGAAATGCAGCAGGTACATGAGAAAGACACCTTGTTTTGACACAATGCTGCATTCGAATGTACCATAATCTTCAGGAGGTCTGCACTGATCAAACCAAACATCAACAGCACACCCACAACTCCTCTTGATGCAGTTAACACAGCTCAAAAGTCCATCTTGCTGCTGAGAATCACAAAATGCACCAGTAATTCTGAATTTCTGCTTGTTGGAAGCTGCATAACATGTATGTCATTAACCACACAAAAATGCATTTGAAGTCCTTTAACAGCTCGGAAGGCCTTCCAAACTCAAACCAAGAGAACCAAACATCAATTTCTAGTTGTAGGCATTCCCAAACGCAGCTCAAACTGCCCCATTTCTTGATCATGGCAACCCAACACATTGGAATCCAATAAGAATGTAGCTGCCATTCTTTCATCTTGGGTCTTATCCAAAATTTGCATTGCTCACACAACCACATACTAAACCAACTCATACCATGCTCAACAAATTCTTGATTGCTTTCCAATTCCATAAGTTGTGCCGCAAGACCTAAATATTCAGCAATGTATAAACCCAACAGCCCATAGCTGCAATTATGACCAATCCCAGCTTTATTCTTGTTCAAATGGAGGCTCATTGATGTGAACAAGTAATTACACCTTCCAAAAGCCATAATAGCACCAACCAAGCTCAATCTGAACAGCTCTTTTACTGCTGTCAGTGAAAAAAATTGTAATTTCCCACAGATTTTCAGCAGCCTCTGCTTCTATTGCTTGAATCTTAATTGTGATCTTGCAAGATCTGAAAGTACCAGCCTTTTCTTCCCTAACTCTTGCATAGACCACACAAACTAAGAGTTCACAAACCATTGTTGAATGCCAAATGCACAATGTCACAGCTTGAACATCCAAAACATTCCAATCGATACTGTCAAGGCTGCAGCTCACACCTTCCAGCCTGTTCTCAAGTCTCTCCTGGATCCAAAGCTCATCCAGCCACCAAATATACCTCAAATGATCAAGCTTTACTTCCTTGTCAATCATCTCAAGCATGAGCAACAAATATAGCAAATGAAGATACCAACAAAATTCTTGAACAGCTTTCAACTTCTTCAAAATCAGAGTTGATTTGTTCTAAACTTCTTTGCTGATATTTATTTTGATTTTAGCTCGAGTTTTCCTCAATCTTGCATTGATCTTTTCCATCCAAACATTAAAAAGATATTGAAGCTTGTGTAAATGATTTTTCCACTCAGAAAACCCACAACAGATCACCAACGAGCCTCCCTTCTGTAATGTGATCCAATTCTGCCATAATTCTGAATTTTCAGCCACAAGCTCTTGTATTCCAAAATCCAACCAACCACCAAGCGCCATAACCTCAAGAGGGCTCACATTTGATTGCACTAATGGAGCTTGCTCTATGCTCATAACTCGATTAATGCACCATCTAAATTTGGAGCTCAATATACTTGCCCCATGACTGTCCAGCACTGTCATATCAGAACCACTATAAAAAATAACCCAAATACCTTCAATGCTGATGGATCTTGGCCGAACAAACCTCATTTTCAGATCAAAACCCAATTTGTGAACTTCCAGCATCTTAAGAATTCTTCCAGAGATCAGCTTTGGCCTAAGTTGGACTCGGGAAATGATTTTAGCAGCTTGTTTGAACCTTTCCTCCAACTCGGCCTTATGTTATAGCTTGTTACAATCAAGATCTACCTTCCCCGGATCAAAGGGACTTCGAACACCAAATACATTAGTTAAAGCACCTACTGTACTGCCTTTGGTCTGATCAGAAATCGGTTTAAGCATATTATTGCATTTATACACGTCCAACAGCTCAATTGCTTGTCTGGACACCATGCTTCTCCTTTGCTGAACCTTGAAATGCACTCTCGCAACATGATTACTTCTTTTCAGCAGAAAATCAAACCTTTTCAGCTTCATATAAACTTGAAAATCTTCTCCCGGATCAGGAGGCACGTCGTCATAAGAGTGTATATTTGGATACTCCATTTCTCTACTCCAAGAACCTTGCAATGTATCAATTGCTTCACTACCAACACCAAGCAATTGCTGATTATGGGTATCAAGATGCATTGGAGAAGTGTTAACATGTTTTGTGGTGCTTCCATTGTCCCTACAGCAGTAAACTCAACTTCCCCAACAGAATGACATTGCTCCGCAATGAAAGTACTTCGATTATGCATATAAGCTTGCCATGGAGTCATACTTAACCAATTTGATGATATACCAACATATACATCGGTAAAATCATGATCTTGAGTTAGTTCTTGTTGCCTACCTTCTTCTTGTGGATCCTCCCGATGTCCCATAACTGAATCAGACTCAATTAAGGCAACCACAGGTTGTCCATTGTACTGTTCTTGCGAATTCAAAAGCTCCTTAGGCTGGCACACAACCTCACGCTTCAATTTCGGCTTTGTCAACTTCTTTGTACCCCCAAAATCTTTCAATGCTTCACTTAGATGGTTCCTCTTCGTCTTACTCTTTGCTTTCTTTAACATTCCTTTGACAAGAAAATCGTATTCCCATTCCGGATGCATGTCATACTGCGCCCCAACATCATCAAGATACTCTAACTTTAGCAAAGAGTCTTCATAAGGATCATCTTATTCAAACTCAGGTTCTTCTAGCTTGTGTTCATCACTTTCGGCATTATCGGGGTCGAATTCATCTCCAACGGCAACAGATTCCACTCTCTCTTTTCACTCAACATGGAACTTCCTTTGTCTAACGCTATCCGCTAGCTCCGGAAACTCATTTGCATCAAGAACACCAGCACGACTGATGTTAGGATAAGCTAAACATTACTGAATCATAAGTCGCTGCATCTTTGCGTCCCATTCCTGTCTCCTTTTCTAGAAATATTCTTCACGTTCTTGTCTCAATTCTTGCCTTAATTTCATCAACTCCTCAGTCAACTTACCTATATTGACGATGAACAACAACTTCAACCTGGACAACTCAGTTCACCGGATATGAGTTCGAAAATCGCAGAAGAGGAAGACTTGTTTCGCAACTCCTCCACAACTGATTGCTTAATGAAGTTCTACTCCTTCATTCGCACAAACAATCCCTTTATAACGGTTCGACAATTGTCACTGATTACAAACCATAACTTGTAGAATTCACGAACGAACCCTAACTTCGAACAAACCCTAACAGAGGTGTTTTCCTGAATAATTCAGACTAAGAATCTGAATTAGGTTCGATTTTTGTCTGTAATGATGATTTAAACACACGATTCACCACAATCTTTAAGGACGAAATCAGATTTCAACACTTTCGTTGTTCAGTTCGTCGTCAGATTTTCACCTAAGCAAATCTCGACTTAATAACATATAATTCTTAAGAATTCAACGCAAATTCTGATAATTCTCACCACTTCTATGCTTATCAACACAATTTCTTCCCAATTCAACAACAAACACAGATTCTGAACGAATTGCAACTTGAAGTTCAGAAACCGTTACCTCAACCTCAATTTCTGAATTGTAGAATCTAAAATCACCTCAATGCAACTTATTTCTGATCTTTTGATTATGATCAAGTGTAATGTGGATCAATTAGCTCAATTTTATCTTCTTCTCCAACCAATCAGGTGAATGATTGATCAAGAACAACTAAGCTCAAATTCAACACTAATGCTTTGCTCAGCACTCAACTTCAGCAGCTGAAGTTTGATCGATTCGACTGAATTCCCTATGAATCAGCTTAAATGTTGAATGAAATCAATAAATTTTGATCAAATAAACTTTCTTCAACGTAAATCAATTAAGTCCCAACCGAAACAATTCCCAGGTACTTGCTGATCACCCATGCAGAAACCGCCAAAATGCAATTCAAAATGCAGAATTGAATTACTTAATGCAAAAAACTGAACTAAATCAATACCAACTAATTTTTGTTGACTGATTGCAACACAATCAATCAGATTTTGTAATTTTTTTTTTGATTTAGAGCTTGATTCGGAAGCCAAATCAAGGCTCTGATACCAATTGTTAAGGTTTCAGTGATTGCTCTTGAACCTCAACCTTGGTTGGGATAGTGAGAGTATGAGATGAGAAGAGAATATGGAGTTTAGATGAGAAAAGAAGGGAAAGGAGATGAGAAGTAGAGAGAGATATCAAAAGATATCAAATTCATTCATCAAAGTTGTTCTTGAATACAACCTAGAGCCATCTATTTATACTACTTCCTCCTAGGATGGCTTAGACTAAAAGTATCTATAGATACATTGCATTTGGACCAAGGAGCTAACCGACTTAACCACCAACTAACTAATTAGCCGCCACCCTTGACTGGCCATTGGCTTCCTAAGCAACATATCACTAGAGCTCACTTATTACATGACTTAACATGTGACTTAAGCAACTAATTACATCAAGACTCAATCTAGTTACAATATCAACAAGCCAATACAACTTCCCTACACCAAATGATCGTCCAATGGCTGTAAGACCGCCACCAATGCAGGACACATCAGCTGACAGCAGCAGCATAGCAGCAGGACAACATCACAGCCACCATGAGTTCATGCCTCGGATTCTCGGATCATAACACAATTCTATTGGAATTCCAATTCTACCAGATGGAATTGGAATTGAAATTACAATTCCACAGTCCAATTCCAATTCCTTGCGCTAAATAGTGCCTAATAGGGGTTCATATATAAAGCAACACAGGCAAGATCCAATGGTAGGCAAGAAGACACGTGGCGGGGATCTAACCGCTCAAGAAAGGCACGCGTAACAACTGGCTAGGTTATCTGGGTCGGTTAATACCTAACGGGTATTTAAAACCTACCATGTATTATTTATTACTTGAAACAAAGCAAGATATTTCCTAATTATTAGCAATATTCAAGAAATTATTAATTTAAAACCGATTAAAAGATCAACAAAATCGTCCACAATTTCTATTTCCCAAATGAGAATGTAATCGCACAGGTTCGCCGCTACATGCCTTAATCAGCCGAGTGGGTAGAAATGACAAATGTCATCCTAATTTCTCGAAGAGGAATAATCAAACAATTTATCTTAATTTTAGTTAAGATGCTCCAGCCTAATATTTTTTGATAAACTTATGAATCTCAGTTACATCGGATATTGGATATGCGAATTTCAGGGGGACCATAATATAGCAATCTCCACAATGATCTCATGAAATTAGTTCACAACACTTCTTCGAAGAATTAAGGCCATCTTAAAACAACCACAATAAGTTCGAGTTACCCTGATACAAAACTTTGACACATAAGTTTGATCTCGGCAACTCAAACTTTTAAAAAATTTGGTTCGCAACAAGAAACCAAACATGCTCATAAATCAACATGGGTTTCCGGAATCAAGCACGAAATTATAGTAATCAAGTCTATAAGAATATAAACATGAAATATAGGCCACACATGCAACAAACCAATAATTTAAGTTAGCCATATCAACTCTCATATTGCATCACAAGGCTCCACCATAGACAATATCCTCTACAACCCATTTAGAGCTTACAATCTTATGACCATAACCCAAATCAAGGTACCAAAACATAACTAGATATCAACCTATGATCAATCCAAGGTACACAGCAGTCCTACACCTTATCCTTCTCCCAAAATTAGAAAATAAAGGCTCAAAATAATGATCTTAAGAGCATAATAGTCTCCTTGACAACATCGGGTCTTCATATGACTCAAATATATTAATCTTCCTCAAAGACAAGCTAAAAAACAGCAAAGCACAAGCTAATACACTACACAATTCAAACCCGACCAGCAAGAATTGAGCCAAATATGCAGCATTTTTTTAGCAGGATACAAAAAAAAAAACATAGTGCAAGTCAAGCATTAACATATCAAGTATCCAACATAGTTGCATCTTAGCCACGGAAACATATGAGACACCTATCAACATAGAGACTAATCAAAAATCATACACAGATTTTCTAGAAACATTCAAGTCCTATAAGCCCTGCATTAGGATCAACTAGTTCACTAGGGTCAATTAATCCTGCAAGAAAACAATTCTCACATAAAAGTCTAATCTCGTAGTTAGAACTCAAACATGCAATGCTCTACCCACACACTAGGGTTCTAGTATGTGCAACTTGACATGCCTAAAACTAAGAGGTTGCCAATTCTAGGTTTAGGGCACTGTTCTAACTAGATGACAATCATCATCCATCATCACACTAGTATTAACCATAACATTCACACAAAAAAAAATTGAAAATGCGCACAATTAAATTTCTTTTCAGCACAATCGACCACAAAATAGCAGTACTAGACCATGCTTGTCGTTCGAATCAACACCAAATAATATAATCCAAACCAAATTCACAGCCGAGCAAACAATCGGGTCATACTCAGTGATTTAACTCCAAAACCACTCCTTGAAAATAAGAATCAAAAAATAAATTCTCAGCCGACCATACACCAGGCCAAGCTCAAGTGATATAACACCGAACCACTCCACCATCATAAATACTTAGAGATTTCTCACTTCAAGGTAAACTATTAGTCTTAAGGATGTTTATCTTTTCCATAAATAGGAAACCAGAGGATGTTCAAAAAATAGCGAGATATCAAAGCTACCTAAGTCATTTAATCAAAAGCCTAAAACCTGAACACTTAAAACAAAGATGTTTCTATATTGGTCTAGATTGAAACATGAAACATATCAAATCTCCATTCAAGACCAAAATCGAACAAATCATTATTGAGTCTAGTCCCTAATTCAGTATTGGGACAATTACTTTGATGGGGGTACGTAACTATTATTAGGAAATGTCATTGTGTCACTGTGTAGTTGGTTAATTTAAAGTTTGACTTCTTATTCCGATTTTGCTTATATAGTGTTGTTGAAGTTATTTTTTGAAAATGCAACAAGACTTGAGCCAAAAAAATAAAAATAAAAAAATTGAGCAAAAAAAAAAAAAAAAGAAATAAATTTGATTATTTGAAGAGGCATATTGGTAGGAACCGGAGCCTAAAAAAATACGATAAATAAAATATTTTCAAAACTAGTTTTCCAGAAAAATATTTACCCAACTGATATGCATGTCGACAGGGTACTTTCTTATTTTAAAAGCTGATTACCTCCTCCATACAGAGGTATTGCATGTTATTAGGATAATATAGGATAATATAGTTATGTTTATATTTATTCGCCTAAGGGCTCTCTTGTAATTCTACATTTTTTGGTTAATCTATATATGTCGTACTTCAGCACCTTGTTGGGTATGCTATCGTAATATCATTCTCACATGGTATCAGAGCTTTACCCTTGATACCTCTCTCTCCTCCTAGCGCCCTAGTTGTGTGCCTCTCCCTAGCACCGCTGCCGTTTCTCCCTAGCATCGCCGCCGCCCCATTCGCCGTCTGCCGTTGCTTGCTGCTCCCCTCTCCTGTACACATCCAAGGAGGCATAGTGCGTGTATTCTCTTCTTGATCGGTGATTCTATGGTTAGTAATCAAGCTTCTTGTTCTTCACTGTCCTCTCCTTTCCCTATCACCACAATTGTAGACTCTCTACCAGTATCTAACTTCCCCCGTCCCATGACCAGTAAGTTGTCCTTACCACCGCATCTAGGATCTATACCCCCCGTCACCTCCTCTACTCCCTTTACTGGGTACAACCATGGTACATCTTTCCATAATTACAATACCCAAAGTTTATTTTCAGGTTCCTCTTCTCTACTTCTAGGAATTGATCCTATTAGGACAATATAGTTATGTTTATATTAATGCGCCCAAGGGCTCTCTCATAATTCTATATTATTTGGTTATTCTACATATATTATACCTCAGCACCCTGTTGGGTATGCTACCATAATATCTCTCTCACATGGTATCAGAGCCTTATGCGTGATACCTCTCTCTCCCCCCTTAGCGCCGCTCGGCTTCCAAAAAAAAAAAACCCCTAACCCTAACGTTGTGCCTCTCCCCTAGCACTGCCGTCGCCGTCGTCTGTCACTGCTTCTTCCTAGCGCCATTTGCCGCTGCATGCTTCTCTCCTCTCTTGTACACATCCCAGGAGGCATAGTGCGTGTATTTTCTTCTTGATTGGTGATTCTATGGCTAGCAATCAAGCTTCTTCTTCTTCACTGTCCTCTCCTTCCCCTGTCACCACAACTATAGACTCCCTACCATTGTATGACTTTCCCCATCCCATCACCAGTCGGTTGCCCATACCACCGCATCTCGGGTCTCTTCCCCACTTCGCCTCCTCTGCTCCCTTTACCGCTTACAACCATGGTACATCTGGTTCCTCTTCTCTACTTCCAGGAATTGATCATGTTTCCTCTCTTCCCGGTTCTCTAACTATGCCCTTCTCTTGGTATAATCAAACGACCTTTCCCTTGGCTCCCCTTCCCACATATTCTCTAACTAGCTTGGTTACGGTAAAACTTGATGCTCTTATAGATTATCACGCCTGGCGTGAACAAGTATTCATGCTCCTTCGTGCCCATCGATTAATGGGATTTCTTGATGGCTCGCTACCCTACCCACCTTCTCAAATTCAAATTCCGACTGGTGCCTTTATCTTTAACCCTAACCATCAAACTTGGTCCTGTATTGACCGGAGCATTTGGGCCCGTCTCTCGGCCTCTCTAGCTCGCCCAGTGCTTAATGATGTTATCCATCACCCTAATTCCAAAGAAATGTGGGATGCCCTAGCCAAGCGCTTTCATGACCACTCTATCGCCAAAGAGTTTGACCTACGCTCACAACTAGTTACTCTCCGCAAAGATAACAAATCTATGATGGCCTACCTAACCGAGCTTAAGACCATTGCCGATAACCTTTCTGCCATAGACTCTCCTGTCTTGAACTGTGAATTAATGCACTAAGCTTTCTTTGGTCTCCCACCGGAATATGCGGCTTTCAATACATTCACTCGTCAGTCCTCCTGCGATCTCCCTTTTGAATGACTTAAAACTGCCCTACTGGATGAAGAAGCTGCTATCTTCCAGATCCAATCACGGTCTTCGTTGGATCATGCACATGCCCTTGCAACGTCCAGTGCGCCTTCCGACTCTTTGGATAATGGTCGGGGACATGGTAGTGGTGGGTGTAGGGTCCGTGGGAGTAACTCCAATCACCTAGGAGGTCCAGGGGGCCGTGGAGGGACATACGGTCACCCCCACCTACTGGGACAGGCTCGGTCAATTCAGTCGCCGCTCCTACCCCACCGCAGTCTTGGTTCAAAAATGCTAGTTATGCTCCTCGTCCACCTCATGAAGGTATACTCAGTGTTGGTCCTATTGTTTGTCAGATTTGTCATCAAGCTGGTCATGCTGCTTCTCTTTGTCCACACTGCTTTGTTCAAACTGACCTCTCCCACTCTCTCTCTGCCATGTCGATTGCAGATTCTGTTGATCCTACGTAGTACCCTAACTCTAGGGCATCTAATCATATGACTTCTAACCCAGGTATTTTGAAAAGCATTTTGCCCTACACTTGTCTTAAATCTATTCAAATTAGTAATGGTTCAATTTTGCCTGTTACTCATACTGACTCCTCTAAATTAAGAGCTCCCAAGCATGATTTAAAACTTTCTAATGTCCTTCTAGTGCCTGGTCTCACTTATAATCTTTTATCTGTCAAACAACTGTGTCGTGACAATATCTGTTGTGCTGAGTTTGACTCTTCCTCCTTTTGTGTTAAGGACAAGTTCATAGGGATGCCCCTCCTCAAGGTGCTTAGTAGCAGTCCTCTTTATGGCTTCTCTCCACACTTTACTAGACTTATTGCACAACCACACCCGCAAACTTGTGGCATCGGTGCCTAGACCATTTAGGTCACTCAGTTTTTGATGTTTTACGTTCTAATTGCTTACTTAGTTCTAGTCTAGCCGATCCTACCGACTTTCGCAGTGCGATGGGTGTGCTTCAGTACTTAACCGTAACCCATCCTGACATATGCTTTGCGGTTAATCATGTGTCTCAATTCATGCATGCTCCCACGTCCTCTCATTGGAAAATGGTGAAACGCATCCTACGGTTCCTTAAGCTCACCCCTGATCATGGCCTCACCATCACCCCTGGTTCTTATACATCAGTTATGGCTTATGTTGATGCTAATTAGGGTGGCTACCCTGATACGCGCTGCTCCACCATAGGGTTTGCCCTCTTTCTCGGCCCTAATCTCATATCTTGGCGTGCTAAGAAGCAACCTACAGTTGTGAAGTCCTCCACTGAATCTGAATATCGAGCTGTTGCTAAGGTTGTGGCAGAATGCGATTGGATTCAGTATTTGATGCGTGATCTGCGGCTGCGGAACACTTGCCCGATTCTTGTTTACTGCGATAATGTGTTTGGTACTTATCTTGCTGCGAATCCTGTTTCTAATGATCACAGCAAACATATTGATATTGATTACCACTACGTGCGTGAAAAGGTTGTCAAGGGTGATATCCAAGTTCGATTCACTCCTACTACCAAGTAGGTTGTTGATATCTTTATGAAATGGTTGGCTACAGATTGCTTCCGCTACCAAAAAGCCAATCTGCACATTGGTCCCCCTAGTACAGATTGAGGGGATGTATTAGGATAATATAGGATAATATAGTTATGTTTATATTTATCCGCCTAAGGGCTCTCTTATAATTCTACATTGTTTGGTTATTCTATATATATATAGTACCTCAACATCTTGTAGGGTATGCTATTAGAATATCACTCTCACACTTGCTTTTCTAAATTAAAAAAAAAAATTATTTATAATAAATAAATCAAAATATTTATCAAATATTTGAATTGTACATAAATTTAGACATTTATTAAATTGATTTAAACTGTTTATTAAATATTTGTATTGAATTATTTATTAACGGTTTGAATTAAATTATTTTTATAAGTCTTTAAGTACTATTTGTTTCTTCCTTGAACATAGGACTTTGCTTATAAAACAAACAAACAAATAACATACCCAATGCTTTAAGGTCTTTCACATTAGCAGGGTCTGAGAGGGATGGAAGTACGCAGCCTCACCCCTTCAGGGTGTAACCCTGCCGAGAGCCTGTTTCCGATGACCCCCAATCTAATAGCGTTGGTAACACGAGGACTTCCCAGGAGGTCACTCATCCTGCTACTACTATCGCCCAAGCACGCTTAATTTCGGAGTTTTAATAGGATCTGGTGCCTTAGTGCCTGGCAATTGAACTATATATATATAATTATTAATCATATTTGTTTTTTTTGTTGAACAGAATTAATCGTATTTGTGAAACGTTGGAAAATTGAAGCCTGACAACTGGGTTTGGCCGCACAACATATGAACAGCAGCCGAAAAGCTAAAGAACATATAATTCAATCCTTTATTTTCAATTTTTGTATGCTATATTAACTAGATGGTGTTAATTTATTATATATTTTATAAACAAATGAATGTAATTAAAGAATTCTAAGAATTAAAAGTCTAAATTTATGTATAAATAATTTCATTCAAATATTTAAGAACTAGCGTAATCTAATTAGTTTATTGGAGATTATAAAAATATTTTAAATTAAAAAGGCGTTCAGTACATTTCCCTCTGGGGGAGTTATTCAAATTAAACAAAATAAGAAATGCCTCTAATGATGTGGATTCTATTTTGATAGATAGTTTCTATTTTGAAAACAAGTTTTGAAAATATTTTATTTTTTGTACTTTTCAGCACCGGCTGTATTGGTAGATATTTAATTATTTCTAAAACAAAACTCTTTTACTGATAATTCTCTATGTCTAATATATGTTATTTTTCTTACCATATAAAATAGAATCATATGAAATAAACAAACAAGTGGCACTTATGCCTAGGTCACATTAATCAAAAAAAGGTGCAAAGGTATTGGTGTTCTTTTTTTTTGTTTTGGGATTATTAGATTAAAAAGGATCACCTTGTAGATCGTTTCAAGAAAGATGACTAAAAAAGCCTTTAAGAGTAAAGGTAATAGAGCCATTAAACTGTTTGAACTTGTTCATAAAGTGATCATATATCAACAGATGGATGCTTGAGCGATATGAGTTTTTTTTTTTTTTTTTTTTTTTTTTTTTTTAAATTATCAATTTTATGAATGATTACTCAAAGTATTGGATTGTATCTAATGGAGAAGGAGGTCTAAATCTTTTGAAAAGTTTGAAGAATTCACGACTAAAGTTGAGATAAGCCACCGGAAGATATCAAAACATTTTAATTGGATCAATATAGTGGGTGCTTTAGGACAATTCTTAGATTTCCTTATTCTAATGATATTGCAGAAAGGAGAAAGGACATTATTGGATATGGTAAGCAGTGGAATATTTCTCTTAATATGGGATTCTGTTAATTATATTTCGATTTTGATAAAATAACTAATAGGCTAAATATTTGGTTCGCAGACGGGTTGTGTGATCATATTGGATTAAGCCAATTGCATTATTTTATTATGTGGATGTCATTCAATGTAGGCTTGTAAATCTGATAACGTCCTTTATGGGTGGGCCTGTCAGATTATTATAAATAGAAAAGCTAGGTCCCCTTTCCTATCTATCAGGGCATACTGTTTCTATATGTAGTTAGCATGCTGTAGAAAGAGGGAGAGGAATACTTAGCCATATCTTCCCTCTCATCAAAATTCTTCAAGTCTTGGCTCAACAAGTTGTGTATTCTACATTTAGTTTATATATATTGTGCTATAAATACATGTATATAATAATATTGTTTTACATGTGATATGAGAGCCTATATACATGGATTTGAGTTCCGTTCTTAGCTAGAGGAAAAAAAATAAATTAAAGTAAAACAAGGTAACTCGCTAGCTTATGCTTGTTTAGAATTAATTTAGTTGATTTGCCATCAAATACTTGGTGGATTGACTGTGGTGCAACTGTTCATGATGCTATAGCTTTGTAAGGATTCAAAAACAAACAAAGGCCATGTGGGTTAAAGTCCAAGATTAAAGTTGGGAACAATGTTGTTGTTAAGGTCAAGTTTATAGGGTCTATTAGCCAGCTTTTAGATTTAGGTTTTGAGCTTGTTTTTTAAAATTTTTTCTATGCATCATCTTTTAGGGGGAATTTAGAATCGATTTCTACTTTGGACAAATTCTAGTTATTGTTTTATGTTTATCAATGGCAAAGTACAATTATCTTTGAATTCTAAAATTGTTGGTGAATGTGTTCTAAAAAATTGCTTATACAAAATGTCTTTATCATTAGATAATTATTGTGACTCTTTTAATGTGAAAAAATATGCCTGTAAAAGATGCTTAATAAAAGAGAATTCTTCCTCTAAAAGAAGCTTAATAAAAGAGCATTCTTCTCTGTTATGGCATAAAGATTGGGACATATTTCTAAAGAGAGAGTCCAAAGACTTATAAAATATGATATGTTACCAACTCTTAATTTTGATGATCTTGGAACTTATACTGGGTGCATCAAGTGTAAACTAACTAATGTTGAAAACAAGAAGGCTACCCCAACTCTGACCTTTTAGAAGTGATACATACAGTTGTTAATGGACCTCATTTTGTTAAATTATGTGGTAACAAATATTTTTTCACATTTATTGATGACTTTTCTCATTACATATACGTCTATTTGATTAAAGAAAAATTTGAAAGTGTTGAAAATTTTAAAATTTTCGAAATTGAGGTGGAAAAAAATTGGAGAAGGTTATCAAAATTGTAAGATCTGACCGTAGAAGCGAGTACTATTCTAGGCAAAAAACCTTTGGGCAGCGTATGGGGCCATTTGCTAAGTACTTGCAGGATTGTGGGATTGTTTCTCAATATACCATGCTTTGTAGCTCTGAACAAAATAGCGTGATAAAAAGGAGAAATCGTACACTTAAAAATATGATGAGAAACATGATGAGTGTCCCTAATTTGCCTCTGTACCTTTGAGGGAAGCCATTAAAATTTCTTACTATATCTTTAATATTGTGTTACAAGAAAATATGTTCTTAAAATTCCTTTTGAGCTTTGGTTAGGTACAAAACCTATTTTGAACTATTTTCATGCTTGGGGTTGCCCTATTGAGGTGAGGATTTATAACCCAAACATTCTAAGGATATAAATTTTATTGTCTTGAACACTCTAAGGCTCTGTTTGGCATATAGAATTATAATTAGGCTGTGGAATTGCAATTGCAATTTCAATTCTGATGGAATTGAAATTCTATTGTTTGGTTCATGAAAGGAAATGGAGGTCAATATTATGCCTCCATAATGATTCAAATCATCAAGGGTTTTTGGTCAATTGAGTTGGAGTATTTCGAGTTTTAAATCAAATACGGTTAGATTTTTGTTAGAGCTGTTTACATTGTAATTAAGTTATTATGGTTAAAGCGATTCAATTTGAGCTCGACTTATTCAATATTCAAGTCAAATTGGGCCAAGTATCGCGTTGGATCATGTGGTGTTCAAGTTACCTCTGGTATTCGGTTAATCGAGTTAGGTATTTTTGGAATTCAGGCTAGTTATGATCACGTTTGAGTTTATTTAGGACATTTCAAACTCAAATTATATTTGTTTTGGGACAAATGAGTTGTATAATTTTAAATTTAAGTCATCTTAGGCTGAATTTGAGATAGGTGGGGTCATTTTTGGGTATGAGTCATATTAAGTTTTGGGTCAATTTGGTCGAGTCTTTTCTACTTCAGCGCAGCTTGTTTACATCATATTTAAGTCGTGTAGTTTCAGTTTACGGATTTAAGTCATCTTGAGTTTTAAGTGGTGTAGTTTCATTTTACGGATTTAAGTCATCTTGAGTTTCGAGTCAATCGGGTTGGTTCACTTCGGACTTTGAGCTAAGGTGATTTCAATCATTTTAAGTTCAAGCCATTCACGTTGGGGGATTTTGAGGTTTAGGTCAAATATTATGTTGTGTTTAAGTCTTTGAATTTTAAGTCATCTTGGTCTTGGGTTAATCAAGTTGGGTAATTTTAGGTTTTTGATTAATACAGTTAATATGGAATTGCAATGCCTTACATACCAAAGAATTGAAAAGTATGATTTTTAGTTAAAATCTAATCCATGGAAATGGACTATAGAATTGTAATTCCAATTCCAGCAGGTGAACCAAACAATAGAATTAAAATTATGGGCTCCAATCCAGCCTCCAATTCCATGCTCCGAATATAGCTTGAGGGATTTATAACCCTAGAATGACCCATTGCTACTTCATTGGGTATCTTGAACGCTCTATGGAATATATGTTTTATTCTGTTACAAGCGGTACTAGGATTCTACAATCACATAAAGCAAAATTTTTGGAGTTAGATTTTGGAGATGTCTCAAATCCTTTACCTGTTTTTTAGAATGATTATAACAGAATTGTTACTCATCCATTGCCAGTGGGTAATCAAACTATTGCTCATGTTTCTGTAAAGAGACAAGTTTTAGAAGAACAAAATGTAACAGAAGAACATGTTATAGTCGATTAAGAACTAGATGTCAATAATCCATAGCTTTATGTACCTAATAAAGAAATGCATTTGACAGGGTCTGCAAGATAAAGGTGAGCAACTATATCTGATGATTATATAATATACCTAGGTGGGTGACCATGATCTGGAGCAAGTGATTGATCCTGTTACATGTCGTGAACCTGTTAATGGAAGTCAATCTAACATGCAGATCTATGCAATAATAGATGAAATGCAGTCTATCAATGATATCGGAGTTTAGGAACTTGTTGAATTTCCAAAGGGTCATAATCCTATTGATTGTAAATGGGTCTTGAAGACTAAAAGAGATTCTATATAGAAGATTGAATGTTTTTAAAGTAAGATTAGTTGCAAAAGACTTCACTCTAAGAGAAGGTATAAATTATAAAGAAATGCTCTCACCTATTTCCACTGAGGATTCTTTTAGGATCATAATGGCTCTTTTAGCACATCTTGATCTAGAGCTTCATCAGAGAGATGTAAGAATGCTTTTCTTAAATGGTGATCTGTTTGAAGAAGTCTATATGAATCAATGTTATAATCCAGGATCAATCCTAAATTATAACAGATAATTGAGAGTGTGAGATGAGGGAAGAAGGGAAGTCAGATGAGAAGATAAGGTTAAGATGAGAAGATAGGAAAGTATATTTCTCTTGTATATCCTTCTTACAATCTAGGTGTCATATTTATACTATGTATTGGCTAAGTACAACTCATAAATACTAATAAGTATAACATCCCACATCTCTCTTTATTACATTTGATCAAACTATAACTATAACCTCCTATAAGAATTAATGCCGCACATGACAATTCCACCCCCTCAAAATCATTCTTACCCCAAGATTGTTGATGCAGGAAATTGGCTGTGAATGAAACCAAGTTCTTTCCAACTAGCCTGTGCAGGACTCAAATTAGCCTACTGAACCAGAACCTCCTGACGTTCCTTGCCTTGAAATTTCATCACTCTGGACCCAAGTATAGCTGCAGGATCCTGAACTAGTGAACAATCAGTGTGAACTGCAGGGGGTTCCTTTGAGCTTTCCTTGTCTTCCGTCTTGTGTTTCGTGAGGAGGGAAACATGAAAAATATGATGAATTGAAGATGAAGCAGGTAGGTCCAGCTTGTAAGCCACATTCCCTATTTTTTCCAGGATCTTGTAAGGACCAAAGAAACGAGCTCCCAGTTTGACATTTTTCCTTATGGCCGCAAAAGATTGTCTGTAGGGTTGAAGCTTGAGGTCAACCATGTCTCCAACCACAAAGGACCTTTCAGTCCTCTTTCTATCAGCATAAAACTTCATCCATGATTGTGCCTTCTGCAGATTGTCTTTTAGCTACATCATAAGCTGTTTCCTCTTAGAAACGTGATCATTTACTTCTGAAACGCGAGAGCTCATGCCTTGCAGTACCATAGGAGCAGGTGGATCATAACCATAGAGAGCTTTAAAAGGAGTGGTGCCAATGGAAGAATGAAAATGGGTGTTGTACCAATATTCAGCTAGAGCTAGCAACGTCACCCAATGCTTGGGGTAAGTATAAGTCATGCTGCGCAAATATTGCGCCATATATTGGTTCACCCTTTCTGTATGACCATCAGATTGAGGGTGATATGAGGAGCTAAGAGCCAAGGTGGAACCCATCAACAAGAAGAGCTCTTACCAAAATTGACTGGTAAATAATCTGTCATAATCAGATGTGATGGATTGGGGCAATCCATGTAGCTTGTAGATGTGATCCAAGAACACCTTAGCCAGTTTTTTAGTAGATATGGGATGATTCAAAGCTACAAAATGGCTAAATTTGGTGAATTTATCCACAACAACCCATATAATCTCCTTCCCATCAACCTTAGGTAATCCTTCCACAAAATCCATGCTTATGTGCTGGCACGCCCCATCAGGCATTGGGAGAGGTTGTAATAAGCCAGGGTATTGAACGCGTTCTGATTTTGTTCTTTGGCATACATCGCAGCTCTGCACCAAAAGTTCCACGGCCTTCTTTACCCCTACCCAGCTGAAATATTGTTTAAGCCTCCTATAAGTGCCATCTATACCTGAATGGCCACCCCAAGCTGAAGAATGAAAGGCCGAAATGATCCGTCTTCTCAGATTTGTGGCTGTGCCCACATAAATTCTTCCTTTAATTCTCACAATGCCATTCAATACTGATATGTCATCAGATTGTTTAGAAGGAGGATTGATAGCAATGGCTGTAATACAATCAGAGGAAAATTTATCTCCTACATAACTTTTATAAATCTCTTCCATCCATTCTAGAAGAAAACAAGAGATGGCTGCACAAGAGCCTTCCACTTCTGCTCCAAACCTGCGAGAAAGAGCATCTGCTGCTAAGTTATCCCTCCCCTTGTGATATTCAATGGAATAACTGAAGCCCAGCATCCTTAATGGCCCTTTCTTCTGTATCCTGGTAGTGATTTTCTGCCCAAGGAGGTGTTCAAGGTTCTAGTGGTCTGTTCGGATGATGAAATGGTATCCTTCCAAGTAATATCTCCATTTCTTTATAGCTAGCAGAATTGCTAAATATTCTTTCTCATATATTGAGAGCTGCTGATGTCATTCACTCAGTCCCTGATTGATGAAAGCAATGGGTTTGCTATGTTGTGAGAGACTGCACCAATACTAGAGCTGCTGGCATGAGTTTCTAAGATAAAGGATTGCTCAAAATCAGGCATGGCAAGCACTGGAGCTGAACACATGGCTAACTTTAGCCTTTCCAGTGCTTCCTGAGTTTCTCCAGACCATTCAAAGGCATCTTTCTTCAACAAATTGGTGAGAGGTTTAGCAAGAATTCCATGGCCCGCAATAAACTTTCTGTAATAACCCGTTAGGCCCAAGAATCCCCTCAATTGTTTGAAGTTTTGGGGTATGGCCCACTCTGTCATAGCTTGCACTTTGTTGGGATCAGTAGCCACTCCTTCCTTTGACACAATGTGTCCCAAATATTCCACCTGAGTTTGAGCAAAAGAGCATTTTGCAAGCATGGCAAATAGCTTATTTTGGCGCAAAATTGTAAAAGCTTGTCGCATGTGACTGATGTGAGCATCCAGAGAAGAGCTGTACACCAAAATATCATAAGAAAAGACCAACACAAACCTCCTCAACTGCTCCTTAAACACCCAATTCATTACTGCTTAAAAAGTAGCGGGAGCAATTGTTAAGCCAAAGGGCATGACCACAAACTCATAGTGATCATGGTGAGTTCTGAAGGCAGTTTTGTGGATGTCCTCATCCCTTACTCCAATCTGATGATAGCCTTGTCCCAAGTCTAACTTGGAATAGTACTAAGACCCCTTTAATTCATCGAGTAAATCATCAATGATAAAGTATAGGAAACTTGTCCTTCACCGTGAGGGAATTCTGGTGCCTGTAATCCACACACATACGAGTAGTTCCATCCCTCTAGTTCACAAGAATCACTGGTGAAGCAAATGGGCTATAATTGTGCCTTATAAAGTTGGATTTCAGCAACGCTTCCACTTGCACTTCAATTTCGCTCTTCTGTGAATGAGGGTACTTGTAAGGCCTCACGTTTACAGGATCGGACTGAGCTTTCAAGGGAATAGCATGATCTAAAGCCCTCTGGGGAGGCAGTGCTGTGGGCAGAGTAAACATCTCGTCAAACTCTATTAACAATTTCTCAATTTGAGGATCTCGAGTCTCTGGAGCTGCTTTAGGTGCTGCAGAAATAGCATTAAGCTGGCCTATCCACTGACACCCTTCCTTCCTCAGCAATTTCTCAAGTTTATTCCCTATCATGAGCTATAAGCTTCCCCTCTCCTTGATGCCTTGTAACACCACTCTCCTTCCCTCCCTATCAAAAGAGACTGAAAGTTGTGCAAAATCAAAAATTAAAGGCCTGATCGTTTTCATCCAATCAACACCCAAAACCATGTCACAACCCCCAAGCTTGAGTACTCTGAAGTCATACTCAAATGTATGTCCTTGCATACACCATCCGAATTCCTTACATTTCATTTGAGTGATCATGGAGTTGCCCTCAGCCACAGTAACAGCTAGGGGACTAGTCTTGATCATCTCATGCCCCACTGCCTTCACAATTTTTGGATCAACAAAGCTATATGTACTGCCACTATCAATCAAAATCAATAACTGTTTCCGTCCAGCTTCACCCATGATTCGGATGGTGTTGTGGGAGCCATTTCCAGTGAGTGCTCTAACAGAAATCTCCATCTCATAAAGCTCACCTTCTCCAGTCTCATCCTCCCATTGTTGTTCAACTGGTTCATCTTCAGATAATTCCTCCTCTACCTCACTAGATTCCATTCCAGTCACAGCCATTAGATGCTTAGGATTACACCTATGTCCATAAAAATATTTATGATTACACCAAAAGCATATCCTCTGATTTTTCCCCTCCTCATTACCAGTGGGTTTAGCTGTAGAGCCCGAAGTTCCCTGTTGCAGAGTTAACCCAGGCATAGCTCTCGTTCTAGGAGCATAAGAACTGGCTAAAACAGTTGCTTCCATTAGTTTAGCCTTAGTAAAGGCTTGAGACAGGGACACAGGTTTAAAGCCTTGACCAAGTTCTTGATTCTTGGTTTGAGGCCACTTATAAAACTAGATATATAATAGGATTCACGAGCGCCTTGGCACACAGAGAGCATCCTGGCACGCAAGTTCTCAAACTTTGTCATATAATCCTTCACATATGTGGTTTGAACTAACTTATTGAAGTGATCAATCACCTCCCCCGGATCCTCCTCTCTATATCTTTCACAGAACTCATTCACAAAATCATCCCAAGTTAAATCAGGGCAACTACGGATCAAGCTATAATACCAAGTCTCATGATCACCTTGTAAATAAATAGCAGCTAATTCAACTTTCTCCAGTTCATCAGTGTGATAAAATTTAAAATACCTTTCACACCTTCGGATCCAAGATTGAGGGTTCTTTCCATCAAATGTGTCTATCTCCACGCGAGGTTGTCGAGGAACCAGTGTTCTAGCCACGACCGATCCTTGCTCATTGGATCCAGCTGATTGAGGAGAAACAGTATCTGGTGGTCTGTCGGGCTGGCGAGCAAGGGAAAGCAACCCTGCTCCAGTTGGTATCTGATGATGATCAAATTGTTGCTGTAACCCCTGAATTCGAGCTTCCAGTTGCTGAGAGTGTTGCTCTGACCTCTGAGCTATCCTTTAATCCTGATCCAGCTGCAGTGTCATCAACATCTCTTGCATTTGGATTCGCAACTGCTCAAACTGATTGATCTCTCCTGCAGGACGCGGATTGGCACCCACAGCTACAGCATAACTTGGATTAGCAACAGTTGAGGCAGCAGCAGCACCGGCTCTGGTTGTCACACCTACCATCTGACAGATTTCCTCCTCCTTGCCAGATCAACAGCAACTAGTCCAGAGCTCTGATACCAATTGTTATAATTCATGATCAATCCTTAATTATAATAGATAATTGAGAGTGTGAGATGAGGGAAGAAGGGAAGTTAGATGAGAAGATAGAAGAAGGTTAAGATTTGAAGATAGGAAAGTACATTTCTCTTGTATATCCTTCTTACATTCCAAGTGTCATATTTATACTATGTATTGGCTAAGTATAACTCACAAATAGTAACAAGTATAACATCCCACATCTCTCCTTATTACATTTGATCAAACTATAACTATAACCTGCTATAAGAATTAACCCCACACATGACAATCAACCTGAACGTTTCATTGAGGTTGAGAAGGAAAATATGGTTTGTAGGCTGAGAAAGTCCATTTATGGCTTAAAACAGTCTTTGAGATAGCGGTACTTCAAATTTGATGAGAATCTGACTTCTTTTGATTTTGATGAAAATAAAGTTGATCAGTGTGTATACCACAAGGTTAGTGGGAGCAAGTTTATTTTCTCATTTTGTATGTCGATGACATCTTTCGAGCTACTAATGACTTAGGAATGCTTTGTGAAATTAATAATTACTTGTCTATTAACTTTGACATGAAGGATCTTGGAGTGGCATATTTTGTTCTTGGCATCCAAATATATTGAGATAGGTCTCGTACTTATCGCAAAAGACTTACCTTGATTGAGTTTTTAAAAGATTTGACTTGTAGGATTGTAGGCCTTGCGATGATCCTGTTGTAAAAGGAGATTGACTTAGTTTGTAGTAATGTCCTCATACTGACATGAAGAGCAAATTTATGAGAAACGTACCCTATGCTAGTGTTGGTGGAAACTTGATGTATGTACAAGTGTGCACTTGGCCTAATATTGCTTTTGTCGTAAGAGTTCTCAGTTGATATCAGTCAAATCCTAGGAGGGATGATTGGATTATAACTAAAAAGGCGATGAGATACTTGCAAAAGACGAATGATTACATGCTCATTACTAAATGGTGGATCATCTAGAGTTACTTGGGTATTCTGACGCTGATTATGCTGGTTTTTTAGATAAATTCAACTTTGGCATGTTCTCATATTAGTTGAAAGACTATTAAGCAGCATCTTACGGCCTCCTTAACCATGCAGAAAGAATTTATAGCTTGTTATGTGGCATCAACACAAGCTATATGGCTTAAAAAATTGATTTGCATTTAAGGATAGTGGACTCCATAGGTAGGTCACCTTCTATTGCGATAATAGAGTTGTTGCTTTATTCTCCAAAATTAATAAGAGCACTAGAGCCTGCAAACATATGGACATCAAATTCTTGGTGGCCAGAGACTTCTTTAAGACACTACAAGAAAACGAACTTTTCGCGACAAGATTTAGCAACGACTAATAAAAGTCGTTGGCAGATACTAATCTTTTGCAACGACAAAAAAATATCATTGCTAAAAATATATTTTTCGTGACGATATATATTGTTGTTGCAAAAGCAAACTTGTTTATTTGCAACGACAATAATAATTCATTTCCATAGACCTTGTCTTTAGCAGCGATATTGATCAATCATAGCCAAAAAGCATGTATTTTTCGACGATAAGAATTTTCGTTGCAAAAAATGCTGCTTTAGCAACGACTTTTAGCGGCCGTTGGAGAAAATCATGATATTTAACCAAGACATTATATTATCGTTGCCAAATATATACTATTCTTCACAAGTTCATTAATTTAAAGTTTGCCGCCATTACTAGCTTTCACAATATAAAAAATAAGTGTTAAAAAAAAAAGAGGATAATTAAGTAATGAATTTTATGATTTTATTACTAAATTTAAGTATTACATGTCAGAATTTAATAATTTTTGTTAAAATTTGATCCATCTTACTATAAAATTGTAAGACAACTAAGTAATAAATTTAAAAATTTTATTGTAATATAATATTTTCAAATTCTCAAACTAAAATATAATATTTTTACCCAATTTTTATTCCCTCCAAAACCCACTTTTCAATTTTACTTTCCTACTTCCATTCTTATTTTCCCCTCCCTTATCCCCTAAAACATGAATTGAAGAAAATTTTGTGATATAATAAGACCCTATGAAATTTGTAATTAACTATGACACACCCCCATGTGCTTTCAATGTCAAAAAAAATAAAACAATCTACAAATTAAAAAATTGAAAATAAATACTGAAAAATATTTTTTTTAAAACATTGAAAAATAAATTTTAAAAATATATTGTATTTTTTCATGCTTTTTCCAAAATAATATTTTTCAATAATTTGTTTCAATTTGTTTAATTTCAAATTTATTAATGTTTAAAAGGTGTGTTATGGTTAATAACAAAGTTGATGGGTAAGTTATGTACAATAAAAAAGTTCAAGGGGCTATTTTTTGCAATCAAAAGTGGGAGGCGGTATATTGTATTTAATTACAAAGTTAAAGAGGCTATTTTTTGAAATTAAAAGTGCAGGGAATGTTTTATTGTTACATTAAAGTTCAGGGAGTCTTATTATAATTTATATTTTTGTTAATTTAAAAATATTATGGTCTTTTTCATTATTTTAAAACTATTGAGTACTAAAATATAAATAACCTAAATTTAATTATAATATTTTTTTCATATTTAAAAAAAATTAATTTACACCCCCCCCCCCCCCCCCAAAAAAAAACCCCACCTAAAACCCAACCGCTTTTCTCTCCCTCTCTCTCTCATTGTTGACCTCCATTGTTCAACCCTCAAGCTCTTTTCCTAAGTGAGAGATGAAATTGTGGTTTTGAGACACAAGAAAGAAGGTCAGTAGCTGTATTTTTGCTTCTTTTTTTTGATTATTTTCATTTTCACTTTTAAGTCAAACCCTAAGTGCATCTTTGTTTTTCCATTGTACTAATCTCTCTCTCCTCCACCGGTTCCCGCAGCTTCTCTGGCATTGCTCCTCTCTCAAGCCGGGCTTAGGTATTTTATTTTACAATATGAAATTTTGAAGAAAGTGGAATGATTGAAAATTTTGATATTGTGTAAACTAGTATAAGTATATATTTTATATATTTTGTGACAAAGATTGCAATGTTTGAGTGTCTATTTTGTTTAAAATTTCACATATTTTGGAATCAATTTTTCATTTTTTTCAATTTTAAAGTTTATTGTTTGAGTGCCTATTTTGTTCTTCTTGTTTAATAAACTTGTGGGTCTAAATTCCTTTTGCTTTCCCTATGATAATTTTAGGGGTTCTTCATGCTTGGTTTTTCTATGTGAATGATGTCTAAAAAGTCCTCTTTTTATAAGAGTTGATGAATTACATGTACTTAGTCCTAGGAATCAATTATATCAGCATAAGTCTATTACAACCTAATACCCCTTTTCTAATAAAATTGAAGAAGGGGAGCTACTAAACTCCTAATAATTTATCATATTATAATTTAGTTTTGTGGTTACTTTATTGGTAGCTATTCACTTAGCACTTAAATACATGCTAAATTGTATTATTATAATGATTTTAGGATAGGATAGCAGACAAGAAGTGGATGAAAATAAAAGATTGAAGAACTTGCGAGTATTTACACGGTGTTGATAGTTTTCTTGACTTTACACATGAAGCCTTAGACTTATGTGATAATGGCCAGATTAGATGCCCTTGTAATAAATGCTGAAATGTTTATGTGAAAGAAAGATGTAATGTCCGATATGATTTATTGAGGCATGGAGTTTTTCAACAATACACCATATGGAATTTACATGGTGAAAATTTTGATGATATTGAGAACTCAAATTCGGGAGATGAACATAATAGTGCTGATACAACTGCTCATGATTATATGCCTGACATGTTACAAGCCACGTGTGGTGTGGCAGGAATGGGTTTACAAATAGGTAATATAGGTAGTGAACATGATGATATTGGGCTAAATGTGGGTCAACAAGTTCCAAATAGTGAGGCGGCAAAGTTTTATCACCCATTAAAAGAGCACCAAGGCCCATTAGCCATTGAGGGTAAAAAGATGTCAAAGTTAACTTATTTGGTGAAGTTGCTTCAATTGAAATGCCTTAACAATTGGAGTAACAGCTCATTCACTTCCTTGCTCCGATTTCAAAACGACACATTGGGTCTACAACTTCCTACATCATATTATGAGGCCAAAAAAATTATTACAGATTTGGGTCTCAAATATGTTAAGATTGATGCTTGTAGAAATGATTGTATGATATATTGGGGGGAGCACATTGAGGCAATGGATTGTCCTACTTGCCACTTGTTAAGGTGGAAGGGAAAGAAAGGACCTAAAGGATAAAACATTCCTTACAGTACTTTTTGGTATTTTCCAACTACTCCTAGACTCCGAAGATTTTACATGTCAAGTATGACTGCTAAATATATGCGATGACATAAAGAGGATTGGATAGATGACGGGGTCATGAGACATCCTAAATATATGCGATTGATTTTAGCCCACGGGCTGGTGTAGCGGACTCCATCTGGTGGTTGAGTGACCCCTCGGGGAAATTCACCACCAAGTCCGCTTGGGAGATGTTGCGGAGTAGGAGAGAGGAGGATACCATTCATCACCTTATATGATTTCAGATGCATATATAGAGGCACTCCTTCATTCTCTGGCTCGCTTCTCGGCAGTGACTTTGGACCCGGGATCGACTTCGGCGTTTCGGAGCACTAGAGGTTCAGAGTGTTTGTGCTCTCTGCGGTTCTGCTGACGAGACTCATGAGCACCTTTTCTTCGCCTGTTCCTTTTTCGCCTCGGTCTGGAGCTCCGTCACTCTGAATACATCTATCGCTTGGCCTACCCTTCCTTGGGATGATCTTGTCACTTGGGCTGCTCAGTATCTCAGGGGGCGAGAGATTGGCAGTATCATTGGTCGACTCTGCCTCTCTGCGACTGTGTATACTGTTTGGTACGAGTGCAACCTTCGGATTCAACATTCTCAGTCCAGATCAGTTGCGGCCGTACAAGAGGAGATTGCGGGTTTGGTTAGGAGCCGCTTACTTGCTGCTTATTTGTTCAGAGGAGCTCATCGTCATGCCTCCTTGCTTCGGCACTGGGGTTTTGAGACTTAGTTTCTTCTTTGTTCCCTTAGTTGTACATTGGTTGCTTTTTGTATGGACTTTGTATGAGCTATAGTTGACATTGTTTCATATTTGTAGGCTTCGGCCGTGTCCTGGGGTATGCCCCTTATAGCTTGTACTAATTTTTCTTTCATCTATATATTTCGCTGACTTACCAAAAAAAAAAAATTTATGATTCATTTGCTTCAGATGCTCGTAATGTAAGGCTTGGCTTAGCTTGTGATGGTTTCCAAACTTTTAGAAACACAGGACATAGTGTTTGGCCTGTTGTACTAATCCCTTATAATGTGCCTCCATGGGTGTGCATGAAATCTTCTTCATATATGCTTACAGTACTTATTCCTGGAGGTAAAAAGTGTCCAGGAATGGATGTAGGCATGTATTTGCAACCAATGATTGAAGAATAAAAAATGCTTTGGGAGGTTGGTATTGAAACATATGATGCCCATTTAAAATAAAATTTTGTGATGCATGCAGCTGTTTTATGGACAATAAATGGTTATTTTGCATATGCTGATTTGTCTGGTTGGTCAACCAAAGGATATTTCGCTTGTCCTTATTGTCATGGGGAAAAGGAGTCACGTCATATAAATAGCAAAATGTGTTACATGGGTGATCGGCATTGGTTGCTACAAGGTCTTAGGTGGAGAAAAAATTCTGAAACTTTTGATAATACAAAGGAAATACGGTTGGCTCCTCAACTTTTGTCAAGTGATGATGTGTTAAAACATTATGAGAAATTCAAACAAGCACCGTTTGGTAAGAGTAAGAAGAGAAAACATGACAATCCCACTTTTAATTTATATGGATGGCGAAAGAAAAACATTTTCTTTAAGATGCCTTACTGGAGAAAGCTGAAGTTGCGTCATAATGTTGATGCCATGCACACAGAGAAAAACATTTATGAAAATATCCTTTTTACATTAATGAACACAATGGGTAGGTCTAAAGACACCATAAAAGCTCGACTTGATCTTGTTGCGATGAAAATAAGAGAGGAACTGCATCCTATTATAAAAGGAGAAAAAGTGTGTATTCTCACTGCATGCTACACCTTTAGTTCTGATGATAAAAGAGCAGTTTGCGAAATGTTTATGAATTTGAAGTCTCCTGATGGCTATCTATCAAACATTTCTCGCTGTGTAAAGGGTGATAAAATCTCACAAATGAAGAGCCATGATCATCATGTATTCATTGAACAACTCCTTCCCATTGTGATTTGTGGATGCTTACCTAGAAAAGTGTGTGAACCATTAATTAAGTTGAGTTACTTTTTTTAGAATTTATGCTCCAAAAATATAACGTTGAAAGATTTGGACGATCTTCAAAAGTAAATTCCTTACACTCTTTGCAAGTTGGAGATGGTGTTTCCACCTGCATTCTTTTATGTCATGGTGCATTTGGTGGTTCACTTTGCTGAAGAAGCAAAGATTGCCGGACCCGTTCGATATCGGTGGATGTATCCAATTGAGAGGTACATTATTCTTATTATTTTTATTCCTTGCATTTTACTTAGCAAAATCTTTCTAATGTGAAAACAAATATGGTGTAATAGGTATTTACGAAATTAAAAATCATATGTTCGCAACAAAGCACGTCCAGAAGGCTCAATTGCAATGGGATACTTGGCCGATGAGTATCTCACATTTTGTTCTCGATTTATGGATGATGTTGATACTAAATTTAATCGCGAACCAAGAAATGATGATGGTGATGTTGAGGCACATCCAAGCAGTGACTTGGAGATATTTAGATTTATTGGTCGTCCTCTAGGAAAGGATTCCCAGCGTCATCTATCTTTGGAGGATTTTGAGCAAGCTCATTTATATATCCTACATAATTGCGATGATCTTTTGGATTTTATTAGGTAACTTGTGATACATTTATTTGTAGAAGTCTTTATTACACCAAACTATTCTCAATTTCTTCTAATTCATCTTATTAGGGAACACAAGTTGGAATTAGAAAGAGAAAATCATTGGAATGTTGAAAAGAGGCATAAGGAGCAATTGCAAAATGGATATACAACCATGTACCTCTATTTATGTTAATCATACATTTAATCAAAATAATTTCCTTTCGTATATAAGTTATTTTGTCCTTCTTAATTGGTGAAGCAAATGCATAAATATGGACTTGTGGGTGAAGATCTATATAACCTAGTATGCTATCCTTCACGCATTATGAAGCGGTATAATGGGTATATTGTTAATGGTTTTAGATTCCACACGTTAGGTCTTCAAGAAACTAGGAAATGTCAAAAAAGTGGTGTAATGGTTCGTGGCGATGATGAATTTGATAATAATACTATGGGGTATTGAAAGATTTCTATGAATCGCAATATGGCGGCAAAAATCGTGTCTTTGCTGTCAAATGTGACTGGTATGATGTCAAACACCGTGATTGGGGATACAAAGTAGATGTATATGGTATAATAAGTGTTCACAAACAAAGAAGGCTAAAGACGAATGAGCCTTTTATTCTTGAATCACAAGTGCAACAAGTTTTTTATGTGCAAGATCCTTAAGCAGATCAGTGGTTAATTGTTGTAAAGACACAACCTTGAGATCTTTACAACATGACGACAATAGAAATTGATGACCTGAATGAGGAAGTTGAAGATGATGCTTGTCAGGAAGATGAGGTTGATGTTGATACATTATGCAACATATCTATGCCACTTGATAATGATGATGAGATCGGTTGTTTGGTTGGAACTGGGTTTTCCATTGGAAGAGGAGCTGATATTGTTCAATTGGTTCAAGAGACTTTTAAGAAAATCAAAGGAAACGTTAAAGAAGCTAGGGGCAACAAAGAAAATGATAATCTTTGTTCTTTGAGTAAGGACGAATGATTACTCAAATATTTCCTCACATTATTCTTGGTTAGTGCCTCCTTTCTCTTCTTTCTTTTGCTTATGATACCATTCAATTTGGCCTTAATTTTAGTTATAACATGCGAGCTTATTGTTATTTACTTGTCGGTTAAAAGCATAGTTGTAGTCTTTTTTGACGTTGCATTCAACTTGCACAATCTTCTTTTGGACTTATTAACTTGTAAGGCTATACTTGAATTGTGTGCACATCTAATTGTTGCTGAGTTTGTATGGTATTGTTGTTTTATGATGTTAAGCTAGAATTTGATTTAAATTTATAAGAATGGTTGGTTGAGGAAAGGGTAAACTACATGTCCCACAAATATAGGTGGAAGAGGCGAAAAGGAAAGGGAAATTAGACCCTCTCACTCTACTCATAACGACATTCCCCACGTTGCGAATGATGAGCTCGATGCAAGACCATCTTTAAGTGATGAGTCTCAGAGACACTCTATGGATACACCAATCCAAAGAGGTAATCATAAATAATCTTCTATTATCTCTTTCATCTATTTAATTAAGAATATTAGTACAAGCTAATATTACAGGGCAAGCAAAAGGGAAGACCAAGTCCGTCAACAGAATCTCTACACTTTTGGATGTTCATGGAGCAGCTAATCCCGCTCCTAGGTCCGATATGAGTTTGTCTCGAGCAAATAACCGCAATATTGTAGAAGAACCAATAGCAGCCTCTCCAAGTAGTCAAGGCAATTCATCCAAAGCTCTAAAGCCTTATTTATCATGTTATGTGAAAAATATTAATGTAATTAATTTTATTGTGTATTTGCTTTTTATAAAGGATCAACTGCAAGCAAGAAAAGAAAGAGAGCTGAAAGGGGGAAGTACAAATTCATTGTGGTGAATATGAAAACTTGCGGTGGAAAGTCAAAGCTCCAAATTGAAATACCTGATGATATTTTGCAAGCAGTTGGTGATAACACATGACAATTGGTGAGTTATTGTGGTTATGTAGTTAGAACATCAGCTCCTGTGAATGTTAAAAACTATAAGGAAGCATTTCAAATTGTCGATGACATTATGTGGAAGGAAGTGCAGGTTTATCCATGTTTATAATTTGAAATGTCTCTATTTAGGTTATGATTTCTTTGTTATTTCTCATTTTTGTTTTAATATTTTTTGTCAGGATTACTTTGAATTGAAAAATGATGATAAGCAGGAGGCTAAAAGATTGCAATGTTTTGTATTGGATGTAATGCAAATATTGTATACGGGTTGGAAGGCCCGATTGCATACACATCATAAAAAATGTGGAAAATCAGATGAAGAACGATTGAAAAATCCTCATGAAGATTGTCCAATTGATGAGTGGCATTACCTTGTAGAGTTATTTGGCTCAAAAGAGTTCAAGGTCTCAATTGTTGAAATAATTGTTAAGTGATGTCATATATATTTTGCTCTTCTATTTTTATTGTTATTTTTTTGAATCAGAAAATCAGTGAAAGGAATTGTTGAAATACTAGTAATTTGTCTTTCGTTGAAGTTGAGCACATTTTGGTATGAAAGTAACATATTTTACTCATGTATTTTTATTGTTATTTTGTTAAAATGAATTTTTAATAAAAGCATGATTTTTATAGGCATTGAACAACAATGGAGATAAGCCCACTGTTGACGTTATTTAGCTTGCTGAGCACACACACCCAAATGAAGAAGGAGTGTTAGAGTGGGTAGATGAAGATCGCTCCAAACAAGTTCATGTATGTACTTTAATTAATTTAAATGTTCAAATTAGAACATTTATTATTCTTATTTATGATTTTGATCTACTTTAATTACAGGAAAAACTTCATGAGTTGGTTCAAAATCGATCTGTAGAAGATGCCCTCCAGACACAAGAGGAGATGTTGCTTGCTGTATTTGGTCCTCGATCTGGATATGTTCGAGGAAAGGGTACCGGTTTGAAATGCTATACAAAAGGACCACAGCAATTTGACCAAAGTAACAAGATAGATGAGTTGAAGGATATAGTTAAATATCAACGCCAAAAAATCGAATCTCAGGAGAAAGGAATTGAATCGCAAAAAAAATGCATTGAAGAACATCAAAAGGAAATGGTGGATTTTCGAAAACATATGAATGAGATCAATGAGTCGATACAAATGATGGAGGACATGATGCAAAATATTCGCTAACTATAGGAGGTAATTATAAAAGTAGTTGGTTTGTCACTAATACATGGTGTAGTAATACCTTTTTTGTGGCTTTGGGTTACTTTGTCTTATAATTAATTTGTTTTATATTCATTGTTGTAGGAAATTGAGAGTTACAAGTTCGAAGCTCTAGGTGGTCATCTAGATTTTGAAGAAAACCAAAACATATGTCAGTTTTAATGTGTTTTTTTGTTAGAATTATGCAATGTTTTGAGATTACAATGCATTGATTGTAATGTTTTGGGATTACAATTTGTTAATTGTACTGATATCGCTATGTATATACCTTCTGGTATTATAAATTAGGATGTTTTGTATGTTTGTATGGATTATTAATAATGGAGCTATGTACAATTTGTTGTAATGGAGTGTCTCCATATAAATGAATTTTCTTTAACATTAATATTTCATGTAAGACACCTTCTATGAGTTAAAATGTAAATTATATTTAACATCTTTTAAGAATACAGTAAGAATGATATTAAGAAATACCAAATATCTATGGCAATGACAATTTTTCTTGAAAAACAAAATAATCTTTGGCAACAACAATTTTTGTTGCAATACATAGCAGTCTTTAGCACCGACATTACTCGTTGCCAAAAGGAGGTGTTTGGTGACGACATCACTTATTGCGAAAGATAAGCTTTTTTGGGCAACGGCCATATTGTTGCCAAAACATTTTGTCTTTCATAATGACAATTGTCGTTGCCAATAAAACTTACTTTTTGCAACGAAAACTGTTGCCGCCAAAAAGCATTATATTTGGCAACAATAGTTTTTATTGCCAAAGATCTTTGACAACAAGATCATGCGCAACAACCTCGCAACGAAAATTGTCATTGTTAAAAATATATTTAGCGGCGACGAACTATTTTTAGCAACTACTATTGTCATTACCGAAGGTCGCCTTTTTTATAGTGAGAGTGGGTACATTTAGATAGACCACATTGACACTGATGTGATGATCACTAATGCACTGACCAAGGGTCTTATACACACAGTCTTCATGAATTTTTGTTATTATGTATTTTGATTTCATTTTCTCCCTTATTGTGTAACTCTATATCTTTTGTGTGTTTCTTTTATGTAGTGACACAACAGTGCATGTTTTGATAACATAACACAATAGTTCAAGTTTTGATAACATATTTTGTTACTATTGATGGACATTTTGATGTTCTTATGATTGATATGTTTTTAAATTGGAATCATTTAACTTGAGATTTGAAAATTTCAAGTATTGGAGTTGATTTATCTTCCTCCAGGTTTGTGGAGCGCCAATGTTGTGAGAAATTACATTATATATTTCTCTGTATTTTGAATACTATTTTGTGAGGAATCATTTTGAGGACCGACAATGAAAGTACACATTTAGATATCCTAACTTTCATGCTACACTACCAGGTGTTGGTGTATATACTAGTAAAATCAAGAAAACGGGTAACTATTCGATCTTCAGGTTTCGAGGCGTGAAGTCACTTTCTTTAAGACTTATTTCAGCGTGTGAAATAGTCTTCGGGATACAACGATAACTAAGTAGAGTGGAGTGAAAGTATGTAAAGGGAGATATATGGAGATGTAAGAGAATGACCGTTTTTTAAAAGTAAAGACACTTTTTCATCATCCTTCATCAATCAAATTGGTGGGAAATATATAATAGATCAAGTGAAAGAAGACGTCCCAAAACATACCCCAAAAAATGGGTGCAAAACCCGGGAAGTTAACGCGCAAAATCGGGCCAAAAACGGCCCCTGCGTGTCAACACACAGTTCTGCAGACCCGGTTCTGTTGATCTGTGTGTCGACACACACCTTTGCATCCCCGTTTCTGTAAGAATGTGTGTCGACACACATTTCAACACAATTCAAAACATATCAAAACACTTAGAACGCATATTTGGGACCAAATTCAAAACACTTCATTCACAAATTTTACATAATTTGAAAGTACATCAACATTCCCCCACTATTTTCAAAGTACAGTCATTCTCGTAAATAACATCTCTAAATTAAAGGAGGCCATGTCACGCATCAGTGAAGGTGTCTATCGATTGAACCCTCAGCTAGTGATGACATGTTTGCAATTAATCGGATCGAAGATGGTAGACTAAGCTTTGAACCACTCAACCCTTTTGACTAACTGAACACACCACCAAGCACTCGACATTCTACTCCCCGTACATACCTTACACCTTCCAGTTCGACACATATGACGCCGTGAGTCCTGTACCCTTCGCGAGTGTATTAGAGCCAAACCCTTTGTCAAAAATCACCCCTTAAAGCGGCCAGACTTCACACTCACTAAGGTGGACCCCAACAGATCATGTTCTGCGACCGACATTCTGTTACAAGATTATCAAAGCCGGCGCTCATCCTTTAAATCTCTGACGCAGTACCGAGCACTTCACACACGAGAGGGCGAAATTCTTTTTGTGCTTGCAGCCACACGGATGATAAAACTCACTCATTGAACCCGAGACCTAGCGTCTGACTAGGCGTCGAGTTGAGGGCCAATCATGGGCGACTAAAAATGATAGGTTTCAACCCCATCCCTGTGCACGTTTTCAAGACTAAGTCTCTAGCAAGACCTTTTGTGAACGGATCCGCTAGATTCTGACTTGTCCTCACAAATTTCATAGTGATGATACCTTCTCGAATTAGATGCCTCACTATACTGTGTTTCATACCAATGTGTCGAGACTTCCCATTGTACACCTCATTGTACGCTTTAGAAAGCGTAGCTTGACTAGCACAGTTGATAGATATCGGTGAGATCGGCTTAGGCACAAAGGTATCTCATATAAGAGATCCTTTAACCATTCGGCTTCTTTAGCTGTGGAAGCAGGAGCTATAAACTCCGCTGCCATCGTAGAATCAGCTATATAGGTCTGTTTCTTGGAACCCCAAGAAACTGCACCTCCACCTAGTAAGAAAACCCATCCACTCCTGGATGCGTGATCCTCTCCATGGGAGATCCAACTGGCATTCCGAGTATCACTCCAAAATCGGGGGATACCCACATACGAAATACCATAATCTATGGTACTCTTCAAGTACTTCAGTACTGTATAGATCGCTTGCCAATGATGCTTACTTGGATTGCTTGTATATCTACTAAGCTTTCCAACAGCATAGGCTATGTCAGGCCTAGTGCTCATCAAACACCCTATGACTCGGGCATAATCCAACTGATGAGTAGGTGGGCCCCTATTCGGTACCAATTTCATACTTGGGTCCATGGGTGTGAGCACCAGTGCACATGCACCACAGTTGAATCACTTCAACACACTCTCCACATAGTGGGATTGAGTCAAGGATATGGAGTCCCCATTCCTTACAATTCTTATACCAAGGATTACCTCGGCATCACCTATGCCTTTCATAGCAAACTTTTCAGAGAGAAACCTTTTAGTCCTCTCTACTTGCTCTAGATCCGTACCAAATATCAGCATATCATCCACATACAAGCAAATTATGACACCTTTGCCATTCTCAAATTCGCTATGTACACACTTATCCGATTCATTAATCATGAACCCCTTGTTCAGAACAACCTCATCAAACTTTTGATGCCATTGTTTCAGGGCTTGCTTCAGCCCATACAGAGAGCGTATGAGTTTACATACCTTCCTTTCTTGGCCCGGTACAACAAACCCTTCAGGTTGTTTCATGTACACTTCCTCTTCCAATTCACCAATCAGAAAGGTCGTTTTCAAATCCATTTGGTGAATTACATGTTTATAAATAGAAGCAAGAGCAATCAACACTCTTATAGTCGATATCCTCGCCACGGGGGCATAAGTGTCAAAGTAGTCTAACCCATGTTTCTGGGTAAATCCTTTAGCCACCAATCGGGCCTTGAATTTATCAATAGTCCCATTGACTTTTATCTTCTTCTTGAAGATACATTCACACCCGATCGGCTTACTACCTTGTGGAAGATCCACCAATATCCAGGTATTATTGCCCATGATGGAATCCATCTCATCATTAATTGCCTCTTTCCAAAAAGCGGTATCATGAGACCTCATTGCCTCATCAAACGTCATAGGGTTGGCCTCCATGACATGACAACATGGTACAACAGAGACCACATCATTTCTCGAACCTTCTACCAAAAAGGTATAGAAGTCCGATCCGTAAAATTTCTCTTTCCTTACTTTCTTACTCCTTCAGAGTTCTGGAGTATAATCAGAGGTTTGTTCCCTCTCATGGTGAACATCATCATCACCATACGACACCGGTGTGTCGTTATCAACCGATACATAATCCCTCGGTCTAGGGAGAGAAGTGAACCGATTCTCATCAAAGATGGCATCTCTCGACTCTATTATTGTATTAATACCAACAAAATCATTTGGCTCAATTATATAGAATTGATATGCTTTACTGTGCTGTGCATACCCAACAAATATGTTATCGATGCCTCTTTCACCTAACTTTTTACGTTTAAGTTCAGGGACTCTAACTACGGCCCTACACCCCCACTCTTTAAGATAACTCAACTTAGGGGGTCTACCATTCTAGTGTTCATATGGGGTCATTTTGCTTTTCTTATTTGGAGCACGGTTCAAAATGTGACAGGCTGTTAGCATAGCCTCACCCCAAAAACCATCGCTGAGACTGGAGTATGGCAACATGGAATTAACCATTTCAGTAAGAGTCCGGTTTTTCCTCTCAGCCACGCCATTCTGTTGTGGCGTATACGGTGCCATAATTTCATGCACTATACCGGTGGATTCGAAATACTTTGGGTCATAGTACTCTCCACTATGGTCCGACCTAAGTCGTTTCAGGAAAGTTTCACAATGCAGTTCTGTTTCGGCTTTATATGCTTTAAATCTTTCTAATGACTCATCTTTATAATGAATCAGATATACATAGCAATCTATCGATCAGTCATCAATGAAAGTGATAAAATATTGTTTTCCCCCTATGGTAAGAGTACTTTTGAAGTCACACATGTCGCTATATATCAAATCAAGTAAACTTGTTTCTCTTTGCACCGATGGAAATGGTAACTTAGTAATTTTCGTTAGCATACAAGTTTTGCATTTATCATCTACTTTTTCAACATGTGGAATCAACATTGAAGTAGCCATTTCACGCATTTTACGATAATTCACATGTACTAATCTATGATGCCAGAAATAAGTAGAGTCAAGCAAATAAACAGAACGAGGACTTTTATTATCGATGTTCAACTTAAACATACAGTTACGAAGATACCCCTTTCCAACAAATACGCCCCCCTTCGACAGTACAACCTTGTCAGACTCGAAGACCAGTTTAAACCCAAACCTATTGAGTAGGCCACCAGAAACGAGGTTCTTCTTGACATCCGGCGCATAGTATACATTGGTTTTCCAGAAGTGAAAATTAAATCAACTTTGCCCTTCCCCTTTACCAGTATACTAGCTCCATTGCCCTTGAACACCACAATACCGTTGTTCACGGGTTCCAATTCTGCAAAGAAACCTTTGTCTTTACATACGTGCTTTGTGGCCCCCGAGTCAACCCACCAAGAGTCATCACTCTCGACTAGGTTGATCTCCGAGATTATTGCCACGAACCTATTGTTCGAATTTTTGTTACGATGATCCTGCCCCTTCCCTTTATTGTTCTTAAGGCGGATGCAGTCCCTCCTCAGGTGATCGGGCATATGACACTCCCAACAAACCAACTTCGTTTTCTTTTCGTTGCGTTTCTTGTGAAAGTGTCCGGTTCGTTTGGTCCTTTGACTCGTTTGGCCTTCTTCTGTGACATTGATCTTTCGAATGTCACGGGGGCGGTCCTTGTTGTTATCCTATAACCTATATCCTTCCTTAATTCTCAAACGGTTAGCCAATTCTTCGATTGACATATCTTGCTTTTCGTGCTTGAGAGACTTCTTAATGTCTCTCCAAGAAGGGGGAAGTTTGTCAATCAAAGACGGAACAACAATGGTGTCGTCCATGTCTCTCCAAGAAGGGGAAGTTTGTCAATCAAAGACGAAACAACAATGGTGTCGTCCATGTTCATAGTGTGTTGTTTAAAATGATTCAAAATTCGTTCAATTTCATGGAATTGCTCCATGACCCAACGACCATCCACCATTTTATAGTTATTAAATTAACTAACTAAAAATTTCTTACTTGTGGCGTCTTCTGCCCTGTACCGAGCCTCGAGCGCATCCCACAGTTCCTTAGCGGTCGGGACATTGGAGTAGATGTCGAAGAGGGCGTCAGTCATCCCATTAAGTATATGCCCTCGACATATTTAGTCATCATTCTCCCATTTCAAGCGGGCTCGTTGCTCGGCCAGTGTCTCCTCTTCCTCAATAGCGGGGGGTGCAGGATATGGTGTATTCAGGACATACACCACATTGAGCGTCGTGATCAGGAAGTGCATTTTCCTTTGCCAAAGGCGAAAATTCCTGCCACCAAAACGGTCCAATTTAACGAAATTCGCGGTCATCTCTCTCAGTGACAAAGCCATGTCAAACCCAAAATCCCAAACACGAAAAATAAGTCTTAAGATTGTTGGTGTATATACTTGTAAAATCAAGAAAACGGGTAACTATCAGATCTTCAGGTTTCGAGGCGTGAAGTCACTTTCCTTAAGACCTATTTCAGCGTGTGAAATAGTCTCGGGGATACAATGATAACCAAGTAAAGTGGAGTGAAAGTATGTAAAGGGAGATATATGGAGATGTAAGAGAATGACCATTTTTCAAATGCAAAGACACCTTTTCATCATCCTTCATCAATCAAAATTTGTGGGGAATATATAATAGATCAAGTGAAAGAAAACGTCTCAAAACATACCCCAAAAAAGGGGTGCAAAACCCGTGAAGTTAACGCCCGAAACCGGGCGAAACACTGCCCATGTGTGTCGACACACAGTTCTACAGACCCGGTTCTGTTGATCTGTATGCCGACACACGGGCCCTGTGTGTCGACACGCACCTCTGCATCCCTGTTTCTGTAAGAATGTGTGTTGACACATAACCCTGTGTGTCGACACACATCCCAACACACTTCAGAACATATCATTTGGGACCAAATTCAAAACACTTCATTCACAAATTTTATTACATAATTTGAAAATACATCAACACCAAGTGATGAACCATGTCAATTAGGTCACTGGCGTTAGTATGCATGGAAGGTCTTTTGTTCATAAATAACGCTATTATCGCTATGGTTCAATGCTTGGTAATCTCATTGGATTGTGTTGTCTTGTGACTCAGAATTGTTAAATTTGTGGTCACGTTCTGTACTATTGTTTAGCCTATCGCATATTTTAAATCGAATTTGTTTTAAGATAAAAAAGGAAATAATTAACATTGCTAAAGTAGGAGATTGTTGGAATATTTCTCTTAATATAGGCTTTTATTAATTATGTTTTGGTTTTGATAAAATATTTAAAAGGCTGAATATCTGGTTCACAGAAGGGTTGGGTGATCATATTGTATTGGGCCCATCTCATTATTTTGTTATATGAATGATATTCAGTCTGGGCCTATAAATCTAACAAAGCCCTTTATGGGTGGGCCCATCAGATTATTACAAATTGGAAGGCTAGGTCCCCTTTCTTATCTATCAAGGTATAATGTTTCCGTAGATGGTTACCATGCTTTAGAGAGATAGAGAGAAGAAGATCTAGCCATATCTTCTCACTCATCAAAATTCTACAAAGCATGGCTCTATAAGGTATATATTCGTCCACATTTAGTTTATACATATAGTGCTTAAATACAGGTATATGAATAATATTGTCTTGCAGTAATGCTACTCTACATATCATGTTTTAGAGATATGCCCTACATGGTTGCTTTCTCACTTTCATTTCATACGAACATGATCTTAAAACACCAACGGTGTTAAGAAATGAGAGAAAGTTTAGCATTGGGTATCTTGGTATTTGAGGATGTCGAACCCACATGTTTAGGAAAGATATTGAAAAGTTTGAACCAAAGATAGCAGTGTGTTTACCTAAAGGAACACGAGTTGGTCTATTTTAGAATCCTACATACCAGAGGCTTTGTTATGGATGAGGTTTAATAAATTACAAGAAGGGTATGAGTAGTCTTAAGTTCAGGGGAAAATGACAAAAAAGATAATGTATTCGACAAGTGATACAACCCCGATAATGCATTCGTTGCATCGTCAACTAGTTTTGATATTAAATAGAGCACATTTAATTCGAAGTATAGTATGAGCATCATTAACGAACCAGACGTATTCATGTTGATATCCTTAATAGTTGAGCGCGCTACTCAATAATTAATTTAATCATCTTAACTGCACCAAAGCAGTTAAGATAAGAATGTAGACAATGGGTCAATGCTTTGAAATTGAAGTCATAATACGTACATACATGCATTTAAATCTTACGGGCATTGGCTAATGACATAAAGTGTAGCAGGAATAGTTATTTTACGTCGAATTTGTAGTCTCTAACGAGTTAAGGATGTCCTCTTAGTTGATTCGTAAGCATAAAAACAAATTCTAGAGCCTTTGGCCAACGTATGCTATATGTATGACATTTGGAATTAGTATAGAAAATTGTTTTCTATATATTATTGAATGGTTCGAGAAGGGCAGGCCAGGAACTACGATGAAAGATGTGATTAAAATGACAATAGTTATTCAAATTACTTTTGCTCACGGATATCTAATAAAGGGGATCGTAACAATAAAAGTCATACGGGAATTCTTGAGTGAATATATATTTAATTCTAGAGTGCATGAAAACTTATTTAGTGGAAATAAGTTTTACTAAATGGTAATCAATTATTATCATGAGATGATAATCAAATTTGACCTATTTGAAGATAGAATTTGATTGTCCCTAAGGTCCCTTCGCAAGCCTCAATGAATTCATGTGATAAATTATTTATTTACGAGATAAACAATTTTTTTATGTTAAACATATATTTATAAAATGAATGTGGAATACGATAAATTATATTGTTTTTAAACAAAAACAAAAAAAGGGAAACGTTAAAAGGTGCCTAGCACCTCAATAGAAATGCGTGCATACACAGAGTTTTATGTGCGGTTTAGCTAGGGCTATTTTTGCTTATTTAAATGCCTTTTGTTGTGAATGAAATAATTAAGTTTTGGTACTTGGTTTTCTCCTACAACGAAATCCTAAAATTTACGTTTAATTATATTCTAAATTTATTGTTTAGCATAATTTTTTAAAAAATTACATTCGGAAAGATTGAACAAATTTTTTTTTAAATTAAATATTTTGAGAGCCCACACTCCCGTTGTTAGAAGAGGTTGTTAAGAAGAAGGCCTTACGGTGTTAGGTTGTTCTTCTTCTAATTTCAATCTAAAAATCAAAGCTAGGATTTGCGCTTTAGGGATGTTTAATTAAACTTTTGATATTTCATTTGTATTTTTTTTTATTGTACATATCATGTTTATCCTTATTTTATATGACATTTTTTTATATGTCATATTATGAACATATCAGAGGAAGATCTTGATGTAATTAAATAGTTTAATTACATTGAGACTTCAGATCCAAAATTAAGAATTTTAAATTAGTTTTCTACTGCACCCACTCTATGAAATATTTTTGAAGTATATTCCCAACACTTGCCAACTCGACAAAAATACAATCTAGGGCATCGAGCATGGAGCATGGCTGTGAGGTACATGATCGCTATATATGTGCCTAATTGCTGCGGTGGTCTAATAGAGTTCCTAGAGCTAAGGAAGATGTAGAGATGCCCTCTTGGCCCACTTGAGGATCTTAGTCTAGACATTAAGAAAGGGAGTAGCCCAAACAATTCCAAACTGTTTGACAAATAGCCGAGGCCTTTCAGATTTCACATAGGCTAAAACTGATTTTAGAAGGCAAATCTTGGGGGTAGAGGATTACCTGCTAATTTTTGGAGTTAATGTCCACAAAGACATCTCGATCAGGGTTCATCTCTTTGAAACTGAGGGGACCAAGCCTCCTTTTGGTAAAGGTAGTCTATTAGACTTCAAACCTATTACCTTGGAGCCAGATGTTGCTCAAAGCAGTGCTCCAGGGACCATCCTAGAGAAAAGTGGACTTCCACCATTCAAAATATTCCCCATAGTAGGTAGTGGCATCAACTGTATGGACGAAGGGGCCTTTTAGGATAGAGACAAGAGAAGTAGGCTTAAGCCCATGGCTGGACAAGCAACAGGGGAGGTCTTATCTGGACAGCGTAGTTCTTCACTACAATGTCCCTAAGGCAACCATGAACTTAGGCTAAGAGTACAACAATAACAACAACAACAGAAACTCAGTGCCTCCAAGGGCTCCAGCAAAAGCAGGGTCTTTTGGGGGGGGGGGGGGGGGGGGGGGGGGGGTAGATGTACTTAGCCTTCCCCCTTCAGGGGACTACCCTAAAGAGAGGCTGTTTTCGATGACCCCCAACCTAAGAAGCTGGTTCGCAGAATAGAGCATGTGACCTGGTAACAGGAGAGCATCAAAGCATGAGTAGGGCAAAAACACATGGTGAGCAAAACAACAAACTCAAAACAAGCCACATCAAGCAGAAATCAAAAGATAAGTAGGCAAGTAGCAGCTCATGAGAGCAAGTACACAACCGAAGTGTGCCAAGAGGATGTCAAGGCCTAGTACTAGTAAGCTTGACTACCCTATTCCAACTAGAGCATCTATTACCCCTATGCTAGCCCTCCATTGGGCCCTATCTAAGGCCATCTCCTCCCGAAGGTTTAGGTGGGTGAGGTCTTGTCGGATCGTCTTCAGCCATCTCTTCTTTGGCCTGCCTCTTCCTCTCCTGCCTAGTGTAGTATGGGCTGTTCGCATCTCTTTACCGGAGCGTTGTCCGGTCTCCTTCTAACATGTCCAAACCACCTTAAACGTTGCTCCCTCAATTTATCTTCAATGGAGGCTACGCCCAATTTTCCTCTTATAACGTCGTAATGGTCCCGAAACCAAAAGACCATTACTAAAAGCTAAGATAACCACCACCATCTTAAAAGACATTAAAACGGAGTTTGAAAAGTTGGCAAAGAAAAACTTATTTAGTCAGAACAAGTAAAAAAAGAAACTTTTTCTTCTCTAAAGCATGTCTATATTATTGAACCTCCTTGTAAAACAAGTTCATAAAGGTTTCATAGGTAGGGGCAGAAAAGTAACATAAAAAGAGGAAGAGAAATTTGATACAAAAGTGTTTCAAGGAAGCTCAAAGCCCCTATGTGAAAGACGTATTAGTGTTGCAATGTCCTTTAGACTAATCCTGAGAAAAGCCTCTAGAGGGAAAAAGGCATTAAAATAGGTGTTCCAGTAGCATGTGAGGGCTGTTACAGCAAGATAGTCATAATGAAGCAAGACCTTAAAATGTATGATGGCCTCGAATGTGTGAAGTTCCCTCCACTTCTTCTCGAGACAATGCGTCAACGGGTCCACCCAGTTAGCATACTGCCTCATCAAGAAAGTCTAGCCCGTAAAGAGGGCCGATTCTTTAAGGACACAACATCCTCCCCAGCTTTGACCTGCTAGGAAATATTAGAGCAAAGGAGAGTTAAGAGCGTAAGGAAAAATGCCCTCAAGGCTAGGTACTTTTTCCATCGGGTTAAAGTCGAAATGCTTTAAACATAAGAAGACCCCTATTCATATAAGCACGAGGGGTCCTTCTCAAGGAGGATGAAGTGCACAGGGATTTGAAGCTTGTTAAGAATAAAAGAGTTGTTTGATTGCACCAAGTTGGTCAAGAACTCCACTTGGCTATCTGCCGGAGAAACGACAATGGAGATATAGGGGGTAAGTTGAGCTATTGTTGAAATCCAAAATTACAACTCTAAAAGAAGAATTATGAGCTTGCTTTAAGAAAACGCAAGAAGTCAACAGTTGATGAGTTGCATTTGAGCACTAAACATTACAAAGAATTTGAAAGCAAAGCACAGAACTAATGGAGTTCAATCATAAACAGCTCAAGTCTATATAGATGCAGGAGAACAAAAATAGCCCCTCAAGCTTCAACCAGTGCCACTTTGAGTTCCCCATAGTCGTTAAGGGTCAAATCATACAAATTTCACCCATGGTAAAAGGCACTCGAGTTCCTTGTTGAGGCTAAGTATGCTCGAGCTTGAAAGAATTACCAAGAGTGCTTCAAGAAAGGTAACTACCTAGCTTTGGAGTGTATATCAAGGAACGTGGACCTCAAGCATACTAAAAGGAGAGAGAATGAATGCAACAAAACGAAGAGAGTCTCGAGCAAGTGTGTCAACATCAATACAATGCTTTAAAAGGCACTGAGGCTAAATGTTTGGCAGATATGCAACATTTCTAGGGCATGGTAGTTAGATTATTAGGTTATAAATAAAGGGCTATAGTGGCATTGTAAAGAGCCTAGCACTAAATACAAAACTTCATCAAGTTTTTCTACACCAAACTTGTGCTTTATTTCTTTTGCTTTCCTTAGGAGATGAAAAAGGTAACTTTCATCTTACTTTCTCAAAGTAATACATTTCAGGTTTTAGGTATGACATTCTTGCAATAAATTTACTTCCCAAAAATTGACGAGTTAAGATAAGAGTGATTGGTTCAAGGCTTTGACGGCCAAGCCTCATAGCTTCATTGTGTTGGTCAAGAACTGTTGTCACGGCTTACTAAGTCAGGTGAATTTAGGTTTGAGTCATAGTTTTAGGGTTTTGAGGGAAAAGGCTTTGACCTTGATTGCTTGGTCCTAATCCGTGAACTAAATACAGCTCTCTCCACTTTAATCTTGTCAAGTTTTAAGTCATTTGAGTTATCGTAAATCAATGGTGCCGGGCCTGAAAATTTTTACGCTTGGGCTTGTAAGTATGCTGCTAAGCTCTTGGACTTGTCTCCACCATAATTCGTAGCCCTTAAGTGTATGAGATAACATGTCAGTTGGTTCCGCTAGGTCACCCCAGTCGTCACCTAGGCTAGGTCCATATCCCTTTAATTTACTACAACGAATTAAACAACTTAAAAAACCCAAACACATACAATTCAGTCTCCTTAATTTGAGAGTGAGCATAATCCACATGATAATTGTAGAGGGAAATTAGAGTCACCAAGAGTATCAACCGTATTCCAAAAATGATTGATTGAGGTTAAACATGAGCGTTTCAAAATTTAGACTCGCTTCCAAGTCGAGGCAAGTCCCTCTTTGCATGTTTGTTTGATGTTGTATTTACGGTGACTACACACTTACAAAAGCAAACAAACAGAGAAAACAATGCTCAATCAATAAAGATGCTGACATCAACCCGTCAAGAGCCTTAATAGTCCTATCACTACACCTAGGCTCCCATACTCAACGAAATATTAAAACTAGTTGAAAATGCACCATGCATCACCCACATTCTGAGTTGTAGTTGTGTAGACATAGTATCTAATACTTTCATGTCTACTAATACAAACTTATTTCTACTCTTGTTGTCATTTATAAAACCTCCTCCATAACAAACCTTTTGGTAGGCAACACTATAACTAGACTGCCTTGCACCTTTAAGATAAACCACAAACAAACACATCTTCCTTTGTTCCAGCTTACCAGTATCCTTCCTCGAAAAATGGGTTGGACATCCTCAAATACCAAGGTATCTAATACTAGGCTTTCACTCTTTACACTATAGCCATGGTTTTTTAGGAACTTAATAATTGTATATAACCAAGTTCAATAGATAAGCTATTGTGTAGGCCATGTTTGAAAGCAAGCAAGAAAGAGTAACACGATTCATCATAGATCTTATCATAGATCTTTCTGGAAAACCATTACAATAAGGAAATCTAAAACTCTCTTGAATTGCAATCACTACCACATTCAAATTTAGTCTTAACTTTTTTAACTTTCCAAAGAATACAACTGTTAGTCTGAATAGGCATACGTATTGATATATTGAGCAATTATTCATGAAGTTATGAAATACTCATAGTCTTATGTCCCTCAAATGTTGAATGCCCATAAATATCTTTGTGAATAAGGTAAATGATGCAACCCCATCTTCATATTTGGTGAATGGCTTGGCGGGTGAGTCCTGGCGGAATGACCGGGGCAATAGACCACAACTGGGTGAGCATGGCGATACGGAGTTTGGCAAGATGGGGGCCAAACGCATAAGGACTTAGCTTGACGAGAATGACCCACGTGATACATTTGTGGATTCGAGGACGAATTCTCTCCAACCCAATGGGGATGATGCATCCCAGCCTTCAAGCTTGGTGTGTTGATTAGCAGATAGGTCTTGGGGAGCTAGCTTAGCATGAAGATGATCTATTGCCAAATTTGAGGACGAATTCTCTCGACCTTGAGGAGGATGATGCAGCCCATATTTGGCAGAAAACTTCTCGGCGATTTAATGAGCTTGGCGAATCCTAGGTAGGGCGAGATAAGGTTGGACACAGCTAGAGTTTAACATTAATTAGGAAAGCTTAGATTTTAAATCTAATTAGTTAATTTTTATTTGTAAATCTTAGGCTTTGTTTTAAAAAGATCACACGGATTGTTAGATAAAGCACACGGATCGCAATCTCCACCGTTGATTTCAATTAGGGACTTAATTTAAAATTGGCACTAGTTTGAGTCTAGTTAGGAAAGCTCTTCTATTTAAAGCGAGGGCTAGTTAGGGTTTTGAGCATTCAATTTCAAGATTAATTTTTATAATTTATTAGTTCTTATATTCTTAGGTTGTGAGAATTAGAATAAACTCTATTCTCCCCTTGTTCTTTATTATTTTTCTTTTGTTCTTTACCATGGCGAAAACTGTCTAGATGAATATGAATTCGAGGGCGAATTCTCTCCATCGCATAGAGGATGATGTAGCCCCGCCTTCATATTTGGTGGATAGCTTGGCAGGTGAGTTACGGCCAATTTGCCGGGATAACAAACCACAACTGCGCGAGTTTGGCGAGATAAAGTTTGGCAAGATGGGGGCCGAACGCGCAGGGACATAGCTTCACATGATCCATTCGCAGATTCAAGGATGAATTCTCTCCAACCTAGGGAGGATGGCACAGTCCAGCATTCAAGCTTGGCATATTAATTGGCAGATAGGTCTTACCGAGCTAGCTTGCCGTGAAGATGATCTGTTACTGAATTCGGGGACGAATTCTTTCCAACCTTGAGAGGATGATGCAGCCCATATTTGGCAGAAAAGGTTTTGGCGGTTTAGTGAGCTTGGTGTATCATAGGCGCGGTGAGATAAGGTTGGACACAGCTAGAGTTTAACCTCAATTAGGAAAGCATATGTTTTAAATCTAATTAGTTAATTTTTATTTGTAATTTATAGTCTTCATTTTAGAAAGATTACATGGATTGCAATCTCTACCATTGATCTCAATTAGAGATTTAATTAAAAATTTGTATTAGTTTGAGTGTAGTTTGGGTCTTTAGCATTCAAGATTAATTTTCATAATTTGTTAGTTCTTTCTATTCTCGGGTTGCGAGAATTGGAATAGACTCTATTTTCCTCTTATTCATTATTACTTTTGTAATAAGAATTCAGGAAAGGTTATTGAACCTTCCCGTTTTCCAATTTTCCATGTAAGCGCTTCATCAGAAAAGCAACTTAGTGAACCCTTTTTTCATCACTCTTAAAAGCTTGTTTAGTCACTATGCTACCAAAACATGATTCGTGGACTACCATACTTTTCAAATCCAATGATCTCGTAATTCAATCACGAGCCTGTCCTTAAATCATGTTTCTCTTAACATGACTTTAAACAAGAGCCTTTAATAATCCATGTCAATATGATGAGGAAATATTGCTTGTATTAGGCATAAAAATTTGCAACTTACGTAGTTTTGATTTCGAAACGAAGAAAACTATCGACCAATGTACCTTTGCAAATAAACTTTTTATTTCATTTAATATTAAGTCATAAATTTTAGAAAAGTAACTAAAAAATTTCGGAAATACAAGCCAAATTTCTAACAAAAACAAGTACGTAGAGATAGTCGAAGAAAAATTATTTACTCCAATTTTTTTTTTTTTTTTTTGATTATTGGAATTCCAATTACAATAAGATTATCTATGCAAAAGATAACTACACCTTCAAATTGATAATAAACATAATCAAAATACAATTCTTGCAATTCAGCCCCCCATTGCTAAGTCCTGGTACCATCAAGCGTTGATCTTTAAGCCAATTTCATTGCATCCAAGCAACTAAGGGGGGAGATCTTGAGTTCACGTTCTTCACAAGTGTATTAGCAATATGATTTGCTTCCCTCCTTTGATGAATATTGAAACCCATCTGAATTTCTTCTTCATCATTGTGATCCTATTAATGTTGAAGTTCACCTTCCACGGCCCTCCGTCTAAATCATTGACCCAACGAACTACATTTAGCGAACTAGACTTAATGATTATCTTGTATCCCTTTAGCCAGTTGCACTCCTAGGTTGTTTTCAGGGCAAATCGGATAGCCTCAATTTTTGCCAAGTTAGCGTCTTGAATACTAATGAGAACCGAAAAAACACAAATAATATTACCCTGGTTATCTCTGAGAATGCCACCAATCCCTGTGGGACTTGGTTTACCTAGATATGACCCATCAACGTTCCATTTGAGAGTTCCAATATCTGACGGAGACCACTCAATACATTCTCGAGGAGCCTTAGGACATACCCAATTGATAACACAGTCTGTGTTGGAGATAATCTGATGAACTGAATAAGGGAAATTTTCACTCCCTAACTTAACCCATTACGCCATTTGGTATTTCGTCAAAGAAATAAGCTCATGTATAGATGTCGACCTATGGTTAAAAACCATCTCATTTCTTGCTAACCAAATTGACCAAATAACTACAAAGAATAAAACATACCAAACTTTTCCCTTGAATCCGCCGGGGATAAGAGCTTGCCATTGATCGAAAAGCATCCTGGTCGAGCACGGAATCACAAGCAGCAGGTTCCACCACTCAACCTTTGCTGACCAAACTGCCCAAGCCACGTTGTAGTGAATGAATAAGTGTTCTACTGATTCTAGAGATTGATTGCACATCGGACATAGCACTAGACCCTCTTCAATTATTCCGAGTGCACAAGGCAGCATCTACAGCCTTTCTTCCACCCGGAAGGGGGAAGGCTGTGTACATCCACCCCCCCCCCCCCCCCCCAGATCCTGCTTTTTACGGGAGCCCTTGCGGCACTGGGACTGTTGTTGTTGTACACAAGGCGACATCTAATATTGATCTTGTTGAGCAGCACAAACCAAACAAATAGCTCCACCTTTGGAGGCACAAAACCCTTGCAATATCCTTTTATTACTTGTGCCTCCAAGGAAACACGAGCCTCCATTACCGTTTTACAAAAAGAATCACAGGGTACTTTCCTCTCGGGTCAAATCTCGAACAGCTACTATCATATTTTTCTGAACATAAAAACACCGACCCAAGGACCTATAGAAGCTCATCCCTTATTTCTAATATAAACATGAATAAAGATCGTCTCTAAATGAACTTCCAATGCTAGCTTAGACCGTCCTAAAACCCCATATCCCTAATCTTGTTCTCTTTCTGCTCCGATATAAGAAACAGCTTTGGAAATTTAACTTTCAACGACAAGTCATTAATCTATATATCCTCCCAAAACAAAGTCTTTAGTCCATTCCCAATGGTAAATGACCAACCACCTCTAATACTATTCTCAATTTGGCAGGAACAACATGAAAAGTTCAAGATATCATACCATGTAGACGGACTAGAAGCACTGATAGAACCAATCGCAAAAATGCTTGCCAACATTCTATGTATACTTGTTACTACTCTTTCCCAAAAGGCTTGGTATTCATCAGAGAACCTCCACTGCCATTTGAAAAGAAGTCCTGCATTTTTCACCATGGTATCTTCGACACCCAATCCTCCTCAATTTTTTGGACGTTCGATGGACTCCCACTTGAGAAGTGCCATCGCCTTTTGATCTTTATTTCCAGCCCAGAAAAAGTTCTTCTAAATTTTAATGATCTTCATAGCTACCGTTTTCGGCATTTTGAACAATGATAAATAGTACATTGGAAGGTTTTGAAGGAAAACTTTAATGAGTACTAATCTTCCGGCTCTTGAGAGTAACCCGCAAGTCTTTTTTTGACTTTCTCTAATACTGGAGCCCAGGTGCTCACTCTTTTACTATTAGCACCAAGTGGTAGGCCTAGATAGACAATAGGGAGACTACCTTTAGCGCATCCAAATTCTTCTGCACTGCCCATTTCTCACTCATATTTAGCGGAATCAGAGTGGACTTTTGGAAGCTGATGGCCAGCCCCGACTGCATATGGAAGCATACCAAAATCCTTATAACTCTTCTGAGCTCCTCACCATATGCATCCAAAATAGAATCGTATCATTCACAAATTGTAAGTGTGTAATTCTTTCTCTAGACGGACCAACTCTCATTCTTGTGATAAGGCCCCGGCCCACTGCACTTTGCATCATAGAGTTAAGGACTTCAGCGCCTAGGACGAAGAGGAACAAAGATATCAGGTCCCCTTGCCAAAGGCCCCTTTTCATTGGAATAGGAGGTGTGGGAGATCCATTGACAAGGATGGAAACATAGGTTGTATTAGTGCAAAGGTATATCCATCTTCTCCATTTCGACCTGAAGCCCATTCTCATAAACACCTCATCAAGAAAGTCCAATCTAACGGTATCGTAAGCTTTCCTAAAATCCAACTTCAATATCACACCCTCTTCCTTCGACCTTTTCGCCCACTGCACCATCTCATTACCAATCACAGCTCCATCAAATATTTGTCAATTCCTCATAAACACGGATTGTGCCTCCCCAACATGGCTAGGGCAAACAACAATTAGTGTTCTTGCTAGCACTTTTACGATGATCTTATAGAGGATGTGATCTCTCAAAGTCAATTCATACACACTTTTACCATCCTTAAGAATTAGGTACAACACTTCATCAAGAAACTTCTTGATTGGTATAAAACGCCACAACATCTTGTAGATATGATCCATTGATCCCGAGTCCACTCATCCAGACCTTGGTGCACCACCGACCAATCATGATTTAAGTGGACAAGATGCCACAAATGCCGCCCCAATGGCTTGTTAGTGTTGACAGGAATAGCAGATGAGTACTCTAGGAAATCTGTTTTCTATTGTTCAATCTTTGTGTAAAAGAAATAACATTTTTTACCTTTTTAAGTTTAATTTCTGCACTATCAAACATCTCTTTACCTGTTCTTTTCATGTTACCCTTCGAGCTTTCTTTTCCCCAAAAATCAATTCCTGGCCCAGGTGAATACTTTCCTTAGCTGACAACGATGTCTTTTATCTCTTAAAGCTTCTTTAATTAGCCTAGACAAACAAATATCCTTAATATGCAGTTCATTCCATCCTAAATTAAATGAACATTTTGACAAGGAATTGAGGATAACATCTTTATTAAGATTGACTATGAAACTTTGTGTTATGAACTTCTAGTACTTAGATAAGCTATAATCATTAATATGGCATGCTCGAACATGAGTTTCCTCACACATTCGAGTGTTAAGAATCTTTCTCATGCGCTTTTCTCTTGTTATCCGATCTTATCCATCAAACATTTATTTCAAAAGTTGAGCATCTCTACTGCAATTGACGTTTCAATTATCTACTACTTGAACACATTCCACATCGATTTCATAATGTTGAATCTAACTAGCTCATTAATTTATCCCAGTGTTCATAATGATTTATCATGGAAACAAAAGTTTTAAAATATCACAAACATGCTCTCATCATAAACCATGACAATATCAATTCTTTTTTCAATGAACATAATACGGCAACAACAACAATAACAAGCCAGGGTGTTACCGATTGCCTGAAAGGCTCCCACCAAGCCAGGGTCTAGGGAGGGTAAAATGTACACGTCCTTACCCCTACATGGTGTTACCCTAAGCGAGGCTATGTCCTAGGGCCTCCAACCCTAAATCAAGAATAACACAATAGTTATAATTATAAAAATCAAGTCAAAGTCATAGTCAAGTCAAATAAAACAATACTAGATAGACACGCTAGTATGAAAATCAGTAGGGGCAATACCTAACATACAATTCTATAGGCGTTGTAACCTACCATCGTTGTGCTATCCTCTCCTAACAGCTATGTCGACCACATGTATTTTTGATCGCCACCTAACTCCATCCAAGGCCATCTCCTTACTAAGGTTTTAATGGGTAAGGTCATGTCTAATTATTTGCATAGTAAAACTAGCAAATAACCTATCTATCAATACTAATTGCAATACATTGAAAAAATATCATAAACAATCGTAAAAGAAAACACAAACAAGTTATGCAACACACACTAACATTTTGTATCATGCAAGCGAAGTATGGAGTTTACCAACCATAATATGATCCTTAGAATAATGGTACGATCAATCAACTCATTTCTCCCCGTGTAGCAAAGTCGCATTGAGTTCTTAATTGTTAAATAAAATTAACTCATTATTCTTTCCTTGTACTCTAAGAAATTTGTGGAGGCTAACATACCACCATAGTCAAGTGTATAGTGTAAACCAAGGTACTCTACAATATCGTGCTTGCACTTGGTTTCCTATACTTCAATAAATCAATCAAAAGCCTAACTTTGTACACCACAAACAGGCACCATCTATGGGTTGTGGCACCTATGCATTGCTAGACTTCAACAGAGATCATGTGAACTCAACCATTAAAGCTCGCTCCCACTTGGAGTTCTTAGTTATAGTTTTTTTTTTAATTATCACATAATCATTATTATAATCACATTAAAAAATATTCTAGTCTCATATGGTTATGCTAATGCAAGCATCAAACCTCTAATCATTTTAGAGGTTCCATGTGAAAGTTCATGTTACAAATAAATCAATTATTGAGCTTCCAATCACATTAGACATGGTTTGAAAAACTTTTCTCACTCAATTTAATAAAATATTTAATAAGCTACAGATAATTTAAACATGTTAAAAATCACAACCATATCATAACAAATAAATACAGTCCTAATCTCATTACTTTCTGATAGTTATGCAAGAATCGGACCTCTTATCATATTATATATTGTAGGTGAAAGTTTATATATAGTTTCAAAAAATTTTGCTATTAAGTTCCTAATCACGTTGGATTTAGTTGAAAAATACTTCCACTTAAACAAATAAAATATTTTTTGAAAGTTGGCATACTTTAAAGAAAAATATATAAACAAATTTTGACATGCAATAAGTTATCAAACATGTTTGAATACCACTATACTCATATCATTATAAAAAATTAAAAAAAAACACTATTTCATCTCGAACTTTATTTTTTTTACAAATCTCTAAATTTCTAATATTTGCAATCGTCCATATGCTTGCTTTAGCACGCATGATATTGATATCGTGTTATGTATGAACATATGTAGATGCTGAACTCTTACACCAATTATTGAAAAATATATCAAAAATATTCTTGAAAGTTAACAAATAAGCGTAATGAATGTTTTGGATTTAATTAAATTCAGAAGCTCTACCCTAATTGGCCAATGCATGACGTAAAAATATTTAATAAAATAAATGTGTCCAAAATAAAAAGAAAAGCTAAAAAGTCTTCCTTGGAATCTGCGCCAAACACCCAAGTTGTGGGCTCTAAAAACATTTATATAAGAAATGTTCAAATTCCATAAAATAATTTTTGAAGAATACAAATTTTCTGAAAAATTGGATATTAACTATGCTAAATACTATACCTAAAAATCTCTGTTTATAATGAGGGTTCTAAAAAGAAAAAGCTGATACGGCCCTTGAGAGGCGGATAAGGAGGGCAAGCGTGGATAACGCAAGCAGTGAGCACACGGGGCCAAGTTCGGATAGGGCACACAGAGAGCTAGATAGAGATATTGATTAAATTATTTTTTTTTCCCTTATTTATCCGATTATTTTTAGTCCTTAAAATTAACTAGAAAAGCTCCTCTGTATAAAGAGGATAGGTAATTAGGCTTTCTCACTCAATATCTAGATTTCTAATAGTTTTTATTTGTTAATTTCTTATTTTCGAGTTGTGAGAATAAAAAATGGAACGTCCCTTTGTTTCTTATTCTCTTTAGCAATAGAAATTTAAAGGAATGCTGTTGAATCCTTCTACTCCGAATTTTGATCTTGTTGGTGTTGCATTAGCTGGTATCATACTTCAGAATGTCTCCCGTGATGACCCGTGAGCGATAGAGGTAAGCCACCCGTCGGAGACTTGTATGAGAGAGATCAACAATGTTAGATTGATCGAAGGTTAGAGGAGATGGAGGACATATTTTTGCATATCAAGACGAGTTTGGAACAATTGGGTGTAACGCCCAACTAAACGGCTACACTCAACCTCAACAACCACACGACTTGGGAGGTGAGGACAAAACTAAGAGGTGAGGACAAAACTAAGGAAAGCTTTAACAACTCGTTTGATAGGGTTGGCATTCAAGGACGGAATATAAGGAGGCATTGACCGAATTCTAGCATGTCCAATTACTCGGATGATCAGTAGTGGGAATCTGGGGTTCGAATTGAGATTCCAGAATTCGCTAGTGGAAGACAACCTGAGGAGTTCTTGGATTGGTTGGCTATGGAAGAAGAGGCGCTCGAATTGAAGTCATTACTGGAGCACTAATAGATGAGATTGGTGGCTAAACGGTTCAGAGGTAGCGACACCACTTGGTAGCAACTAGTGAAGCATACCCGCTTAGGCAAGGTAAATCAAAGATTGAGACTTGGAAAAATATGAAAAGTCACTAAAAGCTTCCCGGTCGGTGAAAGACTACACCATGGAATTCTATGCCTTAGTCACTAGGAACAACGCTACGAAATCAAGGGAACAATTGGTGGTTAGATATGTGGCAGATTGAGGGAAGCAATCCAAGAGGTGTTGAACATGTTTGACATCTGTTCTCTCTCAAAAGCAAGTTAGAGAGCCATTAAAGTTGAAAACAATAGAAACAACGTGAGATTGGTGGTACTTGGAACACCCAGAATAGTAGGTGCGATCAAATATGACCTCCAACCAACTAGGGTGTATGGGGACTAGAAGGGAGGCCAGTTACCGCCAACCCAACAGACCGAATAACTAGGATTAGGCAGGTAGCTCAAAGACCCATTGTTTCAAGTGTGGTGAGATGGGCCGCCGCGCTGCCGAGCGTTGGATGGGAAACAAACCTAGTAAGGGGGTTGTCCATTAAGGGTCTTTGCATTAGGGATGGCAAGTTTATGGGGAAGGAAACTCAAGATAAGTTGATGCCTAGTGGCAAGGGAGAAGTTGCAGAAAAGAAGGGCACCTATTAGTGGTCAAGCAAGTCTGCTTCAACATCCTCCAGACGACTTGCATCATTGTTGGAAAAGTATGATGCCTAGTAATCAATTCTAGAAGTTGTGAGAATGTTATCTCTGAGGAAGCATTCTGGAAGTTGGGAGTGATGGCTAAGGATCATCCAAACCCATACAAATTGCCATGGTTCAAGAAAGGAAGCCAAGTAACCGAGTCCAAGCATTGTCCAGTTAACTTTTCAATTGGGGTGAAATACTGGGATTGGGTATGGTGTGATGTGGTTACCATTAATGCGTGCCATTTGTTTCTTGGACGCCCATGGCAATTCAAGAGAGGCACCACCCATGACAAAAGGTTAACCACCTATAGCTTTGTGTTTGAGGCCACAAAGATAGTCTTGTTGCCCAAGAAGAAGGAAGCGTTATGTTCGATGTTAGTTGAGAATCTGAATCTCCAAACTAGGGCCACGCTCACCAAAGAGGTTGGCGAGAACAAAGTAGTGTTTGTGCTGATTAGCAAGCAGAGCTAGACGGAACAAGGAAAGTACAGAAAGAAGTAGAAGACGTATTGAGGGAGTTTGTTGATATCTTCTCGAAGAAGTTACCAAATATCTTACTGCCAAGGAGGGATATTAAACATCGAATAAATCTAATGCTGGGAGCTTCTTACCAAAAAGGCCGCATTACCAAATGAGTACTGTGGAACATGAGGTGCTTAGGTGCCAAGTTGAGGAGTTACTCGCTAGCGCTTTATTCGAGAGAGTTTGATTCCATGTGCGGCTCTAGCTCCTTTGAAGCTAAAGAAGGATGGTACTTGATAGATGTACATTGGTAGCGGAGCCATAAATAAGATCGTGGTACATTACCGATTTCCTCTTTGGAGATTGGATGATTTACTCGATCAATTACAGTACTCGAAGGTATTTAGCAAGTTGTACATAAAGAGCGGCTACCTTTATATTCACATCTTGCCCAGTGACGAGTGGAAGACCTCCTTCAAAACCTGAGGAGGGCTATATAAGTGGCTAGTGATGCACCTAGCACGTTATGAAGTTCATGAATCAGGTACAACGGCCTTTTATTGGAAAGTTTGTAGTAGTTTATTTGGATGATATCTTTGTCTATAGTCCAAATTAAGAGAAGCACTTAGACCAACTCAAGGAGATTTTGAAAAACCTAAGAGAGGAACACTTGCTTGCTGCCCTGAAGAAGTGTGACTTCATGAAGGATAGAGTGACTTTTCTTAGGTTTGTAAATTGCGGTAGTTAAAGACAAGATAGAAGCAATTTGGAATTGGCATCTACCAAAGTCAATATCTGAGATACGTAGCTTTCATGGTCTAGGATTTTTCTACTGGAGATTTAGACTGGGTTTTAGCTATCATGGTGCCAATTACAAACAGTATGAAGGGGACTAGCATCAGTGGGACTCTGAAGGCATCTAACGCTTTCAAATAGGTGAACCAGAGGTTGACCATGGCTCTAATATTAGCCTTATTGGATTTCTAGAAGACGTTCGAGCAACATACCAATGCCTCCAAGATTGGCATTGGCATGGTGCTTAGCCAAGAAGCGCATTTATTTGCTTACAAAAGTGAGATTCTCAACGAAAATAAGTTGAACTATTTAACTTGTAATGTTGAGTTCAACATGGTGGTAAGTGCTTTGCGGCATTAGAAATCTTATCTTGCCAACAAGGAATTCATCTTGTACTCAGATAATGTTGCGCCGAAGTACATCAATAACGAAGATAAACTTTCAGATCGACATGCGAATTGGGCGCGTTTCATTCAACTCTTTCACTTTATGATCAAGAACAAGTTTGGAGCATTGAACAAGGTTACTGACTCCTTGAGTAGGCATACGTTGATCTTGACCGACAACTGAGCTTTGGTACTCGGTTTTGACAAGTTGACAAAACAATACCGGATATAATCTTGCCTTTGGGGACATGTGGCAAGAAGCTTAGTCAAGGACAGTACAGGGTTACTCCATCTCCGAAGGGTTTCTCTTCAAGGGCAATTAGATGTGCATTTCGACTTTGAGTTTGCGCATCAAGATCATTTAGGAGAAGCACAATGAGGGTCGTATGGGACGGGATAAGACATTAAAACTTATGAGCAGTAATTATTTTTGGTCAATGATTAGGAGTTGAAAGGTCCGTCAAGAGGTGCCGGATTTGCTAGATCTCAAAAGGGGAAATGACTAATACCAGTTTGTATCTACCGCTATAGATTCCTAGTCAATCACGGGTAGCGATCAATATAGACTTCGTACTAGAATTGCTGAGAATTGTAGAAGGGTTTTGATTCTATCTTCATGGTTGTGAATCAATTCTCCAAAATGGCGTATTTCCTGGGGCGCAAGAAAGTTGCTGACGCTGTATATGTGGCGCAGTTGTATTTCTAAGAGGTCAATAGGCTTCAGGGATTACCCACCAGCATTGTATCTGATAGGGGCATTCACTTCATAAACCACATTTAGAAGCCACTATGGAAGAAGGTGAACACCTCTCTCACTTTTAGCATTGTTCATCTCCCGCCGATTAATGGTCAGACGAAAGTGACAAGCAAGTCTTTCGATAGCCTTGTTTGATGTCTTGTTGCCAAGAACATCAAGGGATGGGATCAGAAGTTGTATGAGGCTGAATTTGCTTGGTAAATCGGACTCACATGGTTTCTGCCATTCTAGATTGTCTATGGCTTCGTCCCTTGTTCACCAATATACCTTGCATTTGTTCCGAATCTTATTCACGTGCATGGAATTTGGAGGACTTCAAGTCCAACCATGAGGAGATACATGAGCATACTCGGCCGCGTTTGCTAGAGGCAAGTTCCAAGTACAAAATGGCTTGTGACAAGCAACGTCGATCAGTGCAGCTCCAGGTTGGCGATCAAGTATGGGTGATCTTCAAAAGAAATGGTTTCTATCTTGGGAGTATGCCAAGTTGACAACATAGAAGATTGGGCCATTGCATGCTATTGAGAAAGTCAATGATAACGCATATCGCTTGCTGCTACTAAGTGATATGAGGACTTGAGACGTCTCCAATGTCATGCACCTTGTCCCTTACCCTGCGAGAATGATTTAGATGACCCATTGGTGAATTCGAAGCCCAATTCTCTCCAAGGTAAGGAAGATGATGCATCTCATGATAGGTGGCTCATGAGAGGCAGTAAAGAATTTGATTAAATTGTTTTATTTTTCTTATTTATCTGTCTTATTTTAAGTCTTTAAATTTAATTAGGAAAGCTTCTCTACATAAGGAGGATAGTTAATTAGGGTTTCTTATTCAATTCCTAGATTTTTAATACTTTCTATTGTTTCTTTCTTATTTTCAGGTTATGAGAATTAAGAATACAATTTTCTCTTTGCTTTTTATCCTTTTTAGCAATAGAAATTTTTAAAAAAGCTGTTGAATCCGTTTGCTCCCAACTTTCATCTTTTTGGCGTTGCATCAAAAGCGAATAGCATAAGAGTAATGTTAGATGTGTTGGGTCACGTTTGATGTGAGCCAATATGGCCCTTTGGCAGGTAGATTCCACTTGCTAAATTTCTTTCATGCGCGCTAGGGCAAAATTGCTTTGCCACATGTATTATTAATCTCATGAATCTTGTTTATTACAAAGATTTATTCGTCACATGAATAAATAACTCATGTCATGAACTCAATTTAAATATTTTGCAATGGTGTATGCATCCGGGCTTAAGAAGAGACGTCAAAAACAATTACAAATAGGTTAAATTAAAATATCATCCCAAGGTAACACTTGATTAAAGTTTAATAATAATTACTAATTTATTTATTATTCAAGATTCCTAATATTGCCATTGAATGACTTGTCACCTCTACTATTGAACATCCATGAAAAAAATAACTTTAACTACTATTAATATATTTCTAACAACATTTCTTCCGGATCCCAATATGTCCTAACAATTTTCATCATATGAAAAATTTTAACATATGGTTCCTAGATATACTATGCACAAGTTATAGGCCAAAGTCTCAAACCTAAGTTAAATTTGGACCAAAACACAGCGTTTAAGTAAAGTAAATAAATCTGATATTTACAATGGTACATTTGGTAATTAACGTGAAAATTGGGGTCAATGTAATTGTAAAAATGCGTCTGAATATCTTAACCTAGAATTCCAGATATGCCCCTGCCTATCCTCCAGCCCATGTTGCCCAAATCACAGTTGTCCTCCACTTGCTCCTTGACCTTCCTTGGAAGCCTTATAACTGTTTGGGGGGTTTTTTTTTTTCCCCTTCCATCACCATCTGGAGGCCCAACTTGTGTTTTTTTTTGTTAATTGTAGGCTGTAGATCTACATGAAAAGGATGGTTTGGATTAATTCTCAGGGTCGCACTTGTATATGGGATTGGTGGTATATAAAGGAGAGGAAAGGGCTCCATTTCTAAGGTTTCTTCCCTAGGGTTTCTAGTGAGCCTCTTTCGACGCTGCCCCCTGATTTCCTGTGTGGTGTGAATCATGGCGGTTATTCCAAGCTCTCCTTGGATGATCTTCAATGGCAGTTCCTAGTCAGCTATAACGTTCTTACTCTTTCTTTAGGTTTTGATCTTAGAAGCTTTGAAGGAAATTCTATGTAATTATTAGCTTAAGTTGAGAAATGGCTTCTAACTTGTAATTTATAATTCATTTCGTTCTATAATAATAGCAGGCCTTTCTAATGATAGGGAGGTCGTGGACGTAGACCATTTGGAGTTAAACCACATAAATCTTGTGTTGTCTCTTTCGTTTTTTTGTTTGATTTGCTTCTTCTATGTAACTCGATCTTAGACTTAGGCTTGAAATACATCTTTGAAAATGGGTTTCCACAATCTAAAACCCAACAAGCGATATTAGAGCTATTGGTTAGGAGAAGTTCTTGAAGATGTCAGCTAAGTTTGAGATTGAGAAGTTTGATATGAAGAACGATTTTGCTCTATGGAAGATCAAGACCAAGGCACTCCTGGTGTCCCATGGTGTGGAAGCCACACTTCTACCTCCTAGGAAGCAGCCTTCTCATCTAACATAGAAGTATAAGGTAGAAATTGGGCACCTTGCTTATGGTTCTCTTATAGGCACATTGATTTTGATGTTTTGTCTCTTATTTCTACTGAAACTACTATGGCAAAGATATGGGAAAACTAGACGAGGTTTATAAACCTGAGTCCCTATCTAATAGGATATTTTATATAGGATATTTTATATGGAGAAGTTCTTTAGATATAGGACGGATAAGAACAAACCTTCAGAAGACTCTTCAGATGAATTCAATAGGATTCTTTGGGACCTAAAAAACATGAATGTTTACCCTAGAGGATGAGGTCTAGGCTGTGATACTGTTATGTGCCCTTCCTAAACATCAGAGAGCATTTAAGGACATACTTAGGTATGGAAGAAAGAAAATAAGCCTAGCAGAGGTTACTCAGGCCCTTAGGAGTAAGATCCTAGAATTAAAAAGAGAGGGAAAGCACCATAACAATAGTAATAGTGGTGAAGGCTTAAATGTAAGGGGGTAGAACAAACAATAGGGAGGGAAATGGTAACAGAAAACTATCTAAGAGCAATAACTGTTCTATATATAGAGGTAGGAAGGATTTATCAAATGTTAAATGTTATGAATGCAACACATTAGGTCACATGAAGAGAAACTATCAAGAAAGAAATAAGTCTCAAGGGTCAGTTGATAATGTTGTGTCATTCGATTCTGAGCATGCTAAAGTTCTTCTTGGTTCATCTGATTCGAATGACGTGAGTACTATGTGTGATGAATCTGAGCATTGCTAGTATGCCATTTGATTCTGACTGTAGTTTTCATATGACCCCAAATCAAGCCAACTCTAGTGATTATAAACCATTAAAATGGGGGAAGGGTATTATTAGGAGATAATTGTGGCTGTAAGGCAGCTGGAATCAAATATGTTAAAATTAGATTGATGAATGAAATAGTATATGTGCTTGAGAATGTTAGTAATGTACGTGACTTACCCAGAAACCTAATTTCATTCGGTGAGTTGGACCTTAGGGGATTCACCTAAGTACTCTTAAGGGTGAACTAAAGATAATGAAAGGATCTTTAGTGGTCTTAAAGGGTGAAATAAGAAGGGTTTGTATGTGTTGAAATGTCAGACTATTTCAAGTGAATCACATGCTATTGTTAAACTTCTTAGGACATATATTTGAACGTAGATTGCGTGAACTATCCGAGCATGGATTGTTGTTTGGTGATACTGTGTCTAAATTGGTTTTTTTTCAAACCTTATATTTTTCGTAAACACCATCATTTGGCATTTAAAACCGGTAAACACGCACCTAATGGTCCATTGGATTACATACGCTTAGATCTGTGGGAACCATCTAGGGTCACATTAGGTGGAGCTTTGTATTTCTTGTCCATTATCGATGACGTTTCGCGTAAGGTTTAGATTTTCTTAATGGAAAACAAACATGATTGTTTCCGAACATTTATGAAATAGAAAACTCTGATAAAAAATCAAAGTGGAAGAAAAATCAAGGTTTTAAGAATTGATAATGGACTGGAATATATAAATTCTGAGGTTAATGATATATGTGCTAAAAATAGTATAAAACGCCATGACACTATTAGGGGGAAACCGCAGCAAAATGGGGTTGCGAAATGAATGAATCAAACCTTACTTGACAGGGTTAGGTGTATGTTGTTTATTTGAGGCTTAGGTAAACAATTTTGGGGGCAGGTTGTCAAAACAGCATGTTACTTAATCATTAGAACACCTCTATTGGCATTGTCTTTAAAACACCTGAAGATATGTGGTCAGGTAAACCTGCTGACTACTCAACCTTTAAAAGTTTTGGTTGTGCTGCTTATGCCTATCAATCTGAGGGAAAATTAGAACCTAGATATATCAAATGAGTCTTTCTAGGTGACCCTTGGGATATTAAAGGCTCTAGGATAGGTATCAAAGATGGAAATAGAACCAAGATTATTATAAGTAGAAATGTTACCTTTAATGAAACAGGCATGCCCTACTTAACACAAGATAATAATCAGATACCTAAAACAAAGAAATTTGATACAGATAGATATGCATTTGAAGTTAATCCACCCAACCCAGTTTACCAAACCAAACTTGAGCCTGAAACAAAAACTAATGCTGAAAATGATAAGATAGAATCTAACCGGGAAACCATAAGTCTTCATAGGAGCACTGATGAGGATGTCATAGCTAAAAAAAAAAACCCAAGCAACTATGAGTTAGCTGGAGACAAAATTAGGAGGGATATAAGACTACGATAGGTTGATTGCATTGCATATGCCCTAAACACTGCTTTAGAATATGTTGAATTAGAACCCTTGACCTTGAAGGAAGCAGTAAATAGCCAACATTCAACACACTGGTCAAATGCTATGATGGCTGATATGGAATCTCTAAAGAAAAACCAGACATGGACTCCAGAACCTAAACCTATAGGTAAGAAACTAGTAGAGTCCAAATGAGTCATTAAGGTCAAAGAGCCTAACATACCATCAAAGAAGCCTAGATTTAAGGCTAGGTTGGTAGTAAAGTGTTTTACCCAAAGAGAAGGCACTGGCTACAATGAGACTTTTTCACCTATAGTAAAGCACACCATTGTTGGGGTCCTAATGGCATTGATTGTAAAGTTTGAACTGAACATAGAGCAAACGGAACTGACCATAGCCTTCACTACAAGAAAAACGATCTTCAGCAATGACAATAGTCGTTGCGAAATATACATTGTCGTTGCTAAAAATATTTTTAGAAACGACAGTTGTCGTTGCCAGATCATTGCATATGATCTTGTTGTGATAGATCTTCATCAACGACATTGTTGTCACCAAAAATAGTGCTCTTTGGCGACGACAATTGTCGTTGGAAAAGACGCTGTGTTTTGGCGACAACTATTGTCATTGCCAAAAAATGCTTTTCTTTGGCAACTACAATTGTTGCTACCAAAGATCATTGTTTTTGGCCACAACAATTGTTGTTGCCAAAGACTATTATGTTTTGTAGCGACAATTGTTGTTACCAAAGACAATTGTGGTGTTGGATATTTCCTAATATCATTTCAATTACATTATTATAACATGTGATGAGTAATTTATATTTTAACCTATAAAATAAGGTGTTTTACATAAAATATAATACTAAAGAAAATTTATTTATATTGAGACATTCCAATACAACCAATATTGCACATAGCTCTACTACCGCCAATGCATACAAATATGAGCTCAAACATACAAGACATCCAAATTTGTAATATCACAAGGTAAATCCATAGCGATTTAAGTACTATCAATGTACTGTAACCCCAAAACCATTACATCATCATTCCACGAATATCACATTAAAATTGACAAATGTTTTCGTTTTCTTCAAAATAGCCGTGATCACCTAGAGCTTCCAACTTGCAACTCTAACATTCCTACAACAATAAATATAACACAAATTAATGGTAAGACAAAATAACCTAAAACCAAAAAATAAAGTATTACCACACATCATATGTGTCGAGGATAAACCAACTACTTTCAAAAATACCTCTTAGAGTTAGCTAACATTTCTCATTCGCATTATGTCCCCCATCATTTTTTTCCACTCTTTTATCTCATTCTTACGTCCACGAAAGTCTTCAATTTCTTTTTCATGTTCTTCCACGAGTCTTTTTTGCGATTCAATTTCTTTCCTCTAAGATTCAATTTCTTTTTATTGAGATTCAATTTTTTGGTGTTGATATTCAACGTCCTTCAACTCGTCTATTTTTAGATTTTGTTCAAGTTGTTGGCGTCCATGTTGTGTACAGTTGAAAAACTCCATACTTCAATAAATCATATTGAACATACACCGCTCTTTCCTCGAAACATTTTGGCATCTATCACAAGGGTATCTAATCTTTAATTATCACGTAAGTTCACAGCTTTGTATGCAACGACAAGAAAACTGTCCACACTATTTAAATACTCACATGTTCTTTGATCATTGTTTATTGACATGTTCTATAATCAATAACGTTTCTTTTGAAACTAGAAGTAGTAAATATAAAGCCTCATTTATAGGCAAAAGTAATTCTTATCAGATAATTGAGGAGATAAATAACCGAACTAAGAAACTACTTCTTGAAAGAAAAACAACTAAACTTCCTACTAGCTAAAATAAAAGAAAACTCTAAAATATCTATTGAGTAAAAAAAGATATTCTACTCTAATCCTATTTAATACTTTGATAAAACATCATACATTTCACAATTATTAAATCTCTTCTTTTATACTGAATTACCGAACTTGACTAGTTGGTCAATCCAGAATATAATAGTTATTTCGACAGTCCATCCTACCCTCATACTACATACTTAAACACTTCAAATTAGACCGACAAATATGGGAAAACCTTTAGAAAGTAGCTGAGCCTAACCTCTTGAAACAAACTCGAGGTCTAGGTAACATAGCAAGCTATTTTGAAACAAACAAAATTCGCCTTTCCTTGACTGACTCCAATGAAATAGAAGGGTGAGTAATGCTACTAAGGAATGTTAAATTTCATCGGGCCTTTAGGCCCCACCCACAAAGTTGGCACACATGAGATCCACATATTAACCTAAGTGGGGTTCCATCCAAAAATAAATTGGCAAAAGGTGGAATAACCCAGTATACTTATAAATTGATCTCTTTACTCTCACAACTCCAATGTGGGGTTCGTATATTAGACTCACATGTAGAGTACTTTTCAATAAAAACAAACAATAAAACGCAGATAGCTGCATCTTTCATACATCTGACAAAGATTCCCAACATATAGTAACCATCCACAATAACTCATTAAGCAAATAGTTTTGTAACTCAAAAAGAAAGAAGCTAACTCTTCTTCGAAATTGCAACAATTGCATTTAAAATCTAGGAACATTATACACAACAATAATATTTGTAGATGCAACCAGCAAAATGATTAATGATAACCGTCCTATCAAACAAGAACCAATCAAATAATTAGATGCACAAAAAACATTTCAAATCCACATAGAGAGAAAGAGAGACAGAGAGAAACTACCCTCAAGTTGAGACTAGTCGATCAATTCAAGAGATGAGAGAGACGCCGAGAAGCAAAGAGGAGAGAAACGAATAGGTACTACATAAACTACCAAAATAAATGATTACATCATAATTATAGAGCAAAACTCTAAACTTTGCTAACTCTTCAAAGTCACATCTAGACTTTTCAAATATTTCTTAATGTCACTCTTAATGTTGATGCCGTTAACTTTCCATCAAATGAAATGCTATTTTTTGGGATATAAATGAATCAAAACATCAAGTTCAATTTAATTTTAATTAAGTAATATTAAGTAATGTATTTTACAAAAAATAAAATTACAACGCTTTTTAAAGTCAAGTAATGAAAAGCACGGAGAGCATGGAGAGTATAAGAGACATGGAAGCATGGAGTAAAACAACAAAGAACCAAAGCAACAAAATTCTAACACCACAAAAACCTACTCAAGTGACAATACGTGAAAAATTTAACATGTTCAATTCACACCTCAAATGCTATGTCAATAGCAACATCAACAACATCTCTCTCAAACTCTCAGCTCTACCCTGCTCGCTCCTATCTGCTTCTTCTCCTTCCTTCTTTCTCATTTGCCTTCATATTAATACCTATAAATGCTATTATACCCACACTTATATTGTTATTAATATACAAAATACTCGATCCTTGATTAATCAAACGGATTGTTGTTGGTGATTGAGTTGCGAGTTTGATTGTAACATAAAGCAATGCAAAAATTAATGTGTCAAAAACTAAAAAACCCTAACATATAAGTATTCAAGCACTCAAAACACAATGCCAACATATTAGTGTTTACAATTTAGAGTTTATATAAAACCTAACCTTGAAAGCCCTAAGAAATTGAAGGTAGTTCGTGAAGAATGGAGATCGAGGAGAATAAGTTACTTGAGTACTAACTTAGAAGGAAAACAAGCTGTGGTGGGAGATCTGGTGGTTACCTCCTCTGCGACCAACGACACTGCCACTGCCACCGCCACCATCGGAGCATCTGAACCACCAACAACGGACGAGAACCACCACTACACACCGGCACCACCTCCGACCGAAATCGATGCAGGACCACCACCACAACTAACAACAAATGAAACAAAGATCGAATATCGAAGTACAAAAGTCTAAATCGTACCAGAATCAAACCCAGCCACCATCATAAAGGCCGGAAACCACCATCTCCTTCACCACCGTGGTTCTCTGGACAGGAAAACAATGTTGCCATCGTCGTTTGATACGACGGAGAAAGCATGGCAAGACGCAGATGCCTCAAGTCCGTCGTCATTGTCGCTGTCGTGGTGTCCCATCGACCGTCGTGGACAACACCGCCGTCCGTTGGCCTGACCTGGGGTTTGCCATGGGGTTTGGATGAGGAGGATGAAGAGGATGAGATGCACCAAGGGTCTTGAGATTTTTTAGGTTTTGAGTTCCCAATTTACAAAATTGCCTCTATAGTTACATATAATTACTAATATACCCTTTTTGTATGTTTTTAGAAAAAAGTTTATGGCATCTTTTACTTTTAAAAAAAAATTAATTGGGTAAATTTGTAAATACAGTGTTTAACCCTGAAGGGTTACCGATTTAGGTATCAATATCTTGACCCTTGAGGGCAATGGTTTCTAAAAAGGGAAGGTATTGATACAATACAAAATATAATAGTTAAGCGATGGGTAATTCAAGTATAAATAAATAGACTAAGTCCCTAATTACGGTTGTACCTCTCCTCTAATTCTATAAGTCCCTAATTACGGTTGTACCTCTCCTCTAATTCTATAATACAGACATGAGTTTAGAGGAGAGGTGTGGTTAAATTTTTAGATTTTCTCTCTCTCTCTTTCTCTTTCTCTGTAGTCTCTTCCTTTTTTTTCTACTAAGTCTATAGTTCTCTCCCCTTCTTCTATGTAATTCTCTCATTTCGAATATTATCCTAATATAATTTATATTAAATTAGCTTGATCCAATTATGTATCGTAACATTATTCTTGACAGAAAACAAAAACGAAGTGCAAACTCATAGTTTATGGAATAGACAACATTGTGAATTTCCAAAATAAGGTGAAAATTGCCAATTTTGAACAAGTAGAGAGAGAAAAGTGAATAAGGATGGTGCAATCAAAGAGAAAAATACATCTTTTTTGCATCTTTTTTAGAGAGAGAGAGATGGGGGATATACCTTGTCTAGCAGTGGCAAAGCATGGCGGTCTGGAGAGGCGCAGGGGAGTAAGGGGGTTGTTCGAAAGGGTTTGTGAGTTTAGGAAAGTGAAGATGTGAGAATAGAAAATAATAAGAGGTTTGAAAAAATAAAATTAAGTGTTATAAATATATAAATAGATTTGAAAATGGGTGGGAAAGTGAAAGGGTAGAAGGAAAGTAAAATTTTTATAAATGTATTTTAAAAAAATTAGTATATTTATTTATTTTATTAATTGTCAATTATTTTATTGACACTTGTAAGTGTCCGTATTTTTGTTGATGCTTTTAGGCATAAAAAAAATTTACGTCACAAAAATTATTGATGCTTAGTCCAAGCGTCAATAAAAAATTGTCAAGATTTGGCACTTTTTTTTTTTTTTTTGGGTAGCGTACATGGGTTTCATATATCATTGTATTATAATTATTTATTGCATAAAGCATTCTTATACTTTAGTTTGTTAATATTGCAATGAGTTGTTTTCGTAGTCCATTGAAATTTCATTGAAAACATTGAAATATCTCATTTATTATAATAATAATTTACAATGTTAATGTTTATGGTAAAAATTGATCGAATTTTATAAAAATCATCAAGTTTTGGCATTGGTAATAAAATTTTAAAACCAAATTTTTGGTAGTGAGGATTTAAAGTCATTGCACAATATCTAATATTTGGCAATGAAAGTGCATTATCGTTGCCAAATATCAGCATTTGGCAAAGACAATCTTTGTCGACATAAAAAACTGCATGATTTTTGCTAACGACAACTGATGGTCGTCGCTAAATAACTAGTTTTCACAACGATTGTAACTGTCGTTGCCATATATAAGGATTATTAGCAACAATAAATCAAGTCATTGCCAAAATCATGTTCTTTGGCAGCGCCTGCTCATTGTCGTTGCCAAAAAACAAGTTAGCTTTAGCAATGATAGGAACTGTCGTTGCAAAAAATATGTTTTTAGCAATAGATTATTTTGTCGTTAGCAAAGATGGTTGTTTAGCAATGCCGTTCTTATGTCGTGGCTTAAAATACGTTTTTGCCAACGACATTTTTTGACCGTTGCCAAAAATCTGTTTTCTTGTAGTGTTACATGCGGAATTAGAGGAGGAGATATATATGGCCAAACCTAAGGGCTTTATAGAATCTAGAAAAGAAAACCAAATATGTAGGCTGAGAAAATTCCTATATGGCTTAAAGTAGTCCCCCAGGCAGTCGTATAGATGTTTTGACCAGTTTATGACAAACAATGGGTTTACTCGATCAATACATGATGTTTGCTTTTAGTGAAAAGCATTGTTCTATGATTTACCTCTTTATATATGTGGATGATATGCTGATTGCTAGTAGAAGCATGAATGAGATTTTAAAACTGAAAGGATTGCTGAAACAAAATTTTGATATGAAAGACTTGGGGCAAGCTTAGAAAATTTTGGGACTGGAGATAAGAAGAAACAGAAATTTTAAAACTATTCACTTATCTCAAGAAAGCTATTTGGAAAAGGTTGTAGAACATTTTAATATGACATATTCAAAACTAGTCAAGATTCTCATAGCACTCCATTATAAATTCTCAGGAGATTAGGATCCTAACAATTAGCAAAAACAAGCACTAATATACCTTATCCAAATGCTATAGGATCAATTATGTACGCCATGACATGTACAAGACAAGGCTTAGCCTACCCCATTAGTGTTTTATCTAGGCTCATGGGAAACCCAGGGAAGGAACATTAGAATGGGTAAAATAATTATTTTTGTACATTACAAGAACAGTCAGCTTAGAACTTACATTTGGAGGAAAAGAGGCAGACCTAAAATTACTAGGTTATACTAATAGCGACTTCGGTGGAGAATTGACAAGCTTAAGCCTACTAGCCCTTATATATATGCTTTGAATGAAGGGGCTGTCCACTGGAGATCTAAGCTTCAATCAGTGACAGTGTTGTCAACAACTGAGGCAGAGCTCTTAGCGCTGACAAGTGCTATCAAAGATGGAAAAAGTCTAAGTGGACTGTTGATTGAACTTAAATTGGACCTAGGGATAACAATAATGTATACTGATAGTCCTAGCCCTTAGCAAAAACCCAGTATATCATGGCCAAACAAAACATCTAGCTCTTATGAGACATTTTGTTAAAGAACAGCCTGAAAATGAAACAATCGATTGCTTAAAATTTCACCAAAAGATAACATTGCTTAGAGAAGTTACTTTCTATAAAGTAACTAGGTGGAATTGTTGGCATATAATTCCTTTATGTACTGACTATGCACAAGTTATAGGCCAAAGTGTCAAACCTAGGTTAAATTTAGACCAAACCACTGTGTTTACGTAAAGTAAATAAATCAAATATTTACAATGGCACATTTGCAAATTAACGTGAAAACTGTGGTCAATGTATTTGTCAGAATGGGTCAGAATTTCTTAGCCTAGGATTTTCAATATGTCCCTTCCCGTGCCTGCCTGCTCCAGATTTTATGCTACTCGAATCACAACTGCCCGCAACTTTCTTCTTTAGCTTCCATGGGATGCCTCATAACCATTTAAGATTGTTTTTTAATTAATGGCGTGGAATGAGCCACGCGTCATAATTTGGTGGCCAAAAGTGCCTTTTTTTTGGTTGATTGTGTGGCATTGATCTACCTCAAAAGGATGACTTGGTTTAATTCCCATGGGTGCACATGGATTTGGGATTGGTATTATATAAATGAGAAGAAAGGGCTTCACTGTACAACCTTTGTAATTTTTTCTCCTCTTTCTCCCAAATTTTTTTAGAGCTTTGTTTCTAGGTTTTCTTCCCAATGGTTTCTAGTGAACTTCTTTTGGTTCTGCCTCTCGATTTCCGATGGTCATTCCAAGCTCTCCTTGGATGATCTTCAATGGTGGTTTCTAGTAGGAGTCAGGTATAACGTTCTTACTCTTTCTTTAGGTTTTGATCATCAAAGCTTTGAAGGAAGGTGTATGTAATTAATAGTCTAGGTAAAGCAATGGCTTGTAATTTATAATTTGTAATTCATTTTGGCTTGTAATAATAATAGTAGGCCTCTTTAGTGATAAGGGAGATCGTGGATGTGGGCCATTTAGCTGAGCCACGTAAATCTTGTGTTGTCTCTTTCATTTTTTGTATGTTTTGCTTCTTCTATTGTCATTTGTAACTCGATCTCAGACTTAGTCCAGAAATACATAGCTCAAAAATGTTTTTCCACGATCTAAAACCTAACAAAAAATATTTTTTCTCGTATCAAAGCTCAGTGACATTCACTAGCAATACCTTGACTGAAGATTCAGAATTTTTGATGACAAGCAAATTCACTTGAAGGAATATCTCAATCCCAAGAGTAGACTATAGATCTCCTACTAAATGTTCGTTCCTAACAAACGTTACGCTACCACAGTGTACAAAGAATATTGGTCACTCTTAGAAAGTTCACTTTCGAGTACATCAAAGTGATATTACGCTACATGCATGAGTCCAAGACATAGGATTTAGAGTCATCTTTCTACAACAAATTATGAATTCTTTGTCTCTAATGTCAATTCAGAAATTAATATCTCAAGTGGTCTAATTTAGTGTTCCAATTTATTGACAAACACTAGTATAGTATTTTTAAATCTCTACCAAGACTAGTCAACATTTATACCACATTATAGTCTTATTGGATAAGTACTCCAGGCTTATCATCAACTATGAACCTGATTCTAACAATGCTTTACTCATTTTCACTTAAGTCTATTCATGACCCAATCTCATTGAGTATTTGAATCAAATATCCATATGTCATCGTGGACAATCCCCATCACAAGAAATGTTTCGAAAAACAACGCAGATGTAAGACTCAGGCAACACAAACAAACAATAACTAAATCAAATAGTTTTATTTATTAAATATTTACAAAATTAAACATTTGGGTTTACATGACACTATTTCTAAAAACCCCATACTCCTTCCGGTTTAGTACTCTCACTGCTTGCTTTGTTGGTTATCAAGATTCTTCACGGACATTGTTACCTACCCCACACCTTGTTTTTTTTTTTTTTTGAACAGGTACCCCACCCCTCAAGTAAACAGTCTAGAAGTATCTACTTGCTTGCTCGTTCTTAAGATGGGAAGAGTTGACTTCATATAACTTACCTTCCTCCCTTATTTATTTGATCAGGTAGTTTGGAGACTCAATATGCCTTAAAGACAATGGGCTCAATTCACATTGCAGTCTCTTTGGCAACATCCTTGGCCATGATAGACAAATTAAGGTCAAGGTTGAGTCCATATCGATTAAGATTCTATCCACCTCTTAATTCATCTTATTGTACATGAATGTTTCCACTAGTTTCACATCATCCCTCTAGAAGGCCATGCTTTTACAATGCCCAAAAATGGTCCTCTTGGTTTTGGTATGATGTCTTTCTAGAAAGTCATAAATTTCTTTCCTAATTTTATCATTCAAGACTTCCATTCTACTTTCAAGCATGGCCATAAAGTTCTATCCCTCTCGTTCTATGGAATATTTTAATCAACACCGCAATCAAGGTTGTGGAAGGGACTACTTTCACTCACTCGGGAGGCAGCAACATGTTTATATTTGGTGTTTGGATTTAGATCAGAACTACTAATTCCCATATTTGTTCACCCTTAAGGATGGCGGTTTTTTTTTTTCTAGTAGTTCGCATTTCGAGTTGGCCTCGTATTATGGTCCACAAATATTTTTGTTCACACTTCCAATTTAGCTCAGTCGTAGACTTGAAAATGAATTTACTACGACTAAGTGTTAAATATGGTTAGAATGGCACACGAATGACACTCGAATAATCATTTAAAACGTGTCTTTGATATATTATTAGGTATGTTTGACATGGTTTGCTCTTTTTCAGATTCTACCAGTGCTCAAATTAGGAAGACTTGTATAATTATCATCTTTATCATCCACAACAACAACAATCCAATACATGACAAGGTTTAGATAGAGCACATGATTCACTGATTCAAGATCAATTCAATCAAGGTTAAGGATTGGCAGCTAAAACCTTGTAGTATTGACACATTTTAGATTCATTGAAAGGAGTGAGTAAAAGAAATTATTGCAGAAAGCATAAACAATATACCTTGTCGAACACCATCACCAACATACTAATTGTATTCTAAATAAATACTCAGCAAATATTGTTAGGAAAATGTCTCAAAATTACTTGGTATTTTAAGAAGAGAAGCCGTGAGAGGGCCGATCGATCGGGGTGGAGATCGCCCAATCGGGAAAGTTACACAAAAGAAGAACGCCTCCAGTGAGCAGGCCGATCGATCGTAAAGCGTATTTTTCCAGTGCCTATAAATTCAGACGTAGGGTTATGTCATATCATATCCAATTCTAAAGTGAGGTCTTCCCCATAGCAGCGCCGCCACCAATACAAAGTGTGAGAGAGTAATTTGTAATTCTTCTTTTGATTCAGTAATAAAAAGCTTCGATCTTCGCCCGTGGTTTTCTCCCCTTTCGATTGTAAAGGGGTTTCCACGTAAATCATTGTGTCATTGTTTCTTTTCTCTTTAGTCCATTTATTTCTCGATTTGTCATGGTATTTGATTTGATTGTATACTGGGAGTATTGTTTATTTCCGAACAAATTGGTATCAGAGCTTGGTTATTCGAATTCGTACAATGGCATTAGGTATTAAGACCGAGGTAGAGAAGTTCAATGGTCAAGGAAGCTTCAGCTTATGGCAAGTCCGTGTGAAAGGACTCCTGACTCAGAACGGCTTGAAAAAAGCACTGGAGGGGAAAGAGAAGAAACCCGAGACTATGACCGAGGCACAATGGGAAGAGGTGGATGATAAGGCTCTCACAACGATACAGATGTGTTTAGCTGATGATGTTCTGTCAGAGGTTTTGGAGATGGAAACCGCAAAGGAGTTATGAGAGAAACTACTAGACATGTTTTGCCACAAGTCAGTCTCCAACAAACTCACAGTGAATTGTCAGCTATTCACTTTCCGTATGACAGAAGGTACATCTCTTAAAAACCATCTTAGCGAGTTTACCTCTATTATACAAGAATTAAAGGAATTGGATGATGTCCCTAAGGACGAGGATCAAACTATGATATTACTGTGTTCTCTCTCTAATTCGTATAAGGGCTTCGTAGGCCAACCATTACTGTTGATGAGGTGAAAAGAAACCTTGTGTGTAAAGAACGGGTAGATAGGGAGCTATCTGACTCGGTGAATGACTCAGGTAGTGGTTTGCATGTGAGAGGTACACCAGAACATAGGGGATCCACTGGTGGGAAAATGTCTAGGTCTAAATCTTTATATAAGAACCTGTTGTGCCATTATTGTCACAAAAAAGGACACATAAAGAAAGACTGTTACAAATACAAAAATAAATCGAAAGAGGGTAACAGGGGTGACCAGGGCAAAGACAAGTCCGCTGAGGTTAGTGTTGTGGAGGGTGATAGTGAAGGGTAGTTTCTATTAGTTGTTGATTCTCAGTCCCGGCCCCATGGATAAGTGGGTCATAGATTCGGGTTGTTCATATCACGTTACCCCAAATAGAGACTGGTTTTCGACGTATAAGTCTCTACAGGGTGGAGTTGTCTTGATGGGTAATGATGCTGCTTGTAAGGTAGTGGGGATTGGAGCAGTCCGTGTGAGAATGTTTGATGGGGCTATTAGAACCTTGAGTAATGTACATCATGTCCCGGAGTTGAAAAAGGACTTGATTTCTCTAGGTACCCTTGAGTCTAGTGGGTACAAGTATATTGCTGAAGGTGGAGTCATGCGGGTCTGTAAGCATGCTTTAGTTGTGATGAAGGGAAATAGGGTTGGTACTTTGTATGAGCTTTCAGGTACAACCGTGATAGGTTTAGTTGCTGTTTCCACATCTGCTATGATAGATGTAAAGATCACAAGACTGTGGCACATGAGAATGGGTCACATTGGTGATAAGGCATTGTCAGAGTTGAGTAAGAGGGGACTGCTTTGTGGTCAGTCAACAGGACTGATGGAATTCCGTGAGCACTGTATTTATGGGAAGCAGAAAAGAGTTAGCTTTAAGTTAGCAGCGCATCAAACAAAGGGAACGTTAGATTACATACATTCTGATCTGTGGAGACCTTCCAGAGTGGCTTCTAAAGGTGGGTCCAGGTATCTTTTAACGTTTACTGATGATTACTCACGTAAAGTTTGGGTCTATTTTCTGAAGTAGAAAAATAAAGTGTATGATATCTTCAAGAAATGGAAGATTCTGCTTGAAAAACAGACAGGGAAGCCGATCAAGAGGTTGAGGAATGATAGTGGTCTTGAGTTTGTTGAAGGTGACTTCACTAGATTTTGTGAAGATCAGGGTATAGTCAAACACAGGACATGTACAGGTCGACCTCGGCAAAATGGAGTGGCTGAAAGATTAAACAGGACGTAACTTGAGAAGGCTTGATGTATGCTTTCAAATACAGGCTTAAAAAGAGATTGGTGGGGAGAAGTAGTTAGCATGGCTTGTTATCTTGTGAATAAGACACCGCATTCTTCATTGCAGATGAAGACACCTGAGGAGGTATGGTCTGGTTGTACGTCTGATTATTCTCAGATTAAAGTATTTGGTTGTCCTGCATATGCATATGTTAATGATGGAAAGCTGGAGCCTAGGGCCAAGAAATGCATCTTTCTTGGTTATTCGTCAGGTGTGAAGGGATATAGATTGTGGGATCCAAATGCTCAGAAGTTTCTGACTGGTAAAGATGTTTCCTTTGATGAGTCTGCTCTACTTAATTCGCCACACACACCCTCCATTGACAGTGATACAGTTCAGGTTGAGACACCTGATATTACAAAGATACAGTCAGATCAACAAGTCATTCAGCTAGAGAGTATTCCAACACCTCCGGTAGGGGTTTCTGATGTTGTTATTTATAATGCAAAAACAAGTTAGTAGGTGGAGAATAGTACTATAGCTGGTGGTAGACCGAGGCGTCAGATCAGGCCTCTAGAGGGATATGGGTATGAGGAGATGATTGCTTATGCCCTCACTACTGCTAAGTCGTTAGATGACAGTGAGCCAACTTCTTATTCAGAGGTTGTATCAAGATCAGATGCTGAGAAGTGGCTCGTTGCTATGAATGAAGAGATGCAGTCTCTTCATAAGAATCAGACTTGGGAACTGGTGAAGCCTCAAACAGGGAAAAGACTGATTGGTTGCAAATGGGTCTTTAAAAGACAAGAGGGCATTCCTGGAGTTGAAGATGCGAGATACAAGGCACATTTGGTAGCTAATGGCTACAGTCAGGTACAAGGTGTTGATTTTTATGACAAATTTTCACCTATAGTTAGACATACCTCGATTCGTGCACTTTTGTCTTTAGTTGCTTTGCATGACTTAGAACTTGAGCAGTTGGATGTAAAGACTGCATTTTTGCATGGTGAATTAGAAGAGAGTATCTTTATGTATCAGCCCAAGAGTTTTGTTATAGAAGGAAAGAAAGATCATATGTGTTTGTTTAAAAGGTCTTTATATGGTTTGAATCAATCTCCTAGGCAATGGTATAGGAGATTTGATCAGTTCATGACACGCCATGGGTACATCAGGAGTAAGTACAACAGTTGTGTGTACTTCAGAAAGACTGATTTAGGCTTTGTTTATTTGAATTTTTATGTTGATGATATGTTAATTACCGCAAGAGACATGAAGGATGTTGATGATTTAAAATCTATGTTGAAGAGTGAGTTTGAGATGAAAGATCTTGGAGCAGCTAAGAAGATCTTAGGCATGGAAATTCATAGAGACCGAAAAGCCAAAAAGTTGTATTTGTCTCAGGAGAAGTATATTGAGAAGGTGTTAGACATGTTTCATATGAAGGATGCTAATCCAGTTAGCACGCCCTTAGCAGCTCTCTTCAGACTCTCAGCATTATATTTACCTCAGACTGAGAAGGATGTCAAGTATATGTCTCAGATTCCCTATTCTAGTGTAGTGGGCAGTATTATGTATTCAATGGTATGTACACATCCAGATATTGCTTTTGCAGTTAACATAGTTAGTAGGTATATGGCGAATCCCAATAAAGAGCGTTGGCATGCTGTGAAGTGGATTCTCAGGTATCTTCGTGGAACTTCTGATTTGTGTTTCGAATATGGGAAAAGTAAGTGTTGTTTGGTTGGGTTGCTTTCACGCTTTTATTATTAGGGCAAATTACAAAAAACTTCCTAACTTTTGAAAATTTTTCACTTTGCCCCCAAATAAATTTTTTTGACTATTTTGTCCCTCAACTAAAAAAAAGTTATGTTTTATTTCATACTATTTTTTCCTGAAAATTTTAAAATAATTATTTTTTCATAAATATAGAAAATTTTCTTAATTTGTTTTTCCAAAAACATAAAATATATAATTTTTGTCTAATAATATAAAACCTTTTTCTAAAAATAAAATTAAACATTAGGGACAAAATGGTCAAAAATAAGTTAGATAGGGTTAGGTGATAAATTTTGAAAAGTGAGAGGGTTTTGTGAGTATTTTTATTTGTGAGGGGGGTTTTTTATTTTTGAAGCAAAAGACAAGGGGATTTTCTGTAATTTACCCTTATTATTATTTGGATAAATTATAAATTACTACCTTAAAATTTAGTATATTAGTTTTTTAGTTACAAACTTTATGAAATAATGTTTCACTCAGTTATATATATTTAACAAAATAGTCCAAACTGCAACACATAAGGGTGTAACCTAGGCTCATAATCCAACTCTTCTTAATCAGATGTGTCACAATATTGTGCTACATGTGTGAGATGAGAGTTATGGTGGATTTACTAACAAATAATAACAAGTTTTACACCCCTTTTTACATTGTTGTTTTAACTAATTTATACATTATGATGTAGCCTCGTAGATGGCGGAAGCGCTTGGCGGGTTGTCCAGGCTTGGCAAGCTCGGGCAATGCAGCTGGAAGAGGTCGACGTCTAATGGGATGCTTAGTATTAGACTAGTAGATAATTATAAGTTATTTTATAATTATCCTTTCATTTTATAGCCTTTTATTCTTGATGAATAAGCTCCTCTGTTTAAGGAAGAGGAGATCTAAGGTTTTTAGTCATTCACTTTTACAAATTCAATTTATTTTATTATAGTTTCTCCTATTCTCAGTCGTGAGAATTCAAGTTGTTATTTTCCCTCGTTTTCTTGATTATTTTAGCATTAAGAAATTCAAAAAAAAGCGCCATCGAACCTTTCCTTTCCATAAATTTTCTTATTCGTGCTGTATCAGTTGGTATTAGAGCTCAGAACATTTTCTAAGATGGCTCGCGGGGAACAAAGGTACGCCTCCGTTGGAGACATCTATGAGAGAGATTCTCAACGATTGTCTGAGAGGAGAATTTAGGATTTTGTGGAGAAATTTTGGTGAATTGAGCTGTGTTTGGTTCAATTGTGGACAAATCGCAACCAGGCACTGATTGCTTAGCCTGAAAACCCACTAGCATAGGGCGGTAAGGAAGATACGAATGAGAACTTCCACAACCTGTTCTCGAAAGCTAAGATTCAGGAGTGGTGCGTGAGGAGTGCTTGGCCAAATACTGGAGCTTTTGATTACGTTGATGCTCGGAGGTGGGAGCCCGGTTTTTAGATTGAAACTTTGGAGTTTGTTGATGGAGGTCAACCAGAGGAGTTCTAGGAATGGCTTGCTGTGGTGGAGGAAGTGTTCGATTTCAAGGTGCTCCCTGGGCACAAACATGCGCCGTTGGTTTAGACGAGATCACAAGCTAGGGCCACCACATGGTTGTAGCAGTTGAAGCATTCTCGGCTTCGATAGGGGAAGTCGAAGATTAGGATTTGGGAGAAGATGAAGAAGTCCATGCGAAGCACCTTCCTTCCTTACAATCATGCCAAGGTGATGTCTAAGCACCTTCAAAGTCTGTGTTAGGGCTCTTGGTCTGTGGAAGAGTACACGGCGGAGTTCTATTCCTCAATCGCAAGGGAAAACTTGGCAGAATCGGAAGAGCAATTGGTGGATAGATATATGGCAAATTCATGGAGTCTATACAGGAAGTTTTGAACATGTTTGATATCTTTTTGGACTCCAAAGATAAGAGGGATTTGAGTGTCAAGAAAAGGCAAGCAAAACTAGTAGAACTTAGAGCACCCAAAATAGTGGGCATGATCAAGCACATGTACCTTCCAATCCAGGCATTCAAGCGAAATTGGTGATCGCCAACTCTAGCAATCTTGGTAATCAAGACTTGACAGGTAGCTCAAGGACCCGTTGTTTCAAGTGTGGAGTAATGGATTATTGTGCCGCTGAGTGTCAAAAGAATGATAGGCCTGGCAAGGGGCTATACACTGAAGGGTTCCATGACGAAGATGGCACAGTCATTGAGGAGGATGTCCAAGACGAATTGGCAACAGTAGAAGAACATGCCGTTGCAGGTGAAGAGGGCCACTCATGATTAGAGGGCTTTGCACCTAAGAAAGCTATCTTTCAGACTACCTGTACAATTGGTAGGAGGGTGTGCCACCTATTGATTGATTCGGGGAGCTACAAGAATGATACGTCCGGGGAGGTAGTCTAGAAGTTGGGGTTAAAAATGGAAGTACACGTGAACCCTTACAAGCTATCTTAGCTCAAGAAAGGAAACTAGGTAATCATTTCAAAGCTATATCTGGTTAATTTCTCTATTGGGTAAAAACATTGAAAATGGGGTGTAGTGTGATGTAGTTACCATTGATGAATACAACCTATTGTTAGGGTGCCCATGGCGGTTTGGTAGAGATGCCGCCCATGATAGGCGAAATAATACCGGCAGCTTTGTCTTTCAGGGAACAAAAATTATCCTTTTGCCCAAAAAGGATGAGGTGCCACGAGCAACTAGTAGCTGAGATTTCAAATATACGAGGCAGTGCTATGTTGGCAAAGGAGGTTGGTGAGAGCAGAGTGGTGTTGATTGGGAAAGAGTGTATGGCGGAACACGGGGAGATACTGAGTGAGGTATGGGAACAGTTAAAGGAGTTCGCTGAGGTATTGTCGGACGAGTTACCAGGTACATTGCCGCCATTAAGGGATATACAACACCGCCTTGGTCTGATGTCGAGGGCTACCTTACCAAATAGACCTCACTATCGTATGAGTTCTGCAGTGCATGAGAACTTGAGGCTCCAAGTGGAGGAACTACTTGGCAGAGGTTTTATCTAGGAGCGTTTGAATGTGCCAAAGAAGGTTGGTAGTTGGTGAATGTGCATAGACAACAGAGCTGTCAACAAGATCACCTGACGTTACCAATTTCCTATTCCGATATTGGATGTCTTACTTGATCAACTATAGAATGCACAAGTGTTCAACAAGCTAGACCTAAAGAGTGGGTATCATCAGATCCGCATCTCCCAAGAAGATGAATGCAAGACTGCGATCAAGATTCGGGAAGGATTGTACGAGTAGCTTGTCATGCCATTCGGGCTGTCAAACACACCTACTACATTTATGCAATTTATGAATCAAGCCCTACTACAGTTTATTAGGAGATTTGTTGGCGTCTACTTTGACAATATCTTGAGCTACACCCAGAACCAAGTTGAACACTTAGAACATCTTCGAGTGGTTTTGAGCACAGGGAGAAGCACTTGTTCACCTTTTTAAAGAATTGCGAGTTCATGAAGGACCGGGTAACTCCCCTTGGGTTTGTCGTATCCAAGGATGAAATAGCAGTTGACGAGAGGAAGATTGACGTAACTCGGAATTGGCGATAAAAAAAGTTGATAAGTGAGGTACGTAGCTCCCATGGTTTGGCTTCTTTTTATTGGAAGTTTGTGCCAGGATTCAACTCTATTATGGCGCCAATCACGGATTGCATGAAGGGGAGTATCTTTACTTAGGACTCTAGAGGCAGCTGGCGCTTTTGAGGAGCTAAAGCAACAACTGACCATGGCACTGTTACTAGCCTTATTGGTTTTCCAGAAGGCATTCAAGCTACACATAAACGCCTTTGAAATTGGTATTGGTGCAATGCTCAGCCAAGAGGAGTATCCCATAGCGTACTTCAGTTAGAAACTTGATGTGAGTAAGTTGACCTATTCAACTTATGACATTGAGTTCTTTGAAGTGGTGAGAACGTTGAGGAATTGGAAATCTTATCTAGCCAACAAGGGGCTTGTGTTATATTCAGATAACGTTGCGCTAAAGTACGTCAATAGCTAAGACAAGCTTTTTGACCGGCATACGAAATGGGCGAGTTATATTTAATTCTTTCATTGTGTGATCAAGCACAAATTAGGAGCCTTGAATAAGGTTGCTAATGCGTTGAGAAGGCAGATGTTGATCATGACCGTTAGTCAAGCTTCGGTACTTGGTTTTGATAAGTTAGCAAACCAATGTAAGGACGATCTCGCCTTTGAGGAGATTTGGTGAGAAGCTCAATTTGGCTCAATACCAATTTACACTATACATGATGGGTTTCTCTTCAAGGGAAATCAATTTCTGTAGTACTAGACTCCATTTTGTAACTTAAGATCATCCAAGAGAAGCACAATGAAGGACGTATGGAGAGAGATAAGAGGCTCAAGCTGGTGAGCACCAACTATTTTTGGCCTTCATTGAAGAAGGAAGTTGGGAGATTTGTCATGCATTGCCGTATCTGTTAACTATCAAAAGGCGGAGCATCCAATGCTGATTTGCACCTACCATTACAGATTCTGAGTCATCCTTGGGCCGATATTAGCGTGGACTTCATGCCGGGGCTATCGATAACTCGGAGGGGCATAGATTTGATTTTCGCTGCTGTGGATCGTTTCTCCAAGATGGCACATTTCATATGGTGCGAGAAAGCCGCTGATGCAGTATTTGTGGCCGAGTTGTATTTTCGAGAAGTCTACAAGCTTCATGGGTTGCTAATCAACATAGTCTCAGATAGAGAAGTGCAGCTCGTGAATCACTTTTAGCAGCCTCTATGGAAGATGGCAAATACATCTCTCGCCTTTAGCACTTTTCATCTCCCTCGTATGGACGGCCAAACCAAGATGACAAACCACTCTTTGGGTGACTTAGACCGTTTCCTTGTTGCTAAGAATATCATGGGATCGGAAGATATACCGAGCCGTGTTCGCATACGATAGCTCAGTTAATAGGAGTAGGGGATTTCCACAATTCAAAGTTGTTTACTACTTTGTTCCTGATTATATGAAAGATTTTGCACCAGTTCCCGATCTTACTCGTCCTCAAGCCAAGGCGAAAGACTTTATATCCAACCTTATGAGATACATGAGCAGACCCGAGCACAACTACTTGAGGCACGCGGCAGGTATAAGGTGGCAAGTGACAAGCTACATCGAGCAGTAAAGCTTCAAGTGGGAGATCGAGTTTGGTCAATTTTAACGAGGAAAAGGTTTCCAGCATGAGAGTACAACAAGCTGATTGCATGAAAGATTGGTCCTTTGAAGATTATCAAGAAGATTAAAGACAACGCATACCACTTTCAGTTGCCAAGTGCTATGAGTATTTATGACGCCTTCAACGTCAATTACCTCGTTCCATACATTGGCGACAATGATCTTACTGACCCAACGGTGAATTCAAGGGTGAGTTCTCGCCAACCCATAGAGGATGATGCAACCTCATGGATGGCGAATGGGCTTGGCGGGTTGGCCAAGCGTGACGTGCCCAGGAAACATAGCTGGAAGATGTTGACATCTAATGGGATGCTTAGTATTAGATTAGTAGATATCTATTAGTTATTTTGTATTTATCCTTTTATTTTCAGTCTTTTATTCTTTATGAATAAGATCCTCTATTTAAGGAAGTGGATCTAGTGTTTATAGCCATTGAATTTTCTAGATTCAACTTATTTTCTTAGAGTTTTCTTCTATTCTCGAGTGTGAGAATTCAAGAAGCTATTTTCCCTTGTTTTGTTCATTGTTTTAGCAATAAGAAATTAAAGAAAGCCCATTGAACTTTATGTCTCCATAAGTGTTCGCATTCATGCTGCATCACATTACATCTAATTTTTGGATTGAAAAATTGCCCTCCTTGGTCTCTTCTTTTCAAATGGCTTGGCCAAAGGCGAATCTGAGTCTTCCTTCTCTCTTTTGGTCCCTCACATTGTCCTTGTGCCTTTTGGTAACTCTGTTAGGGGCTTCCATTTGTGAAAAACAAGAATGGTAACTTAGGGTGTGTTTGGAATCGACCTCTAATGGGCACAAGTTGAAACTTGAGCTAGAAGATTGAAACAAGAAGAGTATTGCATAGGGTGTGATTCCTTCGTAGGCCCCCACTTTTTGTGTACACCCTTGGCTATTTGTGAGCTCTCGCACTAATTATTGAAAGAAAGCTTGTGCAATAAAATATTAATATATCAAATATTGAGATACTATTATGTAATTCACTCTAACCGAACAAGAAAAAATAAATTCGATGTCGAATTAACTTTTTTAAATAGTTTTGCAGCAAAATTACTAATAAGACAAACATAATTGAAATTCATCAAATATACATTGTCCTCACAAGGACGGCTAGCCAACATGTGGAATCCAACTAGATAGGTATCCTAACTTTTCGATAATTGAGGATATGATGCAGCTCCATAATTGGCAGATGGGGCTTGGCGGCTTGCTAGGCTTGGTGAGGTCCCAAGCGTGCCAAGCTAAGGATGGATGTGGACGCAACTAGGGATATGGCTGGAGGAGTTTGTCGTCTTTTAGGATATTCAGCTACTTGATTATAAATAATTATTTGTCATTATCTTTAGGTCTTTTATTTATCTTTTATCTTTTAAGTCTGTTAGGCAAGACAAGTCTTTTCTTCTATTTAAGTAAAAGAAGACCTAGGGTTTAATTAATATTCAATTCATAGATATTTTCATTATTTTCTAGAACTTTCCCTTACTCGTGAATTGTGAGAATTTGAGTTATTAGTTTTCCTCTTTGTTTCTTATTGCTTTAGTAATTGAAATTGAGGGAAGGCAGCTAAACCTTCCTGTTTCCCTTTAATTTCCATCTATACATTGCATCAGTTGGTATTAAAGCTCATAACGATTTATGAGATGGCCTGTGAATGACAGAGATACCCAGCCGTCAGAGATGTTTACCAATATGATATTTAACGACAGAATGAGAGGCGATTCGAGAACGTGGAAGAGAAATTCTAGCGAATCGAGTCATGTTTGGTTCAATTGGGGGGTGAACCCCAACCAAACACCGGTGGCTCAGCCTTAAAACCCACCAATAGGGGGTAGAGAGGAAGTCACGAACAATAGCTTCCATAACCCGTTCTTGGATGTTGAAGAGCCAAATCGGCGTGGGAGGAGAAATGGGCCAAATACTGGAGCTTCTGATTGTTTAGGCGACTAGAGGTGGGAGTTCGGGCTTCGGGATGATATTCCAGAGTTTGTTGATGATGGCATAATAGTGATGGAAGAATCTCATGGCTAGCTGGAGTCACTTGGCGAAGAGCAGGTTGTGGGTGATGATGGCCATTTCTTAATGGTCAGGCGAGTTGGCTTCATGCCTAAGGAAGTAGATGGAGATGATTGGCTTCAACATAGCATCTTCCTGATGGCATGCACGAATGGCAAGAGGGTGTGCTGCCTAATCATTGATTCCGGGAGTTGTGAGAACGCCATTTCCGAGGAAGTAGTCTAGAAGCTAGGGTTAAAGAAAGATGAGCAGCCAAACCCTTACAATTGGTATCTAGACGTTATCTGGTTAGCTTCTCAATTGGAGAAAAGTACCAAGATGAGGTTTGGTGTGATGTTGTTGTCATGGATGGGTGCCACTAGCTATTGGAATGACCTTGGCAATTCGATAGAGGCACTATCCACGGTGGACAAAGGAATACCTACAGCTTCATGTTTGAGGGCAGAAGGATAGTCTTGGTGCCTTAGCAGGATGAAGCTTCATGACCAGAGAAAATAAAGGACCTGAATTCCTTGGTTAGGACCTTGCTCCACAAAGAAGTTGGCGAGGGAAAAAAGTCAGTTGCGCCGACGGGGAAAGAAGCCAAGATAGAACAGGGAGACGAGTTGGAGGAGGTGCCAAGTACTACGTTGTCGGTGGAAAGCAGTGAACATGAGGTAGAACAAGTGCTAGAATATGCCTTGCCAAATTGGCCTCATCACTGAGTGAATCTTGTGAAGCACGAAGAGCCTAGACATCAAGAGTTCGCAGTTCTCTTGATGCCAAAAAATGACGAGACTTGGCGTGATAATGTTGGTGACAGGACAACCAATTGGGATATCATATGTTACGGGCTTTTCGCACCACTGGCAGGTGGTCTAGCGGAGACGACGAGAAGAATGCTGAGTGTCCTTCTCTGACATTTTATTACCAAGCATGTCAAAAGGTGGGAGCAGAGAATGCGGTGTCCATAAGAGAAGGCGATACACTTCACTTCCAACCACTAGGGTGGATGCAAGCAAATCTGTAGGTTGCTGCTTGAAGCTTGTGCCAAACACAAGAAGGTTCGAATAAGGATCTCCAACATGTTCTTCACTTTGGTAAGAGTGGTTCAAAGGAATCCATGGGGAATTTGTGGGCAAATTCTCTCTAACTCGGGGATGATGATGGAGCCCACATTTTGGCGGGACTGGCTACAATTCACATCTTGGCAAACTGGGTCAACAATCCACACCCGGGTAAGCATGGAGCAACGGAGCTTGGCGAGATTGGAAGCTGGAGTGGGGGAACCCCACTTGGCAAGAACAGCCTAAAAGATCCATTGGCAAATTCGAGGTTGAATTCTCTCCAACTTGGGGAGGATGATGCAGCCTAATAATTAGCGAGTGGGGCTTGGCTGCTTGCTAGGCTTGGCGAGATCCCAAGCTTGGCGATCAAAGGATGGATGCGGCCAGAGATGCGCAGCTAGGGATATGGCTGGACGACTTGGAATATGGCTGGATGAGTTTGTCATCTTTTAGGATATTTAGCTAGTTGATTATGGATAATTATTAGTAATTACCTTTAGGTCTTTTATATATCTTTTATCTTTTAGGTCTTTTAGGTTAGGCATGGCTTTTCCTGTATTTAAGTAAGAGGAGACCTTGGTTTAATTAATATTTAATCTCACAGATATCTTTATTATTTTCTTAAGCTTTCTCTTATTCTCAGGTTGTGAGAATTTTGAGTTACTATTTTTCCTCTTTGTTTCTTATTGCTTCAGTAATAGAAATTAAGGAAAGGTTATTGAACATTCCCACTTCCTGTTACTTTCTATGATATAGTCCGCATCTTGGCAAGACAAGCTACAATTCGCATCTTGGCAAAGTGGGTCAACAATCCACACCCAGACAAGCACGGCAAGATGGAGCATGGTGAGATTGGGAGCCGGCGTGGGGGAATCCAACTTTGGAAGAACAACCTGGAAGATCCATTGGTGAATTTGAGGTTGAATTTAATCCAACCTAGGGAGGATGATGCAGCTCCATAACTAGCGAATGGTGCTTGGAAGCTTTCTGGGCTTGGCGAGATCCCAAGCGTGGCAAACTATGGATGGATGTGGCCAGAGATACACAGCTAGAGATATAGCTGGACCACTAATGATATGGCCGGAAGAGTTTGTCATCATCTTTTAGGATATTTAGCTAGTTGATTATAGATAATAACTATTAAGTATATGTAATTATCTTTAGGTCTTTTATTTATCTTTTGTCTTTTAAGTCTTTGAGGTTAAGTAAGTCTTCTTCTCTATTTGAGGAAGCAGAGGCGTAGGGTTTAATATTCAATTCCTAGATATTTTTATTATTTTATAGAGCTTTCTCCTATACTCGAATTGTGAGAATTTGAGTTACTCTTTGTCCTCTATGTTTCTTGTTGATTTAGTAATAGAAATTAAGGAAAGGCTGTTAAACGTTCCTGTTTTCTATTAATCTTCATCTACTCACTGCATCCGGATAAGCTCAAAGCAACAGGCAGGATTCCCAAGCACAAAAAAAAGAAGAAAAAAATCCAAAATAATAAAATAATGTAATGTTACTCGATCAGTTCCAAATCAAAAATACGCAAAAGTTATTGATGTTTTCGGCAGTTTTCATTCTTAAAAAAAGCATAACGATTATGGATTCATATTGGCTTAATTTGATTGTCATGAGATAATGCTCACATATGGGGTCTCCAACTCGCGTGCCTACAAAACACATCAATGAAAAGATGCATAGCCACTGAACTATTTGCTCTTTTTTGCCTAACTATCAAAGCATTTGTTTATACCATTTGAGATTTAAAATATATATGTATATAATACCTGCATCACATATTTGGAGTAATTGCAACATTATTACCACTGTGTCACCTGTTAGGAAATTTTACAATAACTCGTACCCTCTACGATATCAGTTGTTAGGATCACCCATAATTACTGAACCACAAACCAAAATAGCAATGCAGAATAAAGGAAATAGGGGAAATACTGAGACATCGGAATTTACGTGGTTCAGCTGAAGCCTACATCCACGGAGGGGGAGCAGCATAATTTCACTATTATAACCTTTTTATTACAATAAAGTATTTCACTCTACCTCCCACTGCTTGCTCTACATTTTTAGTATTTCCTTTTACCCCTATCAAAAACCATACTACAAGAGGTCCTATTTATAGGCTTCTACGTTCATAACCCCAGGCAATCCAAGAGCCACCATCATTGGGCAGTAATAAATCCTGTCATGAATTGTCAATTTCGGGATACCATCAGTCTCCAACCTTAACAATCTCCCACTTGGAGACTAATGAGGATCACAAACAGCATTTTACAGTAATCCTCCATGGTTTCCCCTCACACGCAATAGACATGATCCAGCTTTGATTTTATTTTCTAACCCGATCCAAATTTTCCGCTACAATAATCAGTCAAACTAAATCCGTTGACTACCAGGACTCCAAAAAAAGAAAACCGAACTCCGGACAGATTATACAACAAGAGAAAACCCTAAATTTAATTTTGGGTCCCCAATTTTTATTTGGTCAATCCATTTTGACACAAGACCAAAAAATAACCTGGAGTTAGCAAATTAATTTCAACCATTGGCAATCATTTCCCACTCTCTCTTCTGTCCTTCCCTTTTTCACTGCTACAGTAACTTTTCATCTTTTTTTCATTGTGACATGTTACTGTTGCTCTTCATCTGCCTTTGTCAACGAACACGAAACGACGTCCGCACCATGTCGCTCCTTCGCTGGCGACGCCATTTAAACCCGACACCTATCACCGCCGTCTAAATCTCACTGTCATCGCTACGAGCGCTTGCCGTCAGTGTCGAATACCACCGACGACGCTCACTGGCCCTCTTCCACCGAGAACCACCACGAACAACAACCATTTTACTGGTTTTCGAATTTTCTCGCCATCATCGCTTCACCTTCAATCTCGTCACCGTCGACCTCGATTTCGCTGTTAACCCTCGAGGTCGGTTTTCTAGCACTGTCATCCTCCGTGATGAACCTGACAAGCACCGACACCGGAGTTAAACTCCAACTATGTCGTCGTCTTTATCTTCACCGTCAACCTCGCATCCACCACCGACCAGCCACCCAAGACGCGCAACACCACCACATTCGAAGCCCCATGTCGACAGCCATCGCCAATCTTCAACTTTTAGGCCAGCAACGCTGAGGTCAGATTTCCGATGACCACCACGGGTCTCTATCACTGATCCTGAAAAATACCAGATCTAGGTGGTTTTGATTAGTAACCCACCAGATCTGAACACCAACACTATTTTGGAGCACCGCCGTCGGATTTTCCGGTCAAACCAAGGCCCACCGACACCTCGAACGAAGTCTTACTTTGAGGACCACTAAATCTCCCCGAGCCACCACTGCTGTGAACTCTGCCCCCGCGTCCTACCACCGCCCATTGGTTTTACAACTCTGATAATTCACATGGACACAGTAGATCTGGCCACAATCTACCACCCAGGTACACTGATTTAGTCTTTTTCCTCTTTCGTTCAACACCACACGCAGCTAAACACCGCCACGCACCTCCCATGTGCTCCATGCGCCACCAGCAGAACTCACGCACCGTCCATGGGCCACCTTGCATCACCACGCGCCACCATACATCACCATGCGCCACCGTACATTGCTCATGCGCTACCCACCCGCCACCGTGCACATCTCCACGCACCACCAGCTTGCCTTCTTTATTTTTAAAATTTTTCTTGCCAGAATAGTACCATCTAGCTACCAATTCTTTCCTCCTATTCAAACAGCTATTTCTCCAGCTTAGGTTCAACCTGGCTCTGATACATATTGTTAAGAATTTTCACAACAACTAATACCCTCTACTATATCAGTTGTTAGGACCACCCAAAATCACCCAACCATAAATCGATATAGCATTACGGAATAAAGGGAATGGGGAAAATACTGAGGCACCGGAATTTATGTGGTTCAGCCAAAGCCTACATCCACGGAGGGGGAGCAACATAATTTCACTATTATAACTGAGGTATTGCAATAGAGTATTTCACTCACACTCGACCTCCCACTGCTTGCTCTACATTTTTATTTTTTCCTTTTACCCCTACCAAAACCATACATCAAGAGGTCCTATTTATAGACATCTACATTCATAACCCCCGGTATCTTAAGAGTCACCATCATTGGGTAGCAATAAATGTAGTCATGAATTTTGGTTTTCGGGATACTATCAGTCTCGAACCTTAACATCACCATCTCATATACTTAGGTAATTAATTCATATTTTAACACGGTGAAGACAATGATTTATTTGTGGAATGATTCCTTTTTGGAGTTAATAATAATCTTGTACTGTGAATTATGAAGAGTACTTTGACCTATGCATGAATTTCAATTAATCAATGTATGGCATAATGCGAAAATATTTACTCCATGATACGGCATGTGTTTTGTTCATTACTGTAATTAATGATATTTCTCTACGTACAATAATTTTGTTTTGGGTGGTTGTTGACCAAATATTGAGGCAATGCTAAAAGGAGAAATCCTTGTTCAGCGTGGTTGTTGAAACCAGACCCCTAGATGATGCCAAAATTAATACCAAAATTTAAATACAATGTGGATACATGATTTGAATCCCACTGGCAACTTAAAATAATGTGGTTATATAGATAATTAAATTGGTGAGATAAATCTGCCAAGTCATGAATTCTGAACACACCCTTATCGAATTTTTATTATGAATTAGTAATATGGAAAATGATGAAAGGGTATGCGTGTATATGATAACATTATTTTATGTCATGAAACTATTACTTATAAATATTTTGTACATGCTGGTTAAAATCCAATTTAAGTGCTTTAAAATTATATATGATTTTGTAAGCCAAATACACATGCACAAAGGAAGATATATTGTGAAGATATTTCATATCTATAAGGACACCTCTTATGTATGTTTGTATGTAAAGATGCACTTGTTCACGTCTTAATTGGTGGTGTATGTTATATTGTACCATTATAAAAATTTGGGTTACAATTATATGTAGAACGAAACAATGGGTTTTTTATGGAATATAAAACGTATTCATAGTTCAGATTCATAATATGAATATGTAATTGAGTGAAGGAAATTAAAGGTAAAATAATGATAATCAAAAGTTTGATTTCCATTGTTGAGAACGCATATTCATTTGGTAAGTAATTGCCCTTTCGATACTCATAAAATATTTGCATGTTTTCTTGGCAAAGCAATTTTGTGCAGTGAGTGTGGTTTGCGGAATGTGCATTCGACACAATATCACATAATTTTTCAATTACCAATGGGAAGGTTTTGACTTAGAATAATAAAATCATGCTTGCGCTGTGAGATTCACATACATGCGGTAATTTCCCATTGGGGTACAAAAATAGACATGCATGAATGATAGCAATTCTTAAAGCACTTATTGGATAGATAAGTGATGATATCAAACGCTATATGATCAGAATTCATAATGTCAAACAATCATAAGAATACTTAAATGAAAATTATGGGTAGGCATTAAATCCAAATATATATTCGTACTTATGGAAAACAATTTGAGTATAAGTATGTATATATATTAATGGAGTTACAAGGTTAATGGATGTACAATTAATGTAATTAATACATGCGTGTTAATAGGGGGTTGGAGCATCGACCCTACAGAATCATCAAGCACTCGTAAGATACCACGAGGATACTTGTATGCCCGGCTATTAGGACTGGCATTCGTTGGGCAATTAGTGCTCCAAGGGATGGATGGAGACAATTCCACAGATGAGAAGAGAGGAAGAGGCTGGCCAAAAAAGGGTTGGTTGGAGTCCTGCCACTGCCCCAGTTAAGGAGATGCGAACTACTCCATATTTGCAAACGAGAAGTGAGAAAGAGGCCAGCCAAAGAAGAGCTGGATGAGGACAATGCATCAGGACCTTGCCTACCTCAACTAAATGAAGAAATGACCCTAGTTAGAGCTTAGTGGAGGGTTGTTTTAGGGGTATCCAACTTAGCGGCGTAGGAGCTTTGAGCACCCGTAAGATAGTGCTAGTACCACGATGCTGCTTGTATGCTCATTTGTTCATATGCAGCACGGGTGTATATTGTTCACTTAGTGCTCCTAGGATTCATACCTTTGGGTAGAACTAATTCGATGCTGATATTTTCTATACTCTCTATCTCGCTCTATCTCTCTCTCTCTCTTCCCACCTCCGTCTCTCACTTTATCCCTATACTGTCGCTCTCCCCTCTTCCCTCTCGCCCTACATGCTCTAGACACCACATGTTGTTTGCTTTTGCCTTTGCTCGGGCTGCTATGCCCTTATGCCCCCATGCATACGTGCTTACATGAGTATTTGATTATATGCTTATATTGCTTATATGATTACATTTCTATATATATACATGCCTCGAATGACATCTAGGCCCAACATGCTCCCTTGCATGCTCCTTACATCCTCCCTACATACTCCCTACTTACCCCTTTCATGCTCTTTTTATAGGTCTTTCAACTATCAGGATGGGGGTCCTCGGAAATAGTCTCTTGTCAAGGCCTCACCCTGATAGGGTAAGGCTGCGTACATCCTACCCCCCCCCCCCCCCCCCCCCCCCCCCCTCTCTTCCTGACCACATGCAAGCAGGAGCCTTGTGGCATTGGGAATGTTGTTGTTGTTGCTGTAATACATGCATATTCATAAATATGAAATACCATTTAGTTATCGGCATGGATATTAATGTGATTATGAAAGCAATGTATACATACATGTTAATGTAATCATGAATTAATGCGGATTTAATTTACGCACATGAATACTTTTTGTTTGCTAAGTAAAAAATGAAAGTGATGTAAATTTGAATAGAATTAAAATTAGTGGATCATGAAAGATAAATATCATATGCTTATTTTGTATATGTTGATCCCTAATGTCACTAATATTAAGATAATCAAATTGAGTGCATTATGAGCATGATTATTGCATGAAAAGTAATTTTATTATGTGATTTCATATTCACATGTTACGGTGATTTCTTATGTTCAAAAATGGCCAAATCTCAAGAGTATACGAATGTTGAATTGTGATGTATAAGATTTGATGCATATAATGGCATGATGATTATATTATTGAATTATGGATAAATTGAAGTTTATGAATGTAAATATGAATGAGATCATAAAAGTGATCTTGAATCTTGCATTAATATTGATGAAATGATGTTGCATTATGATATTGTAAAGCAAAATATATTGAGATGAAAATATTTTTTTGTTGAACTCATAGACAGAAAGGTAACATTTCAGTGGAAAGTGACATGCATTTTGCATATGATGAAAATCATGTTGTGAGGAAAGAAATTGCTTTAAAATGCTCTAGAACTTATAGAAGACGTAAAAGAGTAAGGAAAGAGAGATCTTTCAGTCCATATTTTTATAATTTTCTAGTGGGATGAACTGGAGACATCATGTATGGTCAGGTTCTATATTGTTGTCTCATTGAATATGATCCTATGATGAGGTTATGAAGTCTCATGATGCCGCTTTTGCAAAGAGGCAATAAATGAATCGGATAAATGCATGTACAACAATTTTAATAATGATAAAGAAATCATTATATGATTGTATATTGATTACATGTTGATATTTGGTATGGATATTTAGTACCAAAAGAAGGTACTCCAGTAGTATAATTGGAGCATGAAAAGGCCTGATATAACCTTTGTTGCTGGAAAGCTCGGTACATATAATTAGCAATTCAAGTAAAGTTTATTGGCATGTGGTACATAAGGTACTGAAATACCGATGGATTATGGTATTACTTTTAATGGGTGTTCTTCTACTTTAGAAGAATACTCAGATGCTAGTTGTATCTCCCCTAAGGAGGACTATGCTTCTATAAGCCAATGGGTATTCCAATATGGTGGGGTGTTGTCTCTTTGCATTTCAAGAAACAAATATGTATTATTAATTCCACCATGATTGAAGAGTTTATTGCTCTGGTTTCTACTAGTAAAGAAGCAGAATAATTAAAGGATCTTTTGTTTAAGATTCCTTTGTGGCATAAGCCAACATCACCTATTTTTATCACATGTGATAGTTAGGTTACGTTCTCAAATGCGTAAAGTGAGATGTATAATGAAAAGTCCAAACATATTAGTGTGAAACCTAGTTATGTGAAACAATTCATTAAAAGATTTAGTGATTACTATGGACTTTGTAAACGCAAGTTAGAACATAGCGGTTCCCTGCACGAAACATTTTGCTAGAGACTTGGTAATGAATAAGTAAAGGGATAAGTTAAACTCGTCAATTTTAGTCACCCATAATGGACCCTCAACCCAATTCCTGGTACAATGCCAGGTCTTACATTTAATGAGAATCATCTGCGTGATTGCGAGCACTAAAAGTAAATTACTGAATGTCGTGTTGCAAGGACATGATCAATGGATCAACCTATGTGAGTATGAAGTTTGGCCACTTTTTAATGACATGAGTTTGACTCTATTACACTCATGAAAGGTACGGGATACAAGGCTTAAAATGTGTCAGATAAAGATAAGGTGTGATGTACGGAGTAAGTCTTGTGTTTGGAGACATGTATGGTTAGTCAAATGGAGTCGTATAATTCAAAGCATAGTCTACAATTATGCTCCAATTAACTATGACATACCTTCACTGAGTGAGGGTTCAATAGGAAGACATCCTCATTTATGCACAAAGACTTTTTTTAAATTCCGAGATGAAGTATAATTGTATGAGAATGTATGTATTTTGTATTTTAAAAATAGTGGGGGATTGCTAGTATTTTTAAAATAAACAAAAGATGATTTGCTATCTTTCGGATGAAGTGGTGTGTCCTTTCGTTAAAGGAAGTGTCTCTTCATGAAGGGATACATTGCTTTATAAAAAGACACTTGAAAAACTATAAATATGCCCCTCCATTCTCATAATAAGGATATATCAAACGTGACTTGAAGAACTTCATTCTCTCATTTCTTAAGTCTAGCATCATCCTTCCTCTCTACACTCTTTCTCTCACTTTGTTTTGGGTTTCATTGTATCTCTCAGATTATTTCGGTATCCACGAAATACATTTTAAGGAAAGTGATTTGCTACACGCCTTGAAGCCAATGACTAATTTTGATACTTGTTTTACGAATTTCCCTAACAGATCAAACAAACTCAAATTCTTTGGATAATTTGCAATATAATGTAGGAACAGAATTGAGCTAGATTAGGGTATTTGCCTAAGAGAGGATTGGGCCCTGAGCAAACAATAAACCGAAGCCAAGAAAGTAGTTTAGTCAACGTAGTCTTGAGTTTTAATTCCATTCAAATTAATTATAGGTACTTTTATTCAATTAAGAACGAGTAGTCGGAGTTTAACTTTTACTTTGCTTTGTTTTAAAATGGGAGTTCGATTAAGTTTAAAGATATAGTTGTGGTAGAACTAGTCTAGTTACAAACATATAAATAGGAGTTCCTTTCCTAGTTGCTATAGTTAAGTTTTCCAATTTGAAATGAAGTTAATATTTGATTATTCTGTCTACTCTAATATCTTAGTATTCTTAACAATGCAACAAGGTAACTGATGCAAGCAGCGTAGACGAACCAAGTGAAGACAAGACAAAGCGAGATAGCTTGGCGAGTAGGTTGGCGAGAGGGAACTTGGCGTGACACCAAGAAGCAACTCCGGTGCCAGATCCGCGTGATTTCAGCCTTGACCTTCGGGATTTTTCGTAATAAATTTCTTATTTGCCTTATTTTTCTAATATGTTTTTTTTTTTTTTGCATATTTGATTTTTATTTCCTAAATTACTGTTGATTTGAATTCAAATCTCTTTATTCCTTCCCTATAAAAGGGAGAAGTCTAGGTTAGGGATAGCTAGCTTTTAATTAAAATTTCTCAACATTGTTTAGTTTTTCACTCATTTCTTAACCTGTCAGAATTCGAGGCTATTACCTCTTCGTAATTTTATTATTTTCTTAATAAGATTCAAAGGGAAGGTCGTTAAACCTTTTCATAGCCCTTATTTTCCTATCACGCTCTGCATCAGTTAGTATTGAAGCGCAGAAACGATTCCTGAAATGATGAACCCAAGACGTTAAAGGAATGCCACCGTCGAAGAAGATATTGAATGTGGCCAACATCGGCAATATGAGAGAAGATTTGAGGAACTGGAAGAGAGATTCCAGCGGTTCGAGTGAGCTTAATCCAACTGGGGGCAAACCCCAACCTCCTGAATGGAGTTAGGCCCCATTGCCACCCTTCACCGGGCTTTAATGGTGGAGTCATGGATGATCCTTTCCTTAACTAATTTCATGATAGAGATGTGTCGGAGCCAAGGTTGAGGCGCCAACCGTGCAATGGAGGTGACACCAACGACCACGGAGATAGGAGGTGGGAATCTGGACTTCGGATTGAGATTCCAGAATTTGATAAAGGAGGACGTCCATAAGAGTTCCTTGATTGGCTCGTTGTCGTTGAGGAAGTCTTGGAGTTTTGGAAGATCTCATAAAGAAAGCAGGCACCATCAGTTGCTACGTACCTTCACGGAAGGGAAGTCACCTGGTGGCACCAACAAAAGCATATCCAGCTTAGACAAGGTAGACCTAAGATTGAATCTTGGGACAAGATGAAGAAGCATTTGCGAGGCGCCTTATTGCCTCACAATCACGCTCGTATGATGTACCAGTGCCTACAGAGCCTTCACCAAGATTCAAGAACTGTGGAAGAGTACACATCTGAGTTCCATGCCTTAGTCGCTAGGAATGACTTGGCGGAGTCGGGGGAACAGTTGGCTGAAAGATACATTGGCGAATTAAGGGTGAGTATACAAGTCATCCTTAATATGTTTGACATCTTCACTGTGTTAGAAGCTGCTCAGAGAGCAGTGCAAGTGGAGTGGCAGTAGCGACGCCATCCTACTGGCAGCACCTGGACAATGCTAGCTAGGGGAAGACAGCAAACTCAGGCCATGCCAAACCTGATTGCTCAGCTGAGAATGCCACTTGCCAACACTGTGAAGCAAGGCAACCAAGAATTGGTGGGTTCTTCTAGATCTCGTTGCTTTAAATGCGGAGAGGTAGGACATCGAGCCTTAGATTGCCACAAGGGGGACAGGCCTGGGAAGGCCCTTCTCTTTGTGGAGCCAAAGACTTAAGAAGATAAGATAGTTGATGAGAATTGCTTTGAAGAATTGGCAAAACGGGAGCAACATGCCATTTCCGACGATGAAGGCCAATGTCTTGTTGTTAGGCGTGTGTGCTTCACGCCAAGAGAAGAGAACGGGGACAGCTGGTTGCTAAACACATTTATCAAACAACTGGCACTATTGACAGCAAGGTATGCCGAGTGGTTGTTGATTCAGGGAATTGTGAAAATGTAATCTCAGAAGAAGCCGTGACGAAGTTGGGACTGAAGACGGAGGCACACTCGCATCCATACAAACTTTTTTGGCTGAAGAAAGGAAACCAGGTGACGGTTTCATAGTGTTGTTTTGTGAATTTTTCTATTGGTCCTAAATACAAAGAAGGCGTTTAGTGTGATGTGGTAACCATGGATGCATGCCACTTGCTATTGGGGTGTGCCCTTGGCAATTTGATCGAGGAGCTATTCATGATGGAAGAAAGAATCCTACAGCTTCTTTTTTGATGGAGTTAAAATAGTCTTACTTCCGAGGAAGGAGGAGAAGCCCAAAGCTGCTGAAGCCAAGCACCCGAATATCCAGAGCCGTGCGATGTTCACCAAGGAAGTTGGCGGGATCAAAGTCATGTTCGTTTTGATTGGTAAGTAGAGCATTATCATCTCCAAAGACTTACCGCGAGAGGACAGGGAATTGTTGGAAGAATATGCTTACATTTTTCTTGAGGAGCTCCCGCCTCATTGCCGCCTTTGAAAGACGTGCAGCACGGTATTGATCTAATGCCTGGTGCTTCATTACCCAACCATCCCCACTACCAGATGAGCCCTCCAGAACACGAAGAGTTGAGGCACCAAGTCAAAAAACTCCTCGCCAAGGGATTATTCAGTGAGAGCCGAAGCCCATGTGCAGTACCAGGTTTACTCACACCAAAGAGAGATGGGTCATGGAGGATGTACGTGGACAGCAGTGCAATAAATAAGATCACGGTACGTTACAGATTTCCCATTCCGAGACTTGATGATTTGTTAGATCAACTTCAGTGTGCCAAGGTGTTCATTAAGTTAGATCACAAGAGCAGATACCATTAGATTTGCATCATGCCTGGAGATGAGTGGAGGACAACTTTAAGATGAGAGAGGGACTTTACGAGTGGATGGTCATACCGTTTAGGTTATCCAATGCTCCGAGCACGTTTATGAGGTTTATGAGCCAGGTCCTTCATCCTTTCATTGGTAAATTTGTTGTCATGTACATTGATGACATCCTCATCTTCAGCCAGGACCAAAGTGATCATCTCTGCCATCTCAGGGCAGTGCTTCCGACCTTGAGAGTTCATTATCTCTTCACCACACTCAAGAAGTGTGGATTTATGAAGGACAGAGTGACATTCCTTGGATTTATTGTGTCTAAGGATGGGATTTCCCCTGATGAAGGGAAGATCAAGGCCATCAAGGAATGGCCAGAGTCGAAAATAATAGGCGAAGTGAGAAGCTTTCATGGGTTAGCATCATTCTATTGGCACTTCGTTCCAACCTTCAGCATAATCATAGCGCCAATCATCAAATGTATGGAGAAGGGGACTTTTTTTGGACTCCGTAAGCCCAGTCAGCATTCGCCAAGATCAAAGAGAAGTTGACAACAGCCCTAGTACTAGCTCTCCTAGATTTCCAACAAACATTCGAGTTGAACAACGATGCCTCTAAGATAGGTATAGGTGCTATGCTTAGCCAACAAGGGAGACCAGTCGCCTTCTTTAGTGAAAAGCTGTATGGTAGCAGGTTGAACTACTCCATGTATGACTCGGAGTTCTATGCATTGGTAAGAGCACTGAGACATTGGCTTTCACACTTGGCTAACTGAGAAATCATTCTGTATTCAAACAACTTGACCCTCAAATTCATTCATAGCTAAGACAAACTTTCCGATAGATACGCTAAGTAGGCCAGTTACATCCAACTATTCAACTTCTCCATAAAGCATAGAGGCAAGCAAGTTGAACAATGTTGCAGATGCTTTAAGTAGAAGAGCCATGATCTTAGCGCAAAGCAGAGTAGAGGTCACAGGTTTTGAGCATATGGCAGATCCATACAAGGAAAGAACGATCCCATGTTTAGCAATGTTTGGCGAGCCGCACAAGGAGGGACCAATCCGGATTACTCCATCCATGGCGGGAATCTATTAGGAAGCACTCAGTTGTGTGTTCCTCATTCGAGTAGGCAACTCAAAATTATTGAAGAGAAGCACAACGCGGGTCACATGGGGCGAGACAAAACGCTCAAGCTCATTTCTGCCAGCTATTATTGGCCAACATTACGCCGTGAAGTGGAGAGATTTGTCCAACATTATTGTATCTACCAAGTTTTCAAGGAAGGAGTCACCGATGCCGGGTTGTACTTACCGTTACCCATTCCAAGCCAACCATGAGCAGACATCAGTATGGATTTTGTGTTGGGCTTACCAAGAACTACAGAAGGTATTGACTCAATTTTTGTTGTGATTGATTGTTTTTCAAAGACGGCACACTTTATTAGGTGCAAAAGAGCTGCAGACACCATTCATGTTGCCAGCCTTTACTTCAAAAAGGTTTGCAAGCTTCACAGTTTATCCACGAGTATTGTGTCCAATAGGTGTTCGATTTGCCAACCATTTCTGGAGGACGTTATGGAAGATGGCCAATGCGTCCTTAGCATTTAGCACTGTCCATCACCCTCAAACCGATGGACAAACCAAGGTTATCAATCGTTCCCTTGGCAACCTTCTCTATTGCCTTTGTAGCTGAAAACGCCAAGGGATGGGAGTCCAAGCTTCACAAGGCAGAGTTTGCTTATATTAGCTTCCGCAGCTACACTATTGGATTTGCTCCATTTCACATTTTTTACGGGTTCGTTCCTTGAGCTCCGATGGACTTGGTGCCAGCTCCTAACTTGACTAATAGCTGCACTTAAGGACGTACATGAACAAACCAAAGCTTGTTTGTTGGAAGCTACCACCAAGTAAAAGCTGAACATTGACAACAAGAGTAGGCAGGTCCGCCTTTAAGTTGGTGACAAGGTTTGGGCTGTATTGACTCGAGAGAGATTCCTCGCTTAGGAATACAATAAGCTCACGGCTTGCAAAATTGGCTCATTGGAGGTTTTTGAGGAGATCAAAAGTAATGCGCATAGTCTTCAACTTCCACCTAGCATGCGAACTTCGGATATTTTTAATGTCAAGCACCTCAATCCTTACTTTGGCGAAAATGACAGTACTGATCCACAAACGAATTCGAGGTCGAATTCACTCCAACCCAAGGAGCATGATGTAGCCGGCCTAGAAGAACCAGGCAAAGACAAGATAAAGCAAGACTGCTTGGCGAGCAGGTTGGCGAGAGGGAACTTGGAGTGATGCCAAGAAGCAGCTCCAGTGCCAGATCCGCGTGATTTCAATCGTGATCTTTGGGATTTTTCTTAACAAATTTGTTATTTGCCTTATTTTTCTGATTTGTTTGATATTTTTGCTGATTTGATTTTTATTTCCCTTATTCCTTCCCTATAAAAGGGAGAAGTCTAGGTTAGGGATAGTTAGCTTCCAATTAAAATTTCTCAAAATTGTTTTGTTTTTCACTTGTTTCTCAACCTGTGAGAATTCAAGACTAACACCTCGTTGTAATTTAATTAGTTTCTTAAGAAGATTCAAAGGGAAGACTGTTGGACCTTCTCGTAGCCCTTATTTTGCTGTCATGCCCTCCGTCATTAACCGAATCCATTGATCTAGTATTCCAAGGAACAAACATATTAAAGAAGGCCATCGATATTTTGTGTTAGCTATGCTTCGATTCCCGCATTGCATATGAGGGATTGGACACCAAGGAAGCAATAGGCTCAAACCAAAAATGTTATCGAATACAAAAAGTCATATATATATATATATATATATTTATCAGAAAAAGACCGGGGGCTGAGACAATTCATTATTATCAAAATAAATGGCCCTCAAAATAGAGGGAGAGGGTGAAAAAACCCGGCCATGAGTACAATAACCTAACCAATAAAATAAAGCCACCTCTTGAGCTGCACTGTTGGCTCCCCGAGGGACCTAAGAAAATGAAATGGAAACGAAAATATGACATAAAGATAAAATGTCAGCAACAACAGCCGCAATCTCCCGCGGAGGCACCACAAGAGACTTAACCGCCTGAATAACTTTAAGAGAATTTGACTCAAAAATCACAGAAGAAAAACCCTGACAATGTGCTAAGATAACAGCAGCTCTTAAGGCAGAAGATTCAGTAATTAAAGAAGAGGAAGCAAACGATGACCCGCACCATCCATCCCTCACCCCCCTTAAAGAATCACGCACAACCACAGCAAGAGACGCGGGCCTATGAGCACATATCCAGCTAGCATCAACATTCAGCTTATAAACAACACTGCGAGGAGGAATCCACTGAATAATAGTAACCGCCATAACCTGGTGAGGGGAAGAAGAGCACTGAGATAACATGCTTGCCTCCACCGACGCATGATGAGCAACCCCCATTGGGTCGTCATCAAGACCCTGAAAAACAAACCTGCATCTTGACTTCCATAACCACCAGCAAATAAAGATAACTTCAGAAACAAAATCCACATTATGAACAAAAGATCCCATGAAAGACGACCACCATGTGGGAAACCCCGGAAAACCAACAAAATTCGATTTATACCCAACTTTTGAACCAAACCAAACCACTTTTGCAAATGGGCATAAGAAAACAATATGATCAATAGTCTCGGGCTGAGCCCCGCACCGAGGACATAAGTCCGTTGAAGGGACCCCTCATTTCAAAAGATTCACATTACAAGCCAAAGCATCATTTAAGACCCTCCACAAGAAAACCCGGACCTTTGGAATAACCGAAGCCTGCCAAATACACCTCGGGGCTCTTCGGTTAGACGCCCCCAAGGAGGACATCCGAGCCCGCATAACATCCGATTCTGTATCAAGAGCCCATCTTGCATACCCTTGCTTGACATTGTATACCCCCTTCTTATTCCATGCCCGTATAAGCTTATTCGGAATGGTAGGTCTAGATAGCAGGATACGCTTAATGGCATAAGGATCACACTCGAACAGACCAGACAATACCTCGGAATTCCAGGTCCGCCTCTCCGGGACGGTGAGGTCGGCAACTCGAAGGAGACCCTAGTGCAGAGCTTCACTTTGGGAGGGAGGCGAAATACCATCTAGAACCCATCTATTATCCTAGGTTAGAACAAACTGACCATTATTAATTTGCCATTTCATACCCTTGGCCCAAAAATCGCACCCAATCAAACAACTACGCCACCACCAAGAGGGTCGCCACCCTAACTTAGCACCCATCAAGTCACCATCCGGGAAATAGATGCCTCTAACAACCTTAACCCAAAAGGCATCCGGACTTTCTAACATACACCAGACCTGATTTGCTAACATAGAAATATTGACCCCTTCTAAATCATGAAACCCCATCCCACCACAACCCTTTGGCCAAGCCAAGTGGTTCTAACCCACCTAGAGAATGTGTTTCCCATCATCAACCTGGCCTCTCCACCAAAATTTCGCAATTAAGCCATTAATCTTCTTACACGTTGAAACAGGGATTTTGAAGCAGTGAAAAATGTATTGTGGAATGGCACTTAACACTAATTTAATAAGAACTTCTCTACCAGCATGAGATAGTAGAGACGACTTCAAGGCTTGAACCTTCTTTTTAGTTTTATCGATCAAAAAGCTCATAAGGCTATTCTTACTCCTCCCCCCACAACAAATGTAAACCCAGATATTTTTCATCCAGATCCAGAGGCTTTACCCCTAGAAAGTCCATACAGGCACGACACAAATCACGAGGTGTATTACTAGAAAAGAAGGCACTCGATTTATCAACATTAACACTTCATCCTGAAGCCCCATAGAAAGCATCAATAACCCCCTTGACCTCCCTAACCACATCAAGGTTTGCCTCACACACAAATAGCCAATCATCAGCGAAGAACAAGTGAGAAATAAGGGGGGAGTGCGGAGAAATTGTGAACGGGCGCCAACCAGAACTAGTAACCGCTCTATCTATAAGAATCGAAAGCACCTCCATAGCTAAAATAAATAGATATGGCAAAAGCAGGTGACCCAGCCTCTAACCCCTTCCTAGTTTGATTGAAGACATGCGAGTACCATTAACAACAGGGCTAACTGAGACCGACCTCATGCAAGCCATGATGCGCTAAACAATTGATTCACCTATCCCAAGTTTAAGCATAACCCCCTTGAGAAAATCCCAGTTAACCTGATCATAGGCCTTACTAAGATCTATTTTCAAAGCCATATAGGATCACCGACCCAACTTTTTCTGCTTAAAGGCGTTAAAACTTTCATGGGCAATGATGATATTATCCTAAATTCGTCTACCCTGCACAAAAGTGGTTTGGACCGGAGAAATAACATTCGGTAGAAGAGGCTTTAACCGATTGGCCCTGATTTTTGAAATGATTTTATAGGAGAAATTACAAAGACTAATGGGGCGGAATTGAGACACGCTTTCCGGATTAGGGACTTTCGGGATTAGCGTTAAATCAGTAGCATTAAGGTTTTTAGGGAGAACTCCCGAGGCAAAGAAAGACTGAACCATAGCACACACATCACCATATATTGTACTCCAAAACTCCTTATAAAAAATACCTTAAAAATCGTCAGGACCCGAAGCTTTAAGGCTACCAAGCTGATCAACAGCGGATTTAATTTCTAATTCTGAGGCCTGAGCATCCAGACTCATGATATGGTCTGCAGTGAACCTAGTCAGTACAGCAGCTAATAGTGAATCAAGGCCTCGACTCTCACACTTAGCAAACAAGCCGGTAAAATAGCGCAGGACTAAACGTTCAATCTCACGGTCATCCTCAACCCAATGCCCCGCCTCATTTTTCAGCCTCCGAACCCAATTCTGAGACCTTTGAACCAGAGTAGAGCAACGAATGAACCTGGTATTTCTATCTCCCTCCTGTAACCAGTCAATCCTGGAACGTTGCTTCCAAAATAATTCCTCTTCCTTCCAAACTTTATCAAGCTGGGATTAAAGAGTACATTCTTCTGCATAGGTATTTGGACCAAAGGGAGCACTCTGAATAACTTGAAGCCTTTCGATGATGCGCCGGGTATCACCCGCTACCTCCTGTCACACTCTCTTATTCCACTCTGACAGAGAACGACACCTATTCATTTTAGCTACTAGGGCACTCGAGCCTAACTCCGGACCATTCGAATTCTAATCGTTCTGGACAATAGTCATACACTCCTCTCTTATTCCATTTAGCCTAAATGAGAAGAGGGGAATGATCCGATGCAATGGACGAGAGTAGCTTTACACTACAATGTTCAAAAATTGTCAGCCAACTAGCATTCACCACAAGTTTATCTAGCTTCTCTTTAACATGATGAGTCCCTTCTTGTTTATTCGACCAAGAAAAACGACACCCATATGACTGAACCTCAACCAAACCATTCGAATCATAAAAATCATGAAGAATACGAGTATTAGCCACTGAAGAGGGGCGATGACTAAGCTTATCGGCTGGATCCACAAAAACATTAAAATCACCAGCAATAGCCCACGGATCCGAGTCTTTCCGAACTAGGTCACTCAAAACATCCCAGACCCTTCTTCTTCAGCATCCTACCGGTTCCCCATAGACAAACATTTGGAACCACCGACTGGCCCTACATTTCAGCCCACGCAGAGATGAATCTATCAGAAGAACCAGATATACTCAGTTTTAAACTATATGTCCACATAAGAGCCAAACCTCCTCCTGTATCAATGGGACTAACTAAAAACAAATGCCCATTACGAAGAACACGAGCTAAATTTTCCATACGATCATCCTTTTGCCTAGTCTCCATCAGAAAGACCACACTCGGCCAATAGAGTCTAATAAGCTCTTTAAGAGCACAAACTGTCCGGGCCTGGCCACAGCCCTGACAGTTCCAACATAGTATACTCATTGTTGGCGAGGCAGTTGTTCCGTGACAACCGCCGCAAACCCGTATTTTGATCTTGGAACTACCATATTAGCATCATCAGTCACCATAGAGGAAGTATCAGCATGAGAAGAATCCAGTACCTCTGACAATAGGCCACTCTGTACAGACAGAGCATCCACCCCCGCATGAGCATCCCTCTTTAAGCTAGTGAGTCTGCGAATTATACCCCGGTTCCTCCAAACAGACACATGGTCATCGACCACAAACCCAATCTTAGAAACACACAGTGGTCCACCCCTATCTAGACTATCAGCTCCACTCATATCCATAACCCAGGCATCATTAGCATTCAAAGGGAATTGAGTCTCAGCAACAGGAACAAACCTGACAACATCTTGATTGACAATCAATATCCTCTTCTTTGTACCATGGTAGACCAACACCAAAGCAGCCTACTTGGTCTCTTGCTTTATCAAGCCCATAGTGCCAGACTCCCCAACTGTGAAGCTTACCCACTCAGTTTGTATGATGGGAGCAGAAGCAATAATGGGACCACAGGACTTGTCGTCCATCAGCCGTGTGTCAGTTCGCTGCTTAACGTCAGGCTCTTCACAAGTGGTTAGCACCGTTTCCTATTAGAATCAACTTGAAAAGCTAGTGGCATAAGGTGGTTGGTCAAACCCTAAAAGGCTTCATTTGTACGGGAGTCATTATTTGAGGAATCATGAGCAATAGAAATTGAGGTACTTCTAGAGACCACAGCTCATAACATACCATCAAAACTCTACTTTCCACTACAAGTGCTTTGTTTTGGGCATCCAGAATGAATATGACCAAAACATCCACATATATAGAAGAAATCAGGTCATCGCTCATACTTAAACGTAATCCACATATCCTTTTTACCAGTCGTCTCAAACCAGAAACCTTTCCATAGTGGCTTCCCTATCTCAATTAATACCCTCATTCTAACAAACTTATAAGACAAGGAAGACTCTGTTAAGCTAACATCAAGTTTTATAGAACCCGAAAATGTACCAGCGATTTTAACAGCGTTCTTATTCATGAAGTTCAGGGGTAAGCTATGAACCTGGACCCAAAACACTGATGTAGATAAATCAACATCTTGAACGAAATCCAACCCAGCCTAGTCCTTAAGAACCACATGCGCATCCTTCACAGACCATCGAGAATCATCTAAAATTTTCTGTTTATCAAGGGCATGTTGAAATAGAAAAATAAATACATTGTCACCGACCTCTTGTGTCTGAATCCGATCCCCCAGCGTCCAAGCTTTACATAAAACAGCACGGACCGTTCCTAACGGTAAAGTCCTGTCCGAGATTACCTTTCCAATAAGAGCACAATGCTTCAAGGTACTAGTAATATGTTTATCTTCTTCGAGCTGTAGTTTCATAAGTTCCTTCGACAAATCAATTCCCTCTTCAACAACCTACTTGCCTTTAGAAGCCATGATGAAATAGACCAAAAACAATATCACGGAGGAGACGAGGAAATAGAGATAAAAGAGTCGAGAAAAGACAAAACCCGCTAGGGAAGGGGGCAAGCATGGCCACACCCTAGAGGAACCCTAGCGGGAGGGGAGAAATAAACAAATATCTAAAAGTCATATGTTTTTATTTTTTTAGTTTTTCAATTTGAATTAGTTATTTTGAGTTTTAATTCTATCGGTACTAGTAGTTAGAGTTTAACTTTCAGTTTGGTTAGTTTAAAAGTAGTTTGATTAAGTTTACATATATAGTTGTCCTAGAACTCGTTGAGTCTCGTAAACGTATAAGTAGGGGTTCTATTTATAGCCTTAAAAATTTAGTTTCACCATTGAAAGAAAAATTTGGTGTTTGATTCTAGTATCTTAATTTTATCTCGATATTTTAGGAATCAAAGAATTAATCGAAACCCCTTAATTCGCTATTTCAAGGAATTAACATATTAAAGAATACAATTGATATTTCATGTTTACCAAGCTTTGATTCCCGCACTGCATCAAAATACTATGTGGAATGCTACGAGATATTTGGATGATTGCTTGAACTTCAAGAGGACAATATTTAGGCTGCGTTTGTTGTAGAAATTTAAGCAAGAACACAAGATAGGATGAATCAATTTTTATTTGAATGATTCAATCAAGAACAAGAAAACAACTTAAATAGATGAACAAGAAATACCAAAAGACTAACCTACACTAGGAAGTTAAAAATATGAAGTAATAACTAGATAAGAACTTAAGTGCCCCCTTGAATGCCTTCAATGGGCCAGTTACTAAGAGGTGAGGAAAAGAGGTTTTCCCTCATCAAAGTCTACCTATTACATTAATTCTAAACGGAATATTCTATGTTATAATTACATAAGAATCCTACGTGCAAATACAAGTAAATATATAGGTACAAATACAAAATAACAATAAACAACAACAGCAGCTAGGGATGGCAATGGGGCGGGTAAAACCCGCTACCCACCGGTACCTGCCACGTTTGGGGTGGGTACGGGTATAAGTGGGTACGGGTATAGCTTTGTACCCCCCCCCCCTGCCCCGCCCCGCCCCGCCCCGCTCCATACCCACCCCACTCCACCTTATACCCGCTTTATTTTGTATATAATTAACCTTCAAATTAAATTAATACATGTTTAAATTCAATAACTCAAATTGTTTATCAATGTTATAAAAAAATATAATTGATTTTTAAAAGTAGCATTAAATAACTAATATGACCCAGTATAGATAATCGTTTTCTACGCACATTAGAGAGGGTACGGGGCGGGTAATGCATACTCCGTTGGATACCCGCGGGTAATGGGGCGGGTATAGGCATGAGTTTGTACCTGCCGGGGCGGGTACGGGTATAGGATTTGGGTGGCGAGTATGGGTACGGAGGACACACCCCCCCGTACCCGCCCCCCCCCCCCCGGCATCCCTAACAACAACAAACCCAGTGCCTACAAGGGCTCCCGCAAAAAGCAGGGTCTGGGGAGGGTAGATGTACGCAGCCTGCCCCCTTCAGGGGGCTACCCTGAAGGGAGGCTGTTTCCGAGGACCCCTAGCCTAAAATGTTGGTCCGCATCAATCAGCTAAAGACCCGGCAGCAGGAGAAGCATCAAAAGCATCAAACCGCCCCCCCCCCCCCCCCCCCCCCCCCCCCCCCCCCCGGCGCCTCTCAAGTATTTAACACCCCCCCTCAAGTTGGAGTATGAAGGTTTATCATGCCCAACTTGCAAATAAGGGTTAAATAATGCGAGCTCGCCAAAGCCTTTGGGAAGACATCGGCAATTTGATTTGTGGATTGAACAAAAAGAGTAGCAATCTCCTTTGCAAGTAGCGTTTCTTGAATGAAATGACAGTCAATCTCAATGTTCTTTGTCCTTTCATGAAAAACTGAATTAGATGCTATATGAAAAGCTGCTTGATTGTCACAAAACAACATAGTAGGCTCATTACGAGCAACTAAAAGATTTGACAATAAACATCTCAACCAAACAATTTCACTCGTAGTAGTAGCCATGGAATGGTATTTGGCTTCAGTTGATGAACAAGAAACAACAGTTTGTTTCTTAGATCGTCATGAAATTGGCGCCTCCCCTAGAAATATGACATAACCTATAGTTGATCGTCTAGTTGTGAGACACCCGACCCAATCAGCATCATTAAAACCCCGAAGTTTCAAATCACTTGCATAAGGCAAGAAGACCCCTTGTCCCAAAGTACCCTTTAAATATTGAAGAACGCTCATAACGGCACCAAAATGAGGTTGACAAGGATCATACATGGACTGACTTAGAGTACAAACAACATAACTTATATCCGGTCGAGTGATGGTTGCATACAACAATCTACGAACTAAATGCCTATACCGACCTGGTTCCGAAAAACTTCACCTACGCCATCTGCCAACCTGTTTTTTCAATAATTGAAGTAGAAACAGGTTTGGCCTCTAACCTTTCTACTTCATTAAGAATGTCCAAAACATGCTTGCAATGGTTCAACATAACCCCTTTTGGTGATCGAGCTACCTCTATCCCAAAGAAATATTATACAGGCCCTAAGTCCTTAATGCCACATGAACTATTCAAAATTCTCTTCACTTCAGAATTATGTTCCATGTTATTTCGAGTAATGATAACATTATCCACATATATAAGTACTGCTGTGAACACTTCACCTTGAAAATAAGTGAAAAGTGAATAATCCAGTTTAGATTGACCAAAACTAATATCAGTGAGTGTAGTGGTGAATTTCTATTTCCAATTGCGAGATGCTTGTTTTAAACCATAAAGCGACTTATGAAGATGACAAACTTTTCCTTCATTTTTCGGTTCAAATCCTAAAGGAAGTTTCATATACACTTCCTCATCTAAGTCTCTGTGTATAAATGCATTCTTAACATCCAATTGGTGAATAATCCAAATTTAGGCCACGGCAACGGCTAGGACATAATGAACAGTGACTAATTTAGCAACAGGAGTGAAAGCAACATAATAGTCTATACCTTCCACTTGTGTAAATCCCTTTACCACTAATCAGCCTTTATAGCGCTCTATCGACCTGTCTGATTTATACTTCACCTTGTACACCCACTTTGAATCGATTGCCTTCTTCCCATCAGGTAACCTCTCTAATGTCCAGGTACAGTTTTGCTCTAGAACATTAATCTCTTTATCCGTAGCAGCTCTCCAATGTTTGTGCCATATGGACCATTGAAAGGTTTTTGGCTCATCACACAATGTGATGTCATTCAAAAAAATCACATGAGAATTAGAAAATTGTGCGTTAGAAACAGAATTTGAAATAGGACAGAGAATACCCAAATTGGCTGATGGATCAGGTGTAACAGGATGGGCTATAGAGGAAGGCAGATCACAAATATAATCTTAATATTTGACTGGTACTGAAAGAATACGACCATTTCTTCTTGTCACAATCTCGGAACAAGGCTCGAGATGAAATTCTCCCATCTGAACCAGACGCTGACGGTCACCAACCGACCCGGCCGACTCATTGTCGGCCGGTTCTATAGAAACCTGTTCTGCCGGCCTATTCGATCAAACCAGCAGGGGAACCGGTGCTGTTGGGACCTGTTCCTCCTCAAATACCCTGTCTGACAGAAATCTATACATGAACCATCATCATGACTAGACCAATCTTCATTTAACTTTAAATAGGGAAAAACATCCTAGTGAAATCGAACATCTCAAGATACAATTATCTCATTATTTTGAAGACTATAAATTTTGTATCCCTTCTTTCCATGAGGATACCCAATAAAAATGCCTGGGAAAGCCCGACTCTTAAATTTATCAGTAGTCTTCATATAATAATAGCATAGACAACCAAAAACTCGCAAATGATCATAAAGGGGCCATTTCCCTATCAAAATTTCATATGGGCTCTTATTTTTAGCACAACGGAAGTAGCTAAATTAATAATGTAAGTAGCTGTCAAGACACACTCACCTGGCTTGGATGCGAAGAGCACGTCCAACTTCTAGCAAGTGCTTGTGTTTTCATTCAACTACTCCATTTTGTTGTGGTGTTCGAGTTAAAGAGGTTTGTGTTTGAAATCCATGTTGAGCATAGAATTCCAACAACGACCCATACTTGATTTCTTGCCCATTATCGCTCCTTACTTGCTTCATCTAAAAACCAAACTGAGTTCCAACCATACGATAAAAATCCATAAGGAGTTGGTGAGTTTGGGATTTCTCCACCATCAAAAAAAACCCACGTGCATGGACTAAAATAATCAACAACTACAAGAAAATACCGAGCTCCGGTTAACGACTTGACACGATAGGCACCCCAAATGTCACAATGTATAATCTCAAAACAAACACGAGTTTTTGTAACAGACAAAGGAAATGGAAAACGTGCCAACTTGGCACGGTGACAAGTATTACAAACAAAGTCTGTTTTCTCGACATCCAAAAATGGAAATGCTCATAATCTAGGAAAAGGAACATGGCATGAAAGGTGATGATACAAAATAGCTCTCTTATTATTCTGAACAGAAAAAGATGTAGAAGCCATTGTTTGCACCTTCAAGAGGTCCTGTATGTAACAAAAATTAGGATAACATGTTAATACACAATTTCAATTTTGAGCTAATTTTATCACAGACATAAAATTATAATGAAAACTAGGTATGGATAGGACATTATTAAGAACCAGATCCTTCAAAATTCGAACCTTTCCCACATGAGTAACTAAAAATTCGACCCATTTGGCAATTTCACCAGTCCAACTGAATTATAAATAGTGACATCAAACATAACACACAAGAGACCATGTGATCTGAGGCTTCTGTGTCAATAACCCAACTACGGGATAAATTTTTAATCTCACCTGTGAGATTTATACTAGGAGATCCTATAGCGGGTCCAAGTAACGCTAAAAGGTGTTGATACTACATGAGGAAAGACTGGCAATAGGGCTTCCTGCAGGGGGACTTTCGGTCAACTGGGTGGCTGCGGCTGCAGCCACTCCTCGTCCTCCTCCACCCAAATTTTTGACTCTCCAACCGAGAGGATAACCAACTAGCTCAAAACAACATTCTTTATGGTGTCCCTATTTCTTACAATTTGAGTATGTGGAACGATTAATACGACGAGAAAAATTGCCCGATGTGGGCAACGCTTAGAGGTGGTCAATGGGACCAGTCGGGCTCCTGGCCCCCTCTTTTGGGGGGGCCTGAGCTCGGGATCAGGACCGAGACAGGCCCGGCCCAACCCAGGCCCGGCCCGTTGGGGGTAGAAACCCCCAAAATTAAGGTGAAAAATACATGAGGGTGGGAGGATTCGAACCCCTAACCTCCCGCGTGTTAAGCAAAGCCCCCACCATATGTGCTACAACCTTTTTGTGACATATTAGGGTAAAGAAAATATTAAATTATATATATCTCAAAAAAAAGGGGGGGTGACCATCCGGACCTCCTATAGTTTGTTTATAAAAAAATATTTTGTGATATAAATGTTCCTTTTTTATTAAATTAAACACAAAGGCAGTTGTATTAGGTATAAGTATGCCTTATATAGTTTTTTTATCCAATAAAAAAAAAAAAATAGAGCTCACATGGTAATTGGTAAGGCTTACATATTAGAGTTATGGTGTTTGAATCCCATTTGTGTCAATTTTGTGTCAAATTTTTGTCAAATGTTTTGTAAAATATGTTAGATTGTATTTTTACTGAATAAAATCACAAAGAAATTGTAGCTCACGTGGTAATGGTGTGCTTTATATGTTAGAGGTATGAGGTTCAAATTCCACTGTTGTCATTTTTGCGTCCAATTTTCGTGATATTAAAAAAAAAGGAAGAAAGAAACTGGGAGGGGGGAGAGCCGGGCCAGGTCGAGCTGGCTAGGCCAGCGTGAAGCCCAGGCTTGGTTAAAAACCTGGCCTGACCCGGCCCGCCCCAACCCGCGGCTGCCTCTAGCAACGCTTCACCAACTGCAGCTATGGTTGGTGTCATGGCTGTTAAAACTGCAGCCTCCGGGACCACATTGGTCCCGGCTGCTACAAGCTATTGTTTTTCCTCCTGACACAAAACAAAACGCGCATTTCCAACGAAAGTCATTTGCTTGGTATTCATCAACTAAGACCTAGCAGTAGAGAAGGACATGTCTAGACCCATAAGCAAATCAAGCAAACGCTCCATATCGCGTATGGCTACAAACGCTTGGCCTAACCTGCAAGGACAAGGTGGAATAGCAACTATGGTGCAAAGTTCATCCCACAGAGATCTCAACTTAGTAAAATAATCAAAAATTGACATATTTGCTTGTTTTAATTGTGAAATCCCATGTTAAATTTCATAAATGCGGGGAACATTGCCTTGTGAAAAGCGTTCATTCAAATCCGACCAAATATCCCGAGAGGTTTCAAAGTACACAATACTAGAGTTAATTTCCTTTGAAACCAAATTCGTAAGCCAAGAGGAGACCATTGAATCATAGGCACTCCAGTTTTCAAAATCCAGATAATCATCACCGGGTTTAACAATAGTACCATCCAAAAAGCCAATTTTGTGTTTTGCTTTAAACACTCTATAAACTGCACGTCTCCACGCTGGAAAATTGCCCCCGATTAAAACATCTTTAACAAACATAAGCCTTAGATGATCCGAGGGGTGCAAATAGTAGTGAGAACTATGATCTAAAACTCCCCTTGAATTTGTAACCGGTGCCTCGATTTGATTAGAGTTTTCTCCCGACATCATGAAAGAAAATCAACAAATGACACAAAACAAAAACAAGTAAATATGAAGAGAAATTGCTCACAGAATGCCGAATTACTCGGTAGCAGCAAGTGAAAAATCAGGTTGTAGGATCAAGCCCGCTCTGATACCACGTAGAAATTTAAGCAAGAACACAAGATACGATAAACCAATTTTTATTTGAATGATTCAATCAAGAACAAGAAAACAACTTAAATTGATGAAAAAGAAATACCAAAAGACTAACCTACACTAGGAAGTTAAAACTATGAAGTAATTACTAGACAAGAATTTAAGTGCCCCCCTTGAATGCCTTCAATAGGCTGGTTACTAAGAGGTGAGGGGAAGAGGTTTTCCCTCATCCAAGCTACCTATTACATTAAATCTAGAAGTAATATTCTATGCGCTAATTATGTAAAAGTCTTATATACAAATACAAATGAATATACATGTACAAATACAAAATAAATACTAGTATTTAACATTTGTTTTGACCCAAAAATGGAATCTAAGAGTTGATTTTTCTTCTGAAAAAGTTTTCTAAGGAAATATAAATTTCGAATGGGGTTTTCCGTTGTTTGTTTCAAAGGAAAACTCAATTCCACATTATGATATCTTCTTTTATGGTTTAAAAAAAGTATTTTTCACCGATTAACTTATATCTTTTTATAGGACAACATAAATAACAATATAACAAATATGAAAAGTAATAAAACAAAAAAAAATTTAACGATCAAAGCTGTATAAATTAGAAAAATTTTCTCTTAGGTACTTTAAAATTTGAGCATTTATTATCTAAATACCCTATCATTTTAATATATACATTGAGGTGCCCAGAGATAAAAAAATTTATCACTTGCGTATATACTATGTTAAAATCTAGTGAATTTTGATAAAATTCGGCTAATTTCTGCTAAAAATGTGATGTGATATAAATTATGACCATACTACCAAAAGGTTATTTACATTCTGCTATGATTCTTTAAGTTTTGGTTGTAATTGGTCTTGTATTGTGTGTATTGCTTTAGAGTTGTGTTGGTGTTGAGTTTAAATATTAGTTAGCAGCCCTTTTAGTCGCGTAAGTCGGTTAGAGGTCAAAATAAGTCAAATGTGGCGGCTAGCTTGAGTTTTGGCGGCAAATTCAGGTTTTGTCGGTTAAGTGGTTGAGTCTTAGTGCAATGTATCAAGATCTATTATAAATAGATCTAAATCTTGTAATCTCATCATTCAATCAATAAAAATCAGATTTCCTTTGGGATATTTTCTCTATTCCTCATCTCCTTCTCTATTTATTATCCCCTTTACTTCTCTTCTCATCTTAACTCTTTCTTCTACAAGATTAACTTTCAATTTTCGAATTGGAAGTTAACAATTGGTATCAAAGCCACCGATCTTGTGCCGTGGATTGCCGGTCATATGGGGGGCCAATGCAGGTCACCAGTCATGTGGGGGGCCGATGTCACTCAATAGTCTAATGGGGACCTATGCGTGACATGTCGCAAGGTCGATTGCCACCTTTCAAAATGAACTGATGTAGCTTTCCGAATCTCTAATGGTGACGTCGGTATTGTAGTGTTTGCCCGGGACTAGAATAACTCTAGTGGAAAGCCATGTCCATCGCGTGGTGGTGACGTCGGAATTGCAGTGTTCGCCCGAGACTAGAAATCTAGTGCAAAGCCAACTCCCGAGGACGCGAGATGTGGATGCATGGTGGTTTGATACAGGAAAAAAGACCTCATCCCACATAGGTGGTTTATGAAAGGGTGGGCTAATATATATGCCAAGGAGTTACTCCACTCATTGCCAATTGGTTTTGGGATGGAACCTCCTTCAGGTCCGTATCATTGGTATCATGCTAGTTCAAGCAATCAATTCCTTGCTTGGAGCTAGCAAAACGAAAGAAAAACAACCAAAACATGGCTGATGGTGTGAGGACCCAATCGGGAGTTGGTGGAACCCATGCAGCTGCAGCTGCTGGTTCTAATGTGCCTTATGCTGCAGAAGCCGGTGCAAACGTTACAACCGGACCTCAGAATCTCACTACAGCTCATCTTCAAGACATACATGATCGCCTTAACAATGTAGAAAAGCTGGATCAAAAGTTTGATCAATTTCAGGAGCGAATGCTTTTAAACATGCAGCAGTTACTGCTGGAAAGTGACCTAAAAAAAGAGGATCGGTTGCAGCACATTGAGGCAAAACTTATGAAATTGCAGGATCAGGTTAATAAGTAAGGAGAATCTTCAGTTAATGTGATTCTTAAGCTTGCTAGTCAGATCATCACCCGGCTGAAGTAGTTCAACTGCAAGTTCACAATGACAGGACTGAAAGTTTAGAAAGGAATTGAGGTAAATCTCCAATGATTCAACCTGAGGCAGGACCTTCAATTCAGATCAGATCAGTTGATGACCGACCTCCACAGGCTGAAATTACTGCAGAGAATCAGGATTGAGCCACAGAACAAGCTCATTCTAGATTGACTGGTTTGAATTCAGATCAGAATTCAAGGCTCCCTAATTCTATTATTCACCACAGAAATGCAGTTGATGATTTCAAACATCAAGATAGACGTCCTGATCAGCATTTTCAGCAAAGATCAGTGAGTAATGATATTTCATCTGGTGGCAGGAGTAGTTCTCACAGGCAGCCAAGAGTGGAAATCGATCCTTTTGATGGTAAACAGCCGGAGTCATGGTTAAGAAGGTGTGATCGATATTTTCAATATTACAACATAAGTGAAGCTGAAAAAGTTGAGCTAGCTGCAGTACACTTACATGGAGATCATGAGGTGTGGTATTATAGTTTGTTGAAGAGCAAACCTAACCTTTCTTGGGGCCAATTCGTAGAAGAATTATGTGAACGATATGGAGAAGAGGAGACAAGTGATGTTGTGTTGTGGACAGTTTTAATAAGGTGTATCAGACCTCCATCATGAGGGAATACATGATCCGATTTGAGAATCTGCGAGCAAACCTGTTGTCAATGATATCCATCTCTCCGGAGGATTCAGAGGCATATTATGTCTCTTGTTTCGTTAGTGGTTTGAAGCCTAGGATCAAGAATATGGTGAAAGCCATAGGTCCTAAGATATTGTCTAATGCTTATAACATGGTTGATTGAAGCTACTTTAGCAAGTTCAATTGACAAGAATAATATCAAAAGTAGTAACTTCAGACCGCAGCAGAAGGATGCTTCAGGTTCCAGATTCAAGCATGTTGTTGATAAGAGCTCAGTGAGGCTATGTTTCTTTTGCAATCAGCCTTATCAGCCTGGTCATAGATGCAAATCTCAGGCCTTAATGTTTGCAAGAGGATCCCGTGCAAGAGTTGATTCTAACAATGAAGATTCAGATGCTGAGGAAGACAGTTATGAGCATTCTTCACAAGATGAATTGTCGGAGGATGAAGTCGAGATTTCCATGAAGGCTTTGACTGGGAGTGGAGCTCACAATACCATTCGCACCAAAGGAAAGGCTAGTAAAACTTCCATCATTATTCTTATTGATAGTGGGAGCACGCATAGCTTTGTAGATCCCAAGTTGATTAAGAAAGTTAAGCATGAAGTGACTACAACTCATCCATTAACGGTTATTCCGGCTGATGGAAACTCCATAACTACTCAAAATAAGTGCCTAGCATTTGCATGGTCTATGCAAGACCATCAATTCACCTTTGATTTTAGTGTTCTTCCTTTGGGAGGTTGTGATATGGTGCTAGGTGTAGATTAGATGAGAACTTTCAATCCGACGGTGTTTGATTTTGATAAAATGACGGTAGCATTTGAGGTCCATGTCACTAAAGTCTCATTGCAAGGCATTTCTGAAGGAGCACAGCTTCGGTTGATTGATGGAAAACGATTACAAGGAGGAATCAAGAAGAAAGCAATTCAATGGCTTGGGCACTTGTTTGTTATTTCATCTATTGAACTGCAGCAGGATATTCAGCCTGAGGTTCATGCCTTGGTTGAAGAGTTTGAAGATGTTTTTGAGCAACCAAAGAGCCTTCCTCCTCAAAGGAGTGTGGACCACGCCATTCCACCTCGTGCAAATGCTGATCCAGTTAAATCAGGCCATACCGATATGCTCATGCCCAAAATTCAGAAATTGAGTGACAAGTTAAAGAGTTGCTTCACATGAGCTTCATTAGACCAAGCCATTGTCCTTTTGCCTCACCTGTGATCCTTGTGAAGAAGAAGAATGGGTCGGCTAGGATGTGCATCGATTATCGCCAATTGAATTCTTTGACAGTGAAAGATAAGTTTCCCATTCCCATTATAGATGATTTGCTTGATGAGTTAAATGGAGCATGTTTCTTCTCTAAGCTTGATTTGAGACAGTGGTATCATCAAATCAGAGTTCTTGAGTCGGATATTTATAAAACTGCTTTTCAGACTCATCACGGGCATTTCGAGTTTGTTGTTATGCCATTTGGCCTAACAAATGCTCCGGCCACCTTTCAAGCGGCAATGAATGATATTTTCAAGCCTTTCTTGAGGAGATCATTGCTAGTCTTCTTTGATGACATATTGATTTATAGCTCCTCTTATGAAGATCACCTCATTCACCTTAGAGAAGTCTTTGTGGTGATGCAACAGCATAAGTTCTTTGCCAAGCTGTCCAAATGCTCGTTTGCTCAGACTAAGCTCGAGTATTTGGGCCATGTCATCTCTCAAGAAGGAGTTTCCACTTATCCAAGAAAGGTCCAAGCAATGCAAGATTGGCCAATTCCAATAACCTTGAAGCAATTGAGAGGTTTTTTGGGTTTGACCAGGTATTATAGGAAGTTCATTAGAAGTTATGGATCTATTGCAAAACCTTTAACTGAACTCCTAAAGAAAGATGCTTTCTTGCAGTCAGTGAAGGCTCAGGCTGCTTTTAAGGCCCTCAAGTCAGCTATGTGTGCAGCACCGGTATTGGTAATGCCCAATTTTGCTGAAAATTTCATGCCAAAGACAGATGCAAGTGGTTCTGGAATAGGGGCTATTCTTTCCCACCAAGGAAGGCCTATTGCTTATTTGAGTCAAGCTCTTAGTCCCAAGCATCAAGCCATGTCGACATATGAGAAAGAATACTTAGCAATTCTTCTAGCCGTTGAGAAATGGAGGCATTACTTGGATGGTCACAGGTTCATTATTCGAATGGATCACCAAAGCCTCAAGCACCTTCTTGAGCAAAAGATTGTGACTAGAATTCAAAAGAAGGGCCTAATGAAGATGCTTGGCCTTGATTATGTCATTGAGTATAGAAAAGGCAAGGAGAATGCTGCAGCGGATGCTTTATCCAGGAAGTTTGAGGATGCTGAGCAAGAATTGTGCAGTGCAAAATCCGTGGTGATTCCTTCATGGATGGAAGAAGTTTATAAGACATATGAAGGTGATCCTTTTGCCCAAGAGTGTGTGGCTGCTAGCCTTGTGAAAGATGCAGAAAAGGTCGACATTGAAGCAAGCATATCAGTGCAGAAAGGGATGATCAGAATTCAGAACAAGCTGTATATTGGTTCTGCAACAGAATTGAGAAATCAGATTGTTCAAGCCTCTCACGATTCAGTGTGGGGAGGTCATGCTGGTGTAGAGGGCACTTATCAAAGGGTTAAAGCCTATTTTAGTTGGCCAAGCTTGAAGAAGGCAGTGAGTGATTATGTTAAGGCTTGCGAGGTGTGTCAACAAACCAAATTGGGGGATCATCGATACAAGGGACTTCTTTAACCTCTTCCCATTCCAGATGGGGCTTGGATCAATATTAGCATGGATTTCATTGAAGGATTGCCAAGGTCTGAAAGCAAGGAAGTCATATAGGTAGTAGTGGATCGTTTCACTAAATATAGCCACTTCATTGCTCTCACACGACCTGTTACAGCTGAAAGATTAGCAAAGATCTTCCTAGACAACATATACAAGTTACATGGGTTGCCTCAATTCATTGTTTTTGATCGGGACAAGATCTTTACAAGCAATTTTTGGAGGGAGTTGTTCAAGTTATTGGGCACTACATTGTCACTTAGCTCATCTTATCATCCACAAATGGATGGACAAACCGAGCGTGTTAACCAATGTATTGAGCAATACCTTTGAAGCATGGTTTTCACTCAGCCTAGAGAATGGAACCGATGGCTCTCTCTAGCTGAATATTGGTTCAACACTCATTTACATGCATCTATTGGCATCACTCCTTTCCAAGCATTGTATGGCTATGCTCCTCCTACTCCATTTATGTTGCAGCAGCCATTGTCATCAGAATCTGCAGCCACTGAGTTTCTGCAGCAGAGGAAGCAAATGATGCAACTTCTCAAAGATAATCTCCTTCAAGCTCAAGCAAGGATGAAGTTCTATGCCAATAAAAAGAGGGTAGACAAAAATTATGAAGTTGGTGATATGGTTTACCTCAAATTACAACCTTATAGACAGTCTTCTTTGGCTGTCAGGAAGAATGTCAAGCTAAGTGCTCGCTTCTTTGGTCCATACAATATTTTGGAGAAAATTAGCAAAGTTGCATACAAGCTTAACTTACCTCCTCAATCATACATTCACCCGGTGTTCCATGTACCTTTACTTAAAAAGTAGGTGAAGAATGTAGTTAAGAGTTCACGGGAGCCTCCTGAAGCTGGAACTAATGGAACACTACTGCTGCAACCTGCTGCTGTCAAAGGTCGAAGAACATTGCAGAGGGAAGAATGTGCTTTGCAAGAAGTTTTAGTGCAATGGCATAATATGGACAAGAGCTTTGTGACTTAGGAGAACCTCACATTCTTGAAGAGCCAATTTCCTAGTTTTTCTCCTTGAGGACAAGGAGCTTCTCAAGGGGGAGGGAATGTTATGATTCTTTAAGTTTTGGTTGTAATTGGTCTTGTATTGCGTGTATTGCTTTAGAGTTGTGTTGGTGTTGAGTTTAAATGTTAGTTGGCAGCCCTTTTAGGCGCGTAAGTCGGTTAGAGGTCAAAATAAGTCAAATGTGGCGGCTAGCTTGAGTTTTGGCGGCAAATTCAGGTTTAGTCAGTTAAGTGGTTGAGTCTTAGTGCAATGTATCAAGATCTATAATAAATAGATCTAAATCTTGTAATCTCATCATTCAATCAATAAAAATCAGATTTCCTTTGGGATATTTTCTCTAGTCCTCATCTCCTTCTTTATTTCTCATCCCCTTCACTTCTCTTCTCATCTTAACTCTTTCTTCTACAAGATTAGCTTTCAATTTTCGAATTGGAAGTTAACACATTCTAACAAAAATTACTTGTATATTATCAAAAAAATTTATAATTTTAGCATTTTCATACAAAAGAAATTATTACATTATGATAGAAGTGCACAAGATTGTTGTTTTCATTTAAAATCTACTGAATTTTTGTAAAATATACCAGATTCATGAAAAAATTCTTAAACTTCAGGGTACATAATTGCATATTACTTAAATATTATATTACATAATGCTAAAATATTAGAGTACCTAGATAATTTTTTTGTACAATATTATATAACAATTCAACTTGATTAAAATTATTCCGTTACAACTATAACAATGTAACATTCAAGCCACTTTTAATTATTTGGTCCAATTCTTGTCCGATGTGGTCAGGCCAAATGTCTACAGTCCAGTCTAGTTTATTTCAATTCAATCTAGATTCACATTATAATTATCGCGAAGTTTTTTGCACCACTTAGAATTATGAGTTCCCTTGTTTTGAAAGGGAAGTCGTTTTCCCTCATTTGAAGGAAATAGTTTTTAGAAAACCTTTTCCGTAAGCAAAAGATGGGCTAAAAAATAAAAAAGGGGAAAACCACTTCCTAAAATGTCGTTTTCCCTCATAAACAAACGGCCCTTAAGGAACGTAATAGAACCGTGCATTAAAGGTTTACTTGGACCACATAATGTGATTGCTAGATCTTTTATGTTCTGCAAAGCAGCTTCTTAAATTTATAAAAACGAAATATTCATTCACAACTTTTTGTTTTAATTTGATTCTTTTAAATTTATTTTCTGTACGTGGTAAGTATATAATCGTGTTCTTTTTTAATTTTAGCAATCGTAGAATAGCGCATTGTAATAATCATCATTAAATAATTAGCTATTGCCGAATAACTTGAGCGCTTAGGTGAAATTTGAGTTATAGCATAAATTATTGAAAATGCGAAATCAATAGTTTTGAGTTAGAGCGTACATTATTGATCTATTTTCAAACTAAAGTGTTTTGGATGTGTTTTGCCTTAGGCATGGCGCGTTTGAACACATATATTCTAATAATGCTCATTAAATGGTGTGTCTTGACACAAAACTTACACGACGCCCCAATGCCCAGAAAATAGAGTTGTTTGTTAACAAAAAGACATGTGTCGATGCACAGTCAATTTATATTGACAAACAGCTTCAACACACTAAGTATGTGTCAACACACAAATCTATACAAAGGCAGTTCGTGCATTATTTGGCACAGTTTTTTGGTCTCTTTGGAGACCATATGTGCCTCTTTGAAGAAACACTTAATCCTCTATAAAGAGTTTCAACCCCCCCCCCCCAAAAAAAAATATTCGAGCGTACAAAAATTTACATCATTTCCTTCTCTTTGATGTCAAAAAATTGTTCTCTCTGCATACAGTTTTACTTTTTAATAACATTTCATTTTATCCTTAATACTATTCCAAAAAGGATGAAATAGTGGCACAATTCGAGTATGCAAAAGTCATAGGTTGCCTTGCGTACGCTCCGACTTGCACAAGGATCGACATAGCCTTTGTTGTTGGACAACTAAGTTGATATACTAGCAATCCAAGTGAATTTCACTGGCATACGATACATAGAGTATTAAAATATCTAAAGAGAACCATGAATTATGGTATTACTTTAATGGGTATATAGTGGTGGCCAACGGGCCGGGTCAGCCCATAACCCAACCCAGCGCGATTCGTGTGGGCCGGGCCACATGCCTCATCCAAATGGAGGAGGCCTAAGACCGTAGCCCAGCCTGGCCCGATTCAGGTCCGTTCCGTGCCCAACGGCTCTTTTTGGAGCCGTTAGGGAATATTACCAAAATAAAAAAAAAATTATGTTTTCTTATAAATACTAACCTCATTTTCTCGTTTCACCACACAACAATATCTTCAATTCTCACTTCTCTACTCACATACTCTTCTAAATCTCTCAAGTTCGAAGTTTCAACTATGTTCTGCTCGTACAAACTTGTAGAAGTTCAAAATTCAGTTACCGCTTCGGTAAAATTAGTATCGATGTTTTATTTATTTGTCATTTTTATTTACCTAACTTGCATTCTTAGTTACATTTTATAATTATAAATTAATGTCATGGCACATAATTCAAGTTCATCTGGAGCTGGTCGATCTAATTCTAGCTCTGTTCGACCGCCTAAAATCCCTAGAGTAGTTTAGCTTAATAGCCAGGAACGGGAATTTTTGTAACCTAGTCCGTCACCTCTCTATACGGACAGCACTATGAGCAGGATTATCCTAAATCGGGTGGTGTGGGATGTTCTCAAACCGAACCCACACCCACCACTGATGAAACTAAAACCCGCATCACTACTAGACGTAATACTAGCAATATATGGAACCACTTCACACTAGATCGTGAATATAATAAAGCATACTGTACACTATGTGATCCTCCAAAAGTTTTCATTCATCTACGTGGTAGTGAAACTGGCACTCTAAAAAGGCACCTACTAAAAAGCAATCTCGAATTAAGTGCAGATAAAACCCAACAAACTCTTATACAACAAATGACTAGTGCGTTTGCTAACTTTTGGTTTACACAAGAAACTAATAGACGAGAATTAATGAGATACGTCATTGAGGCTAAAAGGCTGTTTACCACCGGTGCATATGCTAGATTTGTCCGGTACTATCAAAACGCGTTAAACCCCGCCGCTCTAAGGGTTTCCCAGAGCACTTTGAAGCGGGACGCATTTAAAGAATTTGTAAATATAAAAAATGAGCTTCTAGATATTTTAAGGGGGAACAAGATCATGTTCTCGTTGACATCGGGCACGTAGAAGTCAAAACCCGATGTGCCTTTCCTGTGCATAACGGCACATTTGATTGATTCTTCCTATATTATGCAAAAACAACTAATTCATTTTTGCATACTTGAATATCCCCACAGTGCTTATGTAATCACGGGTGTCATTATGGATGCATGCCGTGAGTGGAGGATACACCGAAAAATTTTCAGCATTACTTTTGATAATGCTAGGAACAACAATGCATCAATTAAACAAATAATTAGGCATATGAGGCCCTTGTTAGATGGAAAAAATTTTCATTTACGTTGCATCTGTCATATACTGTATTTAATGGTAATGGACGATTTACAACTTGCATAGGCTTCTCTTATGTCTTTAAGAGAAGTAGCTATTCAAATTAACATATCTGGAGCTAGGCAAAGAAGATTTAAACTTCTTCGTGACACACATGGCATTCCTTTTAAAAAATTTAAATTTGATATGCAAAATAGGTGGTCATCCGCAGTAGATATGTTAGAAAGAATAATACCGTACAAAGTTGTCTTAATTAAATTTGTACAGCAAAATCCTTCAGAATTTAGCTCAAATATTTTCGAATTTATAGATTGAAATACAATTAATGAAATATGTAAATTTATTGTTCTTTTGAAAGATGCTACGAAATTTTTTTCTGTATGTTATTATCCAACTATTACACAAGCAATATCTAGATAGGTAGATATTACTGCTTAGATGAAAGAAAACTCCTCCAATCCCGTGTTGAAGGACTCTATTTCCACCATGAGAAAAAGATTCTTAAATATTATTTTGAATTACCATTGGCATATTGTATTACCACCATTTTCGATCCACGTTGTAAACTTACAGATTTGCAATTATTTACACAATAAATATACGAAAAATTAAATCCAACTTAAGATGCAGCATCTTTTATTGCGCAAGTTCATGAAAATTACGAAAATTATTTTTTGTATGCTCAAAGATTATCATCTGATAATCCAAATTCTTCCACATCATGTTTTTCACTATCTTCTAAAGGAAAATCATATGCGTGGGATATGTTGAGCCGATTAAAGCCCAAACAAAGTACCGCGTCATACGAAGAGCTAAACTTGTACCTGCGTTCACCTCTGCTGAACTTCTACCCGACAGAGGTGAATCTAAATTTTGATATTTTGCAATGGTGGTGTTCTTATAAGACCCAATATCCTGTGCTTTCCACCATAGCAAACGATATACCAACGTATCCTATGTCTTCAATTGCATCAGAGTGTGCTTTTAGTACAGGGGGTAGATTGTTTGAAACAAAAAGAGCAAAGCTAGCACCGTCCACGTTAGAAATCTCAGTGGACTTGAAGGACCGGATAGCTGCAGTGGATAGAGACCAAGACCGACTGAAGTTGGGTTCATAAAGCAATACAGAAAACGACCGTAGCACCAACACAACAAGTTTAGATTAAGTTTATTATAATTCTATTTTTTTTTATAATATATTTCTTTTATATAAGTTTAAATAGTGGTATCATATTGTTATAGTTGTATTTTTTAATAATGTATGATACATTTTATTTATTAAATATATTTATAAATATGATTGTATTGTATTATATTTGTATGTTATATTATTCATCAATAAATTATAATTATTTTTCGTCCAAATGCTTATATATTTTCATATTTTTATAAGGCACTATTATGATTGTATTTTTATACGTATTTTTTAAAAAATGGGGGCCTGACCCAGGCCTAGCTTGGCCAGGGGTCAGGCTCGCTGAGTCAGGCGCAAACCTAGGCCCATCCCCGACCCGACCCGATTCAGGGCTGGACTAGCAAGCCTGGGCCCGGACCCTTGGCCACCTCTTTGGGTATCCCACTCTAAGGATACTCAAATCTTATTTGATTGCCCATAAGAAAGATTACGCTTTTACAAGCAAGTGGTATTTCAGGTTTGAGATGTTGCAGTCCCTCGCGGTTCCAAGAGACCTACATGTATTATTGATTCCACCATGACTGTAAAGTTTATTGCTATGGCTTTTGCGGGAAAAAAGCATAATGGTTGAAGGATTTGTTATGTAAGATTTATATGTGGCCTAAGGCAATATCACTTATATCTATCTATTGTGATAGTCAGAGTATGCTTTCAAGATAGTGAGGTGTATAATAGGAAGTCCAGGCACATTGGTCTGAGATATAGTTATGTAAAATAGTTCATCAAAAATGGAGTGATCATTGTGAACTTCATGAATTTAAGTCATAATCTGGCAAACCATTTCATAAAAATTGTCGCTAGAGACTTGGTAATAGAAGCAAAGGGGTGGATCTCAAATATGTTAATATTAATAGCTAATGACGGACCATCGATCCAATGTTTAGTACAACGCCAGGTCTTGAATTAAATGAGGAAAACTCTGTCATTTGAGTGATTACAAGGGCTAAAGTGAAATATTTCATCCCAGGTGTAGTGCTCAGTAACCTATGACTTGAGAAAATTGAGCTTGAGTAAATGCCATTTATCGGCCCAAAAAAGTATTGAATATCATGTTACAGGGTCATGATCAATAGGGATCACCTATCTATACATGACACATGGCCCAAAAAATACAGGCGGTTCGTCAGATATTTGCTGTGGTTTTTATGTCTCTTCCAAGAGAGTATGTACCCCATTGAAGAAACACTTATTCCTCTACATAAAGCCTCCTTCATATTAGATTTAGTTACTCAAAAATTTTACGTCATACTTTTGCTTTGATCTCTAAAATCTGTTCTATCTACATATACTTTCGCTTGGTAATAAGATTATGTTGTGTCACCAAAACTATTTCGAGAATGAAATAATGGTTCATTAGACGCCTTAAAGCCAAATTGTTTGTCTTGTACCCCATTTAAACACTATTTCCTTGACATCAATATGTAGAAACTTATTTATTATACTAGGTATTGATTAGTTAAAAAATTTGTTCTCTTTTCTTAGAATAATATTATTGATAGTGAAAAATAATAATATCAGAGGATATTTGAAAAATTTTATTATTATTGTTCAATAAAAATTATATTATAACACAAATAATAATAATTTTTGACCAGATAATAACCAACACCATTTTTCAAAACTTCCTTTTCTGCTCCGGTTTTCAATTTCCATAACAGCATGGGCCACATGGATAGAAAAAGCATAAATATAAATTTAATTTCAAAATGATAAGATCACAAGCAATGAAAATCAATGGAGGAGTGAAAACCCTTTCAATAAAGTCAGGCCTTGTGCCCCTTCAAGTCTAACCACTTGACCGTTGACTCCAGCAGCCTTTTCTTAACCTTTCTTATTTAATAACCCCCCATTATGTATTTTTCTTATATCCACAAATAAAACCAACTTTTTCCAAAAAAAATAAAAAATAAAAACAACTATTTTCATCGGTAATATTGCTATATATTAAAAGAGTAATTCTCTTTTATGTATTTCGTCTACATGACAAAATTTTTTGACTATGGATATGTAACTATTTAAATTATAATAAGACATACATTACAAGAGTATAACAATATCGTCAACAAACATGTGTCAGGCAAGGCTCTCGTCAAGGCAAAGTTTGGATAATAGAATATATTTAGCTTTATTCCTACGGAATGTTACACTGCAAAAATCTTGTTTCATAAGAGCCTCTAACCCCAGATATTACAATAATATTATATACTTATATGCCTGTAACAAGAATGATACCATATTTTGAATAAAACAAATCTAGAAAAATGACATGCAGATTTTGAAGAATAAACAAGCTCTCCTTTTCAGCTAGATAATAAGAATTTTGTTACAATATAGTTTTATGAATTTGTGGTGGATATTTTAACCAATGTAATATATGTAGCGTGACTTTTATGTGAGGATAAGAGATAAATGGAGTAAATTATAACCCTTAAATCGAAATTAGAGGCCTGAATTTTAAAATTACTTTTACACTTTTTATTAGAATTAATAGCTTAAATTTTCATGATTTAGATCTGATTGTTATAATTTACTTCTTTCATGTATAACCCTGTGATAATGGTCATGCCTATATATAAATATATATATATATATATATTAAACTATGGACAAATAGAACTTCTTTATTCCTTATATATATATCCTCCGTAGACTACTTACAACTCCAACAAGTCCAGCTCCTCTCCTGAGTGCTCCACGTTAAGAGAGAGAGAGAGAGGGAGAGATATGAACATGATGAGGAGGATGATGATGAAAGAGATGAACAGTGATAGCAGTCCTACAATATCATCCGACATCATTCATGATGAGGCCGGAGAAGAAGATCCTCGAGAGGGCGCACTTCCAGGGTTTCGGTTTCACCCAACAGATGAAGAGCTTGTGTCGTTTTACCTAAAACACAAGGTCGAGAATCGGCCACTACATATTGAGCTCATCAAGCAAATTGATATTTACAAGCACGACCCTTGGGATCTTGCAAGTATGCAACACTTATTTTCATGGGAAATTGTTAATTTTTCCAATAGCTTGAATATTATTTCGCTCATTATTATTAGTTTCTAACCCATACTTATGGATACCCTAAGATTTGGGTATTACTTGTTTAGAACAAAAATTTAGTGAAACATTTTTTTCCACTAAAATTTACATGTATTTAATTAAATAGTCTAAATAATAGTATGAAATAGTATAAATGTTGCCTTCCTTGCCCTGGCTATTCAGTTTATACCACACACGAATTGTAATGTTGTGACACTTCTAATAAAGAAAAGTTAGATAACGAGCCCATTCTACAGGCTTATACACTGCAGTTTTAACTACTTTATTGATCAAATAAACTTTTCGACTAAGATTTTTTTCACAAAAATTCAAGACTAAAATATTTATGCACCAAACTTTAAGGTATTGCTACATATTTTACCCTCTTTTGTAAGTAGATGGATATATGGAATTTGAAGCTATGAATTTTTATTATATGGCTTCTACCTTAGTTTAGTGTTAATCAATAGACCAACCTAGATTGACTATTGCTTCATGCATGTTTTAATTAAGTTTTACCCACTATTTTGCTTGGTGAGTGAGTTTGGGATAGAAGAATTTTAACCTAGGACTTTTATCTAAGATGTTTTTCCAATAATTAGATGGATAATTTTTAGTACGAAATCAGAAGCACCAACCAAAGCAGAGCTCAAGAAAGCCCATAGGAGCAAGACTTTTATCTTAGATCTGTAGTCTTCGTGGTAGTTTTTGTTATTAGAGCAAAGTCTCACTTGCAATTACTTTACGCACGCTGATTTTTTGAGCAAAAATAATCATTATTAAGCCTTTACCTATCAACTCAAAAGCTTTGGATGATTAGTTATTAATATATTTTGAGTTCCCTTTTTTCTATGCAAAGTTTGAATTCTTATAGTTTCAAGCTTAATCGACATCTATTTATATCACACAACAAAACCACTCATAAACTTTAATTTTTTTTTTTTTTTTTTTTTTTTTAGCAAGAACTACTCATAAACTTTTACCATTGAATTTAGTCAGAAATAATTTCAGGCACAATTATTTTAGTACTAACATGAGATATATTTGTGTCGTGTGAACAAAAATCTGATAAAGTACATGTAACCTTCCAAGGGATTGTAATCATCTTCTACACATATTATCATACAATTACAAAGGGATTTACAAATACCATATGTAGCTGTAACAGCTCCCTAGTTTCCAATAAATGATGTATCCATGTATATTTCATGTGCTCGTTACTATAGGTTTACCAAAATAATACCTTATTGTTAAAATATTTGGAATTCTTAATACATTCAAATTAATTTTGACATAATTAGCTTACCGTGTTGTACTTTTGTGGTTTCATGTGACTCATTTGGCGTTTTATATCCCGAGAATTGGTATTGATGTGTTTCTAAGTGACTAGGGTTTTTGGAGTCCATTGTTTTGCTTTCTTCCCACTCCTGTAGGCGTTCTTGGGCTTCGCTTTGATGGATACGCCGACTTTTACTGAGAGTTTTCTCTTGGGAAAAAAAGTGTTATGACGCACTGGGGTTTTTATGTGAAATATTAATTTGCATTGTGGCTTGGACAAGGATTGTAATTGTTCTACCCTGTAGTTCTCTCCTTACTTCCTCATATTAGTGGCTCTATATTAAGATAATATTATACCTCCTTATCTTTTAAAAATATATAGTGTTTTTTTTTTATCATTTTGCAACAAAAGGAAAACTAACGAATGAATTCAAATGTAGAAGCGAACACCTTTGGAGACAAGGAGTGGTATTTCTATTGCAAAAGAGGACGAAAGTACAAGAACAGCATAAGACCCAATAGAGTTACTGGCTCTGGGTTTTGGAAAGCCACTGGGATCGATAGGCCAATATACTCTAATGATGGAGAAGGCCATGACTGCATCGGGCTCAAAAAGTCATTGGTGTATTATAGGGGCAGTGCTGGAAAAGGGACCAAGACTGATTGGATGATGCATGAGTTTCGTCTTCCAAATAGTAGTGACGAACAACGTGGCTGCAATTCAACTTTTCATTTCAGAGAAACAATTCAAGAAGCGGTAAGTAGTTCAAATTTATTATGTTTGGTTCATTTAGGGAAGAAAAAACGTTTCTTTTCATATATTATTAAAGGGCGAAATATAGTAAAATCTCTTGAACTTTACAATTAATCACAATATACTTCTTGTACTTTTGATTTCAAAAAATAACCCCCTGAGATTTGCAAATTAACAACCCACCCCCTGCAATTTCAATTTCACAAAATAGCTCCCTGAACATTGTCCCTATACAAAACACACCCCATGCATTTTTAATTTCATAAAATACTCGCCTAAACTTTGTTATTACACACAACTCACACCCCAAACTTTAATATTAAACATAACTCAACCTTAGATATTAATAAATTTAAAATTTAAAAATATAAAAAATTTAAAACTTTAAAAGAAATTATGAAAAATATTGGAAGAAATTTTCAAAAAAAATATAATAATATTTTTTAACTTAAAAATTAGAATAATAAATTTAAATAAAGAAATCAATCAAATTAAAAATAAAGAATTTTCTAGTTTTATATAAAATATAGGAATTTATGTTTTAGGCAGGTAAGAGTGTTGTATCAAATTACGAATGAGAGATTTTTTAATTTTATACAAAAGATAGGAAATTAGGTTTTTAGACGAAAGGTATAAACTTTATATTTTTAGATAAAATGTACGAGAATTTTTTGATATTTATAAAAAATAATTATTTTAAGTGATATAGTCATAATATTATAAATTTAGAAGATAATAAAATACATTTTTAAATTTCTATAAAGGAATACTATAAGAGAAAATATAATAATTTTTACAAAAATAAATTTTGAAATTAGATTAAAAATTTAAAACAAAAAAAATATACGAATTTAAAAATATAAAAATAAATACTGATAAAATTATTTTTTAAAATATTGAAAATTAAATTTTAAAATTATTATTATATTATTTCAATTTTTTTCCGAAAAAATAACTTTCGTAATTTATTCAATTTTTTCTATTTTATACTTTTTTATTTTGGAATTTATGAATGTCTAAGTGGTGCATTGTGTTTAGTAAGAAGTTCGGGGGGTGAGGTATGTGTAATAACGAAGTTCATAGGGCTATTTTATGATATTGAAAGTGTAGAGGGTGTGTTGTGTTAATTTGCAAAATTCAAAGAGCTATTTTTTGCAATGGAAAGTGCAAGGGTGTGTTGTATTTAATTGCAAAATTTAGGAGGCTTTTTTTAAAATTGAAAGTGCAAGAGGTTTGCTGTGATTAATTGTAAAGTTCAGGGTGTCTTACTATATTTTGCCCATTATTAAATAACTTTATTTTATAAAAAATTTCTTTTTTTTAATTATAATATTGAATTTATCGTACAAATTTGCATACAATTGAGATCTATCATATCTAACATTGATATCAAAGTAACTATACATTAGACCTTAGAAAAATGCTTAAGTTTATAGGCCATTTGCTGATTGTCATACATGTTACGAGAACGTCTTGTCTATATATAAACAGCACTAGGCATGCTATCAATAGACAATCTAGTCTGATGCATCTGCATAGACAATATGTTCGAGATACGGAAATGTATATCTCTTCACCTTCTCCAGACCCTTCCATCGAAGACCTTCATTCTCTTCTGAATATGCTACCTGATTACCCTTCCTTAAAATATGAGAAACTCGAACACTCTCAAATATTGTAATCATTCCTAATATGCCATTAGTAATGGTCCTCATATGGCAAGGACTTTTAAACCAATTCTGAATCACATTGATAACAATTAGATTATCCTTCCCGATTTGAAGTCAATGAAAACCCTTCTAGATACACTTATGAATGACATCCCTGGTTGCAAAAGCATGGCAACTAGGATAGACGTGTTACAAAGTTGCTCTCTTCCCTCCAGTTTCAGAGTACAATGAGTATCTTGAATCCAGCTATTAAGCGTTACCAGACTTAGACCTTACTTTATCCAGCCTTGATGCCCAGCACATGTCCAACAATGTTGAGAAAAGAGACTACATTCAAATAAATGGTCAATGCTATCATAAAACCAAGAGCAGAATGGCCAACACATTGTCAAATTCATGGCACAATGGAATGAGACACTCCTAGTGGACAAGGCTTTATGACAAAGTTACCACACAAACACTTTAATCTTAGGGGCAAGGTTAAGGCTTCTCATGCATTTAAATGGTCAATACTTTTATAATTCATGTTGCAATGAGATTAGACACTCCTAGTGGGCAAGATGTTGCACAGAATGCACAACATAAACACTTTAATCTCAGGAGCATGGTCAACGCTCAAATCCATTTGGAATTTCAACTATTCCTTTCTGGCATGAGGTATCATGACCAAGCCACATTGTCGATTTAACTAGGAAAAACCTATTCGCTACAAAGCCCCGGCAAAATTGTTCTTGTTTATAATGTAAAGGAACTAGCTTGCCCAAGATTACTTGGAGAACATGGTCAAGAAGAATCTTATATAGGATTTCATAATTTCATTCCCCATTACTCATAAAGTTGGCCACTTAGTTTGGATCTTTGTAGCAACGACGATCATCGATTAACTGAGCAAGAGGTGTTAGTCATACCAAAATAGAAAATGAGCACCATCACCAACTGGCCAACAAATACCCTTCCTAACAAGGTCCTTGTAGTCAATATATGTTTCCATGCCCATATCACAAGGTCTAGTGGTGTAACCTAAAAATTGAAATGTTGAAGTTTAAGATATTTTTTTGCAATAACCAAACCCAAAGAATTTCTAGGTTACTTAATACTTTATGACAAAGATTCTGTAAACAAAAAGCTTTTCTTCTGCTTCCTTTCGTGCAAACGCAGCCCACATGCACTTTTTAGCCTACAAGTTTTATTTCGTCTAACCGTAGGGTCGCCACTTGCTTAGCTTTCCTACCTCAAAAGAATGCACTATTAGCCCAATCAATATATCTCTACTTATTATGGCATTGCATAGTATGGGTGGGAATAAATTCTAGATTTGCCTCACTAGCCTATCCGATTATTTTAGATACCAAATTAACTTCTTGTAGGACTAATTTTTGATAGACCATATCTCGCATGTGACACTATCATCCTTTAGAAAGACGACCTCCTGTTGAAGGACAATTCCAATACTTCATGATCCTCCAACAATGTTCATTCCAAATAAACAGATTAGCTTATTTTTGAAGACATGATGAAATATTCTTTGAAAAGTTGAAAATAAATTTTTGAAAATTTACAAATTATTCATATTGACAACAATAACAATCTAACAATATTATTAGACACTTATAGGCTTCCAAAGATACCTTACAAAAATAAGTATGTCATTCAGAAATAACAAGCTGAGAATCTAGGAGCTGAACGAGCTATTTTAACCCTTCATAAATTTACCGTCGGTTACACTTTATTGGAACATCAATACAAAAATCCAGTCCATTTGGTGGACCCTTTTTCATTAGATGAGATTAGGATAAAAGGTATTTATTGTTATATTCTTTGTTTTTTTTAACGTACTTTTTGAAAACCAATTTTGGCAACCGGTAATTTCTGACAAGTCCTTCTAATTTTCTTGAGAAAGAAGCAGAACTGCATTGATAAAATTTCGCACTAACAAATGACAAAATAAGTTTTAATGATATTCTGGCTTCTACCTAATGGAGCATCCTACTCTTGAACTAGTAGAGTCCTAGAGCGAACTACTCAATGATGCGTTGTCCCAATCCAAGGAGTGCTGAGGTTTTTCAACCAAAATCCAGTTTCTAGATTGAAGACAAAATCTATCAAGATTGTTAGTCATAACCAAACTTGGGCCACCCTCTTCTGTGACAAGTGGAGAATAAGTGCAGAGCATTCCATAGCTATCGGATATGGATTGTGAAGTCTGGAAGGGAGTCATAACTCTCTATGGGATTAATTGACTTTCCTTGAGTATCTAGCATTGTGGTGCGTCTCTTTGTATAGAGTCATTCCTTCCAAAATAGAAATGTGCCATTGGAAACATAGAAATTTGCTGTTTCATAATCTCCTTATTGATTGGCATGTTCTCCTGCTTTTATTATGATTGTGTTTTGAGAATTTAATGGGACATTGGAAACATAGAAATGTGATGTTTCTTCAGAGACTCCTTCCTTGAGGATGTGAGCTACACGTTGATGGTTTGTCTTTCACCATTCTGAACATCTTATAGTGCATCATTTAGAAAGACTAAAGTTACAAGGTGAGCAAAGGGACATCTCATAATGGATGGACAAGCTTCCAAGAGGGAGGAAAGATATGGAATAAAGAAATTTTGTTTCCATAGTGGTGATACAAGTGCTAGCTGACCATCCTAATAAATATAAATTTGGATCAAATTAGAAATCCTGACTAATCCCAAAATAGAAGCATTGAAATAACTTAGAATTGAGTCTACTCATTGTAGATAGAGATAGCTCGTGATAAAGCTCGACAATCTGCATCATATCCACAAAAGACACAAGTGGTTTTCTTAAGGACAATTTCTTTTAACTACACAAGAATATAAACAAAGCATGTGCATCTAAACCCTCACAGATGGCGCTACCTTAGGGGGGAAGGCTCCCGCTGAAGTAAAGAAGACAGTTGGGATAACAAACTTGAAACGCGAAGCCAAGTGGCTGGCGAGTGAGTGGCTCATGGCCAATAGAACCCTAGTTGATGGCATTCCTCTTGCCTATCATTACTGCTCGAGCAACTTATTATCACTTAACTTCTCACTCTAGCCTCATCCAACAAGAAGGGGTTTTTGAAAAGACAATTCCAAACGCAAAGAAAGCAAACAATGCGACTAACTCGTTGATTGCAAGAGCTAGCCAGCCAATCCAACTGTTAATTAATAGAGAGTAAGAGACTGTGATGACAAACTGTACAATCCATAGATACACTTAGAGCAGAAGCCTATCCAAATAAGAATATTGTACAAAATATTCCACTCAACCTGGTCATACGCTCTCGTCATATCTAACTTGAGAGCTATCCACCCCATCTCTTGCCCTACTTTTGATGAAAGGTAGTCATAATGTTATGAGAAATAAGACAACTATCAAGGATCAATCTACCCAAGGTAAAAGCTCTTAGACTGGGTGAATCATGTCACACAGGAGGGGGTGTACTTGGTTAACTAGGAATTTCTTCACGAATTGTACAAAATAAAATAATTGGATGAAAGCAATTTGGTTGCACAGGTAGAGCCAAACCTTAGGCAATAAAGTGATAAACGTATGATTGATCTCAATTAGCATGCATCTGTGGTAAAGGACAACGCTGATAGTGTTTGTTATGTCTTGATCTACTAAATCTCAAAATTGTTGAAAAAGGGGGCCCCAAATTCGTTCGGGAGCTTTAGACAAGTTCATTTGAAAAGGCGCAATCTTCACTTCATTCTGCATTACCAATCCAAGTTAGGTTGTCCTTCATATCCTGCTTAATGATTAGGTCAATGTTTGATAAATCCTTGACAAAAGGATTTAGCTGATATTAATCGTCTTCCAAATTTTAACACTAACGGAGACATAATCTCGAGAAAATCATCAATCTAAACACCCACATTTTCTTTTAGCCTTGTGATTCGTTGCTTTCTTTATCCATGATTAGTAGCTAAATCGAAAATTTTCAAGTTTTTATACACTTTCTCTAGCCAAGCGGTACGTGCGTATTGCCCCCACTAACTTCTTTGGAGCTGCATTAGGCAAGTGTGGGCAATAATCCATATTATTATAATATCAAAATATATTTAATTGTATAGTGTATTACTAAGGATGTACTAACTAAACATATAATTGTTCAACAACAAAAAAAGCTAATGCCTTGAAAATGCTCTTGCCAAGGCATGACCAAGGAGGGTGAGATGTACGTAGCCCCTTCAAAAAAAGCTATACGAAACGTGCAAGCAACATAAAGATGCAACAAATAGCTGACATGTAAGTCTAGGGTGCCATGAATTAACATTTATGTGTTCTTTTTTGCTAACAGCTGTGTCAACTACAAGTAAATTAAATATACTATTGTCATTACAAAATAATACTTTTATTTAATTTAATTACTTCGACTGCAGGTTCTAGACTTGCTACTGTTTCTCATGTTGACTTGTAAGGGTGAATTTGCTCATGCGACTTCGACAACAATAATTATAGTAGCTTGATCTTTTTAATTACTCTATCTTAAATTATTCTCAAAAATCAAACAAAGTCAAACTTTGATCATCTGCTTAAAAAGATATTACATTCATTTCAGCTTTCTCTCAATAACATTTAAAAATAACGAGGTGTTATAACATATAAAAATAATATTATTGTCAAAATAATGATATTACTTGTAGCAAATTCAACTCTAAATTTTCTTAAAACTGCCCTGACATCAATACTTTTGCCCTACTAATAATATTATCCTAAAAATATTATTCATAAATGGAAAATATAAATTCCTAGAGTAAAAATAGTACTCTTTAAATTTAGAGTAATGTTATTATAGGGTATAATGTTAATGTCGAATTAATTTTTCAAAAATTTGGTTCTATTTTTCACTTAGAGTCACATTAATGCTTTGAAAATAATATTATCTGCCATGACAATAAGAATATTCTAAACTTATAGTCAACTTTAATTAGTAACTTAATTTCTGTTGGGTTTATGTGTGGAGACTTATTATATTAGACCATGTTTATAAGATAGAGAACTGAATCAATTCGATTTAGGCCCATGACATACTAGGTTTTTTAGCGTGGGTGGCTCTGTATACAAACTAGCTAGGGTTGTGTATGTCTGATGTAATCTTTCAAAATGCATTGGAATTATTGTGTTCTTTTTCGTAAATGTGGCCATAGGCTGAACCACATAAATTACGTTATTCATTATTTGAATCCTCAATTCTTTTGTTTGTAAATGCTACTTTGATTTAGTGTTTTGGTGTATGAGGATGGTTTTCACAGTTTCACTTTGTTATACAGGAAATATGGACACTATGCAGAATATTCAAGAGGAACAAAAAGCAGACTCCCGATTGGAGGGAACTATCAGCCAAAAAGAACCAAACAAATAACACGACAAGCTCCTCCAAAACAAGCAGCATGGATTCTAACACCAATCAAGAACATTATATTAACTTTGCTGCCCATGCAACAAATAACCTAAACAAAATCCAAGGCAAAGACCATTCAGATAATCATCTTCATCAAAAGAACAACGACATTTATGTGAACATTATAGGGCATCAGAGTACTCCTCCATCGGCTGCGGCATCGTATTCCAACTCTTTGAATATGGATGATGATCAAAATCAGTTCTTTCCTTATGGGCATAATTGGGATGATCTTAGCTCTGTCGTCGAGTTTGCTGTTGGGACATCCCTTCTTTGAAGGGTTAACCCCTAAATAACTGAGCTAAAAGTGTTGTTGTATTTATCATCCAACCACCCAAGTAAGAGGTCTTGGGTTCAAAGGTCGTCACCCTCTTTCTTTAATGCTGTTTTTGATTTATAGGCGAAGTTGTTGTAATGTCCTTACTATTGTAAAAAAAAACCCCCGTAAATGCCCAATGTAGCTGAAGAAAAATCATGTCCTGGAAGTTTCTTTTTTTGTTTTTAATGTAAAAATATATGTTTATGACTGAAGCAGCGATAAAATCCATGTGTGTTTGAACTAATCATTCAATGTATATTAGTTACCGCTTCTAGGATGAGCATAAACCGGTTCGGATCGATTTGCCAGACCGAACAATGCGATTCAGCCCAAAATCAAACCGAACCGCACATTTATCAGTCCAATCTTCAGTCCGGTCCATTCCAAAATGGAAAAGTAAAGACCGTCCAAAAACTTATTTTAGTAACTATTTAAATAATTGTAGTGTATATATATATATATAGCACAATTCTTGAGAAATGGTGAAAGGATGAAGGGGCAAATCTTATAGATGGTCAAGATTGACCCTTTTTTTATTGTGGTCTTAAAAAATAAAAGAAATTAATTATCTCCCCATCCTCCTTCCCTGCCCCAGCCCTTGCTCTCTCACTCACCGCTGCCACCCGCCACTGTCTTTGTCGCCGCCCGCCTACCTCTCGCCACCCCATCTTTTTCTCTCCCTTTCAATGCCCCTTTCTCCCTCCCCCTTATCCCTTCATCCCCAGCCACCCGCCCCCTCCACTAGTCCACCACCCCTCCTTTTTCTGTGGTTCATAAAACCCAAGTAACTACCTAGAACAAAGTAATCCAATCCTTTTTCTGAAACTTACCTCCTACATGACACCAAAGCCACTATTCAAACAAAACCCTGATGAATTGTCTATACTTTACACTAAATCCCCACACAATGAACACCACTTTTCATATCCAATATCAAACCCAAGGTTCCTCAGCATTTTATTTTTTCAAACAGTGTCATCCAAATAAGTAACTCCACTTTCGATGGGGTTAGACCTTTTTAAACTCCACAAATAAGATGATTAATAATAGATAACAAAATATAAATGTCCAAGGGGTATATAGATTTTATTTTCCTAACCATAGTAAAATATTAGGAAAATGTCTCAAAATTACTTGGTATTTTAAGAAGAGAAGCCGTGAGTTTTCCCAGCTCTATAAATACAGACCTAGGGTTACATCACGGGTATCCAATTCTAAAGTGAGGTATTTTCCCTTGGCGGCGCCGCCTCCAATAAATTTGAGTGTGTGAGAGATATTGTAATTCTTCTTTTGATTCAATAATAAAAGCTCCGATCTTCGCTCGTGGTTTTCTCCCCTTTCGATTGTAAAGGGTTTCCACATAAATTATTGTGTCGATTGTTTCTTTTCCCTTTTAGTCCATTTATTTTTCGATTTGTCGTGGCATTTGATTCGATTGCATATTGGGAGAATTGCTTATTTCCGCACAAATTGGTATCAGAGCCTGGTTCTTCAAATTGATACAATGGCATCCGATATTAAGACCGAGGTAGGGAAGTTCAATGGTTAGGGAAGCTTCAGCTTATGGCAAGTCCGTGTGAAAGGACTCCTGACTCAGAACGGCTTGAAGAAAGCACTGGAGGGGAAAGAGAAGAAACCCGAGACTATAACCGAGGCACAATGGGAAGAGATGAATGATAAGGCTCTCACGACAATTCAGATGTGTTTGACTGATGATGTTCTGTCAGAGGTATTGGAGATGGAAACCGCAAAGGAGTTATGGGAGAAATTATTAGACATGTTTTGCCACAAGTCAGTCTCCAACAAACTCGCAGTGAAGGGTCGGTTGTTCACTTTCCGTATGGCAGAAAGTACATCTCTTAAAAACCATCTTGGCGAGTTTACCTCTATTAAAGGAATTGGATGATGTCCCTAAGGACGAGGATCAAGCTATGTTATTACTGTGTTCAATCTCTAATTCGTATAGGGGCTTTGTAGAAAGCATGATATACAGGGGTAGGCCGACCATTACTGTTGATGAGGTGAAAAGAAACCTTGTGAGTAAAGAACGAGCATATAGGGAGTTATTTGACTAGGTGAATGACTTAGGTATTGGTTTGCATGTGAGAGGTAGACCAGAACATAGGGGATCCAATGGTGGGAAAAAGTCTAGGTCTAAATCTAGACATAAGAACCTGTCGTGCCATTACTGTCACAAGAAAGGGCACATAAAGAAAGACTGTTACAAGTATAAAAATAAATTGAAAGAGGGTAATAGGGGTGACCGGGGCAAAGATAAATCCGCTGAGGCTAGTGTTGTAAAGGATGATAGTGATGGGGAGTTTCTATTAGTTGTTGATTCTCAGTCCCGGTCCAAGGATAAGTGGGTCATGGATTCGGGTTGTTCATATCACGTTACTCCAAATAGAGATTGGTTCTTCACATATAAGTCTATACACGGTGGAGTTGTCTTGATGGATTACGATACTGCTTATAAGGTAGTGGGGATTGGAACAGTCCGTGTGAGGATGTCTGATGGGGCTATTAGAACCTTGAGTAATGTACGTCACATCCCCGAGTTAAAGAAGAATTTGATTTCTCTAGGTACCCTTGAGTCTAGTGGGTACAAGTACACTGCTGAAGGTGGAGTCATGCGGGTCAGTAAGGGTGCTTTAGTTGTGATGAAAGGAAATATGGTTGGTACTTTGTATGAGCTTGCAGGTACAGCCGTGACACATTCAGTTGCTGTTTCCACATCTGCTATGACAGATGCAGAGATCGCAAGACTGTGGCACATGAGAATGGGTCACATTGGTGATAAGGCATTGTCTGAGCTGAGTAAGAGGGGACTGCTTTGTGGTCAGTTAACAGGACTGATGGAATTCTATGAGCACTGTGTATGGGAAGCAGAAAAGAGTCGGCTTCAAGTCAACAGTGCATCAGACAAAGGAAACGTTAGATTACATACATTTTGATATGTAGGGACCTTCCAGAGTGGCTTCTAAAGGTGGGTCCAGGTATCTTCTGACGTTTACTGATGATTACTCATGTAAAATTTGGGTCTATTTTCTGAAGCAGAAAAATGAAGTGTGTGATGTCTTCAAGAAATGGAAGATTCTGCTTCAAAAACAGATAGGGAAGCCGATCAAAAGGTTGAGGACTGATAATGGTCTTGAGTTTGTTGAAGGCGACTTCACTAGATTTTGTGAAGATCAGGGTATAGTCAGACATAGGACATGTACAAGTCGACCTCAGTAAAATGGAGTGTGTGAAAGATTGAATAGGATGTTACTTGAGAAGGCTTGATGTATGCTTTCAAATGCAGGTTTGAAAAGAGAATGGTGGGCAGAAGCAGTTAGCATGGCTTGCTATCTTGTGAACAAGACACCGCATTCTTCATTACAGATGAAGACTCCTCAAGAGGTATGGTCTGGTTCTACTTCTAATTATTCTCAGATTAAAGTTTTTGGTTGTCCTGCATATGCATATGTTAATGATGGAAAGCTGGAGCCTAAGGCCAAGAAATGCATCTTTCTTGGTTATTCATCAGGTGTGAAGCGATACAGATTGTGGGATCCAAGTACTCAGAAGTTTCTGACTAGTAGAGATGTTACCTTTGATGAGTTTGCTCTACTTAATCTGCCACACACACCCTCCATTGACAGTGATACAGTTCAGGTTGAGACACTTGATGTTATAGAGATATAGTTAAATCAACAGGTTGTTCAGCTAGAGAGTTTTCCAGCACCTCAGGTACGGGTTTCTGATGTTATTATTGATAATGCAGAAACAGGCCAGCAGGTGGAGAATAATACTATAGCTGGTGGTAGACCATGGCGTCAATTAGGCCTTCTGAGAGATATGGGTATGAGGAGGTGATTACTTATGCCCTCACTACTGCTGAGTCGTTAGATGACAGTGAGCCAACTTCTTATTCAGAGGCCGTATCGAGATCAGATGCTAAGAAGTGGCTCATTGCTATGAATGAAGAGATACAGTCTCTTCAAAAGAATCAGACTTGGGAACTGGTGAAGCCTCAAACAGGGAAAAGACTGATTGGTTGCAAATGGGTCTTCAAAAGAAAAGAGGGAATTCCTAGAGTTGAAGATGCAAGATACAAGGCATGTTTGGTAGCTAAAGGCTACAGTCAGGTACAAGGTGTTGATTTTCATGATATGTTCTCCCCTGTAGTTAGACATACTTCCATTCGTGCACTTTTGTCTTTAGTTGCTATGCATGACTTAGAACTTGAGCAATTGGATGTAAAGACTTCATTTTTGCATGGTGAACTAGAAAAGAGTATCTTTATGCATCAGCCCGAGGGCTTTGTTGTAGAAGGAAAAGAAGATCATGTGTGTTTGCTTTAAAAGTCTTTATATGGGTTGAAGCAATCTCCTAGCCAATGGTATAGGAGATTTGATCAGTTTATGACATGTCATGGATACATCAAGAGTAAGTACGACAGTTGTGTGTACATCAGAAAGACTGATTCAGGCTTTGTTTATTTGCTTTTGTACGTTGGTGATATGTTGATTGCAGCACGAGACATGAAGGATGTCGATTACTTGAAATCTATGTTGAAGAGTGAGTTTGAGATGAAAGATCTTGAAGCAGCTAAGAAGATTTTAGGCATGGAGATTCATAGAGACCGAAAAGCCGAAAAATTATACTTGTAACAGGAGAAGTATATTGAGAAATTGTTAGACAGGTTTCATATGAAGGATGCTAACCCAGTTAGCACGCCCTTAGCAGCTCATTTCAGACTTTCAGCATTATATTCGCCTCAGACTGAAGAGGATGTCAGGTACATGTCTCAGATTCCCTATTCTAGTGCAGTGGGTAATATTATGTACGCAATGGTTTGTACCCGTCCAGATATTGCTTTTGCAGTTAGCAGAGTTAGTAGGTACATGGCGAATCCTGGTCAAGAGCATTGGTATGCTGTGAAGTGGATTCTCGGGTATCTTCGTGGAACTTCTGATTTGCGTTTGGAATATGGGAAACGTTAGTGTTGTTTGGTTGGGTATGTAGATTCTGATCATGGTGGAGACCTCAATAAGAGGAAGTCCACATCAGGGTATGTGATTTGTTTAGGTGACATAGCTATCAGTCGGAGAGCGTGTTTACAGCCTGTTACAACACAGTCTACTACTGATGCCGAGTATATGGTAGTCACAAAAGCACTCAAACAAGCCATCTGGTTGAGAGGTTTGATCAGTGAAATTAGTGTCGAGTAGGGCACAGTTAGAGTCTACTGTGATAGTCAGTCCGCCATTCACCTAGCGAAAGATCAGATGCCACATCGTGATAGAATGAAGCATATAGATGTGAAGCATCATTTCATTAGAGATTTGATTGACGAGCTGAAGGTGGAGTTGAAGAAGATTGGGACTGAAGACAATTCAGCTGACATGTTCACTAAGGTTCTACCCAGGAGCAAATTCGAGCGAATTTGGTGGGTCTTTCAATTTGATGTGTGTTAGCCTCGGTTGAGGGGGCGTTTGTGGAGAAGGTGGAGTTGTTTTATTGTTGATGTTAATTTTGAGCCAAGGTGGAGAATTTTTAAGAAAATGTCTCAAAATAACTTCATATTTAAAGAAGAGAAGCCGTGAGAAGGCCGATCGATCGGGGTGGAGCTCGATCGATTGGGAAAGTTACGTAAAAGAAGGACGCCTCCAGTGAGTGAGCCGATCGATCGGTGAAGTACCGATCGATCGGGAACCATGTTTTCCCAGCTCTATAAATACGGATGTAGGGTTACATCATGGGTATCCAATTGTAAAGTGAGGTATTTTCCCTTAGTGTTGGTGCCAATAAATTTGAGTGTGAGAGAGATATTGTAATTCTTCTTTTGATTCAATAATAAAACCCTGATCTTCGCCCGTGGTTTTCTCCCCTTTCGGTTGTAAAGGGGTTTCCACGTAAATCATTGCTTTGATTGTTTCTTTTCTCTTTTAGTCCATTTATTTCTCGATTTGTCGTGATATTTGATTCAATTGCATACCGGGAAAATTGTTTATTTCTACACATAAAAGAATTGTGGAACCTGGAAATGCTAGATTTACTAAGAAAGGTGAAGTAAGGGGGAGGGAATAAATGTGAACTATTAATGTTCAAGAAGTTACGATGGAAGTTCCTTTACCCATGACTTCGAAAATTGTTCGTCTTGTAGTTTTTTTCCTAATAATTAGAGAGAGCTCTCAGTATAAGCCGATGAATCCACCGAAAGTAGAGCCCGAGAAAGCTCACATGAGCGAGGAAAAAAACAAAACAAACAAAGGAACACAAAATCCATAGATGCCTAGAAACGCACCTACACCAACTCCCAGAATACAAAATGTCAAGTGGACCACACCTATCTAAGCTGAGCAAAAACCGCTAAACATGAAAAACTAGCAATATTGATCAAGAAGGCCATTCATCTTACTTAGGACAATAGAAATTAGATGCTAACAATCTTAAACGCTAGCACCATTTCCTTATGATGGGAGCCTTTTGCCACAAGCACTCAAATCAGTACCGACTTCTTCACAGGGGATGAAAGTAATCCACGCGTTGAGCACCAATGACATCAAGGTTTGACAGCGGACGAAGAACGGCCTGACTTTTTCTTTCAAAGCTTCTTCTTCTTCTGGGCAACCCCACTTCGGGATTTGTCTTTAAGAGAGCAAAAAAGTTGATGCATGTCAGACTCAGGACCATCATGGTTTAGGATCAATTTTTTCCCCAAGTCCCATGCATTACGAGCCCATTCGAGGGAAGAGGAATGCGTGGCAGAGGAAATATCAAGGCAAAAAATAGGACCAATAACACCAGGAGGTAAAGATGTTGTGGGGCGATCCATCGAATCAGCCATGCGCTCTACAAAATTAGCAATGTGGTCCACCACTGGATTAGAACAATTGCAATTAAATTTCATAAAGTACTCAATATGCTTCTGGCCTTACATAAGTTGGAAGATCATCACTAGAACTCAGGCACCATATCTTCACCCAACGCCTCAACAGCAACCACCTCATCAACACCAATATTGGCCTCCTCCTCCTCCATACAAACATTTAGATCAACATCCACAATCACTTCAAGAGCATCGTCGAACTTGACATTATGAGAGCTTTAAGGACAATCCACAGAAGCTAGCGAGCCACCTAGAGTAGGGAAAGCACTCACAATATCACCAACTCCATGAGAATCGCCAACACCACCCACTACAATGGGATCCCTATCCACACTCTCCACCTTTCTTAAGCTAATCGAGACGTGTCCTTTAGTTGGATTGGTCCCATTAACACCACGACCAAAAGCCTGCTCCCGAAACCATTCAAAGGTCACCCGATTGGTTTCATCTGCGTGAATAATGTGTTAAGATTGCCCAATTGTTAGGACTACGATATCCTTGATTGAATCAAGTAACTCAGCCTTTATAAAGACTCTTCCAACCTCAAAAGACTTGAAGCTGAGCATAACTAACAATTGAAGAAGCACGTCATGTTGTAGTTATTAATGAACTTGTTATATCCAAAAGGAATAACATTAAGAATGCCTTAAAGAGAAATATCTGCTATTTCAAATGCGTGTGTGGTTTGTGATGATGATTCGGGCTCATTTTCACAAGCCACATAATGAGCTACGTGGACTGATGCCATGAAAGATGAGATAAAATCTATGGATCAAACCAAGTATGGGTTCTTATTGAGTTACCTAAATAACATAAAAGGGCCAGGTGTAAATGAGCCTTCAAGACGAAGTGTTAATCAAGTGAGAATATTGAACGAATACTTGTTGTTAAAGGCTTTACTACGAAAGATGGGATTGATTATAAAGTGACTTCTTCACCAGTCTCTAAGAAAGACCAATTTAGAATGATTAATCGCTCTGGTTACTCATTATAGTATAAAGTGATACCAAATTGATGCAAGGAATGCCTTTCTTAATGGCAAGGGTTGAAGTTATTCGGTACTTAGTGCTTTTGGTGTGCCATAGTTTGGCTCTGCAATTTTTGGAAGTTTGGAGTTTCTTTGAAGGCCAGTGTTTCGAGGGGTTCCTCTATCAGGAGAATTGCTGTTGCGTTGCTTTTTGAGTCCTTTTTTCTTTTGGGGATGGTAGGTGCCTTGGGATTTTTGGTGGGGTGGTGTTTTTGATTGGACTTTCTTGATTGTTTGGATTTTATTGTGCCCCGCTTTTCTTTATCAATAGAGCCTCAATTATCTCCCCACCCCCCCCCCCCCCCCCCCCCCCCCCCAAAAAAAAAGAGGTATGTCCTGGATTCTATTATGTGTGAAACATCTATGGGAAGAAACATTTTATTCATTAATTTTTACGCATATAATTTAAGGAATTAATCATTTAGATACCATGAGCTTTGGACACATGTCAGCTAAGTATCCTTGTTTGTAAATATACCCATTCATAATTTGATCATTGAGCTACCATAAAGTTTTAGAATTTCTATCAATCGGGTACACTATGCCAAAAAATCGGTAGATTTTTAGCAGAAATTGCTTATATAATACATAATAAAAATAATATATAGGTATTTTCTATCATGATATTATGATTTCTTGGGGTAAAATGCTAATATAACTCATTATTTTGTTAATATGTAAATGTTGTCCATCATTATTCATTGAATTGTTCATAATTCGCTGAGTTTCACTAAAAATTTTGGTATAGCATATAAATATTATAGTAATCATGTTCCACATGGACATTTTATAGTGAAAATTGGTCGACTTTTGATAGAATTTCACTAAGTTTGTGCATAAGGTGCCTAAGTGATAATATTTTGGAATATCCAGGCACCTTATTGTATATAATGAAATTTCATAATATCTAAGTGATAATAATGCAGCTTATATCTTGGCTGGCAGGGGATAGGTGACTAAGAGTTTTGATTCGTGTAGGAGTCTTTTAGATAGGTTGTACAAACAAGCTACATTTGCCTTTAATTTTAGATAAGAGTTGTGTTGAGATTTAATTATTTTATTTTCTTAATTATTCAGATTTATTTTAGTCTTTTAGCTAGAAAAGCCCCTTTATATAAATGGGATAGATGACTAGGGTTTATTCATTTTATTTTTAGATTTTCAATACTTTTATTTGTTTTCTTTCTTATATTTGAGTTATGAGAATTAAGATTAGAAATTGTCCTTCATTTCTTATTTGTCTTGCATTAGAAAATTAAAGCAAGACTATTGAATTCTTCTGTTTTCAATTTCTATCATTTTAGTTGCATCAAATAAGTTTCCTAATATAAGTTAACATTTTCAACTCGTCAAATTTGTTGGGTAAACATAATCTATTTATATCCACAAGTACAAAAGTCATACGAGTACAAATATTTTACATTTATATCAATGTCTATGGTAAGACTTTTATCATAGGAGAACCTGGGACAGACTTATGCTATATTTGTCAAAAAGATCCGGCCGTTGAGTTCCTATTTGAAATTGATGGTATCATTATTCAAAATGTGTGTGAAGATATTTATCACACATTTAAGTCAAATTTATATTAGATTCTGATTTACTTAGATTTAGTTTAAGATTTTTTTATAGGGAGAAACATATCCCGAAGATGCTAAAAAGTTACTAAATCATTGGATAAAAAAAATGTTTTAAAATCCCTCAATTCAAACTACATACTAATGTGTACTAAATAATTGGTAAAAAAAAAAAAAAGGTTTTAAAATCACTTAATTCAACTTCCATAATGGAAAAAAAAAGAAGTATATGATGTGTCGATGAAAGACCATTTCCAAGCATTTTAGTCAAGCTAATCAGGCTATGCAATTAAATTGTCGTTGCCTTTCTGTCTTTGCTGCGCTTGACTCGGACCAATCACTTTCAATGTAGACCAAATTACAAAATTCTATTTTATGTATTTATTTTGATAATTACTGATCAAATCATAATATAAACTAGACAACTTATACAAATGAGCCCTGAGTCAACTCGTGTAAAATAGGAAACAAAAAGATAAAAACCGTACAATATCTATTTTATGCACTTAATACTATACGTTTAGGAGTGATTTTTAAAATAGCATGTTTTAATATTTTTATTTTCAAAATAGCATACGAAAATTAAAAATTACCAGCACACCTAGTTAACATGCCACGTGTTAAGTTGCCACATCAACATAGGAATTTTGGTCATTTCACCTTTTTGAAAATCAGAAATAAAAGAAAAATAGTTTTTTTTCTTTTTGGTTATTCATGCGGCAACTCTTTACTAAAATGTAAAAATAAAAGTAGATGTTGCCTAAATTTTTTTAATGTCTCATATAAGTATTATTATTTGGCATACTATGTGTTACAAGCTAATAGAACTTTGTGGTACATTTAGGCTCCGTTTGTTTCGACGAAAAAGTAGAATCTAGGAATTGATTTTTCTTTGGAAAATGTTTTCCAAGAAAATATAAATTACGAGTGTGGTTTTCCGTTGTTTGTTTCGAAAGAAAAATTAATTCTCTATTGTGATGTCTTCATGTATATTTTAAAAAAATATTTTTCACCAATCATTTCATATCTTTTTATAGGACAACATAAGTAATAATACGACATATATGAAGTAATAAAATAAAATATTACCTAGATAATTTTCTTCTATATTGTTATATAACGACTCAACTTGATTAAAATTATTCTTTGCAACAATAATAAAGTAGTATCCAAGCTACTTTTAATTATTTAGTCTAATTTTTGTCCGTTATTGACGTTAAATGTCTATAGTACAGTCTGGTTTATTTTGATTCGATCTCGATTTGCGTAATGATAACTGCCAAGGTTTCTGAGCCATTTAGAATCACGACTTCCCCCATTTTGAAAGGGAAGTCAATTTCCCTCATTTGAGGAAAAAGGTTTTCCATCGAAAAATCTTTTCCTTGAGCTAATGATGCGCCAAATAAAAGAAAAGGGAAAAACCACCCCGAAACAAAAGGAGCCGTAATTAAAAGTAGAAGGTATATTTAGATAGAATTAGTGGTGCATTTATAAAACTAAAACTAGCTCCAAATAGGTTGAAACTAAGTTGGGTACATTTAGGACCATTAGATATCCTTCACGAAGTCATGAGTTTAACATTATCCCATAAATAATTGAAAATAGCATAAAAATTACAAGATTCCTTCATGTAAAATTATGTGGTACAAACTAGAAGAACCTTGTAATACATTTAACTAAAGGTAATGGTATATTTATTTAAAAAGCGTGGTTCATTTCTAAATCTGATGCAGCATATAATTGAAATTAATAGGAAACGGAGAAGTTCAACTGCCTTCCCTTAATTTCTATTGCTAAAACAATAAGAAACAAAAGGGAAAAAATGTAACATAATTCTCATAGCCCAAAAACTAGCAAGAACTCACAAAAGTATATAAAATTAAATGTTAATTGAATGAATAAACCATAGCTCTTCTCTTGCTTAAATGAAGAAGCTAATTTAACAAGACACAAAGACTGAAAAATATATACAAAATAACTCATAAATATCTACTAATCAAATACTAAATATCCTACTAGGTGTAGACCTCTCTCCCAGTCGTGTCACTTTACTTGCCAAGATCTACCCACCAAGCTAGATGTGGGCTACATCATCCTCACTGGGTTGGAGAGAATTCGCCACCAGGTCGGTAGGGTCATTGTCACCAAAGTATAGAACTATATGCTTGACACTGAAGGTGTTAGAAGTCCTCATACTGCCTGGCAACTGAAGACGATAAATGTTTTCATCAATCTTCTCAACAATCTTCGAAGGGCCTATATTGTATGCTATTAGCTTATTCTACTCCTATGCCGAAAATCATCCTCTGGTTAAGATCGCCCAAACTTCATCACCTACCCAAAACTAAGTCGCCCAAACTTGGTCCCCTGATGTTCTCAGTAGTGAGGCAATGAAGTACGTTACCCCAGGAGTGATTTGTTACCTCCATTCAGCCATCCGTCTGAGGGTGATATATTTTGCTAAAGGCAAGGGATGTATGCGACATCTCCTAGAAGTGATTCGCAAACCACACATCCCTATTCGAGACTATGCTTGTTGGCAACCCATGAAGTTTGTACCCTTTTTGGAAATACAACTCGACCACATGCATGGCGTCAGTGAATTTCTTGCACCCTATGAAATGCGCCACCTTAGAGAATTGATCTACAACAATGAAGATTGAATCTATTCCTTCCGGCATTCCTAGTAACCCCAGCACAAAGTCCATACTTGTGTTAGCCCAAGGCTGACTTGGAATTATATAACCCTGCATTGGTCACCCCGCCTTTCTTAATCTCGCAGATACGGCAATGCTTGACAAATCTCTCCACCACTTTTTGCAACGAAGGCCCAAAGTAATTGGCGCTCACCAATTGGGGCTTCTTCTCTCTACCCACATGCCCTTTGTTGTGTTTCTGTTCTATAGTCTTAAGCCACAGACTTGAATCTGGGATGCATAGTTGATTTCCCTTAAAAAGGAACCCGTCATGGATCGAATACCCAGGAACAAAGTCGGAATGAGCTTCTCGCCAAATCTCTCTAAAGGTGAGATGATCTGTGTATTGCTCTGCCAACTGATCAAAACCGACTTCGGAAACTTTGCTATGCAATATGATGAAAGTACGCCAGCTCAGTGGATCCACCACCCTGTTCAATGCGCCTGGCTTGAGCTTGATCACAAAGTGGAAGAGCTAAATGTAACTTGCCCACTTGGCATGCTGGTCCAAAAAGTTATCTTCACTATTGGTATACTTTAATGCATTGTTATCAGAGTACAAGACTAACTCCTTATTGGCGAGATAAGACCTTCCAATGCCTTAACGGCCTCACCATTGCATAGAACTCAACATCATAAGTAGTGTAATTCAACTTACTTCCGTCAAGTTTCTCACTAAAGTACACAATTGGGCATCCCTGTTGGCCATGCACTCGCCAATTCCGACTTGGAGGCCTCTGTATGAAGCTCGAAAATCTTTTAGAAATCTAGTAAACCTAATACCAATGCAGTGGTTAATCTCCTCTTTACTTCTTCAAAGATGTCAACTGTTGTTGGAGTCCAAGCAAAGGAACTCCCCTTCGTACAATTCATGATTGAGTGAGCTAAAGTTTGGTGCAAACTTCCGGTGGAAAGACGCCAACCCATGGAAGCTTTTAACCTCACCTACCATCATTAGTTGCGGCCAATCTCGATTGCCTCGATCTTTCCTTTGTCAGCAGGTTTGCCATCCTTGGATGCAACAAACCCAAAGAAAGTTACTCGGTCCTTCATGAACTCGCACTTCTTCAAAGTGGTTAATACGTGCTGCTCCCTCATGGTGTTAAGTACTTCCTTTAGATGACCCGAAAACCACTCGTACAAGCCTTCTAATGTCTTGAAGTTTGTCTTCCATTCATCACCTGGCGAGATGCGGATCTGATGATATCCGCTCTACAAGTCTAATTTGCTGAATACCTTCGCGTTTTGTAGCTCATTAAGTAAATCATCCAATCGCGAAATAGGAAATTAGTATATACCTCGATCTTGTTGAGAGCTCTACTATTTAAGCATATTGGCCAACTACCATCCTTCTTTGGCGTCAGCAAGGCAAGAACAGCACAAGGGCTTAATCTCTCATGGATAAACACTCTGGGAAGTAATTCCTTCACTTGGCACCTCAACTCTTTATGCTTAGCTGGACTCATATAATAGTGGGGCCGATTCGGTAAGATAGCCCCTAGCATCAGATCAATGCAGTGTTGTATGCGCCCTAATGGTGGAAATATATTTGGTAACTCTTCTAGAAATACAACAACGAACTTGTTTAACAAAACTCGTATTTCACTCGCTACCTCTCCTAGTTCCCTTAATCTCCTTCCCGATTAGTACGAAGGCAATTTACCTCTCACCAACCTCCTTGATGAACATAGCCCTGCCTTGTAAGTTTGGGTGCTCAGTTATTGGCACTCGTGGCGCCTCATCCTTCTTGGGTAACAAGAATCTTTGTTTCCTCAAAGATGAAGCCATAGGTGTTTTTCCTCCCATCGTGGTGGCTCATCTAACAAACTGCCTTGGATGCCCCAACAAAAGGCGGCATGCATCCCTGGTAACTACGTCACACCACACCCATTCCTAGTACTGTGACCCAATCGAAAAGTTAACCCAAAATCACTTAGTAACAATTACCTAGTTTCTTTTCTTGAGCCAAGATGGCTTGTGAGGGTTTGGCTACACTCCCATCTTCAATCCCAACTTTTGGACAACCTCCTTGAAAATAACGTTCTCACAGCCCCCCAAATCAATCACCAAGTGGCACACTCTCCTGCCAATGGAACGCATCGTCTGAAATATGTTATTCCATAGCCACTTATCTCCTTCTGCTTCTTGAGGTGCAAAGTAGACTTGCCTAATCACAAGTAGGTGGCCCTTGTCACTTGACTAGTTCCAACTCATATTTTATCTCCACCTTAATTTCCATTTTGTCCTTAGCATAGAGTCCCCTGATGTACAGACCTTTGCTGATGTTTGCTCTATTTGTTTCAAGTTTTCTGCATGTGGTCACCGTAAATGTAAAAACAAAACAAATGTGTAAACGGGATTCACAGCGACTTGGGAGTGAGCCTTACAAACCACACGTCTTTGACCTCAACCACTCACCATATTCCGAGAAATGGTTAAAATATGTGGGTGTATCTGACTTTGGTTATACCCTGTGCTTTACTGACACTTCAATTAAGAAGACTTTATTAGATGTTTTTGTGGATTGTTACGTATTTTTTATGATAGAAAATTAAAAGATATGGATTTAACTCAAGTGACAGTTATAGTGATCGAGTAGGGCCCTCATACACCTTTGCTCGTACACTTAAAAGTCAGGAAATGGGATAGAGACAGACCCAAGAGCTGAGTAGTCCATTTACAAGCCCGAGTCAATCAGGTTTTTTGGCCTTGCACCCTTGACTTATAATAACTTGGATGAGTTTAAGTCTAACAAGATTAAGATAGAGTAACCTGTATTTAGATCAATAGATTAGGACCAACGCAATAAGGGATAAGTTTTGGCCATCAAATCCCTTATCAATGGCACGAACCTGAGTTCACCTGACATATCAAGCAGTGACAATAGAGTTAAGATCAACGCAGTCAAGAGACAAGCCTTGGCCATCAAAGCCTTAAACTAAAGCCTCAAATCTCAACTCGTCGATTTGTGGGAGCAGATGAAAGCTGGAAAGTCATACATAATGCCCGAGAAATGCATTACTATGAAGGTAAGTACAACAGAGATCTACGCTATGCTACCATAGCTAAGTTACGCTATTCCTAAAGAAAAAGCACAAGTATGTTGTAAAAGAAAACTTGAAGAAGTTTTGTAATGCATGTATGGACTACTCTAGATTGATGCACAGTCCTTTATTTATAGAGAACAAGAAATAACAGATGCTTCTTCATTCCTAGCAACTCCATTCACCTCTAGGCACTAAGCTTTCTTTTGCGCGCGCAAATCTTCAATAAACGTATCCTGAATTCAGTATTGGTGGAAATCTTTTTTTTTTTCTTTTCTTTTTGGTAAGTCAGTTAAATATATAGATGAAAGAAAAATAGTACAACTACAAGGGGCATACCCCAGGACATAGCTGAAGCCTACAAAGAGGAAACAATGTCAAAACATACTATAAGCAACAAAAGTACAACTAAGGAGCAAAGAAAAAACTAAAATTCGAAACCCCATTGCCGAAGCAAGGAGGCATGGTGGTGAGCTCCTCTGAACAAAGAAGCAGCTAGTAAGTGGCTTCTGACCAAACTCGCAATCTCCTCTTGCACGACCGCTACTGATCTGGACTAAGAATGTTGAACCCGAAGGTTGCGCTCATACTAGAGAGTAGATACAGTCACTAGAGAGGCAGAGTCAAGCTATGATACTGCCAATCTCTCGCCCCCTAAGGTGCTGAGCAGCCTAAGTGACGAGGTCGTCCAAAGGAAGAGTAGGCCAAGCAATAGATGTACAAGAATGATGGAGCTCCAGACCGAGGCAGAAAAGGCACAGGCGAAGAAAAGGTGCTCATTAGTCTCATCACCAGAGTCGTAGAGAACACAAAAACTTTGAACTCCCAGTGCTCCGAAGGGAGGAAGTTGGTCACGAGTCAAAAGCCGCTTCCGAGAGGCGAGCCATAAAATGAAGGAGTGCTTCGGTATGTGCATCTGAAACCATAGAAGGTGATGAATAGTGTCCTTCTCTCTCTTGCTTCGCAACATCTCCTCAGCGGACTCGTAAGTGAATTTCCCCAAAGGGTCACCCAACCACCGGATGGAATCCACCAAACCAGCCTGGGGGTTGAAAACAATCAAGTCGTAGATGGGTCAGAGCTCCAAACAACCCTTTGAAAATCTCCACTGACCACCCTCATTAATGAAAGAGACCCGAGAATCCCATAGAAACCTAGAAGAGGTGAATAGTCGAGTGGGGAAGCGCTTTGAGAGACGACCACATGGCCGCCAATAATCAGTCCAAAGAGCAGTGTCAAGGCCATTGCCTATGACGTGGTAGATCGCACCAGAGCAGAGGTGACGGACCGATAGAATCTGACGCCAACAACCATGAGCTGAACCCGTAGCCCGAATCGTCTAGAAGCTCTTCCCTTGGAGCCTGTTCAAATGAACCCAATGCAGCCAGAGCGAGGAAGGGTTACAAAGAAGGAACTAGATGTGCTTCACAATCGAAGCCTGGTTCCACTCAGCAAGACGATGAACTCCTAGACCTCTCTCCTGCCAAGGGTAACACAAATGCCTCGAAGCAACCCTCGCTCCCCCCGGGGTCAGCGAAGAGCCTCGCCAAAGAAACGTTGCTAGAGTCGACTCGATCATTCTGACATCGTCTTCGAGAGCATGAAGATCGATGACCAGCAGACTTGAATAGGGAAAAAAAATAGACCGGATAAGCTGCAATCTTCTAGTATATGAAAGAAACTTGAGGTCCAAAGCCATATACGGGAGAGGATGCAATCCAAAAGAGGCTTGCAGTCTACGTACCATAGCCAAGAAGTAATAAGTGGCACTCCAAGATACCAAACCAGGTATTGCCTAAGACTGAATCCCAGAACACCAAGAATGTCCCTCCGAGTCACAGAATCAACTATTGCTAGAAAAACAGAACTCTTTGCTGCATTTGAGGAGAGCCCCGAGAGTACAGCAAAGTGATCCAAAGCCCCTCGAACAACTGTAACACTACCCAAATCTCCCTGACGGAAGATCATTAGGTCATTAGTGAGGCACAAGTGTGTCAACATAGTGCGAGGGCAGCATGGATGATAACGAGACTGTGGGCCATCGATAGCATGGCGAAGTAGACCTCGGAGACCCCCCATAGTGATAACAAACAACTACGGAGAGAGTGGGTCATCCTTAAGCACACCTCGACTGGAATGGAAGAAACCCTTAAGTTCGCCATTGATGGCGATAGAAAAGCGGGCTGTAGAGGGCACGCTCGGACCCAACCAACCATAATTTCGGGAATCTCTATACTCCTCATACCGGCTAGAATAAAATCCTAACGGACAGCATTAGAAGCTTTATGTATATCAACCTTCGGTGCACAATGAGGCGAGACCTGATGGTGATAATCACGCATCAACTCCTGTATCAATAAAATGCTACCAAAAATTTGACGACTTGGAATAAAAGCGGTCTGAGCATCATCAATCAGCCCGGGAAGTACATCCTTCAACCTGTTTGCAATGATCTTGGTGATACACTTATAAATCAAATTGCAACAAGAGATAGGGTGAAAGTCGCCAAAAGTGGAGGGCGTCTCCACTTGAGGCACTAGACATATCCCGGTGATGTTTAGGGCACCCAACATGCACCCTGAGACGAAGAAAGACTGCACGGCCCTAATCATTGCTTCATCTACCACCTCCCAAGCCCTCTTAAAAAAGAGGGAAGTGTAACGATAAGACCCCGGGCCCTTATAGTCACTAATGGAAAAGAGAGCATCACGAATCTCGACAGCAGAGATTGGGGAAACAAGTGGGCGAGCGTGATCCTCAGAAATGTGAGCCTCAAAGACATCATAAACATCCTCAGTCAATGGACCACCAGGCTCAGTCAATAGGTCTTGAAGAAAGTAACCCCAGTGCGAGAGATCAACTGCGGATCATATGTCCTCACACCATCCAGGCCAACAATTGACGAAATCCGGTTCTGGGCTTGCCGATGGAGAACAGACTGATGGAAGAACCGAGTGCATTGATCCCCAAGTGAAAGCCATTGAATACGCGAGTTCTGACGATAGAACGCCTTCTCATCCCAACACAAGGGTGAATACTCACGGAATAGCCGACACTCCTCTAATCAGAAGGAAAGGACTCTTAGGATCCTCGTCTAAAGCTCTGTAGCTTTCTATCCATGCATCCCGGGCCACCTTGACTCTGGCCTAAATGTGGTTAAAGTGCCAGGTGTTGAGGGCCTTAACGCACTTTTCAGCAACTTCAGCTTCTTAGTAAGCTGATACATCGAAGCACCTTTTTTTTTTTGTTTTGGTAAGTCAGTGTGAGAATATCATATATATGAAAGAATATATGTATAAGTCTACGAGGGGCATACCCCAAGCCAAGGCCTAAGGCCTACATCAAAGAATTAATCCAAAGAAAGAAACAAACATTGGTATCAAAGGCCAACAAGGCCAAACAACAAGAAAGAAAAGCACAAAATGCAAAACAAAGCTAATGCTCAATCCCCCACTCCTGCAACAGCTGTGAGTGATGATGGGCACCGCAAAGCGTGTGAGCTGCAATGAGACGGCTGCGAACCAATCCTGTGATCTCCTCAGTGACAACTGCAGAAGGCCTGGACTGGGAGCGCTGAATCCTCAAGTTACGCTCGTACCAGAGAATGTAAACCATCACAGAGAGACAAAGGCGGGCAAGGGTTCGATTCACCCTGCGACCACGGAGCCTGGTAGCAGCCCACTGAATCAGCTCATGCCAAGGAAGCAAAGGCCATGTGACAGAGGTGCGAGAAGACACCCTGGACCAGACAGTAGCAGAGAAGTTGCAGCTGAAGAAGAGATGACTGTGCGACTCATCATCCGTCCCACACAGTACACAAGTAACCCGAACATCCTGCACTCTATGCCTCAGAAGTCTGTCAGAAGTCCAAAGCCACTTACAGGAGGCAAGCCAGAGGATGAAGGAATGTCTCGGTATATGAAGCTGAAACCAAAGGAGACGGTGGATGGAGTCCTCCTCCCTCTGGCTACAGATCATCTCCCAAGCCGATTTAGTGGAGAAGACCCCAGATGGGTCACCCATCCAACTCACACTATCAGCTACCCTCGGCAGGGGCCCGAAGTCAATAGAATCCCAGATAGGCAGCAGCTCAGCAATATCCTGTGGGAAACGCCACTGATCACCCTCAATAATGTCAGAAACACGAAAGCCCAAGCGATGACCAGTGGAATGAAGATGGAAGAATGTGAACCACCCCTCTAAGCGTCCGCACGGCAACCAATAGTCAGACCACAGCGCTATATCACGTCCGTCACCAATAATGTTCCTGAAGGCCCCGGCACACAACCGATCTAACTCCCAGGATGCTCCTCCACGACCATGGAATTGAGCCTCGAGGCTGAATATCCCAAAAAGACTTCCCCTGGAGTCGGTTGGCATGGATCCACTGAGGCCAGAGAGAGTCACGATCAGTAACCCAGATATGCTTCATAAGAGAAGCCTGGTTCCACTCGCGCAAGCGTCGAATCCCAAGACCACCCTCCCTACGGGGATAACAGAGGTGTGAACAGGAGACCTTGGCCCCACCCGGGCCCAAAGAAGTGCCCTTCCATAGGAAGGCAGCATGGGTCAACTCAATCTTCTGGATCATCAGCTTCGGAAGGACGAAGACAGATGACCAGAAAACCTGAATAGAAAACAGAACCGATCGGATGAGCGGTAGACGACCAGCATAAGATAAGGTGCGAGATGTCCGTAGCTGAATGTGGGCAAGGATGCGGTCTAACAAAGGCTTGCCGTCAATGAACTGAAGCCTCGACGTGATAAGTGGTACCCCCAAATATCTAACCGGGCACTGCCCCAATCTGAACCCCAAGATGTCAAGAATAGACTGCTGAAGCTTAGGATCAACCTCGGTAACGAAGACGATGCTCTTTGCTGCATTCGAGGATAGCCCCGAAAGTGCAGCAAATCGATCTAACGCCTTCCGAATGACCGAAACACTACCCTCATCAGCCTCACTGAAAATCATAAGGTCATCTGCAAAGCACAAGTGAGTAAGGCTGGTACTCTGGCAACGTAAATGAAAGCGAAACCTCGGATCAGACGATGCGCTGCATAGCAAACCCTGTAGGCCCTCCATGGAAATAACAAAAAGGTAGGGTGAGAGAGGATCTCCCTGCCTGATACCTCTGCTCGTGCCAAAGAACCCCTGAAGCTCACCCTTAATGGGGACTGAAAATCTGGCTTTGGAAAGGCACTCCCGCACCCATCGAATCATAACCTCAGGAATACCCATGCATCGCATAGCAGTGAGAATGAACTGCCAGTGCACCGTATCAAAAGCCTTGTGAAGATCAACCTTCAGAGCACATCGAGGCGATGGCATCTGAAGGTGATAGCCACGCAGAAGCTCATGGGCCAGCATAATATTGTCAGATTTCCTCCGGCCAGGTACAAAAGCAGACTGCGAGTCATCAATAAGGTGAGGAAGAACCCATTTCAACCTGTTCGCAATGATCTTAGTGATACACTTATAGACCACATTGCAACAGGAGATCGGGCGATAGTCAGCGAAGGTGGATGGATTCTCCACCTTCGGAATCAAGCTGATGCGAGTAGTATTCAGGGCGCCAAGCATGCGCCCTGACTGAAAGAAAGACCAAACAGCTCGAATAACATCACGCCCCACAACATCCCAAGCCCTTTTAAAGAAGAGGGAGGTGTAACCATCAGTAACCGGTATGGTAAGCAGTTTAGCCTGATCCTCAGATAGCCGGGTCTGAAAAAGATCCAAAATATCCTCACGAAGCGGCCCACTCGGCTCTGTTAATAAACCACAGAAATAGGAGACACCCGCCTTTGAAATCTCCACGTCATCGTAAGTCCTCCTGCCATCAGTGCAAATAATGGAAGAAATCCGGTTCCTAGCCAGCCGATGTGTGATAGACTTATGGAAGAACCGTGTACCTAGATCCCCCAAGGAGAGCCACTGGATGCGAGACTTCTAGCGATAAAAAGCCTCCGCATCCTTTCATAATCGTGAGTACACTTGAGAAAGACGACGCTCCTCCTCTAGAAGTAAAATACTCTCCGGACCATCATCAAGCGCTCGCTGGCCCTCAGTCCAGTCATCTCTCGCTGCCACAACTCGAGCTGAAATGTGAGTAAAGTGTCTAGCATTAAGGGCCTTCAGCTCCCGCTTCAGCCGCTTCAGCTTCTGAGTGAGCTGATACATGGGTGTGCCATCAATGCTAGTCTCCTAAACCCTTCGAACAGTGGACAGGAACTCCTCATGGTCGGCCCATAAGTTAAAGAACATGAAAGGGAGCCACGTGGTGCAGCGCTCTCCATTCCTGTAACTACAAAGGGACAATGATCAGAATATAACTTCCGGGGAAGGAACTCGACAGATGAGGAGGAGAAAGAACGCAGCCAACCCGCACTCACTAAACACCAGTCAAGACGCTTCAGAATGAGAGCGTCTCCATCTAACCCATTGGACCACGTATATCGTAGCCCGGTATAAGGCAGGACTGTGAGCTCAGAGTCGTAGATGCAGTCTCTGAAGTCATCCATTGTGCCCGGGCCAAGAGCGCTGGCCACCTCTCCTGTCACTCGGACTGAGGATAGCGTTAAAGTCTCCGAGTATCCAAGGTTCCTCCTGGAGGCCCACGTGGCTCCTCGAATATAACCCCAAAGTTCCCGACACAGTCCCGGATCATTAAAGCTGTAAACAAACGTAGCAGTAAAGTCTACATCACCCCGGACACCAGAAACCCGACAGGTAAGATACTGATCCCCACCCTGCACTCTCACTACATGGTGGAAGGACGGATCCCAGAGAACAATGATACGGAACCCACGTGCCCACACCCCACTAATAAAAAACTGCCACCCCTCAGCACAACGGGCAACAGCGGAATCAACATCAATTGGGTTGGCCTTTGTCTCAACTAAGCCAACCAAACTCAAACGATTTGAGGAGATCTAGCCATGCACAGCACGAATAGTAATGGGGTTATTAAACCCCCTCACATTCCAGCATCCAATCATGGAAAATGGAGACTAGAGCACACCATCGCCCTCACGGTTCACATGGGCCGCCGCAGAGCAAGTACGATGAGCCATAGGAGTCAACTGCGATGCACACTCCGATGTGGACTTATCACCCGCTCGCTCCTCAGCTAGTAACTCAAAATTAGCAGCAGCCGAACGAATCTCAAAACAAGCGAGGGCCCCGATAAGAGCCCCCTGCGCATCCTCAACCTCGAAAGGAACCAAAGCACGTCCAAGTCCTCAGGCGAGTGATCCACCGCTACACCGGAAGAAACCGAGCAAGAGCGGGACCTGCTAGTGGCTTGGACGTGGCTGGCCTCGTGAGGCGACTTTGTGGGCGAGGCCAATGCGGCCCGTCCTCCACTATCCAAGATCGGACTGCCGGGCAGCCCAACCGCAGCTGCATCCGAGGTAGCGTGCAGTTGCCCACCATTTTGGGCCAGCGTACCCCGCCTCCTCGCGTATGCTGGACCACGCCCAACCACATGAAGTGGGCCTACAGCAGCAGGGGGAGCGGCCTCGTCTCCACGCATCGCCATAGCCTCGCCGTCCCTCGGCGCCGCCACCGGCACACCGATCCACCCCCGGTACCCTTTTTCTTCCTATTTTTCTTCTTCTTTTTACGCCCTAGTGCCGGTGCCGCCATAGTAGGGGCCTCACGAGCCCCAGGTGGAGAACAGTCGTGCCCAAAGACCACACAAGTTGTGCATCGTATCGACATAGCCTCACACGTAATATTCAACTTGTAGAGCACCCCGTTCACATCAATGGAGGTCTCCTTAGGTACAAGCCCCGTGGCCTCTACCTCAACGCAGAACCAGATATAACCAAGCCGAGTGCAATCAGCAGTGACCTTGTCCATGAACAAAGGCCGACCAATCGTACTACAAGCAACACCGATCCCAGTAGGCTTCCACAAGGTCAAGGGAAGTCCAGATATACGGACCCAAATAGGGGCAGTCCGACAATTCTTCTGCATCGTGATGCCCTCCCTCCAAAGTTGGAGCGACATGCATACGCCCTTGAAGAACCAAGGACCACAATTAAGAACACTCTCAGCCTGAGCCTTAGTTCTAAACCGAAAGTAGTAAACCTCACCGTAAGAAAGGACACATTCAAGACCCTTCTCACCCCATAGGAAGGTAGCAATCTCATGGGCACGAGAATATGCAAGACCCGTGCCAATCAAACGACCCACCAAACAACGCTCCCACTTCTTGTTACCAGACTCAAAAGCCCTGCGCGGAACAACTCCCACGGGTTTGTCGTTAACAAGAACAGGACGAATATATTGTAGCGTGTTATGATCCGAGGACCGCACCCGATCCGCCCATGTGGGTGAAGCAGGGTCACCCACACCAACTGTCGAGCCCGCACCCACATCGAACGCAACAGCGTCACGCACCTCAGCCATGGTGCGTGACACAAGCCCAAAAAAAAGGAAAAAAACCCTAGAAAAGTAGGGGTTTTCAACCAGCCTCCTACCGGGCGCCACCAACACCCACACACCAGTTAAGATCGGTCGGAATTCGGCCACCAACACCCAGCAGCAACAGCCAGTAAAGAACAAAAGAGGACTTATGTCGAAGTACCCTTAACACAAGTGTCCTAGATTTGTCTAACGGTGGGGAGGAAGTCCTCGTGATCGGCTTAACAGTTGAAGAACATGAAAGGAAGTCGCCTGCCAGGACGTTCCCCATGCCCTCTCACAACAATAGCGCTATGGTCCAAAACAAGGTGTCGAGCAAGAATCTCGGCAGACGCAATAGGTAAATCACGAAGCCAACCCGCACTAACAAGGCACCAGTCAAGCCGTTTTAGAATCAAATGATCATCCTCAGCCTCATTGGACCATGTAAAATGAAGTCCCGAAGAAGGGATGGGCGTAAACGCAGCCTCAGTAGCACACTCCTGAAAATCATCCATATGCCCAGGCCATCACTCCTCGCCACCGCATCTATCAGAGATACTAAGGATGGTGTTGAAATCCCCAAGAAAGATCTAAGGCTCACCCAAAAGACTAGAGTTAGTGCTTCAAATATAGTCCCATGAAAACCAACAATGCCCCGGCTCATTAAAGCTACAAATAAAGGTAGCAAAAAAGCTCACAGCTCTAGAAAGATCAATGATATGACAAGTAAGGAACTAACCCCCTCCCCGAATGAGCTCGACTCTATATACACCCGGGTCCCAGGCAACGATGATGCGACATTATGAGGGGCAAACTCCTCTGAAAAGAAAGCCCCATCCATCGGCACATTAAGCAATCATCGTCTCAACATCGGAAGGTTTGGTTTTGGTCTCAACCAAACCAATAACAGATAAACGATGGGAAGATATCCAATCACAAACAGCACAAGAAGATTTGGGTTATTTAGTCCCCTAATGTTCCAACATCCAACCACCGTGATGAAACAATCAGGAGAGAACATGGCCCGCACGCTTGGCCGCACGAGTAAGCGGCCTCCTCGGGGCCTCCATGGTAATCTCAACGCATGGGGAAGTGGAGGCGTTCGACATGGGGAAGTGGCATACAAGCCGACTAGTTCAAAGAACATAACATAGGGGTAGCGATCCGAAGGATGTCATCCTGGGCTGCCTATGCCTCAAGTGGAACATCAACTGACACCAAATCCTGAGTGTCACGAAGAGGAAAGGGAAGGGGTATAAACTCCGCAAGGGTCCACGAGGAAAGAGAAATAGAGCCAGAATCAGATAGGACAGTACAGATACTAACACCCTCCTCCCTAGCACCCAGGCTAAGCTCCTCTCTCGATCTAGACTCTCCTAAACACGGCCAAAAAAGCCCTAACGAACTCCCATCCGCACCTCACCCTGCATCTATCATAAGCGACCCAAGACGCAACCCATGACCAATGTCCCTAGGGGAAAGCCCCTCCAAATTGGACCCATTTCCACTAGAGGTAGTGAAAGATAGCGTACTAGGGGGAAGCCCTCCAAAATGGGCCCATTCCCTCAAGGAAAGAAAAAGATTGCTTGCTAGCAGAAACCCCCTCCAAATCGGGCCCATTTCCTCTAGAAGGAACAAGTGATGGGTCACTAGAAGGAAGCCCCTCCACAACGGGCCCATTCCCCCTAGTGGAAGGTGACTCTCTAAGGGAAAGCCCCTCGAAATCGGGCCCATTTCCCATAGCATAAGAAATACATGGCTCATGTGAAGAAAGCCCCTCCAAAGTGGGCCCATTTCCTCTAGAACGAGTGAAGGAACTAGAGGGAAGTCGCTCCAAAGTGGGGCCATCCCCCCTTGGGTTAGAAATAGAGTCATTAGAAGAAAGCTCCTCCAAAATAGGCCCATTTCCTCTAGAAAAAGAGAGCCCAGCAGTGCAAGAAAGAGAAGGTCCAGTGTGTGACAGCCGCGACCCATATATGGGCCCAATGAGAGAGAGGCGTGGCCCATTTGTGCAAGGCCTAGACTGTGGCCTAGCTAAGCCCCCATGCCCCCTGCTCCCCTCCCACCATTTTCACGTGGCCCGCCTCTAACCCCTCTCCTTAGCCCACCATCAAACCTAACAGCATTCTCAAGGTCAAGCCCAAAAGCTGGCCCAAGAGAATGGGGCCTAGTAATTGGGTCACTCTCCTCCCTTTCAAAACTATCACCCCTTTTCCCACCATCAAGCCCAACAACATCATCATTTGTGCCCCCCTCACCCATGCCATCACCGCCACCCTTTTTCTGACGGCGGTTTTGCCGGTGACGGCGAACCCCAACCACCCCAACCAGATCCTCATTATGAGACTCAACTATAGTATAGAAGGTGTGACACGTGTGCCCAAAAACCCGACATTTCCAGCAAATTTTCGGCATCACCTCAAATTTAACGGTGATCGAAATAGGCCAGTCATTGTATTCAACAATTAGTCTTGTTGAGGGCTCAACCCAAGCATCAATTTGGACGCAAACCCGAGCATAGCTGACCATGGAGCCCTCAAGGTTCAGTTGGCCCAAGAAAAGGGGTCGACCTACCCCACTAGCAATCGAGCTCAATGAACTCTCCGACCACAAGGAGGCCGGGAGGCCATGTAATTGGACCCAAATAAGGATTCGGGGAAAATCATGTGAAGGAGCAAAATCAGGCCGCCAACGCTCAAGAGAGAGATAGTGCCCATTAAGAGTCCATGGGCCACCGCAAAGAAAAAGTTCTGACTCAGCTATGGACTTGAATTGAAAATAATAAATCTCCTTATTGGCAATAATGCATTCTAGGCCTTTCAATCCCCAAAGGAACTTTACAAGAGCAAAATATCTAAACTAAGCAACCCGACAATCGGTAATTTGCCTTACCAGACAACGGCCCCACTTCTCAAGTCCCCGGGCTACATCCTCATCAGTGATGGTCATATAGATTTCACCATTAACGAGCCGTGGTGGAATAAATCAAAGAGAAACACCCGTGGGCATAATACTAGCAAAATTAGCCCAAGAACGGGCCGTAAATCATTTAAACGTGGGCTACCCAAATCCCGAGCAACCAGACCTGTAACATGAGACGGGGAAGGAGGCACTGCAAGCATGGTGCATTCAATTAAAGATCTCCAAAAAAACTCAAGAAACACCACACAACAATCAAGAAAAAATAACAGACTATGAATCTTGTAACAAACTTTGCAACAACCAAGCAAAACTACCATCTCCACCCATTAACAACCTTCACCATCCAACCTCCACCACCATCACCACCCAAGACCACCGTCATCACCACCTATAAGCAGGAGGTACAAGCATCAATGGGGGAGAAAACCCCATAGAACTCGAGCAGAAAAACAAACACAAAAGCAAGCAAATCAAGAGGCCAAGAAGTTCCCTGTTCAACCGCAAAACAGGGGCTACAAATTGAACAAAGAAAGGCCTCTAAGAATCGACTCAAACAACCATGGCATCAAATAAAGGTAGGAAGGATGAAATTCATACCCAAAATTGCTCCACAATAAAAGAAACCCATCGTAAAATCAGGAGAGAGAAAGAGGTGCCCAAGCCACAACCAGCCCAATAAGCAAGAGACCCATGACAAATGAAGCCATTAAGATGATGAAGAATGGAATCCCGATTTGATGCAGCGCCCTACAGAGCCATTCGCACCAAAACTCAAACACTCTTACTCACATGTATTTCCGCCCTCAAACCAGCAATTGGATTGATGCCCCCCTCATCCCACAAGCTAGGGGAGATGATGGGGAGTCCAAAACAGAAATCGTCGCCGCCAAAAACACCTAGACGCGCTCCATGTGCCGATTGTAGCCTGTCACAGGCACCCACGCGCCACTAGGACCAATCCACGCGCCACCAGCTTGCTTAAGAATTCCAGAGCATCTCTCTCTGCTTTTTCTCTCTATAAATTACAAATGCCTATTGGAGGAAATCCTTGGTGCCCATGTTCGAATTCTTAGTGGAAATCCCCTCTAGAAGCCCCAATGTTCTCTTAGATTAAATGTAAAGCCCGAGTAACCAAAATTGCGCTCCAAGTAACTGCCTCGGGCTTGGAAACCACCTGTTCTGAAGCCTTCCTGATAGGCCCTTGAGCTCGAGCTCACTTCACTCCTCAACCATCTCGAGCCTCGAGTGGCTGATCCCCTTGTCAAGGGTAATTACCTTCCCGAGATGCTGGATTCAAGATGCTGTTATCTTAGCAATTCAAGGCCTGACCTCCCTTGAGAAGGCCCTCACATGCTAACCACGTGGCACTTTATTCAAAACGGTGTCGTCCCAACCCCCTCGAAATCAGGGTCTAAATTAATGGGCCCCTTTTAGCCATTGGTAAATTCAAATTTACAATGGGTAAAAATTCGCCTGATTTGAAGCTTAACGTCTACCGGGAGCTCGAGAGAGCACTATAAGTCACTAGCTTCTCTTTCCCCCATGTCTATGAATATGACAGTTTAAGCTTGAAATTCCCACTTTCTTACTCAGTTCTCTCACTTCACTGTCGTCAAGCGCTTCCACAAATTCTCGCCTTTGTTCTTGAATCACTAAATTTTTTTATTCAATCTATTCTTCATCCTTCGCTTCCTTATGATTTAACAATGGCAAAAATCTCATTCACCATCTCTGCTTCCCCCCTTCAAGTAGAAAATCCCATTAAGAAACTGACATGCTTTCTTCAATCTGACCCATTAATAATTTCTTACGTTCTTCAGAGCCCAATTAATCACAATGTTATCAAGGAGGAACTGTCCTGGTTTCCAGAGGATGCTCCTTCATCAAGCCTACCATCTTGTTCCTTAGGGCCAACCTTTGACCCATTCCACAGCGTTCCCAGTCTTGAGGGATTGTTTCCAGATACTGACGAGTCACCTCTTCTTTGTGCGGTCGCTTTAAATCATTCTTGGGGAGCTAGGCGCATTGTAAGGAAGAAGCGCCCTTTAAAGGATGGACATTTCTGGCCAAGTGATACCCTGAATGGGTAGACGAACTGATGGGGACCTATGGCGGAAAATGGAAGCAACTTCGTAACTGCGAAGACACTAGGCTTTCTACCATCACCCTCATGTATGATTTCTCTATTGTAACAGCATTAACTTGCTGCTAGAATACCTCTTATAATGCTTTTGTCCCCGCTGAGGGATTTTTAGGAATCACTCCAGAGGACATAGTGGCCCTAATGGCTCTTTTCTCTGGGAGAGAAGAGCTGCCTCTTGATTCTTTTGTTTATTTAGAAGTTGAATCTTTTGCCTCCTCCTTCTCTATCACAGACCTGCCTATAGGCTCTGGGTCTTTTGTTAAAAAGTTTGTAACAGAGGACCATGACTTTGGGCAAAGTTCCAAAGAGGAGGAGGTGTGCTTCTAATTATTCTGGTTAAACAAGTTTTTTTATTTGGAAACTCTTCTAACTCGGTCCTTATGTTTCATAGGACCATAACAATCAACCTAGCTTTTAGTAATGGCCCCTTATCATTGGGACCGTTGTTTTTAGCCCAGGTATATGGTTGCCTTCGAGACAAGCCAAAAACTATGTGGTCCACATAGGTGGTCCTTTGTGGTTGGTCCAACCTTGGGCCCAAGCCTACTTCACTGACTTGTGCCCCCGAGACCCTTACGCTCCCATAGGTGAGGGGATTTCTTGTTTTCTTGTGCAGCTCGCTCGCTATGACATCTACCTGCCTGTAGGATGGTCATTTGACCAATGCCTAGAGAGATAGGCGAGGGACTCAATGGACTCCCTTCCAAAGAAGGAATCTTGGTCCTGAATGATGCAGGAAACTGAACCTTCACAATAATGTCTCACTGGACATCAACTCCAAAATCTAGCACGCTATCTTAGGCCCCTACGATTTATTCCTTTATAACCAAATTCACCTTGGTGTAGAGACATATAAGCCTAGGTTGTTTTCCAAGCAATTCGGTATGGTCAAAGATATACTTTAATCAAGCCTAAGGACCAAGAGGACTTCCCTTCAACCTGCTTAGCTTCCAAAGCTTCATGCTCTAAACCAGGAAGTCAAATTCCTTCTTGTAGGTACATTCCATGTTTTTCGGCTTGGTACCAAGCCTATTAGCCCTCCTTGGAGGCTAGAGGTGCCAAGCAGTATTTTATACCCTTGTCTGAGCTTGAAAGTCCCAACTCAAGAAGAAGCCAACTAATAAGCATTAGGCCAACCCTTCAAAAAGAGTGATCAGGAAAACAGCCACTTCTGAAGCATACTTCAGTCTTATTTTAATGGCTTAAACACAGGCCGATATTTGTTCCTTTCTTTTTGCAGCAACTTTCAGGCAAAACTCAAAAGTGCAAGAACTAGGAGCTTTACTCAGATGTTGCAAGAGGAGTCCCCTCCAGGCACCTCTTCACCAGCCTCGAGATTGATGGCTCAAGAAAGAGGAAGAAGGATGTTGTCCCTCTAACTCTCCCCGCTACCACAAAAGAAGAAGAAGAAGAAGAAGAAGAAGAAGAAGAAGAAGAAGAAGAGATACTCATCTCATAATTAATTGGAGTCAAGCTCCCTGTATTGGCCTTTCTCATTTGGCATTCTCGTTCATTCCTTTCAAAGCAGCTTCTAACGATGGCCTTTTATAGCCACAGGAAGAGCCAGCTCCATATATCATGGAGATACCAGATTCTCCCTCTCGAGAGATTACAAGAGATCCCGACACTTAGTCATTTTGGTTGAGTACTAAAGAAGAAGGTGATATGGTTGTTTCAGTTATGGAGCCAATCAAAAGTCATATGGCTGTTTCAGTTATGGAGCCAATCAAAAGCCACCCCTGAAGAGGTTTCCTTCCATGCTATCTTGTGCAAGCTTCCTTTCGACTCTTAGGAGGCCCAACCTCTACTGAAGAGACTTCTAAAGGTAAAGGCCTATCTAGTTTCCTAATTCTTGATGATTCAAACAATGTTTGGTTCTAATATGCGAGCTGTATTCTCCAGAAGTTTCATTAGAGGAAGGTGTATCAATGGCTGACGAGCCAGCAACAGTTCCAACAATTGAGAGGAAGGTGTATCAATGGCTGACGAGCCAGCAACAGTTCCAACAATTAAGACACTTGTTGAAACATCATGGACGAATATAACATTAGAAGCTCCCCTAGTAGCAATGCCAATAGAGGCATAAAGGTCAAGGCATTCCTTTTAACCTTGGTTGTTCTCCAAAGTCAAAGTGTCGCCTAAATCTCTATTATTGTTAACCTTTTGCAGGGAACTTCTCCCAAAACCATTCCCTCCTCAAGGAAAGGGGAAATGTATTCTCCTCAGGAGAAGTTTGAAGACAGTGGTAGATTAGCTTTCTAGCAACTGGATCAAGAATCTCCCAAACTCCAATGGTTGAGAGAAATCACACCTCCCTATTTTAACGCTGGCTAAGGGGGCCACTTTTGAGGAGGCCATTTCACTGTTAAGATCCTTGAAAGAAGATCCAAAGGTGGCTCCTCTATTGCTAGGGAACTCAAGGTCCTTGAAGAGGGATTTCAGAAAATGAACCAAGATATCCTAGCCCTTCTTTTGCCAAGATGCCATTAGAAACCTTGGGCGCTCAGCTAGACTAGGTGGCATGCAGCTGTTATTCGAAGAGCTCTAAGTAGCAAGAAATATCTAGGACCATCAAACTAGAGGTATCCGAAGTCTAGAAGATGAGATCCACCATTAAGAGGAGAGGCTAAGCATCCTTAAAGAAGAGCTGATCTTATTGATACAACAACATACCTCTCAAGGTTTAGTGGTTAAAGGACTTGAAGAGGCCACTTTGGATGCTCAAAGGGACAATCAAGCCCTTCAAGAAATCCCTTTCACTTGATCGTAGGCTAATTGACAAAACCAGCCAACTATTTTCAAAAGAGGAATCCTTAGTGAGGATTATGACTCGACTCTTTTGATATTCCTTTTCTTTCTTTGATCTAATATGGAATATTAGTTTGTGAGAGAGATTCTCAAACCTAGTGACTTCTAGTAGGTGGTACGTGCGAGCTGCAGGTGGCACGTGAGGTGCTAGTGTTTTAGCACCATGGCTTCTCCTAGCGTGTGAGGGCACGTTTGTGATTTTACGGCGCTGGTGAAACCAATTTTGAACTCCTCGTGGTCTCCTCTTTCTAGTGGGATGTTCGGGGCACCAATCGAATCACTGGTCGGAGGGCAGAAACACAAGTGAGTGAGGGTGTTCGAGGTTAATGTTGATGGCTTGCGTAGGACACGCCCTCCAGTGATTTCTCATTGGGATCTCATTGTTCATCATCTTGACGGTTTCCTCTATTGGATTTCTTGCTTCTTGGATTGGTTGCCGCTTGCAGGGGTTGTTTTCACTCTCCTCGGCGCTTTTATCTCTTATAGAATTTCATCTGATTTTCTCTTTGTTTTGGAGCATTTGGTGGTACAAATCATCTCTCTCACCTCTTCTTGCTTCATTGTGATGCCTTGATTGCTTTGGGATGATTCTTAGGTAGTTTTTATATTAGGCTCGAGTTCCCCTATTTCGGTTTTTAACAAGGCATTTCTTGTTCACTGAATTCTTGTTGAGTTCTTGCTTACGCGTTGTTCTTGATTTTCTTGGCAAAGTTTCTTCTACTTCCTACCATAATTGGTTGTGTGGTAGTTTGTGTTCTTGCCACCATTGTTGCAGGTGAGGAAGCTTTTTTGCGGTGGTGGAAGTTGTGGTTGTGAAGGAGACTTTGTTAGATGATTGAAGGTTGTTACATGTTAGTTGCAACTTTCTCGTTTATTGCTTGATACTTTCTTGCATTACATTGATTGCTGTGCTCTCGAATTTTGTATGTCATGAATGAACCGGGCAACCCGGATACTTGCCCTCAATCTTTAGGCTGCTGGGGCTGTTTCGTCGACCCTTGGTGGTACTCTTCGATTTGTTTCCCCGAGGTTGGTGAAAGCGGAAGTCGTTACCACTATCACTGACAATGATGCAGCCCCGGCCCTTGAAAAATGGGGGCGATGTCTCAATGGCCGAATTATTGGGGGTCGTGTTGCTTATTCCCAATGTGTCTCTTTAACAAAGGTGCTTTGGGGAGCAAAAGGTCTCAAGTGCCTAATTGCCGATAAACTGGTCTATTACTTCCAATTCAAGTCAATAGCTAAGTCAGATTTTGTTCTCCGAGGTGGCCCTTGGACTCTTAATGGGCACTATCTCTCTCTCGAGCATTGGCGCTTGGATTTTGCTCCATGCATGACTTACCCCGTATTTCTATCTGGATCCAATTACATGGCCTCCTAGTCTTCTTATGGTCGGAAAAAGCTGAGCTCGATTGCTAGTGGCGTAGGTGACCCTCTTTTCATGGATCAACTGACCCTTAAGTGCTCTATGGTGAGCTAGCCCACATTTGTGTCCAAGTTGATGCTTGGGTTTACCCCCTGAAACTGTTGATGGCGGAGTACAATGATCGGCTTATTCCGGTAAGGGTTAAGTTCGAGGGATGCCGAAAGTATGCAAGAAATGTCATGTTTTCAGGCACATGTGTCACACCCCAAATACTGTAAGCATTGTTGAGCCTCCTGTCGAAGATCCGGTTGGGGTGGCCGGAAAGCGTCACCGCCGGCACAATCAAAGTCATAATGGGGTGGTGGGTGAAGGTGATTGCTGGGAGGCCCATGCAAGGCCTGCTTCACATGAGCTCACTACACTTAATGGGCCCACTATGGGGTCGTGAAGTGATTGGGACGGTGGAGGAGCTACTGTTGGGCTTGGAAGAGGTGTTGGGCCGGGGAGTAATGAAGGGGATGGGCTTGGGTGACATGAGGAGGTTGGGCTCAGGAGAAATGGATTTGGGCCGGGTGATGGGCTTGGGAGAGCTAGAAATACCGGTGGTGGGTTAGGGAAAAAGAGGATTGGAGTTGACCAGGTGATGGGCTGCGCAGTTCCCTTAGGCCGTGAGTTTTTTCCTTTGCTAGGCTGCGTGTCTTTGCCTTCTTTGGGCTGCACTTTTCCCTCCCTTTTGAGCCCAGTATTGGACCACATGATTTTTCATCTGGACCGAGTACTTTGGGCACCTCTTGTCCTGCTGGGCTTCTTCTTTCTGGAAAATGGGCCCATTTTTGGGGGGCTTTCTTCTCATGAAATACCTATTAATATTACTAGAGGAAATGGGCCAATTTTGGAAGGGCTTTCCCCTAGTGACTCACCGAGTACTACCACTAGGGGGGATGGGCCCGTTTTGGAGGGGCTTCCCATTGGTGCAATCTCTAGAGGAAATGGGCCCGTTTTGGAGGAGCTTTCTTCTAGTGAGTTACTTATTTCTCGTACTAGGGGAAATAAGCCCACTTTTGAGGGGCTTTCCTCTAGTTCGCCACTTACCTCTAGAGGGAACGGGCCCATCTTGGAGGGGCTTTCCTCTACGGGAGTTGAGCTATGCGTGGTAAGTGAGCCTGGTATTGAGTTTGGGTCCCTTGGAGCATGTGGGAGCGCAATAGAGGAAGAGTGTGTGGTTAGGCCCTTGGGATCATGTCATAGTGGGGCTGGATTTGGGCAATTTGGACCGCCACCATTGCAAGAGGCGGTGGAGGGAACTAGGTCGTGTGCTAGGGAGGTGGATATCATACATGGTAGGGAGGGGGTGTTTCTACAGATACTCGTACTATCCTTTCTGACTCTAGTTCTGTTTCTCTTCCCTCGAGAACTCTCACTGATTTTGTTCCCATTTCCTCTCCTCCATTTGGTTCTCATGCTTCCTACTCTCCTGATGTTCCTCGTGAGTTGGAGGAGCCTAAGGATGCCCTTATAGGGGTTACTATCCCTGATGTTCATACCTTGAATCAGACGGCAAGTGTGCCAAGCCTCAACATATTGACCCGGTTTGAGAGCTTATCGGATGCCTCCACTTCCTGATGTGTCGAGATTCCCGTGGTAGGCCATTGACTCTGGTGGGCATGCGCGCGGGTCTCCTCACTACAAAAAAAGTGACCATTACCAAAAGTAGTATTTCAGGTTCAGTTGGTAATGCTGGTCCAGTACCAACAGCAAAATGTTACTGTTGGTAATGACTCGGAAGGAGTAGGAAGTGAAAATAATAAAAACCTAGTCCCAACAAAAGTAGATTGCTGTTAGTATTGGTGTAGTCAATCCCAACAGAATAGATTTCTGTTGGTATTGACTAGCTCAATACCAATAGAAACAAATTCAATTGCTATTGACCAGCTCAATGTCAACAGAAATAAGTGCTGTTGGTATTGACTAACTTAATGCCGGTAGAAATAAGTATTGTTGGTATTGACTAGAACAATGTCTACAAAAATAAATTTTGTTGGTATTAACTAGATCATTACCAAATAAAATAAATTTTATTGGTATTGATTAAATTAGTATCAATAGATGTATTTAACAATAAACAAAATTTTGAAAAAATTAGTAATTATAAAAAATTTTATTAGAGTAATTTAGATTTTAAGTTTTGATATATCAATTTTATAGTGTCTTTTGTGAAATAATTTTTTAGTTAAAAACATAATTAAAAAATAGTTTAAATGACGATCTGTATTGGTGTAAGTAGGTCCCATTTTTATTCTTTCTTATCGTCATTTAGACTATTTTATAAAATATACATAACTTGTTGTATTAAAATATTATTTTACAAAATTTATGAACTAAAAAATTTGTACACTAAGCCTCATACTAGTAATAAGTTATAATTGAACATGTATTTTAAATAATTTATCTTTAAATAATAATAATAATAATAATGTTTTCAAAAATTTTTTATTTTCCCTCTTCACTTTCATTGTCCCTCCATTCTTTAATTTTATTTACTTATTTTATTTTTATATTTATACTTTACTTATTACCAAATTATAACATTCACTTACGTATCCTTACTTTACCCAATCTCTTCTCCAATCACCGGTTACCTTAAACAGTCGATCCTACCAGCTTGCACCGGCAACCACTATCCATGAGCTCCCCGATGCTCCACCACAACCACAAACACCACCCATTTGCATCCCTAATATCCCCAATTTTTTTTAAACAACCTAATATTCCCAATTTGTTTTCAAAAATTCAAAGACTTTGATAAAAAAAAAAAAATTTCAAAAACAAAGTTACTGTTGAAAGCATACCCATCCTCTTCTTCTTTTTATCTTCGTTCATTTTCATTTCTCTCTCTCTCTCCTTGACTCAAACCCAGCTCGCCGTCCCAGTGCCATCGCCGTTGCCGCTCGTCCCGCTCGCCTTGCAGTCGCCATCGCCGTCGCTGCTCACCCCGCTCGCCTTGCCGTCGCCGCTCACCCCGCTCGCCTTCCCGTTGCCATCGCCGTCGCCGCTCGCACTGCTCGCCGTTCCGTTGCCATCTCCGTCGCCGCTCGCTCACTTATCCTCTGTTTGCACCCCTCCCTCTCTTTTTCCGTTCACGTTTTCGTTAGTTTTTTCATTGATTTTTGTTGATTTTTCATATTGCTGTTGATTATGTCTTGAAATTGAACCCTAGACATTGTTTTAAAGTCAAAAAATAGGAACCCTAGACCTTATTTGCAACTCTTGAGATCAACCGATTTCTTCTTTTGTGAAAATAAACCCTAATTAACTTATATCACTATTTTTCTTAGGTAACTCTTTATTATTGTTAATTTAAGTTAAAATAGCTCCCAAAGTATAAAACCAACATTGGTGTTGACCTCTCAAGGTTTCCCTTTTCTCCATTTGTGGTAAGCTTATATCTATTGGTTGTAAATTTGAGTTATGGATTTCAGTTGTTTGAATTGAACGTACTTGACCTTTGTGGCAGTATGTTAAGTTTATGATATGCAATCTAGTTAGTTAAGCTAGAACCTTGCTTGGTTGGTTGTGAATTTCATAATTTCTGGAGTAATGTTCCAACTTATATGAACTTTGAATTGAACTTCACGGGTTAAATTCTATTCTGATAATGTATTTGTAAAACAATTCCAGATCAGACTGTCAACCACTAGGTTAAGATTTTTGAAAATTTTAATGCTCTAAAGCTAAACTGGGATGTTATCAAACGGTTGAGAAAGATTTGAGGCCTTAGTTGCTGATTTCATAGTTGATAGTTTCATAACATATGACTTCGAGCTCAAATGTAAAAATTTAGCTAAAAAGTTCTGGTTTGGTAATTGGTATTGGAATATCATGTTGAGCATATCATTTAGGCATGTCTAATCACTTTTCTCTGTTTCTTATTTTTTAGAATTAGTTGAAATGTTGTGAAATACCTTGGATTAGTATTCTATTATTTTAGTTAGGCCTTCAAATAAGTGCCATAAGGTAAGCCTTTTTACAGTTCATCGAATACTTATTGATTGGTTTATTGGCATAGCAACTTTCTATGTTCTTCATATGTTTCTTGTCATTATGAAAGTTTATGAGTATAGTGTGTATGATATTTTTAGGATAGAGGGTTAAATTAACAAAGTTCGATAGGTTTGTGCAAGTAATCTACTCTTTATATGTTATCTCTAGTTCTTTTATCAACAACTACATTAAAATGTGAAACATCCATGGGCTCTTCAATATATGTTTTAGTCTCTAGGTTTTGAAATTATACTCTAAATACCTACTTCTAACTTTCCATCATATCTTGCTTTCATTTTGTTATACAAGAAATGATTTTCCTATGTTCTTTGACATGGCATTCAGAACCATGAAAGTTTCTAAGACTTAGTTTAGTGCAAGTGTAATGGGCATTTGATTCCATGGTTATAATTCTTATGTCCACTAAACGATTCTTAGACACTAAGATACATATGTATTGGGCATTTGCTTTTAGTGAATTTGATTTCCTGCTTCAAAATCTTTTCGATGAACCATTGTTGTATAAAGTATAATTTTGTATATTTCAGCGATCAGTTGTGCTTTATTCCTTTGCTTCCAAAGAACTGTTTTTTCTAAACAAGTGTTGAGGTTTCTTGTTGCAGTTATTCTGATTTTGATATATGCTCTTGTTTCTTGTTATTCATCTTGAATAAATTATCTTGTAGGTCTTGTTGACAGGTTTTAGAAGCCTTCCACCACTTTTTGAAGCTCCTAGTGATGTTCATGGATTAACATTAGCAAGTAAGTGTATTAACTAGTATTTCTGTGATATAATTGAGTGAATCATATTGAGTGGATCATTTATTTGGCGTTTTTATTCTTTCTGTGATATAATTGAGTGAATCATATTGACTATTGTTACTTCTTAGAAACATTTTCTCCATTGGACTCAAATTTAGGTAATTCTGAAATGTATTGTAAATAGTTATAATGAAATAGATGTACTCAAGGTAGTCATGTGTTGCTTGTGTTTAATTTGATGACATGTGGGTTGTGTTCATTCCCTGTTTAAGAAGCCATTGTTTTGGAAAATGTATTTGTCAAGTTCGTGAATATAGGCACCCAAGCAAATTGTTATATAGTTTGGTGGATTTTGATAGATTACAAAATCTTTTTCTTCATATGTTTGATCCATTGGAAGCTAAATAGGGTTTGCAAATAAAGATTTTCAGATATGTTTGTGTCTGCTAGACCATGTGGGAGTTTCCTTTTGAAAGACTCATCCTTTATAACTAGCACATACTAGAAACCGTCTATACATAACTGGTTTTTGATGCGGATACTGATATATATATATAGTTCAATTGTTTGTGTGTATGTTTGATGTTTTTGATGTATTTATAAAGTATAATGAATTCATTTTTCATGTGATAATACTGCAGTTTGGTGAATATTTCTTGGGAGACAACTGCATTTGAGGGAAATATACATTGACATTATTGATGCTTATGAGTTAATAACCATATTAATTGGGAGCTCACATTCTTATGATTGTTTACCAATGAATAGCTCTAGAATGCATATGAATTTGCATGAGTTAGTACATGATGCTTATAAGTTAAGAGATGTAGAGGAAATCATGACATACTCCTTTCCAAATTCAGATATAGGAGTTGAACTTTCTGTTACATTATGCAAACATGAATGTTTTAGTGTCATAATATACTCCAATAGAAAGTCATGTTCTCTATTTACTAAGGAACTTCTTATGATGTTGTGTACAGGCTCTATGACAATGTTTTAGTGTAATAATTTTCCTTTATGCTAAAAAATTGAGATCGAGCTTATGTTGTTGTTTAATGTCTCTATTGGTCATTGTCATAGGAAAATGGAAGATCATTGGATGATGAGCTTAATCACGAATGTGAAGAGGAAGATTTGCCGATGAAGATTATGTGTTGGAAGATATATGATTTTGGTTGTTCTTGTTGTAGACAAATTGCTTAGAAATTTTTAGTAGATGATGGATTTTCTTTTTAGCTATATGTACTAGTTAGATTAAATTTTGGATGGAGTTTTAGATTTGTATTGGATGCTTTGCTTTTGTTGTGGATTAAACATGGATGGAGTTGTATACATTTTGGATGTAATGATAGATTTGATTATATAAATTGGTAAATTGTTGTGACGAGGTAATGCCACCCACAAACTATAGTTTTTATGTAGAGAGTCGCAATATGAAATTATTGCTGGTAATAACAAAATAAGCATTTGGTAGCATACCTTTTGCCAATAGATATTGTTTTGTCGGTAAAACTTTTACCAACAAAAAATTTTTTGTTGGTATATCATTTACCAATAAAGAATTTGTTATTGGTAATATCCTTTACCAATAGAAAACATTTTGCTGGAAATACCCTTTGCCAACAAAAAGCTTTTGTTGGTATAACTTTTACCAACAAATAAACAATTGTAGTTATTGTAGAGGTATTACCAACAATTTCAAATTTCTGTTGGTAAAGCCTTTACCAACAGTGGCAATACCAACAGTGTACGAACAGACCGATTTCTGTTGGTAAAGCCTTTACCAACAGAAAAATTGCCATTGCCAACAACAATCATACTGTTGGTAGTAGTCATTTTTTTTTGTAGTTCCTAATTGTTTCATCATAGTGGTTGGATGCTGGAACACTAGGGGGCCTCAACAACCTCAATTCTTCCCATGCAGTTTGCAATCGGATATCCTCCAGTCAGTTATCTGTTACTAGTTTGGACAGGAAAAAAACCAAATCATCTGGTGGAGAGGATGTGATTGCTCGTTGTGCTGATGAGTGAAGGTTTCTCTATGGTGGGGTATGTTCGTCTCGAAGTAGCATTATTGTTGCTTTAAACTCGGGAGTCTACCGTGTTGACCTAATTCAGGGAGGTGATCCGTTCCTTGTCATGTTTCTAATCTTTCTGGAGTTGTAGGCTTTCTTGCTAGATTTATTGACAGCTTTAACGAGCCTGGGAAACAACAACAACAACAACAACATCAAACCCAGTGCCTCCTTCTACGGGATTTTAATGCCATTCTTAGTCTGACTGATATATGTGGAGGCCCAGAGGATTGGCCTAGCCTCATGGATGATTTTCAAGAGTGTGTTACCGAGGCTGTGCTTATGGTTATTCCTTTTCTAGGCTTCATTTGACATGGTCCAACAATGCTGAGGATGACATATTGATCCTCAAGTGGCTTGATCGGTGCCTTGTTAGTGAGGGTTGGCTTCATAACTTCCCTATTGCATCTGCTGACATCCTTGCTCGCTAACATGTTTTGAACCATAGTGCCACTATTTTGACAGGGCTTAGTGAAGGTCATGCCGGGCGACTTCCACTCAAGTTTTTCAACTTCTAGGCCAATCATGAGGACTTCCTTCCCACTGCAAGGCGAGTCTGGGACACTTGTGTTGAGGGTAATTCAATGTATCAGCTCACTCAGAATATGAAGTTACTGAAGAGTGAGCTGAAGGCTCTTAACACCCACCATTTCAATCATATTTTGGCTAGAGTTGAGGTGGCTCACGATGCGTGGGCCATGGTTCAAAGGGCTCTAGATGAGGACCCTGAGAGTCCTGCCCTTCAATTAGAGGAGCGCCGCCTATTCGATGAGTATTCACACTTATATTGGGATGCGGAGGCATTCTATCATCAGAAGTCATGTATTGAGTGGCTTTCACTTAGAGATTAGAGCACTCTGTTCTTCCATTGACCTATGCTCCATTGGTAGGCCCAGAATTGGATCTAATCGATTATTGGTCCAGATGGTGTGAGGACATATGATCCCAGTTGATCTCTCGTACTGGGGTTACTTTCTTCCAGGAGCTGTTGACTGAGCCTAGTGGGCTGTTGACTGAGGATGTTTTGGAACTCCTTGAGGCATGCATTTCTGAGGATCAGGCTTGCCCACTATTCTCCTCGATCTCTGTTGTCGAGGTTCGTGATGCTCTCTTTTCTATTGGTGACAATAGGGCCCCGGGGCCTGATGGTTACACTTTCCTCTTTTTTAAGAGGGCTTAGGAGTTGGTGGGTGGAGCAGTTATCAGGGCTGTACAATCTTTCTTTAATTGAGGGCGCGTGCTAGGCGCCCTGAACACCACCAGGATTTGTATCATGCCTAAAGAAGAGACTTCCTCCACTTTCAGCGATTTCCACCCCATCTCCTATTGCAATGTCATCTATAAGTGCATTACAATGATCCTTGCAAACAGGATGAAGTTTGTCCATCCCGGGCTGATTGATTTTTGATAGCATCCTATTCACGTAGAAGTTAATGCGTGATTATCACCTTCAGCTCTCGCCTCATTGTGCACTGAAGGTTGACATCTGCAAAGCTTTTAATATAGTCCATTGGGATTCAATTCTAGCCGGTATGAGGAGTATGGGGATTCCCAAGATCATCATATCCGAGAGTGCCTTTCCAAACCCTGCTTTTCTGTCACCATCAATAGAGAACTTGAGGGCTTCTTCAAATTTGATCGAGGTGTTTATCGGGGTGACGCACTCTCTCCTTATCTATTTGTTGTAGCTATGGAGGGTCTCTGAGGTTTACTTCACCAAGCTATAAATGACCTATGGTTTTGTTATCATCCATGCTGTCATCGCACTAATTTGACGCACTTTTGCTTCACTGATAACCTGATGATCTTTTTTCAAGGTGATTTGGGTAGTGTCACAATTGTTTGTGAGGCTTTAGATGGCTTTGTTGTTCTTTTGGGGCTTTCCTTGACTATAGCAAAGAGTTCTGTTTTTCTGGCAGGATTTGATTCTATGACTCAGAAGGATATTCTTGGCTTTCTGGGATTCAGTCTTTGGCAGTGCCCAGTTTGGTATCTGGGAGTGCAACTCATTACTTCTCGGCTGTGGTACGTAGACTGCAAGTCGCTTCTAGTTGCATCCTCTTCCTTATTCGGCTATGGACCTCTTATTCTCGGTCATATGCTGGCCGCCTGCAACTCATTCGATTTGTACTTTTGGCTATTAGGGTCTACTGGTCAACGGTCTTCATGCTTTCGAAGACAGTGATCAGAAAGATTGAGTCGACTTTAGCGACATTCCTTTGGCGTGCCTCTTCACTGACCCCGTCGGGAGCGAAGGTAGCTTTGAGGCATTTGTGTTATCATAGACGGGAGAGAGTTCTAGGACATCATCATCTCGCTGAGTGGAACCAGGATTCTATTTGTCCATTGCCTCTGCCCTCATGAGATCTATCACGTCATTGGCAATGGCCTTGATATGACACTCTCGATTGATTATTAGTTGTTGTGCGGCAGTCTTTCGGAGTGTTTCCCTGCTTGACTGCTTGCCTCATCTGGGCTTCTGTGAGATTCTCGGGTCTAAGCCATTATTGAAAGTGTTCAGTGGAGATTTCCACAGGGTTGTTCGCAGCTCCGACCCATCTGGGACATGATTGACTTCTGTCATTAGGCTGGTGTGACGGATTCCATTCGATGGCTGGGTGACCCTTCGGTGATATTCACCACCAAGTCCACTTGGGAGATGTTGCACAGTAGGAGAGATGAGGACACTATTCATCACCTTCTATGGTTTCAAATTCATATTCTGAGGCGCTCCTTTTTTCTATGGCTTGCTTCTCGGAAGCGGCTTTGGGCTTAGGAACCTCTTCTACGGTTCAGAGCACCAGGGGTTCAGAGTGTTTGTGTTCTCTGTGGCTTTTCTGATGAGACTCGTGAGCACCTTTTCTTCGCTTGTGCCTTTTTTGCCTCAGTCTGGAGCTCCGTTATTCCGAGTAGATCTATTGCTTAACCTACCCTTTCTTAGGATGATCTCGTTACTTGGGCTGCTCAGCACCTCAGGGAGTGAGAGATTGGCAGTATCATAGCTCGACTCTGCCTCTCAGTGACCATGTACACTCTCTGGTGCGAGCGCAACCTTCGGGAGCAACGTTCACGGTCCAAATCAGTTGCGGCAATGCGAGAGGAGATTACAGGTTTGGTCAGGAGCCACTTACTCAGTGCTCCTTCGTTCAAAGGAGCTCACCGCCATGCCTCCTTGCTTCGGCAACGGGGCTTTGAGTATTAGTTCTTCCTTGTTTCCTTAGTTATGCATCGGCTACTTCTTGTATGGACTTTGTCTGAACTATGTTTTGATGTTGTTTCATCTTTGTAGGCTTTGGTCGTGTCCTAGGTTATGCCCCTTATAGCTGTACTATATTTCTTTCACATTCTTTGTCCCTGTAAAGAGATTTTGGCTTTACAAATTACTCACTTGTAATTTTTATTTTTATTTTTTTGTATGTAAGCCATATACTCTTTCGATAGCTAACAAAATACGCATTTTGTTCAATACATCTCTTAGATTGGTAGTTCTGTTTTTTTTCCCTCTTTTTTCTCTAGATTGAATTATCATGAGGCTGATCCTCAAGACATGTTTTTTCTAAAATTGAGCCCATGGCTCTGAGACTCTATACTCAAGGATTTCTTTATTAGAATCCTAGATTGATGGCACATATTTCTTTAAAACCTACCATCGATAGCCCTTGGGTGAGTCCTTGCATCTAGGTCTTGGAGTAAATAGGCATTACCTCAAAATACCTTTATTATTCTAAATGGGCCCTCCAAGTTTGGTGGAACATTTCTCAAATACTCGATCCTTCTGACCAATGCATTAAATGACTTTCAAGACAAGATCCTCTAAGTCAAAAGCCCTAGGTTTGACCTTTTTATTGTAGGCTTTAGCAACCATCTTCTTTTGAGTTTCCAATTTATGAAGAGCATCAAGCCTCACTTGGTTTAAATTAGTATGCTCGTCCATTAAGGACTGTTCAAATTCCAGTTTAGAAAACCTCAATTGATGAGCTAGTCTAATAGACGGAACTCGAACTTCCATTGGGAGCACAACATCGTGGCCATACTTCAGATGGAAAAGAGTTGTCCTAGTTGCATCTTGTTTAGATGTCCATTGCCCAACCCCTAAATGGCCATGGTTTAATAATAGCATGCATCTCAGCAACAGGGACTCTTGGCACATATCGATGTCTTTGGCATGCTCTACATCCCTTGGCATACTCTATGCAATCATCCATCACTAATGACCAGTAGTAGCCATAATGCATGACAAGCTAATGCATTTTGTTTCCATCTAGACGAGATCCACCAACAGGGGCTCCTACAATTACTAGCATTGCTTCATCCAAGTTAAGGCATTTTAGAAGCACTCCACCAGTGTCCTTTTAATATAACTCACCAGACTCAACATCCAAATGGAATCTATGAGCTGTCATTTTCATCTTACTGTCCTTAATGTATAAGTGGGGGTTCTTGAAGTAATCCATAAAGGGCTTCCTCTAGTCCTCTTTTTGATTTAGGGCAATTTGATTAGCCTCATAGTACTTTAATTTTTTACTTGGCATGTCTTCACCGATGAGGGTAAGGGACTCAGTGAACTCAATGTCATGATCCACAACCTTAGACTTGAGACCATGGTTTGTCCACCTCAAGTTCTAGGCAATTTGTACCTAGATGCCAACTGAGCCATGCCATTGGATGCCTTATTCTATTCCCTTGGAATATGCTCAAACTACACACCATTGAATATACTCAATAGTTTTTATACTACTGATAGGTATCGATTTGAGGTATCACTCAAACATTGAAATTCCCCATTTTACTTGGAAAATTACCAAATGCAAATCCTTTTAATGATAACATCAAGGACTTGCATTCCCAGAAGAGTTTGAAGGCCAATTATTAATGCATCATACTCTGCCATGTTGTTGGAACATTTACCCATCAAGGTGACAGCCAATTTAGTGATGATCCCATTAGGGGATTCTATCATGATTCCAACTACAACACTTGAATTGGCCCTCAAACTATCAAAGAATAGTTTCCATGGAACCAATTCTACAACTAGAAGTTGTTCTGGCTCATCATTTAAGCCAGTATGGATGTTTGGGTGGTAAGCCAAAAAGTCTGCTAAAGCTTGGCCGTTTACTTATTTTTGTGAGACATAAACCAACTCAAACTGAAGTAGAGGCAAGCTCTACTTATTCAGTTTCCCTCTGAGAAATTGACTATCTAGCATGTACTTAAGGACATCTGTCTAGGCAACCACATATATAGTAAACGCCAAGAAATAATGTCTCAATTTTATTGATGCATAAAACAAGGACAAACACAATTTTTCAATTGAGAAATAATTTATTCCATATTCATTTAGGCAACGGCTAAAGTAGAATACAACTTGTCAAAACCTTGTGCATTGTCTTGTTCAAGCAAATAACCAATAGATTTTTCATAAGTAGAAACATAGATCTTTAAAGGCTTGCCCTACTTTGGTAAAATAAATACCAACGGCCTAATTAAGTACTCCTTGATGGCCTCAAATGCAGCTAGTTGTGGCTCCTCCCACTTGAAGTCCTTTTCAGACTCGAGTCTCAGCAATAGAGAGAAGACGTTTGTTTTCCCTGTGACATTCAAGATAGAACGTCTTAGGAAGTTAACTTGTCCAAGGAAGCATTGAAGCTCCTTTTTGTATGAAGGAAGTTTGGCCTGTTGGATGGCCTTAGACTTATCATTATCCACGTCAATGCCCCTTTAGTGCACCAGAAACCCAAGAAAGTTTCCAGCCCGTACTCAAAAAGCATGTTTTAATGGACTCATTTTGAGGTTATGGGCCCTCATTCTAAGGAATGCACACCTTAAGTTCTCCAAGTGTTTGACTTGGGAATTTGATTCATGATGTCATCTATATAGACTTCCATAGTCTTGCCAATGAGTTTATAAAAGATCACGTTCATGGCTCTCTAGTAGATGGATCCAACATTCTTCAAACCAAAGGGCATAGCCGCCCATTCGATCATCCATATTAACCTAAGACACCTAAATGCCATTTTGTGAGTATTCTTCGAAGCAATTATGACATGGAAGAACCCATGGTAACCATCCATGAAGGACAAAACCTTATGCTTCGAGGTTGAGTCGATGTGCACATTAGCAATAGGCATTGGATATTTGTCCTTTGGTAGTAGCTCCAGAAAATTCTCAGATTGCCACATTTTAAATAATTAAGTCTTCTTGAGACTTAACAGTGACCCCCAACATATATGAAGGCAACACGTTGATAGCTGCGCCATTATCCACCAAGACCATGTTCACCAGAATGCCATCAATTTGGCCTTAATGTATAGAGGCTTGATGTGCTTATTCGCAACGTTAGGCCCATCAAGCATCATCCCCATTATGCTAGGTGTGTCATCAGGCAATGTGGATGTTGTAGCATTAACCTTAAAAGACAAAGGTTTGAGTTTATCTTTAGTGGCAACTTCTTCAGCCACAAGCTCCACTTGAGACTCCTCAGCTGATGCTGTCACATCACCCTAGAGACCTTCTTGAGAATCAACTGCCATGAACTCTAAGGGAAGAAGTAAGGAAGTTCTGACATCAACCTTTTCAAGGAGTGTCCCGAATTGTATTTAAATCCCTTGATCTGCTCCCTTTTCAAGGCTGTTAACCATGGATGTATTCTGATTCTGTTGTTAAGGATTGTGATTAGTTAGCATGTTCTATTTTTGCAGTTGGGCCTTAAGACCAACCTCTTGGGTATGAGATTCCTCCATAGGCTAGGGGGAAATCTTCTTTATGGAAATCATTCTTGATGTCAGACCATATTGGGTTCACACGATCTAGAGGTTCCAGTATGTTACTGTTAAGAGGGGAGTATTGCTCTTCATCCTTAATAGATTTCGACACTAGGGGGTCCTTAGAAAGCTAGTCTCTCGAACTTCTTGCATGCTGGCTCTTTAGTTGTATTAAGAGGTTTGGACTCTGCCATTGGATCATCAAGATCCATATGCACGGTTTGCTTGCACTTTTGGACCCTGGCATCTTCTTGAGAAAGCTTGGCCAAGCAAGTACTAAAAAAGGTCCTTCCCTGAGCTGCCTTTTTGCACACCTGCCTCCTTTACTGGATTCAAGTAAGGTTGGAAGGACTAACTGCCTCTTGATCGAGGTGATTCCTTCTCAAAACATTGTTGAACCTAACACCAGAAGGCTGATATTCTAACTGCTATAGTACCAAACTAGTGTCCATTTCTAGTAAGGTGTACTTTGGATTCCTCTAAGGATGCTTTGTCCTCGTGATGACCTCAGTCTTCAAGGGAGAATCCTTGACAGTATCACTTCTTCGAGATTTCTTAGATGGAATTTTCAATTCCAAAAGGTGTTTAGTGGGGAAAACATACCGAGGAAGCAACCTGAGTTTCCATAGCTTGTATTTTCCACAGCAATGTTGGCATGCCATATATGACATCCTTTCAAGATCATGAGATATTTTCTCTCGACTAGTCAAACTTTGAGAGGATCCCTAGTTGCTATTGTCAGCATAATGGCAAAGCTATTGTAGAGCTTGATCAACAAATTCTTAAACACAGTACACCTGTAGGTAGGATGGAGTTCGTTGATGTGCCAACAGCATATTCCATCATCGAGTGTGCATACCAATCTTGGGAATCCTAGTATTCCTCAATGACCAACTGCGTGAAAAGGTGGCTAGCCACTCGTGCCTTCTAATTGTCACTGAGAAACATTTTCCTCTTTTAAAGGGTAAAAGGGTTAGCGTGGACATAATAGGGCGCTTTTTTGTCAAAGGTCTTAACAACGTTGACCTAAAGAGGACTACGAACGGGGTCTTTATCCATGCCCATTCGTCCTTCGTCTGGGAAGATCAATTCCCTTGCTTCTATGGCATCTTAAAACATGTTTCTAAAGATCAACGTAGTTCTTTGTTGAATGGGTAAACAAATCATGCCACTTACTATATACCTTTCCCTTGTTAGAGTTCGGATCAAGTTTTATGCGTTTACCCCTAATCTTATGTTTGTTATTTTCCTCAAACCAATTGAATATTACATTGGCTCTAGAGAGGTTAAAAGAGTTTTTTTTTCCTCAAGTCTTTGGATTGATAGGACTTCCTGGCTTTAATATCCTTCTTGATCAAAGGATTCAAACCGCAGAAGGTCCTTTGACGTATTCAGCAACAGCAATCTCGTATGGAGGATTTTCTTCCCCTTGTACTAAGTCGTGTCAGAAAGTCCCATACATGCTATTATTCCTAAGGCTTTCTTCTTTAAAGATAGCCTTATGCCTAATGGCACATTCTTCCTGCCGCAAAAGCGTCATAAAGTTGGAGCCTTTGAATTTCTTCCTGAATTCAATACTGAAGCCATTTAAGGCCAACTAGGTGTCCTTAAGTTCAGAAAGGACCATGGTGCAGTTTAACCTGCCTCTCTTAAATCGGTTAATATGGCCTCTGTTGGGAAAAAGAATAAATTTTGTTGGAAAAATAAACTTTGATGCTGACTATTGGGTTCATAATTCTCAACCATGGTCACAACAGTAAGCACCTATTTGAGCACTTAGAGTAGGAGACTCTTCCCTCTCCATTAGCCCTCGGTCCAAGAGTCACACTTCGTGACACCTCACGTACAAGAGTTCCTGCAAATAGGCTTATCTATATAAACCCTTTGCCCTAATACCGATTGTTGGGACGAACTTCAAAAATTCTCCCTCCTTTCTTAAAGTTTACGCAGGGGAAGGGGTTAAGAATTCATAATTCTAAACCTGGGTTGATTTATATTCATAATTTTAAATCTTCAGATTTAAATCCACAAATCTAAATTCTTAATTTAGATCTACATCCCTTTTCTCTAATACATTTATAACAATACATAAGCTTAAACAGGCATAATAATGAATACTTTAAATAAGTAGAAAAGTGAAAACTAAAAGAAGAAGGAAAGAAGAACATACATGAAATTGCTCTAATTTTAAAGAATATCAAGAAAATCGAGAACTTGCAATCTTCTATGTAATGACCTCGAACTACCGGGAGGGTGGGCTTAAAATAATATTAAATTAAGGAAAGAAAATTTTGAACGGGAATTTTTCTCTCCAATTAGATCTCTAAAACAATTTCAGAAACCCAAAAATATTTGTTTCAATTGAATTTCAAACCTTTGGAATATGTACCTCTATTTATAGTGGAATACCAGAGTGAAAATAAGTTGGAAATTCGATGCAGGATTCGCGTACGACTAACAAAATGCATCGTTTCAATCAAAACGCTGCATTTCCTTGCACAGTTCATGCGTGTTTTAACTTATCATTGCGTTCCGCGTGTCAGCACGCGATTAGTCCGTGGCCGAAGGCACATATCCATCCCTTCTGACCATCAGCGCGTGACACATGTCGCGCACTGATTGGTCACTGGTGTTTGACACGATTAGCAACTATGCATTTGCAGTTCTTTTTTTTTTTTTTTTTTTTGCATTATTTCCCACATGTAAAATTTATCTTATGAATTTTAATTTTTCAAAATTATTTTATTTTATAATTTTTAACTTTTACCTATTTCATGAATAATGTTTGGCAAAACTAACTTTACCCATCTCATGGATAAATAATTCATCTCATGAATTCTTTAATATTTTTTCGTTGGCAATAAATACAGAGGCTTGCTCATGGACCTCAGGGACAATTTAAATCTAGCTCCAAATAGGTTAAATTAATCATCTCATGAAATAATTTAATTACCATTTAATGAGACTTAATTCCACTGAATAAATCTCATTGCACTCCAGACTTAAATTATTTATTCGATATCTCCCTAATAGACTATATTAATGATAACAACCCGTCAACTAGGTGTCTATGACAAAAGATAAATATAACCACCACCATTATCCTTCTCACAGCTTCTCCATTAGTTACCGACTCACCCTTTACTGAATAATTCATTTATACTTGAACACAGTCAAAGTATAAATTTCAAATGTTAAACACTTGGAGTACTTTGGCTAAAATTTTCGAACTATTAAAATATGAGAAAATCAACTAAGGGGACATCTGTATCTCATAAGAAACTGTAGATTCCCTGTTGAATACCTAATCCTTATCACAGTTCACACCAGTACCCAGTGTACGTGGGATTTCAGTTATTCGTTTAGACCTTTTTTTAGTACACCAAAGTAACTAACGCTCCATGCACAAGTCCAAAATACCCTCAGGATTTACAGTCATCATTCAAACAGTACAATATGAATTGCTCATCTCTGATAGTAGTCTAGAAATAAGTAATTCACATGGTCTAACTCAAAGTGTCAATCTTATTAAACACACTAACCTAACACTTTTGGATCTCCATCCACATGATCAGGACTAGTAATCTAAAGCGTCATATTGTAGTCTTAGCATTCAAGTGGTCCAAACTTGTCTTTGACTACGAGTTATTCAAATAACATTCCATACCAATTGTTTCAAGTCTATCTGTGGGTAAATCTCATTATCCACTAAGAACAAACATGTAAACTGCAATATTAGGACTACACCCATCTCATGGATGTCTCCAAAAGAAAATCACATACAGTATAAATGCTCCTTTTACAAAAATTTATCTAGGAAATTACTGGGACTTCAATTTTATTTATTAATTAAATAATATATCCAGAATGAATCTGGATTTCAGGACACTGTTCCTAACTATCTCCCACTTGTCCTAAATTTAGTTTATTACAAAGTCCATGCTCACCCCTTTTAAGTTTGAACCAAAGATCTACTAAGCCTAACCCTTAGTAAGCTCAAGTACTCTATTATGAAGTCAGCAATACAATACTGCTTGACATTCCTCTTACTAATGGCTCCCACTCCAATAGTAAAGACATGCTTAGACGTTGAACGTCTATCATTTTAATCTGACTGGAAGTCTTAAAACAATGTATCCAACTGGAACCAGCTCGGCACTTTGAAAGATCAGCATAGGATCTCTAGTTCTTCTTAAGAACTAGAGAAAGCACTTGATTGCCACCTAGTCCATTGAACCCAGGTTAGACTAACACCTGCTTATTATATCATAGCACATCAGACATCAAGTCTTGTGCACAACATGACATACCTGAGGCTCCCATTGCCGAAGCATATGGAATATTCCTCAATTGCTCCTCCTCTTGAGGTTTCCTAGAACACTACTCAACAAAAAGAGGGACTCCATACTATACCTTGACAACTTCTTGTTAGTAAAAGGGGCTGGAGAGAGACCCAACATCCTATTCTTATGACCTCGTAGAAGCTTAATTCTAAGAGTAGAACTAGCTTCTCCTATGTCTTTCATATTGAGCTATCATGACAACCAAGTCTTTACAACTAATGACACCCTCACATCATTCCTAATGAGTAGTGTATCATTGACATATAACACTAAGAAAGTTATTACTTTCTCTTAATGTCATTTGTACATTCATGGTTCGACCAACCGATTGCACAAAACTCGAAGACTTAATTGCTTCATTGTGGTTAAAAGGATCCGATTCAATGCCACGTTCTACCACTAAGGTTCTCGCTATTAACTTGTTAGGTGTCCTGACAAACCTCCCACCACACCTAAGCTCTCGTGTACCTGGAACATTTATTTTCCTTTTAGTAGGTGCATCTAATGCATCCACTATGTCTTAAGTTGTGTCTGGCTGTTTAGAACTAGTGCCATTTTCCTTTTAATACTATTTTGGTTTTGTTTCTGTAGCTTACTTGCAAAATGCTTCTCTAAGTATTTTGCATTGTATTTAAGCAAAACTTTTAAATCAAAAACTGTAGAAAAGATCATCCTTGTTCCTTTTATCTACAACACCATTCTGCTATGATGTACCCAGAGCAGAAAGTTGAGATCTTATCTCATTTGCAGTTAGGAAACCCAAAAATCACCCAAAACATATTCACCACCTCACTTGTTTACCTAATAGCTTTTAAAATTCAACTTTCTACTCTTTAAATTTCTCCAAGACGTTTGACTTATGTCCCATTAGGTAGACATATCCATGCCTTGAGTAATCATCACTAAATGTGATTATCCATACCCACCTCTTGCCAAAATATGTATTGGTCCACATACATCTATGTGAACCAGCTCAAGCAAATCACCAGCCTTGTTGCCTTTAATCTTAAAGACAGACCCGGTTATCTTCCTTTCTACGTAGGATTTGCAGACACGTAATGACCTCAAGTCCAAAGCCTCTAGCAATCCATCTTTTTCCAGTCTTTGGATCCTGTTCGAATTGGTGTGACCCAAACGCTGGTGCGAGGTGTAGGCATTATCACTTTCAGGGTGTTTTCTTTTAGAAGATTGAACAAGTGAACTTACGTTAGATTCATTTAAACAATTACCATAGTTTTAATAAGGAAATAACAAGAACAGATAATTTATTCATATACTTGTGCAAATAAACAATTTATTTCTCGTATTAAAATTTTCATTATCAAAATCAACTGAATAATAATTATCTAATAACTAAAATACAGAAATCAAATTCCTGTACAGCGAAGGTTTAAATAATCCATTCTTTAAAACAAAACTCTATTACTAAAGTCTAAGCTAACATGTCCTACACTTAAGACCACCATTATTATACTATCCCCGACCATCAAGCACAACACCCATCATGTAGCCTTTAGCCTAGCCTAAGCTCCTGCAACGAATTACTAATATGATCAGTTGAACCAGAGTCCACTCATCGGGAACCTGGTGCACTCTCAACTACGCATGACTCAACTAAGTGAGATATCAACATATCTCCACCAGATGGCTTAGTCTTTGTAGGAAGAGTAGCTATATACTTAGTATAGTTTCTCCCTCAGTGGCCTAGTTTTCTTGCAAAAGAAACACTTTTCTTCTGCTAACTTCCTTATGGACTTGGTTGCTACAATAGCAACCTTGCCCTTTCTTTTCTTTCTTATAGGCCCCTTGTGAGTAATGAGCAAGTCTAACTTATTTTTCAAGGAAAAGTGATTTGGTCCAGTGAGTACATTATATATTCGAAATCAAGTAAAGTTCGCCAGTCGTATCCATATCAAAAATACTGTAAATGCAAACATTTGTGTAACTGTCTAACAAGATTCATGTATAATGCAGTGATATATATTCTTTCAATTTAGCATACATAATAAGTCAAATATTCACCAAATTGTACTATCATGCATACAATGATGACCCAAACACACCACTCCTTACTCCCCGGCAATGGGGTCACACAAAGCTAGTTCGGGTGAGATCTATTCTCAATTTAACCTGTTTTCTTATAACTCTTACGAAACATGATTAATTCACCACTTTATCTTAGTCTCTAACATAACACAATAGAGCTCCTTGGGGAGGCTAATGCACCACGCTAATCAAGTGTAAACCATTACCTAAACCTGCATACAAATACACAAAATACTCCACGGCAGTGTGGTCGCATCTCTTCTTTGCACTTCAGTTTATCCTAATAGAGGTCGAACCCTGCAATCTGCAAATGGACATTCTCGACAAGGAGGTCTATCGATCTACTATACTACTAGATCGGTAATGGAGACCATGAGGTTACAACAATTGAAACCTCACTCTCACTTGATTTTTATAACCAGTGGTTTTTAATTAACTTGTTTTACAACCTAGATTATCTTATAATCCCCTTTAGAATCTTATTCTAAAAATAACCAAAAATTAATAAATTCACTATTTAAAATATTATCGTTTTACAATATAGATTATCTCATAATCTTGCTCTAGAAATCTAAATTTATTCAATAAAATTAATTAATTAATTAATTTTACTTTTAAAAACTGTATCATAGATTATCTCATAACCTATTATTTGGAATCCCATTCTAAAAACTAAATAAATTAATATAAATTAATTTTAATACAGAAATTTAGATTATCTCATAATCTATTTCTAGAATCTAATTCTAAAATCAAATTAATTAATAAAATTAATTTTATTTAAAGTTAGTAACAAATTAAAATTTAGACTATCACATAGTCTACTTTAGACTCTCATTCTAAGAGTTAAATAAGCTTAAACTATCGAATAGTCTAGTTTAGAATTTAATTCAAAAATTTAATTAATAAAATTTAACTTTTATTTTAAAAATAAACTTAGACTATCAAATAGTCTAGTTTAGAATTTAATTAATAAAATTTAACTTTTTTTTTAAAAATAAACTTAAATTAACTTTTATTTTAAATAATACTGATTTACAACTTAGATTATCTTATAATCTAATTTAAAATCGCATTCCAAAAGGAAATTAATTTATAATTATTAAGCAAATCAGTACTAACGTGTACACATCCCAAAAAAATAAATTTTTTTAAAAAAATTCTAACGCTGACGCTGACTTTAGCCTGACACGTGCTGATTTTTGCATGTCAAATTTTTTTTTTTAATTTTAAATCAAAATAATTTAATTTAAATTCAATAATTAAGTCTAATCACATTAGATTAATTCTACTCGATTTCATTATCTAATCTCATTAGATTACTCTTATCTGGTTTTATAAATCTTAACCAAACAATCATTGTCTCAGAATAAAGATCATGTAATCCCGAATTTATAGGTCGTTAGATCTGAATTAAAGATTAATTCTCTAACGATTTAAACAATTTGAATTATTACTATAAGCAACCTAGTTAATTATTAAATCTTTAAACTGATTTAAACAATTTAAATCGATACTTTAAATAACCTAGTTAACTATTAACTCTCTTAACCGATTTAAATAATTTAAATTGTTACTTTAAAATAAACTAATTAACAATTAATTACATTAGCGATTTAAACAATTTAAATCACTAATTCAAATAAGTTTTTTCTTCTTAATAAAATCTCTATTTCATTAAATCGCTGATCTATTTATTTTGATTTTGTTACACCTATTTATGTATATTATGAATGTAATCAGAGCCTGACCTTAATACCGATTATTGGGAAAAAGATTAAATTTTGTTGGAAAAATAAACTCTGATGCCAACAATTGGGTTTACAGTTCTCAACCACGGTCACAACAATAAGCACCTATTAGAGCACTTAGAGTAGGAGACTCTTCTCTCTACTTAAGCCCCGGCAGGAGAGTCACACTTTGTGATACCTCACATGCAAGAGTTCCCGGAAATATGTTTATCTCTATAAACCCTTTGCCCTAATATCGGTTGTTGGGGATAACTTCAAAAATTCTCCCTACTTTTTTACAGTTTATGCAGCAGAATGGGTTTAGAATTTATAATTCTATCCTAGGTTGATTTAAATTCATAATTTAAATCCACAGATCTACGTTCTTAATTTAGATCTATAGGCCTTTTTCATTAATACATTTATAACAATACATAAGCTTAAATAGGCATAAATAGAAAAGCAAAAACTAAAAGAAGAAGGAAAGAAGAACACACCTGGAATTGCTTCAATTATAAAGAATATAAACAAAATCGAGATCCTGCGATCTTCTACACAATGACCTCGAACTGCCCGGAGGGTGGGCTACGAAAAATATTAAACTGAGGAAAGAAAAATTTCAACGGAAATTTTTCTCTCCAATTAGATCTCTGAAACAATTTCAGAAACCCAAAATTATTTGTTTCAATTGGATGTCAAACTTTTGGAATAGGTATCTCTATTTATAATAGAATACCGCAGCAAAAATAAGCAGAAAATTTGATGTGGGATTCGCGTATAACTAACAAAATGCATCGTTTCAATCAAAAGCAAAATCGAAATGATGTGTTTCCTTGCACAGCTCACGCGTGTTTTGGCTTATCATTGCATGCCACGTGTCGACATGCGCTTAGTCCACCCCCGAAGGAGCGGATCTGTCCCTTCTGACCATCAACGCGGGACACGTGTCGCGCGCTGATTGGCCTCTAGCGTTTGACACGGATGGCAACTACGCATTTGCAGTTTTTTTTTTTTTTTTTATTTTTTTTTTTTTTTTTTGCTTTGTTTCCCACATGTAAAATTCATCTTATGAATTTCAATTTTAAAAATTATTTTATTTTACAATTTTTAATTTTTATCCATCTCATGAATAATATTTGGCCAAATTAACTTTATCCATCTCATGGATAAATAATTCATCTCATTAATTCTTTAATATTTTTCTGATGGCAATAAATACAGAGGCTTGCGCAGGGACCTTGGGGACAATTTAAATCGAGCTCCAAATGGGTTAAATTAATCATCTCATGAAATAATTTAATTACCATTTAATGAGACTTAATTCCACTAAATAAATCTCATTACATTCTAGACTTAAGTTATTTATTCAATATCTTCCTAATAGACTATACTGATGACAATAACCCCTCCACTAGATGTCCATGACAAGGGCTAAATATAACAACTACCATTATCCTTCTCACAGCTTCTCCATTAGTTACCAACTCGCCCTTCACTGAATAATTTATTTATACTTGAACACATTCACAGTATAAATTCCAAATGTCAAACACTTGGAATAATTTGGCTAAAATTTTTGAAATATTCAAATATTTGCAAATTAACTAAGGGGACATCTGTATCTCATAAGATACTATAGATTCCCTATTGAATACCTGATCCTTCTCGCACTTCACGCCGCTACCCAGTGTACGTGGGATTTCAGTAAGTCATTCAGACCTTACTTATAGTACATCAAAGTAACTAACGCTCCATGCACAAGTCCAGAATATCCTCAGGATTTAGAGCCGTCCTTTAAACAGTACAACATGAATTACTCATCTCTAATAGTAGTCTAGAAATAAGTAATTCACATGGTTCAACTTAGTGTGTCAAACTTATTAAACACACTAACCTAATAATTTTGGATCTCCATCGACATGACCAAGACTAGTCATCTAAAGTGTCACGTTATAGTCTTAGCATACAAGTGGTCCGAACTTATCTTCGACTACGGATTATTAGAATAACATCCCATACCATTTGTTCCAAGTCTATCTGTGGGTAAATCTCATTATCCATTTAAACAAACATGTAAAATGCAATCTGAAGACTGCACCCATCTCATGGATGTCTCCCAAAAAAAAAATAAATAAATAAATAACATGCAGCATAAATACTCGCTTATACAAATTTTTCTAGGAAACGACTGGGACTTCAATTTTATTTATTATTCAAATAATATATCCAGAATAAATCTAGATTTCAGGATATTGTTCCTAACAGTCTTCCATTGACTCGCTTTGCTTCTGTCTCATCCGAGCTAAGTCTAACATTGAAGTTCCTAATTCCATTCTCAGGAATTGGGCTTGGAATTACCTGGCCATATCATCCCAACTGCAAATAAAATTAAGGGGTAGGTTGATATACCCCAGGAAAGTGGCCCAGTTAGGGTTGTTCACGGGTTGGGTTTAGGTGGGTTGGGTCTAAAACCGTTGTGACCCATCCAACATTTGACCCATACCTAACCCAGACCCACAAAATGATAAGAAAATGGTTTTGAGTTGGGTTAAGTTGGGTAGGGCTGGGTAGGTCAGGGCATGTTGGGTGAACGTATAAACAAACATTCATTAAATTTTGAAAATTTTAACTTAAGGGCCTCGAGGGTTGACGATTTATCACATAGGTACGTTGACATTTTAATATATGCAATAAGATACCATAAGGTTTGAATATTTTATCACATTAGGTACCTTATATATTTGATGAATTTTTATAAGAATTTGACCAATTTTACACGTAAAATATTGATATTATATATAAATATGATAATATATATGTCACATCAATGTTTTCAACGAACATTTACTAGATTATGATAAAAAAAAAATTCATTGAATGTTGAAGAAACTATCAAAATATTGTTGAAATCGTGGATAAAGTTAGCATTTTTGGTAAAAAATAATTATCCAATTGTAATGAAATATGTTGTTGGAATCATGTTCAATTTTAGCATTTTCAAATAAAAATCTATCAAATTTTGATAAAGGGTACTTGATTGTATAATTCTTAAATTTAATATACATAAGTGATAAAATGTTTAAACTTCAAGGTACCTTATTGTATAATAAAACATAAGGGTACTTAGATAATACATGGTCAAACTTTAGGGCACCCAAGTGATGATTTCCTTTTATATTTTGATTTTCACCCATTTTAATTTGAATTTAATGTTATGTGTGTGTGTGTGTGTGTGTGTGTGTGTGTGTGTCTATATGTGTGTGTGTACATATATGTTGGAATTTGATTAAATTTACTAAGATTCTGACAAATTCTATATAGAATATGGTGATGTAGTACATGATTACAATGATAGATAAGCCATTTTAATATTTTTGGAAAACAATTGATGAATTATAATAAAAATTCCACCTAGTTTTGATATAGACTACTTACATATTACTAAAATCATGTGTGTTGCAAACTTTTTTTGGCAAAATCAAATTTCAATGATGATACTTATATATCATCGGCATCATGTTCCACTTCAACACTTTCTAAAGACAATTTATAGAATTTCAGGAAAAGGGCACCTAAATAAATAAAATTTTAAAACATCATGATAGCTATAAAATTTTAAAACATCATGATAGCTAAGTGATAAAATTTTTAAAGCTTAAGGTTCCCTATTGTATATATTGAAATATTAGAATACCTAGGTAATAAATAGTAAATCACGATGTAACTAGTGTTTATTAGCCTGGTATTTACCAGACAAGAGAAGGCTGCCTAGAGAAAGCAGACTAGAGAAGGCCGCCTTAACTTGAAAAGTCAAGTGTCAATCCCCTTAACTTGAGTAGGATTTTAAGACTATTAGGCGCGCTTATCATGACCTCATACCTTGAGCATACACACCAGGGCTACCATGGGATTCTTTGCCTTGTATTCAGCTTATTGGCCCTCTCATAAGACCATGATAGCGCTATAGTATTTTACAGGTTTCCCTGAAGATGTTGTAGCTATAGGTACTTTGATAATCTTAGTACCAGTTCCACAAGCAACATCAAAACACTACAAAGAACACGGCATTTCTCGGTGCTTTTTGAGAGCTTTCCCGGCACTTTAAAGCGTTAGCAAATAAGCAATCGGTGCTTTAAAAAGGCGCCAGAAATTTGGGCGTTAGAACAAAGCACAGGTACATTTTGCCAGCGCTTTACTGATGCTTTTTACTGGAGCTTCAAAGTGCCAGTAAATGAAAAAAAAAATAGAAAATGGATATATTGTGGTAGGAATTTTGTTGCACATTTTACTGGCGCTTTGATGTGCAGGTAAAGTTTAGAAAATTTATTGAGAAATACTGAATTTTACGAGGCAAAATTTCGAATATAACCAATCAAAATCATAGAAATTTTACAAATAGCTTATATTAAAAGAATTACAGTATCACAGTTGTTTTATGCAAAATTAAAAAAACACATTTAAATTACACAAACACAAATTAACATTAACCTTACCATATGCCAAAAGATTTGAATATAACCAATCAAAATCATAATTTATAGTGCAATGTTTTTAAACACAACATCCTATCTTAGAATCTACAAAAGATAAACACCGAATTATCAAAAATGCATAGTACTGTTTAACACTCAAAAAAATTTTAAACACAAAAGAAACTTCATCAATTTTCATTGTCTTCAAATCTTTGTAACTTCATATCTCCCTTTGTAAAGACAAGCCCATCGAACATAACCAGATGATGAAGTGGAAGCCTCAAGAGAAAACTAGTAGATTCAATCATCGCAAAACAAACATGTAATACTAATGACGCTTAATCATAATGTAACATTACCGAACAAACAACCATCATAGTACCACAAGCGCTCCCACCGAAGCAACAACATTATTGAAAACAAATGAAAATATTAGTCTTATCATTAAATCACCCCACATGCTTAACATCCAATAGTTTGCAATTACAAGTCATCATTTCTAACCATGCATATTGCAGTATCACCCATTCACAATGCATAATTACTTACAGAACTCCATAATACATATTCACAACCACAGGAATCATGGATTTAAGTTTTTAATCCAAAAATGATATCAACGTCTTCAATAATTGTCCACCAAATAGCACTATTTTTACCATGATGATTTAGAAAATGAGACTTATAGTAAAGTTTAATGAGATGGTAGAAATACTGAATACTAATTTGTAGAAGTCCCTTGAGCATTCATTTTCTCAATGTAGTCTTCTAGTTCTCTAATCTTCTTACTAGCTTGAACTAATTCCGAGCATAATGCATTGACTTGATCATTGGATGTTGAGCATCCTCTTTTGGCCAACTCTTCTCAAACCCCACTCACTTCAGATGGGCTAAATCTATGACCATACCCTCTTACTCATCCACACTACCACAAAGTAGGCTTATGACAATGGTTCATTGGCAACGGTTCTAAAACCGTTGCCAAAGCAAACTTTACGCAACAATTTTAAAACTGTTGCATAAGGGTATCTATGGTAATGGTTTTTGTAATGAAAATATAACCATAGCACATAGTTATCTACCTTAACAGTTTGCTGCAATGATTTTTCAAATAATATTTATCGCAATAGTTTAGAACCGCTGCCTATTCTCATGGGTGCCAAGGTTAAATTTTGTGAATGTAATTTATATATCTATATATATATATATATATATATATATATATATATATATATATATATATATATATATATATTTTAACCCTAATTTTTATATCTTCCACCTATATCTTAATTCTAGCTAGAGTATCATCTAATACGGTGAACTAACACCCCATATCAGATCCCGTATACATGTTCTAATATGACGATTCAATGCATCATATTAGGTCTAGTGTAATTTGGGGAGTTAATGCGCCGTCCCTACTAGAAATTTGCTTACTTGCGGCAACTCTTCACAACAGGAAGTAAAGAATGTCGTAAATGGCAAGGAAATTATGATGGGAATAACAATCACCATGAAATTAAAAAACTATGTTCAATCTACTGCAATATTTACAACCCATAGTAAATTATGAGTTTTCACTTGTCGCAAATTACATTGTAAAGGTCCAAAAATGGAGGGAAGTTGTAAAAATTTATAAAATTTGGATAAATTACACATTACAAAATTATGACTTTTTTTTTGCAACTCATTGTCTAGCTACTACTCTTTCTCTCTCTCACTTGCTCTGCTCCACCGTCTCCCTCTCTCTGGTCATCTTGGGTCGTTTTTTGTCGTCTCTGGCAGTTTTCGCTGCTCCTGTGTCTCCTTCGCTTGTTAGTTTTTCCTCCTTCGCTGCCTCCAGTCGTCTACAGTAAACTCTCTCTCTCTCTCTCTCTCTTTTTCTTCCTTTTGTTTAGTTCATGATGTTTTAGCTTGTTTTGTTTTTCATTTAATTGTTTTTAAATTTGTGTTCTTTAGTAATAGAATGACAAAGCTAGGGTTTTGGTGATGGTGAGCCCTACATTTTGTGTAAAAGAGGAAAACGTAATTTAGAGCCCTAGATTTTGTCTGACTGAGGGAGGGAGGACAGATTGAGAAAGGGAGAGGACAGAGTCGAGATTGAGAGAGGAGAGGACAGAGTCGAGATTGAGAGAGGAGAGGACAGAATAGAATAGTGATGGTGAGCCCTAGATTTTGTGTAAAAGAGGAAGACATGTTAGTCTCTTTTTTAGTAAACTTGTTAGTTCATACAAGGGTATAAGTGTTGGAAAAATAATACAAGAAAAATAGGATAAATAAAATAGAAAACTAAGTGGGATAGCAAAATACCACATCTTACGTAGACAAAAGATGGGAGAGCTTTTGGGTTTATATTGGGTTTGTTAAGGTCATCCTTTGAACTAATTCCTAGTTGAGAGAATGGAAACCACATGCGGGGGCGCGACGCCTGCCCGCCGTGCCGTGCTCGGGCGAGGGTGTGGGTCGTTTTTTTACTACCAGGTATATTTATTTTGCGGATAAAAAATAAATCTGTTAACCTCACAGCATTAACGTTGAAATATTAAAACTGTTCGGAGATACTGAGTGCTTAAATTTCGGCCACTTTCTAAAACAGCTGCTAACATCCCTTGTTTTTCTGGGTTCGGGTACTGCCTTCTTCTACTATAAAATACATGCATTTGCTGCTCTATATCAGCATCAAAAACACAACAATATTATTTCCATTTCTCTTAACGCTTCGGTCTTCACCTTTTTCCTCTCCAAATACTGGGCAAAGTTCTTACGGGTCTCCTACCTGGTCGCTATTAAGTACACGTTAGTGGTCGAACCGTGTTAATCCTGGAGGACGGTCGCCTGTACAACTGTTTGCACCGAAGCAGTGGCAAAATCGTCTTTTAGGGTAGTGGTACTTTCCACGACACGGTGACTTCGGTATTATATTCAATCTTTTAATTTTTCCGTAATTTGATTGCTGTGTTTAGATATATTGCTAGTTTCTGTCTGAAAAATTTGCTCAAATTGCTGCATAATTTTTACAGCATTTATTGCGTAATTTAACTATAAATTTATTGTATAATTTTATAGCATTTAACTGCAAAATTTACTGTATTTTTCCTGCGTATTTTGACTGCATTTTTCTGTGTATTCCGACCGTACTTTCCCTGTGTACCTTTCTGTGTGTTTTCACTGCAGTATTGTCCAGATTATTTTCCTTTATTTTACTGCATGTATTTGGTCGGTATCGCTACGGGTACTGTTAAATTTTTACATCAATCTAAAAGACGATTTGTTTGTATTACCTGTTTCACTGATTTCTGCTAGAAAAAAAAAATAATAATTGCTGAAATAATTTGCTGCAACACTGTCGCTGTAATTTACTGCTACAGTTTCGCTTAACTATATTTAAACATGGCAACCAAAATTTCCTCTTCCTGACATGTCTAAAGTTGAACCACTTGACGGAAAAAATTATAAACGATGGTCTCAGAAAATCTTATTTTTCCTCCAACAAGTTTGTATCGATTACGTACTCTATGAAAAAAGGGAGCCTGATGGTGAAAATGAGAAAAAAGCCTATCAAGAAAAATTCACCGTAGACAATCAAACTTGTAAAGGAAATTTGTTACATTATATGAGTGACGGTCTTTTTGATATTTATGTAAAACTGGAATCAAATATGGGATTCTCTACAGAAAAAATATGGAGGTGATGATGCAAGGACTAGAAAATATGTTGTTAGTAAGTGGCTAGATTTCAAATTCATGGACAATAAACCGATAATTGATCAAGTCCATGAATATGAAAACATAGTAACTACTCTATTATCAGAAGTTCTTAAAATTTATGAAATTACACAAGCATATATTTAAATTGAAAAACTTTCACCTTCCTGAAAGGATTATAGAAACCAACTTATGCACAAAAAGAAAGACCTGAAAATAGACTTAAAGACAAGAGGTATTCATATTCAGATCTTTCTAAGGCTAACATTGTAGAAGCGAGGGCCAATGCATCTGATAGGTTTAAAAATAAAGGAAAGAAGCACTATTCAAGTTTCAAACCTGGTGGAAAAATCCAAAAGCCAAACAGCAAATTTCTCGGAGACTGTTATCACTATGGAAAACGTGGACATATGGCTCGAGATTGCATAATCAAAAAGAACCAGTCTAAGGATCCAAAGCACAAAGCTCATCTTGTAGAAACAGAAAACATTGTAGCTGTTGTCTCAGAGGTGAACCTGGTAAACAATATGACTGAATGGATCGTGGACACCGGGGCTACCAGGCATATCTGGGCAAACCGAAGTATGTTACAAGAATACCAGAAATTGACCAATGGGGAAGTAGTCTTCATGGGCGATTCTGCGACAGCACCTATCCTCGGAAAAGGAAAGATCTCTCTAAAACTCACCTCTGGAGAATTTCTTACTTTAACGAATGTGCTGCATGTGTCTGAAATGTGTAGGAATCTGATCTCGTCTCTTGATTAAAGCTGGTTTGAAATTATCATTTGATTCAGATAAACTAGTCATAACTAGGAATGGTGAATTTGTGGGCAAGGGTTTTTGTAATGATGGTTTGTTTGTCCTTGATGCTATTTCCATAAATGATAATGCAAGTACATCTTCTGCTTATATCGTTGAATCACTTGAATTGTGGCATGCTCGCTTAGGACACATAAATGTTGAATCAGTTAAACGACTTAAGAAAATGAATATGATTCCCAACTTCAGTAATACCAGCTTTAATAAGTGTGAAGTATGTGTACAAGCTAATTATGCTAAAAAACACACTATATGTCTATCAAGAGACAATCTAAACTTCTTGAGCTAGTCCACACTGACTTAGGAGACTATAAAAGCCTAGTGAGTAGAGGTGAAAAAAGATATTACATGACCTTTGTAGATGATTGCTCTAGATACTCAATGGTATATCTCCTAAGTACTAAAGATGAAGCCGAAGAAATGTTTTTGAAATATAAAGCTGAAGTAGAAAATCAACTAGGAAGGAAGATAAAAAGAGTTAGGTCCAATAGAGGAAGAGAATATGATCCAACCTCTCTAGAAAAATTTTGTGAGGAAAATGGAATAATACATGAGCGAAGCCCTTCTTACTGTCTACAATCTAACGACATCGCTGAAAGGAAAAATAGAACTTTAAAGAACATGATGAATACAATGTTAATTAGCTCCGGACTACCTGATAACATGTGGGGGGAGGCGATCTTATCTGCTTGTCATGTGCTAAATAAAGTTCCTCATAAAAAGGTAGATAAAACCCCATATGAAATGTCGAAAGGTCATGCACCTAATCTAAAATACATGAAAGTGTGGGGGTGCCTAGCCAAGGTTGGATTACCTGACTTTAAATGAAGTAAAATTGGACCTAAGACTGTTGATTCTATTTTCATTGGGTATGCTTATCATAGTGCCGCTTATCGTTTTTTAATTAAGGGTCTAACAACTCATATGCATGTGGCAATATCATTGAGTCTAGAATAGCTGAATTCTTTGAACATATATTCCCCTTGAAATCTAATGATGCACATTCATCTAGTTTTCCTTCTCATAATATGACTGTTAACCATGATCATACCAACGATATAGATACTCCTGAAACTAGAAGGAGTAAAAGAGCTAGGAAAGAAACTAACTTTGGGCCCGGTTATGTTACTACTTTCCTGACAGAAAATAACTCCATAAATGAAGAAATAGTAAGTGTCTATATGTTAGAAGAAGACCCTAAAACTTACGATGAGGCTATTAGATCAGTTGACTCTACCTTTTGGAAAGAGGCCATTAATAGCGAACTAGAATCAATTCTAAGCAATCACACATGGGAACTGGTAGACCTTCCAAGAGGTTGTAAACCAATAGGTTGTAAGTGGGTCTTCAGAAGAAAAATGAAGGCTGATGGGTCAATAGATAAGTTTAAGGCAAGGTTAGTGGCTAAGGGTTACACCCAAAAAAAGGGGTTAGATTATTTCGATACTTATTCGCCCGTCGCTAAAATAGCCACAATTAGAACCTTGATTGCCCTTGCATCTGCTTATGATTTGGTGATATATCAAATGGATGTTAAAACCGCTTTTCTTAATGATGACCTAGACGAAGAGATTTATATGGAACAACCTGAGGGTTTCGTCGTCCTTGGTAATGAAAAGAAAGTTTGTAAACTTATAAAATCTCTATATGGTCTCAAACAGGCACCTAAACAGTGGCATGAGAAATTCAATAGCATGCTAGTAGCCAACAATTTCCATGTAAATAATGGAGACTCTTGTGTGTATATTAAGACTAATTCGAATGGTTGCATAATAATATGTCTATATGTTGATGATATGTTAATATTTGGCACAAACTTGAATGTCGTTAATGAAACGAAAAACTTTCTATACTCTAAATTTGATATGAAAGATATGGATGAAGCAGACGTGATTCTAGGAGTTAAAATCATGAAAACTCCCAAAGGTATAAGCTGAATCAGTCTCACTATGTTGAGAAGATACTTAGAAAGTTTGACATATTTAATGCTGATATTGTTAGAACACCCTATGATCCCAGTGTACATCTAATGAAACATAAAGGTGTTGCTATGTGCCAAACTGAGTATGCTAAAATAATTGGCAGTGTTATGTTTTTGAAGAACTGTACTTGACCTGATATTGCATATGCTGTGAGTAGACTCGGTAGATACACACATAATCCTAATCAATAGCACTGGAACGCATTAAAAAGGTTTCTTAAATATTTAAAAGGAACTATGGATTGGGGACTTTACTACAGTAAGTTTCCCGTTGTTTTAGAAGGATATTGTGACGCCAATTGGGTGTCTAATAATGATGAAATTAACTTCACTAGTGGATATGTGTTCACTCCAACTGAAGGTGCTATATCCTAGAAATCGTCGAAGCAATCTTGTACTGCTACGTCTACTATGGAGTCTGAGTTTATTGCTCTTGAGTTGGCAGGTCATGAAGCCGAGAGGCTAAGAAGTTTATTGGTAGATGTGCCATTGTGGGGGTTTTCAGCTTCGTCAGTATCACTTCACTGTGATAGTCAAGCTGCAATTGATGTGGCAAAGAACAAAATATACAATGGCAAGTGGAGACACATTCGTCTGAGGCATAAGATCGTGAAGGATCTTTAAGAAAGTGGAGTGATATCACTAGACTATGTAAAGTCAGAAAAGAATCTTGCGGATCCGTTGACAAAAGGCTTTTGTCGTAAAATGATTGTAGAAACATCGAGGGGGATGGGATTAAAGTCTGTACATGAATAAATTGTGATGTATCCAACCTGGTTTTTACAGGTTCAATGTGAAAAGTCATAGTTTTATTCTAGAAATGCACTGTGTTTTAAGTTGTTTCTCCCTATGGTGTGATAGTGCAGAAACGGGTCCATAGCCATACATTTGGTAGTGTAAGCAAGGCTTGCACTTGATGGACACTGTTTGTATGTTACCAAAGGGTGAGGTTGAGCTTTAGCTCTTAATGGACCCATATCCATATGTTTGGTTGTGTGCGGTAACACACACTTGATGGAATCCACCTATGTAGGTGTGGGAGTGTGGCCACTCCCTATGAACGATTAAGACTTGCCTTCTAGAGCGCCTATGAACATCCAGAACGAGCGCATGGCCGATAAAAGGCGCCAAATCACAGGAGTTGCCGAGATCTGGAGTTTGGTATGTGTCTAAGTGGAAGATCATACAACCCCTTGTGAAGTTCAAGACGAAAGTCACCTTACAAGATGTTGGTCTTAAGCTTGGGTTACACTACGTGACGATTCAAGTCGCAAGACATCGGCATTGAAAAACTAAACTCCCTTTGCCCAATCCATCTTTCTTTTTCTTCTATTCTTGTATTCTTTGTGGGGGATTGTTGGAAAAATAATACAAGAAAAATAGGATAAATAAAATAAAAAACTAAGTGGGATAGCAAAATACCACATCCCATATAGACAAAAGATGGGAGAGCTTTTGGGTTTATATATAGGTTTGTTAAGGTCATCCTTTGAACTAATTCCAATATGAGAGAATGGACACCACACGCGCGCGCGCGCCGCCCGTCAGCCGTGCCGTGCTCGGGCGAGGGTGTGGGTCGTTTTTTTACTACTAGGTATATTTATTTAGAGGATACAAAATAAATCTGTTAACCTCACAGCATTAACGTTGAAATATTAAAACTGTTCGGAGATACTGGGTGCTTAAATTTCGGCAACTTTCTAAAACCGCCGCTAATTCCCTGGTTTTTCTGGGTTCGGGTACTGCCTTCTTCTACTATAAAATACATACATTTGCTTCTCTGTATCAGTATCAAAAATACAACAATATTATTTCCATTTCTCTTAACCCTTCGGTCTTCACCTTTTTCCTCTCCAAATACTGGGCAAAGTTCTTACGGGTGTCCTACCCGGTCGCTGTCGAGTGCACGTTAGTGGTCGAACCGTGTTAATCCTGGAGGACGGCCGCCTGTAAAACTGTTTGCACCGAAGCAGTGATGAAATCGTCTTTTAGGGCAGTGGTACTTTCCACGACACGATGACATCGGTATTATATTCAATCTCTTAATTTTTCCGTAATTTGATTGTTGTGTTTAGATATATTGCTAGTTTCTTTCTGAAAAATTTGCTCAAATTGCTGCGTAATTTTTACAGCATTTATTGCCTAATTTAACAGAAAATTTACTGCATAATTTCACAGTATTTAACTGCAAAATTTGCTGTATTTTTCCTGCATATTTTGACTGCATTTTTTTGCGTATTCTGGCTATTTTCCCTGCGTACTTTTTTGCGTATTTTCACTGTAGTATTTTCCATATTATTTTCCTGTATTTTACTGCATTTATTTGGTCGGTATCGCTGCGGGTACTGTTAAATTTTTGCATCAATAAGGTATGCATATTACATTTGTATAATATGTATTCTTAGTACTCAGTAATTTAGAGCCCTAGATTTTGTCTGATTCAAGTTCAACTAGAGCCCTTGGTTATTATTCATGGTCATACTTGATTTTGAGTGAACTTCACTTGTTAGTTGCATTTTCACTAGCTTTCACCATTCCTTCAAGTAATCCAAATTTTATTGAATTTTTCAAAAGTTATGGCTCTTAATGAGCTAGGCTTAAACCCTACACTTCCATATATCAATTGTCTAAGTTACAAAGGTAAAGACTAACCAACACTCCTAATAGAGGCCCTCTTAAGAAAGGGAGCCCAGGGGCATGAACTCTAGCAATAGAAAGGTGAGTATTGGAGGAAGCATGATCAAGTGTATTTTGGCTGGTTACTCCGGAGTACCACCAAGTGAGGATTTTACTTTCTGTGAGCATTTCAAATAATTATTAAGCATGGCTACAAACAACTTCTGTCATTACTCAATCGATTATCAGGGTATTATGAATCTGAATTGCATGTTGCTGTTACATGTGCTTTGTTATACTAGTCATACTAGGTTGGAGTGCTAGTTTAGGATTCCTTTTCTTTGCCTTATTCTAACCTAAATGAAATCTAGCTTGTTGGATGTACTCTTAGAATTCAATTCTGATGTAGACTTGTTGAAGTGTTGGTAAGACCAGAAACATTGCTTATGTGAATCTCTTGTCCAAGTGTAATGTTGTTTCTAGGTGGCTTCACATTTATCTACTTTATAATCATTTAGCAAGAGCCATTTCTAAGAGAAAACGTCAACATATGGATAAAATCATATAGTCTTTCTTATCTTTTTTAATAATAGATTGTCGTTCATTTATATATTGTGTGTTTGTTTTTCCATCGAACATAATTATTTTAAATAGTTTTACCTTTTTTTTAAATATCAATGCGGATTGACGTACGAGTTGATTTGAAGGAAGACCAAACTTAATGATCAAATCATGTTGGAGTGTTAAATTGAAAAATATTTCCATGGTGAGAATGTGCTTTGTTGCTTCATGGGGTTGCCTTATTCCTTCAGTGAGGATATTTCATCCCTTATAATCCATATATGTACATTAAGTTAGGCTGTAACTAGTCGAAGCCAATTCTAATGCACTAGGTTAACTCATAGCTAACTTTGTATTATTTTGTCATTTCTAATTTTACTTTTTAAAAACTAAAATCGATTCTTTTTAGGAAAAACATGGTTACTTCAAGCTCGGTAGATAGTGAAAGGACAACATCTAAGTCTTCCAGGAGATTCCTAGCTCAAAATTGTGAGTTCTTTGCGCTGATTGTGTAAGTTTCACTCTAAATTGTGCTTAGACTCTTATTTTTGGCCCTATATCAGTGAAAATGTTCTCAATCGAACCTAGAATGTGAATGTGTTTTTTTGCCCTAAATCGTTGTCTCATTTCAACTTAAAATCATTGTACTGTGTTCATTGTGTTTGTTTTCTACCCTAAATCGTGATTATTCTCTAATTTTCAGCTTGAAATCATTAAAATGTGCTGACTGTCTATGTTTTGTGCCCTAAATCGTGATTATTCTTTAATTTTCAGCTTGAAATCATTGAAGTGTGTTGGTTGTCTAAGTTTTGTCCCCCTAAATCTTGATTATTCTTTAATTTTCTACTTGAAATCATTGAAATGTGTTGATTATCTATGTTTTGTGCTCTAAATCGTAACTATTTTCTACTTTTTAGCTTGAAATCATTGAAATGTTTTGATTGTCTATGTTTTTACCCTAAATCATGATTATTCTTTAATTTTGAGCTTGAAATAATTGTAATGTGTTGATTGTCTACATTTTGTGCCCTAAATTCTAATTTTTAGCTTAAAATCATTGAAATGTGTTGATTGTCTGTGTTTTGTGCATTAAATCATGATTATTCTCTAATTTTTGGCTCGAAATCATTGAAATGTGTTCATTGTCTATGTTTTTTTGTCCTAAATCATGATTACTCTCTAATTTTCAGCTTGCAATCATGTTCTTATCTTGTGTCCTAGATCATGATTATTCTCTAATATGCAGTTGAATGAATTTCTTACCAATGAGTTTGCTTCTAAGGTCAAGGGAAAGAAAAAGAGAGGCAACTTTGTTGCTCATGTAGTAAGTGTATTTTCAAATTTTTGGGGTTAAGAAATGAGCTCTAGGATCATCTGATTGCCAATGGTTTTGTAGGAAAGTATGATCAACATTTCCATGGGGATGGGTCTTTGTCAAATAATCGAAAGTTGGTTTGGAGACTTATGGTCAAATGAGAGCTCTCTTCAGGCACTACAACAGCTTAACAGCACGGATATTAATAATAGACCAAAAGAACATATTTTGACTATGTATGTTTCATAATTTTTTTTGTGACATGTTTTCTCATATGGTTTTTTACAGAATGTTGCTAGAATCAATAGACCTGATTCACTTATTTAGAAACATAGGCACAATGCTGGTAAAACAAGCTCTCAAAAATTAGTCATGGGTTGGTAAAAGAGCTCTCTAATTGTTATTTCTAATATGGCCATTGCTACAATTAGAACAAACTAAGATTTTATTGCAACTTCTTGCTTTGGTGTCATTTGTAGCAACAAGCAGATCTTGATAAGCAATCCCCTTTCAAGCAGAAATGTTCATGCTGACATGCAAGCACACCTTATAGAGAATACAAAGAGAATGTAGCGAGTACTGTTAATTTTAAGTTGATTTATTAGTAAGTTACCAACTGATATCTTACTTCGTTCTACTCTTTATTGATTTATACATTTATGTAGGGTGAAGTTCATGCACAACAAGATGTTATGAAGGAACTTCTATCAAAGCTTGGAAGCATAGTCCCAAGCTTACACAATCTTGGACATGAAGTGCTACAGGGATTAGTTGAATTATCCGGAGATGTTGCTAGTGCTCCAAATAGAAATGTTGCTTCTTCATTTGGTGCCACAAATTTGAATGACATAAACCAATGACATTAGTTTTGAGAAACAATGGATTAGTGTGTTGTAATTTGCTAAGGGCTTCATGTTGATAGTCTCATGCAAGAGATGGTAATCTAAGCTGAAGATTGTATGAGTGTGAGAATTATGTGCCAAGCTAAGTGCTAAGAATTGTTTAAAATGTATTCCTTTTTATTTTCGTTACTCTTCATCTCTATATTTGATATAAATCTTTGAGCATTTTTACACCAGTGAGATTGATTGTGGGATCTTGTTTTGCATCCATAACTCTCAAATATCCAATCTCTATTGCAAAGAATGAAGTATGCTTTGTGTGTATTTCTTGGTTTTGGTTTGGCTTGAGGTTTTTGTAAGCACCCCAATTGATCGGTGAATGCTATCTTGTTGTTAATGCAAAGATGAGATGCATGCTTTACTAAATGTCACTCAATTTTGTGCTTATGATTTAATGTCTTTTTATGGCAGGTTAATGAAGATGATGTTTAAGAAAAAGAGGTTGAAGAAGATGCTGAATAAGATGTTTCTCTGATTGTTGTGTAGTGAACTTCAAAACTATTAGGTGGTGCATATTATTTCAGTGATAATTGAATTGTTGAATAGGCTATTTTTTTCTTTGGTGGATGGTTGTGTTGCACTAGTTGAGCTTTATGTTGTGGTTGATGGATGCATGTTATTTTATTGACAATTGGTGAATGAATTTCTTTTGCAAGTTGGACTATGGTAGATAATCTTTTACTTTTTGGAAAATTAAGTTTGCTATTTTTGTTATTTGAAACTAGTGCATTGGACTAAGAATTTTATTACAATAGAGGATGATAAATGTACATAGCATTGTTATAGGAAAATGAATTGTTGCAATAGGTATCTAAATCATTGCCATAGAGAATTTTCAGAATGATAGCTATGGCCATTGGGAGAAAACCCGTTGCAATAGGTATTTTAAACCGTTGTGGTTTAAGCTAAAAATTATTGTCATAGATAATATGACATATAAAAACTGTTGCTAGAGGGGGAAAATAGCGTGGTGAAAGGTATCTCAAACTACGGTAGTTCACAAAAAAAAATTGTTGCTATTTTATAAAAAAAATGTTGCTATAAGCATTACTATTAACAAAAAACCGTTTCCATTAGGAAATAAAACCATTGGAGTATAGTAGCTAGAAACCGTTGCTATAGATAGCTGTACTGCAACGGTTCATAATTTGTTGCAGTTGTGCAAAAAAAATGTTGCCATAGGCTACGACAACAGCCGCGTATTCGACGGTTTAAAAACTGTTGCCATAGGGCTATGCCAACGGTTTTGAGTTTACAGCAACAATTTTGAACCGTTGGAATAGACCTATTTTTCGGTTCGTCTCCCATCAACTTATGATAAATATAAGTTTCCGCATCTTTAGTAGCCTTAGAAAAAGATTGTTCTCTTGTATGTTGGAATATCATATTCGATGCCTCGTCCTACATAATTAATCCAAAAAAGCATTAATCTTATGAATGTTCAATATATAATAAAGTACAAAAGAAAGGAAGACATACAGTTGAACAAACCATAGATTGCTTAGATGACTTATCTGGATAAGTACCATTTTTTAAAGCATGGCAAATCCCATACTACTCTATATTACCTGGTTCTTACTTTTTCATATTTTTCTGTTATCGAAAAAAAAAAAACATTACTAGATTCTCTTTAATAAACAAACAAATAAATCATGAAATTCATATATAACAACTCACAAATTCATCCTCTAATATCGCAAAGGATTTTAACCCAGTTGTATGTGGATGTTTTTGGAGGTTTCGTGATTTTTTCCAGTTTCAGAATAATACTATCATAAACATTTCAACAAAATCAATCATTAGAGCTCTATCTTCTTACTAATATAAGTATTAAATAAGTATCAGGCGCAAGTATAATATACCTATGCCTTAAGTGAATACCAATAGTGAATAAATTGAAGCCACTGTTCTTGTGGTATACCACACGGAGAAGCCCTTTGTTCTAAACTTTCACAAGTAGTCATGGATGCCATAAGTTTTCCAGTTAAACTGCATCGGTGACCCCTCTATTTTAATCCGATGCTAAAATAAAATTTTCTTGTCCACCTCAGCTCCTCGTATCACAATTTCTTTCTACAACTTCAAGGATTAGATAAAAAGATTTAAAGTTTTAAATATAATAGGAAAATAGTGCATCTTACCCTTATCAAACAAATCATATTCCTTTTTATTCTTTGTTGTACTTTATACCAACTCTCATAACCAATGGGACATAATGCAGGCTTCTTAGCAATAGTGGTGAGAAATCTATTGAATAAAGTTCCAGCTTTCTTAATTAGTTAATGCCTCACGTTCAGTAGCACCAATACCCATTCAAAAGTAGGTAGAATCCAGACTTGATCTGCATTCATTCTTTCATCCCACATTCTTGTTCCTCCATCATTATCTATCAACAACAACAAAATAAAATTGAAGTCATATGAGCTCAATAGACAACAACCACCACCACCTAATCATGGCTCTTGGACATTTCAAAAGCAAGCATGAAATACTAGCAACCTGAAAGAGATCTTTAACATAACATGCATATGATGAACTCTAGATTCCTAGATTGGTGACATAAAACAAACAAGAAGCACTTCAACTTGCGACCAACTATTTGAGAAGATCTAAATCATGTGAGACACTGTTCATATACCATTAATAGAAACCATCACAACATCAAAAGAAATATAGAATATAACAAAATAAAACCTAGTCATGTTTGAATGACCACAACACTTGACATGCCATTATGTGGATACAAATCCAGACACTTCAAAGCCATGCTAAGGACTTCTAGTGCTCACCCAAATATATGCATGCTCAGTAAAAGCAATGTTGGAGAGAAAGTAGAAAAGCAATAAGCTCCTATGCCAACAAAAACACCATAAAATGACTAATAGAAGAATACTGACAAGCATTAAAAAAATGTATGACTTCACATCATAAACCAGCTACATTAGCTTATGAGCTCATATTTATCAAGGAATTTCTCCTAAAGACACCAACTTATAGCTCATAGCTTATATGTATCAAGTATAAGCTTAATAGACATAATAATTCATAAAACAATATTTTTAACCTAAGCATCATACCTATTATAAGAACATGCTTCTAATCATCAAATCCGTCTGAGACTTAAGTATGGCCAGTGCTATAGGTGTAGGAGATCTCCCATCAATTAGATGATCTATTTGTAATTCCACATGTAGATCATCATTGCTATCATCTCGCTTAGGGTCTTCATGTTGAATTGATGCAAAATATTCTTCGATTGTTTTCTTATTGTGAAAAGCCATTATAACTGTTTATAGAAAACTATCATAACATATAACATCCTAACTAAGTAAATGGTTAAAGTAAAACTTATTGCACATCCAGACAAACCACATTAAAAATATATCACATAAAAACAGTTCATAGTTAAACTACATAAAAATGTTTAAACAAAGTAAGTACATAAGAAATTAAATAGCCCCATGATCCTCATTTGCGTCCACCCTAGACAAAGCAATTGGATCACTAAAAGAAACCTCATAAACCACATTTGAAGGCAAGCACTGGGGTTGTGCCTCATCATTCAAACTTTCCAAACGAGAGCCTAACTGATAACAATCTCTTGGTTGTGTCCTCACTACACGTTCCCAACATATGTCTTTCTCATTTTTAACGTAGAATACTTGATTTGCTTAAGATGAAAGAACTAAGGGATCATCTTGCAACCTCTCACTAGTGTGGGCTAGATTAGTGAACTTTAATAAAGTAAATCCATTTTATTCTCTTCAATCCATGATGTGTCCTTATGTCCACTTAGCACAACTTTATAATGTACATAACAATACAACACAACAATATCTGTGATTTTCGCATAATAAAGCTTATGATCTGCTTTGACAGAAACACCAGAATTTTGTGTCTTTCTATGTCTATCTCGACATTTAGTGCTGAATCTATATCCATTGATGACAAAAGCTTTCATTCTTTTAGCAATATTATTGGGACCGTGAACAAGAGCCTTTAGTACATTCCCTTCTTCATTACTTCCTTCCAGACGAGCCACCTACAATATTATGGAATCTCATAAGATTGTAGTTATCTTAACAATTTCAATATGTCCGGGAAATTCTTCCGATAGCTAACTTTCTTTAATCCTATCATTGGCTTGTTTAGGATGGAACTCTCTATGTTTTTCTTCCAAAACGTTGCTCCAAATTTTAGATATCAACTTTTCAAGCAAGACCAATTTACAATTGTTACTAATAGAAAAAGGAAAAGCACGTGCCAGAAACTAACCTACAACACTTGCTAGTCACTTCATGCTGAAGAATAACAAAACGACGTGCTTGTTTCAATATTTTGTCATCCAAAGTAATAGCTTCGACCTTCCCAATTGAACAACCAGCAGTATTGAATAAGTAGTTGTCAGCATCAAGGATACTATCATCATTCATTCGCGGATGATTAAATGTAGTCACTACCCCATCGAAATATCTTGAACAAAAAGTAAGACATTCTTCTATAATGTAACCTTCAGCTATTGACCCCTCAGGTTGAGCTCTATTACGTAAGACATTCTTCTACAATGTAACCTTCAGCTATTGACCCCTCAGGCTGAGCTCTATTATGTACATATGCTTTTAAGTGCACCAAAAACCTTTAAAAGTGAACAAAAGTAATAATTTTAAAAATATGAATTGAATGTAAACTAATATTATGAGAAATCACTGATTACTTTTTTATTGGATACATCCATCTGTAGAGCACAAGTCCACCATGTTTTGCCTCCTTTCAAGAGTACAATCAAATGAACCATTATAATTTATAAATAAAAAAAAAAAAGGAAGGATGAAAGACCTTCTTCATGTGGCATAATGTGTTAATTGCACTAGCCTCTAAATTATCAATTTGTGGGATAAACTCCTTCGCACACAAGGATTTGAAGATAGATGATAACTCGTAAACTAAATTCACAGTATCAGGATCCTTTGTGACCCTTAATGCAATTGGAATTAAGTCTTGCATCAAAAGATGACAATCATGACTTTTAAGGTTGAACATTTTTCTCTTTCTCAGATTAACACATCGAGAGATCCTAGATGCATATCCATCAAGAACCTTGATGCATTTCAACACTATCAACAAGCGAGTCTTTTCATGAGGTGATATCGTATAACATCCATTTGGTGCGGTGTACTTACCATTTAGCAAAGGGACTTTGTGAATGCGAGACTTAATATTTAGCATTTCAAGATATTTCCGTGCTTTCAAATTATCTTTACTTGTCCCTTCAAGATTTAACAAACTACCAAGCAAATTGTCACAAATGTTCTTCTCTATATGCATTAGATTTGGATTATGGCGGAGCATGTTCTATTCCCAATATGATAAATAAATAAATAATGCTTTGCTTTTTCCATATTTGTATCTCATCCCTCTCATCAACCTCTACACCAATTTGAGCCTTACCATATTAAAAATTTGTCCCTTCAAGTCGTCTTAAAACATCTGTGCCAGACGTTATATTTGGAGCACATCCTTTGTCTACTGCCCCATCAAAATTATCACTCTCATACCAAAAAGGATGATTATTCGACAGCCAATTATGCTGACCCATGTAGCAAAACTCGTATCCATTTTCGAACCAAGTGGCAAGAGTTGACTTGGCACAACATGGATAAGCAAATTGATCCTTGGTACTCCAACTGGACAAATTTGCATAAGTAGGAAAATCATTCATAGTCCACATAAGAGATGCTTGCAATTTGAAATTTTTTTTAGTAAAGGCATCAAATTCAGCGACTCCGTCCCATAACTGTTTCAACTTTTGTATCAATAGTTGGTTATAGACATCAATTTCTAGATAGGGAGCCTTATCACCTGGTATTATTATCGAAAGAATGACTGAGGTTTGTTTCATACACAACCAAGGTGGAAGGTTATAGGGGATCAACAGTGCTAGCCAAACACTATACATCATGCTAATTATCCGAAGTGGATTAAAGCCATCACTAGCTAGTCCAAATCTCATCGACCGAGGAACAGACGCAAAATCAGGATACCTAGCATCGAAGTACCTCCATGCCAAAACATCAGTTGGATGTCTCAAATTTTCATTTTTAACACGATCATTGTGATGCCATCTCATATCCCTAGCTACTTTAGATGACATGCAAAGCCTTTTAATCTCAGAATCAAAGGAAAATAACATATGATCTTAGTAGGCCCTTTCTTTTTTTGGATGCCGCTCTATTTCTTGTGATGTCTCAACCACATTATCTTCTTCACTATCTTTTCATAAAGATAAGCCACATATATCACACGTTTCTTCATTCATTTTATCAGCCCAGTATAGCATGCAATCAATAGGATAAGCCTCAATTTTGAAATAGTTAAAACCTAGATCTTTGGTCATCTTTTTGGCATAGTACCAATATGATAGGAATGGACCATTTTGAGAAATGCACTGATTAATAATTCAAGCAACATATCAAAACACTTTTAAAGGACAACCAAACATGTATTTCAAGTGGAGTAAGTGCAAAATAAAGGATAGTTTTGAAAATATATAGAGCACCCAGAATAAAGTTCTTCATTAGTTGCCTCTAGTAATTTAAGATAAGGATTTTCATCACTAGAATGCATTTGAGGTTAGTTTTCATGTAGTGGCTCATCATGACTATGCCCTCCTTCAATTTCATCCATATTGTCTTCCGTTTCAACTCTAGGTTCAGTCCTTAACATTTGATCATTGATCCCAACTGTATCTTGAAGTAGCCCTCAAATATCAACTAGCTCTATGATATGTTGAGTAGAATGTGAGACATGATTAAGGTGACTTTGATGTAAACTTGGAAAATTATTAAATGAATGACTTATCTTCTCCCCATGAACCACCCATTCTGTATAACCTGGCAAAAACCCATGCCATAGAATATACTGCCGAATTATATTCTCGGGCCAACGCTTTCGGTAATTAAGCCCACATTTTCGACCCAGGCATTCTATATCTGGGGCACTAGGTGCATTACCTTTGGCAAATTAAATAAATATTTCAATTCCTTCTATATGCTCCTTATTCAAACGTGGTTTATCTATCTGACTTTTATCCATTTCATATATCTATTGAAGTCCTGTAAACAATCAAATGAAAAAAATATATAAATTATATTAGATTGAGCATTATCAATTTGATGATATTGAATGACTCTAAATATTTCTTCCATTTTGATTACTGTAAGATAATTTAATCAAATAAATATAAATTTAAACACTAAAAAGTAAAAACTTCATTCATTTATCACAAAGGTACTACCATAATGCTACTGATAATCAATTAACTTTCTAAATAAACACTATTAATAATCATTAACTTTCCAAATAAATAACAAAAAAAAAAGATAAAGTGAAAGGGAAAGGAAAATGCTATATGGCAGTAATACACTTGAATGAATAATAGAACTAGTTAAAATCAGCAAAGCCTAGTTGCCAAAAAGCTACATACTTCTTCTGGCAAAGATCTAGATGTTTACTGCCACTTCAGCAGTTATCTAGTTCGAGGTAGCATTTTTCAAGACTTCACGCATTCGATATGCTCAAGTCACAATTTGATGTAGAACGTAATGACAACAAAATCAAACCCTTAATCAACACAAATAACAAAATCAAACCTTTAATCAACTCAAACAAAAAAATCAAACCCTTAATCAGCACAAATAGAACAAAGCTCACATATCCACCCAAATCTCAAATATAATCACCACCATCCCAATAAAACACCAATTACAAACAAATAAGCTCAAAAAGTATCAAAAAAATCAGGATTTAAACCAAATCCCTTATGCCTTCAACACTTCACCTCTACCTGCTCATGAACACCTCCATTTCTTGGGAAAGAAATTCAAAAAATCTCAAAATTACCCATTGTAAGGCCAATTTTGGGTAAGATTCCACCCCACCTCATTGATGAGAGTTCGATTTTGGCCACCCCTTGCAAATTACAAGAGTGAGGTAATGACAGCATGGCAAAGAGTGAGACTATGATAGATTGAGAGCAAGAGAGAGCTTGAATGAGAATGAGAAAGATTGGAGAGAGAGGGAGGCGATTTGGAGGGGAGATAAAAGAGACAGAGGGGGGCACTGTGGAGGGGGTGTGGGACATGGTGAGTGAGGTGGGAGAGGGGTTTATTTTTTTTTTTTTAATTAATTTTTGTTACTACTTTAAAGTGCTGGTAATTTCAGACATGGCGTCTAAGAACTCAATGTGCTTAAAAAAAATTTTAATGCTTTTACAAAGCGCCAGCAATTACAATTTTTTGTAGTGAGAGATGCCCATTATAGTATTGATATCACCCAAAGCTGCATTGTCAAGCCCAAAGAACCCATCCAACTTTTGTTTCTAGGTTTGATCTAGGTTCCACATCATGTCCTTCAACCCATAGGAAGATTAAAGAAATAAACCCCTACTTCTAGGGGTCTCCCACAACTCATTTTTAGATCTAAGCCTCTAAAGCTAAGAAGATGTCATAGATCTTTTGACCATTTGCAATCTTATTGCTTTTCAAAGTTTGAGTTAACTCAAACTTCTCATTCTCAAGTATCATCTGCATCTAGGCTTTTTCCTAAGATTCTTTCTTGGTTAAGGCACCTTCAAGCTATTAAATAGCTTACACTACAACAGTTGACCTATGATTTTTAGCAAGGTTCTTGACGCTCCACACATAGCTAGCATTGCCACTATACGATCTAGCCCTTAATAGCAATGGCTAAAAGCTATTTCCTTCATAAGAAAGCTTATGGATTAACCAAAGACCATATTACCAGTTGCCAAGAAGCTTCAAGATCTTGAGTCTTCCCTCACAACACACATGAAGAAGTAATCCACATTTACTAAAACAAGCGGACATGTCAATCATAGAAAACATTCCATTCATTTCCCTTTGGATGATAGATCTGCCACCCTTCCTCAAGGAGCTCTAGTGGTTTTCAACTCAAGATCAAGAAACAACAAATCAGAAACCTTAAGCAGCAATTGTTCATGCTCCAGGAAGATATCATGTATTCAGCATAAGTTTGGTTCATTTGTTTTCTGCTTATCTTTGATTAACCTATCCGATTCACTAAGATATGCTTATTTAAGATTTGTATCATCTTATAGGGAGTAGTTTGGTTACGCGGTGCCAAAGATCTTTTTTATAGAATAAGGTATTTTGATACATTTTTAAAAATAAATACAATGACAAAAATGGCTTATTAATGCAAATTAATCACTCGTAGTAGGTAATAGTGGTGGTTGGCTATGGTGATGGGGTGGATCATGGGTGTTCTGAGAAACAACGATGGCTAATGGCAAGCCTTAAAAATGGGTGATAGTTTTGAAGAAGTTATTGTAATCAGGGGATAGCCTTGTTGGCAAAGGTGGTAAAAGATGGTGGGCAATGGAGGAGGACCAAGGCAGTGAAGTTAATTTCAAAGGGTGTTACATAATGCTAGTAGCTATAATGGTGGGTGGTAGAAGTGCACTATGGTGGTGGCAGCTAATTGTTGTAGCTAGTGATAGATGCGCTGGTTGCCATAGCGAGAGGGTGGTGATGACTCATGGGAGGTAAAAGTGAATCATAATAATAGCTAGTCATGACAGTGAAGAGTGATAAGTGTAGGAACCTATGATGGTAAAAGGGGTACTAATGAGTGCAGGTGATGATAAACGTGAAAGTGGGTCATGAAAGTGATGATTTATGAGTCATATAGCTTTTTAATGCATCTTTAAATAGGCTATGAAAAAGATCAAATTTTACGTATTTTTCTACTTAGTTATGAAACATCATTTCCATCTTCCTATTTAAGTTGTGAAAAATATATAAATTTTTTTTATTACAATCAAATGCATTCTTTACATTCAATTTATATATATAATATAGAGCTGAACCAAACGTAGCCTTAGAAGCTTAATGTGTAGCCGCTATACCGCAGATCACAGAACACCAAGAGCCAGCTGAAGAAGCTCAACATGCAAGAAGCTCACTATAAAAAAATAGGTCACTCAACAAAAGTGAAGCCTAGGACATCCAGAAGGACCTAGGAACAAGAAATGGACATGCACAAACAATAGAATAAAACTGAGAAGACAAGAATACAAAACGAAATATAAATAGAGCCAACAGACGCAAGAGAACAAGAGACACAAAAAAATTAAAGGGAGTGCTGGGATCAAGTTGGGAGATGGAGCACAACATCAAAGCCAAGAATGATGATAGGCACAGTAGTCAAAAATTACCCTAGTCAACCATTGCAAATCGCCTGATCAGAATAGAATCATCACCATCAAAGCTCAACCTTGGCTTCTTACCAGTCTCCCACGTACGCTCCCCCTTAAGAAGTTTCTCAATTGTTAAAAGCTTTTTGATCCATTTTCCCGCCTTCCTCTTTATTCTTTCATTGCTCGAAGGCTTAGAAAACCTCGTCACACTACTTCCGGGTGACATATCGAGATACACTTCTTTCATTACAAGAAGTTTCTCCCACATGCGACAAGCCTTTTAATCTCTTCTAGATCAATGTTTGTCCGCGGATTTTGATATCAAGATAAATGCAATAAGACTCTTGCCTTGAAGGCTCGCTTTTTAATACTTAGAAAAACCTTGTATTTTTGTACTTTGTGATTTTTCTTTATTTATGTATCTCAAAAAAATAAAAAAAAAATGTACTCATTTCATATCTTCACCTGCTCTCTTATCAATTCTTAAGAATCAATCCTCGGTGTTGTGATCCCTTGACATTGATGCTCAAATACAGCCATGAGCTTGCGAACTATGTGACTTTAGGACCATTGATCACCCATGCCTTATCCATGGTGATCAATTTAAGGACCTCAAATCTTGACATGATGTGCTCTTTGATAAAATTAATTAGACATTGTCGATGTTCTCGAACGGTTCGGCTTCAAGCCACTTGGTAAATTATCCAAAGCTACCACAATTTTTAGTGTTGCTTGTTCAATGGGGGATAAATCTCCCCTATTATATCTAGTTGCAACCACGAAAGGGTCGTGGTTTTTTTCTATTATATGCAAAGCATGCAGTCCCTCGAGAGACATGCCCATTCTTATGGTGTGCTCTATAACCTTTGGGATATTTGATACAGTCATCCATCATTGATGACCAATAATAGCTAAAGGCCCGAAGAGCAACTAGGGGGAGGGGGGAATTAGATTCTCTTACAGTAAATTGGAACTTTAAACTCTAAAGATCAATAATTAAAATAAAGAACAAATAATAAATAAAAGTAATGAAAAGAAGAGAATAATGCACCACCATTTTTTATAGTGGTACACTTCCAATTTGGAATGGGTGCATTCATCAAGTGACTGCTCTTTGTCACTTGAATCTTACACTTTGCAACTTAGGCTTAGGATTCAATCTTTTACAATCAATAATTTTTTTTTAAAATGTAAACTAATAGTACAACCTTTTACATTTGATCCTTTTATAATGTATGATTAAGATCAACCTTTGCACTAACCTTTTCACGAAAATGAACTTGAGGGGAAAAAAAAAAAAAAATTAAACCCTTGAAAGAGTGATTGCACAAGCAACCAAGCTTGTCAAAAGACAAGGATGTATAAATTGTGGTCAATAATCTCAATCAAATAGAGAGAAAGCGGTGCTCAAGAAAATCCCAAGAAAGCAAAGATATTAAAAGTTCATAAGCTCAAGTAGAATGCGATAATTTGAATCAGTGAAAGCTTGTTGGCTAGATAACATGAACAAAGCAGGTAAGGCCTATTTATATGCAAAAGAAGTCCCAACTAGGCATTTGAGTTTTGTAAAAGAATATTGGAAGAAATCATATTTCAAAAATAGTCATACAAAGGTTGTCGCTATCACGAGTATCGACACACAACAGCCCAATTTTGGGTACTGGATTTTGTGTGTTGACGCAATTACATGCAGCGGCACTCATCATGCCTTCGTTTTTTGGGCAATTTTAACCCATTGCAATTAATTTGTATTTATCTTTAAGCTCATTTTTGAAGGAATAATTTTTTAATTAAGCTAAAATATCACCCTAAAAGATTTCCCATAACCCGATTTTATAGCAATGTCTTCATTAATGCCAATTTATAAGCTACTACTATTGAAAATATCATATTAGCATGTAGTTACCTTAGGGTCTTTTTAAGTGATATTTAGAAATAATATTTCAAAAATCATCTTGTGAGAGCACCACAAATCGATATTGAGATATTCAACTCCATCAATAAACCCAATCCTATGTCCTAATAATAAAATGCAATACTTTCCAAAGTGCTTGACTTGAATCTCATTCTCTTGATTTTTATATCATTTTTCATTTCAGCTTTTAGGATTTTTGGAGTGATCCATTGTCTTGAATATTTGATACCAACATAAGTCGATCTTGATTGTTCTCGTTTTCTCATGAGTCACTTTCGACATGGTTAGAGTAATTAAGAGCACTGTCTCACTAAATGTTTCTTATCATCAAATTACCATGTCAATGGCCTTTAGGGCCATTAATAGCAATAATGCCTAATTAACCAATGCATCTTATTCCCAAATAAATGGGATCCAATTCTCTCATGGGACACTGTCGTGACTAGCATAGCATCATATATATCTAAGCATCTAAGGACGAACCTGTTATAAATATACTTTAACAACTTGCTACCGTAGAATGTCGTGTAAGAATATACTCAAATCCAAAGCTATGGGTCCTTGATACCAAAAGCCCTGTAGCATGTACTTCATGCTAGAAGCCTTGTTATGGGTATTTCAAGCTAGAAGCCTTTTCGTAGGTACTTCAAACCTGAAGCCATGTTGTAGGTACTTCAAGCTAAAAGCCTAGTTGCAGGTACTACAAGCTAGAAGCCATGTCGCAAGTGCTTCAAGCCAGAAGCCTAATCATATATACTTCAAGCTGGAAACCCAGTTGTAGGAACTTTAACCCAAAAGCCTAGTCGTAAGTACTTCAAGCCAGTAGCCATGTCACAGGAACTTCAAGCTAGAAGTAATGTCGCAGGTACTTCAAGCCAAAACCCTAGTCATAGGTACTTCAAGCTAGAAGTAATAGCGCAGGTAATTTGTCGATTCTTCATTATTATGTTCATTTATTACCTGCTTAATTATTATTTCATAAGATTGGTAATGACTTAAGCATCAGATGGGTCTCTTGTGGGTTACCCAATGAGCCCTTCTAATTGTTTGTTTGTCTTGCAGGATATATCAATTCGAGCGTGGAGCTAGAGTTTAAGTTCAGCTCATTCTAATGAACCACACCTCAACCATTACTCACATATGATGAATAAGCACACTACCAAATTCATCATAAATACTTTGACACCATTTGTGGGAAGGATCAAAAGCTCACAACTAGCTTGGTGTTTCGTGTAAGACTCATATATTTTTTTATGTTGGTTAATTTTAAGCATTTTCGATATCGTTTGCATTTTCACTTGATACAAATGAGCCTACTGAGGCAAAACTAATCAAAGAAACTCTCTCGTAGCTGTTGAACATAAAAAGAAGTTTATTTAGGTAAAATCAAGTAGTTAAACATCTTTTTTGTTTCCCAAGAACAGAAACGAGTTTATCTCATTTCTTTAAACAAGTATAGCCTGAAAACGAGCCAATCCCATTTCTTGAGAGTCGAAATAACTCTGGTCCTTTTGAGAAAAAGCATGTATTATTTCTACTAAGGAGAAAGCAAGCCTTTTATCTCTTTCGATCAAGGACGAACCTTTTTCGCTCTTTCCATGAGAAAGTTTCTTCTTTTTATTTCCTTTGATAAAAAAAAAATTTGCAAACACATCTTCATGGTTGCATAGAAATCTTTGAGAGCTTCATTATGAAAGGAGCTTCAATCTGTAAGTCCACAGATGTTATTTTTGTTTTCAGCTACAAGGTCAAGTTATATAGCCACCACTTACCACCACCAAGTTCAAATGGTAGTCCACTTCACCTTTTTCTATTTCTTTTGATAAAATATATGAGAAACCTTCGTGATTGCATAAAAATATTGTTCGTAACTTTCCACTAACAAAACATCATGTCTGTTTTAAGTTACAAGGTCATGTTATACAATCAACACTTACCACCATCATGTTGGAGTGGCACACCACAATTTTCTATTTCCTTTGATCAAAAAGACGAAAACCCTTCTTGGTTGCATAGAGCTTTTCCAAAGCTTTGTTTTGATAGATGGTTTGATCTGTAAATCCTCATGGATAACAAGTTACAATCGCTTTAAGTTATAGGGTCAACTTATATAAACATCCTTCACCATTGTGAACACCACCAGCCACTACACCGAGATTTAACGCCCACGGGAGTTTGACCACCCATGTTTGATGTCCAGGTCATGACGGCCTCCTATGATACTTTGAAATTATTAGTAATGTTTAATGCTGGGCGGCTAGCTTGAAGCCCACCAGCAGTAACCTTGAAGTTATAAGCACTGTTTAACACTAAAGCCCACTTACAACACTTTGAAGTTACCCACCTAGCACCATGCTCAACCACCACCCTCACCGCTGCCACCTAACTACCACCACCATGCGCGACCTCTACCATGTCATTTCTCATTCCAACCGCGTTGTGCTGCTCTGCACACCAACCATCATCACATCACCTCGAACACCACCACCACCACGCTACGCTACACACTTCACCATCGCTCCAATGCTTCGCACATAGCTATCTCGTTCACACACCAACACCAACGCACACCATCATCTCTATCATGTACAACCACTGAGCTGCTTAGACCTACAAGATCACCCTCATCCTTGTCACACACCAATTATCGTTGTGCGATGGTGACCTTCCACCAACTCTCTCTTCTCCAATTTCTATTGAAAATGCTAATTCAATTAAACCCTAATTGGGTTAATTTTTGTTATAATCTAAGTTCAATCCAACACTAACTTAACGAATTTTCATTATAACTTATTCAATTGAGCGCTAATTGAATGAATTCTCATCGTAGTTCTAGTTTATTTGAACTCCAATTAAATCAATAATTGCTACAACTCTTGTTTAGCCAAATCCTGGTTAAATCAATGTTTGCTACAATTATGTTTTAATCAAACCCTGAATTAATTTTTGTCATAGTTCTATTGCAATCTAATTCTAATTGAATTAACTTTTTGTTCAATTTCTAGTCTGACTAAGCTTTACTCAAACATACTCTTGCTATGATTTGTATTTCAAACTAGACCCACTCAAATTAATCTTTCAGTAAACTTAAGCTATTTGGGGTTTCCAATTGCAAATTATTTAAGTGCCTTGTGATGAAAAAGCAACTAGGGGCACTAAGAGGCATTAGATGATATAAGGAATTTAGCGATAAGGCTAGAAGAGGTACACAATAAGTTCAAAGTTGCATAAGAATAAAAATCATAATTCAATTGATAGTAAGTTTCTCCGCACATTGTTGAGTGGATTTACAAACTCTTTCATCAAGGAAGAAAGTATTGTGGGATTTGGAATAAGCAACGAATTCCAGGCATTTTAGGTGAACTGTGTAAAAATAAAAATAAATAGCCACAACCACTATGTGCCATAGTTTCATACTGCCTATGTTGAGAGTTCGATTTAAGGAACTTCGGTTTGAAAACAAATGAAACATCTTGTAACAACCATATTGTAATCCCGCCACTAAAAAGTGAAATTCCAATTAGACTATGAAAATTCAAACATCATGTGCTCACTACACTACTAAGCAAATAACACTAGTTGTGGGTTTCACCCTCAAGAGCGACTGGTTAAGTAAATAGGTCGGTAACTCCATTTTAGTCACCATGTCTAGGAACAAGTAGGACCTTGGATGATCGATAATCATTTCTCACATGCTCACCATCTTAGCTATCACCTGTGGGCTATTAACTATGTCTATGCAGCATGCGGGCTAACCTATTATTTTAAGTGCTTGAAGTTTAGGACTAGTACACCTCCCAATGATTGGGGAATTTACATTCATTGATTAACCAGCTAGTAGGAAAGCTAGTCCAAGCTTGCCAACTATTATATCAAGCAATCCTTATAATTCATCTCTTTCATAAAGAATGACGCGGAGTGTCGTGAAGATTTACCAGAATTTGATTAGTTAATTTTACTTGAGTCTATTTTAATTAGCTTAGCCTTTATTAGTTTAATTTGTAGAAACATCTTGGATTTTATTTTTATAATCATACTATATATTAGAATTTCTCTTAATTTTAGTTAATAATTCTAGAATTTCTTGGACATGACTTTTGTATCATTTTCTCTTAATATTGTTTTAGGGTTTATTTTGTCATTGTTTTAGAGCTTGTGGTCTAGGGTTTTCTCCTCAGGTCCATAAAAATGCACAAACCCCCCCCCCCCCCCCCCCCCCCCCCCCCCCCCCCCCCCCCCCTCCCTCCTTTTTTAGGGTGACTATTGTATGCAATTCAATTTTTATGATGAATTAATTAAAGGGTTGAGAGTTTTCTCTTTTTTCTTCTTTCTTGATAAAGAGCTATTCTATATCCTTAACTTAGCCAACCAAGTGGTGAAATGGACTACCTATCTGTATTCTTGGTCTAGCCTACCAAGATGGTGAATATGGCTATGTTATAATGGGATTTTTAACCTTGCCACAGTTAGTATCTATCAATTTTATCCCCTACATTCCTTTGTCAGTTGATATAAGAGCCTAACATCCTTTCCCTTTTTAAAAAGAAGAAAAAACCCTAAAAAATCATAATCAACAAAAAAACCTCAAAAACAAAAATTTAAAAAAAAAAAAAACAAACCCAAATTGAACATGCCGTCGCCATAGCAAACCACCATCAGACCGCCGCCACTATCGCCTCCGTCGGATTCTCTGCACCATCTTCCACTCAACACTGAACACCAACGACCACCGCAGAAGACCTTCACACGCGCCGCCCAACCCACGCTGACGACCAACAATTCATTTCCTCTTCCTCTGTTGACTTCTGGGGAACATATGATACAAGATTTTAAATCAGTAGAATCCGGATTACAATCCAAACCAAGAAATATGGTTTTAAGGGAGAAAAGAAATAGAATTAGGGGGAGAAGATAGAGTTCGAAGGGAGATAGTTGAGGGGGAAAGGTATTGATTTCATTCATAGCATAAAACCTAATCTCATACATCACTACTATATATATATATGAGGATTAACCAAAATTAAAGGAAATTGCAAAAAGAAATTAAATTGGAAATTCTATCTATTAATTCCTAAAATATCTGTAACTAACTCTGCTTGCATCACATGCCGCTCGCATGCTTTACCCGCCAAATGCTTCCCGCCAAATTCAAACTCCAACGGTCGAAACTGCAACCGAACTCCTATGTTCTTGATTTTCCTGTATCAACTACTCCCTCCTTGAAATCACCCTTGTCTTCAAGGGTGAAAGTTGCACTCATGTCTTCAGGGATATAACCAATTGTAGTAGGGGTGGCACCAGGATTATAATAGGTGCCTAGTGGTCTACCATTGTCAAACCAATCAAGCCAAGCTTTAGTGCCTTCCTCGATCCTTTGAATTAACTTATTATAGCCCTCAGAGCAGCTCAACATAATTAACTTGTAACGAAAACTCACTGAGGACCAATAGTGTTGCAGTTGCATCAATTGATCTTCAATCATCAATCTGGGAGTGTTTGGCACAAGTTTCCCTTTACTGTTAAGAGCTTCAAATGGGATCAATTGAGTGGCCAACACTATTCCTTTCATTCTCCCACCTAAACCTTCCCATCTAGCTACAGACACTACTACCTTGATATTTGCATTCAAAATTATCAATAACCATGTCAACTTGCTTATAGGCCTTCCAAAGATTAGCTTCTGGTTCTCTCGACACCCATTTATGTTGCTGTTGTCCTTGTGATGCAGATTTTGTCCACATCAGATGCTCTTCGGGTAGCATTCCTTCAGAAGGCTACAACATAAGATGCAAACTTGGAGTGTGATCCACCTCATTGGCATTTTCTTGATAAGTTTCCCTCATTTGCCTCTTTTCAGGTGTAAATTGCTGTTGTCTTTCAACTGGAAGATGCTCTTCATTGTCTTGAGAAGAAGCTAGATGTGTAATGACTCTAATAGTCTCAATATTAGATATGCTAACTTCCTTTTCCAATGAAGTAGCCTTAACACTTGCAAAATCAGTAACATCAAGTGCATTTTTCCCTGCCATTCCTTCAACTTGCTGCAGAACCATCACTTGCTGCTGATGTAATGATTTAACCCCTCTACCTTGCTAATTTGATGCTAAATTTGCTATAAATTGCAGCAGATTAGCGCTTCGGAAGAGCAGAGCACTGTCTCGAAGGATAGCTAAACTTGTATCCTTGAAGTACAATGATCCCAAGCCTCTAAAAATCCCAACACCTAACCTTGTTTCTGCCTTTTCTATTGAAGTAGCCTTAACACTACTTAGATCAGCAAAATCAGACTCAATTAGTTCCTGTCCCTGCTCAATCTTCTGGTGGACAATCAGCTCAACAAGTGGTCCATCTAACTTCTGCACTTGTCCAACATTAGGTGACTTCAGTGGAGGATTGTCCTCAGCTTCTTGACCATCTGTGTTGCCATACTCATGACTGTATTTTAGCTGCAGGGGTAAGATCAGTGGCTCATTTCCTCTTTTCTGTTGATCTATTGCCTCTGCAAAGGCCATTTGCTCCCCTGACCTTGCCTGGTTGGTTATGTTCTTATTAGCTGGTTTCCCATCATGTGTGGCATCACAGCAACAACATTGTGCCACAGCACCACTCTTCGGTAGCTCAACTTCAGTATTAGTATCTTGAGGTCTAGGTGATTTTGCAGAAGTAGCAGGGGTCTGAGTGATTGGCTTTGTGACTCGTGTGACAGTGGGTTATGTGGTTTTGGGAATTGAAAGAAGGGGAGTCTTTGGGTGATTGCGTTTTTTAGCTAAAATTCACTCTTAGCTTCAGCTAATTTAGCCAAACACAAAGCGTGGTAAAAGATTGTCGGTTGCATTGATCTTACTTCCAATGCAATATCATCCCTTGGCCCCTTTATGAAGTAGCTAATGAGTTGAGGTTCATTTAAATTGGTTTTGGCTCAGATAGCATAGAATTTAGCTTGATAGTCTCTAACCAATCCATCTTGCCTCACAATCATTAACTTAAACACAAGTTCCTCATACTTACTTCCAAAACTTATCGTAAGGGCATTGACATACTCATTCCAAGCAGGCCTATCCATATTTACTCTAATTCTCATGAAATTATGATGTCATTATAGGGCCAACCCTCTCATGTGGTTAGAAGCCAATTTAACCCTATCCATTCTAGAGGTTCGATCAATAAAGAAAAATTGCTCAGACAAATACAACCAATCGTCCACATCATTTCCATAGAACAAGGGAAATTGTATTTTGATCACCCTATTTGAGTAGAGTTTGTTACCATTTGGGGCATTTAGCATCAGATCAATAGAATAGAGAGGCATTTTGTCGAACACCTGGTGTGCGGGCTTTGAAAAACAGTTGTTAATCACTTGATGAGATCTGTTTGATGCTACCAGCCGCTTGTGACGATTAAGGGATACGATCAATGATGATCAGTTTGTTGATCACAACCTTGATCTTGGTGGTGGAGTTGCTGCAGGTCTCGTTAAGGATTCGACGTTGATCTGGTGTTGTTGATCTAGGTGGGATTCAATGTTGCAGTGAAAAGGCCTAAGGTTGATAGTGAAGATGAGGTTGATGATGAGCGATGGTTATGATTGATGATTCCAGCAGCAATGGTGAGGCGGCGATGATGATGATGACAATTTTTTTTTTTTTTTTTTTGTTTGCTTTGAGCTCCAATTCGATCCCATAGATAAGAGGATCGATGCTCTGATACCAATGATACGGGATTCTAAATCAGTGGAATCCCGATCACAATCTAAACCAAGAAATAGAGTTTCAAGGGAGAAAAGAAATAGATTTAGGGGGAGAAGATAAAGATTGAAGGGAGAAGAGAAGGGAGATAGTTGAGGGAGAAAGGTATTGATTTCATTCATAGCATAAAACCTAATCTCATACATCACTACTATATATATATATATATATGAGGATTAACTAAATTAAAGGAAATTACAAAAAGAAATTAAATTGGAAAATCTATCTATTATTTCCTAAAATATCTGTAACTAACTCTGCCTGCGTCACGTGCCGCTGGCATGCTTTACCCGCCAAAAGCTTCCCGCCAAATTCAAAGTCCAACGGTTGAAACTGCAACCAAACTTCTATGTTCTTGATTTTCCTGTATCACATACCCACCTATGTCACCTTTCTCAGACCAAGGCAAATGAAGATATACCAGAGGCACTGACGATGACACCAGAACGACGTGTCACATGCCGCCAGTTGATTCGCTGATATCGGACCTTCAGATCTACTGTTGTCCCCCAAATTATGGAGAATTTAACCACCACCAACAAAGTCTGCATCCTCCTATCTACCATGATCCGAAAACAAAGCCAACATTCGCCACTGAAAAACCCTTACACACACTTCACGTGCCGCCTACCGTGAGTGGGATTTGTTTGGGCCAGAAGTTGCACTCCCTGCCACGTCATGCTTCCTCCTCATGTGACACGTCAGCTCCAACGTCACTGCCATAGCATCAAACTGTTGCAACGTCAGTAGTAATCCTTGTCATCAAATCAGTGGCCACTAATTTTGAAGTGTTGATTCTAATTTTGACCTCCGTTTTTCCTAATTGTGCTATGAAATTTAGAGATCTTGTTGAGTTGCATACAAGATTAAGAATTTTGGAAATCGTGGAGTTCATGTTGCACTCAATGTTATTGATCTTCTCCCATATGAAGCAGGTCAAGATGAAGAAGAACAATATGAAGATGTTTAAGACTTGATGGCAAGTCTTGTCCAACCTGAGGAGTATGACACAGAGTGCCGTGAAGATTGACCAAAATTTAATTAGTTAATTTTACTTGAGTCTATTTTAATTAGCCTAGCCTTTATTAGCTTAATTCCAGAAATACCTTGGATTTTATTTTTATAATCTTATCATATACTAGAATATCTCTTAATTGGCGTTAATAATTCTTGGGTTCCTAGGACATAACTTTTGTACCCCTTTCTCTTACCATTGTTCTAGGGTTTATTTGTCATTGTCTTAGGGCTTGTCATTAGGATTTTCTCCTCAAGTCCTTATAAATACCCCACTTGAGGTGAGTCTTATATTCAATTCAATTTTTATGACGAATCAATTAAAAGGTTGAGAGTTTTCTCTCTTTCCTTCTCTCTGGATTGAGAGCTATTTTGTATCCTTGACTTAACCAACCAAGGCGGTCAAGTCTACTACCTATCTGTGTCATTAGCATAGCCTACCAAGGTGGTGAAATCGCTATGCTGTAGTAGGGCTTTTAACCATGCCAAGATGAGCAACCTATATTAATTTCCATAGCGGGGTTTCTAACCTCGCCACAATGGGTATCTATCAATTTTACCCCCTACGTTCCTACGTCAAAGAACCATAGCTCACAAGGTCCTTACCTAAAAATTATTAAGTCAACAATTAGATATAACAATTCTACGTTAGGAGAGCTAAACGACCAAAGTCGTCAGCCTTACCTTTGACCGTTAAGAACCCTTTAACATATTTATGCAAACTAAACCACTTCAAATGACCTACCCTGTTGCGTCTCATTTTGTTAAAATAGGCTCCCTGTTTATGTCATATTCCCTAATGCCCTCAAACAACTTGAAAATCTGCATAAACAACAACTAAGAAAGTCAAACAAAAAGCTCCAACACCTTAATCACTCGGCTAAATGTTGTACAACAGAAAGCTATAGTAAAAAATAGGCTTATGATATACTTCATGACCAAACTTGGAATGACGAAGTTATCCCATAGAGTAGGGGGGCTAATATGTTATACATGTGATTCAGAGGCATGCTACAATAGAAGGTTGAGTAAGAATATACTCAAATCCAAAAATACGATGCCCTTAATACCAGATGCCCTATTATAAGTACTTTAAGCCAGAAGCCCTGTCGCAGGTACTTCAAATCAGAAGTGATATCATAAGTACTTCAAGCTAGAAGCCCTATCACAGGTACTACAAGCCAGGATCCCTAATGTAAGTACTTCAAGCCAATCGCCCTGACATAAGTACTTCAAGGTTGACACCTTGTTGGCATATACTTGAAGCTAGACATCCTGTTGCTGACACTTCAAACTAGATAGCTTGTTACAGATTTTTCCCTATAAAAAGAACCTCAAAGCCCTTCATGAGCTCTAATTCTATCCCTCTTCCGCAACCTTATGACCCAATATCCGGAGCAATTATCAAACTTCCCTTACCTATGTTTGATCGATTCCATATTTGTATCTTGATATATTTATCTATTCCTATTAAGTTTTTGATTCTTCATTATTATGTTTATTCAGTACTTAGTTATTTTTTCATAAGATTACTATAGACTTGAGCATTAGAGAGGTCCACTATGGGTTACTTCTTTGGCCCCACTAACTGTTGTCTTGTAGGAAATATTAAATCAGGCATGTAACTAGAGCTTGAGTTTAGATTATCCTGGCGAACCCCACCTCAAACATAACTCAAAATTGAGGAATAACCACATTGCCAAACTAATGGTAAACACATGGTATTTTACATGCTGATTCAAAGAAGAGAGTGGAGAAAAGAATACGAGCACCTAAATCTATATTGAAAAATGACACTTTGTATCAAAGGTCCTTTGATGGAATCTTAAAGATGTGTTCGTCAAAACAAGAGACCGTCCCTGCTCTCAAAGAAACCCATTCTAGCATATGTTGTACTCACCAAATAGGACCAAAACTTATTGATCAAATAAAATGGTTAGGCGATTACTAGCCAACCATGGTGTAAGATGCAAAGAAAGTGGCAAAGCATTGCTAAACTTGTCAAATTCATGGGGATTCCATTCACCAATCACCATAGCCTTGACATGCAAGTGATTTATCTTAGCCCCTTGACGCATGAGGCCTCGATGTTAGGGGTCCATTTAAGCCTCATTCACCTCGTCAGAATCAATATATACTTGCAAGGAATTATTATTTCCTAAAATGGGCCAAGGTTGTTCCTATAAGAGAAGTGAGAGCAAAAGGAGTAGCAGATTTCATTCGAGTTCATTTGTTCTATTGCTATGGAGTATTGAAGTGATCTTTGATAATGCCCTTTACCTCAAAAGTAAACCATTAGTTAAATTGACAAAGTTGTACAAGTTCAAACATAGCTTCCTCATAAGGCTTTAACCTAGTGACCAATAGCCAAGATGAACCATTCATTAAGGTGCTATACAAAACCTTAAGAAACTGGTCTCACAAATGAGAAGGGATTGGCATTAATAACTTCCTGAAGCTCTATTGTCTTACTAAACCACATTCCAAAATGTGACGAGATGCACACCTTATAGTGTGGTGTCCAAGACAGAGACAATTTTTCTCTTGGAAATATAATTTACTTCCATAAGAATAGCCATTCAGCTTACTAACCCATACAAGAATGTCAAGATTAGGCTAGCAGAGCTTAAAGCTGTGAATGAGCATAGATTAGCAACTCAATAAAGACTTGAAGTCTACCAAGCTCAAGTTGCTGTTGCATTCAATAGAAGGCCGAAATTTCGCTCATTTTTCATTGGTCACTTGGACTTCACAATTAGGCAACCGATTGTCATAAACAAAAGGGTGTGAGGCACGTTCGAGCCAAAGTGAGAGGGACCATATGTTGTTACAAAGGTCTACCCGAAAGGTGCTTACGAATTGTCAAATGCTGAGGGCAAGGTCATATATTCTTGTGTCATTGGAAAATTTGTGAAGAAGTTCTTCGCTTAAAAAAAACAAAGAGGCCGAATCCTAGGTAGTTAAGTTGTAATGAACTACAGAATGCTTGAGCCCTTAAAGGGGTAATTAGGCGGTCTAGTCATGAACTAGATCCAACCCAATAACAATAAAGTTCCTTTTTCCCTTTGTCAAAATTTCAGGGGTGATAGTGAGCAGGTAAGTTAAATAGGCTCAATTCAACCCAAATTACCAAATTCCAAATAACTTGCGTGACTTTCCTTCGGACCTTGTCAAACTAAATTCCAAATGATTACCCAGTCAGGCTCAACTCAAAATAAATTCCAATTCATAACGCTTAGCTAACTAACCTGTAACTTCTAATTCTCTAAGATATCTACTAAACATTATACAATTAGGACAATACCTCCCCGATGAGCTAATTCTTATCCTCAAGAATCGAAGTTAGGGAATTAACTACTGAGGAATCGACAATCTTCTCAAGTATAATCATACCCTTTGGTTTAAATGATTCTAAGTTTTACCACTTGATCAGCACCAAGTAGCAATAGAGTACATCCAAGTAGGCTAACCGATTCCCTTCCGTATGCCAACCCACTTACCCCTCGAGTTCGTGTCTGCTACTCCCAGGTCATTGAAATAATCCTTGTCCTCAAGGACTAGTTGCCAAGATCGGTATCGATATCTTATTTTTCTTGTACCAATCCCGATCCTACGAAAGTGTCCCCATGCTTAGGTCTTCTTTGCTTTCTTGTTTAAACCATTCCATGAGCTTCTTTGCGAACCACACACAACATTACCCATTTGACATGAATTGAAAATTGAGAAAATCTCTTTGGGCTTGAGGTGCCTACTCCTTTGTTTCAAAATGGGTTTAAATTTTGGAGATTTTGAATGTGGAGTTGCATTCTTAGTATGTTCCTTCGTGGAAATGGTGGAATTGCTTTCTTGGTATGTTTCTTGCAGCTTCAAAAGCTGGCCAACATTTGGAACAATGGGAGGGATAGTACCCGAAACTTAAGCTACTCCGCTCTTGTTGATCTTTTCTTGTATTCCTAGCAATTGTTGTTGCATCTGTTCTTGGCATGGATGCAATTTGCCTACTACTACCATTAGATCTTGAACTTGTTGCTATAATTGGGAAAATTGCTTCCGTTAATTGGAGCTACCAGCTACAAAAGTCGTTGCCATGGCATGTCGTTGTAATTGACACATGAATTGAAAAATTTTGAGCTCAAGGTCAAGCTCTGATACCAATTGTTATAGTCCTAAGATCATAATACAAGCATAGACTATTTAAACAATCAACTAATCATAACCAACTTGAAAACTCTCCAACTAAATTCCTACCAAAACCTAAGCTTAGCTAACTAACTTGTAACCAACTTCTAATTCTCTAAAATATCTACTAAGCATCATACACTCGTGACAGGGCGTGCCCCAAAAAATCTTGTCCCAACTTCACAACCATCCCACTAAACTTCTCATGTGACCATTTACAAACCATAAGAACCTGACAAACCCATTAAACATAAGTCCCTTATGCATGTGTAATATGTTCAACTACAAATTCGCGCCTTGTTTAGCCAACTGTTGAACATGAATTTTCATAGTTTTAAATATTAGCCCTGATAATTGGTATGTATTTAAAAAAAATTAAAACTACATGTTATGGGTCAACCTTAAATTATACCTATACAAATTTAAATACATACTCCAAATTTGAAATGGTGTCTAAGCCCAAATTAAGCGGGCCCAAAATTAGGTCCATAATTATAATATAAAAAAAAAAAGAAGAAAGAAAGAGAACACATTAGCCCAAACAACTCAAAATAATAAAAATAATTAAGAAAAGAAAAATTCCCATTAAAGTGGGACCAAGCTTGTCAAAATGTATTTGCTAGCGCAATAGAGTATTTGCAAAAAATGCCTACCTTGATGGCACCTGTTTAAGAGAGAACTTTAATATTATACACTGTAGTACTTGAGCAATCCCTTCGAGTGAAGTTGGCACAAAAGAATGATGAAGAGAAAAAAAAAATGCCCATTATTATCTCAGCCGAACATTGGTGGGGGCAAAACACAATAATTCATTTATTGAAAAAGTTTGCCTGGCATTGGTGTTTAGTGGGCAGAAATTGATGCATTGTCTTATGTCTCACTTAATTACTTTAATTTCAAAGGTCGATCCACTAAATTACATATTATCAAAAACGGTGTTGTCAAGACGATTAGCAAAATGGGAAACGTTGCTAACCCCATTTGACATAAAATTTGTGCAACGAAAGGCCACTAAAAAGCAAGCTATAGTTGACTTGTTAGCTGCATATCAACCTCCTAATGACGAACTATTGTCAGATGAGGTACTCCATGTGGAAATAGTACACTGGCAATTATATTTTGAGGAGCAACAAGTCAAAAGGGGGCAGGTGTCATACCCTATGGTGGACTTATCCCTTACTCCTTTGCCTTGATTGAACTTTGCTATGACAATATAGCTGAGTATAAGGCACTCGTCATTGGCATTGACATGGCCATTGAAATGCATATCGGCTATTCATAAGCTTTCGGTGATTCTCAATTAGCTATCACGAAATAAATGGCCAATATGAAGTTAGAAATGAAAATCTAGTACCTTTGCCCCAAAGAGCGAAATATTTGATGGACTAGTTCTATGATAATAAGGTATCGCATATGTCGTGGTCTAAGAATGATAAAGTCGACGCCTTAGCAAAGCTTGTTTCATCACTAACCCTACCCAATGAAGAAATTTAAGTCATTGTTGGCGAGCATCATCTGTTGATGCATGCGATGGATCGTCTAAACCAAGTAGCGATAGTAAACTCAATCTCAGCTGGCAAAAGAGAATAAGAGTCAGATTGGTGACAAACTTTGATTGAATATTTATGACATGGTATTTTACATGCTAAATAGAAGAATAGCGTGGAGATGAGATGACAATCACCTAAATTTGTGTTGAAAAACGACACTTCGTATCAAAGGTCCTTTGATGGAGTCTTGCAATGGTCTTATGTTAAGAAGAGGCTACCGTTACTCTCAAAAAAACACATTCTAGCAGGACCAAGAATATGTTGATCAAGTCAAAATGTTAGGTTATTATTGGCCAACCTTGGTGCAAGCTGTAATGAAATTTGCAAAAGCTTGCCAAGATTATCAAATTCACGGAGATTTCATTTACAAAGCACCACAACCTCCACAACCAAGTGTTTTATCATGGCCCTTTGAAGCATGGACCCTGGATGCCATGGGTCTATTTAAGCCTTCGTTATCCTACCAATATCAATAGATACTTGTAGGGACTAATTATTTTTCAAAATGAAAGAAGTTGTTCCAATAAGAGAAGCGGGGGCAAACGAGGTCGCTGATTTCATTCAAGTTCATTTGTTCTACCGCTATGGAGTCCCATCGAAAATAAGCTCTGATAATGCCCTTTACTTTAAAAGTCAACAGTTGGTTATATTGATCGATAAGTACAAGTTCAAACATAGTTTCTCATCGAGCTGCATCCCGACGCCCAGTGGTTAAGCGGAAGCATTCAATAATGTGCTCTGCAAAATCCTTTAGAAAATGGTCACCAAAGTAAGAAGGGATTGGCAGGAATAATTACCTAAGCTCTATGGGCGTACAAAACAATAGTCTGAAATTCAAAAGGATGCACACCTTATAGTTTGGTGTTTGCGTCAAAGGCAGTTTTGCCCTTGGAGATATAATTGCCTTCCCTAAGAGCAGCCATTCAGCTCACTAATGCAAACGAGAATATCAAAATCAGGCTAGCCGAGGTTTAAGCCCGAGATGAGCATAGATTAGCTGCTCGACAAAGATTTGAAGTCTACCAAGCTCAAGTTGCTCGTGCATTCAATAGAAGGGTGAGTTTTTTCTCATTTTCCATAAGTAACTTTGTCCTCACAGTCAAGCAACCGGTTATTATAAACAGGACGGCACAAGACAAGTTCAATCCAAAGTGGGAGGGACCATATGGTGTCACAAAGGTCTACCCGAAAGGTGATTATGAATTCTTGAATACCAAGGGCAAGGTCATATATTCTCGTGTCAATGGAAAATTTGTGAAGAAGTTCTTCGCTTAAAATAAAAAAATAAACAAAAAGGCTAAAATCTAGATAGTTGAGTTGCAATGAACTACAAAAGGCTTGATCCCTTAAAATGGAGCATAGATAGTCTAGTGCTGAACTAGATCCAGCCCCAAGAACTTGATCCCTTCTTAAAACCACAGGGTAGTAGTAAGCCTACAAGTTAAATAGGCCTAACTCGACCTAAATGACCAAATCCCAAGTAAGTTGTATGACATATCTCTGGAGCATGTCCAACTAAAATTCAAATGACTATCCAGTCGAGCTCAACTCCAAATTAATTTCAATTCAAATTCAAACTCCAAAAAAAGGGGGGCATGCAACGACAATCTTATAAAGGTAATAGATTGAACTATAAAGTCGATCTTTATCCGTGTTTAAAAGTTCACATGCATAAAGCTCAAGAGGGAAACTGTTGAACACAATTTTCGTAGGTTCAAAAAGGAACCTTCATAGTTGACATTCTTAAAAAATTTGCGTAGTATGGACCAACCTTAAATTATTGTATGTAGACTTGTACAAATTCAAGTATATCTTCTATATGCAAAATGTGTTCAACGTTAAAATGCCCAAGGACCAATTGAAAATGGGCTCAAATTTATAGGATAAAAACTGCATAATTGAGTCCAATGGGTATTGACTCAAAGCTCAGACATGCTCTGCTTAATCCAATATAGCGGAGAGCATAGATCAAAGCAAGTTAATAGCACAGCAGCAAGGAGAGAGGACCCATAAAATTTTCAGAAAGCAAATCCCCAAAAAGGAGGGGGGGGGGGGGGGGGGGGGGGGGGGGAATAGAGAGAGAGAGACACCGAGAGAAAGAAGAAAGGGGGAAAAAAATAATGAGTTTAATTTAGATTTTATCAAATTATAATAATTTTAAATTGTTGATATATGGGTGCGTAAACTTGTTTCTTTGTAGTCTTATTTCTACCTCCTTCCTACTTTTCTTCCCATCAATTGATATTTTCCTAATAAAGAAATTTAAAAGATCAAAAATTAGTGAAATTGATTTTGAAATTTTCATCCACAACAGAATCCAAATGATCCTAGTTGGGTGAATTTTATTTTGAAAATGTTTACTCCATGATGTAATTTAAAAGATCCAGGTTGGGTAAAATTAATTTTGAAAATAATTCACCCACAATAGAATCCAAAAAATCCAAAACGGGTGAATTCGATTTTGAAATGGTTATGCCTACACTGGAACCGAAAAGATCTGAGTTGGGCTAAAATTTGGACACTTTTAGGCTTGTGGAGCCAAACGGATCCAACCTTTCATATGGACTCTTGATCTATGAAATCTAACATTCAAATGTTACAATTTGGACTCTTTGAGTCCTTGCAACTAATGGATCTAATTATTCATAGTGACTGAAAAAATCTAACAATCTAGGTGATACATGTACACCTAATATCTGGGGTTTTCTTTTTTCTTCTTCTCCTTCTCCCTTTTTTCGTCTTTTTTTGGCAAAAAAGGATAGGCTTCACTCAACTATATATTGTCTGAATGAGGTCATTTCAATAATTGAAACCACTAAGTTTGATGAACCGAAATGAGTTCTTTAATAATTGGATCTGTTAGGCTCCAAGGACCCAAAAGAGTCCAATAGAAATAATTGAAATCAGCCATGGACCCGAAAGGGTGCATTTAAATAATTGGATCAGTTAGACTCCAATGGCCCAAAAGATTCCGAAATTTGAATTGCTAAAATTGTTAAGTTTCAGGGACCTGAAAGAGTCCATTTAAAGAATTACAATTGTTAGATTCTAAAGACTCAAAAGAGTCTAAATTTTAGCTCAACTCAGATTTTTTTTAGTTTCACTATAGGCATACGAATTTCGAATCATATTTACCCAACTTGGATCTTTTGAATTCCATCGTAGGTAAAATATTTTAAGAACTAGTTTAACTTAACTTTTATCTTTTCAATTTTTTGTTGAGGTTATAACATTTTTCCAAAAATCAAATTTATCCAACTCTGATCTTTTGGATTCCATCATCAATAAAAATATTTTTAGATTTTAGCTCATCCAATTTGGATCTTTTATATTTTGTTGTGGGTAAAATATTTTAAGAATTAATTTAACTGAACTACGATCTTCCCAATTCCATCGAGATTCTAACATTTTTCATAAAATTATATTTACCTAATTTAGACATTTTGGATTCCGTTGTAGGTAAAATTTTTGTTAGATTTGAATTCACCCAACTTGAACCTTTTGTTCTGTGAAAAAAAAGAAGGATCTTTTGAATTCCGTTGTGGATAAAATATTTTTTTAGGGGTAGAAAACAGAGAAGATAGTAGAGATGTTCACAAAATCAAAATCCATTGTGAGTAAAAGATTTTCAAATTAATTTTATCCAACTTGGATCTTTTGGATTCTTTCATGAGTAAAATATCAGTTTATAGGAAGAAAAGAGGGAAGATAGTAAAGATAAGGCTATAAAGAAATAAGTTTACACGCCCTTGTATCAATAATTTAAACTTAGGCTTCGTTTGTTTTGGCAGAAAACGAGATTCTAGGAATTAATTTTTCTTCAGAAAAGGTTTTCCTAGGAAATATAAAATCAGAATGGGGTTTTCCATTATTTGTTTTAAAGAAAAATTTAATTCTACATTATGATGTCTTCTTGTATGTTTTAAATAAGACAATATAACTAGCAATATAAAGTAACCAAAAAAATAATAACATAAACTATCACAACTCTATAAATTAGAAGAACTATCTATTAGGTATCATAAAGTTTGGGCATTTATCACATAAGTATCCTGGCATTTTAATATATACAATGATATGCCCTGAGATAAGAAATATGATCACTTATGTATATATAGGGCATGTTTGGTATAGGGTTAACAGGGGTAAATAGTTAAAATATGGTAAATTTTCATTAAAATTCGTCTTATTTCTGCCAAAAAACTGATAATCGTGACCATAATACCAAAAGATAGTCTGAGTTTTGAAAAAAATTACTTATATAGTATCAAAAAAATGTGTCATGCTAGCATTTTCAGACCAAAGAAAGTATCACATTATCGTAGATGACATATATAAATTGTTGAACTCATGTTCCACGTCAATAATTTTCATTTAAAATCTATTAAATTTTTGCAAAAAAAAAATACCTGATTCATGATAGCACTTTTAAACTTCAGGATACATCATTGTATATCATTGAAATATCAAGGTACCTATTTAATAAATGTCAAAATATTGGGGCATCTTGATAATTTTCCTATATAATATTATATAGAAATTCGACTTGATTAAAATTGTTTAGTTGCAACAATAATAAAGTAACATCATGTTTATTGAAACCAATCTGGACAGTACACCTGCCGCGTTAATGCAGTAAAACGACCAGTTAATTGTAGTAAAATAAACTGTGGATTAAACTGGTAAAAAATATCAAAAAAATTCAGAGAAATACTGTAGTAAAATACGCAGAGATACCAATAATATTCAATGAAAAAATTTCAGAAATTAATGCTTTAAGTCGCAATGCAAAATTGACGTAAAATATCTAAACACAGCAATCAAATAATACCAAAAGGTTGAGAGATTGAATACAATACCTAAGGCACCGCATCGTGGGAAATATCACTGTCCTAAAAGACAATTTCGCTACTGATCCGGGTGCAAACAGGGTTACTAGCGGCCGTCCTTCGGGATTAACTTGATCCGACTAATAACATGCACTCGTTAGTAGCCAGGTAGAAGAGCCAAGAACTTCGCCCAGTTAATTTTCGTGGAGAGAGGAAAAGAACATAGAAGATTGAAGCAATGGTGAAAAATGGATGATGCTTAAAAAGTCCTGTGAGGTCCCCTAGTTATAGTGCAGAACCTCAGTAACCAACCCCACAAAAAAACTGCTTGAAATCAAGGAGATTTGCAGATATATATGCAACGTGAAAAAACCAAATAACAGCGGCAGAAAAATATGTAGCCAAGATCTTGTTCAATTATGGATAAAATCGCTAACTTAATTTTCCCGAAAAATAAATATACCCGGTAGAAAAAAAATGACTGACATCCACACCCACACCCAAGCATCCCGGGTGGGCAGAGCATGTGTGCGTGTGGTGTCCATTCTCTCACTCAAGAATAAATTCGAAGGGTAGCTCTAACACTTAAACTTAGCTTGTATTATTTTTTCAACAATCCCCCACAAAGGATACAAGCGGAAGAGAAAAATAGGAATAAATTGGGCAAAGCGAGTTTAGTTTTTCAGGGCCAATATCTCGAGACTTGAATCGTCACCTAGTGTAACCTATGTTTAGAACCAATATCTTACAAGTTGACTTTCGTCTTGAACCTCATAAGGGATTGGACACATACAAAACTCAAGATCTTGGCAACTTCTATGATTTGATGCGTTTTATCAGCCATGTGCTCATCTTGGATATTTATAGGTGCTCTAAAAGACAAGTCTTAAACCTTCATAGAGAGCGGCCATACTCCCACACCTATATAGGTGGATCCTATCAAGCGTGTGTTACCACACACCACCAAACATATGGATATCGATCCATTAAGAGTTAAAGCTCAACCTCACCTCTTAGTAACATACAAATAGTGTGCATCAAGTGCAAGCCTTACTTGCACCACCAAACATATGGCTATGGACATGTTTCCACACTATCACACCATAGGGAGGGACAACATAAAATACAATGCATTTCTAAAATAAAACTATGACTTTTTCACATGGAACCTGTTAAAACTAGGTTGGATATATCATAATTTATTCATATAAAGACTTTAATCCCTTCCCCCTTAATGGTTCTATCATCATTTTATGCCAAAGGCCTTTTGTTAACGGATCCACAAGACTCTTCTCAATTTACATAGTCCATTGATATCACTCCACTTTTTAAAAGATCCTCACGTTCTTATGCCGGAGACGAATGTATCTTCTGATGCTTTACTTGGTGTATATGCTTAGCAAGTGCATTAAGTCGTATCAAGTAATACAAAGTAAGTAGAGTACAGTTCCTATGAGGATCGTTATTGAGTGAGTACCGAAATTAGTAGCTTCAACACTATTTGAAAGACCGAAAATTGAGATTTTGATAGGAAATAAAATAAAATAAAAGGAAACAAATTTTGTTTACTAATTTTTATCTAAGGGTTACTATTTTTTGTGGTTTTTATAATTTAATAAGATCCAAGGCATCCGATTTCATCTAGGTGCATCAATATGCCTTTCTATTCTCGATATTCAAGTTCTTATTACGTGTTGATGGTTAAAAACCCTAATTTACTAAATATTTTCTCTCGAGCACCATTTAGTATGCTCTTTTACATATTAACCTATCACTCTTGTGCATGAATTTAAATAAGAAAAGAGTTTTTAAAAACCTATGATTCTCACTTAAAAACCACACAAATCGTGTTAATCTCTCTCGAGCATTCGCTCAATTTGTGGTGCTTATCATGTTAGAAATCATCATAAATCTCCTTTTGGACTCATTATGAATCATTATAGGCCTTAAATGGTGATCGAGCATTTAAAATTCATGAAGAACAGTGATAAACATTTTAACAACGCAATAGCAAAACATGAATACACTAAATTAGAAAAGAGTGTATATTACAACTTCGGCTACATCGTAGCCTTGGAATAACAAAAATAGTTCATAATAAATGTAATATAAAGCATAGGAAAATTCATGAACTTATAGAAGAGAAGGATAGAAAAGAATTTGAAAATAAAAAATTACAAACCAAACTTCTTCTTTTCTTCTCCTTCTTTATTCCTACAAATTTCTACCCTATTTCCCTACTTTGTATTTGATTTTTCTAGACATAATGATACTAAAACACCTCCTAAACATCCTATTTATAGTACATAATGTTGGAATTAAAACAAATACAAAAAATTGCAAGCTTAAACCTCATTGCACCTCCATTCTGCTCCTAGCTGCTCAGTTCTGCTGATTTCAACAAGATGCTGATTTCTTCATTTGTTTGCTTTTACTTTGCACCACCCAAAATTAGTCTTGACATCATCTTGGACATGTTAATGATTTTTTAGGTCATCCTTGCATTTGATTTGTTCATTTTGCCACCCAAAATTATAAATTGAAATGAATTATGCATGCTTATGTTCATTTTCTGCAACTTGCTATCCTTTGCTATTTTTCATCATTTTTTTCCAGCTTTGGCCTCCCAAAATCAGATTTATAACATGTTAATGAAGTGTACAAGAAGTTCTTTCACCTTATTTGTCCATTTTGCCATCCAAATTTGCAAGTTGAGATGGATTGTTCAAGCTGGTTGTTCATTCTATACATTAGCTACTCTTGCTGAATTTTCTTCATTTTTCTTTTTCTGCTTTTGTAGCCCAAAACTCAGCCTTGATATCAAATTGAACATGTTAATAAATTTTTTAATTCATCCTTGTACTTGATTTGTGCATTTCTCCACCCCTTTTTGCAAGTTAAAATGAATTTTGCATGAACTTGTTGTGTTCTTGCTTTAGCCATGTAAATTGTTATGTTTTGCCCTTTGTTTGCTTTTGTTTGCTGAATCTTGCTTCACTTGCTGATGCTGATGATAAAACCTTGCAAGATTTAGCACAAAATGAGTGTTTTCGCAAAGAAATGGCAATAGAAGCGCAAAATAGCAAAAGCGAGCAATAGCGATAAAAATTTGAGGTCAAATGGTTAGAAAATGAACCAAAATCATATCAATAATTATATACTGAATTAGACTTATCAAAATTACCCCAAACTTAAATCTTGCTCGTCCTCGAGCAAGGCTAAACATTAAAGCATAGGATCTCATACTTTTTAAGAATTCTACCACAATTTAAAGCAAGTGCACTCTTATTTAGAAAAAATAACCGAGGCTCTAAGTTTAAGGTTCTAAAGGCAAAACCATCTTTTCTAAGGAAAAATCTATCAATTACCGAGGTGGCCAAGTTCAAAAGTTAGCTAAGCAAGTTAAGTTTATCCGTTCTTTCTAATCTCCAGCATTCAAACCGAATATAGAACAAAAATCATATCACTCATAACAAGACTTATCAAGTATGCCTAAAACTAAAAAAAATTTTTTTTTTGAGGAATTTATTTGCTCAAGTCAATTTCGGCTCATGAGTATATCTTCTGCGAGAATCAAGCTCCGAATCCTAAGCGATGACCCATAAGTAAGAGAAGCCACCATTGAGATGTCCTTATTATGACTCCCCAAGTATATCTGCAGTGAGAATCAAGCTCCGACTCCTGGGCGATGACCCATAAGTAAGAGAAGCCACCACTGAGACGTCCTCTTAATGGATAGCACATATTTTAAAATTATTTATGCGGGATAGTGGTGCTAGAGATGCTTCCTCCTTTTTTTTTTTTTTTTTTGGGTGCTTAGTTCCTTGTTAGCTTTCTAAGTATCCCTTGTAGCAAACTTTCAATGTGGCAGCTCTGGTTCCAATTGGTCCAAGGTACCAGGTGTTGAAACACCCCTATGGAGCTACTTGCTCGAGGTACCAAGGCACGAAACCATCACACCGTAGCACATAGACATTTTTAACAGGGTAGCAGTGCTTAGTGATTCTCTCCCTCTATTTTTATCATACATTTTTTTTACTTAGACTTAAGCATAACTCTTCAAAATCTATTATGTAAATGATAATCTTAATACAATCTATTCAAATTTGTCCGTCTTTTAATAAGAAAGAAAATTAAAACAGCCATGTTAACTAGTGAACTCATATACCATGGCTTTATCAAGATAGTGCCTTAGATTAGATCGTGTTTTGCAACTAGAACACAAAAACAATTGATTTATCAATTTATTTAAATCTAATTAAAGAAAATGAGCTAAAAAGAGTAGAAAATTGCCTAAAAGCATGTAATAAATTCTTCTTTTTTTATTTCTTTTTTTTTAATGAAATTTTAAAAAGACTAATAATCAAAACTATAGAAAATAGACAATTTTTTTGTTGGCCGGCATTATCTACATCCCCATACAAAGGCTCCGAACTCTGGGAGGCCCTAAAGCCGACTCTAAAACATAAAGCAGGGAACGTTTTGAAAAAAATTGTTCAAAATTTTAAAAATTGTTTCTCCCTAAAGTTAACATTGTCCTCAATGTTAAAAGAAATATAAAGAATGAAGCAGTAGGTGAAAGATACTTTCCAGTTTTGAGGATTAGCTTTTTGATGGCTAATGTCGTGATCAAGTTGCCCCCAAATTTGTTTCAAAAACCTGTTGAGCAAAATGTACAAAAATATTAAAAAATAATAAAAATAAAGAAAATTTAAAGAAAAGAAGAAAAAGAAAAACTTGGGTTGCCTCCCAAGAAGTGCTTAGTTTATAGTCGTTTAGCTCGACTTCCAATGATATTCTATCCTGGATCCTTCAAGAGAATAGAATTTCCACCATCCACTTTTAGTGACAATTTTCTTCCATGAATCTTTTTCATGCCCTTCTTTATTCGACCACCTCCACCCTCTCCAGCTATGAAATCCTTAATCTTAATGCGCCATTCCTTGAGTTTCTTTCTTATAATTTTGGCACCTTTCTTTGCTAAATCATCCTTGGTTTTCAAAACCTCCGGCTTAGTAGGAAAGACTTGATCTTCAATTTCAAAACAAGTGTCCTTCTCTGTTGAGAGTTCTATGGGTTTAAAAAAATTGAAGATCACTTGCTCATCTTCTAGTCTTAAGATAAGTTTTCCTTGTTGTTGCAGGAAGGGTCATCCTAAAATTAGAGGTATTTCTTTATCCTCCTCAACAACAAGCACCATAAAATCAGCTAGAAATATGAACTTGTCTATGTTTACCAAGTCATCCTTTACCACTCCGTGTGGATATTTGATAGACATGTCTGCTAATTTGAGTGAAACCGTGGTAGGCTTGACCTATCCTAGACCGAGTTTCCTGAAAATAGAGAGTGGCATCAAATTAATACTTGCACCTAAATCACATAAGATGTTGTCAAAAGTACGGGTGTTGATGTTGTAAGTATAGAAAAACTCCCTGGATCTTTAAGTTTAGGAGGAAGCTTCTTTTGTAGTATGGCACTACATTCTTCATTCAGTGCCACAGTCTCGAAATCTTCTAGTTTTCTTTTGTTAGACAGGGTTTCCTTCAAGAATTTTACATTTTTGGGCATTTCTTTCAATATATGTGTGAAAGGGATATTAATAGGTAATTTCTTGAAAGTTTCCATAAATGGGTTATCGGCGTTTTGTGTTTTCAATCATTGAGGAAATAGGATTTTTGGTTTTTAGGGCACAAGTTCTTCCCTCTTTGCTTCGGTCCCATCTTGGTTTTCAATCTCATTTACTCGTTCAAGTTCTAGGTGTGATGTGGTTATGGTGATTTCATTTAGGCTGTTTTTCCTAGGTGTTCTTTTAAAAGAAATGGCATTTACATGCTCTCTAGGGTTAGTCACTATGGTACTAGGTAGAGAACCTTGAGGTCTTGCAGAAAGTTGGTTTGAAATTTGTTCGATTTGGGTCTCAAGATTTCTAATCGAAGCTTCTTGATTTCGAAGATTTGTTTATGTTTCTTGCATAAAACTTCTGAACAAATCTTCAAGATCAGTTTTTGTCTTTGGAGGTTGAAAAGGTTGTTTTTAAATCCCTTGATTATTCCATGAAAAATTAGGATAGTTTCTCCACCCAGAATTATAAGTGTTGGAATAGGGATTATTTTGTTGTTTTTGTAAATTTGAAACAAAATTAGCTTGTTCGTGGTTTGATGGGGCGAAAGGATTCCCTGGTTGGCATTCTATGCCAGGATGATTCCCTGCACAAAATTCACACGTTAGCACAGGATAACTAATGGTATTTACATTCATGTTACCTAGCTGTTTTTGAAGCATTGAAACCTGGGCGGTTAACTTTGTTATTGCATCCAACTCGTATATTTCCATAGGTTTCTTTTGCTCAGTTGCCCTTGCATAGTTATTACTAGACATTACTTCTAGCAATTCATACGCTTCATCTGGGGCTTTGTGATGTACGGATCCTCCAACAGCCACGTCTACCATCGTTTGAGTATTAGGTGCCAACCCATTATAAAAAGTTTGGACTTACAACCAAACTGGCAAACCATAATGTGGGCACCTTCTCAAAAGTTCTTTGTAATGTTCCCACGCTTCATACAAAAATTCCGTACCGTATTGTACAAATGAGGTAATGTCATTCCTCATTTTAGCTGATTTGACTGGTGGGAAATATTTAGCAAGAAATTTTTGAGCCAAATCATCCCAAGTGGTGATGGTTCCTGGTGGTAATAACATTAACCACGCTTTGGCTTTGTCTCTTCGTGAGAACGGAAATAGCCTTAAGTGAAAGGCATCATCCCTGACACCATTATGCTTAAATGTATCGCATATCTCTAAGAAATTAGCGATATGGTTTCAAAATTATTTGCTTGTATTGGTGGATGTCGAATGCAGGAAGTGCACCCTCCAACAGTAGGTATAGCATAATCTTTCAAAGTCCTTTCATCATCATTTCCATTATAATTAGCCATGGTTTCAGTCCTTTTAGTTTTCCTGATTAATTAAAGTGTTCTTTCAATTTCAGGGTCAAAAGGAGTTATTTCTTTTTCAATTTGAACTTGCATACAAAATAAGAAAACCAAACTTAAAAATCAAAAGAAAGACACAAATATGAGAAAACTTCAAAATTAAAAAAATGTACAAAACCTTAACCAACCTTTAAAAAGGGGGGTAGTAACACTAATGTTTTGAAAAACTTTAAAATAATAATTTAAAATCTTAAAATTTTAACAAAATTTTAAAATAAAGATGAAAGTAAGGAAAATATAAGAAAAACAACAAAATAACACAAAACTAAAAAAACAACACAATTTTAGGAGGGGTACGCTATACGAATTTTTTTTTCAAAGAATTTATCTTTGCAAATGAATCAAATGAAAAATTTCTTAAACTTAAATAAAATTTACAAATTATTAATAATTTTAAATTAGCACCAAAACTAGTTGATATCAATATCACTCAAATAAAAACAATCCCTGGCAATGGCGCCAAAAACTTGATGCTTTACTTGGTGTATATGCTTAGCAAGTGCACTAAGTTGTATCAAGTAATACAGAGTAAGTAGAGCATCGTTTCGCCGAGGATTGTTATTGAGCGAGTACGAAAATTAGTAGCTTAAACACAAGACCGAAAATTGATATTTTGATATGAAATAAAATAAAATAAAAGGAAACAAATTTTGTTTACTGATTTTCATCCAAGGGTTATTGACTTTTTTTGTGGCTTTTATGATTTAATAAGATCCAAGGCATCCGATTTCATTTAGTCGCATCAATACGCCTTACATTCTCGATATTCAAGTTGTTATAACATGTTAATGGTTGAAAACCCTAATTTACTAAATATTCTCTCTCGAGCAACATTGAGCATGCTTTTTTACACATTAACCCATCACTCTTGTGTATGAATTTAAAGAAGAAAATAGTTTTTAAAGATCTATAATTTTCACTTAAAAACCACATAAATCGCGTTAATCTCTCTTGAGCACTCGCTCAATTTATGGTGCTTATCACCTTAGCAATCATCATAAATCTTCTCTCGATCTCATTATGAATCATTATAGGCCTTAAATAGTGATCAAGCATTTAAAACTCATGAAGAAAAATAATAAATACTTCAACAACGCAATAACAAAACATTGAAACGTTGAATTAGAAAAGAGCGTATATAACAACTTCGGCTACATCGTAGTCTTGGAATAACAAAATTAGTTCATGATACATATAATATAAAGCATAACTAAGATAAAATTCATAAACTTAAAGAAGTGAATGATAGAAAAGAACTGAAAAATGTAAAATTACAAACCAAACTTCTTATTTTCTTCTCCTTCTTTCTTCCTACAAATATCTACCCTATTTCTCCACTTTGTATTTTATTTTTTTAGATTAAATGATGCTAAATAAAACCTCCTAAGCATTCCTATTTATAGTACATAAGTTTTAAATTAAATAAAATATAAAAAATGGCAAGCTTAAAGCTCATTGCACCTCCATTCTGCTCCTTGCCGCCCAGTTTTGTAGATTTCAACAAGATGCTAATATTTTCTTCATTTTTTTGTTGCTTTGCACCGCCCAAAATCCATTTTGACATCATCTTGGACATGTTAACAATTTTTTTAAGTCATCCTTCCATTTTATTTGTTCAATTTGCCACCCAAAATTGCAGGTTGAAGTGAATTGTGCAGGCTTGTGTTCATTTTCTGCAACTTGCTATCCTTAGCTGTTTTTCTTCATTTTTTTCCAACTTCGGCGGCCCAAAATTAGCTTTGACATAAATTATAGCATGTTAATGAATTTTACAAGAAGTTCTTTAACCTTATTTGTTCATTTTGCCACCCAAATTTGCAAGTTGAAATGGATTGTTCAAGCTGGTTGTACATTTTCTACATTAGCTGCTCATGTTGAATTTTCTTCACTTTTTTTCTGCTTTTGCAGCCCAAAACTCATCCTTGACATCAACTTGAACATTTTAATGAATTGTTTAATTCATCCTTGCACTTGATTTGTGCATTTGTCGACCCCTTTTTGCAAGTTGAAATGAATTGTGCATGAACTTGTTGTGTTCTTGATTTAGCCATGTAAATTGTTATGTTTTTCCCCTCTTTTTGCTTTTGTTTGGTGAATCTTACATTCACTTGTTGATGTTGGTGATAAAACCCAGTAAGATTTAGCACAAGATGAGTGTTTTTGCAAATAAATGGCAATATAAGCGAAAAAGAGCAAAAGAGAGCAATAGCGATAAAAATTTGAGGTAAAATAGTTAGAAAATGAACCAAAATGACATAAATAATTATATACTAAATTAGATTTATCATCTTCTCATGCTATTACAAACTTTGTTCTTTGCCACAGCAATTGCAGCTTGACTATCGCATTGAAGTAATATTGACAGAGCTAAAAACCCCCACAATGGCACATCTCCTAATAAACTTCTTAGCCACCTGGCTTCATGACCTGCCAACTCAAGAGTAATGAACTCAGATTCCATAGAAGACGTAGCAGTACATGATTGCTTAGACGATTTTCAGGATATAGCACCTCCAGCTAGTGTGAACACATATCCACAAGTGGAATTGAGTTCATCATTATCAGACACCCAATTGGCGTCACAATATCTTCTAAAACAACAGGAAACCTTCCATAGTGAAGTCCTCAATCCATAGTTCCTTTCAAATATTTAAGCTACCTTTTTAATGCATTCCAATGCTCTTGATTAGGATTATGTGTGTATCTACTCGGTCTATTTACAGCATATGCAATATCAGGTCTAGTATAGCTCATCAAAAACATAACACTACCAATTATTTTGGCATACTCACTTTGGCACATAGCAACACTTTTATGTTTAGTTATATGTACATTGGAATCATAAAGCGTTCTTACAGGATCGGCATTAAGCATGTCAAACTTTCTAAGTATCTTCTCAACATAGTGAGACTGATTTAGGCTTATGCCTTTCGGGAGTTCTCACAATTTTAACTCCTAAAACTACGTCTGCCTCACCCATGTCTTTCATATCAAATTTAGAGCACATAAAGTTTTTTGTTTCATTAACGGTATTCAAGAATGTGTCAAATATCAACATATCATCAACATATAGACAAACTATTATACAACCATTTAAATCAGTCTTAAAATACACACATGAATCACCATTATTTACATAAAAATTATTACCAATTAGCATTCTATTAAATTTCTCATGCCACTGTTTAGGTGCCTGTTTGTGACCATATAAAGACTTTATAAATTTACAAACTTTCTTTTCATTACCATGGATGACAAAACCCTCAGGTTATTCCATGTAAATCTCTTCGTCTAGGTCACCATTAAGAAATGTTGTTTTAACATCCATTTGATGCGCTACCAAATCATGAATGGACGCAAGGGCAAATAGAGGTCTAATCGTGGCTATTTTAGCGACAGGTAAATAAGTATCTAAATAATCTATCCCCTTTTTCGAGGTATAACCCTTTGCCACTAACCTGGCCTTCTCCTTGTCTTTTGTCTCATCAGCCTTCATTTTTCTTCTAAAGACCCATTTACAACCTATTGGTTTACAACCTCTATGAGGGTCTACCAATTCCCAAGTGTGATTGCTTAAAATTGATTCTAGTTCGTTATTAATGGCTTCTTTCCAAAAGGTAGAATTAACTGATCTTATAGTCTCATCATAGGTTTTAGGGTCTTCCTCTAACATAAAGACACTATTTCTTCATTTATAGAGTTATTTTCTGTAAGGAAAGTAATAATATAATCGGGACCAAAGTTGGTTTCTTTCATAACTCTTTTGCTCCTTCTAATTTCAGAAGTATTTATATCGTTGGTATGATCATGGTTAATAGTCACGGTATGAGATGGCAAACTAGCAGGTTGTGCATCATTTGATTTCAGGGGAATATATGTTCAAAGAATTTAGCATCTCTAGATTCAATGATACTACCGCATGCATATAAATTATTAGATCCCTTTATCAGAAAACGATAAGCATCACTGTGATGAGCATACCCAATAAAAATAGAATCAACAATCTTAGGTCAAATTTTACTTTATTTAAAGTCAAGTAATCCAACCTTGGCCAGGCACCCCCACACTTTCAAGTATTTTAGATTAGGTGCATAACCTTTCCACATTTTATGGGGTTTTATCTAGCCTTTTGTGAGGAACTTTATTTAGCATATGGCAAGCAGATAATATTGCCTCTCCCCACATGTTATCAGGTAGTCTAGAGCTAATGAGCATAGCATTCATCATGTTCTTTAAAGTTTTATTTTTTCATTAAGCAATGCCGTTAGATTGTGGACAGTAAGGAGGGCTTTGCTCATGTATTATCCCATTTTCCTCACAAAATTTTTCTAGAGAAGTTGGATCATATTCTCTTCCTCTATTGAACCTAACTCCTTTTATTTTCCTTCCTAGTTGATTTTCTACTTCAGGTTTGTATTTTAAAAACATCTTTTCTGCTTCATCTTTAGTATTTAAGAGGTGTACCATCGAGTATCTAGAACAATCATCTACAAAGGTCATGTGGTATCTTTTTTCACCTCTACTCATTAGGCTTTTAAAGTCTCCCAAATCACTGTGAACTAGCTCAAGAAGTTTAGACTGTCTCTTGATATACTTAAAGGGCTTTTAGCATATTTATCTTCTACATATACTTCACATTTACTAAAGTTAGTATTAGTAAAGTTAGGAATCATGTTCATTTTCTTAAGTCGTTTAATTGACTCAATATTTATGTGTCTTAAGTGAGCATGCCATGATTCAAGAGATTCAACAAGATAAGCAGAAGAGGTACCATCATTACTATTCATGCAAACAGCATCAAGGACAAAAAGGCCACTGTTACAAAATTCCTTGTTCACAAATTCTCCATTCCTAGTTAGGACTAGTTTGTCTGAATTAAATGATAATTTCAAACCAACTTTAATCAAGGGACTACCCGAAATCAGATTCCTACGCATTTCAGACACATGCAGCACATTTGTTGAAGTAAGAAATTTTTTAGAAGTGAATTTTAAGGAAATCTTCCCTTTGTCGAGGATCGGTGCTATTGCAGAATTGCCCATGAAGGCTACCTCCCCAGCGGTCATTTTCTGGTATTCTTGTGACATGCTTCAGTTTGTGCAGATATGCCTGGTAGCCCTGGTGTCCATGATCAATTCAGTCATATTGTTCACTAGGTCCACCTCTTAAACAACAGCTACAATGTTCTATGTTTCTACAAGATGAGCTTTGAGCTTTGATTCCTTAGGCTGGTTCTTTTTGATTCTCCAATCCTTGGCCATATGTCCGCGTTTTCCATAGTGATAGCAATCTCCGAGGAATTTGCTGTTTGGCTTTTAAATCTTTCCACCAAGTCTGAAATTTGAATAATGCTTTTTCCTTTATTTTTAAACCTGTCTGATGCACTTGTCCTTGCCTCTACAATATTAGCTTTAGAATGATCTGAATGTGAGTACCTCTTATCCTTACGTCTACTCTCTTCTTCAATCTTTAAGTGGTTTACTAACTCCTCTAATATCAAATCCTTTTTTTATGCCGAAGTAAGTTTCTATAATCCTTCCAAGAAGGTAGAAGTTTTTTAGTTAAAGCATAGGTTTGAGTTATTTCGCAAATTTTAAGGCTTTCTGATAAAAGTGTAGTTACTATATTTTCATATTCTTTGACTTGGTCAAATATTGATTTATTGTCCACGAACTTGAAATCTAGCCACATACTAACCGCATATTTTCTAGTACCTACATCGTCACCCCCATATTTTTTCTGTAGGGAATCCCAAATCTTTTTTAATGAGTCTAATTTTACATAAATGTCAAAGAGTCCATCACACATGTAATGTAGCAAATTTCTCCTACAGATTCGGTCGTCTGCTGTGAATTTTACTTCATAGACTTTTTTCTCATTTTCACCCTCAGGTTCCTTTTTTTCATAAAGTACATAATCTATACAAACTTGTTGCAGGAAAAAAAATGAAATTTCTGAGACCACCTCTTATAATTCTTCTCGCCAAGTAGTTCAACTTTAGACATGTTGAAAAGAGGTAATTCGGTTGCCATGTTTAAATATAGATATGTATAATAAAATCGTCTTTTAGATTGTTAATTGAAACCAACGCGGACAGTACACTCACGAGTTAAGGCAGTAAAATGACCAGTTAATTACAGTAAAATAAACTGTGAATTAAACTAGTAATTGTAGTAAAACACAATCAAAGTGCTACAGTAAAATATCAAGAAAAAATGCAATGAAATATTGCAGTAAAATACGTAGAGAATACCAATAAAATTTAGCCAAAAAATTTAAGAAATAAATGATGTAAGTCATAGTGCGAAATTGACGTAAAATATCTAAACACAGCAATCAAATAATACCAAAAGGTTGCCAGATTGAATACATTACCGAAGACACCGTGTCGTGGGAAATACCATTATTCTAAAAGACGATTTCGCTGCTGCTCCGGGTGCAAACAGGGTTACCAGCGATCGTCCTCCGGGATTAACGCGATCCGGCTAATAACGTGCACTCGTTAGTAGCCGGGTAGGAGAGCCAAGAACTTCGCCCAGTTAATTTTCGTGGAGAGAGGAAAAGAATGCAAAAGAGAGAAGCAACGGTGAAAGATGGATGATGTTTAAAAAGCCCTGTGAAGTCCCCTACTTATAGTGCAGAACTTCCGTAACCAACCCCACAAAAAATTGCTTGAAATCAAGGAGATTTGCATATATATCTGCAATGTTCAAAAACCAAATAACAACGGCAGAAAAATATGCAGCCAAGATCTCGTTTGGTTATGGCTGTAATCGTTAAGTTAATTTTCCCAAAAAATAAATATATCCGGTAGAAAAAAATGACCCACACCCACACCCGAGCATGGCGGGCGGGCGGAGCGCGTGCGCTTGTGGTGTCCATTCTCTCACTCAGTAATTAATTCAAAGGGTAGCTCTAACACTTAGCTTGTATTATTTTTCTAACACATCCGAGCTGCATTTAATTATTTGGTCCAATTCTTGTCTGATATTATGACGTGGTGCAGTCTGGTTTATATCGATTCAATCTAGATTCCCATGATAATTACCGTGAAAATTTTTGCGCCACTAAGAATCACGATTTCCTCCATTTTAAAAGAGAAGTCATCCCCCCCCCCGCCCCCCTCCAATGGCGGAAAACGTTTTCCGTCACTACATGCACAACAAATAACGAAGAATGGGAAAAATTACCTTCTAGAATCTACTTTTCCGTCAAAATAAATGGAGCCTTAACTACAATTAGATACAAAAAAAAATCTGGATTGAACTCACTCTTTCTTTTCTTTGTTTTTCTTCTTTCTCTTGGTGTCCTCTCTCTCTCGGTTTTGTTTTCAGATTTGTGTTCTGAAAAAAAAATTTGGTTCTGCCATCCTCTTGTTTTCATATGGAGAGGAAGGTCATATTAGTGCCTTTCATGGCAATTTTCCTTTTTTTTTTTAAATTAATTTTATTATTTTAAGCTGTTTGGGCTTATTTGTTTTCTTCTTTTTACCATGGACCTAATTTTGGGCCCATTTTAATTTACGGTTAAATAGCATTTTAAATTTGGAATATGCTTTTGAATTTTATCGATATACCTCCCATAATTTAAGGTTAATATTTATAAATGTGAAAATTCCATGCTCAACACACCTAATAATAATCCATCTCTAAGAACTATCATGCTTTAAATAGAACTTGGCTGTTCCGAATAATAATGTAATTCTAAGAACCGCCCCTACTTTAATTGAACTTTGCCTATTCACGACTGTCATTCGTTCCCCCCCTTCGAGGAAAAGGATTCTGTCTTTTAGTTCTGTGTCTCTATAGTGTTACTCTTATGCTGTGATGCATCACTTTTTGGTAACCAAATAGCACTAATTTCTTTCCTTACCTTCTCAAATATCTAACCTTTTTTTTTTTTTATGACGAGGGATTGAGTTGCCCCAATCAACCCCAACCCATGAGAATAGCCCACACAAGCCCCCGTGAGCAGGTAAGTCATGAGTATATCCTCAGCGAGAATCGAACTCCTGACCCCTGAGTGTTGACCGTATGGGTAGGAGACGCCACCAACTGAAACCCCCTCATGATGGGCCCAAATATCTAACTACTAACACAACTGTTAAATAATACTTCTAAAGTTATTCGTTAGCTTTGTTTTGATAAAAATATCGATGGACAGGCCGATCAAGGACAAGTCGGCCATAGGCAAGTGCCTTAGGAAATGTTCAGGAGAACAATAAATTGCATTTGAACATAAGTCCGGGTAGCTTTTGAAGCAAACTGAATACACATAAAAAAGTACCGTGTGAACAGCTACTGGGCAAGTGGGGAAACTGATGATATACGTCAATAAATAGATGTTTGAGGTAAGGGGTAATAATTATAGTGTATTAATTGACGAAAGTTACCACTTGACCTCTCTCCCCAAGTAACGCACTCTCAGTATGAACACTATAAACATGAAGAAACATAGTCCTGTTCTTTCATTTAAGTTTGAGTTCAGCTCTTCTTACAAAATTTTATAAAATAAAAATAGTAAAACCACTTCACTAGAAAACACCATTTTTACGAAGAATTTTCAGTAGAAAAAGGAAATTGTTATTGCTAGCAAAATTGTTATTGTCAGAATAATAATGTGACTTATACACAACAATAGCCATAGAATTGCCTTAAAAATAAATTTTATTCTAACAATAACTATTCAAAAAGTCATCATTATTTCTTTTTCTAAACGTTTTGAAGCTTGTGATGGGGGTGGGTAAAAGGACCATGCTGGCAATCTCATGACAAAACCTGCAAGCCCCAAGACGGTTAAAAAACGTAATTCAAACATCACAACAGATCTATTGTACAAATAGTATCTGAATGCCATTTTACTTTATAATAGTGTAGAGCTCATAACATCAAATGAACAAAAGAGAAAAACAAAACAGGTAGTGCAAGATTCATTAACTAACAAATAAACCCTGAATGGAGGAAGAGACGTTAAGTGAGAGACACACCTCGGCGCTGTACATCCATGGGACCCCGCGACATTCAACATTACATTGAGCGTTAGCCTACTATTGGCGCATCACGATTGTATAGCCAACAGGAGACAGATAAAAAGGTGACTAGGACGGAGAAGATATTATTTTTGTTTTACTTGAAATCTAGGGAGTTAGTTCTTGACATAATTAAGATTATTATCGTTAAAGTGACGATGTGATTTATGAACAGTAGGAGCTACAAAATTACCTTTGAAACTATTAGAAATATGAGGAATAATCAAGCACAATAATGAAAGGGGGACAAAAGAGAGATCTTACAAGACAATGATACCGCACCGTAGTAAAAAAACCATTTTTCTAAAGGACAATTTTGTCGCTGCTTTCAGTGCACACAATATAACTGGTAGCTATCCTCCAGGATTAACGCGATCCGACTCTTAACGTGTACTCGTTAATTGCCGGTTAGAAGTGCCACTTGAACTTTGCCGAAAGAAATCCAAGGTTTTGAGTGGTAGGATTAGTGAGAAAAAGGAAATGCTACCTTTTATTCTTGAATACTTAGAATGTTGGGTTATGACAAGTATTTCATAAGGGTTAGTGTGACAGTTCAGAAGAGATGTGGACTTCCCCAATAGCCACATCCATTTCGAATGTTGCTTAGGAAATGATAAAGTAGTAAAGTTGGTGTTGGGAAGAGGTACAACACAATTCACTAAAGCCCCTCAAAAATACGCGACATAAATCTCAGCTAAATAATATTTTTCGAAATAAAAAAGTATTCGTTAGAAAAGGAACCCCACAACCATAGCCGAGCCCGAGCCCTGCCTAGTGCAACAAGTGGACCGTGTGCACTCCTATGGTTCATATCCATCTTTCACCCTTAAGTCAATTCAAGAGGTTAACTTAAGCTTCCTCATTTAAGGTAAGATTTCCTAGGCCATTTTCCTATATGGAATAATCTACCAAGAATAAAGTTTTTTAAGATACTAGTGTCATTTTTTCCAACAAAAACTACGATCTCACTGTGGCTCTAATACTTTTGCTCTATCAATAACATTACCATAACTCTACACATGGGAGGAAAAGGATAGGTGGGCCAAAAAAGAGTTGGAGAGAGACAATTAGACATGAGATAACCTTAGATAGAGATGAGTGGAGAGTTAGAATATATACAGTCGATATAGCAGTTTATAATAGAAGAGCACAACTAAGTTAGTTCATAATGCCTTTAGGCTCATGTGTTCGATTGTTTGCTTGATTTGCTATTGCTATTGCTGTGTACTATTTGTTGCTTGTGTGTTGTATTGTGCTCCATGGTGTTTTGTGCTTTGCTTCTTTATTATTGCTTTATGCTTTCACTGTCATTGTCACGAACATTTTTTATGGTGGTCTAACTCGGTCGCCCACTGGCCATCTCAGAAAACGTTATGAGCTCTGATACCAACTGATGCAGCACGTGATAGAAAATATGGGCTACGAGAAGGTTCAACAGCCTTCCCTTGGTATTTTATTAAAGAAATAACAAATTACAAAGAGGTAATAAAAATCTGAATTCTCACAAGTTGAGAAACAACAAAAAGATAAACAATTTGAGGTTTTTAAATTGGAAAACTACTCGACTAATCTTAAAGTATTCCTTTATATAGAGGAGGAAGAAAGAGCTAAAACAGGAAAGAAATTCAAAAATCAAAATCAAAATAAAGTCAATCAAAATCTTGCCAAAACTGTCTTCCAAATCTTGCCAAACTGTCTTGCTTGATTCTTGCCATAACTACCGCCAGGTACAAGCTGGACTCTGACAAGGAAAGGAGGCGGGTTCAATTTCAAATTGGTGATAAAATGTGGGCTGTGCTGACTCGAGAAATGGTTTCCCGCTTGGGAACCGCACGCAACATTGGCCCTTTACCGGTTCTAGAGCGCACCAATGACAATTCTTACCACATTCAGCTTCCACCTGGAATGAGGACCTCTGATATCTTCAATGTCAAGCATCTCACTCCATACCATGGCGAAAATGACACCATAGAACCCCAAGTGATTTCGAGGGCGAATTCTCCTCTACCCGGGGAGGATGATGCAGCAGGGTTACCACATACAGGGAGCCTGGGACAGACTTCCTTGGCGCCACCATAGACAAGCGTTAGCACCACCGAGCGTATTGCTTAATTAGGCGGCCGCCAACCCCGTGGACTCATTCAACACGGGATTCTCTGTGACATTTGGGGAAGGAAATCAGATCACGTGTAGTTGTGGCAAGAATCAAGCAAAACGGTTTGGCAAGATTTGGAAGATGGTTTTGGCAATATTTTGTTTGACTGTATTTTGATTTTGATTTTGAATTTCTTTCCCGTTTTGGCTCTTTCTTCCTCCTCTATATAAAGGAAGACTTTAGGATTAGTCGAGTAGTTTTCCTATTTAAAAATCTCAAATTGTTTATCTTTTGCTTGTTTTTTAACCTGTGAGAATTCGAGTTTTATCACCTCTTTGTAATTTGTTATTTCTTTAATAAAATACAAAGGGAAGGCCGTTGAATCTTCCTGTAGCCCATATTTCCTATCACGCACTGCATCAGATTGTCTTTGAAACTAAAGGCGCAATGTAAGTTTTTTCTAGGCCCCTCCTCAGTAAAATGATTACAGGGAGGCCAATTTTAGAAGTTGTCGCAAGCGTAGTATAATTTATAAGCAAACAGTATCGGAGGATATGTGCCACTTCCTCCTAGAGTATTGGATCTTCAATCTGGATATTCAAAGGAGGAGAGTCCGGAATCACCAGACATTTGTGGACATTTCTGTTAGATGATGACCCCTCTTGATCTCTTAGAGATGATTGAGGGCGAGAAACAAAAGTATAGGAAGCCCTAGGAGTAGCACACTTAGAAGTCACTCGAAGGTATATTCTCTAATTCCTTCTCCTTGGCTCTAGTATAGGTAACTTCATTATATCAAGATTATTAATTTCCTTCACTACATTTCGGAGAAGAAAAGTAGCATATAAAAATATATATTAGGTGAGCTATCAAAATTAGTAGTTTATGTAATAAATACAAGAATAAAGGTTGTAAGGAAGCAATGCGAAGGAGCTGACTAAACCCTATAGCAAACAGAAAACGGGGAAGGTTGTAAGAAAGGGCAACAATGCCAAGGATGTTGGCAAGGGTTCTGCTGCAAAACATAGATGGGATTTAGGGAAAAGGCTTGGTTTAGCATATGATGGAGGCGAATCGGATATGATTGAGCTTTTTGTTATGATGGAGTAAGTCAGTTTTTCTCTCATGCTCTGTTGGTTCGTTGTCTCCCCTGCTCCGAGCCCATCACTCTCAATGTTGTTTTTGTCATGTGGTGCCTGTTTTTGTTCTTTTGTGCTTTTTTTTCCCCTACTTTCCTGTCTTCGTGTTTCTATTCCCCAATTTATTCGGGTTCTCTTAGGCCTTGCTTGCTCGAGTCGCCTGTTTTTTATCGACTATGTTGCTAATTATCGGGAAAAAAAAAAAAAGAAGAATAAAGGTTTGCAATTGAAACCCGCTTTTGCAAGTAGCAATTCTAGTTCAACCTACTCCCTCATAGCCAATAATGTTTCTCTTATAAATTGTTTTACAAAATACTAATAGATTGCAACTTGTCTTTCGAAAATTCCTCCTCACAGAATTGTCGTTGTTTATTTACCCTTTGTCAATCTAAAGGGAATCCTGGGATACTGGGGCATCGAATCAGAAAAATTTGTCAAACCAAATTGAGGTTGAAGGGATTAATTTTAAGCACTTAGCGCTCTTATGTTGCTTAAATATGACTAGAGCACCAAAAACTATGTAAGTTTGTGTAAACACCATTGACGTAAGAGGCAAGTAAAAAGTCACAAGTATTGTGAAAATCGTTTGCAGTGACTTCATAAAGGCAAACATAACTAATTTCTACAATAAAAGATTACAAAATGTAGCAATGTAAACCTAATACTGCCGTTTATATTGTCGAATTCTAATATCTATATCAGTTTGAGACTGAACAAGAGGAGACATTTTTTTGTTGCATTTACCAAGACGAAAATTAAAAAAAAAAAAAAAAAAAAAAAAGGTTCAAGCTAGATTAACATGAGTGCTGGCATTCTGTGCAGATTTGCAAAGAGGGCATGCATTTAAGTGGGGGCCACACCTCTTACACACACACAGATGCTTGCATGGTAGTAACAACACACTACTCTCCCCTTGCCCACACTTGTTGCACTTTATCCCCTTATGTTTACCCTCTATGGTCACCTCTGCGTCATTGCTGCTCCCCCACCGCGAAATATCATTGTCAAGTTCCGTGACATGTTGAACATGGGTTTGAAGGGCGTTGGCAGTTGCTTCGTGGGTCTGAGCCAAATCCCTCCATATTTGATTTTCTATGCATAATGATTTTACTCTTTCTTCTAATGCAGAATTCAATTTGCAAATCTTCTTTATTTCTTCATCTTTTTCCTTCATTCTCTTTGCTAATTCTTCTTCGATTATCCCCCCAATTTGTCTCTGTTGCTTCCTCCTCCTCTCTGCCATCTCTATCCTCACGTTCTCCATCTGCAATTTTCATTCGCAGAATTAAGATCATACCGAAAATCAATTGATTCTAAAATAAAACATCATTTCCGCTTATATAAGTATGTTATGGGTTTTGAAACCAAACTTAAAAAGAAGGATAATTTATGTATGAGGGTTAAAAGAAAAGTAAATTTCATCTAATGTTGTTGTAATCTAGAGTTAAAAATGCAATCAAAATTAACACATATGAGGTCCTAGATTCAAATTTTTTTTATCCCAAATCCCGCTGATATTTATATGAAAAAATCACATACGTGTTGGAAGATGATGCGATCAAGCTCGAGCTGCTGATGCATGACATGCACTGAGATGTCTTCACCCAGGAAGGAGAAGCCGCCGGTGATGCTGATGAATGGGTTGGTGCTGGCATCTACGACTTCAGCTGTGGCTCTGTTAGTGGTGATGGGGATGGTTGCCAATAAAGAGGAACTATCTCTCGCGCGTTTTCTTGATGAGGCTAGATTATTGTTGTTAAAGGTGATGCCACTGTTGTCCTTTAACGACGTCGTTTTGGCTTGTTGCAGAATTGGATCTCCACCTCCATTTATAATGGAGCCTGAGATTGGTACCAAAGAGTACTGGTTCATTGACGCGTCACCAACACCAAGTCCATTTTGATTGTTAAAGGGAAAATTACTATTTCCGTACTGCATATTCTCGAAATTAATGGGTTGTATCTGATTCATTTTCTCTCTGCATTATCCCAGATAATCAAAACCAAGTCAATCTCATGAAACAATCAAAAATTTAAAAAATCGGTTTTTTTTTTTTTATCTAAAACTGCCCAAATTTTAAGTGCGGTTTGAAAAAACTATTTTGTATTTTTAAAATTTTTCAAAAAACCACCTAAACTTTCAAAAATTTGTCAATGTCACATGTTAAGGTTATTAATGTTTGTCACTTTTAAAAATATACATTATTAAATATAAAAATTATTTTTAAAAACTACTAACAATCTTAACATAAAGGTCTAACATTAAAATTTTCCAAAAATTAGGCAATTTTTTAAAAAATTAAAAAGCGAAAATAATTTTTTGAAACCGTAATAAAATTTAGATGATTTTGAGGGAAAAAAAAAGTTCAAAATAATCAGATAAAAGATATAGAAAAGAAGGGGGATACCTTTGGGAGATGAGTTGAGAAGGGAAAAGATTGAGATGCCTCGCTTGAACAGCCATTAAAGTACAAAAATAAAAGCTTTTTTTCTCTCTATATTTTGTCTATCTCATACTTCGGCCTTCTTTCTTCAGTTGTATATTTGGTGTATAAACTGGACATGCAAGCCTGTAGTGATGAGGTTTTTAGGAGTGCGATAAATAAAGGAATAAAATAAAATTCTTTTCTTCAATTAATGTATATAAATGTATGCAAGAAAAGGGATGTTGTTACTTACTATCTCTAGTTTTGGGGATTCAGTTGGTTTTAATAAGGAAATGGATACGATCCAATAATAATGGAGGAAGATTTTAAAGCGGGTTCGGTGGCGCTCACTGTAATTAATGCTGAATTTCAGGAGCTAAACAGGAATACCAACATGGCTATTGATAAATAGTAGGTGGTAGTAGGAGCCTCAAGTTAGAAATTTATTCACTTTTGTTTTTTTATAATTATTTATTTGAGTAAAATATACTTATATGAAATTTTTTTAACATTTGTGTTAAAGTACATTAATTGTATTATATTATAGTAGTTAATTGACTAAATATAAAATTTATTATTCTTAGCTTTATATTTAGCTAATTAAATACTTGAATATGGTGCAATTAATACACCTTAACATGTACCTATTAGATACATGTTAGAAACATAAGAATCCCCTTTATTTTGGGTTTTCACAACATATCCTTTGAATTTCACAATTATAAAAGTGGTACTTTTAATTTTATAAAATTGACTATATAAAGTATATTTTTCAACACAAATAATTCTTTCACCTCAAATTAAATAATTAATATAATTGATTCAACATCCAAGGTAAAAATACTAGCGCCTTAAATTATGATTTTAGGCACAATTCATTTCTTGTCTATGCAAGTTTAAAAAATAACCATATAAATTATGTTACTAAACTCAAATTACCCCTACATATCAAAGTTAATATTTAAATTCATTATGCTTTATTCCTTACTATCTATTTTAATAAATAATTGTCTTTTAAGTTTATATATTCAACATAACTTATCCCTTCCACTTTGAAATTTAAGAGGTTATCCCCTAAATAATGTCACTAAACAAACATAACCTAGAATATTAATTTAAATACAATTTCCTCCTTATTATGCATTAAATTCGATCTAGAATGCAAATAATATTTATTTACAAAGTTGTGTTTGATGTCATAATAAGTTAAATTGAATATGTAAATGCCGAATAGTGTTTAGTTATAAAGGTTTCAGGGGTTGGGGTGAGTTATTTGTAATAAAAATATTCAGATGAATATTTTATAAAATTAAAAATATAAGGCATGACATATGTTTAATTACAAAGTTCTGAGCATGTGTTTTTTGTAATTAAAAGTGTATGCATATCTTTTATTTAATAAGAAAATTAAAGAGGGTGTAAGTATTTGGCCCCTTGAGCATTTTAATTATTATGCTCCAATGTAATGTATAAACCTTTTTAAATAAATACCCTCCCCGTGTACAGTATCCAACCCTAGTGTGAATTTGGGCCCTTGAACCATTTAAACAAAAAAATGTTGTAAATGTAAAAAGAAAAATAAAAAGAAAATCTAACGGTCAATGGAAACCATAAATCATCCAAATACTTAATACAAGGAAGTTTTTTTTCCGATAGAGGCATAATGTAATGATCGAGAACACCGAAGCTTAACACCACCACCTGCATTCGATCCCACTAGGAACAAATTGCTCCCTTTGATATTGGAATCCCCTCTCCAAAACCTTAACAACATAAAAAACTCTTAATACAAAAGTCATTTATGAAATTCATTGAATCTCGATATCAGCCAAGAAAAATTTAATGCAAATTTAATAACATTAACATTAAAATATTTGAATTAAATTGCCAAGCTAATGATTGAGTAAATTAAAGGGTAAATTACAGCAAACCCCTTTGTCCTTTGCTTCAAAAACAGAAAACCTCCCTCACAAATAAAAGCACTAACAAAATCTCCTCATTTTTAAAAATTTATCACTCAACTCCATGCAACTTTTTTTTTACCATTTTTCCCCTCAAAAGTGAGAAGATTAAATATTTAATTATATTTTTAGATTGAGGTTTTATATTATTAGGAAAAAATTAGAAAAATTTATGTTTTTCGCAATAGAATTAAGAAAATTTTATATATTTATAAAAAAAATATAATTATAATAATAATATTATAAGTTTAAAAGATAAAAAATATTTTTAAAACTTTTATAAAAATATTATAAGATAAAATATAATATTGTTATTGATATTATAATATCACTGCTATATAATTAATTAAACTAATAATTTTTATAAATATAGAAAATCTTTTTTTTCTATAAATATAAAAAAAATTTATTTTCCCTCAAAAGATAAAATTCTACCTAAAAATAAAATTAAATACTTAACTATTTTATTTTGAGGGCTAAATAGTTAAAAAAAATGTTACTTGTGGGCAAAATGATAATTTTTAAAAAGTGAGGGTGATTAATGAGTGATTTTATTTGTGAATGGGGTTATTTGTTTTTAAAGTAAAAGTTAAAAAATTTTCTGTAATTTACCTTAAATTAAAAAAAAAACGTTGCTCTAGGGGTGATGATCACCGGGGGCAAAGACGCTATACGAGATCAAATCCTACTAGTAGCGAAAATACCCCACCCCCTCTTTACTAACGCTCACCAAATCCCCACTTTTAACCACAACCCAGCAAACTATTATACATCCCTAATCAACCGTCCATGCAGTCCTTGAACACCGCCAGTTACAAGGGAAAAAGAGCAAAATATCACACATCTTATATCTTATTTAAGTTAAGACTGTATACCTCTTTATTACTTCATTCAACTCGCGGTTCGAGATTTGAAGAACGAAAAACCTTCATTAGCGTGGTCCAGTTACCTTGCCGTGATCAACAGTGGCTACTATATTCCAAAAACCAAACAAGATTCTTATTGTTTTTGTTTTGGTTTTGGGAAGATAGAAAGAGGGAGAAAGTACTTCATATATTCTCAATATCCCTTCCCAAACGACGTCGTTCAAGAGATCTTTTTATGCAGCTGAGCTGGGGTGTAACAGTCTTTCCACTTTGTCGACCCGGGTTCGAGGCCCCACAACACTGAAAAAAAAAAAGTTGACTGTTTAACTAAATTTTATTCTTGATATGTTTTGTTCTTTTCATGTAATGTACATGGAAAGCTTTTCAATGCGACAAACTTGTTGGATTATTGGGGTAGTGTGCTTCAATTTTGTATGTCTTGTAAATTGTCTCAATTTTGCATATATAGGAAGAATGGTGGAGGAAAGTCTAGTTTAAATACCCACCTCTCCCTGAGCTTGGTAAAGTTTAAATACCCGGCCGCATGTTATAGGAATTTTAGATCAATAAGTCTAAAATCCCATAAATTTAAGAATTATAGAATTTGGGGGAGAAAGAAGTTAGAGATTAGGAAGATAGAGAAGAGAAGTAGGGTTAGAGATAGAGGAAGAAGAAAGAATCGAGACAGAGGAGGGAGAAGAGAGAGAAAAAGGAGAAAGAAGAGAGAGAAAGAGGAGAGAGAAAGTTATATTCATTTCATTGTTACCTTCCCATACAACCATTACCCCCTATTTATAGAGATTAGGGAGGATAATACCCAACTAATACTAACAGTATTCTAATATGTAATAAAAAGAAAATAACCTAGATTATTACTGAAATAAGACTACCTATTAAATTACTAAAATACTAAAATAATAAGGGATAGTTAACCAATTTTCACTGTAACAATATCTTCCCTTTATAAGATCCTTGTCCTCAAGGATCAACGTATTGATACCTAAATTGTGAAACCTCCGGGGTCAAATATTAAAATTACAAATACAAAAATGTTTAAGTACAGATTAGGGACAAAAAGGTAATTGTGACAGCTCATTCTCGAACCCAATAGCTCCTCCTCTTTCGTCCCATCTGGTAACCACCCTGAAACCCTAACCCCAACACCACCTAAGCGGTAGACCGGCGTTTCGACTACATCGGGTGGCGCGACGTCAAGGAAATGGCGGCGAGTAAGGTGCGACCCGGACTGGAGGTGGTGGTGGTGGGCCTCGATCAACGTGGCGTTGCTTTCCTCCTCTGAAATGACAGCCAATACGCACGAAGGAGTTGGTTTCTCGACGATCGGTGACAGCTCGACTACTACCGAGGGCTCCGGCGCCTTCTCCTGGGTCCGATCGTCCCCTTTCCCCATATCTCCGGTCTCTTCGCTACAGGAATTGATGATCGGTGGAAAAGGTTACGAAGTCTCAACTTCAGCTCCATTTTCGACCAGATCTGCTGGTGCTAGAGCTTCATCTACCTCGATGCTGCTACAGTAAGTCTCAATTTGATCCTTGACTTGTGAGTACTCCTCTTCGGGCCGAGTTTTGATTTCGTCGAATTTTTTCTCCATTATCTGTCCGAAATTCCCCAGTTACTGTTTGATTTCTTCTGTTTTCTTTTCAAATTTGTCAAGCCATTTCAACATATACTCGAGTTGTACTCCGGATAGACCAACTTGGACCTCCATTGATGAATACCAAAATTCAGCACCCCCAGGTCAAAGGATCGAAGCTCTGATACCAATGTTACAGGGATTTTAGATCAATAAGTCTAAAATCCCATAAATCTAAAAATTATAGAATTTGGGGGAGAAAGAAGATAGAGATTAGGAAGATAGAGAAGAGAATTAGGGTTAGAGATAGAGGAAGAAGAGAGAATCGAGACAGAGGAGGGAGAAGAGAGAGAAAGAGGAGAGAGAAAGTTATATTCATTTCATCGTTACCCTCTCATTCAACAATTACCCTTATTTATAGAGATTAGGGAGGATAATACCCAACCAATTCTAACAGTATTCTAATACGTAATAAAAGAAAATAACCTAGATTATTACTGAAATAAGACTACCTATTAAAATACTAAAATACTAAAATAATAAGGGGTAGTTAACCAATTTTCACTGTAACACCGCACTGAGCAGTCCGCTTATTTCCAACCTTGAGGTTGTTATGCTCGAGATATTATCCGTTACTCCGGGTTCAAGCACAAGCTCGAGGTGTACGTTTTGACCGCGTAACTGCCCACTTGTTTCCTTATGTCATTAAGGCCAGATTTCTTGCCCACATTCCATAACTGACTTTTGCTTGCACATCAAATATTTTTGCTTATAAATACCGTGCATTGGGGCATTGTTCAATACATAGAAACACAACAATCATACTTCTATTATTCTCCCATATATACTCTCAGGGTTCTGCTCTAGTTACTTAGCAAGTTAGGGCGTACTCCAACCCATCACCCAATGGTGCATTTTTGTGTTGGCTGCCCTATTAAACTTGGGAGTCGAAATGCTTGACGATCCTATTTGTATCACAGCGGGGCCATAAACAACTTAGGGTAGTGGTAAACTCCACGGCGCGGAGACTTCCTTTGCTTCACTTCTTATTCTCTGAATTCTTTATTTATAGTCATTTAATTGCCTTGTCTCAAGTCTATTTGGTATAATTCAAAGTTTATAGTATTCAATTTAATCTTTGAGTTAGTTAAAGATCTATTTGCCCCCATCTTGAATTAGCCTCAAGCTTCTCAAGGTTGAAATTTGATTACCCATTTACACATATTCCCTAAACAAAGCTCGATATATATTCATTATGTTGCCAAACAGGGTACCAACACGCTGTCATAGGATCCCATTAGAACTCCGAAGTAAAACATGCTTAGGCGAGAGCAGTACAAGGATGGGTGACCTCTTAGGAAGTCCTCAACCTCAAGTTGGACTCGAAAACGACCTCTCTTCGGGGGTAATACCTTGAAAGGAGAAGGCTGCTTACATCCGCTCCCCCGACCCTGCTTACGTGGGAGCCCTTGGGGCACTGGGTATGTTGCTTTGTTGCTTTATATATTCATTATGTTCACCTTATATGACGTGACGTGTGAATAAAAAACAAATTAGTCATTTATAATTTGTTACATTCTATTCATATATACTAGTCTTATCTCGTGCAATGCACAAAAGCATTTATATTTTTAAATATATTATTTGTTTAGTATGAGTCATTTTTAATTATTTCATTTTCGTAAATTTTAGATGGGGAAGGGCACGAATAACTCTCGAATGTTTTACTGTATTCATTATCCATGTTTTATTTTTATTTTTTTTCCTTTGCATTTTGAAATTTATTGTATTCATCCCAATTTTTTTTTCCTCTCTAATCATACATTTGAATCCAAAAACACATTCAAAATGTAATCGATCAAGCATATTCAAATGCATCTGAAATTTGAAAGGTCTTTCTCTACAATTACATAATTTGGGAGCTAGTGTATTTGGAAAGAAAGTAAACTTAGATACAATATATGTAAGGAAAGATAACATCACTTCATTATTGTATGTAAAATAATTAATATTTGTTAGGAATATGCCTCAAATTTTTGAAATTTAGTCATGAGTCTCGCCGTGAGAAAACCGATCGATCGGAAAGCAACACTGGGGAAAATCAAGAATTGCAGCAGAAGAGGGGTCGATCCATTGGCACTGGCCACTCGAGTGGAAGTCGTTTTCCGCGTACCCTAGCCATTTAGTATAAATATGGGTTTAGGGCTGCTATTTTAGGAATCCAATCATCCAACCAAAAAGAGCCGCCGTCATCATTAAGTTTGAGAGGGTTACGAGAGTTTAGAGGGAGTAATTCAGTAATTCTCCATAGATCTCGTTCAGAGGAGGCGTCTTTGTAATTCTTCCATTATTCACACTCAATAAAGATCTCCATCTCCGCCAGTGGTTTTTCCCTTCTTGATTGAAGAAGGCTTTTCCATGTAAATCTCTGTGTTCTTTATTTGTTCGCTTTTACCCCTTTTTATTTACTTCTCTTGTGTGTCATAGTACTTGAATCAAATCTTGTTCTTGGGTGTTAAGTTCCGCATTAAAGAGGTATTAATTTTCTCACAAATTGGTATCAAAACATATCAGATTTGTCCAGATTCCTCACAAACTGGTATCAGAGCCCTGTTTATTTCGATTTGGTACTATGACGTCTGCAGTTAAATCTGAATTTGAGAAGTTTAGTGGTCAAGGAAGTTTCAGTTTATGGCATGTTCGCGTTAAGGGCCTCTTGACTCCAAGTGGCTTAAAGAAAGCTTTAGAAGGAAAAGAGAAGAAACCTGAGAGTTTATCCGAAGCACAGTAGGAGGAGTTAGACGAAAGGGCTCTTATGGAAATTCAAATAAGTCTTACCGAGACGTTTTGACAGAAGTTCTGGAAGTGAAGACCGCTAAGGAGTTATGGGAGAAATTGCAGGATATGTTCAGTTTCAAGTCCGTCTCCAACAAACTTCCAGTTAAGAGTCGGTTGTTCACGTTTCATAAGTTAGAAGTTACGTCACTTAAGAATCATGTTAATGAATTTAATTCGTTAATTCAAGAATTAAAGGAGCTTGATGATGCTCCTAAAGATGAAGATCAAGCAATGGTATTGTTATGTTCACTTTCTACCTCTTATAAAGGCTTCGTAGAAAGCACGATTTATGGTGGTAGGTCATCTATCACAGTTGATGAGGTTAAGAGAAACCTACTGAGTAAAGAAAGAGTAGATAAGGAGTTATCCGACTTCGTTCAGAACTCAGATTGTGGTTTATTTGTGAGAGGAAGAAGTGAGACTAATAGAGGATCTGATCATGGTGAAAACAAGTTTAGGTCTAAGTTTAGACATCAAGATCTATCCTATAATTGCTGTCATAAGAAAGGGCATATTAAGAGAGATTGTTGCATGCTTAAGAGGAAACTGGAAGTAGATAACAATTATGACCAGAGATCCGCAGCAACTAGTGTTGTAGTTGAAGATGAGAATGATAGTGATATACTATCTGTGTCTGAACCTCAGTCCATTTTTAGAAATAGTTAAATTTTGGATTCGGGTTGCTCCCATTCGAGATTGGTTTTCCATATACGAGTCAATTTATGGTGGAGTTGCTTTGATGGCAATGATGCTACATGCAAAGTTTTGGGTATAGGAACAATCCGTATTAAGATGTTCAATGGCACTATCAGGACGTTGAGTGATGTTCGTCATATTCCTGTTTTGAAGAAGAATCTCATCTCGTTAGGTACACTAAAGTCACATGGGTACTGGTACGCAGCTAAAGATGGAGTTATGAAGGACGTTCAGGGTGCTTTAGTTATGAATAGGGCCAGAAGGGTAGGAACATTATATGAACATGTCGGTTCCACAGTCGCAAGATCACTTAGGATATCTTCATCATCATCGTTGATAGAACCAGGTATCACAAAGTCAAGGCGTTTTTGAGATTGGATCATTCAGGTGATAAGGATTTGTCTGAGCTCAGTAAAAGGGGATCGATGTGTGGTCAGTCTATAGGACTGAAGTCTTGTGAGCACGGCATTTATGGAAAGCAGAAAAGAGTTCGATTTAAGCAATTCCTAATGAGTAGAGATGTCACGTTTGATGAGTCTTTATTATTGAGTCCACAGAAGATGTCATCCGTTGTTTGTGATTCAGGTCAGGTGAATAAGCCGGAGATAGTTTATTTTCAGTTAAGTAACCCAGTTCAGCAGTATGTGGCTGTTTCAGAAGATGTGTCAAGAGCCAATATAGAGAAAAAGAAGCTTGGCATTGCTGATAACCTCACAAATATGTTCACTCAGTTGCCACCTAGCAGGAAGTTCAAGCATCGCTTAGACTCGGTTAGGTTTTCTGTTTTGTTTAGATAACCCCGTGTGTGGGGTGTTTTGTGGAATAGGTGGAGAAATTTTGCTTATGTGTAAATTTAAGCCAATGTAGAGGTTTGTTAGGAATATGCCTTAAATTTATGAAATTTAGTCATCAGTCTCGCCGTGAGCAAGCCGATCGAACCGATCGATCGGAGAGCAACGCTAGAGAAAATCAAGAATTACAGCAGAAGAGGGCTGATCGATCAGGAGTCATTTTCTGCGTATCTTAACCGTTTAGTATAAATATGGGTTTAAGACTTCTATTTTAGGAATCCAATCATACAATTAAAGAGAGACGCAGTCATTATTAAGTTTGAGAGCATTACAAGAGTTTAGAGGAAGTAATTCAGTAATTCTTCATAGATCTCGTTCAGAGGAAGTATCATTGTAATTCTTCCATATATTATTAGTATTAAATATACAATTTAGCATTACTAAAATAAAAAAGCCTATTATTTATTATTTTAATTATGAGATATTGAAGGGCACCAACAATGGACCTGTATAAGGTGGGATCAGTCATAAGTTCGCCGTCTTCTAAAGAAAGCTTGGACTTGGAATCTGTAGGTGTAGCAACAGGCTTGTAGGAGAGCATGTCCGTCTGATCTAGAAGATCATGTGCATATTTAGATTGAGACAAGAATAACCTTGACGAGAGGTGAGACACCGAGATGTCGAGAAAGTAATTAAGGTGCCCCAAGTCGGTCATATCAAACTCAGATTGAAGAGAGCGAAGTAGATCATGAAGTACCACATGAGAAGAGGCCGTGAGAATGATATCATCAACATAGACCAATAATATAGCCATATCATGTCCATGATGTAAGACAAATAAAGAAGAATCTGACTTACAGCTTCGAAAATCCAACTGTTGTAAAAAGGTAGCAAAACGAGTGTACTAGGCACGAGGTGCCTGTTTGAGACCGTAAAAAGACTTATTAAGCTTACAGACATGATCAGGATACTAAGAGCTGATGAAACCCGGTGGTTGCTTCATATAGACCTCTTCATTAAGTGTGCCATTAAGAAAAGCATTTTTGATATCGAGTTGATGAATAGGCCAGTGTCGCGATGTAGCAATAGTCGAAAGAGTACAGAAGTAGCAAGTTTAACAACAGGACTGAAAGTTTCACCATAGTCCATGCCATACCGCTATGTAAATCCCTGAGCAACTAACTGAGCTTTATACCGTTCAACTTGACCTGTAGATGTTTGTTTAATACGAAAAACCCACTTGGTGCCAACAATGTTACCATGAGGGGGCAGAGGAACAAGATTCCATGTCTTATTACGAATAAGAGCATTAAATTCGTCGAGCATAGCGTGCTTTCAGTTCTCATCAGTAAGTGCCTGCTTATAAGAAAAAGGTACCTAGGGCAAAGTACTATGAGAAATCGTAGAAGGTTTGAGAAGAGGTTTTACAATACCGGCACGAGAACGAGTCACCATGGGATGAGTTGAGGAAGTAGGAGAAGCCAAACCCAGTGTGAGTGGATGTGCAACCACGTTTAGTGGCATTGTTGGAGGGGCTACAGGGGTAGACGGTGGTACAGGAGCTGCGAGGGCGATGCGGAAGATGCGGTGGGTGGCGCCGCAGGAGGTGGCGACAGCGGTGGTTGGAGGCCCACGAACAGTGAAGACGTGAGTGGAGGAGAAAAGACTTGATGAAGCTGGGTCATTGTACCTTGAGAGAAAGTGCCCAATCGTGCAAATGAAAAATCTACTTCATCAAAAACAACATGCCAGAAATAATGACTTTATTAGTAGAAAGATCCAAACATTTATAACCTTTTGTGATTCTGTGGGTAGCCTAAGAAAACACATAAAGTAGAGCACGAAGCAAGCTTATGAGACGTGGTGGCACTCAGGTTCGGATAGCAGGCACTACCAAAAACCCGAAGATGATCGTAATTAAATTGCTTCTTGTACAAACGTTGAAAGGGGATCTTTTTCTTAATAGAAGTGGACGGTAGAAGGTTGATAACATGAGCTGCAACAGAAACTGCTTCAACCCAAAATTATAAAGGCATGCAAGCTTGAAACAAGAGGGAACGCATCATGTTCCCAATAGTACGATGCATGTGTTCAGCTTTCCCATTCTGTTGGAGGTGTGAGGGCAGGAAACCCTATTGAGAATGCCCCTTTCCAGGAAAAGACTATTAAAGTCACGGTTGGTATATTCAGTGCCATTATCACATTGAAAATGTTTGATTTCCATACCAAATTGATTCAACACAAGATTACGAAACTGAACAAACAGGTCAAAAACCTCAGATTTGGCACGCATAGGATAAATCTACACAAAATGAGAATAATCATCCAATAATAGCAAATAATACTTAAAACCACTAAAACTAATAACAAGTGATGTCCATACATCAAAATGAACAATAACGAAAGGATGTGTAGTACTAGTGACAGACTTTTGAAAAGGTAAATGACTATGCTTACCGAGTTGGCAAGTATGACAGAAACTGGACTTAGAAGAACTCGAACAAGAAATAAATTCTTGTTTGACTAAAGTGGATAAGACTGGCTCCCCGGAATGGCCAAGTCGACGATGCCAGAGAGATTGTGTGTTTTTGGAAGCAACTAGGGAAACATGTGGGGAGAATGCCACGGGCTTCCCGGGTTGACTAAGTCGACTAACTGTGTTTGGTTTGGTAACAGCCAAAAGAGGCCCCGAACTAGCACAACGAATAATGAGGTATATTATTTTAGCATTTTTAATGGAGAAACCACCCAAGTCAAATTCTAAAAGGCAATAATTATCTTTACAGAATTGACGAACAGAGATTAAATTAGTAGAAAGACCAGGAACATAAAGGACATTATGCAAATTGAAATGACCAACAGGTGTACCAAGAGAACCAGATCCAATCCCAGCAATCAATAAACAAGTGACATTACCAGCTAATATTTTATCATAACCATGATAAGGACGAAGAGACGTTAGCAAATTGGGGTTATTAGTCATATGAGACGATGCACCACTATCTATTATCCAGGAAAAATCAACTATAGGAGTAGAATGAGCAGTTAGAAATTGAAAAATAGTTTGGGGAGATGCAAACCCTGAATAGAAATTAAAACCAGTGGCATAAGTATTAATTGCGGGATGAAAAAGTGATGGATATGACATATTCTCACCATAAATAGGAGCACCGAAGAAATGTACCCCGGGTTGTGAAGTAGAACCAATTATTGGGTTGAGCATAATTGACAGCAGCCAACAAACAAAGACAGTGCAAACCAAATCAAACACCACGAATAAAATTACTGTTTCAAGGCTAGGGTTTGCCTATAGCGGTGTCGAAATAATGGGCTACCAATTCAAAACTAAAATTCTTGAAAACACAAGAGGGGTGCTGCAACGAGGCGGAGCTGCGGTGGAAAACTGAGCGGCTAGGGTTAGTTGGGAGGGGCAGCAGCTAGGGTTGGTTGGGTGGCTCCGAAGAAGAGAGCCGGCGCTGGGTGGTATCAGTTCTGAGAAGCCAAAAGGGAGGTAGGCGAGCCGGCGTGAAGGACCGGCGTTGGTTCTGTCGAAGAGAAGCCGAGAGGGTGGGCGCCAAAGGAGGGCGGCGCTGGGGTTCTTTTCGATTGGTATGCCGGCATCGAAGAGGGGCACGCGGCGCTGGGGAAAATCGGTCGCGACGCTGGGGTGTTGGGTGGCGCTAGGATGGCCATGACTTTTTAGGGCTTGTATCTCTCTTTTTTTTTTGGAAAATTGGAAAAGAAAAGGAGGCTAGGATTTGCCTTTACGAAATGGCTCATGAGAGCTCTGATACCATGAAAGAATGAGAAACACACATAATGCTGTGGCCCTCTCGTATATTTATAGAACTTATAATGGGCTTTATATCATATATAAAGCAGGCCTATTGGGCTCAGTTATATATAGTAATAACACTTAGACAATATAGTCTAACAGAGACTCTCAATTTGTTAAAGGTATCTTTTGAAAATTAAGCATATTATAAGTTTCATTCTATATTATAACATGATGATCACATATAATTAGAGAGATAATGTCTTATGTATGATACATTATAAACATGTTTGCATATTATAATATAAAGTAAATTATTCAAAGTATGTTTAAAAAACCTTAAAGTGCTCTCATATTAAAAAAAAAAAAAAAAAAAAAGACCCATTTTTAGGATATAGGCTAAAAAAACTATATAGATTAGAGTTACGATGCAGTACATTCTTCCAATAATTGTAATATCCACTCGATCCTAGGAGATTTCTCTTTTCTTAATTGTAAAAAAGATAATTAATCAACAACAACAACAACATTAATATTCACTTTAAAAGTAAACATTAATCATGCATTACATGAAGAAGGACATATCTTATAATAATAGGCAATTCTTAACAATTTTATACATATAAAAAAGGACAAATCCAAGAACAAGAACACACTATATATTATATAAAAACAAAATAAAAGTTAAAAATTAAATAAATTTGTATATCAATAACCCAACAAATCAACTTTTTTCTTCTTGATACATATATGACTGAAGATTGACTCAATATCCCAATTGATCCAAAATTAAACTGACTCGAAGTACGTTAGGAACACCCAAACATATCGAATTATAAATCGAAATGGCAAACTCAAATAAAGGGATAGAGTACAAAATAGAGACATTGAAATGTATATAGTTTGGCATAAAGCATATGCCCACAAAGGGGGAGTGAGATTTTCAACGGTATGTCATTCACACTCTACCTCCCACCATTTGCTCCCCATTGCATTTCCTTATCAAAACAAGATACAAAAGAACCTTAGTTATAGACTTCTATAATTATAACCGTTTAAAGTCCAAAAGTCATCTCATTTATGTAACCTTTAATAATTCACCCATTAATTTGACTATTTCAAACTACCACCAATTCCACATATAACAAAATTGGTCAACTAGAGTCAGATCTAACTTGGAATGTAGATAAATAGATTTGAACCTGATGCATCAATTAATGACATATCCTGAGAATTGATAGAGAATTAGTGTTAGAGAAGAGAATTAGAGAAGAAGAGAGAGATTAGGGTTAGAAAGGGAAGAGGGAGTCGAGAAGAGAGAGACAGAGAGAAGGATATTTGTTATTATTAGTTATTAACTAATAATACAATCTAATCCCTTTTATATTATCACCTAACTACTTAACTACTTTACCTAATTAACTACTATTTCATTATTTCCTAGTAACTACTTCCTTTATGTATTATATGTATCATTTATACTAATACAACTACTTTTACTATACCAATGCAAGTATTTGTACTACATTAGCTGTATCAATACCTGTCGTTGAAAAACTTCCCTGTCCCCAAGGAAGAAATGGAGAAAACGTAACAAAATGCCTCATCAAGAACCAACGTCCAGATTTCCAATTGGCATGGGGCCCGATAATCCCCCAGGATCAAAAATCGTGTTCCGCTATTGCACCCGTTGTCATTGTCAAGTGCGGATTCTTGACCTTGCACCCTATCATATGTCCCGGAGTGAAGCATAGAAGGCTCAAACACACAAACACAATAGTAGAATCATCGTCACTAACTTGTTGCAATATTACATGCACTTACCTTCGAACCAAATTAAAATTTGTGGTGCTGTAAGTTCACTTTCGTATGTTGATGCCGCAACTCCAATACTATAATGTCAATCGTAGAATCAAACTCGGCCTGTACTACCTGTGTATCATCTTGAGCTTGAAAATTAGAAAATCTCTCGAGTTTAGGAGTAGTCTTCTTGGTACAAGCTCATCACGATGATCATTAGCATTAGCAAAGAACAAAGTTAGTGTACTCTGCCAAGTAGGATCAAGATCCACATCCACGTCTAGCTTCATATCGACATTCTCTACTGGCATATGGCAATGTCGCTTAGGTTGCGCAAACTGTGGGGCTTCAAGCTTATGTTCTTGAAATTCAATTTCAGAGGTTGGAACATCTCTTTCAACTTCCATCATTGAGCACGTTCCTTTAATATTAACAACTGTACCAAACTTGGCATGTATTTCGTGTACAACATCAACCTCATTGTGTTTAAAGGTAACCAATTTTGTGGTATGCACATCCAATAGAACATTCGTTGTTAAATGCTTGAAACTCAACATTGAGAAATTAGATATCCAAATAGCAACATCCATCATATATAGCTTGTCCATGTAAGGATAATGCAAAAATTGTGTTTGCTCTTGATGAAAAAGGACTTGAGCTTTAATTTTGAAAACTGATGACGAAATTATTTTTATTTCTTCAATAGGACCAAATGGAGAGAATAACTAGTGAAGGACATCCTCATTTATGCTTTAGAGAACCAAAGTAATCATCACCGCAAGTGTAGTTTTATTAGATGTGAATCTCCTTTGACAAATTTCGCGCAAATATCCGTAATCTTGCTTTGCTCATTCTTGATTGAGGCGATGTCAACTTGCACTCCAATGATTGAATCGGTCATCCCCTTGAATTGTTCCTCGAGACGACGGAATTCGGACATGCTTCGAGTGTTGTCGACCCTAACAAACAACTACGCAGCATGAACCTCGAGCTCTGATACCAAATGATGCATCAATTAATGATATCCTGAGAATTGATAGAGAATTAGGGTGAGAGAAAAGATTTAGAAAAGGAGAGAGAGATTAGGGTTAGAAAGTTAAGAGAGAGCGAGAGAGAAGGATATTTGTTATTATTAGTTATCAGCTAACAATACAAACTAATCTATTTTATATCATCACCTAACTACTTGACTACTTCGCCTAACTAACCAACCAATTAACTACTATTTCATTATTTTCTAGGAACTACTTCCTTGTGTATTATATGTATCATTTATACTAATACAACTACTTATACTATTAATACAAATATTTGTACTACATTAGCTGTATCTGAACCAAGCCCACTTATTGTGGCCGCCACCTCTACTAATACTATGCAAGTAGGTAGGACAAACGGGGAAATAGCTGTGGGGTGAGGGATTGTCAAAAGGGGGCCCTTTAACATGTTGTACCACATAACTCTTCTAATTACTGCTAGTGTGTGAAATAAGTTTTTTACTGTGACTTTGGCTAGTTTTCCATGTGATTCAAATTCAGACAAAAATGGACGTAGTGCTGTTCATCTATTCAACGCCGAGCCATATCAAATCGGATCAGTCTGAGTTGAATTTCAAAATTTGTCTCTTTCGAGAATTGAGTGGGTTTTTGGGTTACAATTTAAGAATGTAATTGAAAATTTCGTAGTAAATTGGTGGAGGATTTTCATATAAATTTAGTGTACTTTTATTTTAATTTTACGCTTTCATTATACAATTTTGTGATATTTCCAGCACTTTGGTATAATTGATATTGACAAGCACCAACTAGTAAATAGCCTTCATTAGGTATAAAATATGGGTCAATTTCTAATTGGTATAAAAAGCATTATTCATAGTGCATTGACCCTTTTCTTTGCTTCCTCTTTTCTTGGATGTGTAATTTGTACATCGGGTTCAACTCTTTTTCTTTTTTAAGTCTGTAAAAGTGTACAACAACTTTTCCTAAAAAGACTACAAAGAGAAACAAACACTTAAGGAGGGAAAACAAAGCAACGAACACAAGGCCTCTTACTTGATAATTTAGAAAATAAATGCTACACAAATATTTTTACCTCAACTTTCTTGAAGGCCTCCATTATTTCTATCATTTGCTTTTACTATCACCATCTTATAGGTTTGGATAATAATAACCTAATGTTCAAAAAAAAAAAAAAAAAAAAGATAATAATAGCCTTGTAAAAGGGCCTATGAAATTTTGTGCAAAATATTATGTAGGGTTGAACATAATCCCAAGTGACCCAAGCAATTGCTTTGTGCTCCAAAAATTTATGAGTCCCCGATTTTTAGAGATTTGATTTTAAAATATCAATTGTTAATGTTACTAAATTTTATGATGAGAATTTTTATAATTTGTTATATATAAAGAGTCTCATTTGAAATTTTTGCGTGGGGCTCCAAAAATATCAAGACTGGCCCTAATATTTTGCTGCACATTTTATTAGAAAATTTCAATAAAATACGTACAAGTACAATAACGACTTTAAGGTGTGTAGCGAACCATTTTTGAGAAGATTTATTTCATCCTCATCGATGATGCAACGAAATCAAAAAAGTAAGATTGCATGTAGATTGGATTAATTTCTAGTATTGAAGAACAAGAGAATAATAAAATATTGTTAGATATTCTAGTCTTGAGAATAAAAGAGTTTTATAATTTTTCAAGTATCTCTTCAAAAAACACATTTCTTCACCTAAAGAGACACATCCCTACACAAAATGTACAAAAACTAGTTTTTAGTTATTTTAAAAATACATCAACACAATCCACCTCCATTATTGGTAGCATCAACTTTAGATTCCTAATGTAAAAAAAAAAAATAAAAAAAAGAGAAAAAAAAAAATGAAAGTAGGGATGTGAAGGTACAAAAAAGGAGGGAAGTGTAGTGGTGGCCAACGGGCCGGGTCAGCCCGGAAACCGGCTCGGCCCGGCCTGTTTATGGCCCGGCCCGAGGTCCCCCGGGCCGGGCCTTGGGCCTGTTTTTTTTCAGGGCCTGGGCCCTGCCCGGCCCAAAAGAGCCAACGGCTCTTTTTTTACAAAAAAAAAAAAAAATTATATATATTTTTTTTATAAATACTTAAACCTCCCCAACTCATTTTCTCAAAAAATCTTCAATTCTCTCTTCTCTCTCTATACATTCATCATCTCCCATCTTCTCTAATTTGCTAATTGCAAAATTGTGCTCTAAAGTTCGAAGTTCGTAAAGTATTTGGCTGAAGTGTGAATTTCATTGTTCTCTCATTTCGGTAATTTTAGTATCGTAATTTTTTTTTATTCACATTTTTAGTTATTTAATTTGCATTACTACTTGCATTTTATAAATAATAATCATTTATACTACTATGGAACACAACTCTTCATCATCTGGAGCCGGTCGTGCTAGTTCTAGCTCTTCTTGGCCACCCAGAATCCGAAAAAGGACTAGAATTGTCTTACTTGATACTGAAGAACGAGCTTTTATACAACCAGACCCAACACCCCAATACACTGATGATATGATAGATTATAACTTTTCACAACCACAAGATTATCATGAGTCAGGTAGTGGTGGGGTTGGAGACTCACAAACTGATGAGGAACCCACCCCCACCACAGATGCCCAGCCTGAAACTAGTACCTTGACTAGTAGGCGTACAACTAGTGGGGTATGGAAGCACTTTACCCTTAATAAGACAACTAATAAAGCAACCTGTAAATTATGTGACCCACCTAAGAATTTTAGCCATCAACCCGGCAGTGGAACGGGTACGCTAAATAGACATATACTTAGGTGCCACCCCGAGCAATTCCCGGAAAAGAGCCAACAACGTTTAGTACAGCAAGTGACCGGTGCACTTGCTAATTTTGGGTTCTCTCAGGAGAGCAACCATAGGGGGCTAGCTAAATATATAATTTTGAGTGAAAGGCCTTTTAGTACGGGCGAAAACCCACATTTCGTCAACTACCTCCAACGAAATGTGAACCCCGCAATTGTGAGGATTCCTCGGAACACCGTAAAGCGGGACGCTTTTACGTTGTACCACAATCTTAAAATTGGGATACATACACTTTTTGTGACGAACACGAGCATGTTCTCGTTGACGTCGGACGTATGGACGTCCAAACCCGGCCAACCTTATATGTGCATAACGGCACACTGGACCGATGAATCATTCATCATCCAGAAGAGAATAATTCATTTTGGGCTTTTAGATTGCCCCCATACTGCCGAGGTAATTACGGGTGCGATTATGTCGGCAGTCCGCGATTGGGGCATAGAACAACGTATCTTCAGTATTACGTTTGACAATGCTTCCAATAACACTGCATCCGTAGCACATTTAATTAGGAAAATGAGACCCATGTTAGGTGGGAAGTGTTTTCATATTCGTTGCATCTGTCACATTTTGCATTTAATGGTAATGGATGGTTTAGATCTTATAGACGCATCCCTTGCCACCTTAAGATCTGTAATAATATCAATTAAAGCATCCGTCGCTAGGAAAAAAAGATTTTAAAATGTATGTAGGTTGCATAACATAGAATATAAACAATTTAAATTAGACTCCAAAACTAGGTGGTCGTCTATGGTAGTAATGTTAGAGCGCATTCTACCATACAAAGATGCTCTGATGGAATTCGCCCAGGAAAATGGTGTAGAATGGCGCGATTACAACCTGGACGGTATATATTGGGAGACAATAGATGGAATTTGTAAATTTTTTAGCATGTTTAATGACGCGACAATATTTTTTTCGGGTTGCTACTATCCGACCATGCCTCAAGCAATATCAACATTGCTTGATATTGTAAATTGGATGGTGGGTAATCAATCCAACCCCATTTTGTTCGGATCGATTACGGCAATGAAAGAAAAGCTTGCCAAATATTTTTCTGAACTACCTCTTACTTACTGCTTTGCAACTATTTTAGACCCTCGTTGTAAACGCTCAGGTTTCAACTTGTTTTGCCAATATTTTTTCACATATTTGAATCCTTCTCTTAATATCGACACTTTCATTGCCGATGTCGATAACGACTTGCATAGTTTATTTTCTCAATATTTTCGTCAATTAGCGTCCAATAATCATAGTACTGCAGCAGTAGGATCTTCCACATCCAGTGGAAGTAGTTCACACACGTCATATTCGTGGAAATTGTTGGAGCAATTTACGCCCACAGCAGCCCCCACATCATGTGACGAGTTAGATTATTATTTGCGGACACCAATGGTCCATTTTTTCGGGCCGCCTGCCAACCCGAATTTTGATTTGTTACAATGGTGGAACACAAACCAAACCCAGTATCCCGTTCTTTCCACCATCGCACGTGATATACTAAGTTGTCCGGTGTCTTCAGTAGCATCGGAGTGTGCTTTCAGTCTTAGTGGCAGGTTGCTTGGAACGAAGAGGGTGAAGCTATCGCCGTCGAGCTTGGAGATGTCCGTGTGCTTGAAGGATTGGCTGCTAGCTGAGGGAAGAGAGCAACAGGGAATGAAGATGGATTCATCGATCGATGAAGAAGACGACCGCACAACTAATACGTCAAATGATGGCGTAGAAACCCCCCGATATGACTGATATCAAGATTCAAGACTTTTGTATGTTAATTATTTACTTTCAAATATTTATGTCAAAAGATGACTGCACACTCCATATGTCAAACTTTATATTTTTTGATAAATAAATTTGTATTTTTAAATATTAGGCCCCAACTTTGTATTTGTATTTGATACATTATTTATTTACTGATATTTTTTTGATAATTACTTGTTGTATATTGTATTTTATTTATTATATATATTTAGTATTATTTTTTTGAACATGTATACTTGGAAAGAAATATATTTGTATCTCATATTATTTATCAATGAATTACAATAATTTTAGTACAAAATGACTATGTATTTTTTAATTTTTTTTTTTAATTTAGTTAAAAAGGCAGGGCCATCCCGGCCCGCCCGCACTGTAGCGGGCCCGGGCCCGCCTGGCCCAGGCCCAAGCCTAGCCCGACCCGGCCCACGGCTACCACTAGGGAAGTGAAAGAGAAAAGAGGGGAAACCCTATGAAGGGAAAGTGGTAATAGGAATAATTAATTAAACATTCCAAGAAAAGAATAGTTGATTGCAATAAGAGATTCATGATCAATGCATATCTTGTCATTGTCGAGCATGAAATGAAATTTTTTATCCAATTGGCATAGTTTTGAAAAAATTATCAAAATAGCATACTTTCCAAAATATTTACCAAAATAGCACCATTTACTGTAGCACATTCAACTATTTTTTTATTTTTTTTATTTTTACGGAAGCACAACTAATTTGTATTCTAAAAATTATTGCACTAAAATTATTTTACATAAATAATTTAAAATTTTAATACTTTTAAAAATTTTTTAAAAAATATACTAACTTCATCATGACTTTGTATGTGTCATCTTTTTTATTATCATGTCATCTACCACATATCTTTCTGGTTGTCATGTTAATTTTTTAAATAATTATCTTGATCGCTTATAAATAGTTAATACCTTTCATGGTCCTTTTTCTAAATAATACTTTTCTTCTTTGTCTTTTTTGCAAAGTATGTTGCCCTTACGGTGTATAATATCATTTTAAAAAACTTTCACCATTTATGTTTTCATCCAAAAAGTAATAAATTTTCATGTATATAATATTGGCTCAACAAAAATTTAACGAGTACCTAAATAATGAAATGACCTGTATATATTATCGTTATTATTCATTGTATTAAATATAGTCTTCAACCAAAGAGGGCATCAACACGCCTTCACCGGATCCCATTAAAGCTCCGAAGTCAAGCGTGCTTGGGCGAGAGCAGTAACAGGATGGGTGACCTCCTTGAAAACAGTCTCTCTTCATGTTAACACCCTGAAGGGGGAAGGCTACGTACATCCGACCCCCCCAGACCCTGCGTAGGTGGAAGTCCTTGAGGCACTGGGTATGTTTCTATTGAATATAGTCTTTAGGGTACCATTGGAACATTGGGAATGTATCTTGCTTTCTATTTAGTATATTTAATACAGTGAATAATAACGATAATATATACGGGTCATTTCACCATTTAGGTACTCGTTAAATTTTTGTTGAGCCAATATTATATACATGAAAATTATGCATTACTTTTTGGATGAAAACATAAATGGTGAAAGCTTTCAAAAATGATATTATATACAGTAAGGGCAACATACTTTACAAAAGCTACTAAAAAAAAAGTATTATTTAGAAAAGGACCATGAAAGGTATCAACTATATAAGTGACCAGGACAATTAGTCGAAAAAATAACATGACAACCTAAAAGAGTAGATGACATGACAATCAAAAAGATGACATATACAATGTCATGATGAAGTTAGTATACCTTTTTTTTACAATTTTAAAAATTATTAAAATTTTAAATTATTTATGTAAAATAGTATTAATGGAATCATTTTTAGAATGCAAATTAGCTATGCTTCAGTAAAAAAAAAAAAAAAAAAAAAAAAAAGAACTACTGTTCACTATAGTAAATAGTGTTATTTTGGTAAATATTTTTAAAAATATGCTATTTTGATAATTTTTTTTCAAAATTATGCCAATTGGATAAAAAAATCCATAAAATGAAAGTTGAGATAGTACTTTGCATTTATAGGAGGAGCCCCTTTGTGCAGTTGTGCTCCCCACTTTCTAGGGCACTTGAATTGGCAGAGAAAGATGCCATCAAATAAGTTTAAATATTTAATAATATATTAAAAAATTGATTAAAACAATATATTAAAAAAATGATTATTTATACTAGATGTTTTTAGACTTTTCTTGTCGTGTCAATTTAGCTTTTGTAAAAGTTGTACTATATAAATTAAGTCATTGAAGTAAAAATTTGTTTTAAAGGTGATCAAACTTTTAATGATCCATTTACGAGTTGGTTTGAATCGTGTCAACGGATGAGTTTGTATTGGGGTACTTGCATTTATTATGGTCATAGAACTAAATTGATACAATATAAATTGTACATGCAATAAATTGATATAATTAAAGGTATAAAGACTAAAGTAACACGATACACAAAGTACAAAGACCTTTACAATAAATAGTCCTAAAAGTTATTAATTTACTTCAAATATATATGTATATGTATATCAAAATGATTATTTACTTGATAATTTCTTGGAACATAAATATATATGCATGTGTATGTTGTTATTGTCATAACAATAATATTATTATCAGAGTAATAAAGTGTTCATAGTGAATAATAATAACAAAATTTCTCTAATTTATTTAATATTAATAATTTTACTTGATAATATATATATCCTTGGAGCACCTTAACTTTGGGGATGAAGGGATATGCATTGCATTTATGATTAGTACCTTTTCCACTACCCAAACTTGAAGTTGCTTGCACCATTGAATTCTACATGTGATCCACATCTCCCTTTTCTTTTTCACTTAACGAGTTCCTCTTGTTTCATAATGGATGGGCACATCGTACGTACACCGATGAAACTACTGCCTTTAAATCATATAGAATTAGAATACTTTATACTATATCAATTTAATCATTTTATTGTTAGTTGAGTCAATTTATCCTTCGTATAATTTAAACTATATTAATTTAGTTGTATGGTGATAATAGAATATGGAACAATTTAGTAGAGTGATACAGTGCATGATAGGGCAATAGGGGGTACGGGAAGGTTCAACGGCCTACTCTTTGTATTTTATTAAGGACGGTAATAAAATAAACAAAAAGGGGTATAACTTACTCGCTCGCACCTTGAGGAGTCAAAATCTCCAGAAAAATAATATGAATTCTCAAAATCAAAGTCTAACTAAAACCTAGAACCGGCTCCCCTATTTATAGAAGAGGGTTTACAATTTGAAGTTCAAATTCAAATCTAATCTAATTATAACTTAGTAAAGAGATAAATCAAAATAAAAATGGATAAATATTAATTATGAAAGAGATAATTATAGCAACTGAAAATCATGATAACCGTCCATGAATTAAGCCCAGAAATCACGCATGGCTTTTGCCCCCCGTCTCGCCATGGTGACACCAAGAATTCATCTCGCCAAGTAATGCTCGCGCCAAGCCAATGATCTAGATGTCCTTCTCCGCTCGTTCCAAGCCGATGACCCAGATGTCCTTCACCGCTCTCCGTGTTCTCCTTCCTCCAATGGCCCCGCCAATGCCAAGCGCTTCCTTTAATCCACACCATAGGACCTGCCAACGCAGCATAAAGTAGGACACTCCCTTTAAGCCTAAGCCAACTCGGCTCCCATCTCCTCTTGAACTTGCCCCGCTTTGGCCCCGACCATGGTGATGTTGACCCGATAGTGTTGACCCACCATTGATGGACTGCTCCCTGCATCATTGTCTCCACCTTGGAGAGAATTCATCCTCCAATTCTGTGCGGTGTCTTCTTAATAAGCCTTGTGACTTGGAACTTTCCCGTCTTCCACATTTATCCCTTAGCCGCCAAGCTCCTTACCGTGTCTGTTTCGCCTTCCTGATAGGCCCGTCAAGTCCGATCTCTTGTGGGCGGTAATGCAACTGTCCCACCTTTCGGTTTTCCCCAGATGTAACTTCTAGCAAGCAACTTCACCGTTTGGTGCCAGATATCCGTATGAACCGCAAGGCTGATTCGGTTTTGCTCCTTCGCACTTGGTAAGGTAATGTTATGAACCTAAACTTCTTGGCGTGGCTTCTTCATTGTTGGCCGCAGCATATCTGACCCGCCTAACTTGGGCTTGTCCATGGTCGTGCCTTGAATTCCCTCCGGGAACTCGTGGCTATGCTTCGGATCCTCCTCGTCACTTTCCACCAAGTCTTGACTCCAGCTCCTCTACATCTTGGCATGCCTCTTCTGGTTGGTGTTCCTCTCTGGGGATGCCAGCTGTTACTACGACCAAAGTTGCAGCCTTACCCTCACGAACATCTTGGACTGGCAATGTAGGGATTAAGGACTTCAAGTCATGATTCTCTTTTGGTTGGGACTCCTCTGTGGCACCAACTGTTGCCACCGCTAAGGTCGTGTAGCCAACTAAGCTTGCAGCTTGCTCTTTCGGTACCGGACTCTCAACTTTTGTCACACATGACGCCGCGTCTTTCTTTGGCAGTAACCTGGTCTATATGCCCTCATAGACGAAGGCAAATGAGTTCTTTTCTTCATTGTAGATGGTGCTTATGGTCCATCCATGGCTTCCCAACAACACGTGGTAAGTGTCCATGGCCACCACATCACACCAAACCGACTGCCGATACCTCTTTCCAATTAAAAAATTGACCAAATAACATTTTCGTGGGAATACGAATACTGGATCGCCTTTTCTAGTCATAATGCAAGGGTTTAGATAATCCACCGTCTTCAACCCCAACTTTTGGACGGCTTCTTCAGAGATGTGGTTGCTACGTCTTCCGGGATCAATGGCTAGGTGGGCAATTCTATCACCAATCATGCACGTCGTTTGGAAGGTAGGGTGTTTTCGCCTTTCTTTTTTGGGTTTTAGATAGCGCCCGGTTTTATGGGTAATTGGGTTAGGGATCCTGGCTCAAGATCGGGATTGGCCCCAGGTTGAATCAAGCAACGCTCGATTCGCCAGAATGTCACTTCCATATCCACTCACTTCCTCCCGATTTGCGGTTGTTCTCTATGGTCATCAACATCTCTGATGGCGGCGTAACTCGGTCGCGCACGGGCCATCTCAGAAAATGTCCCGAGCTCTGATATCAACTAATGTAGCGCGTGATAGGGCAATAGGGGGTATGAAAAGGTTCAACGGCCTTTCCTTTGTATTTTATTAAGAACGGTAATGAAATAAACAAAGAGGGCTAGAATTTGCTTACTTAGACTTTGAGGAGTCAAAATCTCCAGGAAAATAATATGAATTCTCAAAAACAAAGTCTAACTAAAACCTAGAACCGGCTCCCCTATTTATAGAAGAGGGTTTACAATTTGGATTTCAAATTCAAATCTAATCTAATTATAACTAATTATAGAGGTAAATCAAAATAAAAATGGATAAATCTTAAATATGAAAGAGATAACTATAGCAACTGAGAGTTAAGATAACCGTCCGTGAATTAAGCTCGAAATTCATGCATGGCTCTTGCCCCTCGTCTAGCCATGGTGACGCCAGGAATTCATCTCGCCAAGTAATGCTCGCGCCAAACCAATGATTTAGATGTCCTTCTCCGCTCACGCCAAGCGAATGACCCTGATGTCCTTCACCACTCTCCGTGTTCTTCTTCCTCCAATGGCCCCGCCAACGCCAAGCTCTTCCTTTACTCCGCACCATAGGACTTGCCAATGCAGCATAAGGTAGGACACTCCCTTTAAGCCTATGCCAACTCGGCTCCCATCTCCTCTTGAACTTGCCCCGCTTGGGCCCCGACCATGGTGATGTTGACCAGAAAGTGTTGACCTGCCATTAATGGACTAATCCTGCATCATAGAGTATCTAGATATAAATCTATTATGGTCATTAATTATGACTTATATTCTACTTCTATAACCAGATTTATATCTGTATTATCTGGTTAGGATTACTTTAGTCTTTTCTCTACTATTGTACTCTCTAAATATGGTCATACTGTAACCTCATTGTATTTATTCAATCAAATACAACTTCTTTATTTCACATGGTATTAGAGCAATTTTAACTAAAAAAAAAAATTGCCTAAATTTCTATACCTTTTCCCTTCTCAATGGCAGCCCCAAACCCTAACCCTAACCCTAGCCACCACCCAGCCGCCGCCGCTACCACCCCTCCTCTAGTAGCCCCCCAATCCCAGTGACCCAACATCGGCAACAACCCCAACATTGCCCTCTCCCCTGTCAAGTTCCCTCCCCTGCAATTGGTTTGTTCTCCCCTGCTCGCAGTACCCGCCGGTGTGACTTCCCCTATCTTGTCATCAACGACCATCGATGTCAACCCCTCTCTCTCGTCGTCATCCTCCCTAGGTCATCCCGTGGCCCCTTCACTGCTGGTCTCTGGTGTCCCACTTACCTCTCTCTCCCCACCAAGTGCGATATACACACCACCACAACCACCACCAGCAGGTCTCCCCTTCTCCGGCCTCCCCCTAGCAGCACCGACCACCGCGACCCTTCCATCAGTACCATCCTAATCATTCATGCGTAAGGCCTAACTCCTAATCATGTTTGTTGCTCGTGTAAGGCCGTATACAGCCTTAAATAGGCCCCCCGAGCTTGGTTCCAGCGGTTCAATTCTTTCTTCTTTAGTATTGAGTTCATTTGCGGCAGGGATGACCCATCTTTATTCATATGTCGCACTTCCCGTGATCTCATTTGTCTTTTACTTTATGTGGATGATATACTTTTAACTGGAACTAGCACCTCTTCCATCGATAGCTTTATCAATACTCTTTATACTCAATTTGTAATGAAGGACCTCGCTCCTCTATACTACTTCCTTGGTATTGAGGCTAAACGTAGCCCAACTAGCCTATTCCTGTCTCAACACAAATATGCCGTCGACCTACTCACCAAACTCAATATGCACAATGCTAAACCTGTTAAAACACCACTACTTGCTCATATCCGCCTATCTCTGAGTGAAGGAGATCTCCTTGCCGACCCAACCGAGTATAGGAGTGATGTTGGTGCACTTCAATATTTGATTATGACTTGTCCTGATATATGTTATGCTGTTAGCCTTGTTTCTCAGTTCATGCATGCTCCTAGATCTAGCCCTTGGTAGGTTCTTAAGCGGATCCTACATGACCTCAAAAGCACTCCCAACCATGGTCTGTCCATTCTTCCTGGTTCACGCACAGCCATAGTAGCCTTTGCTGATGTAAATTGGGGTGGTTGTCCAGACACTAGTCGTTCCACCACAGGTTATGCTCTAGTTCTTGGTTCCAATCTTATCTCCTGGTGTGCCAAGAAACAGCACATTGTTGCCAAGTCTACTACAGAGTCTGAACATCGTGCTATAGCTTAAGTTGTAGCTGAGAGTGATTGGGTTCAGTATCTAGTGCGAGATCTTGGCCTTCGCCATTTTGGTCCTATTGTGGTATTCAATGATAATGTCTCTGCCACTTACTTAGCTGCAAATCATGTGTCTAATGATAGAAGCAAGTATGTAGATGTGGATTTCCACTATGTACAAGAGAAAGTTCTCAAAGGCGATCTCCAAGTTTGATACACGTCGACTGCTCGTCAGATTGCTGATATTTCCACCAAGGGTCTTTCCTTTGACAGGTTCCACTACCACAAGTTCAATCTTTATGAGGGCCCACCCGTTCAGATTGAGGGAGCATATTAGAGTATCTAGATCTACACTTGTTATAGTCATTGATTATAACTTATATTCTGCTTCTATATTCAGAACTATATCTGTATTATTTAGTTAGGGTTACTTTAGTCTTTTCTCTACTATTGTGCTCTCTATACATAGTCATATTGTGACCTCATTATATTTGTTCAATCAAATACAAAATCCATATTTCACACAATTGGGCCACAAGATGGGGTTAAATTGGATCAATGAATGAGTTTCTATTAGGTTACATTATCTCCTCTTATCATACGGGTTAAAGTTATGCCATTAACTTAATTAACTTGAATTTTCACCGTAGGACTTAATTCAATTAATATAAATTATACAAGGACTAAACTAATATAACTAAAAATGATAAGATTAAATTCACATAATAAATAGAAGGAAAATTATCACTGAGATGCCATAAGCTTTGAACAATTATCACTTAGTTACCCTGATATTTCAATATATACAATTGGGTACTCAGAGGTTTGAATATTTTATCACTTAAGTACCCTATGATGAAATTTGATGAATTTTTATAAGACTAATCAATTTTATACAAAAACTGTTGATAAAATACATGGATATAATAATATATAAGCTAGTGCCAATGTTTTCATAAAAAATCCAATGAATTGTGATAAAATATTTACCAAATGTTGATGTAGATCACCTAAAAATTACCATAATTCTCATTTTTCGGCAAAAAATTATCAAATTCTAATTAAGATACTTATATATTGTTGAAATCATGTTTAATTTTAGCATTTTCTTAACAAAAATCTACCGAATTTTTGACTAAAGGGTACCTGATTGATAAAATTTTAAAACTTCAAGGTACCTAAGTGATAAAATGTCGAAAGCCTATGGTGCCTTATTGTATATATTTAAATGTCAGGGTATTTAAGTGATAAATGCTTAAACTTCAAGGTACCAAAATAATAATTTTCCTAAATAAAATACAAGGGCCATTGACATAAATAACCCTAAAAAGTTTCATTAGATCATAAAAATATGTTCAGGTGGAGGCACGGCAAATAAAAGTTGGATGGAGACGATTAGATATAACCTTACTTATCTAAACCTCAATGAGGAGATGGCCTCAGATAAAGCCAATTGACGATTAAAAATACTTGTAGCTGACGTAGCGGTTTAGGATATTGAAGCACAATGATACTAGTTTATAGAGCCTCTAAGCTAGCATGTGTGCTATTGTTGCTGCTCTATTATTGCTTGTACTCTTGCATGTCTGATACTACTTTATTTAACTTGGATTTTATAAATGAATATTGTTCTTTTTTTGCATTTTACGGCGGGGGGTCCTTTGGAAATAGCCTCCTTTTAGGGGAACATCCTGTAGGTTTAAGATTACGTACATCTCTCCCTCTCAGACCCTACCCTGACTGGAGTCCTTCGAAGCACTGGTTTTGTTATTGTTGTTGTTGTTGTTGTTGTAATATAAGAATATGTTTAGAGTAAAGTTATTGATAAGGCAAAATTGTTAATGAAAGAGCAACTTTTTAAAAACATATGGCTATTATTCATTATAAGTAACATCATTATTCTATATAACAATTATTCCTCTGCTGGTAACAACGAGGATGTTGAGATGGATGTGCAGACACATAATGAAGGATAGGTTCAGGAATGAAGTTGTAAAAGGTAAATTAGGCGTGGCCCCAATCCAGGATAAGCTAAGAGAGCAACGGCTGCGGTGGTTTGGGCATGTTAGGAGTAGACCGACTACTGCCCCTGTCAGGAGCTGCGAACAACTCCATATTATGGACAGGAAGAGAGGTAGATGCCGACCAAAGAAGAGTTGGATGGAAGTGATTTGACAGGACCATGCCTATCTCAACCTAAATTAGGAGATAACCCTGGATAGAGCTAAGTGAAGGCTTAGCATAGTTGTAACCGATAGAGCAGTTTAGGAGTGAAGAGCACTTATAAGCTAGTACTAGCGTTATGAGAGCTCTTGCATGCCTGTTTGCTTATACACTGTTTTTCCTAGCTACTCACTGCTTACACTCTGTATATGCTTGCATTTTGACACTATGTAGGCACTCTCCCATAAATTCTTGTTTGCTTTTACCTTTTGCTTTTGCTTTTGTTGTTGCTTCTATGCGTCCATGCTTCCATGCTTTCATGATCTCAATGCTTCCAATGCTCTTCCATGATATTCGTACATTTCAAGTTGGGGGTCCTCGGAAACAGCTTCTCGTAGGGGGCATCACCCTGAAGGGGTAAGGCTGTGTACATCCTATCCCCCCCCCCCCCCCCCCCCCCCCCCCCCGGGCTTTCGCGAGAGCCCTTAAGGCACTAGGCATGTTGTTGTTGTTGTTATTGTTATGGTAACAACAACCAATATTTATTCAATATTATCTTTTTATAATCTAACTTTTTTATAAAATCAAAGGTGCACTTGAATAGGCACATGAATTGTATTAATAAAGCAGTTATATTGCAAGTAAAAAGCATAGGGGGCATCATATTCATCTACTCCACTACTTGTTGGATATGAAAGCAAAGCCTTTGAATGTGTCAGCCAGGCTTTCAATCTTCCTTGTGAAGATTATAAAAAGCAGACACGAGGTTCCTTATGCCATTTACATGCGCTTTTTATACATGGAAAAGTGTAAAAAAGGAGCTACTTTAGACTTCTTTGTTTCTTCTTTCACTAATGAAGGTATTCCATGTGACATGATAGTGGCAATAGAGGTGCCGATAATTCTAGTCATGTCAAATTCAATTTTGTCTTCAACCATTATTTAAAAAACATGACTATAGAGATGGACATTGTGTCAGATTGATCCATAACTCATAAACAAAATTATGTTATTAAATAAGCCCTAGCTTATATTCAATTCACTCAACACGATGAACGGTGTGGGGTCTAGTTAAAATTGAGTGGTGTTTTGATTTATTTGGATTTTTTCATTTTTTTTTTTTTTTGGTCAAAGGATTTTTTTAATCTCATATTAAGGACCATTTAAATTATGATATATAATAATAACACTAATAATAATAAAAAGAAAATATAATAAAGGATCAGTGAAAATGAGTTCTAAAGGGAAAGGAAGAATCATAGAGGTGTTTTATATCCGCTAATAGTCTCCTCAAATTAAAATGGTGGAAACCATTGAAAGATTGCCTTGGAAATAGGTGAATATAGAGGGAGAAAGACCCTTTACGAAATGTCACCTGACTACTATTTTATAGATATTTAGCTAACCCTAATATCTCCTTTGTACCTGCTTTCTGGAACATAGTGAAAATTGATATCCACATGCTTAGTTTGCTTATAAGAAATCGGATTAGTAGAAAGGTATGTGGTCGAGATGTTGTCACAATGAAGATCCACGTGATATTTAATGAACACCCTAACATCATGCAACAAGTGACCAACCCAATATGTCTCAGATACACCGTAAGCTAACACCTTATACTCTAATTCTATGGTGAACTTAGAAACCATAGGCTGCTTCTTAGCCATCCAAAAAAATTGAGTTGATGCCAAAAAAAGGAGACATAGCCAGAAGTCAAACACCTACTATCCGAATTCGAGCCAACTCCCCTAATGTGCATCAACATATGTTGTGATGCAAGCATCAGTACAAGGTCGGTATAAAATGCCAAGGTCAAAGTGTGCTCTTCATGCAACGAAAGATCTACTGGACCGCCATTAATGTGACTCTTGAGGACAGTGCATAAACAGAGTCACGGTATTTATAACAAGCATATATCCAGTTGCGTGAATGTGCGGTATCAAAGAGCACCTATCTATAAGTCGTTAGCTGAGATAGTAACTTGTATAACTATCACAATGACAAACTTGTTTAGCCTAGCGTTAGAACTTGGAAAGAGCTAAGATTTTCGATAGGTCTGATACCATAATAAAATAAAGAAAATAGAAAATAGAATATGCAACACAAATATCAGACGTTGGCATATCGTATATATAGATAGCAAAACGATAAAATATATGGTTAATTACTGGAGTCCTAAAAGAAACAACTATCTCGAAGAGTTTTATATCGACTAATAATGACTATAGTTCAATGATGTTCCCATAAAGTCTAAATAACTATAATTATTTCTTGTATTGGAGACATGCCTTGCTTGTGTTTAGAATCTTCAAAAGGGCTTATCTTTGAAATATCTCTCAAACTATTAAAATTTGACCGTTGATCTTTTTGTTTCTTTTTGGGGGTGGTTGGGAGAAAAAGTTGTGCACTTGTGGGTTGTCGTGGATCTCCACCTAGCACATACGAGAAAACGAAACTATGCTGCCCTGTTATCCAATGTGTTCTTCACAAAAATCAATTTTAAAAACATTGGTGATAATTAGTGCATAAAATATTAAAATAGATATTTGATCAAGAGGGCCGGATATAACTTTAAGGTGATTGGGGCTCCCAGGTATAAAAGCCCTAAGTTTTAGGGTCATTGTTTCTAAAGCCACATTTGTTACTATTAAAAAGCTTAATGATTATATTGTTTAGGCCAGTTTATGGAAAGACCACCCGAACTTTAAAATTGAACACAAACACCACCTGAACTTTCATTTTCGTAAAATTGGCCCTTAAACTTTCTACTTAAACACAACACACCCCGTACACTTTTAGTTTCATAATATAAACCCCTGAACTTTGTTATTGTACATAATACACCCCCTAAACTTTGTAATTAAATAAAATACACCCCTTATATTTTCAATTTCAGAAAAATAGTCCTTGAACTTTGTAAATATACACAACTAACCTCTTGAACTTTTCTAATAAATGCAACTCACCCCTTGGATATTAATAGATTTGAAATTAAAATAATTTAAAGCAAACTATGAAAAAAAATTGGAAAAAGTTTGAAAAATTATAATAATATTTTTAACTTGGGAAAAATTAGACTAATAAATTTAAAATTCAAAAAGAGTATCAAATTAAAATCATAAATTTTCTACTTTTGTATAAAAATATAGATTTTCTATTTTTATGTGAAAGATAGGAGTTTTATGTTTTTAAAAGATAAGATAATAAATTCTACATAAAATATATTTAATAATATATAGTAATGATATTATAAATGTAGAATATAATTAAATATTTTTTAAATTTTTACAGAAAATATAAAATTTTTTAAAATATAATTTAAAAATGAGATTAATAAACTTAAAATTAAAAAATTATGCAAAATTAAAAATTTAAAAAGAAATTTTGAAAAATAATTATTTAAACTATTGAAAAATCAAAGTTAAAAATATTATTATATTTTTTCAAACTTTTTTCAAAAAACTATTTTTTTTATATTTTGTTTCAAAATTATTATTTTTTAAATTTATTATTGCCTAAAAATGTATTACATTTAGTAACAAAGATCAAGGGGTGAGTTTTGCGTAACAACAAAGTTCAAGCACTAAACTAAAAGTGCAGGAAATGTATTGTGTTTAATGATAAAGCTCAGGGGCTTATTCTATGAAACTAAAAGTGTAAGGGGTGTGTTGTGTCTAATTGTAAAGTTCAGGAGGCAATTTCATGGAGTTAAAAGTGTATGAGGTATGTTGTGGTTAATTTGTTGTATTAATACTATATTATTAATAAAAATGTAATTATATATAAATTGTCACATTTAAAACTTTCATTTGAGACTCCAAAATTGTCAGGGCTAGCCTTGAACCCAAGTAACCAGCACTATGTGGTGTTGTGGTTATATTTGACAAATTCACCTTAAAAAATATTATACATAATCCTTTTGTCATGACTAACCAATGTAATTAGTTACGTAATTCTTGATTAGTTGCTAACCACCAAGTATAAGATGTTAGGGTGGTTACTTACAAGTAGAGTATATAAGCAGTTTACAAGTATTGTATTTGCGTATCCAATTAATAAAAGAATACTCTCCTTCCCTTATCTCGATTCTTCTGATTCCCCTCTTCTTCCTCCTCGTCTCACCTCTTTCCTCTCTTCCAGATCTCTGGTTCTCTCTCTCTCTCTCTCTTCTTACTGCTGCATGGAGCCTTAACCCTTTTTTCGATAATTAGCTACAAGATCGCGATACATAGCAGGGCACTCGACAAAAACGAGGCCAAGGACACCCGCAAGGAAACAGGGCTCAAAAATAAGGATGGGCAAAACAACAGGACAACATTAAAAAGCAAAAGATAGGAATGTAGAAAGAAATACAAACAAGGTCAATAAGCACTAAAAGATTACAGACACTGGAAAGAAAAAAAAAAAAAAAAAAAGGAGTGCCAAGATCAGGATCGGAGGTATCAGCAAAGAAGTGCTACTCTAGTCCATCATAACAAATCCCTCAATCATAACAGAATCATCACCATCAAAGCTTAATCCAAGCTTCTTTGCCATCTCCCACGTACTCTTCCCCTGAAGGAGTTTCTCAGCCGCAAGAAACTTTTCAACCCTTTTTCTAGCCTTCCTCTTTGTTCTTTCTTGACTTAGAGGCTCAGGGTGCTTCTTTTCTATGCTGCTAGGTGACATATTTTTAAGAAATTCTTTTAGGTCTCGCTTAGGTTGCTCCTTTTTTTTCCTGCGTTTAAGGGCTCTGCGGCCCCTTTTCTGACAAGCCAACGGTGGAATCATGCCGACCTTGCCCCATTTTCCTCATCTCCCCATTCTGGCTAGACTCCTCCATACATTGCGCTAAAGCAACTCCCAAGGAGTTTCCACATTGATTTTCTAGGGCATGGGATTCAAAACCTTGTAGGAATTCAAGTCCCCAAGACACTACTCAATGTCGCTCACAACGTCCGTAGCTTGATTTTCCTGAGGAGGTGACTAATCTTGATGTTTAGGTAAGTTGATTCCACTATCCGCTACCAATGGCAATGGAAGAGTAGGGTTCCAGTTGACTCGAGTTTCCTGGGTGGATGTCACTGACGGTTGGATTACAAATTAAGTAGAAGGATGAGCATTGGTCAAGCATGGATTCTGGAGAGGCCAAGGCTATCTTCCAATAAAATGGTTGTCAACATGTAACACAACACGACCCGCACCCTGCTCATCAAGCCTCACATCAACATTACCAGTGCTATAGTGAGACTACGGAAAGCCATCTTGCAATGGGTGAGCACTAGGAGAAAGAGATCCTGAAATGATACAAACTCTATCACTTTGATCCTGTCCAGGAGTAAAAGCTCGTTCCCTGCTTAATCTGGAAGAAGTAGTGAAAGTGACTACTTCAAAAGAGTAGTTGGGGATTAATTCAGAATTGCCCCTTTTCACAAAAACCATTCTAGCTTCCCCACTGAAATTGACTCAGACCGCCAGTTGAATAACTGATAGGGAGTCTGTGTCAATGAGGACCCTTACGATGTCCACACATCTCATGGTAGATGTTCTGGAATCAACCCGAATAAATTTCTCCCAAATATTAGCAAAATCAGTAAAGCACACCTTCGACCAGCATTGTAATGGCAGCCCATGGATTTCAATCCATACTTTTCTTCTCAAGGTTCCAAGAGTTTAGTCTAAGTATTTATACACCCGCTTGAACTTCCAAAGCAACACCTATTTCTGGGGCCTGAGGTAGGAATCCAATGAATCAGCAGAATCACAAGTCAAGATGAAAGTGTCCAAGCTCAGCCCTCTACAACCAAATCAAATAGGTTATTCTCTATAATGAATCTAAGGACCTTATCAAGCGTGTCATCCTCATAAGAATGAGCTATTATCAATATGTTCAACCAAGCTTCCAAGCAAGTGTTTGTGGTGGCCACCACAGTCTTGTGACCAAACTGACCCTCGACACCTTTGACCTGAATCCTTGGGGCCGTGGCTTCAAGAGCATGAGTGGCAGCTGTAGCATTAGTTCTGCCATTGCTTGTGTACATACTTGGCTTCGGTGAGGAGCAAAGTTAACCCCTCTAAGTTGTTTAGCCCATTTAACTATGATCTTGTAACCCGCTACCCAACAACCATGCATGTAAGAAATTGCCTTGAAAGCCACACTCCAAACAAAATCTAACAAAACCATAAGAAAATCTTGTACTGACCATTATGTTATGGGGAATAAAAGTATCACAGATTGAACTAAACTCAAGGAATATAGCTTTCAGCCATGAATTGGAAGTTGTATTCGGAAGACCACCAATGAAAATGGACACTGCCTCGTGAAAAGATGACATTTGACTTATTTCGGAGAGGACGAGAGGTCATTGCATTGATGGCTGTGATGGTGGTGGTGAGGAGGGAGGCAAGAGAAATTGGCAAGGATTTGAGAGCGAGATGGTGGAGGCAGAGATGGGCACCGATGGTAATGGTGGTGAGGAGGAGAGGCGAGGAGGGCGGCGGCGGTGGCGGCGGTGGGGGAGGAGATGGAGACAAATGGTGATGAAAAGACGAAGAGGGGAGATGTTTTTAGAGCTTGACTTAGACAAGGCGGAGGTGGAGATGGACATAGATGGTGGAGGTGGAGATGGGCGGCAGCGGTGGCAGTGGTGGGTAGTGGTGTGGGAGTCAGAGATGGAGATTTTGGTGCTTGACTGAGACAAAGTGGAGGCGGAGATGGGCGGCGGCGGCGGCGGCGGCGGCGGCTGTGGGTGGTGGTGAGGGAGTTGGAGATGGAGACGAGGGGATACGAAGAGACTTATGACATTTGGTACCAGAGCTCAATCCCGAGCACATAATTTTTCCTTAAGATCCTTTAATTTACGACAAGCTAGCCAGAGGTAAGAAGTCCCCTTCCATGGTGGATCTCGTGGGTCAGATCCAAAATCTAGTTCAGAAAGTTGTTGAATCTCAACAATCAGCTATAGAGTCAGCTGCGGAAGATCGTCGCTTAGGGCAGGGACACCGGAGTCAGCTGCGAAAGACCATCGATTGGGGCAAGGATGCAACTGTTGGCCCTCATGCAACAATTGGTGAACAATTCTGGTCCACCAGCACCCCCTGCTTGTAGCAACAAAGCAACACGCAACTTTTGGCCGTCATGCAACAATTGGTGAACAATTCTGGTCCACCTGCACCCTCTGCTCGTAGCAACAAAGCTGAGGCACGACTGTGAGAGTCTAGGGCCAATATCGGCCTATTAAATGCTAGCCAAACTCTAATTTTGGGGGCTTACCATGACCATGGCGAGCACAGTCAAAATGAGAGCTTTTCTCACGCCGGTGGCCGGATTCCGAAAGCTAAGACTGATTTTCCCTTTTTCAACAGGGGAAACCCTAGAAGCAGGGTGAGGCGTTGCCAGCTATACTTTTCCATCTACCAAATCCCAGATTACATGAAGCTGAAGGTGGCTGGGGTTCACATTGATGACAAAGACTGATGTCTAGCTACAGGGGTTGTTGAGGGATAGGGGACAACTTAGTTTGGATGAGTTTATAGAGGAATTGTATGAAAGGTATGAAGATGATGCTGCTACTGACATTGTCAACAAATTCAACAAGCTACGATAAACAGGTTCTCTAGAAGAGTATCAGAAGTTCAAGGAACTTAGGTCTCGTCTGCTCGCTAGTGATTGCTTCTTCAGTGAGGCCTTTTTTTCTCTCATCTTATATCCCATGCCTAAATAGTGATATTCAACCCTTAGTGACGGCCATTCGACCAAAATCCCTCTTTAATGCATACTCTAAAGCCAAATTATTCACTAAATCATCAGAAGCCACTTTACAGAAAGCAAAGAACATCATAAAAGCTAATCACACACCATCGTTTCCTACTCATTCACCAAAGAATTCAACCATACCACCCAAACCCAATCCCACTTGGTCGAGGCGCAATTCAGGCCTCTATTACAAGTGTAACACGAAGTATACTCGGCGACGTAGATGTGAAAATCAGAACCTACACAGTCTTGAAGCTTCTGACCTAGATCCGGGTTTAGAAATAGATGTTGAGTCAGGCATACAGAAGTGGAGCAACCACTTGATACTTGTGATGAGAGGGCTCAAGAGATATACATCCATGCCCTTACTGGAGGCATATCCTCTAGCACACTCAAGATCTTGTGCCATCTTCATAAATGGACTACCATTATACTCATTGACAACAGAAATACACACAGCTTTCTTGATCCAAGGCTTGCTAGAGATGCTGGTTTTTCTATTAAAAACACCACACCTCTAGGAATAATTGTCACAAATGTGTAAGTTAAAGAAATGCTTGACAACTCCATTATACAACCTAGCTTTTCCTCTTTTTCTTCCCCTGTTTTACTTGTCAAAAAGAAAGACGTAACCATGAGATTTTGTGTGGATTATAGGCAATTGAATGACGTTACAATCAAAAACAGATTCCCTAGACCCCATATTGGTGGCTTACTTGATGAATTACATGGTGCTATAATCTTTTCCAAACTTGATTTGCGAGCTGGTTACTTCCAAGTGAGAGAGGCTGAACCTGACATCCCCAAATCAGCTTTCCAAACCCACCATGGCCATTTTGAATTCAAGGTCATGCCATTTGACCTTGCTAAAACACCTGCCAATTTTCAAGCACTATTGAATGATACTTTTGGCCCCTACCTCAGAATGTTTGTTCTTTTTTTTTTTTTTGACCAAATCTTAGTTTACAACTCCTCTCTCAATTCTTATCTCAATCATCTTAAAACAGTCTTATAGATCCTTAGAACCCCTAAACTTTATGCCAACAGATCCAAATGTGGCTTTGCCCAAGGCCAAATAGAGTATCTTGGCCATATTGTAACATCTAAAGGGGTGGATGATAAGTCTAATCTAGTATATAATTATTTATACTATTTTGATATATTTTTAACCATTTTACATCAAACTTTTTGCTTTTGCGCGGTTTTGCTAGTTCTTACTTATATTGTCATTTTCTTGCAAAAACACTTGTTTTGTTGCTAAGGTTTTATCATCGAAATCAACAAGTGAATGCAAGATATATCAAACAAAAGCAAAAAGTTGGCAAAACACATCAAAACACATGGCTAAAGCAAGAACACAACAAGTTCATGCACAATTTATTTCAACTTGCAAAAAGGGGTGGCAAAATGAACAAATAAAGTGCAAGAATGGATTAAAAAATACTTTAACATATCCAAGTTGATGTAAAATTTGAATTTAATTGGTGAAAAGCTCAAAAATCTGAAAAAAAATAGCAAGAACAGCAAAAATGCAGAAAATGAAAAACCAACTTGCATAATTCACTTCAATTTGCAAATTTGGGTGGCAAAATGGACAAATCAAGTGAAAGAACCTCTTGTGCACTTTAATAAAATGTTTAAGTTGATGTTAAGACTGATTTTGGGTGGTGCAAAGGAAGAAAAAACTGAAAAAAATCAGCAACTTTTTCAATTCTGCTGAAATGGGCGGCAAACAGCAGACTTTTGTGCAATGAGCTTTAAGCTCGCTATTTTTTTTATTTTAAGAAATTTCAACCTCATTTACTATACATAAGGAGGTTTTGGAAGTGTTTTAGCATCCCTCAGTCCATAAAAATCAAATACAAAGTAGAGAAATAGCTTAGAAAAACCGAGAGGGAAAGAAAAAGGAAGGAAAGTTTGGTTTGTAATTTTGCATTTTTAAGTTCTTTCTAACCTTTTCTTCTTGAAGTTCATGGATTTTGTCTTTTTTTTGCTTTATAGTATATTAACCATGAACTAATTTTGTTCTTCTAAGGCTACGATGTAGCCTAAGTTGTAATATACGCTCTATTTTAATTCAACGTATTCAATATTTTGTTATAGCACTCTTGAAGTGTTTATCATTGTTTTTCATGAGTTTTAAATGCTTGTCCACCATTTAAGGCCTATAATGATTCATAATGAGACCGAGAGGATATTTATGATGATTCCTAAGTTGATAAACACCATAAATTGAGCGAATGCTCGAGAGAGATTAACGCGATTTGTGTAGTCTTAAGTGAAAATCATAGATCTTTAAAACTCTTTTCTTATTAAAATTCATGCACGAGAATGATGGATTAATATGTAAAAAAGTATGCTAAATGTTGGTCGAGAGAGAATATTTAGTAAATTAAGGTTTTCGACCATCAACATGTAATAACAACATGAATACCGATAATGGAAAGGCATATTAATCAGTGGCGGATCTAGGATTTTGATTGAGGGTGGGCTTAAATTACAATTACTTTCACGTTCTACTTTATTCAATTTATTTGTCTTATATTTGTTCTATATTATCATTTGTACTCAAATGTAGCTCAGAATCACTCTCAAAATATAAGAAATTTATAAGATAATTTTATTTAAGGCTCCCGACTACACCCACCACCGCCCCCCCCCCCCCCCCCCCCCAACACACACACACACGAGCGCGCGCGCCCACACACACACACATGCATATGGGAATGTGATAATTTTCAAATTCAATACACACTTAAGTTTGGGTTTTATCATTATTTAAAATATTTGTATAAAAATTCCCACAAGATAACATACTTTTATTGATATATGTAATGAAAGGAGATAATTTTAAATGTTAAATCCAAATTTGTGACTCATGAGAGTTTAATAATTAATTTTAGAATTGTTTAAAAAGTTTTATATTTAGTTTTCAACTATTACATGTAAGATATTACATATTATTCCTATAAGTAAAATATTATAAATAAACTTGAATAAGAATCGATTTATAAATATAAAAGTATAAATACACAACTTATATGATTTAAGTTACACAGTCAAAAATGTTAGAAAGAAAATTTGAAATACTTACTGAGACCTGTTAACATATAACAAAAATATTTATTTTTATTGTTCTATTAAAATAAATAATATTTAATACTATGTAAAAAAAAATCTTACAAATAGTAAAAACCACATACACGGACAAATCACCCAAAATCATCAAAAATAACAAAAATAAATAAATAAAAAATAACAAGAAAGGGCCTCAGCTTAGGACTCGATCTCGGGTCCCCGTTTAGATATGCAAGCCCCACTACCACCAGGCTGGAGCATTCTTTTTGCTTATTACGACAAGGATTTAATATTTGAGGGACCTCTTAAGCCCACCCTCGATTCAACCTGGATCCGCCACTGGTATTAATTCAACTAGGTAAAATTGGATGCCTTAAACGTTATTACTCATAAAAACCAACAAAAAAAAATTAACTATCCTTAGTTATTTTTATTTTGTTTGTTTTATATCAAAAACTACAATTTTCGGTTTTTCAAATAACACTAGAACTACTAATTTTGGTACACACTCACTAACAATCCTCATAGGAATGATACTCTACTCGGTGAAATATACACCAAGTTAAGCATCAGTGGATACAGACCTAGCCAAGATTGAGGCTACGGTGTCCTGGCCTAGACCCAAACCATTACAGAACTGAGATCCTTCCTTTGGTTAACTGGATATTATTGTAAATTTGTTCCAGGTTATTAGAGTATTAGAGATTAATTACAAATGTATAAGTAATTAGTTAGTTAATTAACTATGATTAGTTAGTTAATTAACCATGATTAGTTAGTTAATTAACTATAGTTAGCTGTTAACCTAACTAAGGTTACTGTACTAGTTAGCTTTGTCTTGTATATTAAGCAAACATCAGGTTCTTGCATGTAAGCTTTTCAAGCCCTAATTCCAGAGAATACATTTCGGATTTTTCCTCTTCAATCTCTTGTGTTTTTCAAGCTTTTCACATGGATTGTTCTCAATCTCAACATGGTATTAGAGCATAGAGATCTGCGCGGCTCTGTCCAGTCTTCTTCAAGTTCTTGCCAATTCAAGAACTGCATTTTTTGTTTGGTACAGAAGCTTCGTTTCTTCTGCAAGATTGGGCGTTTGCTGCTCGAATTTTTTGGTCTTTGCTGCAAGTTTTTGTTCTTCGCTGCGAAAATACAATGGCAGAACAACAAAATGTCATTAGCTCGAATGATTCACAATCTGCTACTGCTACTCAAGTACAGCAAGATGAGATTGCTTCTTCTCCTTATTTTCTAAGTAATTCTGAAAACCCTGGTTCGATTTTGATAACTCAAGTGCTAACTGGTCCAGAAAATTTCAATACCTGGGTTAGATCTATGACAGTTGCACTTAGGCCAAAGAACAAATTGGGTTTTGTTACTGGGGAGATTTCACAACCACAGGCTAGTGATAGTCTTTATGAGAAATGGTCAAGGTGTGACTCAATGATCTTTTCTTGGATTTTAAATTCAGTTCTAAGGAGATTGGGTCTACTATTATATATGGTAGAACCTCCAAGGAACTATGGGATGACATTAAAGAAAGATTTTCACAAAATAATGACCCTAGGGTTTTTGAATTGAAACGAGCTTTGTCAACTCTAAAACAAGATAATATGAATATTTTTTTTTATATCAATGATAATATGAATTTTATTACATGCTTTGGCAAGGTCAAAGCCTTATGGGAAGAGCTCGTAGCATATAATCCCTTGCCTGAGTGTTCTTGTGGCCTATGTAAATGCAACTATACTAAAACTTTACAAGATTTACAACAGAAAGATTTAACAATGAGTTTTTTGATGGGATTGGATGATAGTTACGCTTCTGTAAGTGAACAAATACTTTCCACTGATCATTTGCCTAGTATAAACCGTGTGTTTTCTAAGATAGTTCAACAAGAAAAACAAAGGCAAGTGTCCAGTAAAGGCACTTCAGTTACTACTGATATAATAGCCATGCTTGGTAAGGCTAGTGATGGAAGGAACCAGAATAAGTATAGCAAGAAAGATAGGCCTATATGCACCTACTGTGGGTATACTGGTCATACTGTGGACAAATGTTATAAGCTACATGGGTTCCCTCCTGGTTATAAAGGAAAAACGAGGACACAAACAATTGTTCCCAAGGCTAATAATGTCAATGCAGGTCCACCTCTTCTAGTTTTTGAGGCACGACAGTCCTCTTCTCCAGTAGTGTTTTCTGCAGAACAGTGTCAACAGTTGCTTTCACTGTTGAGTTCTCAGCTGGCAGGAACATCCCAAGATGGTACTTTAGGTGGTTTAACTCAGTCTGTAACAGCAGCAATTGCTTCCTTTGTAATGTCTGGTATACATTCTTCTCCTTGTTTTGCATTTGTTGCTAGTACTTTCATTGCTTCGCATGCTTATAAGTTCAATTCTTCTATACCGAGTTCCTGGATCATAGATTCAGGGGCAACCCATCACATATGTGGTTACCAGCATTTATTTCAAGAACTTAGACCTTGTACCCAGTTTAACATACAACTCCCTACGGGTGACCAAGCTTCTGTTACTCATACAGGCACGGTGGTTATAACGCCTACCTTAACATTAGACAATGTCCTTTATGCTCCAATGTTTAAGTATAACTTGATTTTAGTTGGAAACTTCTTGAAAGAATGAACTATACTTGCATCTTTTCACTTGAATCTTGTTGCATTCAGGACCACACCCAGTCGACAATGATTGGAGTGGGTAAAAGAGTAGGAGATCTATACATAGTCAACGGAGAAGAGAAGTCTTATTCATGTTCTAACAAACCTTTCACTGCAAAGTCAGCAAACATGAGCACATTAAGTAGCCAGGATCTTTGGCACAAAAGGCTAGGACATCCTTCCGATTACAAACTTCAAATTCTTGGTTTTTCTGATTCATTGTATAGAAAAGACAAAAATCCATGTATGATATGTCCTTTAGCTAAACAAAGAAGGTTTCCTTTTGTCTCTCATAACCACTTGTCTTCTACAATCTTTGGTTTGATTCATTGTGATATATGGGGACCTTTTCATATAGAATCACTTCAAAAACATAGATTTTTCTTGACAATAGTAGATGATTGCAGTCGAACAACTTGGATTTATATAATGAAGAACAAATCATAGGTTTCAAACATAATACCGAGCTTCTACTCTCTAGTACTAAACCAATTTAACACCAGAATTAAAGTGTTGCGGAGTGATAATGGACAAGAATTTGTTCTTCCTGACTTTTACCGTAGTCAAGGCATTATACATCAATTGTCATGTGTAGGAACACCTCAACAAAACTCAGTTGTAGAAAGAAAACATCAACATCTACTTAATGTTGCTCGTGCCCTTAGATTTCAGGCTAATTTGCCTTTACAATTTTGGGCTGATTGTGTTATGACAGCAGCTTATATAATAAATAGGCTTCCCTCTCCTTTGCTAAAGAATCAAACACCTTATGAAATCTTGTTTAAGACAAAACCAGAATACTTGCATCTTAGAGCCTTTGGGTGTTTATGCTTTGCTTTGAACATCAAAGGTCATAAGCATAATTTTGATGCTAGAGCTAGGCCAGCGATCTTTATAGGCTATCCATTTGGTATAAAGGGTTATAAGCTATATGACTTAGTTACTAAAATTGAATTCATATCTAGGGATGTTATATTCCATGAAAATATTTTTCCCTTTAAAAACCATGACTTATATCCAGACCCTTTTGCTGAAGTAGTAATGCCCAGGGTTGTCTCTGATATTCCCTTACAAGTTAGTCCGGAGGTGGAGTCCAGTCAACCTCCAACTTCAAGCCCTGTTCTGCATAGTGACCCAGAACAAGCTTCTGGTGCAATTCCAGACCAAGTTTCCTGTGATGAACCGTCTGACAGTGTTGATAACAATGTATTTGTTCCCATTGTTCATCCTCCAAATAATATAAGAAGGTCCCAAAGGTCCCATAGGGCACCTAGTTATCTTACAGAATTTCACTGCAACCTTGTTCATGAGCAGCAAAGTTCTTTACAGAACTCTGAGAATTTTCCAATAGCTCATGATTTGTCTCAAGTCTTGAGCTATGACAAATTGTCTCCAAATTTCAGAGGCCTTGCTATGTCTATTTCAGTCAATGAAGAGCCTGTTTCTTACTCACAGGCTGTTAAGCATGCTGAGTGGAGACAAGCAATGGCTGCTGAGATTGATGCTTTACAAACTAATAATACTTGGTCCATAGTTCCTTTGCCTCCCAATAAAAAACCCATAGGATGCAAGTGGGTTTACAAAATAAAACTTAAATCAAATGGTTCAATTGAGAGGTATAAGGCTAGGTTGGTTGCAAAAGGGTACACACAACAAGAAGGGGTAGATTTTTTAGATACATTTTCCCCTGTTGCTAAATTAAACACAGTGAAAACCTTACTCGCAATAGCAGCCATCAAGGATTGGCATTTGTTGCAACTAGAAGTCAACAATGCTTTCCTTCATGGAGATCTTTATGAAGAGGTTTATATGACCCCACCAAGTGGTTTTTCACTTGAATCTTTTCAAAAATCAAATCTGATTCAACAAAGCTTGTACGTAAATTGAGCAAAAGTTTGTATGGACTCAAACAAGCCAGTAGACAATGGTTTGCAAAATTTTCCAACGCTTTGTTAAATTTGGGTTTTTCAAAAGCTTCTTCAGATTGTAGTTTGTTTACAAGAAAAGACAATTACTCTTTTATAGCCATTGTTGTGTATGTGGATGATATTATAATTGCAAGTGACAATAGCACAGCAGCACAGTAACTCAAGATAGTACTAGACCAACAGTTCAAACTAAAGGACTTAGGCCCTCTAAAGTACTTTCTTGGCCTGAAAATTCCCCGAAATAAATCTGGCATCTCTTTAAGCCAAAGACATTATACATTGCAGCTACTTGAGTATGCAGACATGTTGGGTTGTAAACCATGCGTTTCTTCTATGGATCCCAACATCAAAATTAACAAAACAGATGGTGAGTTACTAGATGATCCAACAAGCTATCGAAGGTTAGTTGGCAAGCTTCTATATCTGACAATTACAAGACCTAATATTACATTTTCTGTGCACAAACTCAGTCAGTTTTTAGCTCAGCCACGCAATGCGCATCTTCAAGCCGCTTACCGTGTACTGAAGTATCTCAAGAATGCACCAGGGCAAGGTCTTTTCTATCCCAAAACTTCTAGTTTGCATCTTAAGGCTTACATCGACGCAGACTGGGGTAATTGCCCGGACTCTAGACAATCTATAACTGGATATGCTATCTTTCTTGGAGAATCATTAGTCTCTTGGAAATCCAAGAAACAAAAAACAGTGTCTCTCTCATCCACCGAAGCAGAATATAGAAGTCTAGCAGCCGTAATTTGTGAGCTACTATGGATGAAGTTTCTGTTAAGAGATTTGCAAATTGACCATCACCAATGCGCACTAATATTTTGTGACCACAAGTCTGCTACTTTTCTAGCCGACAATGCAGGTCTTCACGAAAAGAGTAAACACTTTGCCATTGATTGCTCCTTTGTCCGCGAAAAGGTAGAAGCTGGGATTGTAAAGGTCATTCACATCGGCTCGGAACATCAATTAGCCGATTTGCTTACAAAGCCTTTACCTTCTACTAGATTCATTCCTGTACTTCCCAAGTTAGGCGTGTATAATATCTACACTCCAACTTGAGGGGGGATATTAGAGTATTAGAGATTAATTACAAATGTATAAGTAATTAGTTAGTTAATTAACCATGATTAGTTAGTTAATTAACTATGGTTAGCTGTTAACCTAACTAAGGTTACTGTACTAGTTAGCTTTGTCTTGTATATTAAGCAAACATCAGGTTCTTGCATGTAAGCTTTTCAAGCCCTAATTCCAGAGAATACATTTTGGATTTTTCCTCTTCAATCGCTTGTGTTTTTCAAGCTTTTCACATGGATTGTTCTCAATCTCAACAAAGGTTATGGGGTTACTGCTACACCCCTTACTGACCAGCTTAAGAAGAGGGGGGGGGGGGGGGGGGGGAATCTGTTGGACTAATTCAGCTGAAGAGGCTTTTCGTCATCTCAAATCTGCTATGGCAAGTGCCCTAGTCTTCGCAGCTCCTGATTTTAAACAACCCTTTACTCTTGAGACATATGCGTGTGATTATGGTATGGTGGTTGTTCTTAAGCAGCAAAGGAAACCTCTTGCTTCCCTTAGTAAAGCTTTTGTTCCTAAAACCAAGGGGCTTTCCACTTATAAGAAAGAATTCATGGCTATTCTCATGGCCGTAGCTTATTGGAGATACAACAACAACAACAACAAACCCAGTGCATCCAAGGGCTCCCGCAAAGGCAGGGTCTGGGGGGCAATATGTACGCAGCCTTCCCCCTCCAGGGGGCTACCTTGAGGAGAGGTTATTTCCGAGGACCCCCAGCCTAAGAAGCTGTTCCGCTGCAAAGAGCTAAAGACCTGGCAAAAATAGAAGAGGCATCAAGTGCATGAGTACAACAAACTCACAAGCAGGCACACTGCAAGCAAAGTAACAGGCTCAAAGCACGCCACATCAAGCGTAGGTCAACATATAAAATGAAGATAAATATATGATAAGGAAAGAGGATAGAGATAGAGATAGAGATGAAGGGAAGAGAAAAGGGAAGGAGATAGGGGTAGGGGTAGGGGTAGGGATAGATAGAGGAGAAGATAAAGAGCTTATTGGAGATATTACCTGGAAATTGGATGCTTTACTATTAAAACATATCACCAAGCCCTTAAATATTTGCTTGAACAACGCATTACCACCAGCATCCAAAAGAAAGGCATGTCCAAGTTGCTTGGACTTGATTATACAATATCTTACAAGAAGCGAAAAGACAATCTGGTTGCATATGCCTTGTCCAGGAGGCATGAAGGCACCTATTCTGTGCCAGTAGCTTCAGTGATTCAACCTGCATAGGTAAATGAAGTTACCAAAAGCTATGAGGGTGATTCTTATTGCACCTAACTTCTTACAAGCTTTTGGATGATCCCAATGGTCAGCCATAATACACCTTGAAGAATGGTGTGACACACAAGCAAGGGAAGTTGTTCCTTGGCACTGGGGGCAATCCCAGGAAATAGGTTATCTGTTCTATGCACTCTTCACCCATAGGAGGTCACTCAGGTGTGGCTTCCACTCACCAACGGCTCAAGAGGCTATTTTATTGGTTAACATGAAAAAAGAAATACACACTATTGTATCTGAGTGTGATATTTGCCAAAGGAGTAAATCTGAACACGTAGCACCACCTGGGCTACTATAGCCCCTGCAAATTCTAGACCAATGCTGGTCACATATTACAATAGATTTTATAGAAGTTTTGCCCCTTTCTGAGGGCAAGGACACTATCCTCATTGTGGTGGATAGGGTCACAAAGTATAGCCATTTTATTTCCTTGTCTCATCCCTTTAATGCTTCCTATGTAGCAAGGCTTTTTATGGATGACATTCACAAGTTACTTGGGCTACTAGTGAGTATTGTTTCAGACAGAGATAAGGTATTTCCAAGCCAATTTTGGCAGGAGCTCTTCCACCTGCTGTAAGGGGTGGCAAATATGTCATATCATGTCGTGTTCGTGTTTGTGCTACGTGAGGGGTCTTAAGAATGGAGTCAACCCAAAGCCAACCTGTTTATTAAATGATTTAGAAACCCTCAACCCTTATCCAACCTAATTATTAAACCGGTAACCCGTGGATCACCCGTTTAATTATATCGGCAACTTTTTCATTAAATGTTAGTTTTTCAACTTACAAACATGTTAATAATGCACTTCATGGTTGATAATACTAATAAATACTTGTTATATCTATAACTATTAAAATAAAATATCAAATTAATATTATTAAATACAGTTCAAATTATCTTAACTCAAAAAAATATATATAATAATAATAATGTATTGCTTAAATACCTAACATAACTATATAAACAGGTCAATTGTGTCAAAAACGAGTTACATGGCTCAAACCCAAATTCAACCCAATTACCTAAACAGGTTAAAAGGATCAACCCAAATTCAACCCGGCTTCAAAACCCCTGACCCAAACCCGCTATCTTCATGTCGTTTTAGTGTCGTGTTATTGTGTCATATCACATTTTGCCAGCCCTACCTGCTGTGAAGCTCCCTTGATCTAAGCATTGCCTATCACCCTCAATCAGATGGTCAGTCTAAAAGGGTTAATCAGTGCTTCGAGACTTATTTGTGATGCTTTTGTATGGATACACCAAAGAAGTGGCACAAATGACTTGCTCTTGCTAAGTTGTGGTACAACGCCAACCATCATACCGGCCTAAATCTAACTCTCTTTCAAGCTTTATATGGCCATGTCCCCCCTTAGTTACATATAGAGACAGCACTCGACCTAATCTCTTTTGTGGCTGCAGTTGAGGAATTGCTTTCTGAGAGGGCCCTTATGATTTAGAACTTGAAACAAACTCTTACTCATGCTCAATCTCGAATGAAATACTTTGATGTCTAAACAGATCAAAAAGAACCTTGCCTCTAGGTGATTGGGTCTATCTAAAGCTTCAACCTTACAGACAGGCTTGAGTAGCCTTAAGGAAGACTTTGAAGCTCTCATCAAAGTACTGTGGTCCCTTCATGGTGCTGCAACGCATTGGGAAGTGGCTTACAGGCTTCAGCTACCTCCTGGTAGCCTTATACACCCAACATTTCAAGTGTCTTAGTTGAAAAAGAAGATAGGATCAGAGATCTTAGTGGCCCCATCCCTTCCTCAGACCACTCTTCATGGTGAAATCAAGGTATGACTAGCAGCAGTCCTTGCAAGAAAGATAGTGGAACGCTCGAATATGGCTGCTACTCAATGGCTCATTCAATGGTGCAATTAGGATGCAAGTGAAGCAACCTGGGAGGACTTTGGCTTACTTAAATCTTAATATCTTGAGTTTGTTAATCAGCATTGTACCATTTAAAGTGTATATGTGATTCACTACTATAATTGATTAGTAGTGATTGATTGTTGCATTGAACTTAGTATTCTTTACATGTATGTTGTTATAAGAGCTGTATTGTGCTAATTATATCCTTAAGGTCAAGGAATTCTTGAATGAGGAGGTAATGTCATGACTAACCAATGTAACTAGTTACATAATTCTTAATTAGTTGCTAAACACGAAGTATAAGCTGTTAGGGTGGTTGCTTACATGTACAGTAAGGAGTGTACAAGTATTGTATTTGGGTATCCAATTAACAAAATAATGTCCTTCCCTTATCTCAGTTCTTCTAATTCCCCTTTTCTTCCTCCTCTATCTCACCTCTTTCCTTTCTTCCAGATCTTTGGTTCTCTCTCTCTCTCTCTCTCTCTCTCTCTCTCTCTCTCTCTCTCTCTCTCTCTTCTTAATGCTGCATGGAGCTTTAACCATGACACATTTATTATAAGGTCGTGAGTTTTTAATGCAATAATTCATTAAGTAATTTTATAAGGGCATATTGATCGCTGAAGTAGCCTGAAACAAAGAAGGTATTTTATTGGAAAGGATAATATTTATGGTAGCCTCTCAACTATTGGTCAAAATTAAAGTAATCCTCCAAACTTTCAATTTCCTCAGAGACACCCCCAACTATTGGTCAAAATCAATGTGACCTCTAAGTTCTAATTTTATCAAAGGCACCTCCAAACTTTTATCTAAAATCAATTTGACCCCCAGCTTAAAAAATATATCAAATACAACTGAAATAATTTTAAAAATTCAATTAAAATTTGGTTCAAGTATCCTTAGATTTGTCAATAATTTTTAGGCTTCTTAAGGTTTAAAATTATTTTCACAATAACTTGAACTTTGGTAACATTTTTTTCCATGTACTATCCACACATCTTTAGGATTTCTTTAGAATAAACTAACTATATACTTGAAAAATAATATAAATATGGGTAAAAATTTTTAATTATATTAAAACAATCATACATTTGAAAAAAATTTTGAAATAATTTTATAAATAAAAATATAATTAATTATTTATGTGTAGTTTTATGGAGTTTTATACTTTATAAATTTAGAAATTATTTTAAGTATTTTTATTTTATTAAATTATTTCATATATGAATACTAGTTCAATTATGTTTGAGATATTTTCTTTCTAGTTGACTTGCCACATAAATCATAAGGGTGTTCAGGGGAAAGAATTGAAAAAAAAAGTTATGAGAACTTAGGGTACTTGCTCAAGGGGATTGTAGGCCTCCTCATGGGCCGGGTCGACTGGGGCAATCTAGCCCCTTATTACCAACAAAAAAAAAAAAAAAAAAAAAAAAAAGAGAAGAAGAAAAACCTTATGGTCCCTCAAAAATATTTAAAATTCTTATTGCTGTATAATATAAAAGGTAAAAAATAGAAAAATATTCTGAACTTTACAATTAAACACAATACACCTCCTACGCTTTCAATTTCATAAAATGGCCCCCTTAAACTTTACCATTAAATAAAGAAAAATTATTACTTAGGTATTATGAGGTTTGAGCATTTGTCACTTGAGTACCCTGATATTTTAATATATATAATGGGGTACCCTAAGGTTTGAATATTTATCTCTTAGGTACCCTATGATGAAATTTGATGAATTTTTATAAGAGTCTAATCAATTTTATACAAAAACTATTGATATAGTACATGAATAGGATAAATATATATATATATATAACCTATTGCTAATATTTTTATCAAAACTTCAGCAAATTGCGATAAAATATTCATCGGATGTTGATGTAAAACACTCAAAAATTACCATAATTGTGTTTCATTTTCACATTTTTCGCAAAAATTTATCAAATTTTAATAAAATAATTACATATTATTAAAACTATGTTCAATTTTAGCATTTTCTAATGAAAATGTATCGAATTTTTGATTAAAGGGTAGCCAATTAATAAAATTTAAAAACTTCAGAATATCTAGGAGATAAAATGTCAAAAATTTAAAATATCTTATCGTATGTATTAAAATATCAAGGTAGCTAAATAATAAATGCTCAAACTTTAAGGTACTTAAGTGATAATTTTTCTTAAACAAAATAAACATCCTATACTTTCAATTTAAAAGAATAGTTCCCTGAACTTTATAATTAAATACAATATACCCCTTACACTTTTAATTTAGCCCTTAAATGTTTTTATTACAAACAACTCATCCTCCGAAATTTGTTCCTATACACAACACATCCTTTAGACATTAAGAAATTTGAAATTTAAAAAAAAATATAGGAATTTACAAAATTTGAAACAAATTATGAAAAAAATAAGTTTTGGGAGAAAGTTTGAAAAAATATAGTAACATTTTTAAGTTTGCTTATTCAACTTTTAAAAAGAGTTTTCTGAATTCATTTTTAAAATTTTAATTTCATACTCCTCTTTAATTATAAATTATTATAATCTAGTTTTGAAATTTAAAATTTTAAAATAATTATTATATTTTATCTTATAGTATTTTTTTTATAAAAAATTAAAAAAATATTTTATTATCTCCTAAATTTAGGGAAAACTATAGTAAGACTCCTTAAACTTTATAATTAAATATAATACATTCCTTACACTTTTATTTTCTAAAAATAGCCTTCTAAACTTTGTAATTAAATTTAACACACTCCCTACACTTTTAATTTCAAAAAATAGACTTCTGAACTTTGTTATTACACGCAACTCACCTCCCAACCTTTGTTACTAAACATAACACACTTCTTAGGCATTAATAAATTTGAAATTAAAAATTTTGGAAAAAATTATGGAAAAATATTTTTTTGAAAAAAGATTAAAAATTATAATAATATTTTAAAATTCATATTTTTCAATTTTCAAATTTCATTTTTCAGTGTTTATTTTCACATTTTTAATTTTTTATAATTTTTTTATTTTAAATTTATTAATCTAAATGGTTTTGGTTTTTAAAAAATTTATTATTTTATCTTATAATATTTTTTTATGTAAATTTAAAAATTAATATTATTATCTTCTAAAAACATATAGCTCATATCTTTTATATAAAACTAAAAAAATTCCCTATTTTTAATTTTATAGAATTTTTTAATTTTAAATTTATTAATCTAATTTTTTTAAAGTCATTTTTTTCATAATTTGTTTTAAAATTTTAAATTTCATATATATTTCTAATTTTGAATTTATTAATGTTTAAGGGGAGAGTTGTGTTCAATAACTAAGTTCCAGAAGAAATTTGTGTGTAATAACAAAGTTTAAGGGGTTATATTATAAAATTAGCAGTGCAGGAGGTGTGTTATGTTTAGTTATAAGAGGCTATTTTATGAAACAAAAAGTGCAAGGGGTGTATTATATTTAACTATAGAGTTTAGTAGGTCTTTCCATATTCTATCCCTAAATTTATAATGTTATAAATATAATTAATCAAAATTTTATTTTGTGTAAATATTAAAAGATCTGCTAATGTTTTGTGTAGAAATATAAAGCTGCTATCTTTCGCCTAATATAAAATCTCTATCTTTTGTATAAAAGTAGAAAATCTTTGGTTTTTAATTTGGTACTTTTTTAATCTAATTTTTCCATAGTTAACAAATATTATTATATTTTTCAAAGTTTTTCTAAATTTTTTTTCATAATTTGTTTTAAATTTCAAATTTATTAATATCTCAGGGGTGAATTGCATTTAGTAACAAAGTTTGGGGAGTGAATTGTGCGTATTAACAAAGTTCAAATGCTATTTTTTGAAATTAAAAGTGCAGGGGGCATATTGTGTTTAATTGCAAAGTTCAAGGGATGTGTTGTGAGTAATAACAAATATTTTGGGGCTATTTATAAAATTAAAAGTGCAGGGGGTGTGTCGTATTTAACCATAAAGGTCAGGCGGCTATTTTATGAAATTGAAAGTTTAGGGGGTGTATTATGTTTAATTACAAAGTTAGTGGGTCTTTTTATATTTTGCCCAAATACATAATTCCAAATGCCAAGGTACCTCGACTAAATTTTTTTCCAAATTTTTATAATAGTTTAGATATCTTTGATGAAATTTGAAGTCAGGGGATCAATTTGATCTTTTTTAATAGTTCAAGGGGTGTCCTTAATATAATTTAAAAGTTAAAGAGGTTACATTGATTTTAACAAATAATTCAGTGGATGTTTTTGAAGAAATTAGAAGTTGGGGCGGTCACATGGATTTTAACCAATAATTTAGGGGTGTCTTTAATGAAATTAAAAGTTCGGGAGGTCACTTTGATTTTGACTAATAGTTCAGAGGGTCTCCTTGAATATTATCCTAACGGAAAAACCATGTTTGAAGGGCATTATTTATTTATTTATTTATTTATTTTACTAACACCTCAATTTTAGATGCAATTTTAAAAAATACTACATATTTTTTTATTATTTTAATGGCACACTTAAACTTTGTAAAAATTTTCAATACCTTACCTTAATGTGGCACTATTAAAATTAGTTAGTTTTATGGGGAGTGAGAGAGCTCCGCTTGGGCAGCCCTGAGTGATTAGGGTTTGTCGAATTAATGAACGATGGCATAAGGGCGGGGTCGCCCACCTCAGGGCCAAGGAGAGGTTCGATGATGTCCACAGGGAGTCGAGATGGTGGTCAATCATCTAATAGAGGAGCTAATAGTGAGGTGAGGCCTTCGCTAACAATGGATGGGGTCTTGGCAGTTTTTAATAACTACTTGTCCAGTAATTCTAAGGAGCAGAAGAGCACACCATCGAGAGTGGTGGCAGAGGAGGAAAAGGGAAGGGGGGATGCCATTAATGGCTAAAGATAAACCATAGGTCAATTTAATCCTAACCTTAAGATAGTGGGCTGATAGAGAAGAAGATGAGATTGAAGGCCAAGATGAAGGGGCAACCATAGTAATGAAACAACCAAAGACCGAGAAGCAAAATTAAGGTGTGAACAAAAAAGAGGGGAATACAGAGGCGGTAGCCCCAGAATAGAATTGGAAGAAACTGTTTAGAAACAATAAAGTTTTGGGCATGGCCTGTAGTTACGGCATGTTTCTCAAGCAATTTCGGAGAATCGCATAAGGCTTACAAAAATGGAAATCACAAAGGAGCTCAGCTACTAGGAATGCGTTTTGGTGGGTTACATGGTGGGTGGTTCATTGTCATAGATAGTGAATAGTAATGATATTTTGGAGCTTTGGCCAACAGTGGCGGAGCCGAGAGTGCTTCTTGTTAATGAGGGTTGGGTGTTCATTGTGTTGGACTCTAAAGAAGATTGTAATATTGTCTTGGAGGGTAGATCTTATATGATCCATCAACTGCCACTAGTCTTAAAAAAGTGGATTCCATCAGTCATATTTGAAGTTGAGGAGTTTTGTAAGGTACTGATCCGAGTAAATCTATTGAACCTCCCTCTACATTTACGGAAGGCCGATGCTTTGAGTAAGATTGCTAGTTGTCTAGGCACCCCACTCTATGCCGATGATACGACTACTACTACACAATGAGTATCCTATGCGAGGATTTTTATTGAGATTGATATATTAGCCTCGTTAAGAAGAGTATTGAGATTGAGCATCCTGGCGATGTTTATGTGCATCAAACAGTGTGGTATGAGTGGCTCCTGCAATAGTGTGATCAGTGGAAAAAAGTGGGACATAATGAGAAGAAATAAATCTCCTAAAATTAATAAAGTATGGTGTTGTATGCCACAAGAGGTGCCATTGGTAGAGGCACCTCAACAATTGTAGCCCAAAATTGAGCTACCACAATGCAAGGAAGTTGGGTGGACCATTGATGGTATTTAGACTGTTATGGGGAAGACGAGGGCGTCACAGGAAACAGATCAAGTGCAGGTTATGTTGCAAAATAGTTTCTAGGCTCTATGTGTGGAAAGTGAGATGGATGTTGATGTGGCTTCAGGTAATGGGAAAAGCGTGCCCTAGGAGAGAAAATTTTCTTTGAATGGTTAATGATAGCGCCGTGGAATACTAGAGGAATGAGTAAAGGCTAAAAGGGCTCTAAGTTAGGAGCCTAGTGGCCAGAGAGAAAATAAGGCTAGTAGACTATTTAGAAACGCGAAGCAATATATAGTGGCAACGATAATGAAGCAGTTGTTTAATGGGTGGGAAATAAACTATGAGGAGGATAGTAGGAGCAAGATTTGGGTTGTGTGGGATCCTAGTGAAGTATACATTAATGTTTTAGTTGTTCGGAGATAGTTCATTCATGTGGAGGCAAGATTCTTATAGATGGGGAGGGACTCAGTACTATGCTGATTTTATTATGGTGATAGTAGGCTGAATACACATAGAGACATGTGGGAAGCATTGAAGGAGTTGAACAACATTTCTTGTCCATGGTTGATATTAGGGGATTTCAATGCGGCTCTAGGGCCTGAAGACCTCAAGGGAGGAGCTAAGGTCGCAAAAACTAGGGACTTTGTACAGTGCATAGAGAAAATTGGGTTTATTGATTTACATAGCCTCCGTTCGTTCTTCACATGGATGAATTACAGGGAGAAAGCACACAATATTATTGTAAAGAACGCACCCTGGAAACCAAGTTTGGCATGAGAAGTTTGATTCAATAGCAAATTTTCTAAGACTAGGGGCAGTGATCATGCACCACTTGTCATCAACATAGGGCAATAGATTGCAAAAGATAGAAAGGCGTTTAAAATCTCCAATTGGATTTGTGATATAGACAGTTTAATGATATGGTCACTCAGGTTTGGAGAATTCCGGTGAGAGGCACCCATCAATACGTACTTCATGAAAAATTAAAGGCAGCTTAGAAGGGTATGAAGGAATTCAAGAAATGTTTTGCTAGGGGAATATCCACTTTAATAAACTACGTTTTGCCAGGGGAATATCCACTTTAATAAACCAAGAGAGATAGGAACTTGAGGATCTTCAATGCCAAGATGGGTTTTCAGGGGCTATGAGAGATAGTATTTGAGTTGCATGGTTGAAGCTCCATAGACTAAGCACAGCAGAGAATGAGTACATCCAACAGAGAGCAAAAATAACTCAATGAATTTAGTAGATTTGCGGAACAACTATTTTTCTTGCTTGCATTAGTACTTGAGGGAAGCAAAATGTCATTTGGTACTTACTAGGGAATGATGGGCAGCATATTGAGGAACATATTTTGATACAAGAGATGATCCTAGAGTTTTACAAGACTATGTTGGACACCAAAAACAGTGGTGAGACACATACAGAACTTTTGTAGAAGGGGTTGAGACTTGCTGAGTATGATGTAGAGGAACTAATGAGACTAGTGACTGATACTGATATTAAGGATGTTGTGTGGGGTATTCCTATGTTGAAGGCTCCTAGGTTCGATGTTTTACCATCCAAATTCTTCAAAGTCGCATGGGGAGTTGTGGGACAGATTTATGCACAACGGTTAAAGACTTCCTTCTAAGTGGCAAGCTACTCAAGTGTCTGAATTCCACAACTATTTGCCTTATCTCAAAAACAGAGAATCTATAGGTAGTAGGGGATTTTAGACTAATTTCATGTTGTAACGTGGTCTATAAGTTTATATCGGGACTCCTACTGATCGGCTTCACAAAGTTTTAGGCAAAGTTACAAACTTAGAGCAAGTGGCTTTTGTTTTGAGTAGATTAAATCTTGACAACATTCTCCTAGGGCAAGAAATTATCAAGCACTAGAATAGGTAGCACATCTCTCCATGGTGTTTTATGAAGATAGATATTGAGAAAGCTTATATCTCGGTTAGTTGGAAATTTCTCTTGGAAGTGTTGCAAGGACTAGGCTTTTCTAAGACTTTTTTTAGTCTTATTTGGCAGTGTGTGACTACTCTTCCGTACTCCATATAGATGAACAATACGTAGTAGGTTTATTCATAGGGGCATGGGGACTCTGACATGGCGAACTATTTCGCAGTATCTTTTTATTCTCTGCATGGAATACCTTTTTAGGAAGCTTGAGTGCCTAAACCATTTGATGATTGCTAATGATATATTTCTTTCTGCTCATGGAGATATGACTTTGGTTATGATGCTACGAAAAGTATTTAGAGCTTTGTAAAGCCATTAGGTCCTGAACCAAACATTCTTAAGTTTGGGATATGCTTTGCTGGGTGAAGGAGGACTAGAAGATGGAGACTTTGCAGACTTTGGGTTTTTGAGAATTGCATCTTCCTCTCTATTATGTAGGGGTCCCGATAGTAGGGAGCCAATTGAAACGGACCTAGTGTACAATGCTCATTGATAAAATATAGGCGAAAATCATGGCATGGTAGAACAAATAATTTCATGCGTGGGGTGGGTGGAGCTTATTCGTTCGGTGCTAACAGGTATGCTCTGGTATTGGTTTTGTATCTTTTACTTCTCAAAAGGGATACTTAAAAGTATCTAGAGTTTAAAGACGAGAATTCCGTGGAGGGGTCACAATGAAAAAAGCATGGATTTAAACAAATAGCATGGGACAAAGTATGTTATCCCAAGAAAGATGGATGGTTAAGACTTAAGAAATTGGACCATTTGAATATAGCCCACTATATGAAGATCTTTAGTATATAAGGAAAAGAAAGATCTCATGTGGGTCAATGGGTCCATGGTTACTATATGAAAGGAGATTCCTTATCGGCATTTGATACAAGCAAAAATCCTATAAAAGGGCATCGAAGCAAATATTCCCAATCCTCACATTACGACTTGATTACATCAGATCCCAGTGCCACGTCACTACCACTTGGTGCTGAGTCATATGCCTATGTGGCACGCCAAGTCATCATCTCTAGATATTTACTATTACAAATAAGTTTACGTCATAATAGGGGTGTATTTGAGCTGAGCTGAGCTGAGCCGAGCCCAAGCCTATCAGGCTCGAGGCTCAGCTCGTTTACAATAAGCTCGACTCGGGCTTGGCTCGAACCTCGCCGAGCTCGGAAAGTTCGAGCTCGAGCTCGGCTAGTCAAAAGATCGGGCTCCGCTCGCCTCGATCTAAGCTTGACAGGATTGAATTAAGCTCGCAATAATTTGGCTCATTTAAGCTCAATCCAGGCTTGTTTGGGCTCGGGCTCGGCTCCTTTAGGCTCAAATTTGGCTTCATAAGTCATATTTAATCAAAAATATTATATTAAGAAAAGCTCATTTAGGCTCGTTTACAAGCTCGAGTTTCACTAGGCTTGGGCTCAGCTCGATAAGCTTAACAAGCCGGCTCGGTTCAAGCTCGAACCGAGCCGACCGATTTGAACTTTTTGACGAGTCGGCTCACGAGGGTTCGCAAGCCGACTTCGCTTATTTACACCCTTAGGTCATAGTAATGGGGGTATGCTATGTTGATGAATGTGCTTCTCTCTTTCTCCCTCCCAAATTATCTTCTATGTCCTCTCCCCTCTCTCTTTATCTTAATATAGTTTGAATACTTGTAAACCCCATATGAGCTCAATTATAAAGCATCTATAGTGAGTACAATACAATCTTCTTGGTTTGATGTTTAATTGTATTAATTAATGTATTGATCTTGAGTTGGATTTGGGCTTGGAGATTCGAGTTACTATCGGTTGGTGTCAGAGTACTCGTCCCTTGGCTTGCTCTTTGTTGATCGGCTCAATCCATACATAAAGGCTTTCATAAGAGAAGAAAAGGCTATTAAGGTGCAATTCAAGTTTTGGCATAAGGTGTTTCATGAAATGCCTTAAATACTTTCCGAGAGCTTTCATTCCTTGGCTTCAGTAATGGATTTCGCACTATTTCAAGTGGTTGTGGTTGAATTGTTGGATATATAAAAGAAATTTGAGGAAATGTCAAAAAGGTTATATAAAGGGTTAGAAAAAATTTAGATTAGTTGTAAAGAGGCGCGAGAAGAGTGGAGATCTGTGAGTAAAAGTTACCAAAGTACTGATTTGAAAGAGAATCGAGTTGTGGTGGGAGATCTAGTGATTTTAGAGGACAAATATCATGATCCAGCCATCCTTGAGACATTAGAGCATTACCCAACCTTCGACTGCCAGGACAATGATGGGGAAGGTAACATTGACCAGGGGCCACAACGTGTAAACGAGCCACCTTCGATTGTCGTCAAGGAGCCATCATCAGAACCACCAAACCCAATGGAGAACCATGACGGTGAAATGAAGATTGGGGTCACTGAGATGACAGAGACCGGGGCATCATCTTACCAGCACCACGCTTCACTGGAGAACAAGAAGGAACCACTGTCGTCAACACTGGTGGGGGAGTATGAGCCACCATGTGAGATACCCAGAGTGTGGAGGTTGAGAACGGCCCCAGGGATGACATTGAAACGAGGGATGGGTATTTTGTGGGTTGTTTCGAGGATCTAATGTTGCAGCCGCCGGATAGGCATTACGCCGTGTTACAATATCTTAAGCAGGGAAGTAGAATTAGGGGTGAATTTCGGGCTTTTATAGCTGAGGTTTTGTGATGGAATTGGTTGGAAGAGCCGTTAGAGGCTTTTGGCAGGCAACGGTCTTTTAAATGGGCTGGGCACATGCCAGGCACGTGATTTTATAGCAAGGCAGAGTTAGTTATAGATATTTGTAGATATATCTAATACTTTGCATTTTCTTTAATTATTTGCAATTTCCATGTCATTAGAGAGATCATATAAATAGTTGATATTGTCAATTAGGTTTTTCATGATGAAAATTTTTCTCTCTCCCTTGACACTCTATCTTCTTTCTCTCCTTTAACCTCTTGATTTGTGGTGAATTCTAATTTGATTAACCTAGATTTAGCTAGGTTAACACTGGTATCAGAGCTCGCGGTTTTCTCGACTATGGGTAGAATTTGAGCTAAACAATGGCAGATAATACACGATCAATGGCTGAAATAAGGAGGTTCGAAGAATCCATAGCAAATCATTTCAGAGCTAGTGCAGATAAGCAAGACACATTAGCTGAGCATATTCGATTGAGTTCAGAGAAGTAGGAGCGAGCTCAGGAGGAAATGAAGGCAGTGCTGCTAGGAATTAAAGATGTTTTGACTGGATTTACAATCTGGCATGATCTATCTAGCCGAAGAGGGGAAGTAATTGAAGGAGGATCAACCTCAGCTGTGCCTATTGCTCCTAGAGGTGATCAGGTCCTGTGGTGATAAGGGAACTAGCACCGGTAGCTCCAATGGGTAACAATTCTTACTCTGCTCGCTTGACTATGATAGAATTTCCCCTTTTCTTTGGAGAAGATGTGAATAGCTGGATGTTTACTTGTGAGCAATTCTTTACAATAGATCAAACTGCTAATCTAGAGAAGGTTAGGTTAGCCTTAGTAAATATGAGAGGCCTAGCTCTTTAATGGCATAGAAAGTATATGACAACTAGGGGTAACCTCCCAATGCCTAGTTGGAATGAGTATTGTGATGCCCTTAAAATGAGGTTTGGTAATGCGTTTGAGGACCCAGTGTCAAAAGTAATGAGTTTGAGACAAGAAGGAACGGTTAAGGACTATGTAACTAAGTTTGATGCTACTGCAGTGCGATCAGATCTTAGTGAGGCTCAGCTTATCAGCTGCTTCCTCACAGGGTTAAGAGAAGACATTGCACTGGAAGTAAGAACTTCCTAGCCTACCACTCTTTATCACACAGTTGGCTTAGCTAAATTGGCTGAAGACAAGTTTGATGCCTTAGCCAAGAAGTTGAACTATTCCAAAGTTCCCTTGTTGCCCACACCCAATACTAAGAAATCAACTGTCAATCCTTACAGGACAAACGCTGCTCGTCCTAACTATCCAGCTCAGAACAACCTCGTCCCCTCTAGGTCCCATAGGAGCATGAGTGGAGCCGAGATGTAGGAAAGGAAAGCAAAGGGGCTGTGTTAGTTCTGCGATGAAAAATTTGAGATGGGCCATAGGTGCAAGAATAGGGGACCTCAGCTCTTTGTGATTGAGGCTGATGAAGAAATTGTGGAGGAGGAACCAGAGGCAACTGGAAATGTGGGTGAATTGGAAGGAATTGATGAGCATACAGCTCAGATCTTGTTACATGCTTTATTAGGGGCTTCCACCTACCAGACATTGCGAGTGACTGGGGCAATTAAGAGTAGGCAATTCATATATTGGTTGATTCAGGTTCTACTCACAATTTCATAGACTTGTCCTTAGCTCATAAAATTCAATGCTCAGTGAAATCAGTCCCTTCAGTAGCAGCAGCAGTAGCAGATGGCAGCAATCTCAGCTGTAGTTATCAGTGCCAAGGCCTTACCTGGAAGATGTAAGGAGCAACATATACTTCCAATTTCTTACTCATTCCCTAAGGAGGGGGGGGGGGGGGGGGGGGGGGGGGGGGGGGAGGATGCGATATGGTGTTAGGGGTTGAGTGGCTCTCCACATTGAAAGAGATCAGATGCAATTTTAGAGACCTCACCATGTCCTATACTTATGAGGGCACAACAAGGCAACTGAAGGGTAATGATTCAGTGCTCTGCAAGACTGTGGGAGCAAGAGCCCTCTCTAAGGCCCTATTTGCTTCTCCAATTATAGTTCTGCTGCAAGTAGTGCCTAAGGGTCCAATTGACCAGGATAGAGACTTGCAAATGATGAGTTTGAGCTTAGAGCAGCTGCAGGATCAGCCTTTGCACCAGGAGATCTCTACACTCCTAAATTAGTATGAATTCCTCTTAGAAGAACCTCAGTAGTTACCCCCAGTAGAGGCCCCTTCGACCACAAAATCAACCTGAAAGAGGGAACACAGCCTATCAACAAGAGGCCCTATCGTTATCCCTCACTTGAAAAGGATGTAATGGAAGGGATGGTTCATAAGCTGCTGCAGAAGGCATATATACAACACAGCTTTAGTCCATTTGCCTTAGCTGTTCTGATGCTAAGAAAGAAAGATGGGGGATGGAGAATGTGCATAGATTATAGAAATCTCAACAATGCAACGGTGAAAGATAAATTTCCTATACCCTTGGTGGAAGAGTTTGATCTGAGATCGGGGTATTACCAGATTCGAATGCAAGAAGAGGATGTTTAGAAGATTGCATTCAAGACTCACTTTGGGAATTTTGAGTTCTTAGTGATGCCTTTTGGGCTTACTAATGCTCCTTCAACATTTCAAGCCCCCATGAACTCAAGTTTTGCCCCATACCTCAGGAAATTTGTCTTAGTCTTTTTCGATGACATATTGGTATGCAGTGATCATTTGAAGGACCATTTATTACATCTGAAGACAATCTTCAGTGTTCTGAGGGAACATCAACTGTTTGTTAAGCAGAGAAAGTGCTCATTTGCAGCCTCCAAGATTGAATACTTAGGGCATGTCATATTTGAGGGTAAGGTAGCCACAGATCCTGAAAAGGTTGCTACTGTGCGAGATTGGCCATAGCCTAAAACCATGAAGCAATTGGGGGGATTTCTAGGACTTGCTGGCTATTATAGGAGATTCATACAAAGGTATGGCATGCTAGCAAAGCCCTTGACTGAACTCACTGGAAGAGATAAACTAGAATGGACTGCAGCCACTCAACAAGCCTTCAATCTGTTGAAAGTGGCAGTAATATCAGCCCCAGTTCTAGCCTTGCCTAACTTCTCCTTACCCTGCGAAGTGGAGTCAAATGCTAGCAACAGTGGTATAGGGGCTGTCCTGGCCCAAGAGGGTCACCCTATTGCCTTCCTTAGCAAAAGTTTAAGCCCCAGGCATAAAACACTATCTGTGTATAAAAGAGAACTTATGGCTTTGGTTGCAGTTGTGCAAAAATGGCATCAGTACCTCATGAATAACACCTTCATTGTGAAGACAAGTCAGAAGAGCTTAAAATTCTTACTGGAGCAGAAGGTTAACACCCACTTCCAGCGATTGTGGTTGGCAAAATTAATGGGATTCAGTTGTGATAGAGTATAAAAAGGTCAAAGACAACATAGTCGCCGATGCTCTTTCAATGATCACCTGTCAACAGATCACATGCCAGCTCCTGTCCTCTGTAGACAACAATTTGTATTCTATGTTACAATTTGGATGGCAATCTGATCCAACCTTGCAATCACTCATTGCAGCCCTCTCCAATGGGTCCAACAACACCCAAAATATAGTTGGCAAGCAGAGCAATTGAAAAGGAAGGGTAGGCTAGTGATTGGTAATGATGCAAACCTTAAGGGGAAAATATTGCAGTGGCTTCACTCCTTTCCTAGGGGGGAACATCTAGGTAGGGATGCCACCTCCCACAGAGTGAAATCTATGTTCTTTTGGAAGGGAATGTCTAGGGACATAGCTGAGTTTGTGAAGAAATGCCAAGTTTGCCAAGCTTGCAAGTTAGAGACTGTGGCCTCTCCTAGTCTATTGCAACCCTTGCCCATTCCTCAGACAGTCTGGACAGATATCTCTATGGATTTCATCGAAGGTCTACCTAGATCTCATGGTAGGATGTCATCTTTGTTGTGGTGGATCGTCTGAGCAAGGCCGCCCATTTCTTGTCATTGACACACCCTTATACAACTCTCACTATTGCACAAGTGTTCATGGACCAGGTGTACAAGCTTCATGGGTTGCCCCATTCCATTGTCAATGATCGAGATGCAGCATTTCAAAGTGATTTCTGGCAAGCTTTGTTCTCCATCCAAGGGTTAGAACTTCATCTCCCAACTGCTTACCATCCTCAGTCAGATGGTCAGACTGAATTGGTAAACAGAGGATTAGAAACCTACCTTCGATGCATGTGCAACTCACAGCCTCGCCACTGGTCTAAGTGGTTACCCCTTGCTCAGTGGTGGTATAACACAACATGACACTCTTCACATCAGAAAACACCCTATGAAGTGGTGTACGGCCAATCTCCTCCAATGCACATCCCTTACATACAGGGAGAAACTCACATAGAGGCTATGGACAGAAGCCTGTAGCAATGAGAGGAAGCTCTTAAGGTAGTCAAGTATCACCTAGCTCGAGCTCAAAACCGTATGAAACAACAAGCTGATAGGAGAAGGTCTGACAGGTCTTTCAAGCCAGGGGATTGGGCGTATCTCAAATTACACCCCTACAAATAGATACAGTAGCTCATAGGAGCTCCCATAAGCTTTCTCTGAAGTACTATGGTCCTTACATGATCCTTGCAGCTATTGCCAAGGTTGCATGTAGGCTGGAACTTCCAACTTCAGCAAAAATGCATACTGTATTTCACGTTTCGCAGCTCAAAGCTCACCATTGACCTCTACGTACTGAGATTGTTCATATCCCAGGTGACATTGAAGCTTCTCCACAGAAAATGCCTGAACTGATCTTGGATAGGAAGATGGTGAATTGCAACAATCGCGCTGCAACAAAGGTCCTTGTGAAGTGGAAGAACTTGCCAAGAGAAGAAGCTTCGTGGGAATTTCTCTTCGATTTACAACTAAAATACCCTAAATTTCACCCTTGAGGACAAGGGTAAACTCAGGGGAGGGAGTACTGTCACAGTATCTTCAGCAAGGGAGCAGACTTAGGGGTGAATTTCGGCTTTTTACAGCTGAGTTTTTGTGTTGGAATTGGCGGGAAGAGCCGTCAGAGGCTTTTGGCGGGCAACGGCCTTTTAAATGGGCTAGGCACGTGCCAAGCACGTGATTTTACAGCAAGGTAGAATTAGTTATAGATATTTGTACATATTATCTAATACTTTGCATTTTCTTTAATTATCTGCAATTTTCATGTCATTAGAAAGATCATATAAATAGTTGAGCTTGTCAATTAAGTTTTTCATGATCAATGAAATACAAATTTCTCTTTCTCCCTTAACGATCTATCTTCCTTCTCTCCCTTTAACCTCTTGATTTGTGGTGAATTGTAATTGGATTAACCTAGATTTAGCTAGGTTAACACACCGCTGGATGTCATCGAGCCCCGCCACCGTCGGGTAAGGATTTCGGGTAATGGGTCTTCAGCACAAAGAAAGGGGAGCTGGGTGAGGTTGAAGTCAAATGTTGAGCAAAATTACTTTTTGCCCCTTTATTTACGCATATATACGTAACACATATTTACATAACTACCTTTTACTTAAAATATTTAAGTAAAATGAGCATTGAAATTTTTGTTAATTGTAGACAAATTAAAGGAGTAAAATTTGTAATTTTAGTATTTGACCCGAGAGGATTATCTATATCCAGAAATTGGCTCAGTATCCATGACCCTTCGAGACAAAGGTCTTTGGAGAGGAAAGTATTGATACGAGTTGAAGTAGGATAAAAGGGTAACGATACAAATATTCCCGATCTTCATATTACAATTTGATTACATTGGATCCCGATGCCACATTACTAAAACTTGGTGCTGAGTCATATGCCTAAGTGGCACACCTATTCATCATCTCTAGATGTTTACCATTATAAATAAGATTATATCATAGTAATAGGGGTATGCTAAATTGATGAATGTGCTTCTCTTTCTCCCTCCCAAATTCTCTTCTACGTCCTCTCCCCTTTCTCTCTATCTTAATGTTGCTTGAATACTTGTAAATCCCCATATGAGCTCAATTATAAAGCATTTGTAATAAGTACAATATAATCTTCTTGATTTGATGTTTAATTGTATTGATTGATGCATTAACCTTGAGTTAGATTTTAGTTTGGAGATTTGAGTTGCTATCAGTAGTGAAGATCAAGGGTATGGAATCAAGTGCATGGAGGACAGTAGTTGATTGTTAGGATAGATTGGTTATGAGATGGGGAGAACAAGCTGAGGACCTAGTAAAGAGATGCAGTAATCAAGGGAAATGTCGGTTGAAAAGGACATATGTCACAATTACGGATAAGATGAAAATTAGTAATTGGAAGAGAATGGTATACGGGGATCTGTTGACTATCCTAAACACAACTTTGTATTGTGGATAGTTGCAAAAGGTATTTTGTTGACTTATGAGAATCTTCAGAAGAGGGGGTTTAATCTGGGAAGCCAATGTTCCTTGTGTGGAGCACATGTAGAAGATTTCGAACACTTGTTTTCTCGGTGAATTAGGCTACACCATGTTCGGAAGCCAATATTTGAATGGATAATATCAAATTCTGTTTTTCTTTGCAAGAATCCTTAGAGTGGTTTATGAAGGTTATTAGAAATCACCTTGCAGCAAGTAAGGTCAAAAGATTGGTGTTGGCCGCTCCGGTTTACGTGATATGGAGAGAGAGGAACTCTGGAAGATCTAAGAATGTAGTTACTTTAGTGGAACACGTGGTTAGGTAAATCAAGACTTATGTATGGTGTCAACTTAATTACTTGAAAACAGATGGGGATATCTAAAATGTGTTTTTGGGCTGGACTTAGGCCTTTTGGACTCTTTGGGCTGTATGTCTTTGTTTTTTCTTTAATTTTGATTGAGTTATATATGTTCCAATTTTGACCAAGTAATGAAAGCGCGCTCGTCTCCACACAAAAAATAAAAAGATTTGTTAGTTTTTACTGACCTAGCATTTAAAAAACAGAAGAAAATACTCAAAACGTTTGACATTTATAGTTTTTAAAATTTTAAGAATATTTTAAACATTACGAAATATTTTATGTATCTAAAAAAATTATAAATATTCTAAAACATACTTTAAATATTTAGAAAAAAAAGTTATGTATTTTAGAAAATATTTAATGTATTTTAACTACTTGAAAAATATTTTTAATATTGAAGTACAGTTTTAGTGTTCGAAAAGTGATTTAATATGTGAAAATTATGTTAAGAATTCAAAAATATTTTAAATATTTAAAAATTTTATCAAATATTTATATGTACTTTAAATAATTTAAACCACTTAAAAAAACTCACAAAAGTTTATAAATATAAAGAACTATTTCAATTATTTAGAAAATATTTTGACAAAGAATATTTGCAAAAGACTCAAATATTTGAATACATATAGTACATAATTTTAAAAATATTATACATATTCTAGAAATATTTTATATATTTAAATGACTTTAAATATTAGAAACATGATATAAAAATTTTAGATATTTATAATGATTTAATATAGTTTTTAAAATATTTACAATACTTTTAGATATTTAATATATTTTTTAAAAAATATATAATACTTTTAGATATTTAATGTATTTTTGAAACATATAAATATTTTAAAAATATATGAAGCATTTTTAGAAAATTAAAATTGTAGATATTTTAATATTATGTACAATGTTTAAAATATTTTTTAAAATATTTAAAAAAATGTTTAAATACATTTTGAACAATTAAAATATTCCAAAATTTAAAAATATTTCAATGCAAACATTAAAGGTTTCTTTTGTAGAAAATTACCTTTAAAATTTGTCATTTTTCACTTAACTATCACAAGTTTTGACATTTTTGGAAAAGAACATCCAAAAGTCCAAGTGTTTTCAATCAACCGCCTTAAATCACGTTGCTAACGATCGGTTAAATATTACATGACTACCACGTTGATTTTAGCTTAACTTTTCTATTTCTGAGTGCACCTAAAGCATGATTTAAAACTAATCAAATCAACAATGCATCCCCTCCTTGTTTACACCCTAATTTTGAGGGAGTTGCGATGAAGCCATTTTAGGCAAAGTGCCACGTGCTTATCACTTGAGGTCCTCCTTGAGGGGAATCTGGCCTCTAGGTACTAAGATCAAGGCGTCTCGAGCCCAGCATGTTGAGAAGTTTATCACCCTAACAAGGGCATCATCCACTTGAGGCTTGAGATGTTTGAAGCATACAGGGAGCTTGAGCTCAAAAGATTGCCAAAAAGGCTATAAGACGGGTGGTTTCAAAGCTCGAGATAATTACTTGGTGCACAATTTCATATGCGTGGGCACAAAGCTTAGTCCAAGGGAACATGGAGCATCTAGAAGAGACTTTAGTTGAAAATGTAGACGTGGGCTTCAAGAAATATGCTTGAGTACCAAATCAAGGGCACATTCATTGATCATTCACACGCTAAAGGAGTTTGGTGGCCTAACGTGGGGAGAAAGTGCAGCAGAAATAGGGGGCAACCATTATTTAGTTTTTCTATAAATAAGCAACTCTGTTGTAGTCCAAAATAAGTACATACACTCATAAAAAACTTCATGTTTTCTTTGAAGCATACTTGTGCTTTTTACCAAGGAGTAGCATAACTTAACTTAGTCTATCATAGCTTAGATTTTCCTGCACTTGCTTCTTCAGTAATACCATCCTTCGGGCTTCTGGTATGAACTCTTTGTTTTAATCTGTTCCTAAATTCGATGAGTTAAGAATTGAGGCTTTAGTTTAAGGCTTTGACACCCAAGGCTTGATCTTGATTGTATTGGCCTTAACACTACTATCATTACTTGATAAGTCATGTGAACTTAGGTTTGCGCCATTGTTTAGGGCTTTGATGACCAAGGCTTAACCTTGATTGCGCTTGTCCTAATCCAATCACTTTAATATGGTTTTCTCCATTTAAATCTTGTCAGACCTCAACTCATTAAATGTTTTACAAGTCACGGGTCAGGCTTAAAAACATGATTGACACAGGCTTGTAAGTGAACTGCTGAGCTCTTGGGTTTGTCTCCACTCCAGTTCCTGACTTTTAAGTGTATGAGGAAACGTATCTATGGGCCCTGTTCCATCACAGTAACTGCCACTTGAGTTAGGTCCGTATCCCTTTATTATTCTGTCAAAAAATATAAAATCCACAGAAAATATCTAAAAAGTCTTTTTAATTGATGCATAAGTAGAACTCATAGAATAACTGAAGTTAGATACACCAAAATATCACAACCTTTTCTTTGAAAATGGTGAGTGGTTGAGGATAAAGACGTGTGGTCCGAATTTAGGCTCACTCCCTAGTCGTGGTGAGTTCTTTTTGAACATTTGTTGACATTTATATTTATGGCAGCCACATCACACACATAATAACAAACAAATATAGCAAACACGCCTTTTGGCTACCACAATGTGAGGCTTAAAGCAAGACTTTGTTGCCTTCAACCCATTGTGGATTACCAAAACATAATCTTAGACCTTTCATTGATGGTCAAAACCAAGAGGTCTAGTGCTCCTGAGCATGAGGAACTAGAAGGCTTACCCTTGATTGGATCCTCGCTTGAGTATCCTATTCAGCAAAGCCATATAACACAAAGGGATGAAGCCAGTCACAGCTATGGCAGTGAAAGAGATGGTGATGATGACATCCCCGAAGATGAATGCATTAAGCTCGATGGCGATTCTCGAAAGAGTTTCATGGCCATGTGCAAACATCATTTAGAAATCATGGATCAAAGGGTTTAACAAACCATGTGAGAGGCCTTTGAGAAACAACATGCTGAAAAAGAACACACTACAGAGGCCCAGCGTGAAAACTTTGCCACCATGGGTGCCGTGATAAATGACGTCGGAACCTTAATAAATAAAAGGCTTCATAGAGAAATTAACACAGTTGTAGCTGAAATGAACTCAACCTTGTCTTCTACCGCTACCCTTATCACTAAGGATGTTGCAAGACATAAAATAGTTAAAGCCGTTAGAAAGACATTAGGCAACTCATCCCCATGCCACCTCCATCATTTTCGATTGGATAACATGATCCTCCTTTGACCTCATGGCTACCAATTGCTTGGGTGGACTACATAGTCCCTAAGAGAAGAGAACAACCAACAGTGGCTAACCCACTCTTCGAGACAAGGGGGCATAACCGTGCATACCCTCCTTAGATTGGAGAGGTTGCCTTGAGGCCCACTAAAGGCCTTGAAATAGGTGTGCAAGGACAAATACCCACTTCTAAGGACAAGGACTTCCCTCCTAGACATCTTTGTACTTATCATACTGAAGGCAAACTAACCACCCACGTCCTTAAGATCATATCATGGGGACTGATCAAGCAAGGATGAACCAACAGCCCGCTAATGTAGGTGTGTGCTCAAGAATGCCATATAACCTAGGTCTGTTGGAACATTATGCTTAACCTACCCTCAATCATATCGTCGAGACCCTCAACTACTTGGGGAGCAATGGCAGGTGCATAACCATATACTTGACCTACCCTTTCAAGACCAGTTGACCGCTGTTATCTAACAAATGTATGGGCCAGGCCTCACAAGGGTCAGTAGACCTTTGTATAGTAAACCTTACCCTGACTATATTGACAGGGATTACCCTTTTTCTCAAGGACACAAAATCCCCAAGTTTACCCTTTTCTCAGGAGAAGGGAGTGTGTTTGCCATCGAGCAATTGGCAAGGTCTAATTGCCAATGTAGAGAAGCGGTTGACAATTAGTATCTCAAACTTATTCAATTCCCGGGCTCTTGAATAAGGACTGTTGTTCAGTGGTACATTGGCCTACCACCTAAATCCATTTACTGTTGGGATGATATGGCCAGGCAATTCCAAGCCCAATTCCTAAGAATGGAACTAGAAACTTCCATGTCTAGCCTAGCTTGAATGAGAGAAAAGCCAGATGAATCAGTGGAAGATTACATTAACCAGTTCAAGACAGCCGGGTTAAAATGCATTGTAGCCCTTCCTGAAGTTGAATGTGCCAAGCTAGACTTAAATAACTTGGGTATCGAGTTTAGGAGAAGTTTGAAGGCTCAAACTTCACGGCTCTTCTACATCTGGCAAAATGTGCCGCTAGATACGAGGTTGTCTTAAAAGAAGAAAGTCTCAAGAAAATAGTGTGTATGGAACCTGTGCACATGACTTAATTGAAGAGGATGAAGATACTTCTTATGAAATTGATGTTGTTGAGTATGCCAAAGGACCTCCTATGGTTTGTAATCCTTTGGTCAAGAATGATATAAAAGCCAGGAAGTCTTATCAATCCCAAAACTTGAGGAAATACTCATTTGACCTCCAAAAAGCCATTGTTATATTTGATTGGCTTAAGGTGAATAATAAACTTAAGATTAGGGTTAAACATAGAAAACCTGACCCCTAATTCACAAAGGGAAAGGCATACTATAAATGGCATGATTTGTTGACTCATTCGACAAAAAACTGCAAGATCATTGGAAACATGGTTCAAGATGCCAATGAGGCAAGGAAATTAATCTTCCCTGGAGAAGAACATATGGTTTTTGATAAAGACCCCTATCATAGTTCTCTTCAAGTCAACATTATTGACACTTCTGCTAAAAATGATCATTGTAGTGTCTAGGCTGATCTTTTCCCCCTTTACAGGAGAAAGATGGTTTTCAATGAAACTCAAAAAGAAAGGGTGGCAAATAGCCTATTTGAACTGTTGGTCATTGAGGGAATACTAAGGTTTCCAATGCTTGTTTATACGTTGGATGATGGAATTTACTGTTGGCATATTACTAACTCCGAACAAATGTTCATTTTTAAAGAACCTATTGATCAAACTCTACAATAATTCTGCCATTAAACTAACAGCGGCTGAGGAGTTAGCTATGGAAATTAGTAGTTATCACAGGCTCACTCTATGCCTAACAAATCGAGAAAGAATATCTTGAGACTTGGAGAAGGTATCCTACAAGGCATGCCGCCATTTTTGTGGGAAAATTCAGGGACCAATGAGGAAACTTAGGTTGCTTCCTCAATATATTTCCCCTACTAATCTTCCATTGGAATTAAAAATGCAATATAAGAAGTCCTGTAGGTACAAGCCTACTGAAGACCCCCCTTCAAAGGACCAGATTGTCAAGGGGACTTACCCACAGGGAAATCCAAAATACCGCTTGCTTGCATGGACACTAGTTAGGGACCACAACAATTAGGGCACTAATTTTCTAGGGTCCATTATGGTAATGTCTGGAGAAGGAACCACCTCAAGCAAGATGATGCTAGTCCCTCTAGCCTCACTCAGATTCAGAACAGAAGGCAGCTACAAAAGAAAGTTGCACAATGAAGAGCTCTGCTTGATACTTGCTTATCTAGGCTTTCTGAGGAGGGAGCCAGAGTTTGCAGGGGGGAAAAAAATTAAGCCCATGGATCTTGAGGATCTAGTAACCGAACCTAGACCTTTCACCATTGCTGGTAAAGATGAGCCATGCAAAAAGCTTAAGAGATGGACTAGTCTCTCATCTTTGGAAGGGAAAGAATCTTTGTGGGATCAACTTGCCAAGGATTCATTGGCTCAAAGGTCATCGGATGATGAGGAGGAATATAGTCCCTTCAGCATCCATCTAATGGAACCTCTGACCCATGTTAAACCTACGTGGTCTGACATAGAGAATTACTTCTACGAAGAGGATTTTCCCCAACTTATGGAGGAATCTCAAACTTCAGGGGTTGAGCTAAAGGACTAACCTCCAGGTCAGGCCATGGTAATTGATGACAATCCTCAAAATCAAGATTAGGATGTGTCAAGGGATGGCAATCCTAAGAAGGAAATTGACCCTAGGTTTCGAATACAGTTTGGAACGCTCCCTGAGAAGGTTCATGTTAGAAATACCATGCTCTTTCCCTTGGAGTTCATGGAAACTAATGATCAAGAAGGCCTTGACAGAGATGTGATAGCATTAGATGAAAATTTCCAGATGGAGCTTGTAGCTAATGGAGCAGCAACCAAGGGTAACCTTGAGCCTTTGTCTTTTAAAATTGCTATCCCAACATTCAAGACAACTGATGATACACCTGACATAAGGGAGATGATGTTTGATGAGCCTAATATCGTTAATAAATACATCAAACCTCTATACATCAATGCCAAATTTGATGGCATTCTGGTGAATAGGGTCTTGGTTGATAGTGGCACTTCCATCAACATCTTACCTTCATACATGTTTGTAGTCATTGGTAAATCATGAGATGACTTAGTTTCTTCAAATGTTGCTATTTGTGGCTTTTCTGGGGCCACCACTAAATTTGAAGGGGTCATGCCGATGGAGTGAACTGTTGGCAGCTTAAGCAAGCTAACAGCCTTCTTTATAATGGATACTACCTCGAGCTACAGTGCTTTGCTTAGGAGATATTGGCTACATACCAATTATTGTGTCCCTTCTTCACTTCACCAGTTGTTAATCTCTTAGAACCATGACGAATATGAGGTTATCAAGGCAGATAACAAGCCACCATGGCTTGCTCTAATTATGTTGAAGCAAAGTTCCATGAAGATGGTGTGGGACCACTTAATGATAAAAGGACCAGGCCTTAGTTTTTCCAACACCAAGAAATGATAGCCATCCTTGACAGCCCACTTTCTGAAGCTAAGGTTGATCAAGTAGATGTCAAATCGGAAGCTCTAACTTTTGGGGATGCAAGAGAGCTCTTCTTGATGAAGAAGATCTCCAAAGCACACCGGAAGCCTTATGGGAAGGAGCCAAGACCTTCCAATGATGGCCGAGATGGTCGTTTCCTCAATCATAGCGAAGCTCGTGGCTTGGCATATTGAGGACCAATTTTGGAATGAGCAGCCAATCAATGGAAATGCCTCGAAGTATAAATGATACAAAAAAAAGAGGTGGAGCTATCTGACTTAAGAGTAGCACTGGCTAAGATGAAGGATTTGAGGGCTAAAGTTCTAAGGCCCCCTCTTTGAGGATAACTTGAGTTCAACAGAGGACCCAAGACCTACCTATCTGAGTGCTTTACTTTTTGAAGGGCAGAGGGAGAAATATTTGACCTTGCTACACGAGTTTAAGGACTGCTTTGCCTGGGACCATCACGAGATGCCTGGCCTAAATAGAAAGGTGGTTGAGCATGGGCTTCCAATCAAGCCAGGCTCAAAGCCCATAATTCAACCCTAGAGAAGGATGTCCCAAGAAGTAATTGATTTAGCCAAATAAGAGATTGAGAGACTCTTAAAGGCCAAATTCATTAGGACTGTCAAGTATGTTGAATAGTTGGCAAACATTGTTCCTGTTATCAAAAAGAATGGAAAAATTAGAGTCTACATTGATTTAAGAGATTTGAATGCAACCACCCAAAGGATGAATGCCCAATGCCAATAGCTGATTTACTCATCGATTCAGCCTCAAGGCATGAGGTATTGCCTTTTATGGATAGTTATTGTGGGTACTACCAAGTTATGATTACTTTAGAAGACCCACAAGACCGCATTTAGGTGTCTTAAGTCAATAGGTACCTTTGAGTGAGTGACTGTGCCATTTTGCTTGAAGAATTTTGAAGCCAGCTATTAGAGAGCCATGAACATAATCTTTCATGATCTTATTAGCAAGGCCCACAGAAGTCTACACAGATGACATTGTGGTCAAATCAAAGTCCCAAACTAAACACTTGGAGGACTTAAGAGAGGATTCACAATTGGTCATTTGCCAAATAAAAGGGGGATTTCAGTGTTTAAGTGATACCTTGAATAGGTACATCTCAATGGTGCAAAAACTATTGAGTAAGCTTGATGGAATCCCCTTGTTTAAGTGATACCTTGAATAGGTACATCTCAATGGTGCAAAAACTATTGAGTAAGTTTGATGGTGTTCAATTTGAACATATTTCTCGAGAACAGAACAAAGCAGCCAATGACTTGGTTCAGTTAGCCTAGAGGTACAAGCTGCCTAGGATTTGGTGTGAAGAAAACATGGTCATTAAGACTAAAGTGTTAGACCATGACATTGAATTCATTGAGTCCTTCAATTTTGAGAGTGAAGTCGTGCCAAGTGAATGCTTGATGACAATCCTAGAAGGTGGCATAAACTGCTACTTGATGCCCTTTGGTCTTATAAAACATCCAAACATGATGCAACGGAGACAATTCCCTTCTATTTAATGTATGGCCATGATGATGTACTCTTAATGGAAGTTGCAGTTCAGTCTATTAGGCTGGCTCATCCAGGATGGTTTTTTTAGCTTGAGTTTGAGCAAGCTATAATGAATGAGCTAACTAACTTGGACCAGGTTAGGCTTGATGCCCTTCACAAGTTAGAAAAACAAAAGAGGGTGGCCAAAGCTTACAACAAAAAGGTCAAACCTAGGTCCTTTGACTTGAGGGACTTAGTCTAGAAAGTGGTTCTGCCCATTGGCCAAAAAGACCATTTCTTTGGGAAATGGTCCCTAAATTAGGAGGGCCTATTTAAAGTCATAGAAGTATTTGGAGGAAATGCTTAATTACTCCAAAACCTAGATGGAAGAACTCAGCCAAGGGCCAACAATGGAAGGTTTCTAAAGAAACGTGTGCCATCAATTTGCGATTTTAATAAGGCAGTCCTTAAGTTTAGATTCTCTGAATTATGGGCTCAGTTTCAATATTAATGGCTTGAGGATCAAGTCCATAATCCTTGAGGTAGTAAAATAAAAGAGAAAGGAACTACTAAGCTGAGAGGCATAGTTGTAAAAAAAAAAAAAATGCATATTTCATTGACTCTAGACTCCTTTAGCTGCTTGGTGTTCTTGACACAAAAGTTATAGGCCTTGTAGACAAGTTAAATGCCCCGGGTCTCTAATGGCATCTTAACTATGTCTTTTCTTCCAAAGGAGTGGGGATAACATCTTGATTCACTTTCATAAGCGCTTCCTTTAGAGCTTCAAGCTCTCTGGAAATGGCTGGAGCTACCTTAGGATTTTCCTTTAAAGCCTTCAACAGAGAAGTGGCTTCTTTGTAGGTGGCTCTCTTAGTCAAAGCAAGGATAGGGAGGTGTGCCTTTCCCTCAGTCTATGGCCTCTTAGAGATACATGGTCCAATTGCTGGAAGGCCAATCTCCCGCTTGCCCCTAACTTCTCCAAGGGGAGTGACATCCTTTCTAAGATTGGAGGAGGGATGACTCTTGATGGTGTGTCCTAAAAAAGGAAACATCAAAATGAGTTAGATTAAGTCCTAACTTTAGAAATAAATCAAAGTGTGAAGGGATCATTTTTACCTTTGAAACTTTAGTTGTAGAAGCAGGAGGAACCTCTTCTGGTGCTTCAACCATTGGGATGCCTTCCTTGAGAAGGGTTTCTGAAAAGCGATATTTGTATGTTAGAACTAACTAATGGTATGGACATCAAGGATTTGGAAGCCAGAGAATGGGATCATACCTTCAAAGATCTCTTTTAGGGTTATGAAGGGTGCTCCTAGAAGGAGGTATGGAGCCTGCACAAGACCCGGTTCAGAAGGGCTATAATTGAAGCTTCTTTAGGGGGTTCATTTATAATTGGCTCCATAACTGAGGTAGCCATGTTTCCTCCTTCTTCAATGCTCGAGCTCTGACTCAGTATCTTAAGGGAGCTTGGCGCAGGTTCCTGAGGTGCAGAGTCTAGAATCTCCACGATAATTGGAGTTGTTTCCTTAAATGGTTGTAAAAAGCTAAAGTCAGGAAAAGTTTTGACAAAAGATGAACTTAAGAAACACCAACTAAGAAAAGCCAATACCTCTAGTTCAGGTAGTCTAGCTCTTCTCTTTCTCACTAATTATAAGATGGGCACTTCATCTTCTTCATCTACTGCCTGCATCGCTCCAATTAGGAGAGCACAAGGGAAACCTCTCTTCTTTTTTTTTTTTCTTTTTTTTTTTCCCCTTTAAGCCACCAACTTCAAAGGCTGGTAGAGAGGTTCCTGGAGGGGACTCCTCTAGCAACATCGTAGTGAAACTCCTGGTCCAAGGACACCTAGAATTTTCTTAAATAGTTGCATCTTTGAAAGGAATAAGGATTAAACTTTGTTCAAGCCATCTAAGAAACATAACTAAAGTACACTTCAAGGATGGATGTTGACCTAATAATGCATTATGTGGAGTCTGCCTAATACTAGCTAGCTAACCTCCTCTCGAGCTAGGACCCGCAAGCTGAAGTGAAGGCATAAAATGTTGCTTGGCACCTCTGGCCTCTAAAGAAAACCAATAGGTTTAGAACCAAGCTATAAAATGAGGTGTGGCATATGGGAAGTACCTGCAAACAACTGGGTACCCATAAAGTGATTTTACCACTTGGTTGGAGCAACGAAGCTCTTGAAATTAGGAGAGCTGGATGGGGGTCCTTTTAACCCATCAAAGGTTTTTGCTCCTTAGACTTGGAAAAGGGATTTCTTGGACCATTCCAGACTGCTTGGAAAATAACTTGGGCCCGTAAATCTCTACACTAGGATGTTTCTAGTGATAGAAGATGAGATCTTGAGGGCACAAAATTTCCTACCAAGTCAAAGTGTTGATGTCCATAAAGACACCATGGTGAAGGTCTAGCTTCCTGAACTAACAAGGGCAATTATTCCTCTCCCTGAAAGGAGTCCATTGAGCCCCTTTCCTACCTTGAGACGACATGAGCCACTTAAAGCATTGGTCAAAGGACCATCCTAGGGATAAAAGGACATCAAAATGACCAAATTGGTCTCCATAGCAAGAAACCCCCTCACCTGAGGGGACATAAGGGCCTCTGGGGCAAAGCTTAGAAAATAGGCTTGCGCCCAAAGCTGGACAAACCATAAGGGTCCTCCTATATAGACATCATAGTTCTTGACTATGATGTCCCTAAGGTATCCATATACTTGGGCCACAAACAATGGTCCTAGAGCCAATGGACCATAGCTAAAGGCTAGGTTGATTGTCGTGGTCTTAAGGGACTAAAGGATTGAATTGGAGGAGTTAGCAAAGAAAAACTTGTTTAACAAAAACAAGTAAAAGCACGCCTTTTTTAACCTGGACCCTTGCCCAAAGTCATGTGTCCTTGTGACAAACATCTTGACAAAGGACTCGTAACCACAAAGCAAGTTTGTCACAAAGAAAGAAGAGGCAAAGGCTTCAATCTATGTGGAAAATGAAAGAACTAAGAGGCAACTCCTCTACGTTAGAGAAAGACCTGTTAAGGCTGCTATGTCATCTAGAGTGATTCTAAGAGACCCCTCAGGGTGGGCAAAAGCATTATAACAGATGTTTCAATAGCAGGTAAGTGTCATTGCAATGGGGTAGTCATATCTGAAAGCAATCTTGGAAAGCCTAATGGCCACGTAGATGCGAAGGTTCTTCCATTTCTTTCCATGTGCAAGGATTAATTTGCATACCCATTCGGTATACCGCTTAGTCAGGAACGTCAATGCTTTGAAGCGAGCTGCTTCTTTGCAAATGTATCCTCTCCCCAAGATTGACCTACAGAAGCTATACGAAGTAAAGGAGATTCATTGGTATCTGGGAACACGCCCTCAAGACTGGTGACGTCATGTCAAGGGTCAAATGCCCTAGGGAACAAGGCGTGAAGGTTAGTAAAGGATCACTCTCTGTCATCCAAGAAAGATCCTCCTTGATATCAGTAACATCAATAGGGCTCTAAATTCTATCAGAGACTAATAAAGTGCCTGATTGAACCACACGCAACAACTGCTCCATAAGGTTGTCAATCTAAGGAATGGGAGCAAAGACAGTGTAAGAGATTTGAGCAATTATTTCTTGGTTCGAAGCTATGCAAAGGAACAGGGAGCAAATTAAAGCAATAAGAATCAGAGATTCAAGAATAGAGAGAAAGTGTTTTCGAAGTGCTTGATTATAGCAAAGAGAGAGCACAAAGTGGAGAAAGTGAAGATTCGAAGCCCTAACTGTCATACTTATAGACTCACAAGAAAGAGAAGCAAACATCAAATAGTGTTCTCTAAAGCTCCCTATAGCCGTTGAGGGTCAAATCAAGCAGATTTCCACCCATTGTAAATTTAAATTTACCAACTGCCAAAAGGGGGCATTTGTTTACACCCTAATTTCAAGAGAGCTAGGACGATGCCATTTTGGGAAAAGTTTTTTTTAGATAAGTTAGTGTGATATACCATATACAAAAATATATATATATATATATATATATATATATATGTACAAGTCTACGAGGGACATACCCCAGGTCATGGCCAAAGAGGCCTACTTCAAAGAATCAAATGAAGGAACCAAAGAAAGCTAAAAAGTGTCTAAGGTCAACATGACCAACAAAAGCAAAAGCAATAAAGCTGAAAACCTAAGACAAAAGTAATGCTCAATCCCCCTCTCCTGCAGAAGCTGAGATAACAGCTTCTCAGTACTAAGATAATGGCTTCTGAAGCACAACATCTTAAGAATTTTGTAACCCTAACAAAGGTATCAACATTTCGAGGTTTGAGATGGTTGAAACGTGAAGGGAGCTCGAGCTCAAGGGACTACCAAAAAGGATGCAAGATATGTGGTTTCCAAGCTCGATACAGTTACTTACGCAATTTCATATGCGTGGGCACCAAGCTTAATCTAAGGGAAAATGGAGCATTTAGAAGAGACTTCAGCTAATAATGTGGACATGGGCTTCATGAAATATGCTCGAGTACCAAATCAAGAGCACATTCATTGATCATTCATGCACTGAAGGAGCTTGGTGGCCTTACGTGGGGAGAAAGTTCCATGGAAATAGAGGCAGCGGTTATTTAGTTTTTCTATAAATAAGTGACTATGTTGTAGTCCAAAATAGGTACATACTCTTACAAAGCTTCTTTAAGTTTTGTTTATTACACACTTGTGCTTTTTACCTAAGTGTAGTGTAACTTAACTTAGTCTAGCGTAGCGTAGATCTTGCTGTACTTGCTTCTTCAGCAGTACTATGCTTTGGGCATCATATGAACTCTCTGTTTTAATATGTTCCCAAATTCAACGAGTTAAGAATGGAGCCTTTAGTTTAAGGCTTTGACAGCCAAGGCTTGATCTTGATTGCGTTGGTCTTAATACTATTGCCACTACTTGATAAGTCAGTTGAACTTATGTTTGTGCCATTGTTTAGGGCTTTGACAGCCAAGGCTTGACCTTGATTGCTTTGGTCCTAATCTAGTAATCCTAATACGTTTTGCTCCTTCTAAATCTTGTCAAACCCAAACTCATTCAAGTTATTATAAAAGAAGGGTGCCAGGCTGAAAAACTTAATTAACTCAGGCTATTAAGTGGACTACTGAACTCTTAAGCTTGTCTCCACCCCAGTTCCTACCTTTTAAGTGTACGAGCAAATGTGTCTGTGAGCCTTGCTATGTCACTGTAACAGCCACTTAAGTTAGGGCCATATCCCTTTAATTTTCTGTTAAAAATATAAAAATCCGCTAAACAATATCTAAAAAAATCTTCTTAATTGAAGCATATATAGAATTCACAGAATAACCAAAGTTGGATAAACCAAAATATCACAACCTTTTCTCCAAAAACGGTGAATGGTTGAGGTCAAAGACGTGTGGTTTGAATTTAGGTTCGCTCCCTAATCGTGGTGAGCTTTTTTTTTGCACATTTCTTAACATTTGTATTTACAGCGGCCATATCACACATAATAACAAACAAATATAGCGAACACTCCCCCACTTGGGTTTAATCTCGAGAGCATTTTAAAGAGGTGAGATTCGAATCTTAGTAAGGGTGTGGATGCAAAATGCTTTGACAATTAATAGGTGTTTTAAAGTCTATTCCTGTTGAAGATGTCCTATTTACTAAATAGCATGCTGTTTTATGTCATGACTGAGATCAAACTCAAGTCATGACCTAGGATAGTATAGAGTTTAGGTGAGAAAAGAAGGGAAAGAGATGAGAATTATAGAAGAAATTGAGATAAGAGAAGAAGAATAAGTTTGATTTTCATTGGATAATCCTCATTACAAGCTAAGGACCCTATTTATACTACATCTTGAATATGAACCATACCTTGCTTGTAAACATCTTCACTTGACTTATACAAGTGAACTAAAGAGGATTCGTTAGACTAATTGGCTAATTTCTCCTCAATGAAGTACTAATTAGACTAATACTAAGAACTTAAACTATTTTATTACAATCAATGACTTCTTAGAGCATAAATCTAATCCCGGTCATGACAATACTCCCCCCTTTAGAGATTATTGTCCTTAAGAATCTTAGTAGAGAGTTGTGACTTGAAGAACCCTTATTGTCATAGATATTGGAGCTGAATAACATGATCTGAATCTGAATTGCAGCTTGAAAACTTGCTATTACATCTTTGAGTCCTGCTGTTGTTATTGATGTTGGGCATTAGAAGTTGAGATGCTGAATGGTGGTGCTGATGATGCAGCCTTGAAGAATTTCATCAGGAGGTCTACCATTGTAATACCACAACAACCACACTCTAGTGCAGCCTAAGAACACTATTCTGCAGCTAAAGTGCACTGATGGCCAAGAGCATTGCAGCCGTAACCCCAAAACCACAGCTCCCATTGCTTTATGCATACCAGATTTGGCTTTGGATTTCAAGAGCATCTCAATTTCCTTGGCTCTAACTTCCTTTTCCTCAAAATCAGGTTGATCTTTAGGTTTATTCATTACCAGATGTCTCTTGCCAAAGTATAATAGAATTGCTCAAGTGCCACTTGAGAAGCCAAGCTTCCAGATTTCCTCAAGTGGCCATTTCCTTGAGCATCACCAGTGGCAATTCCTCAGCTTCATGTTGAAATTGGAGTGGTAATTGCCGCAACTAGCTCTCCATGTGCTGCTGCGACCAAGACTTCAGGTGGAGTAAGAGGTAAAATGGTTTGAACCTCACTGATTCCATCATCTTCAGTCTTGAGAAACTGCTTAACTTCATTAACAACTAAATAAGATCTTGTCCTCTTGTTTTGCTCCTCAAACATAGCATTTACTCCTCTCAATTCATGTTCTTGCCTAAGAAGTTCAGGAGGTCTTACATTAGCTTGGACATTAGGAAGATGCTCCTCACTCATAGCTTAGCTAACACAAACATGTAATTCTTGTCCAAACTTCCCTACTATTCCAGTGCTAGAACCCATCAGAGCTTGCTTAACCACCTCAAAACTTGCAAAGATTTTCCCTTGATTGTATTTGTATCCAATCCTTTGGAACTTCCTCTCCTTAAACTTAACCTTAGAGCTGCTCTTGGACTGAATTCTTTCCCTCCTTTGGTTCGACAAGTGAGGTGACTCAGCAACTTTGCTTAGCAACACAATTTCTATGCTAAACTTTTCCCTTCTACGATTAACAGTAGGCCCAAATTTCCCTTGGTCAGGGGGCCTATTGTTAGTGTTCTTAGATGCATAAACATCAACTTTACTAATTTGTGTCTGCATTGGGATCAATCATGCACATTTCTTAGTTGAACAGCCTGATCTGCAGTAGTATCTACCAGCTGGTTCACTGAATCTGGTTGCATTGAAACAAAATCATCCTGATTACTATCTAAACTTGCAACACGGCTGGTAACCCTTTTCATTCTCCTTACCTTCTTCAACATCTTGTTGATCCAAGAATATGCTCCCAGTATACCAATTGACCACAACACCATCTTAAGCTGCCTCAGTCTCAAATTCTGGAGCATGAAGAGCTTGTCAAAAACCATCTTATTAGACTTGTGAAGAAGAAAATCAGGAGGCCTTCCGTTGTAGACCCAAATTGGCTTTTCTTTTGCACTTAATCTCTTGCTTGAATAACACTTCTTGTGATTTAAGTGCACTACCAATTTGATCTGTACTCCTTTCTACAATATGAACTTCAAGCACAACTTCCTAATGCTCATGACTTCAACGTACACTTGTAATTCATTGGCTGCAACATTTAATGGCTCTAACACTTGCAATAGCTCACTTTCATTCTGAATTGGTGCTACCATTGCAGGGTTGAGCTTCTGAAACTTCTGAAATTTAGCCCTACAAAGCTTATTATGAGACTCAAAGCATGGTGTGATTTTAACTTATTGCTTTATAGATGTAGCACCAATTTCCTATCGAATCCAACTCTATCAGTTGAGTTCTGCTCCTTCCTCTGCTGCATTTGCTTAAGTTTCCCTTGATTGCTCATAGCTTGGACTTGCAAATTCTCCAGCTGAACAGGTTGATCTGCAGCAATAACTAACCAGCCCTTAACAGAATTTAAATGTACTGCAGCCACAACATTCTGATGTGCTGATTTTGCTACTTTAGTTTGCATATTCAAGCTAACTTCAACCCCACCAGATGTATGCAGCTCACATTTCTGGTGTGATTGTTGATTAGGTTCTAATTCCCTATCAAACTCCTCCTTCCTTGGATCAAAAGACCTTGGGTTCACTTGATTTGTTTCCTTTCCAAGTAGTTGTGCGCTCTTGACATGAAATTCCAAATCATTAACACTTGCCTGAACATATTTCTCAACCTCGAGCCTTTTAATCTGCTGCAAATCAATCTTTGTTGCATCATTTTCACCACCCTCTATTACATCATTTACTTGTAGTGATGAAGGATCAAACACAAGTTGTTCTGTTGCAACATCAACCACTGTTGCTTCCTTAACCTCGTCATGACATTTCAGGACAAGTTGTTGCTATACCAATTCAACTTGATCTAATGAATGCAAAGTTGCCTTATTCATATGATGTGCTGCACTACCAGTTCCTTTGTGCTCAATTTCTTACTTCATTCTCTTGAAGTAGTTAATGTCCAAATATGTTTCTCCCATGTAATAAGTTCAAAGCTGAGTCGGCACTCCTTCTCGTATAATAGCTAATATGAGTCGTAACCTCAATGATGCAAGATGATACCACCTCAATACTTTCAATAGGACCATACGGCCAAAACACTTGATAGAGAGTATCCTTGTCTATATGGTAAAGCGGCTTCAAGACTTTCACTAATAGTCTAGCATCATTAGAAGATTTATCTTGAACCGAAACTGAATCAAGCTATTTCGGCATGTCGTATTGTAACATTTTGACACAACCTTTGATTCAAGGTGACTTTTAACAATTTTAGGTCCTGCTTCAACCAACGGAATGCCAAATTTGAACACAATTCAGCTAAACTCATGGCAACAACAGCTAGAATGAAGTACCGAACTCGACTCCAAGTCAATGGTTAACAAAAGCAATTTCCAGCTTACAAGAACAAAAGAATAGCAATACTATCAAGAATTTGATGTTTTGAACCATAGTTCACTTGTAATTTCAGCAATACCAATAGATTCAGCAAACAACCCGCAGCATAACAAGGTTTTTTGAACTAAATTCACGATCGACCAAACCTGACAATCAGAATCAGCTACCGTTGTAGCAATGTCGGAGAATCTGGGCAGTTTACACGAAATCTTGATCCAACACAAGTCAGAGCAGCAATATCAAGCTTTAGATGTAGCACGAACTGAAATTCCAGCTGCATAAGCACAATTCTTGATCAAACACCATCAGAACAGAACCTGATCTACATGATCTGAATTGAGCTTCATCAAGTTGATCCAGTAGCAATAATTGAGCTTTGATCAGTTAAAACTGAGCTAAATTCAGCACCAACACTTTTTTTTTTTGGTTGATTATTTGCTACAAGCACCAAAACTCAACACAATACAAACTCAATTTAGTTGAAATAGATTCAATTAAATCAAATACAAAGCATCTAAAGTCCTTGCGCAGTAACAACAAATTAGTTTTGAATTTTTCAGGTTTAAGAGCTTGATAATCAAGGCTTTGATACAAATTGTCATGATCGAGATCAAACTCGAGTCATGACCTGGGATAGGATAGAGTTTAGGTGAGACAAGAAGGGAAAGATATAAGAATTATAGAAGAAATTGAGATAAGAGAAGAAGACTAAGTTTGATTTTCATTGGATAATCCTCATTACAAGCTAAGTACCCTATTTATACTACATCCAGAATATGAACCATACCTTGCTTGTAAACATCTTCACTTGACTTATACAAGTGAACTAAGGAGGACTAATTGACTAATTGGCTAATTTCCCATAAATGCAGTACTAATTAGACTAATACCAAGAACTTAAACTACTTTATTACAATCAATGACTTCTTAGTGCTTAAATCTAATCCTGGTCATGACATTTTAACAGCCTTCCCCTAGAATTGTTTGCCTAAACCTAATGCAAATAGCATACACTGCACTCTATCTAACATGGTCCTATTGACTTCTTTAGCGACCCCATTTTGTTGTGGCGTTCCACTGACAGTGTTACGACATTTGATACCATTTTTTGAACATAATTCATCAATTTCAGAATTAATATACTCCAGTCCATTATCTGTCCTAAATATCTTGATTTTTCTACCTGTTAGGTTCTCTATCAGATTTTTCCACCTAACCAAAGTTGGGTAACAATCATCTTTATGTTACATCAGAAAAATCCATACTCTTCTAGAATAATCATCGATAATAGATAGAAAATACGACGCTCCACCTAATGTTGTGACCTTAGCTGGTCCCCACAAATCAGAATGTATATAATCTAGTGGCCCATTGATTGTGTGTTTACCTACTTTAAAAGTCAATCTATATTGTTTACCGAAAATGCAGGATTCACAAAATCAAGCTCAAAAATAGAATCCCCACACATTGTTCCACGTTTTGACAGCTCACACAACCCACATTCAGATACATGTCCTAAATGTCTATGCCACAGATCCGTAGGATCTGCTTTAACTACGGTATGTGACTTAACCGAGACTATCCTACCCTTCAACAATTAAAGACCATTTCTTAGTTCCCCTTTTAGGACAATTAAGGACCCATTCATGATCCCAAGTTCTGAATCCATGGCCCTAAAAAACGTTTCCTTAAGGTCCAACTAACCTAAGGAGATGAGGTTTCTATGTAGGTAAAAAACATGTCTAACATCTCCTAGGATATACACCCTGCCGTTATTTAAATGAAATTTAACAAACCCTATTCCTGTTATTTTATAGCCCCTATTATCTCCTAACAGTACCCAACCCCGTTCATAGGTTTGTAATCAATAAAGTTTGCTCTAGTAGATGTCATATGAAAACTACATCTAAAGTCTAACACCCATTCATGTTGTAATTCATCAGATTTGAGAGATAAGGCATTAGCATAATTAAATTTCTCACATACAACATCAGCATGATCAGATTTCTCACATACCACATTCATATCAGATAAATCGCATGGAACATATAACACTTCAGCATGATCTGACTGAAAAGAAACCATATTATCTGTTGACCTTGATGGTCAATTCTTATCTAAACAGTTTCTTTTCATATGATTGTACTTATTGTGTTCATAACATTTCACTTTCGAAAGATCCTTTCTACCCCTAGACTGAGAACGATGTCTACTCGTAGATCTCCTCCTGTTATTGTTATTGTCCCTATTGTTAGTTCTTCCTCTCATTGATAATCCCTCACCGTACTGTTAGAGCGCATTTGTTTTCCCTCTCTTTTTAGTTCTAAAATCTTACTTCTAAGGGCCTGTGTTACATCACTCAAGCAAATCTTTTGCCTCGAATACCTAAGAGTATCTTTAAATGCACTAAGATACTTAGGTAAGGCACATAGTAATATGATAACTTGAATTTCATCCTTCATTGTCACACTAACATTTTTCAGGGCCTGTAAGATTTAGTTAAAGTGATCTAGAGAATCATCTAAAGGCTTATTTTCTTCCATCCTAAATGTGAAGAACTTTTCCTTGTATAAGATCCTATTAGATAGTGATTTAATTTTATAAATCTCCTCTAGCTTAGTCCAAATCTTAGCAACGGTATTTTAAGAGGAAACAAGAGGAAGAACATTATTATCTAAACACATAACGAGAGTACCATAAGCACATTGCTCCATGTCTACCTTATCCTTCTCAGACGGATGAGAAGGTTGTTCTTCTAGTGGCAATAGAGCATATCCCATGCCTTAGGATATGAGAAGCTCTCTAGTCTCGATCTTCTAAAGAGAATAGTCATTTTTCCCCTCAAAATGCTCAATCTCGAATTTTGCAGCCATTTTTAAAACTCCTTTTTGTAACCTAAAGCTCTAATACCACTTGTGGAACGAGAACTGATCACTTCAAAGTTCAAAAGCTGATCTAACAACTTTACTAGTTGAAAAACTGATATGAAAAAACGTTAATCTTAAAAGTTTACTTAATAAAGTATTAAGTGTTTAAAGTTACCAAATACATTACTATTATTAGGATCATTGAAAACGTTGATAAAATGCTGCCCTAAATTTGAGATCAAGTTCACAAGCGACAATAGAAGAGACAAAGAAAACGAAATGACAAGAGAACACAGGATTTACGTGGTTCAGCCCTAAATGGCCAACATCCATGGTTCCCCCTATCACTAGAGGGCTCTAGCCCTAAATGGCCAACATCCATGGTTCCCCCTATCACTAGAGAGCTCTACTTTTATTTAATAGTCCGAATCGGTACAAGTACAAGGCACTTTTCATCAAACCTAGGCAATTAATTACAAACCTCTCTTCAAATCAACGAACTGAAACATATGAAATGAAGAACTTAAAGAGAGAAGTGTAAGAATGTTATACCAACTCCAGCTAGGTACTATAATAAAACACCGCTAGAGATCAAGGCGTTCTTGATCTCACTCATGGATCACAACACACTACAACCGGAGGATCGCCATGAAAGCTTGCTTGGAAGCACTGAAGAAACCCTAGGAAACCCCTTGAAATTTCCTTAAGAGTAAACGAGAGAGCAGGAGAGCAAAGAGACTAAAAAATGACTTCACATTTCCTTTTTCAGTAAAAAGAAGGCTTATATACCTAGGGTTCATAATTTATGCCTTGCAAATCCAAGCCGTCCATCTTAACTAAATCAACGACTCAGATTTAATGAAAAAAACACAATTTGGTACCTCTTGCTACTAACGCGTGGCCCATCGTGAGCCACTGGATGCAAAAGATCAACGGCTCATATTTCACCAAACAAACACACTTTTGCTCATCCAATTAACGACACATGTCTTGATCCTTCCCGTCCATTTCAAACAGTAAGAAAGATTCTAGAGGAAGCTTCACAATGTGGAATACAACGGGCAAGCATTAGGGAGAAATGGGCAACAGGATTTTCGGGTCGGGCAGCATAGGTAGGGTAATGGACAGGGCATTTTAGTAATTTAGGTTAAAACCATTTAAACTTGATAACCTTAAATTTGTATATATTTATTTATATCATTTTAATACATTTTTAACCATTTTATTTCTAATTTTTATCACTTTTGCTTATTTTTGCTCGGTTTCGACTATTTTGCTACTTTATTGCAAAAACACCAATTTTGTATTAAATATTGCTAGTTTTATCATTAATATCAATAATTAAAAGCAAGATAAATCAAAAAATTATAAAATAATAACAAAAATTGTACAAAATTACCAAAAACGCCTAACTTACTCCCTATTTCACAAGTTTTGCATCAATTTTTGGCCAAAATTTAAGCTTTTATCCTCATTATTCATCTTTTATGTATTGTGTAATACAATTAAACATTAATTAAAGATATTTTAAGCACTCTTTTACATAAAAAAACCAAAAAAAATCAAAAAATATAAAAAACTCACAAGTTGCAAAGCAACTTGCAGTCTGCTCCAGGAAGGCAATTTGAAGCTCGATTTTTTTTTAATTTTTTCAACTAAATTCACTGAAAAAAAGCTTAAATAAGTTATTTAACATCTTTTTAACATGTTATTTCAGCATTTGGGTGGAAGGTTGCATGAAAACAATGAAGAAAAATGAGGTGAAAATCAGATTGCAGAAAATGTTGGCAGATTGCAGTTTTTCATGAACAACTCGCATTTTTGCAACTAAAGCTCGATTTTTTTAAACCAAATTCATTGTAAAAACATCAAAAAACATCAATATGATGTTTTGAAGCAGAATTTGGGAGGTGGAGTGTAGAAAAAATCAAGAAAAATAGCAAAAATCAGACCTGCAGAATCTGCCTCAGGAAGCACTAATGGAAGCTGATTTTTGAGATTTTTACCAAATTTTTTTATCCCAATCCTACTTTTATAAATAGGGGAGGTTTCAGGGAGTTGAATCATCAATTGTTTATGGAAAAAAAACAAAAACAAATCTAGTGGAATCGGGGTGAGAAGGGGTCGGGTCTGTCCACAGACCTGACCTGTTCTTGCAATTTTTTTTTTTTGTTATTTTTGTTTGTTTTATCATTTTTCTTCATTAGTTCATGTATTTTGATGTTTGTAATGTTAAATATTAAGTTTAACATGAACTAATTTTGTTAATCTAAGGTTACGATGTAGCCTAAGTTGTAAAATACGCTCATTTCTACTTCAAGGTATTCCATGTTTATGTTATTGAGCTGTTGAAGTGTTTATCATTGTTCTTCATAAGTTTTAAATACTTGATCACCATTCAAGGCCTATAATGATTCATAATGAGACCGAAAGGAGATTTTTGATGAGGGCTGAGGTGATAAGCACCACAAATTGGGCGAATGCTCGAGAGAGATTAACGCGATTTGTATGGTTTTTAAAAGAAAATCATAGAGCTTTTATAACTCTTTTCTTATTTAAATTCATGCACGAAAGTGATGGGTTAATATGTTAAAGAGTAAGCTAAATGTTGCTCGAGAGAGAATGTTTAGTAAACTAGAATTTTTAAACCATCAACACACAGTAACAACTTGAATATCGAGAATAGAAAAGGCATATTGATGCAACTAAGGTGAAATCGGATGCCTTAGACTTTATTAATTAATAAAAAAACAATTTAATTCGGCTTATTCTAGTCTAGTTTTAACTTTTATTTTTATTTTATTTTATCTTACTTTATTTAATATCAAAATCCCTAATTTTTTGATTTTTCAAATAGTATTAAAACTGCTAATTTCAGTACTCACGCAGCAATCCTCGTGGGAACGATACTCTACTCACTATGTATTACTTAAAGCGACTAGTGCACTTGTTAGTGAAAAAAAAATACGCATCAAGTTTTTGGCGCCGTTGCCGGGAACTGTTTATAATTGAGTGATATTGATACCACATAGTTTTGATACTAATTTGAAATTGTTAATAATTTGTAAATTTTGTTAAATTTGAAATACAAATTTCTTTTCATTCATTCATTTTATCTGTAAAGATAATTCTTTAAAAAAAAATTATTAAATAAAAAAATTCGTATATAAAAAAAAATAATTATTTTGTTTGTTTATATAATTTGAAATTGTTAATAGATTGTAAATTTTGTTAAAAATTTGAAAAATTAATCTTCATTCATTAATTTATTTTATTAATTTATTTTATATTATCGTATTTTTAAGTTTTCAGATTAATTTTAAGTTAATCTTAACTTTTTAATCCATCTAGATAAATTAGATTCACCCAGAAAGTCGAGCGAACGACTATAAACTAAGCGTTTCTTGGGAGGCAACCCAAGTGTTTTTGTTTTTATTTATCTAGTTTTATTTTCCTTTCATTATTTTTATTTTGTCTCGTGTTTCTTTATATATTTTTGTTTAAACAGGTATTTCACAAGAAGTTTGGCGTTGACACGATGTCCGCATGAACCATCAAAGAGCAATCCTCAAACCGGGGAAGTATCTCTCTCCCACCTGTTCTTTATTATTTTTAACATTAAAAACAATGTCAATTTTTAAGTTTGAGGGTGGATGAAACAAATTTTTTTAACAAAATTGCTTTCAAAATTTTCTCTTTTGTCATTTTTAGAGTCGGCTTAAGTGCCTCCCAGAGTTCGGAGCCTTTGTATGGGGATGTAAATAGAGTCGGCCAACAAAAAAAATTTTTACGCTTTAAGTTTTACTGAATAATAATACAATAACAACAATATATTAAAAAAATATCCCCTTGTATTTTGAAAACTTATCATCATGCTTTTTAGACTATTTTTCTACTCTTTCTTAGCTTGTTTATTGTAATTTAATTGGAATAACCTAAGAATCGATTGTTTTTGTGCTTTAATAGTGAAACAAAAATCTAAGGCATTATCTCGATAAAATCATAATATTTGAGTTCACTTGTTAGCATAGCTGTTGACCTTTCTTTCTTATTAAAAGGTATTCAAATTTGAATGGATTACATTAAGGATTATCATCTTATAATGAGCTTTGAAAGGTTAAGCCTGAATCTAAAAGAAAAATATGAAATATATATATTTAAAGAGAGAGTAGATAAAATTATATCTCTAGCACCGCTATCTTGCATAAATAAAGATATGTGCTACCCAATATTGAGGGAATCTCTATGGTGGCTTCTCTTACTTATGGGTCATCGCCCAGGAGTCGGAGCTTGATTTTCACTATAAATAAACTCAGGGGAGTTATAGAGAAGGAATCTCAGTGGTGGCTTCTCTTTCTTATGGGTCATCGCCTAGGAGTCGGAGCTTGATTCTCGCTGAAGATAAACTCATGAGCCGAAAGTTACTTGAGCAAATAAGTTCCTCTGAAAAAAAAAATGTTCAGTTTTGGGCATACTTGATAAGATTTGTTATGAGTGGTATGGATTTTTGTCCTCTATATTATTTGAATGTCCTGAAATTTGAATGAACGGATAAACTTAATTTACTATCCTAACTTCTGAATCTCACCTACCTAGGTGATTGGCAGGTTTTTCTTAGAAAAGACGATTTTTCCTTTAGAGCCTTAAACATTGATTTTCGGTTATTCATTTCTGAATTAGAGTGTGCTTGCTTTAAACAGTAGAAAAATTCGCGAAAAACATGGGATATGGTGCTGAAATATTCAGTCTTGTTCAGGGACGAGCAAGATTTAAGTTTGGGGGAATTTTGATAACCTTAAATTTGTATATATTTATTTATATCATTTTAATACATTGTTAACCATTTTACTTATAATTTTTATCACTTTTGCTCGTTTTTACTCAGTTTCGACTATTTTGCTATTTTAATGCAAAAACACCAATTTTGTATTAAATCTTGCTAGTTTTATCATTAATATCAATAATTAAAAGTAAGATAAATCTAAAAATTGTAAAATAATAGCAAAAACTGTACAAAATTACCAAAAACACCTAACTTACACTCTATTTCACAAGTTTTACATCAATTTTTAGCTAAAATTTAAGCTTTTATCCTCATTATTCATCTTTTTTGTATTGTATAATACAATTAAACATTACTTAAAGATATTTTAAGCACTCTTTTACATAAAAAAACCAGAAAAAATCAAAAAATATAAAAAATTCACAAGTTGCAAAGCAACTTGCAGCCTGCTCCAGGAAGGCATTTTGAAGCTCGATGTTTTTGAATTTTTTCAACTAAATTCACTGAACCAAAGCTTAAATAAGTTATTTAACATCTTTTTAACATGTTATTGCAGAATTTGGGCGGAGGATTTCATGAAACAATGAAGAAAAACGAGCTGAAAATCAGATTTCAGAAAATGTTGACAGATTGCAGTTTTTCATGAACAACTTGCATTTTTGCAATTAAAACTCGATTTTTTTTAACCAAATTCATTGGAAAAACATCACACAACATTAATATGATATTTTGGAGCAGAATGTGAGCAGTGGAGTGTTGAAAAAATAAAGAAAAATAGCAAAAATCAGACCTGCAGAATCTGCCTCAGGAAGCACCAATGGGAGCTAATTTTTGAGATTTTTACCAAATTTTTTTATCCCAGTCCCACTTGTATAAGGGAAGGTCGCAAAGATTTGAATCATCAAGGTCTTAGGAAAAAAACACAAAAAAATCGAGTGAAATAGGGGTGAGAATGGGTCGGGTTTGTGCACAGACCTAACCTGTTCTTGAAATTTTTTTTTTTTTTTTTTTGTTATTTTTGTTTGTTTTATCATTTTTCTTCATTAGTTCATGTATTTTGATGTTTTTAATGTTAAATATTAAGTTGGACATGAACTAATTTTGTTAATCTAAGGCTACGATGTAGCCTAAGTTGTAAAATACGCTCATTTCTAATTCAAGGTATTCAATGTTTATGTTATTGCGCTGTTGAAGTGTTTATCATTGTTGTTCATGAGTTTTAAATGTTTGATCACCATTTAAGGCCTATAATGATTCATAATGAGTGCTGAGGTGATAAGCACCAGAAATTGGGCGAATGCCCGAGAGAGATTAACGCGATTTGTGTGGTTTTCAAAAGAAAATCATAGAGCTTTTATAACTCTTTTCTTATTTAAATTCATGTACGAAAGTGATGGGTTAATATATTAAAGAGTACGCTAAATGTTGCTCGAGATAGAATGTTTATTAAACTAGGATTTTTAAACTATCAACACACAGTAACAACTTGAATATCGAGAATAGAAAAGGCGTATTGATGCAACTAAGGTGAAATTGGATGCCTTAGACTTTATTAATTAATAAAAAAAAACAATTTAATTTGGCTTATTCTAGTCTAGTTTTAATTTTTATTTTTATTTTATTTTATCTTACTTTATTTAATATCAAAATCTCCAATTTTTCGATTTTTTAAATAGTATTAAAACTACTAATTTCAGTACTCACTCAACAATCTTTGTGGGAACGATACTCTGCTCACTATGTATTACTTGAAGCGACTAGTGCACTTGCTAGTAAAAAAAATACGCATGAAAACTTTACAATTTATTTACCAAAATGCCATTGTAAAAATCTGATATTTTTACTAAGTTCAAAACACTGCATTTTAAACATTTCACTTAAAACGACACATTTTGATTCCAAACTGATTAACTAATAACTTAGGTTATTCTAGCCTTGTTTTTGGATATTGTTTAGACTATACAGAAACCAAATAACAACATAGTAGATATCATGAAGTCTGGGGTCAAAGTTAAGATCAAAATGGGTTTTACACCTTTAACCTAAAATTCCCAAATTGCCCCTGCCTTGCCTGCTGCCTGAGCTGCCCATCCTGATTTTCTCGCTGCCTTATACCAACTGTCGAACAGCTGTCCTTAAAAGCTTCCTCGGGAAACTTTGTAGCCATTTGAAATCCTTTTTTTATCATGCCACGTGTCTGCATCTGGGAGCCCCAATTTGTGTTTGTTTGGTGAAGGGTGGGCCGTTGATCTGACATTAAAAAATGGCTTGGATTTGTCCATGCTTGGTTACACACTGATAGGGAAAAGGCAACATAAAAGGTAGGGAAATGTGATGGTACTGTTTACCTTCGTCATTTTTCACCCAAAATTTTCAGAGCAACTTCTCCTAGGGTTTTCTTGTGTGAGTCTCCCCTTGTCTCCTAAGCTCCGGTGTGGTGTTAACCATGGCGGTTAATCCAAGCTCTCCTTATAAGATCATCAATGGCAATTTCTAATACAAGTCATGTATAACTTCTTACTCTTTCTATAGGTTTCATTCCTAGAAGCTTTGAAGGAAAGTGTACATAATTTGTAGTCTATGTTGAGAAATGGCTTGTAATTTGTAATTAGTAAAGCAATTTTGGTCTGTAATGATAATAGTAGGCTTCTTTAATGATAGAGGGGATCGTGGATGTAGGTCATTTAGGGCTGAACCAGGTAAATTTCATATTGTTCTTTCATTTTTTGTTTGGTTTGTTTCTTCTATCGTCATTTGTAACTCAAGATCAAACTTAGGCTAGAGATACGTTAATAACGGTTTTCCACGATCTAAAAAACCTAACAAGTGATATCAAAGCTACTAGTTAGGAAAAGTTCTTGAAAAATGTCGGCTAAGTTTGAGATTGAGAAATTGGACGGGAAGAGCGATTTTGCTTGATGGAAGATCAAGACCAAGGCACTCTTGACGTCCCAAGGTGTGGGAGTCGCACTACTGCCTCCTGACTAGCAACCTTCTCAACTGACTGAGAAGGATAAGGTAGATATTGAGCACAGTGCTTATGGTTCTTTTGCTATGTGCATTGATAATAATGTTTTGTCTCTTATTTCTGCTGAGACTACTATGGCACAAATATGGGAAAAACCTAGAGGAGATCTATAAGACATAATCCCTATCTAATAGAATCCTATACATGGAAAAGTTCTTTACATATAGGATGGATGAGAACAAACCTCTGGATGACTCTTTAGATGAATTCAAGAGGATAAAAATGTGAATGTAACCCTAGAGGATAAGGTCTAGGCTGTGATACTGTTATGTGCCCTACCTAAATATTTGAGAGCCTCTAAGGACACACTTAGGTACGAAAGACAGAAAATAAGCCTAGCAGAGGGTACTCAGGCCCTTAGGAGTAAAATACTTGAATTTAAAAGAGAAGGGAAGTACCATAATCATAACAGTAGTGGTGAAGGCTTAAATGTGAGAGGTAGAACTAATAATAGGGAAAGCGTGTTAGAAATAGTGTCCTAAAGTCCAAATTTATTCTATTAATATTATTTTTTCAAAGAATAAAATTGAAGTTCTAGTTGTTTCCCTATTAAACTTGTGTAAGCGAGCATTTGTAAGGCATGTGTTTTTCTTTTTGGAAACATCCATGAGATGGGTGTAATCCTCAGATTATAATTTACTTATTGTTCTAAGTGTTTTATGAGATTAGCCCGTAGATAGACTTGAACCAAATGGTATGGATTGTTTGAAAGATTCATAGTCGAAGACAAGTTTGGACCACGTATATACCAAGACTATAACGTGACACTTTAGATAACTTGTCTTGGTCATGTGGATGGTGATCCAAAAGTGTTATGTTGGTGTGTTTAATAAAATTGACACACTGAGTTGGATCATGTGAGTTTCTTATTTCTAGACTACTATTAGAGATGAGTGATTCATGTTGTACTGTTTGAACGACAACTCTAAATCTTGAGAGTATTCTGGACTTGTGTATGGAGCGTTAGTTATTTTGGTGTACTATAAGTAAGGTCTAAACACATGACTAAAATCCCACGCACACTGGGTAGCAACGTAAAGTGCGACAAGGATCAAGTACTCAATAGAGAATCTACAGCCTCTTATGATATACAGATGTCCCCATAGTTGATTCGCAAATATTTGAATAGTTCGAAATCTTTAGCCAAAGTATTCCAAGTGTTTGACATTTGGAATTTATACAATAAATACGTTCAAGTATAAATGAATTATTCAAGGAAGAGTGAGCCGGTAACTAATGGAGAACCTATAAGAAGGATAATGGTAGTATTTATATTTATTCTTCATCATGGACATCTATGGCGGGGTTGTTGTCATCAATACAGTCTATTAGGGAGATATCTAATAAACGATTTAACTCTGGAATGCAGTGACATTTGTTTAGTGAAATTAAGTCTGATTAAATGGTGATTATATTATTTCATAGGATGATTAATTTAACCAATTTGGAGCTAGATTTAAATTGTTCCCGAGGTATTTGCGCACGCCTCTGTATTTATTGCCATCGAAAAAATATTAAAGAATTCGTGAGACGAATTAATTTATTCAAGAGATGAGTAAATTTAATTTTGCCAAACATATTCATGAGATGAATAAAGGTGAAAATTATAAAACACAATATTTTTTTGAAAAATTAAAAATCATAAGATGAAATTTTACATGTGGGAAACAAAGCAAAAACAACACAACCCAGTGGCGATTTGTGTATTCGAGGATGGGCCAACCAGTGCGCGACTAATGGGAAATCCGCATGCATCCATATTGGCCATTCAGGGCTCGACATGTGGCACGTAATTACAGGCCATGAATGAGGCTTTGAATGTGTACGAAACGCATCGTTTTGGCTCGTGATTGTGTAAAACGCTACGTTTTGCATCGCTTATTTGCATCTCACATCGAAAATTAATTGGATTTTCGCTCGGTACATTCCTATAAATAGAGGTATCTATTCCAGAGGTTTGGCATTCAATAGAAAGAAATTATCTTAGGCTTCTGGAATTATTTTGGAGACCTAATTGGAGAGAAAAAATTTTCGTTGAATTTTTTTCTTTCCACAGTTTAATATTTTTTGGAGCCCACCCTCTAGGCAGCTCGAGGTCATTGTGTAGAAGATCATGGGGTCTCGATTTTTGGTTTTCTTTAGAAGGTTATTTTCTTTCTGGTATTCTTACATTGGAGCAATTCCAAGTACGTTTTCTTTCCTTCTCTTTTAGTTTTTGCTTTTCTATTTATTTACAATATTTGTTATTATACCTGTTTAAATTCATGTATTGTTATGCATATCTTAGAGTAGAGGATTTGTAGATCTAAATTATGAATTTAGATATGTAGATTTAAATTATGAATTTAAATTAGCAGATTTAAAATTAGGAATTTAATATCAATCATAGGTTTAGGGTTATGAATTCTAAACCTCTTCCACTACATAAACTTTATAAAATTATGGAGAATTTTTTAAATTTGTCCCAACAACGGGCATTAGAGCAAAAGAATTTATTAAGGTATGCATATATTTTGAGATAATCTAAATGATAAATTAGTTTTATTTTAAATAAAAGTTACTTTAAATTATTTTAGGATAAGATTCTAAAATAGACTACGAAATAACTAAGTTAATATTATTTTAAACATAAAAAATAGTTTTACTTGTTAATTTAATTTTAGAATAAGATTCTAGATAGTTTAAGCTCATTTAATTTTTGGAATGAGATTCTGAAAATATATGATGACATCATCTAAATTTTAGTATTGTTTTAAATAAAAAAAATTTTATATCAATTTATTTAATTTTAGAATGGGATTCTAAAGAATAGGTTATGTGGTAATCTATAGTACCCTTTTTTTTAAAAGTAAAATTAATTAATTAATTTTATTAAATAAATTTTGAATGAGATTCTAAAGCAAGATTATGAGATAATCCATGTTGTAAATGGAAGTTAATTAAAAATTACTAGTTTTAAAAATCAAGTGGGAGCGAGGTTTCAGTTGTTGTAACCTCACGGTCTCCATTACTGGTCTAGCAGTATAGTAGATCGATAGAACTCCCTACAGAGGATGTCAGTTTGCAGATTACAGGGTTAGACTTCTATTGGGATAAACCAAAGTGCAAAGAAGTGATGCGACCACGTTGCCGTGGAATATTACACGTATTTATATGGAGGTTTAGGTAATGATTTATACTTGACTAGCGTGATGCATTAGCCTTCCTGAGGAGCTCTATTGTGTTATGTTAGAGACCAAGGTAAAGTGGTGAGTTAATCATGTTTAGTAAGAGTTACAAGAAAACATGATAATTGAGAATAGTTCTCACCCGAACTAATTTCATGCTACCCTGCTGCCGGGGAGTAAAGAGTGGTGTGTTTGGGTCATGATTGTATGTATGATAATACAATTTGGTGGATATCTAACTTATTGTGTATGCTCGAGTAAAAGAATAGATATCACTGCATTATACATGAGTCTTGCTAGATAGTTATATGAATGTTTGTGTTTATAGTATTTTGAAATGGATACGAGATTACTAATGCATAATGAACTCATTGGACAAAATTACTGTGCCTAGAAAAATCAAGTTGGACTCAGTTATTACTCACAGGGGACCTATTGGAAAGAAAGGAAAGGGAAGGTTGCTAGTGTAGCAATGAATTCATTGCTCTAAGTAGTTAGCTTCTGTTTTCATAAAAACTACTAAGCCATCTGGTGAAGATATGGTGATATCTCACTTAGTTGAGCCATGCACAGTTGAGAGTATACCAGGTTCCTGGTGTGTGGACTCAGGTTCAACTAATGATGTCCGTAATATGTTACAGGGGTTCAGGCTAACCAAAAGGCTGCATGATGGGAAGCTTTACCTAATGGTCAGACATTGTACAAGAGTAGTGGTTTTAAGTGTAGGAGATGTTAGCTTAGTGCTAGAGTTTTTTGTTTTAAAAGATTGTTTATTTGTAGCTACTCTGCACAATAATTTAATTTTTGTATCTCATTTTATAAATAATTGTAATTCAGTTGATTTTGATTATGAACCTTTTAATACAAGAAATAAATTTGCTAAAAATACATGTATAAATGGTTTATTCATGTTGTTTATTGATCAGAAATCTCATATTTCTTTAAAAGAATCTAACACAAGCTCACTTGTTCGATTGCCTAAAAGAAAAACACCATAAAAGGGATAATGCCTACACATGGCACCAATATTTAGGTCACACTAATTTGAACAGAATCCAAAGACTGATGAAAGATGGAGTGATAGAGGCTTTAGACTTAAGGTCGTTACCAGTTTGCGAATTCTACATAGAGTGAAAGATGACCTAGCCTGTCTTTAAGAGTAAAAGCAACAAGGTTGATGACTGGCTTGAGCTAGTTCACACATATGTATGTCGACCAATGAATGTTTAAGCAAGTGGTGGGTATGAGTACTACATCACATTTACCAATGATTACTCAAGGAATCGATATGTTTACCTAACGAGACCTTAGTCGGACTCTTTTGAAAAGTTCAAAGAGTACAAAGCTAAAGTTGAAAAGCAATTAGGTATACAAGTTAAGTCACTTCGATCAGATCGAGCTTGTAAGTAAGTTTCTAGATTTCCTAATTGCAAATAGGATTAGATCTCGGCTTTCTGTTCCGGGTACACTATAGTAGAATAGTGCTACAGAAAGAAGGAATAGGACATCGTTAGAGATGGTAAGGTCCATGATGTGTCATGCTGCTTTACCAATCTCTTCTTAAGGTTATCATAAAGGAACAAGAGTGGTCTTCTCTACAGTCTTTCTCGTCAAAAGGGTTTTTGTAAGTATGCGAAATTTTAAAGGATGATTTTGTAGTAGATTACAAAAGCAAAAATAGAATAGTGTTAGAAGAGTTAAAAGAAAATGATACTAATTCTGAACAGTTAAACACAACTTGGCATACAGTGGATGCATGAAATGCACCTACTATTAGGATTGAGAATGTTCTAAGTACACGACGGCCTAGGTGTAGTGGGAGGATTGTCAGGGCACCTGACAGGTTCTTGGCGGGAGCCTTAATGGTTGACCATGACATTGAATTTGATCCTCTCAACTACAATAAGCCCGTTAAAGACAAGGATGTTGACCAATAGGTCTTAGCAATGAAATTTGAGTGAGGATTTATGCATTTTAATCAGATCTGGAATCTGGTAGAGGCCCCTATTGGCATTAAGCCCATTGGATGTGAATGAGTCTACAAGAGAAAAAGAGGAGTGGATGGAAAGGTAGAGACCTTCAAGGCAAGATTGGTTGCTTAGGGTTTTACCCAAAAGGAAGGAATTCATTATGATGAGACTTTCTTACCAGTTGCCATGTTAAAGTCCATAAGGATACACCTATCCATTACAGCTCATTATGAGATTTGGCAAATAGAAGTCAAAACAGCCTTTTTAAATGGTCGTCTTAAAGAAGACACCTACATGGTGCAACCAGATGGTTTCATTGGCAAAAATCAGTAGCATATGGTATGCAAATTGAAGAAGTCCATGTATGGATTGAAGCAAGCATCATGCTCATCGAATATTAAATTCAATGAAGCGATTAAGTCTTATGATTTTGAGCAATTGGTTGATGAACCATCCATGTACAAACGATATTAAGAGAAAGTAATGACTTTCTTAGTATTGTATGTCGACGATATACTACTCATTAGGAGCAACATAGGGGTGTTATCAGCTGTAAAGATTTGGTGAGCTAGTTCCTATTGGCTATATGAATTCAGACTTCCAGTCAGATAAAGATGCCAGACGTTCGACGTCTGGACATGTCTTGACCCTTGGATTAGGAGCTATTAGTGGGAGGAACGTCAAGCAGGATTTCATTGCTGATTGCACCATAGCGGCTGAAGGCCCAAAAAGCAACCTAAGAAGGAGGTGAATTAGGTTCTCTCCTGATAAATGAAAATTTAAACTTTAAGAACCAAAAAATCAATTAATAGTTGAATCAATGAATATGAAATGCAGAAATTAAAGCCAACAAAAATAATGCACAGAGATTTTTATAGCGGTTCACTTCCAACCCAGAAGCTAGTCTACTCCTCAAGTGACTACTCTTAGTCACTTGAGCCTTTTAACTAAGCTTGATGATTCTTTTTAAAAACAGGCTTACGATCCAACCTTTACAACTGGTCTTTTTATACGTAGGCTAAAGAACAACCTTTTTACAGTGAAGTAAATTTAAGTATTGAAAGAATTAAAGAACTCAACTTCTTCACTCTTTCAAGAGTGAATTGACACTTGATCAAGTTTAGTCAAAGCTAAGGATATGCTAATTAAGCTCAATGATTAACAATAAAGAAAACTAGTGATGCTCAAGAAAACTTTAAACAAGAATTCGAAAACAAACCGTTAAAGCGCAAGAGTAAGAGCCCTTTTTGAGGGATTTCTTAGAGAGTGTTGAAAGTATTGTTTCTTGATTTATAACCAAAGCATTTAACCTCTATATATAGGCCAAGAAAGGCCTAGGAGCCATTGGGAGAATTTCAAAAGAAATTGGAAAGAAATCGGTCCAAAATGTAGCCATTATAACCTGTCGGGGGATGTGTGTCGACACCCAACCTCTATGTGTCGATAGATGAAAGGTCCGGAGGGCAACTACATGTTTGTGTGTCGACACATGCTTTCTGTGTGTCGGCACTCACTATACCTGGGTGGATTTTGATGTTTTTGACCATTTAGCTTGATTGCTGGGATAATTTTACCATATTAGCTAAGTTGATTGATTGATTAATTGATTGCCATGTTAGCTTAAATTTTTGAATTAATTTCCTACTTTGCTTTGATTATAAAGATAATTGATTGCATAAATCAAGCTAAATTATCACCCATTTAAATATCTTGTTTGATTTGATCATGCTTTTCAAAAATACCAATCTTGAAAAATATTTTCATGATAATGTAGATTGGCTTAATTTTGACTTGAGTATTTTTCAAATAAAATTTGAAAATCAATTTTCAAAACTATTTCAAAAACATTTTTGAAAGAGCATCACATATCAATATTGAGACTAGGACTCAATTGATATATCCTAATCCTAAGTCCTAGACAATAAAAATGAAAAGCTTTGAGGCGCTTGGACTTGGATCACGTTCTCTTCAATTTAGATGAATCTTCTCTTCAACTTTGATCTCTTTTCCTCTTGAATCATCATCTTAGAAAGCTTCGTATCAATATGATTAACCTTGATTTTTCTAGCTTTCTTATGAGTCACTTAGACGCAAGATTAGAACTATTTAAACACTATGACTCACTAAATGGTTGTCATCATCAAAATTACAATATAAATGGCTTTAGGGCCAGCAATCTCCCCCTTTTGGATGATGACAAATATTTGGTGCTTTTTCATGGAAATGTGAAAGTTGAAGTATAAAATTCACTATAAAAGTATTCACTTACTAGAGCATACACATGACCATGAGCTGATGGAGCAATTTATATCATGATTAAGATTCAAACGCAATTGCTCCCCCTAAGTTGATGCATTTTAGGAATCATACATTCGGTATATTAACATCATCATTATTTTTGATGCAATTTCGTACTAGTAAGTGCACTAGTCGCTTCAAGTAATATAGAGCCAGTAGCGTATCGTTCCCACGAGGATTGCTGAGTGAGTACTGAAATTAGTAGTTTTAATACTATTTAAAAAATCAAAAAATTGGGGATTTTAATATGAAATAAAGTAAGATAAAATAAAATAAAAATAAAAGTTAAAACTGGACTAGAATGAGTCGAATTAAATTTTTTTTTATTAATTAATAAAGTCTAAGGCATCCTATTTCACTTAGTTACATCAATACGCCTTTTCTATTCTCGATATTCAAGTTGTTATTGTATATTGATGGTTGAAAATCCTAATTTACTAAACATTCTCTCTTGAGCAACATTAGAATACTCATTAACATATTAACCCATCACTTTTGTGCATGAATTTAAATAAGAAAAGAGTTATAAAAGCTCTATAATTTTCTTTTAAAAACCACACAAATCGCGTTAATCTCTCTGAAGCATTCGCCCAATTTGTGATGCTTAACACCTCAGCAATCATTATGAATCTCCTTTTGGACTCATTATGAATGATTATAGGCCTTAAATGGGGATCAAGCATTTAAAACTCATAAAAAATAATGATAAACACTTCAACAGCGCAATAATATAAACATTGAATACCTTGAATTAGAAATGAGCGCATTTTACAACTTAGGCTACATTGTAGCCTTAGATTAACAAAATTAGATCATTTTAAACTTAATATTAAACATTATAAACATCAAAATACATGAAATTAAGAATGAAAAATGATAAAACTAACAAAAATAACAAAAAATACCAAAGAACAGGTCAGGGTCTGCTGCACAGACCCAACCTGTTTTCCACCCTTTCTCACTTGATTTTTTTGAGATTTTTGATCTGAAAACTTGATGATTCAACTCCTTGCATCCTCTCTTATTTATAAAAGTAGGATTTCGATACAAAAATTTGGAAAGAATCTCAAAAATCAACTCCCATTTGTGCTTCCTGAGGCAGACTGCAGATCCGGTTTTTTTTACTATTTTTCTTTATTGTTTCAACACTCCACAGCACAAATTTTGAGCCAAAACATCATATTGATGTTTTTTGATGTTTTTACAATGAATTTGGTTTAAAAAAATCGAGTTTTAATTGCCAAAATGCAAGTTGTTCATGAAAAGCTGTGTCTGCCCAGATTCTGCATCAGGAATTCCAGCTCTATTTTCTTCATTTTTTCATGAAATCCTCCATCCAAATGCTGCGATAACATGTTAACAAGATGTTAAATAACTTATTTAAGCTTTGGTTCTGTGAATTTAGTTGAAGAAAATCAACAAAATTGAGGTGCATGTTGCTGCAGCAGGTATTATTTTTTATATTTTTCAATTTTTTTGGTTTTTTATGTAAAAGAATGCTTAAAATATCTTTAAGTAATGTTTAATTATATTTTACAATGCATAAAAGATGAAAAATGAAGTTAAAGCTGAAATTGATGCAAAACTTGTGAAATAGGGTGTAAGTTAGGTGTTCTTGGTAGTTTTGTACAATTTTTGTTATTATTTTACAATTTTTTGTTTTATCTTGCTTTTACTTATTGATATTACTAATAAAACTAGCAAGATTTAGTACAAAAATGGTGTTTTTGCAAGAAAATGGGTGAAATAGTTAAAATCGAGCAAAAACGAGCAAAAGTGATAAAAATTAGAAATAAAATGGTTAAAAATGTATTAAAATGATATATATAAGTATATACTAATTTAAGGTTATCAAAATACCTCCAAACTTAAATCTTGCTTGTCCCTGAGCAAGACTGAATACTTCAACACCATATCTCATGTTTTTCAAGAATTTTTCAACTGTTTAAAGTAAGCGCACTCTAATTTAGAAATGAATAACCGAAAATCAATTATTTAAGGCTTTATAGGCAAAATCATCTTTTCTAAGGAAAAACCTGTCAACCACCTAAGTAGCTGAGATTCAGAAGTTAGGATAGCAAATTAAGTTTATCCGTTCTTTTAATGTCAAGACATTCAAACAGTATAGAGGACAAAAATTCATACCACTCATAACAAATCTTATTAAGTATGCCCAAAACTAATTATTTTTGTGCCATTTTTTTTCCTTTTTTTTTCAGATGAACTTATTTGCTCAAGTCACTTTCGGCTCATGAGTTTATCTTCAGCGAGAATCAAGCTCCGACTCCTGGGCGATGACCCATAAGTAAGAGAAGCCACCACTGAGATGCCCCCAATATTACTGAATGAGTATATCATCAGCGAGAATCAAGCTCCGACTCCTAGGCGACGACCCATAAGTAAGAGAAGCCACCACTGACATTCCTTCTTTATGACTCCGCTGAGTTTATCTACAGCGAGAATCAAGCTCTGATTCCTGGGCGATGACCCATGAGTAAGAGAAGCCACCACTGAGACGCTCTCAATATTGGGTAGCACATATCTTTATTTATGCGAGATAGTGGTGCTAGAGATACAATTTTATCTATTCCTTATATATATATATATATATTTCATATTTTTCTTTTAGATTCAGGCATAACTCTTCAAAGCTCATTATAAGATGATAACCCTTAATGCAATTCATTCAAATTTGAATATCTTTTAATAAGAAAGAAAGGTAAAACAGCTATGCTAACTAATGAACTCAAATACCCTGATTTTATCAAGATAATGCCTTAGATTAGATTTTGTTTCACTATTAAAGCACAAAAACAATTGATTCTTAGGTTATTCCAATTAAATTACAGTAAACGAGCTAAGAAAGAGTAGCAAAATAGCCTAAAAAGCATGATGATAAGTTTTCAAAATACAAGGGAATTTTTTTTTAAATATATTGATATTATTATATTATTATTATTCAAAATGCAATAAAATTTAAAGCATAGAAAATCTTTTTGTTGGCCGACCCTATTTAAATCCCCATACAAAGGCTCCGAGCTCTGGGAGGCACTTAAGCCGACTCCAAAACAGACAGTAACAGACAACTTCATCAAAATGTTTTTTAAAAAAATTCATTAAAATTTTAAAATTTGACTCTCCCACCCCCAAACTTAAAAATTAACATTGTTTTTAATGTTAAAAGGAATATAAAGAACAAGTGGGAGAGAGGTACTTCCCTAGTTTGAGGATTGCTCTTTGATGGTGCATGTGGACATCATGCTACCCCCAAACTTATTGTGAAATATCTGTTTAAACAAAAAAAAAATATGAGACAAAATAAAAATAATAAAAGGAAAATAAAATTAGATAAATAAAGATATAAACACCTGGGTTGCCTCCTAAGAAGCGCTTAGTTTATAGTCGTTAGCTCGACTTTTTCGGTGGATCTATCCCACATCCTGAAGAAGAATAGAGTTTCCACTATCCATCCATAATGACCATTTTCTACCATGCAGCTTTCTTATTCTCTTCTTTACACGACCTCCCCCATCTCTCTAATCTTGGGCTCCTTGAGCTTGATCTGCCACAGCTTGAATTTCCTTTTATGGTTTCTTCTATTATTTTTTTCTGAGGCTTCCATGGTTCCGAAAATTTTTGACCATGTTAGATATGCTCTACATTTTATTTGAATCGCTGGTGGTGGTGGGTGAATAAAGATAGGGTTGGTCATTGGTGGTTCAGAGTTGACTAAGAGAATTATGTTACATTAAGGTGGCTTTTCTAATTTGTCTTCGTCTCTCAATGTTGTGGCGTTAGTTAGGTCCCCTAGGTCAGTGATGGTATTGCTAGGCAGGAATTCTTCAACTCTCTCAGAATGTTCCTCTATTGTGATTCCTACTTGTGGCTCAGGATTTTGGACGGAGGCTCTTTGTTTCTTTAAGTCACTCACGGTTTATATAAATTCCCTATATGTTTCTTCTAAGTTATAGCTCGTTTCTTGGGACGGATAAGTAGGTGACCAAGATGCTTCGTGACGATTCCAGGAAGGGTCCATTCATGTTGATTATAAGTGCTCTAGTAGGGATTGTACTAGAGTTGACTAAAATTTGACATGTAATTACTTTGTTCAAAACCCCATGAGGAAAAGCTATTATCTACTAAATCTTCCTTGCTAGCATAGTTGCTTCCACAAAATCTATATCTACGAGAACCAATAGCACTCATTTTATCTATTAATACATGAATTTGTGAACTTTGAGCCGACATTGTACTAATTTCATAAATGCCCGGTTTTCTTCTTGGTTCAGCTTGATAATGAGGTCTCATAAAGTTATATTGCTCAAAACCAGAGGAAGAAAAGATATTACCCAATTGACATTCCATACTAGCATGGTTACCTACACAAAATACATACTGAGGAGTACTAGCAGCAAGCCTATCTTCAATTAGTGAAAGTTGAGCAGATAATGATTAAGATAAAGCTTGGTATTGAGATCTTATAGAGATGCAGCAAGCCATCACATTTTTTATTAAAAATTTTTTTAAAGCAAAAAGTTTAATACTAAAGGTTTTGAAAAATTTACAGATAACGAACTTAACTTAAAAAAAAAAAAAATTATCTAGATGGATTAAAAAGTTAAGATAAAGTTAAAACAAATCAGAAAACTTAAAAATACAATAATCTAAAATAAAATAACTAATTGAATGAAGATTAATTTTTCAAATTTTCAACAAAATTTACAATCTATTAACAATTTCAAATTATAAAAACAAACAAAATAATTATTTTTTTTTATATACGAATTTTTTTTATTTAATATAAGTTTTATTTTTATTTTTTTGTTTTTTAAGAATTATCTTTACAAATAAAATGAATGAATGAAAAGAAATTAATATTTCAAATTTAACAAAATTTACAAATTATTAACAATTTCAAATTAGTATCAGAATCATGTGGTTTCAATATCACTCAATTATAGACAATCCCCGGCAACGGCGCCAAAAACTTGATACGATTTTTTACTAGCTAGTGCACTAGTCGCTTTAAGTAATACAGAGTGAGTAGAGTATCGTTCCCATGATAATTGCTGAGTGAGTACTGAAATTAGTAGTTTTAATACTATTTAAAAAATCAAAAAATTGGGGATTTTAATATGAAACAAAGTAAGATAAAATAAAATAAAAATAAAAGTTAAAACTAGACTAGAATGAGTCGAATTAAATTATTTTTTTATTAATTAATAAAGTCTAAGGCATCCGATTTCACCTTAGTTGTATCAATACGCCTTTTCTATTCTCGATATTCAAGTAGTTATTGTGTGTTGATGGTTGAAAATCCTAATTTACTAAACATTCTCTCTCAAGCAACATTTAGCGTACTCTTTAACATATTAACCCATCACTTTCGTGCATGAATTTAAATAAGAAAAGAGTTATAAAAGCTCTATGATTTTCTTTTAAAAACCACACAAATAGCATTAATATCTCTCGAGCATTCGCCGAATTTGTGGTGCTTATCACCTCAGCAATTATCATAAATCTCCTTTTGGTCTCATTATGAATCATTATAGGCCTTAAATGGTGATCAAGCATTTAAAACTCATGAAGAACAATGATAAATAATTCAATAGCGCAATAATATAAACATTGAATACCTTGAATTAGAATTGAGCGTATTTTACAACTTAAGCTACATCGTAGCCTTAGATTAACAAAATTAGTTCATGTTAAACTTAGTATTAAACATTATAAACATAAAAATACATGAACTTAAGAAAGAAAAATGATAAAACTAACTAAAAATAACAGAAAAAAGAACCAAAGAACGGGCCAGGGTCTGCTGCACAGACCCCACCTGTTCTCCACCCTTTCTCACTCGATTTGTTTGAGATTTTTGATCTGAAACTTGATTATTCAACTCCTTTCATCCTCCCCTACTTATAAAAGTAGGATTGGGATACAAAAATTTTGAAAAAATCTCAAAAATCAGCTCCCATTTGTGCTTCCTGAGGCAGATTGCAGATCTGTTTTTTTGCTATTTTTCTTGATTCTTTCAACACTCCACCGCCCAAATTATGCACCAAAACCTCATATTTATGTTTTTTGATGTTTGTACAATGCATTTGGTTAAAAAAATCGAGTTTTAATTGCCAAAATGCAAGTTGTTCATGAAGCCGCCCAGTTTCTGCATCGGGCATTCCAGCTCGTTTTTCTTCATTTTTTTCATGAAATCCTCCACCCAAATGCTGCAATACCATGTTAAAAAGATGTTAAATAACTATATTTAAGCTTTGATTCAGTGAATTTAGTTGAAGCAAATCAACAAATTTGAGATGCAAATTTGCTTGCTGCAGCAGGTGCAAGTTGCTGCAGCAGGTATTATTTTTATATTTTTTGATTTTTATTTTTTTGGTTTTTTATGTAAAAGAGTGCTTAAAATATCTTTAATTAATGTTTAATTGTATTATACAATGCATAAAAGATGAATAATGAGGATAAAAGCTTGAATTTAGCTAAAAATTGAAGCAAAACTTGTGAAATAGGGTGTAAGTTAGGTGTTCTTGGTAATTTTGTACAATTTTTGTTATTATTTTACAATTTTTTATTTTATCTTGCTTTTATTTATTGATATTTCTGATAAAACCGGCAAGATTTAGTACAAAAATGGTGTTTTTTCAAGAAAACGGTTGAAATAGTCAAAACCGAGCAAAATCTAGCAAAAGTGATAAAAATTAGGAATAAAATGGTTAAAAATGTATTAAAATGATATAGATAAATATATACTAATTTAATGTTATCAATTTTCAACATTTCTCAATCAATCAAACACATACGTAATTAGCATGAATACTGTATATTAGTACACCAATTTTTCTCCCCCTTTGTCCTCAACAAAAAGACATATGGGAGGGGAATTATCCATTGAAGTACAAAATGTAAAAGTAGTTTTCACATGTGCAGCTCGATATGTTAAGGACAGTTTCACATTTTTTTTGTGATATAACTTTTCACCCCCTTTTTTTAAGTATTTGCATATACCTCAATAAGGTGAGCATGAAGAATTTTTCACAAAGTAAGATTTTTAAACTTGAAGTTTTGCAATTCCCATAAGACATTTATAACTATGATCAAAATTATGAACAAGAATATGAAAGAATATTCAAGTTCAGCAAACTTTAGAGAGATCAAAGGTAACTCAGTTTTGGTGTTTCCTATAAAAAGGGCTTCCAAGCACTAATATCCATTAGATTGGATAAGAATACTTGGACAATTGTATGCCACAAAAGTAGTATATTTTACCATGTTAATCCTTCTTTTATTATCACCAATTAGTTCCACATAGAGGCCTAATAGTTGATCATTTGTGGGCACAAAATTTCCGACATCTCCTTTAAGTACATGATTATGAATGATATGATGTCTACCTCTTTATGATTGGTTCTAAAAATTTTTAGCTGAAGGTTTGGTGAAGCATATTGCACGAGCATTATCACACACAATAAGAGCATGATCAATATGAATGCCTTAATCATTGAATTCATGCAGCAACAGGATATTTTAGCACAATGACTCGCACAAGTAATGTATTTGACCTTTATGAAGGATGAAGCAATGTTCCCTTTTTTTCGAAATGTATGAAATCAACCACATATGAACACATTAAACAAGATATCAAGTCTATTCGTGGAATGGTGAACAACGGATCAAATCATACCTCTATTTAGCTTTTTCATCCACCATTTTTACCTTTTTTTATCCATGTATAACTTGAGTGTTGTGCTCACTGAAGTTGCAATCACTTTTGAAATTTTTCATGCTAAATTTCTTGAGCATTTCCTTTATGTACTTGGCTTGGTTGATTAAAATTCCTTCCTTGCCTTGCTTGATTTGTAATCCAAGGAAGTAGTTGAGTTCTCCCATCATACCCATTTCGAATTCCCTACTCATAAGATTTGCAAATTCTTCACAAAGAGATGGATTAGTAGCACCAAACACTATATCATCAACATAAATTTGTACGATAAGAATGTCATGTTTAGAGTGTTTGATAAAAAGTGTGGTATCAACTTTTCCTCTTAAAAATCCATTTTGCATTAAAAAGGAACTCAATCTCTCATACCAAAGCTCCAGAAGCTTGTTTCAATCCATAGAGTGTTCTTTTTGAGTTTGAAAACATGATTGAAAAATTTGTCATCCTCAAATCCTAGTGGTTGTTCAATATAAACCTCTTCTTCAATAAGACCATTTAAAAATGCATTTTTAACATCCATTTGAAAAGGTTTGAAATCTTTAAATAAAGCAAACACACATAAGAGTCTAATGGCTTCTAGCCTAGCAACAGGAGTAAAGATTTTCTCATAGTCTATACCTTCTTCTTGGTTATAGCCTTTAGCTACTAACCTTGCCTTATTTTTTACCACGATACCTTCCTCATCCTTTTTGTTGCGGTAGACCCACTTGATACCTATGACTGGATGATCTTAGGGTCAATCTACAAGTTCCCATATATCACTTCTCTTGAATTTTTTGAGCTCTTCCACCATTGCTATTATCCAATTTGCGTCATTAAGAGCTTCCTTTATGTTCTTGGGTTCTTCAAGAGAGATGAATGCGGCTAAATGACAATATTCTATTAATGCATGCCTAGTTTTTACACCTTGAGAGGGATCACCAATGATTTGACTTGTTGGGTGATCCTTCAAGTATTTCCAATCTCGTGATAAGTTTTCCTCTTTGGATTCTACATTTGGTTATCTCCTTTTGATTCATTCATTTGAGCGCTAGATATAACCTTTTCTTGCTCATTGGATGAGTGTGTGATGTTTATTGGTTTGATTACTATATCAAAGTCATCATAAGGAGTTCTAGAGGACAAGACATTAGCTTCATCAAAAGCTTATCTCCTTTTGATTCATTCATTTGAGCATTAGATATAACCTTTTCTTGCTTATTGGATGAGTGTGTGATGTTTATTGGTTTGATTACTATATCAACGTCATCATAAGGAGTTCTAGAGGACAAGACATTAGCTTCATCAAAAGCTACATGTATAAACTCTTCTACAACCTTTGTTTTTTTATTATAGACTCTATATACTTTGCTTGTTAAAGAGTATCCAATGAAATTACCTTCATCAACTCATGAATCAAATTTTTCAAGATTTGTTTTGCTATTGTTGTGAATGAAGCATTTGCACCCAAAAGGTTTAAAATATGCAATGTTTTGCATTCTACGTTTATAAAGTTCATATAGTGTTTTCTTTAAAATTGGTCTTATTAAAGCTCAATTTAAAATATGGCAAGTGGAGTTGAAGGCTTCAGCCCAAAAAGATTTAGGTAAGTTATTTTCACAATTCATTGTTCTTGCCATTTCTTCAAGAGTTCTATTTTTTTTTTTAACCGCTCCATTTTGTTGAGGAGTTCTAGGTGCCAAAAAATTGTGATCAATACCAAAGTAATCACAATAAATTTCAAAATCATCATTTTCAAATTCCAGAGTAACACGCAGCATTAAGCCTAGAGCTAGAACATCATACTAACAGCTACACTAAACCAACAGCAGCAGCCCACACTAATTAAGGCTATGGAAATACTACTAAGGACATATACTAAACTAATGATTTATTCTAATTACAATTGTCATAAGCCCCAGCTATAGGAATCATAACATCATCATAGCTTGAAGAATTTGTAACATCTTTTGGTCATTTTGCATCATCCAAGCGTTTAAATCCTGAATTTTCTAGAATGGATCTGCTGCAGCTTTCACGTCCATTCTTATCTCAATCTTAAGCAAACAATTTAACTTTCAATGCAAATCCTAAGCTCAGAAGCTTTACTTGAATGCAATTCCAGTGAGACTGATTACAAATTCAACTAAATTAACGTGCCGAAGGTTGATCAATGTCAATCCAACAAGTCTAATATAGATTTAGCAAGCTCCCTATGGAATCAACTAAATTCTAATGAAATTCTAACTTGATTGATGACTTAACAGCACAGATCACAAGAATTCAGCTAAAGAACACGGCTACAGCACTTTTGGACAGAAATATTTGATCATCATAACCTGAATACCGAGCTTGTTGTCAATGCACTTCTGACTGAAAAATATGAACAGCAGCTATGTGCTGAGATGTTCTAAGCAATCCAGTAACTCGATTTTGTTGCCTTAAGAGCAATCTTCTTGATCCATTGCAACTAAATCAAAAGCTTGATATCAATTAAAGCTTGATCCAGGCTAACACAATCAATTCACATCAATCAGTGCCAAGATCTTGGCTCTGATACCAATTGTTATGAATCCAGATCAATCTTGATTTATAACCTAGGGGTTAATAGAAATAAGAGAGAATGAGATAAGAAAGAAGGGGAAAGAGATGAGAAAGTAGAGAGAAATATAGAGATGAGAAGAGAATTCAATCCAATTATTATTCAACATACCTTCTTACAAAGCAAGGCCTCCTATTTATACTAACTGATTGAGCCTAAAAATATCTAAGTAAACAATGAATATAGACCATCCTTAACTACTACTAACTAACTAAACTGACTTAACCGACATATATGGATTTTCCCTAATTTTCCCACCAAAACCATTAACCGACATTAACCACCGATTAACTAACTAATTTCCAAATTTACCTTCCAACATACTAAGATCATGACACCAATGTCTGTTGTTCGTTGACGATTAACTGCCCTAATTTGGTTGCTTTTTAATGTAAATGACTAATTTGGACACATATGTTTGACATTGCTTTTAGAGTGTGTGATTAGTTATATGTTAAGGTTTATAATTTATAGAGATACTAATTTTAAGATTGTTTTTGACATCGCCCTTATTGTTGACATTCAAATTGAAAATTGTGTTGAAACATCTTACACTAATTGAATTGAACTATGCTTTCTAGGTATATTCTTGGCATAACTTATAAGAATATGGTGCCTAATAAACAATGGATGCATTTTGTTCATGATCGGGTGAGTTTAGCATATCAAAATGGAGTTCAAAGTTTTTTAGACTATGCCGAGGAAAGAAAAGGAAGAACTTTTGGTTGTCCATGTACTAAATGCAACCTACGTGACTCTGGAGATCGCGAATGGTTAAGAGGTCATTTACTTAGATATGGGATAGTGCCAAGTTATAGTTTTTGGTATGACCATGATAAGAGTCAAGTTGAAACCGAATCCGATTCTGAAGGAGAAAGTGATGATGATCTTGAAGATGAAAATGATCTTGAACTTGATGTCGATGGTGCTGTGAATGATATTTTAAGGGATCAATTTCTTGACTTTGGTGACATTGATTCCTTAAGTCACATTGTGCATGAAGAGGAGCCAAATGAGAAAGCTAAGAAATTCTATAGGTTGTTAGAGAGCTCTAAACAACCACTACAAGAGGGGATGAAGATCTCTCAGTTGTCTGTGTTGGTGAAATTGCTTCATATAAAGGACCTAGGCCATTAGAACAATGCATCATTTGCTATTTTGTTGCAATTCTTAAAGGAAGTGCTATCACCTGAGAGTTCTACTTTGCCAGATTCATATTACGAGGCAAAAAAGATTATTCGGGACCTTGGCCTTTCTTACACTAAAATTGATGCATGTGTAAATGATTGCATGCTATTTTTGAAGGAGGATGCAGAGTTGAATGATTATAAGATATGCAGTGCTTCGAGATGGAAGGATGATAAGCGTAATGGAGAGAAAAAATGTGAAGCAAATGGTAGAAAAATACCATGTAAGACTCTACGTTACTTCCCACTAAAGCCGAGGTAGCAACAATTATATATGTCAACAAAGACTGCTTCTTTGATGAGATGGCATCACGATAAAAGAAACAAAGATGATGTAATGAGGCACCCTGCTGATTCGCTTGCATGGAAATCATTTGATGAGTCACATAATGAATTTGCCCTAGAATCCCGTAATGTTAGACTTGGTCTTGCTAGTGATGGTTTTCAACCCTTTGCAAATTCAATGACGCCATACAGCATTTGGCCTGTCATATTAGTTCCCTATAACTTGCCTCCTGAAATGTGTATAAAGCAGTCTAATATGATTTTATCATTGCTTATACCTGGTCCTGAGGCTCTGGCAATGCAATTGACATATATCTGCAACCTTTGATTGAGGAGTTGAATGAGCTATGGGAATCGGGTGTTGAAGCATTTGATGCATTGAGAAAACAAAATTTTATATTACGGGCTGCTTTGTTATGGACAATTAATGATTTTCCTGCTTATGAAAATTTATCGTGATGGAGCACTAAGGATAAGTTAGCATGCTCAATTTGTAATACAAGTACTTACTCTATCAGGCTGCAGAATAGTGCCAAACAGTGTTACACAGGGCACCAATGTTGGTTACCTCGTAATCATAAGTGGCAAAAAGATAAAGACTCTTTTGACGGGACGATTGATAAGAGATTTCCACCAAAGCCATTATCTGGTGATGATATCCTTCGTCAGGTGGAGGATCTCAAGGACGTTACATTAAGTAAAGCTCCACACAAGAAGATCAAGCTGACATATGATCCTGGGGGAAATAATTGGAAAAAGAATAGTATTTTTTTCAAGCTTTCTTATTGGAGGACACTTTTGTTGCGGCATAATTTGGATACGATGCATATTGAGAAGAATGTATGTGACAATATTTTAGGCACTCTTCTGAACATCAAAGGGAAAACAAAGGACCATGTTAAAGGTTGTTTCGACTTGCAAGCAATGCACTTAAGACCGAATTTACTTCCTTATCAGGAGGGTAATAAGTCCAAAATAAATGCTGGTTCATATACGTTTTCAACTGCTGAGAAGCGTAAATTTTGTTATCTCTTAAAAAATTTAAAGGTTCCAGATGGATTTTCGTCTAATATTTCTCAATGTGTGAATATGAAGGAGAGTAAGATATCGGGATTGAAGAGTCATGACTGCCATATTATTCTCGAACATCTGCTTCCTCTAGCAATACGTGGTCTTCTTACCAAAGTGGAGCGCGAGGCACTAATTGAGTTATCAATGTTTTTTAAGATCTTGTGTGCTAAAGCAATAAATATGGATGAGTTGGATCAAATTGAGGCTCCAATTCCATTTACGCTTTGCAAGTTAGAGAGGATCTTTCCCTTGTCGTTTTTTGATGTTATGGTGCATTTGCCTATTCATTTACCTTATGAGGCTAAGATTGGGGGGCCAGTTCAATTTAGATGGATGTTTCCTATAGAGCAAGAATTATATCATCTAAATTCTCATATTCGGAACAGAGATCGTCCAGAGGGCTCAATTGCCGAGGGCTACATAGCAGATGAGTGTATGACATTTTGCTCTAGGTATTTAGAAGACATGAAGACAAAGTTTAGTTTCCCTAGGAGAAATGAAGAGGAATATAACTATGACGGAGACTTATCTATTTTTTGTCATTCTGGACGAGCATTAGGAGCCGCCTCATTCCCTAATATTGACAATGACGAGTTGGATAAAGCTCATATGTACATATTGAGGAATTGTGTTGAGGTTGAACCATATCTCGAGTAAGACACCATAACCTTATGACAAATATGTCATATTTTTCTTATTCATAGTCGCCAAATTAATCACTTTCGATGATTTTATAGCCAATTTGCTGAAGCTGTTACTTTCAGTGGTGCTGATTTACGTGGAAAGGAATATGATACAAAATTTATGCATTGGTTCAAATATGAGGTAAATACACTATTTTGGATTTCAAATTCTCGCACAATTTGGCTTCTTATTAAGTCATTTATATAAATGAAAACAACTAATTTAAGTTAAATTTTATAGGTAGCGCGTCTTTCTGAGCATAATAAAAGTAAAAAGATGGAAAACTTGTTGCCATTGTCCCGTGGCCCTACACAATACATTACAAGCTATCAAGGATATATAGTTAATGGGCATCGGTTCCATACAGAAGATCATGAAAAATGCTTGAAGACTCAAAATAGTGGTGTGCTTGTTGTTGGTAATACTGATAATAGAAGTGAAATGTGGAATATTATGGGGTATTGACAGAGGTAGTCCAGTTACAATATCTTGGTGGAAATAGAGTAGTATTATTTCGTTGTAAATAGTGGGATGTGTATGGAAAGGGAATGGTTAAGGATGAATATGGGGTTGTTAGCATTGATCCTAAGCATAAGCTGAAAATAGACGAGCCATTTGCTTTGGCTAATCAGGCAAGACAGGTACTTTACTTCACAGACAACGAGAGGAAAGGATGGTCTGTTGTTGTTGAGGCTAAACCGCGTGGCTTATATGAGGTCGAACAAAATGTTGATTCCAATAATGTAGATCCTTGTGAAGCATATCAACAAGGCGAACACTTCAAGCCCAATTTGATCTCATCCATCGCTTTAACTTTGGATGATACATTCAACTGGATGAGGATGGATATAGAGCCAATGGCTGTTGATCTGTTAAGACCAGTGAGACTAGAAAGAGGAAGACAAAGAAAAGAACATGAACTTATTTTCTTATTTTCCCGATTTTGTTATTATTGTCTTGAGTTTCTATCACATCGACTGACTTGTCTTCTTGAATTCTTTCTACTAGTGAAGCAGTTTCATAATAGTGTAAAATAAAAGGTGATGAAATCATACGTATGCCAACTTGCTGGGTTGTTGTTATTGTTGTTGTTATACTGACTTGTCTTTTTATGTGACAAGACGATGTTTCAAAGTAAAGTTATTAATAAGCCTTCTTCTTCAAAAGCTAATAAACAATTCCTACCACCGGGAGCGCTATCCAGAGGTAGTCAGGGGTTAAAGACTTGTATTAACATGAGAAATAGGCCTATTACAATCAATTCAGTTGGAGCTGTTCATATGCCATGCCCTTCTACAATTAACAACCATGATACACAGGTTAGAGAACCTAATATGATGTCTTCACCAATTAGATCACGTGAAGCTTCATTTGAAGCTCCTGATCTAACATCTGACCATATGAACTCCACAAATGCTTTGCAAATTGAAATGGAGTTGGAGAATCACGAAATTGAAAATGAAATTGATGTTGATAAACAAGGTAATTTTTTTTCTTACTCTTTTTTTAAAAATGGTAAGGCTTTGATTTCTTTTTAGCATGTAATCACTTTTTTATTATTGGTAGATTCTACTGAAAATAATGATGGAAAGAAGAGAACAAGACGTGAAAAGAGCAAATGCAAAAAAGTGGTAACTCTAAAACCTGGAAATAAGTTGCCTATTGAAATTTTCCAAAATCTCTGTGTTGGACAAAATTCAAATGAATTTTCTCGACACTTGGGCAAAATTGTACATGATAGAAATGTTGTTCCAAGGAGGAAGAGCTCACGGATGAAATTGATGTGAGAGAGAATGAACACAAGTTTGTTGTAGTCCTGGTAACTTAACTGTATAATGCAGTTTATATTTTCATTTGTAAATAATTATGCAATGATTGTTAGATATTTAGTTTACGATAACAAAATTTGATTAGGATGACAAGAAATTAAGTTTACTTATTTGAATTCGGACAAATTTCATGACGAGAATGTTGACTTGAAGGAGTATCGCAAAGAGATCTTAGGTCATATGCGGTACTTGTGGAAAAATTGGAGAGGGGACTTATATCAGTTTGAGATTTTGAACAGACCGAAAACAAAAAATCAGTCTTCGCCGCCTCCCAACTTTACTGTGGAACAAACTTTGAAAAAAGCCTTAATAGATCCACCTCCAGAAGGGTGGGATAAGGAGGATTGGGTATGGATTGTAAAAAATTATTATGCATCTGAGGAGTTCTAGGTATAAATTCTCCCTCCTTTTTTTCCATTTTATTATTTGTACTTCTATTCATGGACGTATTAACTTTTTAATATTTGAAACATAGGCAATGAGTGCTAGAAACTCCAAAAATAAGGCTGGGCTTTCAAAAGAACTACTTTATTGCACTGGTAGCAGAGCTCATAGGCGGATTTTCAAAGATATGGTATGCAACTGAAAATTTCATTATTTTGTGTTTTAATTTTTTTCGTCTAGTGCAGATTCTAACTATTGTTTGATTGTAAAGACTCAATAGAATGGGAAATGTCCTAATCTTGGGGAGATTTTTCTGGCTACACATTCAAAGGGTGATAAGCTGGCGACACATGAGCTTTGTCAACAATATGTATGTAGAATTTAGAGAATTAATTACTTGTTGTCATGTATACTTTACTCTATTCTTAGTTCACACTACTTTGTAAGAAAAAAATTGTTGATGTCATTGAAGAGAATCCCACCTTATCTAACATTGAAGTTGCTGAGAGGGTCTTCAACAAACGTCAAGCTCATGGTCATGTGTTTGGTTATGGGGGAGGAGTAAGGCCTAGTGATTTGAGAGGACCATCTTCTGCCAAGGCCGAGCTTCTTGAAAAACTTCGTCAATCTGAAAAGGAAAAGCAAGCACTTCTTAAAGAGAATAAGGAATTTGCTGATTTGGGAGCTAGAGTAAAAGCACTAGAGGATGGAGGTCGTAACAACGGGTCAAGTACTCCTTCCTGATCTACTGAGATGGACGACTACATTGATTAAATATTAATAGGTATGTGGTAATCTTTTTCTTTTTCTTCTCTCTCTTATTTTGCCCTTAGTTTTTGCTTAAGTATGTCGATATATTCAAAAGAATACATTATTGCGTTATTTGGAATTGTTCTGGATTTGAACTTTGTGATTGAGTTCTATGTGGAGTTTGAGAATGTTGCTGATTTATGCGTCAGATTGTGTACTATGGAGTTTGAGATATGGGAATATTTTTGTATTCATTAAAGTACAGATATGTAGTGGGTTTCTACTATTCCAAGCTCTAGGCTTAAGGTCCTGTGATGGGTGTTTTTATGCTGCTAAACTCTGGTGTGTTAGGCTTTGTGGGCCGTCTGTGATGTATAGAGCAAGTTTTTGATTTGGCATTTTGAAGTACGTGTGGGTAGTTGTTTCACATGGTGCCGCTGTTGCTATTGTGTGGCTGATTATGCTGTTCAGAAATTGGAATATGCGCCTTTCTAATTTTCTATGTAATTTTTGTTGTTAACATGTGTTTAATGCTTGAGTGTGATTGTGAACTTGTTGGAATGGAGCTTTGAACCTAGAATGGCAATTCTTAGGTTAGGCATGTCTAATTGCACAATCTTGGACCCGGTGTGTGGATAGAGCATCGCATGTTTTGAGTTTAACCATGGATTGGATGTTGTTTGTAAGAATTGGTGTTTCTTGCATATGTTTGGGTGACCTAAGTGAAATAGGTGATTAGGGCTTAGTGAACGTGTGAGTTCTTATTGAAAATCTATGTGATTTAGTGTCTTAGTCTCCATGTTGGTGTCTCATGTATTTTCCAAGGTTATGCTGGAAGCAATTTGAACATATATTGGTACTTGTTGCTTGAAGTGATGATAAACATGTTGTTTATGGACTGTTTCAAGTTGAATTTGTTGCTTTATGTTGGTTTTGAGCTGTGTTTTGTTGCTCATACTGATTTTACTGCAGTTGGGACTGTATGCTGCTGAATTTTGGGCAATTCTGCTGTCATTTTATTATGTTTTGCTGAATTTTAGCTATAAGTTGGGAAAACATGATATGTTCGAGTTATATGTGGACTTGTGTTGTCTTAGGAGACTTGTATACCCTTAAGATTATTGTTTCATGCCTTTTTTTTTTCCCTAGTTCTAGGAAAAGGGTAAGGCGTAGGTCTTGTGTGAACCTTGATTGACCATAGGGTTGGTTCATTATGTTGTATGCTCATATTAGGTTGTTTTGGATGTTGTTCATGATGGAGTTTTGTGATGCAATGTATGAATTGATTTGGCTAACTTGAATTCTGGGTGAATTGCATGTTAGCTTGGATTTCATGTTGATGTTGTGATAGACTTGATTACCATAAATTATTTGGAATTGTTGATAAGTTTAGACTCTGTGATTGAATCCTAGCGGGAGTTTAAGAATGTTTTGAATTTGTGACACTATGATTGAGTTCTATAATGTGGAGACTGGATTTGTGATTGTATTGTATTAAAAGGCAACGAATTTCTTTTTTAGTCAATTTTATGCTGATTACTTTAATATACTTTTATCTGTTTTAATTTTTTTATTGCTCGGTCTATTATGTGTCTGTACAATTGCTCGTGTCACAAGAATTTTCTAATATAAGTGTTGTATTTATTTTTTTCAGGTGTTGGAAGACTGCACTGAAAATTCTTGTTTATGTTGGAACTTTTATTTGTAAACTTTTGTCGGATTTATTGTTTTTGCTAAGTTGTTACAAATTTAACAATGTACACTTTTAGTGTTTTGTGTATGTAAATTGGCTTTTATAAGTATTTGAATATTTAATTTCAATGACATCTTCACTTTTTATTAGAATTCGTTGTTATATTGAATGATATGTAAGAGTTATTTCTGTATGATTATACTGTATTATTTTATAGGTGTTATACTGAAATTAAATATCGCTTTACTACATTTATGCACAGGTGCTATGAACAACCCGATAATTGTCCTTATATGGATTTACAGGTGTTGTAAACAATCAGAAAATTATTTTTATATTACATAAATTTATAGGTATTTATGAATGTATATATTGCACTATATGAATGTACAAGATTTTTAACGTCAATAAATTTTTCTGTTAGAATTCCCTTTGATGGGGGAAGCATTTTTAATGACGTATTTTGATGTCATTAATAGATGAAAGACGTTTTTACGACTATTTATTATTGTTATTTTTTAATGACGGTCTATATTGTCGTTGCTATTTCTAATTAGTAGCGCAAAAACTTTTAACGACTGTTTTTGTTGTCGTTAAAACTTTTTCCTATGTGACGGTCAATATTTGTAACAACAACAATTATTGTCGTTAGTAATCAACTCTTTAATGACAGTGCCACCTGACATTAAAGACTTTACTTTTAACGACAACATGTGCCGTCGTTATTGATTTCACTTTTAACAACGGACATAATATACCGTCGTAGATACTTTTTAACGGCGGCTCATTTTAGCAGTCGTTGATCCCACATAGTATTAACGTCGGAAGCAATAACGATGACAAACGACGGGAAGTTTCTGCCGTCGTTAGTAGTATTAACGATGGTAAAGTACACTTTTAACGACGATAATCACTGGCGTTAATGACCCTTTTTCTTGTAGTGGGTAAATATGGTATAAATCATTATAGCTCTGTTAGGGGAATTCCACAACAAAACGGGGTTGCACAAGGAATGAATCGAATCTTACTAGATAAGGTTAGGTGTATGTTGTTTGCCTCAGGCTTAGGTAAACAGTTTTGGATGGAGGCTGTCAAAACAACATGTCAATTAATTAATAGGACACCCTCAACTGGTGCTAATTTTAAAATACTGGAAGAAATGTGGTCAAGCAAACCTGCTGACTACTCAATCCTTAGAATACTTGGTTGTGCTGCTTATGCCCATCAATTTGAGGGAAAATTAGAACCTCTAACTATTGAAGGAGTCTTTCTAGGTTACCTTGATGGTGTTAAGAAGCTATAAAATAGGTATAAAGGATGATAATAGAACCAAGATTATAATGAGTACAGATGTTACCTTTAATGAAGCAGACATGCCCTACTTAACTCAAGAAATAATTAGACTCTTAAAACCAAAAAATTTGATGCTAAAAGATATGAATTTCAGATTAATCCTCCATACCCTATTTACCTAAAAAGACCTGAATTAGAAATAGAAAATGAAACTTAGAATGAATAAATAAAACCTAATCAAGAACTCAAGTGCTAATGGGAGCACTAACGAGGATGTCATACCTAAAAATGACCTAGATAATTATCAGTTAGATAGGGACAGAATTAGGAGGGATGTAAGACCACCTAATAGATTGGGATATGCTGACTACATTAAATATGCCTTGAACACTACTTTTAGAAAATGTTGAATCAGAACCTTTGACCATTTAAGAAGCAGTTAACAGCTAACATTCAACAAATTGGTAATGTTATGACGGCTAAGATGGAATCTTAAAAGAAAATCAAACATGGACTCTAGTACCAAAAACTAGTGGGGTTTAAATGGGTGTTAAGGTCAAGGAGCCCAACACACCATCTGAAACCTAGATTTAAGGCTAGACTAGTAGCAAAGGGTTTTACCAAAAGAGAAGGCATAGACTACAATGAGATTTTTCATTTGTAGTAAAGCACACAACCATTAGGGACCTCATGGTGCTAACTAGAAAATATGAACTAAATCTAGAACAAATGGACATAACCACAACCTTTTTACATGGGGAGTTAGAGGAAGAGATATATGTGGCCCAAACTGAAGGCTTTATAGAACCTAGAAAGGAAAATCAAGTATGTAGGTTGAGGAAATCCATATATGGTTTAAAACAGTCCCCCAGGCAGTGGCATAGTTAATTTGACCAATTCATGACCAAAAAATGGGTTTACTAGATCAATTCATGAGGTGTGCTTTAATGTGAAAAATATTGGAAAGGATTCTATGATTTACCTTCTCATATATGTGGATGATATGTTGATAGCAAGTAAATACATGAATGAGATTCTCAAATTAGAAGGATTGCCGAAATAGAATTTTGATATGAAAGACTTTGGTCAAGCCAAGAAAATTTTGGTAATGAAGATAAGTCAAAATAAAGATTTAAAAAATAATTCACTTATCTAAACAAGGCTACTTGGAAAAGGTTGTTAAACGCTTCAACATGACTGATTCAAAACCAGTCAAGGTTCTCGTAGCACCTTATTATAAATTCTTAGCAGACCAAAGTCCTAAAAATGAGTAAGAACAAGCTGATATGACTAAAATACCTTATGCAAAATGCTATAGGATCAATCATGTATGCCATGACGTGTACAAGACCAAACTTAGCTTACCCTATTGGTGTTTTATCTAGGTTTATGGAAAACCTAGGGAAGGAATATTGGAATGGGTAAAATGGTTGCTTAGGTACATTAGGGGAACAATCAGATTAGGACTGGCCTTTGGAAGAAAGGAGATAGACCTAAAACTATTAGGTTATACCGATAGCGACTTCAGTGGAGACTTAGACAAGAGAAAGTCTACCAGCTCTTAAATCTGCACTCTAAATGGCGGGGCTGTTAGCTGGAGATCTAAGCTTCAGTCAATGACAACGTTATCAATAACTAAGGCAGAGTTCTTAGAGCTGACAGATGCTATCAAAGAGGGAATTTCACTAAGTGGACTATTGACTGAACTTAGATCGGGCCTAGGGGTAAAAGAACGCAACGTACCTAGTGCCCCAAGGGCACCCACCTAATCAGGGTCTTTGGGGGGTGGGGGGGTTCGGGCGGATGTACACAGCCTTCCCCTTCAAAGTATTACCCTTGAAGAGAGGCTGTTTTCGAGTGCGCCCCCCCCCCCCCCCCCCCCCCCCCAACCTGAGGGTGAGGACTTCCCAAGAGGTCACTCATCTTGGTACTGCTCTCACACAAGCACGCTTAACTTCGTAGTTCTAATGGGATCGTGCCTAGGGGTACCAATAATATATATACTGACAGTCAGTCTGCCCTAGCACTTGGCAAAAACCCAGCATATCATGACGCTGTTAGGAGACACTTTGTGAAAGAACATCTTGAGAACAAAACAATTAACCTGCTAAAAATTTCAACAAAGGATAACCTTGCTGATATGAGTACCAAGGTTGTGCCTCTAATTAAGTTGGTGAAATGCATCAACTTAGTTCAGAGCTTTTGGAATCTTGGTGGATACTAGGATTAAGGATATCCTCCTTATTACTATAGTGAGCTCAGTAGTTAGTGTACATAGTAACTAGGTGGAGAATTATTGACATATGATTCTTATATATACTAACTATGCCCAAATTATAGACCAAAGTGTCCAACCTAGGCTAAGTTAATATCAAAATTCTTCATTAAATTAGGTTAACTAAACTTGGTATATAAAATGGTAATATCGTAAATATCATGAAGTCTAGGCTCAAAAATAAGATAAAAATGGGTTTTACACCCTTAACATAGAATTCCTAAATTACCTCTGCCTTACCTCCTTACCACGCTGCCCATCCAGGTTTTCTTGTTGCCCGTGTACTGGCTGTCTCATATCTGTCCTTTAAAGCTTCCCAAGGAAGCTTTGTAATTTAAAATCCTTTGAATGGAAGGCTTTGATCAGGCCATGTGTCTACATCTGGGAGCCCAAATTTGTGTTTATTTGGTGAAGTGTGGGCCATTGATCTAACATGAAAAGGACAGCTTAGATTTGTCCATGCCTGGTTGCACATGGATAGGGAAAGGCAATATATAAGGCTGGGAAATGTGATGGTACTGTTTACCTTTGTCATTTTTCACCCAAGATTCTCAGAGCAACTTCACTTAGGGTTTTCCCTCAGGGTTTTGTGGTGTGATTCTCCCGTTTCCTTCTGAGCTCCGGTGTGGTGTGAACCATGGCGATTAATCCAAGCTCTCCTTGGATGATCATCAATGGCAGTTTATAGCAGAAGTCAGGTATAACTTCTTACCCTTTCTTGAGGTTTCATTCTTTGAAGCTTTGAAGGAAAGTGTATGTAATTTGTAGCCTAAGTTGAGAAATGGCTTGTAATTTGTAATTTGTAGAGCAATTTGGTCTGTGATAATAATAGTAGGCCTCTCTAGTGACGGAGGGATCATGGATGTAGGCCATTTAGGGCTAAACCACATAAATCTCGTGTTGTTCTTTCGTTTTTCATTTGGTTTGTGTCTTCTATCGTTGTTTGTAACTGAAGATCAAACTTAGGCTAGAGATACTGCTTTTCAATAACAGTTTTTCAATAACTCAAGATCAAACTTATTTTTCTACTCTCCTCCTTCCCCGAGCTGCCTTGAGATACTAGATTGATACAGTCGGACCTCAACCCACTCTAACCAACCAAGACAATCCAATAAAAATGACCAACAATAGATCAAGCAATGCAAGTAGGGTGTTTGTGTTTCACTATAAATACGGGATTAGAAGTATTGAGTGTGAAAAACATATAGTAGAGGAGAACTAGGGTTTAGAAGGGAAGAACAAAAGGGAGATGGAGGGAGACATGAGATAGAGAGAGAGAGAGAGAGAGAGAGAGAGAGAGAGAGAGAGAGAGAGAGAGAGCAAAGTTTGTTTTGGACAAAAAGTCACACTCTCTCACCTAACCCAAACCCATTTATATATACTATATTAACTAACAAAATATTCTTAATTAAAATAAGTAAAACAACACTTATCCCACTGATGGATGACTGCTGATGTGTCCTGAGCAGCTAATGTGGCACCAACTGTCATGTCGGGAGCTATAGATGTATCAATGCCGCCTCCTTGAGACGACCCTTGACCCCAAGGGTCAAAATCTGGAAATCGATGTTGAAAGTCATATGCGAACTCCCACGTGACTTCTTCGGGAGGTCGGTTAGCCCACTGAACTAGGTATTAAGTAGCAGCAACTCGACGACACTTCACGAGACGACGGTTCAATACACGTAACGGCTGAGGTGGCGCTGGTACCGGTGGCCAAATGTCAGGTAAAGGGGTGCTGTGAGCCGGAATCGAAAAACAACGCTTCAATAGTGAGACGTGGACAGTATGATGAATGTGGTCATGCGATGGTAAGTCGAGCTTGTAGGCCACTGCTCCGACACGAGCCACTATTCTGAAAGGTCCATGAAATCGAGGGGATAGCTTATGGAATGCCTGGTACGCAACACTATGCTAGCGACAGAGTTGTAGCTTCAGCCACACGTACTCACCCACCTCGGACCCGCGGTCTGAACGATGTGCATTGGCTTGTTATTTCATGCAATTTCGAGCTCGGTGCAAATGAAAATTCAGCAAAGCAAGTGTCTCCTCAAGTGCACGAAGACTACGGTCAACTACCTTGACTTGAGATCATATAAGGCCTCGTATGTTGTGACATGAGCTGCTGAATGAAAGGTGGTATTGTACCACCATTCCAGTAGAGGCAGCCACTAACTCCACTCTTGTGGATGTTCACTGGCCATGCATCGAAGATAGGTCTCAAGGCAACAATTAAGCACCTCGGTCTGTCCATCGGTCTGTGGATGATATGACGATGATAGGTTGAGCTGAGTACCCAAACGAACAAAGAGCTCCTACCATATCGTGCTGACAAAGATGGGATCCCTGTCACTAATCAGAGTCTCAGGCATACCAAGCAGACGAAAGATCTGATCGAGATAGAGTTGTGCTACAGTGGCTGTTGAGTAAGGGTAGCTAATTGCTAAGAAGTTGGCATACTTGCTTAGCTGATCAACAACGACAAGTATAACCGAGTATCCACGAGACTGGGGAAGACCCTCAATGAAGTCAAGTGAAACACTGCTCCAAACTATGTCAGGGACCGGTAATGTTTGTAGCAAGCCCGGGGACGCGATCGTCTCATACTTTTGCTGCTGACATGTCGTGCACTGTTGTATGTAAGACCGAATGTCACTCTGCAGCCCCTTCCAAAAGAAAAGAGTGTGAACCCGACGGTATTTATTCTCAACCCCGGAATTCCCTCCAACCGGCGAGTCATGGAGCCAAAGCAATAATGACTGTCACAAATCACTGTCATTGCCCATAACTAGCCGCCCTTTCCTTCTGAGTTTACCACCTTGCCATGAAAATTTCGGGTGAGACAAAGGGTCTTCTTCTTTGTCTCGGATAATCTGTGCTAAAAAAGGTTCAAATTGCCATGATTGTTGAAGTCGTTCGAAGAAATCAAATGAAATGACAGTCATGGCCATACACAATACTTCGGTTCCACTAACACGAGATAATGCATTGGCTGCTCGATTCGTTTTTCCGTGCTTGTAAACAATGTCATAATCATATCCAATCAGCCTCGAAAGCCAAAAATGCTGAAAAGGTGTCGATAATTTCTGATCCAGAAGGTGCTTCAAACTCTGCTGATCCGTGCGGATGATGAAAAGGCAGCCGGTTAAATATTGTTGTCATTTATCAACTGCGAATACCACTGCAAGCAACTCGCGTTCATAAACCGACCAGATATGGTGCTTCGGTGCAAGCACCCAACTAATGTAGGCAAGAGGATGTCCTTCCTGCATCAACACTGCTCCAATCCCTATCCCGGAAGCATCAGTCTTGATCATGAATATTTTGGATAAATCAGGCAAAGCTAGCACGAGTGCCGAAGTCAAAGCTCGCTTCAGCAATTCAAAAGCTTTTTCAGCCTCAGTCGACCAAACAAACGCCCCCTTTTTCAGTAATTCAGTCAACGGTCGAGCCATCATACCGTACCGCTCAATAAAATGACAGTAATACCCTGTGATCCCAAGGAATCCTCGAAGTTGCTTTATGTTTGTGGGGCGGGGCCACTCATGGATGGCGCGTAGTTTATCGGGATCAGCGAAAACTCCTTCACTCGAAACAAAGTGACCTAAGTGCTCGATCTTGTGCTGCAAACGAACACTTGGTGCGCTTAACCAAAAACTGGTGCTGCTGCAGGACTTTAAAGGCGGTTTTTAGATGGGCTATATGATCGGACCACGCCGCACTGTATACTAAAATATCGTCAAAAAAAACCATTACAAATTTTTGCAAATAAGGGCAAAAAATATCATTCATGATACTCTGAAATGTCGAAGGGGCATTTGTAAGTCCGAAAGGCATGACTGTAAATTCGAAATGGCCTGAGTGCGTGCGGAAAGCTGTCTTATGCACATCCCGTGGGGTCATCCTTATTTGCCAATATCCAGAACGGAGGTCGAGCTTTGAAAAGAAAATTGAACCGCCAAGCTCATCTAGTAGTTCCCTAATGATAGGGATCGGGAACTTGTCTTTAACTGTCATCCTGTTAACCGCTCAATAATCCACACACAACCGCCATGAATCATCTTTCTTCTTCACTAACACAACCGGTGAAGCGAATGGTGAAGAGCTATTCTAAATTACTCCTGAGTCGAGCATCTCTTGAGTCAACTTTTCAATTACATCCTTTTGAAAAGTTGGGTAGCGATATGGGCGAAGGTTCACTGGATTACTTCCCTTTTTCAAAGTAATATGATGATCAAATCCGGGTCTAAAGGGAGGTAACTGCTTGGGCTCTTCGAATAATGCATCAAGCTCTTGTAATAATGAAGTCAATTCATCATCCGATTCATCCGCTGCACCAGCCAACAGCTGCAATGCAAAACAGTGCTGTTCGGGTGCTGAAATTGTGCCTAAAACTAAAAGTTATAGCAGGTTTTCATAAGTAATTAGGGTTGAGGTTATACCCACCCTAAACACAATCTTTTAGATGAGTTAATATTAATTTTGGTATAACAAAGGAATTAAGTAGTGTCGTTGAGATAATCCATGCAACATCTAGAATAGTTAGATAGGTTATATTCCCTTAGACTAATTCATGGTCTAAACCCTAATTAAATATTAATATGGATTTAGATCTTGTAGTCTAAATTGTCAAGGCGAAATAAAATACTCGGATATGTGATAGGCTAACCAGAATTTATTCCGCAAACTACCCTTAATAGATTTGACAAACTTACTGCCTTTTCTGTTAATTTAGTTAACTACTCAAATTTTCCAACTAAATCGGATTTCAACCACTCAATAGTTACTGAATTTTATGATGATTCCTTACAGATACGATACCCCTACACCCACTATGTAGCTACAACTCGCTCATATGCCTACTAGTGCATGGTTTTACGTAGTTCTTAAACCACATCAGTAGGTTGCTACTGTAAAAGACCAAGTAGAAATAGACTAAGCTTAAATCAAGAAAGTAGCACCCCCACCCAATAGCGGGACCCACTCGCCCAAAACCCTCCTTACTCGCCCAAACATCTTCCTTGCTTGCTTGCTTCTTGGGCGCTAAGGTACTGGCCTACATGACATAGGTAATCTTGGCAGTCAAGTACTTAATGCCCAACATGTACACGTGTCAGTTGCAAAAGAATGATAAATGTCCTAGCGGACACCTCATCCTTCTTCCCCAAGTGGCAAATCTAGAAAATCTTTTCATAGACGCCAAGTAATAATACATATTATAGTTTAAAAAAAGGCATAGTACTATATATATATGACAAATAATAAAAGTACACTTCAATATTACTATTCATAATGGCATTCTATGACTCCAATAAAAAAAATTGCATTGTAGTAGTTTTCATATTTTGAAAGCGCGATTTAAGCCTCATTGATAACCGTCTTAAGCATATCTCTTCTATGTAGCATACTAGACAATCATTCAAAAATTGATCACACATTTGATTGCACAAATCTGTCATCACAATGTGCATTGCAGAAAAGCATCTTTCATGCAATTGCGATTGGAAAAATCAATGTGAACTTAAGAAGTTAATACACCAAATGATAAGAAAGATGCTTTTTTGTATCCACTAAACATCTTTGAAATATCAATCACCCCTTTAGTCAACAAAACATCATCTAAACGGACATCCTAAATGTTGGTCTTAAGTTGATGTTCCAATAGCATTTCATCATTAAACTTTCAATCAGTGGGGAAAAACTCAACCAACCTCATTAGCTTTAGTGGAATCATGAAATGTAGAACTTGGACTCAAGCAAACAACACAAATAAGCAACTCAGAATTTATCTCATTGAAGCCATCATTAAGCTCTTGAAGTTGCATGTTCGTAAGAGTATGAAATAATTCCACGCAATAATGATAGTAAACTGGTGACATTTGTTTTTCATCGTGGATGAAGCTAATCAATGAATTTTATATATGCATTCAACACTGAAATATTATACTCACCGCAAAAAGAACAGATCTTATTTAAAAGAGATTCCCAACTATCATCTTGAACCTTCCATAATCATTTCTTAGTCACTCAGACTAATCCAGTAGCACTAAGAATATCTTAATCTTTTTTCTGCAATGTAAATGACATTTCACTTATGATTCTACAAGATAATAAGCATCAATTGCAAATTAAAAACAAAATCAAATGATTTAATATATCTCAAAATACCACGTGCCTGATTCTCAATGATTTTAAGAACCTCAACAATAGAATAGAACAAAGCAACAATGTTCTGAAGTGATTTGTAATGAGATCCACAATGTGAGACAACTCTCTTAAAGACGAGTTATTGATTTTACCCCTTTCCACTTTGAATCTCACAGTCATCTGTCACTTGCCTTTTTTTGTATCATGTCTTAATTCTTACAAGAGTCTTAAACAACATTTAACAAAAATAAGATTGTAATAAAAAGTTTGACAATGCCAGCATGTTCTCTATTAACTACCATAAAAGCTAACTAAAGTTGATGAGTAAAATAATGAATATAATAAGTTGATTCGTTCTCTCTTATAATCAAATTTTTCAAGCCACTGAGTCTACCTTGCATATTATTTGCGCCATCATAACCTTGACCTCGAACTCTTTTTAAGCTCAGTCCGCACAATCAATCAAATAAAGAACCAATTGTAGCTTTAAGAGACAAAGCGTAAGTCTCCATCACATGAAAGATACCAATGAATCACTCTTTAACTATGCCCGTGTTGTCAATGCACATAAAATCACAAGAAGTTGCTCTTTGTTTGACATACTTGGCTCATTAATTAACAATCCAAAAGAGTCATCCCCAAGCATTTACAATTTCTTTTGCAAAACAATGAACAATGTCTTTTTGCATTTCTGGTGCTATTATTTGAATATTTCCTAGTGTGTTTCTTAATACAATGTTATGTACAATCTCATTTAATCATCATAGTTTGTCATAAAATTACCTCTATTACCATATTTTTCTTACTCATCATGTCCATGAAAAAGTAATCATTGATGCAACGAAAATCTTGAAGTATAAATAGAAGCATTTAAGTGAATTCGATAGCCATATCTCACAATATCTGATTATTTATATAAAATATTTTTTAACCACAGATTGTTTTCGTTTTATCAAATCATTACATTTCTTAACCACTTTGATTGTGAGCACAATTGACATCACCAACATGAGAGGGTAGTCTCTCCTTTTTGTTTCAAGAAAAAAACCCTTTGTTATAAGTGCTTCACTCCCACCTTGTTTTTCAAATTGGTCCCTAAATAAATAGTAACATAAACAATATGTTTTATTCTCTTTTATTTCTCTTTAAGATTGTATGGTAGATCACTTGAATCAATTTCTTATTGTGTTTGAAGTTTGATTTAAAAACTTGTCCATAATTTTATTTGAAAAAATAAACAGTAGTTTTTTTTCTAATAAGTAGTTATAATAATAAGTTTGCTAATCATATAAATTTTGAACTTCAATAAAAAAAAGTTATGACTAAACTAAATTATCATGCAATAAAAGTATTTACGATGAATTTGTCCAGTGTGCTTATTCGCGCATGCGGAAGCCCTTTGAGTCACTGGGTTGTTGTTGTTGATGTTTGTTGTTGGGCTTATTCGCCGCATGAGAGTCTAGTATGATGTGAGGTACATAAGGACGAGCCGAACTCAAGCTCTAGCTACAGGCCCTACTTGATATTTCCTAGCCTAAGAAAGATGGAAAGGTTTGAGCGTTCATTGCCCTTGAGAGAGGGTCATAAAGGATGACAAGAGGACAAAGCGTGGGGTGATCTACCTTAGATGAGGCTTGCCTTCGGGAGGGTGCTAGAAAGGAAAATTCTTCAAATTAAAGTTATCATGTAAGTTATATATACATTAGTAAAAATAAAAATAGAAAATAAATAATACTAACCAAATTTGATTATAGAACTATGAAATGAAAGATGGATGAACGATTCTTATGTGTTTATTACTTGTAAGAGAAAATATGTAAATCTAAAATGAATAGAATAAAGAGTTCCGAGAAATTAGTTTAAAGAGTACAAAAATTATGAGTAAAAAAACATTACGAAAGTGCAAGAATAGAATGATTCTATTGAATGAATAACAGGTATAAAGAAGGGCTCTATTTATAAAGCATAGTAGAAAGTATAACAGACAAAACTCACCTTGGACTATAGACAATAGGCGAAGGGTAGTAAAGACATTAATTCTAACCCTAAAATTACTTTACTAAACCTCTCCTTCAATAGGCATCCTCAATCTAAGCAGGGAGCATGGACGTGAAGACTGTTCTTACGATAGTGAAAGGAATCTGCTATGAGACCTTTAGTGAAGATATCAACAACTTGTTTGGTCACGGTAGTGTAGCATACTTGTAAATCAACCTTCAGGACTTTTTCTTTTTAACGTAGCGAAAATCAACATGAACATTTTTATTGCGATCGCTGGAAACATGGTTGGCAGCAAGATAAAAGGCAGAGACATTGTCAAAATATATGATGACCACACCAAAGTTTGGAGCCCGAGGTCGCGCATGATGTAACGTACCCAATCACTTTCAGCAACAGCTTGAGCTACTGCATGATGTTCAAACTCAATGGAAGATTTAGAGACCACTGCTTGTTCCTTGGCACGCCAAGAGATGAGATTGGGACTGAAGAATAAAGCATAACCGGTGGTGGAGCACCACGTGTCAGGACATCCGCCTTAGTTAGTATCAACATACACTACTATTAAGGTACAGGAACCGGGAAGGATGGACAATCTATGATCGGGGGTGATTTTGAGATACTTGAGGATCCGCTTCACAACCTACTAATGATTAGTCCTAAGGGTATGTATAAACTGGGAAACAAGATTAACAACATAGCATATATTGGGTTGAGTCATGATGAAGTATTAAAGAGCACCAACAGCACTACGATACTCAATAGGGTTTGAAAGTAGGTTCCCATCATTTAATGAGAGATGGGGTCCAAACTGGAAGGGGTATTTTGATTGGTTTGGCATTATGCATTTGGTGTTTGGGGAGTAAGCTGATTGTGTATTTATGTTGTGAGAGGAAAGTCCATGATTTGTTCATTTGGCCATCATCAAGGAAGAGGGATAGGGGCGTGCTAATGTCAGGTTGGGGTGGTTGTCAGTGACAAGGATCATCAATGCGTCGTCGGCCGAGGTTGACAATGGTGAGGTTGGGGTGAGGTCCAAACAACTGCAATGCGGTGAGGGGGGAGCAACGGTTTGGTGGGACATATATCAGCCGACAGAGGTGCGACTAGTGCTATGGATCGACAGGGTGAACTAGGTTGCGGATGAAGCGATGTTCGATAAAGAGGACATCTGACAATGGCGTAGCCACCCAAGTGTGGTGCTGCAGCCGGTGGTGGTGTGGGTTATATAAGGAGAGCAATTGGTAGGTCAACTATGGTTGCTATGGTTATGGGAGGTGAAATTGTGGTGGAGTTGACAAGGTTGTCATAGGGGATGTCATGACCAGAGTTCAAATTAGAGGCTATCTTTGGAGGGAAAAGCTGTTGGTGGTCTTTGGCAGTTGCTTGTCCTTGCTTAAGTCAATTTTAGTTAGTAAGTCGGTTGGTAGTTAAGAAGAAGTCTAGATTCATTATTTTGTGTGTTCTTGATTGTATTGGTATAAATAGAAGACTATCATGTAAGAATCATTTTAATGAACGAAATAATATCTTGATTTCTCTCTCTCATCTAACTCTCTCTCTATTTCTCATCTCTTTCACTTCTTTTCTCATCCTACCTTTTCTCTCTCCTAGGTTATGATCAAGATTCATCTTGATACATAACAATTGGTATCAAAGCCTTGAGCTTACATATGATTGGATTTATTGATCTTCAATTCAATTGAATTGTTGAAGTTTAGGCTTGCTCGGTGCTGAATTGATTGAATCATGTTGCAATCTGGCTAAAAACATGTGATCTGTTGCTATGGCTGATAGAACAAATACTTGTGCCAATGCAGCTAATAACACTGCTACTTATGCTGCTGCTATTGCTGGTACTGGTAGTGGAGCTAATCAAGGAAATCAGATGGATCATGTGCTACTGAATCATAGGTTTAAATCACAATCTCAAGGGATTTCATAGCAAATTAATGGATTGCAGCAGAAAATGGAGAGGTAGCAATAACAAGCTGGAGGTAGCATACTTCTGGCTGCAAGCCAACAGAATAGACCTCCCAATCCAAGGCCTCCACTAGTGGACAGCAGTGGTATAAGGCCTCCTCCTATGGACAGCAATGACAATGCATCAAGTGCCAAGAGCAATAGTTTAAGATAGCCTCATGTGGATCTAGAGCCTTTTGATGGTACAACGCCTCAATCTTGGATAAGGAAGTGTGATAGATACTTTCATTTCTACAACATTGATGAACGTTAGAAGGTTGAATTGGCAGCTTTGTATCTGAAAGGAGAATTGGAGGTATAGTATTTCAGTTTGATGCGCGGTAAACCTATAATCACCTGGACTGAGTTTGCAAATGAGCTTTGTGATAGGTACGGGGATGAAGATGTGAGTGAAGTGGTGGATAACTTTAATAAAGTAACTCAAGTCTCATCCGTGAAGGAGTACATGACAAGGTTTGAAGGATTAAGAGCAAGGATGCTCACTGTGTATCTTGAGGCACCGGAATCATATTATGTTTCAAGCACTGTGAGTGGACTTAAGTCTAAAATCAATAACATGGTTAAGGCATTTGATCGCTCGACTCTTTCTCAAGCTTATTCAAACGTAAGAAAGGTTGAGAGCCTAGTACTAACAACCCCTGATTCTCAGAAATTGAGAAGTGCTCCGAATGGATCATCCTGATCGAGGTTTACACAGTCCAATAGTAGAGCTGGAAGTACTGACGATAGAAGGCCTCAGAAGCTTTGTTCTAAATTCAATCAGAAATACTTCTTTGGTCATAAGTGTGATCCTAAGTATCTCATGGCAGCCACTAGAGTAGAAGCTACTGAAGAAAAAGAAGATGAGATGTTTGATTTCAGGGGAATGAGAAAGAGAATAAGGATGATTATGATGAAGAAATGAGGTTGAAATTTCGGTGAAGGCCTTAACAAGGAGTGGCTTGCATAATACCATTTGAATTAACGGAGTTGTTGGGCAACGAAACTTACTGATACTCATTAAAAGTGGGAGTACACATAGCTTTGTGGATCCCAAGGTTGTAAGAGTTGTGGGACAAGATTTGATCAAGACCAGCCCCTTGGCTATCATGGTGTTTGATGGAAATTCAATTTTGACACATACAAAGTGTAAGAAGTTTAATTAGAAAATGCAAGGTCACAAATTTGAGTATGACTTCAATGTTTTGAGGTTGGGAGGTTATGATATGGTGTTGGGAGTTGATTGATGAAGTCCTTCAGTCCCATACTCTTTGATTTCTCCCAGCTCACTATGTCCTTTGAAAGAGAAGGGAAAAAAATCAAGTTACAAGGCATTGTGGAGCAACGCCAGCTCCAGTTGATGAGGGGCAAGAGTCTACAAAAGGCTCTTAAGAAGGGAACTCATCAATGGGTAGGAAAACTCTACTTAATAACTGTTGTTTCAGATTTTAACCAAACAAACCCGAGCACTGCTTTGGATTCCAGCACTGCTTTGGATTCTAGCACTGCTTTGGATTCTTTACTTCAAGAGTATGGTGATTTGTTTGAGCAGCCAGAGACCTTACCCCCAAAAAGGGAGCTTGATCATGAAATTCCTCTGAAGGAAGGTTCCAATCCAATGAATCTTCATCCTTATAAGTATCCTCATTCTCAGAAGAATGAGATTAAAAGGCAAGTTGAGGACCTGTTGAAGACAAGATTCATAAGGCATAGTCCTAGTCCTTTTGCTTCTCCCGTAATCTTAGTTAAAAAGAAAGATGGATCTTCACGAATATGTATTGATTATCGCCACTTGAACTCTCTTACAGTCAAGGATAAATTTCCAATTCCAATCATAGACAATCTGTTGGATGAACTTCATGGCTCTTGGTACTACACCAAGCTAGATCTGAGGCAGGGCTTTCATTAGATTAGAGTGCATGACCAAGATATTCGTAAAACATATTTTAGAACACATCAAGGGCATTATGAATTTGTGGTGATTCCTTTTGGACCATCCAATGCCGCTCAACACTCCAGGCTTTGATGAATCTTATGTTTAAGCCTTACTTAAGGAAATTTGTACTTGTGTTCTTTGATGACATTTTGGTCTACAGCTTTAATCTGCAGGAGCATCTTACTCATCTAGACTTGGCATTTCATATCATGAGACAGCACAAGTTATACGCCAAGCTCTCTAAATGTGCCTTTGCCAAGACATGGGTGGAGTACCCTAGCCATGTTACCTCAGGTGATGGGGTACCTACAGAACCAAGCAAGGTCTAGGCTATGAAGGATTGGCCAAAGCCAAGATCCCTCAAGTAGCTAAGAGGTTTCTCGTGTTTAACAGGCTACTATCGCAATTTCATAGCTGGATATGGAATTATTGCCAAGCCACTGACAAATTTGCTTAAGAAGGAGGCTTTTCTTTGGAGTGATTTTGCAAGGAAGCTTTTGAGCAGTTGAAGCAGGCTATGACTATGGCTCCAGTATTGGTAATGCAAGACTTCAGCTTGCCCTTTACATTGGAGACTGATGCCTACAGTAGTGGAATTGAGGCAGTTCTTTCTCAAAATGGAAGACCATTGGCCTATCTCAGCCAAGCATTTGGTCCTAAGAATCAGAAGCTGTCCATTTATGAGAAGGAATACTTGGAAATTCTCTTGGCTGTATAGAAATGGAGGCACTATTTGGAAGGTCATCATTTTGTAATCAAAACAGACCACCAAAGTCTCAAGTACCTGCTTAAGTAAAGAATTTCTACCAGAGTTCAAAGGAAAGGATTGATGAAGATGTTGGGGTTGGAGTATACAATTGAGTACGGAAGGGAGCTGATAATCCTGTTACGGATACTCTTTCAAGAAGACGGGAGAAGGTGAAACAGAAGCTTCTTGTGCTACAATTTCTCAAGTTATACCATAGTAGATGACTGAAGTGATCAAATCTTATGATCAAGATGCACCTGTGTTATGATCCGAGAAATCAAGGTTTGGGCTATGTTGATGTTGTTCTGCTATTGGTGTGTTGCTGTTGTGCTGAGGTTCTGCTACTGGTGTGCTGCTGCTGCTAATATGCTACTGCTGTGCTGTTAGTTGCTGATTAGAGTAGTTAGTGATGTATTAGCTTGGTCTTTAGCTTCTTTACTGCATTGTAATAAACGTAGTAGCTGCATTGTGTGGGTCTTGCTGTTGCATTGCATTGTCTTAGCTGAAATGTATTAATCTGCATTGTAATCTGCAGTAGCATATGTTTGGTTGGGTTGTTAGTTGGTCTTGGCACCAATTAGCTTAGGTAGTTATGTTAGTAGATATTTTAGTTAGTTAGAAAATATTTTCATAAGCTCTAGATATTTTAGTAGTTGGTTATTAGTAGTTTAGTCAAGATACATTGTATTAACAAGCTTGTTCTTGCCTTTAAGTAGTTGAGCTGCTGTATTCAGAAAAGCATTCAATCAAATTCAATCAAATATCTGAAATTTGTCTCAAGTTGAGATCAATATTCTCTCTCTCATCTAACTCTCTCTATTTTCTCATATATTTCCCTTCTTTCTCTCATCTAACTCTAAAACTCTTCTTTCTCATCTAAATTCTATATTCTTTCTCATCTCATACTCTCAATCTATCCAAATTATATTAGTTTAGGTTCGAGGTTCAAGGCCGAGCGTAACAATTGGTATACATAACCTCGATCCGATAGAGTGCGTAATCAAAAATTAAAAAAAAAAAAATCAAAAATCAAATTAGTGCTGCTCAGATTGTGCAGAATTCAAACAATCAGATTGTGCTGATCAAAGTGCAAATTTCAAGTTCAATATAGATTTTTGTCAGCAAGGCGAAATTCTAACAAGCGAGGCGAAAATTGTCAGCAAGAGGCAATTTCTGACAAGCGAACTCAGGTGTTGAATTCCGATATTGTTCTTGAAGATTGTTGTGTTTCATGTGTTAAAATCATCACTATAGATAGAAATCGAACCTATTTCAGATTCTCAGTCCAAATTAATCAAGAAAACATCATTGTCAGAAATCGTTCGAAGCTAGGGTTGTCGAATTCGTTGTGTGCGAAACTCTGCAAGCTAGGGTTTGGAGTCAGTGACGATTGTCGAACTGATAGCGAGTGGTTGTTTGTGTGAATGAAGGAGTACAATTTCATTAAGCAAGTGATTGTTGAAGAGTTGCAAAATAAGTTTTACGTTTGTGCGATTTTCGAACTTGCTTCCGCGAGCTGAGTTGATTCCAGTTTTAAGTTTTGTTGTTCATTGTCAATAAGGCTGATATGAGTTCTTATCAATCAAAGTTTGATCAACTTTTTGAGAAATTTAGACAAGAATGTGAGGAATATTGGCAGAAAAAACAACAAGAATATGAGCAGAAAAGGAGACAGGAATGGGACGAAATGATGCAGCGAATCATGACTCGACAATGTTTAGCTTATCCTAACATCAGTTGTGATGGTGCTAGTGTTCTTGATACAAATGAGTTTCCGGAGCTAGCGGATAGCGTTAGACAACGGAAGTCCAATGTTGAGCATGGAAAGACAGTGAAACCTGCTGCTGTTGGAGATGAAGTCGACCATGTCAATGCTGAAATTGAAGAACACAAGCCAGATGAACATGAATTTGGACAAGATGATTCTTATGAAGACTCTTTGCTAGAGTTAGAGTATCTTGATGACGTTGAGTCACAATATGACACGTATCCGGAATAGGAATACGATTTTCATGTCAAAGGAATGTTGAAGAAAGCAAGGAGTAAAGATAAAATAAGCCAACTCAATGATGCATTGAACGATTTTTGGGAAGCAAAGAAGATTACAAAGAAGAAGATGAAGCGTGAGGAGATGTTGGTTGAAGAAGGATCTCAAGTTGCTAATGTAAATGTTAGTCCTCAAGTTCATCTTCAATTAGATGAAGATAATCCTCAAAATCATATTCTTGAAGTTGAAAGAACCAACAATCCACATGAACGATCACTTGATCAAGAGCAAATTCAATCTGTTAGCATGGAATTTGTTCAGAAAGATTGTCCACCAGACTCTTCAGCACAAATACTCCCACGACCTGTTTGTTTGAATGCTCAAACTCACAACATCCAAATGTTTGATAAAGGCAATGTTGCAAGCTTTATCTCCTCTAAGGATATTGAGCTGAATAAGTTGGAAGACATTGCTGCAGAGCACGTTAGATCAGCAAGAAATCAGGTTCCAGAAGCTGTTATGCACTGTCGGCATGCCAATCGGCAAGTTTGGGATGATTTTTTGAGTGGAGTTGTGATCAATAGGGTCCCTTTCAAGAAGCTATGCTATTGGGAGGATATTTGTGAGTTATTCACCAATCTACACTGCAGCAACAAGTTCCCATCAGGTGTATGTCACAGTCCTTACAGCAACAAATTTATGGTCAAAGACATTGGTCAATATGGGAGGTCATTGCAATTTTTCAGCCTAAATAATTGATCTTTAAAGCCTCATTCTCTTTCATTCTTGAGGACAAGAATGTTTTCAAGGGAAAGGGAATGTTATGATCCGAGAAATCAAAGTTTGGGCTATGTTGATGTTGTTCTGCTATTGGTGTGCTGCTGCTGTGGTGAGGTTCTGCTACTGGTGTGCTGCTACTGCTAATATGCTTCTGCTGTGCTGTTAGTTGCTGATTAGAGTAGTTAGTGATGTATTAGCTTGGTCTTTAGCTTCTTTACTGCATTGTAATAAACGTAGTAGCTGCATTGTGTGGGTCTTGCTGTTGCATTGCATTGTCTTAGCTGAAGTGTATTAATCTGCATTGTAATCTGCAGTAGCATATGTTTGGTTGGGTTGTTAGTTGGTCTTGGCGCCAATTAGCTTAGGTAGTTATGTTAGTAGATATTTTAGTTAGTTAGAAGATATTTTCATAAGCTCTAGATATTTGAGTAGTTGGTTATTAGTAGTTTAGTCTAGATACATTGTATTAACAAGCTTGTTCTTGCCTTTAAGTAGTTGAGCTGCTGTATTCAGAAAAGCATTCAATCAAATTCAATCAAATATCTGAAATTTGTCTCAAGTTGAAATCAATATTCTCTCTCTCATCTAACTCTCTCTATTTTCTCATCTATTTCCCTTCTTTCTCTCATCTAACTCTAAAACTCTTCCTTCTCATCTAAATTCTATATTCTTTCTCATCTTATACTCTCAATCTATCCAAATTATATTAGTTTACATTCGAGGTTCAAGCCCGAGCGTAACAACTTGCTCAGACTTATATCATTCCCAACTACACACAAGCAACACCTACTGATTCTGATTCAGAGGTGACAGTTAGCAAGGGAATTATTCGAATTAAAGGAAAGATCTACATTAGTGAAGGAGCTGGATTAAGGAAGCAAGTCATTAATGCTTCTCATAACTCTCCTTAGGGAGGGCATTCTGGAGTTGAAGGGACTTACCAAAGGATCAAGCAGTACTTTTAGTGGAATGGCCTAAAGAAAGAAGTTCAGGAGTTTGTGCGGTATGTGAGGTTTGTCAGCAAATCAAGGTTGAGCATACTCTATATAAAGGCTTGCTGCTACCCTTAACAGTTCCTGATGGGGCTCGGACACACATTAATATTGATTTTGTTGAAGGCTTGCCTAAGTCTAAAGGTAGAGAAGTTATTTGGGTGGTATTAGATCGTTTTACCAAGTTTGGCCACTTCATTGGCCTTTCTCATCCAATTTTAGCAGAAAAGTTAGCAAGGATCTTCTTGGATCATATCTACAAGCTTCATGGACTTCCATAATCAATTGTATCAGATAGGGACAAATTGTTTACAAGCAATTTCCGGCATGAGTTATTCCTCTTGTTGGGTACCACTTTGGCTATGACCTCCTCTTATCACCCATAGTCCAATGGCCAAACAGAGCGGGTGAATCAGTGTATTGAGCAGTATTTGAGAGGGATGACATTCTCACATCCCAAGAACTAGCACAGGTGGTTGTCCCTTGCTGGGTATTGGTACAATACTCATTCACATTCTTCTTTGGGCACAACTCCATTCAAAGCTTTATATGGGTATGAGCCTCCCTGATCAGTCAAAGTATGGTCTCACATGTAGAGGGTGTTAATGAGCTTCTCAGTCAGAGGACACAGTTGGTTCGGCAGCTCAAAGATAATCTTCAGCTTGCTCAAGTTAGAATGAAGTACTTCGTAAATAAGAAGATATCTTATAGGAATTTTGAAGTAGGAGACCTTGATTATCTCAAATTGCAGCCTTGTAAGTAGAGCTTAGTGGCCATTCACAAGAACATCAAGTTGTGTGCTCGATACTTTTGTGCTTACAAGGTCTTAGAGGGGATTAGCAGGGTAGCCTACAAGCTGGAACTTCAACCAGACAGCTTGATACATTTAGTTTTTCACGTTTCATTGCTCAAGAAGCACTTTTTAGATGGAGTCACTAGTGCAGCAGCTCCACTTTAGGCTACTTTGCAGGGAATTCTAATGCAGGAACCTGAGGCAATCTTAGCCAGCTGTGAGATACAGCAGCAGGGTGTAAAGGTTAAGCAAGTGCTGGTTCAATGGGAAAACTTGGGTCAAGAGCATGCTTCATGGGACAATTAGTTCTTCTTGAAGTCCCAATTCCCTTCCCTACATCCTTGAGGCTAGAATGTGCTTGAGGGGAGGGTATTACCATGACCCGAGTTCAAATTAGAGGCAGTCTTTGGCAGGAAAAGCCATTGATGGTATTTGGCAGTTGCTTGTCCTTGCTTAAGTCAATTTTGGCGGCTAGTTTAGTTAGTAAGTCTATTGGTAGTTAAGAAGAAGTCCAGATTCATTGTTGTGTGTATTCTTGGTTGTATTCATATAAATAGAAGACTATCATGTAAGAATCATTATAATGAATGAAATAATATCTTGATTTCTCTCTTTCAGCTAACTCTTTCTATTTCTCATCTCTTTCACTTGTCTTCTCATCCCTTCTCGCTCCTAGGTTATGCTCAAGATTCATCTTGATACATAATAGGGGAACATAGGCTTGCCAAATTGGACATGCCTGTTCACGTGAACTCTACCAGTTTTAGGGTCTAGACATCGATACCCTTTATAACATGTGGCATAGCCCAAGAAGATGCATGATACCGATCTAGGGACTAATTTGTGTGGGGCACAGGGTGTGAAGTTAGGATAGCATGAACACCCAAATACTCGAAAACTTGAGTAATCCGGCTTCTTTTGAAAACGTTTTTCAAATGGTGAGGTGTTATCTAAAACTGGGGTGGGGAGTCTGTTTATAGTAAAGTAAGCGGTACAAACTGCATCATCCCAAAAAGAATAGGGAAGTTTGGATTGTATAAGTAGCGTTCGTTCCATTTCAACAATGTGCTGATACTTTTGTTCCACCACTTCATTTTATTATGGGGTATCAGGATACAAGAGACAGAAGTGAATACCATGTTGTCAACATAAACGGTTCATACGTTTATGGTCAAATTCACGACCACCATCAACTTGAAACATTTTTATTCGTAGAAAATTGGTTTCCAACCAGTGTTTTAAATATTTCAAAGATCACTAAGACTTCGAGCTTATGTTGCATCAAATATAACCAAGTGAAATGTGTAAAATCATCGATGAACGTGACATAATATTTGTTACAAGAAGTAAATGATATCAGTGATTGCTATACATCAAAATGAATTAAATGCAGCAGAGTACTTAAAACAATATAAAACACATTGAAATGATAATCGATGGACTTGCCCAAATAGCATGTCTGACAAATTCAAGAAAAATGCAAACTAGGTATGATTTTATGACTACATAATATCCATAGCGGGGCGACCTAAGTGTCCTAAGCGACAATGCCAAAAATCAGGTTGGGTACGAGTGACAAGACGGAGTGGGGCGAGAAGCTATATAATGGTCCATTACTATGAATCTTGAGTAGTGGAATCCCCATAGCCTTGTCCTTTACCCAAAAAAAAAAATTTGGAGTGAAACTCAACATCGCAATTATTGTCATGACAAAAACTTTTAATTGATAATAAATTATGAATTAGTTTTGGACGCCACAACACTTTTAAGTTGCAATGTTCAGTTTTTAGTCTTAATAGTTGAGGAACCTAGATGCGATACAGGAGCTAATGTACCATCTCCAATTAAGACACTTCTATGACCGTCGTAAGGAAGAGGATTATAGACGACACCTGAGTTGGAAGTCATATGTTTGGAGGCAACTGAGTCTGGGTACCAATTGCAGTCGTGGGAATCATTGTGTGTCATGGAGGCCAAAGAATAAGAGGGATCCGAGAAAGTGTTCTAGTCAAAACAGTGACATGAGACAGTGTTTTGGCCTATTTGATTGTAGATTTGACATAATTGAGGACCAGGGCCAAGAATGCCAGGCGTGTTGAACGAAGCAGGCCCAAGAGCCCGATTGAGGTTTGGGTGGGGTGGGTGCTATGGTGGACCATGGTGACCCGGTTGATACTATTGATTTTATCCACTGGAGCAGCCTGATTGCCACAGTAGCTATGATTAAGGCCCTTATTTCCATGTCCGCAATCGCTTCGACCTTGATTGGTTCCTTGAGAACCTTTACATGCAGCAACTGGAGCATAAGATTGTTTAAGGGGAGTGCACCCTTGGTACCGGTTTTGGGCTCCTTCTTCATTTAGAAGGGCATTTTTGAGTACTTCAAAGTCACATGTGGGAGAGGTATTTTCAAGTAGGAGTCCCAGCGTACTCAATTGGGAGCCCGGAAAGGGCATAATGAACTAGTTCTTTATTTCAAATATGGGAGTTTATGGCAACCAAGTCATCATCTATAGATTTTAGTTTATAAAGATATGCTTCCATAGTTTTGCCACCTTTACAAAGGTTTACAATTTGGATTCTTAGTTTAAATTCTTTGGCCAAAGAATGATATCGGAGTCACTTGACAAGAGTATTCAACATGGCTTTTGAAGTGGGGTGTCCGATAATGTCATTAATTAGGGGACGAGATAAGGAGGCAGCTATACATGAGCCAAGGCTCCAATCTGTTCTAACACAATTTAGGTGCTCAGGGTTAGAGGAAGAGGTCCCATCAAGGTAAGTGATGGAAGCTTTGCGTGGGGGGGGTGGGGGGTATCATCTATGTACCCCATCAATTGATGGGTGATGAGAAGCATGAAAAATTCTTCCCTGCACGAGGGGAGTAAATGATTCAAGACGCTCGCAAGTTGCTCGTGAGTAGCTCGAATAAAACCTAACTCAAACTTGAATTAACCGAGTTCGAGTATCAAAAAATACTCGACTAATAAACAAGTACTAGTCCATTAGTGAACTACTCAGCTCGATACTCGATTAAATACTCGACTTATATGATATAGTTCTTCTGTATTATTTTCTTTTGAAATGTATGGCTTGTGACATTAATAGTAGAATGAAAAAAGGAAGATTGAATTCCTTGTAAAAGATCACGTGTTATATTTGTGGTGGAGTGAAAGAACTTGTATTTGGTTTGCTTGTAAATTTTAAAACTTAGGTTTTGATGCATAGTTGATATAAATATATTGGTGATTAATGATTATATATGTTAAAATATAGAGTGGGTAATGATTGAGTATCCAAATTGAGTATAACTAATATCCAAGTGTATGGAATAATATTATAATAGAGCTAATTTGTTGAATGTTTATATGCACAATAAACGAGTACTTGAGTTGTGTCAAATACTCGAATAATAATCGAGTTTGAGTTCGAGCAAAATTTACAACTTGAATCGAGTTCAAGTATGCGAGTAGCTAATCGAGTTCGAGTTGAGTACTGATTGGCTCGACTTGACTCAACTCGATTACACCCCTACCCTCCACACAGGATAATTAATGGGGTTTTCAAGTTTAATAGTGACAATATTAGATATATTTTTTGTTCATTAGTTGCTTGAAAAAAAAAAATATATATATATATATATAAAGAGTTGTTTAGATCTTAGAATTTTCCACTTGCATATAGAAGGATATAACCTTGTTGTCATTCATACTATAGAACAGAAATATCAATGTCCCTTTCAAAGTAAGAATATTATCGAGAATATTATCGAGAATATTTCGAACTTACTTCTTCACTTTGCAGAAGTCAAGATCTCTCACGTTTATTGGGAAGGTAATGAGGTTGCAAATAAGGTTGCTACTTCGGGTCTCCCTTTGACAAAGGAAAATGTTGATCATCAAGTGTATCCAAATAGGGTTCTTCTCTACCGATTCGCCAGGCTATTCTAACTATATGTACGCAGGCTAGCGTCTTTTCCTTACCTTAAAAAATTTTTTGTGTGTGTGTGTGTGTGTGTGTATATATATTATGATATTACATTATATTAGTAGTTATAATTTATTAATAGGGGCCAAAACATTTTGCAACGGAGGGCAAATTAATATAATATTATATATATACACATACATATGACCAAAAAAAAAAAGTTGCCCTACTCCAAAGGATGTCTTCACTGCTACTGTTCCCTTATGCCTATAAATTTGATCTCCCAAGCTATTGAAACCTCAAGAAACTCATTCCCACCTTAAGAAAACCACACAAACCACTAGAAGCCCTCCTTATTGGCCAATTCCCTAGCTTACTGACAAACTCTTATGGCTATTGATTGCTATAAGCACAACTCACCAACTTGTTACTATACATAGGCGAGTATGTTACAAATATAATTGAGTAGGTGACTACTAAATAATAACCTTGTCATAATAGACTAAGCCTAAATTAGGAAGCCGTCCCCCTAAAGGAGGGCGCGTCTCTCTTCATCTTGAATGAGGATGATTTATTTTCTCTCCTACAATATACGATTATTGGTCTCTTCCTCTCCTCCGTGCATATTTGAGGGTCCCTACTCATCTTCAGCTAAGTATTTTATACTTATTTTATATATTAATACGTAAGAGCATGGCAAGCCCACAAAGGGTTTAGCTAGCTAAGTCTCCATCTCGCTTGCCCATTAAAGTGTTGAGAAGGCCCTAAGTTGGTCTTGTATTAGTTTCTTTTATCATATTTCTTTTATAGGCTATAGCTAAGTATTTTGCTATATCAAATTGACCTTATTAATTAGCTGACTCTTCATTATGAATTTTATTCATTATCTGCCTTGATTATTATTTGTTAAGACTGATATTGACTTAAGTGTTGGAGGGATACCCCGTGGATTACTTCATGGGGCCCTCTAACCGTTTGTTTGTCTTGCTGGAAATATCAAGTCAGACGTATGGTTAGAGCTTAAGTTCAGCTCATCCTAGCAAACCCAACATCAAACATGATAAATAAGCACACTGCCAAATTCATCGTAACCATTTTGGCTCTACAAGGGGGAAGGATCACAAGCTCACGTCTAATTTGGTATTTCTTACAAGACTTAGACACCTTTTATATTAGATATGTTAATTTTCACACTTGTCTGCTGTTGTTTTTTTTTTTTTTTGGCATTATTTCTTGGCATTGCATCGATGTCAGAGGTAAAGGAGTCAGTATTTCACATGCATTCCTCCAAAGCCTGAGCCCTGATGGCTTTAGAGAATCCTTGCCCCATGGTTTTATCAATGTATTCCTCCATAATGGAAAACTCCTTCAGGAAATAAGCTGCACTTTTTCAACTCTTATTCCGAAGGTCAATGGTCTAGAGTCAATTAATCATTTAAGAGAAATTAAAACAAACAAAAAAGATTATACTAGGCAAAGACCTCAAAATCCAGAATGAAGCTAATCAATTCTATGGGTTTGTCCTAAATAAGGTATTTCTCAAAGACATTTGTATGTGAGACATGTTGTAGCGCGACTTTATTGCTAATTATCCAAAAAAAGAGATGCAAAGGGCTGTCGAGGATTTTGTTAGGGCAATTAATCTGCTTATGCAAAGACACATTGCTAGCCTTTACTCCCCTCCACTCCCTTGGCAAGTGTTGCAAAATGTACTCCTAAATTTAAAGGCAAAGCCAAACCAGTAGTCCTCAGCTAGAGCATCAAAATGAGAGTAATAGTACACAATGTAAGGAGTTTCCCTTACATGGTTGACCAACTGATATTAGGGGTGGAAAATGTGTCGTGTTGTATTATATTCGTGTTTATGTTATGCAAAGGGCCTTATAAATGGAGCCAACCCAAACCCAATCCACCTGTTAAATGGGTGAGGTGCGCACAATCCGCGTCCAACCCAATTATTAAACAGATAACTTGCGGGTTATCCATTTGGCATTTTTTTAAAAGTTTTTAAATAACAGTTGCATGGTTGATACTAGCAATAAAGTACTTATCGTACCTATGATTGTTAAAATAAATTATCAAATTAATATTACTAAATATAGTTTAAATTATTTTAACTCCCAACAATATGTATACACTAACTAAGCAAATGCTAGAATGAAAGTGATCGTGTTGAATGATAAGCTAGTACAATAGAGGGCTCTACTTATACAGCATTATACAAAGCATAAAAGACAAAATCATCCTTGGACTGCAAACAAGGGAAAAGGGTAAAAGAGACATTTATTCTAACCCTATAATGACTTTTCTAGGGTCATGATTGTCTCTTTTAGTAATCATTAGGAAAATGCTTCAAATTTATGTAATTTAGTCATGAGTCTCGCCGTGAGCAAGCCAATCAATTAGAGGATACAACCGATCGATCGGAGAGCAACGTTGGAGAAAAATCAAGAATTGCAGCAGAAGAGGGGTCGATCGATCAGGGCCCCTCCAATCGATGGGGAGTCGATTTCTACTTATCGTAGACGTTTAGTATAAATATGGGTTTAGGGCTTCAATTTCAGGGATCCAATCATCCAATTAAGAGAGAGCTGCCGTCATTGAGAGTTTAGAGGGAGTGATTTAGTAGTTCTCCATAGATCTCGTTTAGAGGAAGTGTCTTTGTAATTCTTCCCATTATTTGTGATCAATAAAGATTCTCCATCTCCGCCCGTGGTTTTTCCCTTCTCAATTGACGAAGGGTTTTACACATAAATCAGTGTGTGTGTGTGTTGGGGGGGGGGGGGGGGGGGGGGGGGGGGGGGGGGGGGGGGGGGGGAGTTGGTTTTTGTTCTCTTTTACCTCTTTTGTTTACTTCTCTTGTTTGTTATAATACTTGAATCAAATCCAGCTCTTAGGGGTGATGTTTCTCATAAAGGAGGTATTACTTCCCTCACAAATTGGTATCATAGCATATCAGATTTGTCCACATTCCTCACAAATTGGTATCAAAGCATATCAGATTTGTCCAGATTCCTCAACAAATTGGTATAAGAGCCCAGTTAATTCGATTTGGTACTATGATGTCTGCAGTTAAATCTGAATTTGAGAAGTTTGGTGTTCAAGGAAGTTTCAGTTTATGGCAGGTTCACGTTAAGGGCCTCTTGACTCAGAGAGGCTTAAAGAAAGCTTTAGAAGGAAAGGAGAAGAAACTTGAGAGTTTATCCGAAGCACAGTGGGAGGAGTTATACAAAAGGGCTCTTACAAGAATTCAGTTATGTCTTACCGATGACGTTTTGACAGAAGTTCTGCAAGTGAAAACCGCTAAGGAGTTATAAGAGAAATTATAAGAAATGTTTTGTTTCAAGTCCATCTCCAACAAACTTGCAGTTAAGCTTCAGTTGTTCACTTTTCCTATCTCATAAGTTATGTCACTTAAGAATCATGTTAATGAATTTGATGCATTAATTCAAGAATTAAAGGAGCTTAATGATGCTCCCAAGGATGAAGATCAAGTAATGTTATTGTTATGTTTACTCTCTACCTCTTATAGAGGCTTCATAAAAAGCATGATTTATGGTGGGAGGTCAACTATCACAGTTGATGAGATAAAGAAACCTATTGAGTAAAGAAAGAGTAGATAAGGAGTTGTCTAACTCCGTTTAGAACTCCGGTAGTGGAAGCAAGTCTGAGTCTAGACATCAAGACCTATCCTACAATTACTTTCATAAGAAAGGGCATATTAAGAAAGACTATTACAAGTTTAAGAGAAAACTAGAGGCAAATAAAAGGCCTGACCAGAGATCCACAACAACTAGTGTTGTAATTGAGGATGAAACGATGGTGATATCCTGTCTCTGTCTGAACTTCAGTCCAGTTTTGGAGATAGTTGGATTTTGGATTCAGGTTGCTCCAATCATGTTTGTCCCAATCAAGATTGGTTTTCCACGTACGAGTCAATTCAAGTTGGAGTTGCTTTGATGGGAAATGATGCTACATGCAAAGCTTTGGATATAAGAACAATTCGTATTGAGATGTTCGATGGCACTATTAGGACTTTGAGCAATGTTCGTCACAGTCCTAATTTAAAGAAGAATCTCATCTGTTTAGGTACTATTGAGTCACATGGGTGCAGGTACATAGCTGAAGATGGAGTTATGAAGGTTGTTAAAGGTGGTTTAGTTGTGATTAAAGGCAGAAGGGTAGGAACATTGTATGAACGTGTCGATTCCACAGTTGCAAGATCAATTAAGATATCTTCATCATCATCGTTGACAGAACCAGATATCACAAAGTCAGGGCATTTGAGATTGGATCATCCAGGTGATAAAGGTATGTCTGAGTACAGTAAAAGGTGCTCGTTACGTAGTCAGTCTACAGAGCTGATGAAATTTTGTGAACACAACATTTATGAGAAGCGGAAAAGAGTTCACTTTAAGCAATTCCTGACAAGTAGAGACGTCACGTTTGATGAGTCTTCATTATTGAGTCCACAGAAGATATTATCCATTGTTTGTGATTTAGGTCGAGTGAATAAGCCGGAGGGAGTTCAGTTTATGTTAAGTAACACAGATCAGCAGCAAGTGGTTGTTTCAGAAGATGTGCCAAGATCCAATTAAGAGAAGAAGAAGCTTCTTGGAATTGCTGATAAACTCACAGATATGTTCACTCAGTTGCTACCTAGCAGAAAGTTCGAGCATCGCTCGGACTCGGGTAGTCTTTCTGTTTTGTTTAGATAACCCCGTGTGTGGGATGTTTTGTAGAGTAGGTGGAGAAATTTTGCTTATGTGTAAATTTGAGTCAAGGTGGAGGTTTGTTAGGAATATGTCTCAAATTTATGTAATTTAGTCATGAGCCTCGCCGTGAGCAAGCTGATCGATCGGCACTGGTACAACCGAACGATCAGAGAGCAGCGCTCGAGAAAAATCAAGAATTGCAGTAGAAGAGGGTACTGAGTCCAATAAATATCTTGAGCCTTCATCATAATACCACCTAATAAATTAATATCCTGTTTCATATAATCTATCAATTCAAAACGACATTTCGACCGATCGATTGGGTATCGATTTCCGCGTACCCTAGATGTTTAGTATAAATATGGGTTTAGGGCTTCTGTTTTAGGGATCCAATCATCCACGCCTTCATTGAGAGTTTATAGGGAGTGATTCAGTAATTCTCCGTAGATCTCGTTCAGAGGAAGTGTCATTGTAAGTCTTCTCATTATTTGTGATCAATAAAGATTCTCCATCTCCGCCCGTAGTTTTTTCTTCTCGATTGAAGAAGGGTTTTCCATGTAAATCATTGTGCGCGAGCGTGTGTGTGTGTGTGTGTGTTTTTTTTTTTTTTTTTTGGTTCTGTTTTACCCCCTTTTGTTTACTTCTCTTGTTTGTTATAGTACTTCAATCGAATCCAATTCTTGGATGGTAAGTTCTGCATTAAAAAGGTATTTCTTCCCATATAAATTGGTATCATAGCATATCAGATTTGTCCAGATTCCTCACAAATTGGTATCAGAGCATATCAGATTTGTCCAGTTTCCTCAACAGTAATAACACTAGTATGCCATTCAAATGTCTAACATAATTAAATAAGTGGGTCAATCATGTCAAAAATGAATCTACCCAAGGTCAAACCCAAATTCAACCTGGCTTCAAAACCCCCAACCCAAACCCACTTTCTCCATGTTGATATAGTGTGTTGAATACATGAGGATATGCAGGACTGGGGGAGTAAGGTGAAGCAAGTTCACAATTAATCTTGATAGATAGTTGATTAGTGTTTTTTTGTATTTTTGATGTATTATTAGGATTTATGTAAACATTGTACTTCGTCGTGCCTATTTTTGGGCCTCTGGTAACTTAATGCTCGAAGATAAAAAATATCCCTTTAGATGAATTTTATCAGCATCCAACAAATTTGCGCAAAAAAATGTTGATATGGCTCAAAATTTGGAAAAAATTGCCTAACTCTAATAATAATTTGCCATATCTCCATGGGTGATACCTATGTGAACATTTGTTACTTCAGCATTTCGAGTGAAATTTCACCGTGTTCAAATAAAAAACATGTGTATGTGTGTGTGTAGAGGGAGCAGTTGGAATAAGAATGGAAGTTTTGCACCACCACCACCCATCTCTTTCTCTCCATCACATCTTAATACCAATGGTCACCACCACCAGCCACCACCACTGCTATTGTCACCCCGCCAGTGCCACCCATCTCTCTCTCTCCATCCTATCTCATTCCCAACAATCATCACTTCTGCCATCCACCGCCCCCGCCACGGCCACTCAGAGAGAGAGAGAGATAGGTGGTGGTAACGGGATGGCAGAGAGGAGTGGCGACAATGATGGGCGACGGTCGTAGCTGCGGTGCTGGGTGATAGCGGTGATGACAATAAGGATCTGAAATGGGATGGAAAGAGAACGATGGGTGGAGAGAGAGAGAGAGATGGGTGGTGGTGGCGGCAGAGGTGGTGGTGACCATTGGGTGATAGTAGGGCTCCAAACACAATGAGTCCTTTAGAACCATTGATCAATCTTACTTAAGATCTAAGAGTGCAGATTTAATTTTCTTACATTCTCACAAAACTTCCGTTCTCATTCCATCCTCCTATATATGATAAAACATTTAAAAACATAATATTCAATATACACACACACACCATTAGGGTATTAAATCATATTAGTTTGTCTTTTATAATGATGAGGAGGTAACAATATTACTCTAAATAGTAGGGGTGTTCAATGAGTGAGTTGCATTGGGTATGGGGCCAACCCATGAAGACCTAGTAGTTTTGGGTCTAAAACTCACCCACACCCATGAAAAGAATTTTAAAATCATGGTTCTAGTTCTAGTTCCAATGAGTCATGGGTAACGCATGGCAACCCAACATGAAGAAAGGAGGCATTGGAATCAAATTAACTTGATAACTAAAGGTCACGGTGAATCATAATGCGCATAGAATAAAATGTGTTATGTTTCTTACTTGTTTGAATGTAATAAGCTTGTAGCATTTGAATTCAGTTTTTTGGCGCCAAAGTCTGTTTTGGCCGTTAGGTGCAGCCAGTCTTGATTGGCGGTTGTTTTAAGTCGGTTAAGCATTGATTCAATGTATCTAGTTCATATAAGTAGGGTGATCTTGTGTAATTGGAATTCATTCAATGAAAATTACCAATCTCTTTGAGATCAACTTCTCTTCTCATCTTATTCTCTCTCTATCTTCTCATCTCCTTTCACTTCTTTCTCATCCCATACTCTCTTATCCTTAGATTACGTTTGAGATTCGATCACAAACGTAACAATTGGTATCATAGCCTCGTTTGGCTTTCAATTCAAGCGGATTTGATATCAAGTATCCATGGACTTAACCGAGGCGGCATTGAGCAGTGGAGTCACCACCAGATCGGTAGCAACTAAGGCAGCTGCCAGATCTTCGTATGCTGATGTGGTTGGAGGCAATGATGTTGCAGGTCAGGATGTTGTCACAAATGAGCATTTCGACAATCAATTGAAGGCGATGTGTGCTCATTTGCTTGTTCAAATCAAGGAAGCTAATGCTGATATAAGTCAGCAGATACATCAGCAAGTGGATGTGAAGCTTGATCAACGATCCCAGCAGGTTGAACTTATGGTCTCTGATCCGTTCACACGGCAAGCACAAGAATTGGAGGAAAGTATTACCGTGAGGTTTGATCGGGAAATGCAGCAATTGGAAGCAAAATTAGCTGAAATTCGTGAGCAATTCAGGAGGCCAAATCCTCCTATTGTTTCGGATCCATTGATACCAGCAAGTGTGCTACAAGCTAATCCCTCAATGAGAGCTGAGACATTAAATCGTTAGGTTAAAGCTGGAGCTCCAGTTACAAGAAGCTAATATTAATGACAGGCAAGGGTGCAGTGAGCCTGTACCATCTCGACCTGCAAATTGGAATTCGGTATCCGGGGATAGAGCTCAGGAAATGGAGCACACTTTCAGACCTCGAGAAGTAAATGCTGATCAATTGGATCGACCACCTGATTCTTGGCAACAGCAACGATCAGGAAGTAATGAAGAGTCATCTAATAGCAGAAATAACAGCCATAGACAACCTCGGGTGCAGATCGATGCATTTGAAGGTAAACAACCTCACTCTTGGCTAAGGAGGTGCGAGCGTTATTTCCATTTCTATCACATTGATGAATTGGAGAAGGTACAAATTGCGGTTGTGTATTTGTTTGGTGATCATGAGGTGTGGTTCTATAGCTAGATAAGAAGTAAACCTTCCATTTCATGGAATGAGTTTGCCAAGGCTTTGTGTGCTTGGTATAGTGATGAGGATGGTAGTGATATTGTGGATAAATTCAATAAAGTGAAGCAAGGGACGACTATGAAGGAGTACATGACCAGATTTGAGAATCTCCGGGCTAGCATTGTGGCTGAAATTGAGGCCTCCGAGTCTTATTATGTATCAGCTTTTATAAGTGGGTTGAAGCCTAAGTTGAAGAACTTGGTTAAAGTCGTTGATCCTACTGATTTGTCTATGGCCTTTACTAAAGCCAAGCTTTATGAATGTACGGGCCTAGCAGCAAGTGATGCTTCCAGACCTCATGGGAGTAGTTCCAAATTTCAGCAAGGCTCGAACAGAAACAGAACTAACCGAAATGATGACAGACAGCAGCAAAAATTGTGTTATCGTTGTAATCAGCCTTATCAATTTGGCCACAAGTGTAATCCCAAGTTCCTCATGGCTGTTGAAGGAACTAATGCTGGTGAGCTCTCTGATGATGAAGAAATTGCAGAGGACAATACCGATTCTAATCAGGAAATCGAAGAAGATTTGGATGATGCTGCAGTAGAGATCTTAGTGAAAGCATTGACTGGTAATGGGGCTCATAGCACGATCCAAATCAAAGGAAAGGCTGAAAAAAGGTCTATTATCATTCTCATTGATAGTGGGAGTACTCATAGCTTTGTTGATCCCAAAGTAGTCAAGAAGGTGGATCATGAAGTGATAAAAACTCACCCACTTGCTGTTACCGTGGCTGATGGTAAAACTGTCACGACACAAAACAAGTGCCAGGGGTTTGTGTGGCTGATGCAAGACCATAAGTTCAATTATGACTTCAGGATCCTTCCCCTAGGAGGTTGTGACATGGTGCTCGGGGTTGATTGGATGAGAACTCATAGCCCAGTGCTGTTTGATTATGCAAATCTCACGGTCTCCTTTGAAGTTCAAGGCTCCAAAGTCACTCTACATGGCATTGCGGAGCAAGCTCAACTTCAAGTTATGAAGGAAAGTAAGTTGAAGAAGGGCCTTCAGAGCTGTGCATACCAGTGGGTGGGCCAGTTGTTTGCTATTTCCTCTGCTGAAATGGTCGACATTACCGAACCAGAAGTGCAGGCTCTGGTTACAGAGTTTGAAGATGTGTTCGAGGTGCCTAAATCCTTACCTCCCAAGAGGGGTTTGGATTATGTAATTCCACTCAAAGAGGTTGCGGAACTAGTGAAGATAAGGCCTTATAGATACCCTCACGCTCAGAGGACAAAGATTGAGAAGCAAGTGGATGAATTGCTTAAGACTAACTTCATACGAGCAAGCCATAGCCCCTTGCCCCTCCAGTCATTCTTGTCAAGAAGAAAGATCGTACGGCTGGTATGTGTATTGATTATAGGAAACTCAACTCTATGACTGTGAAGGACAAGTTTCCTATACCAGTTATAGATGATTTGTTGGATGTATCATAGATGATTTGTTGGATGAATTATATGGAGCTCAAGTCTTTTCCAAGCTGGATCTTCGGCAAGGATATCATCAGATTAGAGTGGGAAAGCATGATATGTATAAGACTGCATTCCGGACGCATCATGGACACTTTGAGTTTGTGGTTATGCCTTTTGGCTTGACCAACGCACCAGCAATGTTCCAGGCTCTTATGAATGATGTCTTCATACAATTTCTTAGGAAATTTGTGTTGGCTTTCTTAAACTACATCCTCATTTACAGTGCATCGTTTGAGGAGCATTTGAAGCATTTGAGGGAGGTATTTTTGGTCATGCGTGAGCATAAATTGTATGCTAAGTTGGCCAAGTGTTCTTTTGCTCAAACACATCTGGAATATCTTGGCCATGTGATCTCTTGTGATGGAGTTGCAACCGATCCTTCAAAAGTCCTAGCCATGAAGGAATGGGTTGTTCCGGTTACTTTGAAACAATTGAGGGGATTTTTGGGATTTACTGGCTATTACCGTAAGTTTGTAGCTAACTATGGTGCCTTAGCCAAGCCACTGACAAATCTACTTAAGAAGGATTCCTTCAGATGGTCGGATGAAACTCAAAACGCTTTTGATGCTCTCAAAGCTGGAATTTGCAGAGCACCAGTTTTGGCAATGCCCGATTTCTCTTCAAGCTTCATTTTGGAGACAGATGCAAGTGGAAGTGGAATTGGTGCAGTGTTGTCTTAAGGGGGAAGACCTATAGAATACCTCAGTGAGGCATTGAGTGTAAAGCATCAAGCTCTTTCAACGTATGAGAAGGAGTACCTTGCAATCTTGCTTGCAGTTGATAAGTGGCGGCACTACTTGGATGGGCATCATTTCATCATTAAGACTGATCATCAAAGTCTTAAGCACTTGTTAGAGTAGAAGCTTGTCACTAGGATACAAAGAAAAGGGCTGATGAAGATGTTGGGGTTGGATTATGACATTGAATACAAGAAAGGGAAGGAGAACTTAGCTGCAGATGCATTGTCATGCAAGTTTGAGGACTATGAGCAGGGTTCCCTTGGGGCTGTTTTTGTGATTTCTCCTACTTGGATGGAAGAGTTACATCAGTCCTATGAGAATGATTCCTTTGCGTAAGAATGTATAGCTGCTGCTAGTATAGACAAGGCGTGCAATCTGGCTGCTGGTGCTGAAATTTCTGTGACTCGGGGTGTTATCAGAATCCAGGGAAAGTTGTATGTTGGCAACTCTACTAGTTTTAGACGCCAAGTCATCAGTGCTACTCATGATTCTTCATGGGGAGGTCACTCAGGCATTGAGGGGACATATCAGATATTGAAGTTTCATTTTAGCTAGCCTGGAATGAAGAAGGAAGTGACTAGCTTTGTGCAAAGTTGTGAGGTTTGTCAACAAACTAAACTTGGTGATCATAGATACCAAGGTCTTCTCCAGCCCTTACCTATTCCTGATGGTGTATGGCAACACATAAGCATGGATTTCATCGAGGGGTTGCCTAAATCAGAAGGGAAAGAGGTAATCTAGGTAGTTGTTGATCGGTTCACCAAATCTGGGCACTTCATTGCATTGGCTCGACCTATGACTACAAAAACGTTAGCCCGTGTGTTCTTAGGCAACATTTACAAGCTTCATGGATTGCCCCAATCTATAATTTCTGATAGAGACAAGCTCTTCACAAGTTGGTTTTGGAAAGAATTTTTTGGACTTTTGGGAACGACTTTGGCCCTTAGTTCTTCCTACCACCCTCAAACTGACAGTCAGACAGAGAGGGTCAACCAATGTATTGAGCAATACCTTAGAAGCATGGTGTTTAGTCATCCCAAGTTATGGGAAAGATGGCTATCGTTAGCGGAGTTTTGGTATAATACTCATTTCCATGCTTCAATTGGCACTACACCCTTCAAGGCATTGTATGGGTATGATCCTCCAACTCCCTTGATGTTGTAAGGAGATGGGGCAAATGTGGCCGAAGTAGGTGAGCTGGTGCACCAAAGGAAACAGGTTATGCAGCAGCTGAAGCATAACCTCAGTGAATCCCAAGCCCAAATGAAATGGTATGCTGATAGGAAGAGAGTTGATCGAAATTTTGATGTAGGAGATATGGTATACCTAAAATTGCAGCCATATAGGCATTCAACAGCAGCAGTGAGAAGAAATGTCAAGCTTTGTGCCAGGTTTTTTGGGCCTTACAAGGTGTTGGAGAGAATTGGCAAGGTGGCCTACAAATTAGAGCTTCCATCCAACTCTTACATTCACCCGGTTTTTCATGGGTCACTACTTAAAAAGCAGGTTCAAGATGGTCACAGACCTTCCTCAGCTCCTCCAGAGGTAGGTTCCAACAGTTCATTGATGTTACAGCCGGCTGCAGTAATGGAAGTGAAGCAAGCAGCAGCAGCTGATGCCAAAGGCCAGAAATTACGTGTTAGCTGGTGCAATTTGGATGAAGCTTTTACCACATGGGAAGACAAGTGTTTTTTGTTGAGTCAATTTCCTTTTTTTCATTCTTGAGGACAAGAATGTTTTAAGGGGAGGGGATTGTTATGTTTCTTATTGTTTGAATGTAATAAGCTAGTAGCATTTGAATTCAGTTTTTTGGCGCCAAAGTCTGTTTTGGCCGTTAGGTGCAGCTTGTCTTGTTTGGCGGTTGTTTTAAGTCGGTTAAGCATTGATTCAATGTATCTAGTTCATATAAGTAGGGTGATCTTGTGTAATTGGAATTCATTCAATGAAAATTACCAATGTCTTTGAGATCAACTTCTCTTCTCATCTTATTCTCTCTCTATCTTCTCATCTCCTTTCATTTCTTTCTCATCCCATACTCTCTTATCCTTAGCTTACGTTTGAGATTCGATCACAAACATAACAAAATGATTAACTAAACTACAATAATTAAGTAGTTCCAAGTTTTAGACTTAATGATTAATTAAGTAGTTGATCCAACATAACGTTACTGTTGGTGTCTAGACACCTAAACCCAATTCAAATCGACCACTCAAGCCAATAACAATAACAAATATAAATCACAGGCACACCAATATCACCAAATATCAACGACAAAATAAATATACGAAAATTAAATCAACACCAGATATAACATGAAAAACCCTCGAAAGTAGAAGGAAAAACTACAGGGCAAACCGACAACAAAATCCACAATAGAAAATAGCAATTACAACGTTTACGGTTTGCCTTTACTTCAAACCTATAAGCAAATTGAGTGGTACAAGAATTATTTCTTCAAGCCCGAGAACAATTGATTCTCCTGATCAATTAACTCCAACCAATGCCTAAAAAACCCGCTCCAAATTGCTCTAAGATCGAAACCTGATCTCACCATTGTCGTAGTGCAGCGTCTCTCTTTCTCTCGTCATTTTTCATGTGTTGTTTCCAACCGTCACTTTTTTTCATGCACTCGTCAAATACCCACAAATTTTTAGGTATATATATAAGATGAGAGAAACCCTAGGCTTATTAATCATGGGCCATAACTTAAACCCAAATCTTAATTTTCTTTTGTTTTCATCCCGAAAATAATCTTTAATCGGTGGGCTGAATCCTAGTACATATTATGTACCCCACAAATCTCCCCCTCCAACCCACCACAAGGAGAGAACTCCACATCAAGCTACTTGGAGTCCACACTGGCCATCCTAATGCATAAATCCAACTTGCTACTAAGTACCACTTTAGCCAACATATTAGCCATGTTCTTGTCAATGTGAATCTTCTTCAGCATCATCAGCTTTTCTTCAATCACGTAATGCAACCAATGATATCTCACATCAATATGCTTTGTGCAAGCATGATACATGGAATTCTTACTCAGGTCCATCACACTCTGACTGTCACAGAAAACCACATACTCTTTTTGTTTTAGACCCAACCCTTGAAGAAATCTCTTCATCCACAATATTTCCTTACCTGCTTCGACGGCAGTAATGTATTCAGCTTTAGTAGCAGAGAAAGCAACACAGTTCTCCAACCTAGATTGTCATGACATAGCTCCCCCGGCAAAAGTGAACAAATAACCCGAAGTAGATTTCCTATTATCGAGACATCCTGCCATATCAGAATCAGTATACCCTTCAAGAATCGGTCCCAAGCCTCCAAAACTCAAACACTGTTTCGAAGTACCACGCAAATAGCTGAAGATCCACTTCGCTGCTTCTCAATGAACTTTCCCTGGATTTGACAGAAACCTACTAACTCCACCCACAGCATGAGCAATATCTAGCCTAGTACAAACCATAGCTAGAGGTGGCAATCAGGTCATTTGGGTCGGGTTCGGGTGAACCCGTTGGGGTTTCGGTTGTTTTGGGTTTTTAATAAACTCGGGTCAGGTCGGGTTGGGATCGACCCATTTAGGCTCTAGTCACTTTCAGGTTTTACCTATACTCGGGTCGGGTTGGGTTGGGTTTGGGTTAATTTATTTCGGGTTCGGGTAATTTTAATTTTGAGTAGTCTCGGGTTGCGGTCAATCTTGGGTCAGAATATACGGGTTTCAAGTCTTCATAATCCTACTATTTAGTGCCTTGGTGGTATGAACTAGTTACAAAAGTTTAAATTATACCAAATAAGTTATATTTTTACTAATATATTTATTGTATTATCAATATAGGTGCTTAATAATATGTTATGTAGTTCAATTATACTTCTGACAACTATAATTCTCACTGAATTTAAAGACCTTGGGTAATTTTAGCTTCCGGGTCGGGTTTGGTTTGGGTTCAGGTCAATTTGAGTCGGGTTGGGTTCAGGTCAATGGTAGGTCGAGTCAGGTCAAATTGGTATTGGGTTATTTTCAGGTCAGGCAAAAAATGGGTCGAGATAGTTGCAACTCAAGTTATTTCAGTTTCAGGTTTAATTATTTACGACATATTTTTGATTCGGGTCGGATCGGTTTATGGGTTTTTCAGGTCAATTCTTCGGATCGGGTTGAATTTGCTACCTCTAACCATAGCATATATCAAAGATCCAACGGCAGAGGAGTATGGAGTAGAAGAAATCTCTTCTTTCTCTTTCTTAGTCACAGGACAAGACTGTTTACTCAATTTAAAATGTGAGGCAAGAGGTGTGCTAACTGATTTAGTACTCTTCATGTTGAATCTTTCAAGCACCTGTTCAACATATTTTTCTTGTGACAATCATAACTTTCCAGCCTCTCTATCACGGGTAATCTCCATACCCAAAATCTGCTACGCTGGGCCCAAGTCCTTCATTTCAATAGACTTTGACAACTTCTCTTTAAGCCTTCACATCATCTCTGCATTTTGACCAACAATTAGCATATCATCAACATAAAAGCAGTAAAATGATGAAGTTACCTCCAGTGAAATTTCTAATATACATATAATGATCTGCAGCTGTTCTTTTGTACTCTTAACCCATGATAAAAGAGTCAAACTTCTTGTACCACTGCCTAGGAGCCTGTTTCAAACCATACAAGCTCTTTTTCAATCTGCAAACCAAGTATTCTTTACCTTAAACTTCATATCCTTTAGGCTGCTTCACGTAGATCTCCTCTTGCAAGTCATACTGGAGAAATGTAGTTTTCACATCTAACTATTTAAGCTCAAGATTCATACTAACTGCCATACCTAGTACCGCTCGAATGGAACTCATCTTCACAACTGGAGTGAAGATCTCATCAAAGTCAATCCCTTTCTTTTGATTTAAGCCTTTCACCACCAAACGAGCTTTATGTTTCACAATTTGGTCACTATTCTTTATCAGTTTGATCACCCACTTATTCTGAAGTGCTTTTCTGCCTTTAGGAAGATCAACCAGCTCATAGGTTCCATTCTTCTCTAAAGAATGTATCTCTTCGCCATGGCTTTGACCCAGTTATCCTTGTCTTCAAGAGTCTGCACTTCTTGGTAGCTCTCCGGCTCCCCCTCATCAGCAATATAAATATAATTAGAACTCGAATACCTCTTAGACGGTCAATGCTGTCTATTAGACCTCCTCACCTGAGGCTCAGCAATCACTGGTTGGGGGGCTGGCTCCCCCTGCTCAACACCATCTGTACCTGGAGCATCATCAACTGCAGCTTGCTCAGTGTTGTTCTTGAGTTTTGTCCCATCACAAACCTGCTATTCGTCTGTAGCACCTGCTAAAGATGAAATCGATGTAGTATCAGCAACACCACTAGGTGCACATGTAGTCTTCTCTGACTTGTTAAAATTAGTCATGTTCTCATGTTCATAAAACATGACATCTCTACTTCTCACAGTCATTTTCTTCACAGGATCACATAATATATAACCGAACTCCTCATCACCATGTCCTACAAATATGCAGGGAGTGGCTTTACTGTCAAGCTTGGATTCTATTCCTTTGGCACGTGCATGAAGGTTTTGCATCCAAACACCTTCAAATGAGAATAAGAAATGTCTTTCCCAGTCAATACTCTATCTAGAATGTCAAAATGCAAAGAACCTAATGGACCTCTATTGATGATGTACACGGCAGTATTCACTGCTTCACCCCAAAATGCCTTAGGCAGCTTCGACATTCTAAGTGAACATCTGGTTTTCTCCACAATGGTTCTATTCATCCTTTCTGTGACACCATTATGCTGAGGAGTACTTGGTACTGTTTTTCACGGCGAATCCCATGCTTCTTGCAGTACCTTCTAAAATCTCGGTTAACGTACTTTCTCCCATTGTCAGTTCAGAGACACTTCACCAACATCACTGTCTATCTCTCCATGGCGTGAAACCACTGAAAGACTTTAAATACCTAGCTTTTGGATTTCAAACAAAGCACCCAAGTTTTTCGTGATGCATCATCAATTAAAGTAACAAAATATCGATTTCCTCCTGGAGGGTCCACCTCTATAGAACCACATACATCATAATGTATCAATTCAAGCTTATTTTGTTTTTGTTTCAACTATTTACCAAAACTGACTCTGTGTTGCTTGCCTAACAAACAATCATCACAAGGGTTCAGTGACTTACCTTCAAGTGAAGGAATGAGGGACTTTTTAACCAATATCTACAACCTTTTCTCACTAACATGAGCTAGCCATCGATGCCACAAATTAGGTGAAGTATCATCCTCGACTACATTCAATTCCCCACCACACACTGTCACACGTGTCTTGTACAATGAACAACAAAGCTGTCCCCTGGCTACTATCAGTGACCCCTTGGTAAGTTTCCATTTTCGATCTCCCAGATAATGTGTACAACCTTCTTTGTCCAAAACATTCACAGAAATCCAGTTAAGGCACAATTCAAAAATATGTCGCACTTTTTTCAGAGTAACAATGCAACCACTACTAGTCTGTAAATGGATATCCCCAATCCCAATGATCTTAGCAACACTACTATTGCCCGTTTTCACAGTACCGATGTCACCTACTTTGTATGTAGAAAAATACTCTCTCTTGGGAACATGATTATAAGAAGCACTAGAATTAACAATATATTCAACATCATGATCACTTATATGATTGCATTCACCCTGAGCACAAAACAATGTTACCTAGCTATCATGATCATCACCTGTCACTGCAGCTACAGTCTTTTTATCATCTGCCTTATTCTGACTTGTTTCACCTTTATGTTCTTTCTTCAAAAGAAAACAATCTCTTCTCAGGTGTCCAATTCTATAACAATGCCAGTACCCTGGTTTTGCTCCTCCGGACTTAGACCTGCCTCTAGACTTATGATGCCCCCTACGCCCTCTATTCTTACTTCTATCTCGATTCTCAGTAACAAGTGCCTGCGCATCAGCACCCATCTCTCTTCTCCTCATCTCCTCATTAAACAAGTAATCTTTTACGACACAAAAAGTCAACTTTCCATCAGGAGCTGAGTTACTAATAATTACCACCAAGATCTCCCAACTGTCCAATAGAGAACTTAAAAGGAACAAAGCCTCTAACTCATCATCAACAGTAATTTTCATAAAAGTCAATTGGTTAATAATATCCTGAAATTCATTTAAATGTTCGGCCATTGATTGTCCCTCTTTCAATTTGAAGTTAACCAACTTCTTAATCGGAAAAGCTTTATTTCGCGGAGTCTTTCTTTGATATTAAGACTCTAAACTTTTCCATAATGTCTCGGCATTGGTCTCTTGTAGTATATGGTGAAAAATACTGAAATCTACCCATTGTCTAATTGTTCCAATAGCTTTTTTATTCAATTTCTCCCATTCTTTATCTGACATTTTTTCCGGCCTACCACTAAGTAGGTCCTCCATCATTGGCTTCCAAATTGAATAATTTTCACTGGTCAATTTTATCATCGTACTATTACTAGTACCATCCATTATTATTCAACTGAATACTGAACCTTAGCTCTGATACCACTTTGTTCGGGTCTAGACATGTAAACCCGATTCAAATCGACCACTCAAGCCAATAATAATAATAATAGATATAAATCGAAGGCACGCCAATATCACCAAATATGAATGACGAAATAAATATACGAAAATTAAATCAACACCAGATACAACGTGGAAAACCCTCCAGAGTAGAGGAAAAAACCACGGGACAAACCGACAGCAAAATCTTCTATAGAAAATAGCAATTACAACGTTTATGATTTCAAGATATTTGCCCTAACTTGAAACTACAAGCAAAATGAGCGATACAACGATTACCTCCCAAGGCGCAAGAACAATTGATTCTCCCGATCAATTAACTCCAATCAATACCTGAAAACCTGCTCCAAATTGCTCCAAGATCAAAACCCAATCTCACCGCTGTCGTAGTGTCGTGTCTCTCTTTCTCTCACTATTTTTTGTGAGTTATGTCCAAACGTCACTTTTTTTCATGCACTCATCAAATGTGTAAATGCTATACACCACAAAAAAAAATAAGGACACAAAAGGGCACGAGTGATGCCATCATAAGAAAAAAATAAATATTTAATTCACGCAATAAAATTACATAAGGGATTGTAGCTCAGGTGGTAATTAGTTTTGCATATCACGCGTGAGGGGCGGGGTTCAAATCCCAGTCGTGGCATTTTATGCGCTTATTTTCTCATGGTGTACAGCATTATTCCTCATCAAATACCCACAAATTTTTGGGTATATATATAATATCATATATATTTAAGATGAGAGAAACCCTAGGCTTATTAATCATGGGCCATAACTTAAAACCCAAATCTTAATTTTCTTTTATTTTCATCCCGAAAAGAATCTGTGATTTGTGGGCTGCATCATACTACTCTACAGGGGAAATTGGGGAGCTAGGGAGCTCTAAATGTGTATCGGGTCCAAAAACACAGTGTCGGAAGTGTATCGGGTTCAAAATGCGGTTTTTTTAGTTGAAGGTTTTGGCGGGAAGGCTGGGAAGCAGGGGAGATCATGTGAGAGGCATCAGAGGGATGGAGTTAGTTAGGGCACGTGCCCGACCCATGCTTTCACTGCTGAATTATGTTAATTTTGCTGCTTTTAGCTTATTTTATGCATTATTTGAGCATTATTTGTCTTTTTAGTTATTTTTCTACTTGAATTAGTGAGTATAAATTATAGTGTTGGTTGGATTAGGGATTATCATCCAAAAAGATCAATTCTATCTCTCTCTTAATCATCTTCTTCCTTTAATCTCACTCAATCTATTTCTTCTTCTCTCCCATACTCTATTTCTGTTACTTGGTTTGGTTTGGGAATTTAAGTTCTCTGTATCAAGTACATAATATGTACCCCATAGTTATGTATTTTCTAGACATAAAATGAAACCCATTGGACAAACCCACATATACACGTCAACATTGTACCAAACTAATTATTAATTTTTTGGGAAATTATCATTTAGGTACCTTGAGGTTTAACCGTTTATCACATGAAAAATGCTAAAGTAAAATATGATTGCTGCAATATATAAGTATTTCATTAGAATTTGATGATTTTTAGCAAGAAAATGCTGACATGATACATAATTTTGATAATATATAAGTGGTTTATACTAATTGTGGTAATTTTTTTTATCATAATTTGTTGAATTATATTGAAAAATTGACATGTTTATATATATTATCATAATCATATACTATAACAATATTTTCTATATAAAATTGGTCAGATTCATACAAAATATAAAATTTTGATATAAGATACTTATATGATAAAATATTTAAATCTTAAGATACCTTATTATATATATGGAGGGTATCCAAGTGGTAAATGCTTAAACATCAAGATAACTAAGTGATAATTTCCCAATTTTGTTTCATAACTAAAGGTTGATTCTCGATATCAGTATATGTAAAGTCAGCAAAATAACATAATTCACTTGACCTACATACAACTAAAATATTTAAAGCAAAAATAAATTTAAATAAAGCTTAAGGAACAAATTACATAAAGATTGAATCAAAGTCATTAGTTTTGAGTTGGGTATAATGGGTTCTATGAGTTGAACCAATAAAATCCATGAAACCCATGGGCAAACTTAAGTAAATTAAAAACTCAAACCAACCCAACCCCACCCATGAATATCCCTACTAAGTAGAGCCGCTAATATTTAGGAAGAAGAGAGATATTCAAACTCAAGACAGCAACAACAACAAAAAACACAACAGTTCCAGTGCCACAAGGCCTCCCGCTTGTGCAGGGTCTGGGAGATATTCAAACCCAAGACCTTAAGTTTGAAGGTAAATAGCTATCTATTGTACCAAATTTAACAGTTCATTTAAATAATTAAAGACGAAATTACCCTTTCAAGTCTAATAAAAATTCTCAATACAACATAGCAAATGTCCTTGAAATGAATAACCCAAGGTTGTTAGAATCGAGATTCTACTTAGGATCGTTAAGGGTTTATAGAATCGGAATCGTAGGATCGAATCGAAAATCGTAAGATTCTACTTTTAAGGCATAAAATTAATCTTGAACCTTCACCCATCAATTTAACCTTGTTGAAAAATTAGTTCTTTGATGTATTATTAGAGTCTTATTGACTCAAAGGTCACGAGTTCAAATTCCAATAACCTCAACTTTCAATATTAAATAATTTAAGTATATGATATAAGGTTATAACTTAAAACTAAGCTTATTTAAGTTTCTTGAGAATATATAAACATTTAATAACTTTTTTTTACTTCGGGCCAAAAAAGTGTGTTCATTTATAATATATGCATGAATTTTTGCTTTTTAACTTTTTATGTATGCATGGTAGGATCTGTAGAATCGTAAATCGTATTATGATCCCATCCGTTAGGTTTGTCTAATATCAATGGATCGTAAGATTCTACAAAACTAAGATTACACTTAGGACCTGGATCGATCGACGATCGTAGGATCGTAGAATCGTAAGATCCTAATATCTAGATCGGGAGTTTAATAACCATGGAATAACCCCACATGCCCATTATCCTCTTATATCGTGATGGTCTATCGTCCGACGCGGCTAAGGAATCCGCCTGTTTATTGAAGCTTCACTAGAGACTTCATAATATATGCTCTATATAAATAAAGGATAGTGTTAGGAAAATGTCTCAAAATTACTTGGCATATTAAGGAGAAGGGCCATGAGGAGTTCGATCGATCGAGATGGAGCTCGATCGATCGGGAAAGTTACGTAAAAGAAGGACGCCTCCAGTGAGTAGGCCGATCGATCAGTGAGGAACCGATCGATCGGGACCCCTGGATCGATCGGGAAATAGGTTTTCTGCTCATCTATAAATATAGACGTAGGGTACATCATTATGTATCCAAAAGAATATTGTGAGATATTCCCAGCTGCACCGCAATACAAATTGAGAGTGAGAGAGAATATTGTAATTCTTCTTCTTTCGATTCAATAATAAAAGCTCCGATTGTCGCCCGTGGTTTTCTCCCCTTTTGATTGTAAAGGGGTTTCCACTTAAATATTGTGTCGATTATTTCGTTTCCCCTTTAGTCCGTTTATTTCTCGTTATTGTCATGGTATTTGATTCAATTGTGATCCGAGTGAATTATTTATTTCTGCACAAATTAGCATCAGAGCTTGGTTCTTCGAATTAATACAATGGCATCAGGTATTAAGACCGAGGTTGAGAAATTTAATGGTCAGGGAAGCTTTAGCTTATGGCAAGTCCGTATAAAAGGACTCCTAACTCAGAATGGCTTGAAGAAAGCACTGGAGGGGAAAGAGAAGAAACCCGAGACTGTGACCGAGGCACAATGGGAAGAGTTGGATGATAAGGCTCTCACAGCGATACAGATGTGTTTGGCTGATGATGTTCTGTCAGAGGTCTTGGAGATAAAAATCGCAAAGGAGTTATGGGAGAAATTGTTAGACATGTTTTGCCACAAGTCAGTCTCCAACAAACTCACAGTGAAGCATGGTTGGTCACTTTCCGTATGACAGAAGGTACATCTCTTAAAAACCATCTTAGCGAGTTCACCTCAATTATACAAGAATTGAAGGCTTTGGATGATGTCCCTAAGGACGAGGATCAAGCTATGATATTACTGTGTTCGCTCTCTAATTCGTATAAAGGCTTCGTAGAAAGCATGATATACGGGGGTAGGTCAACCATTACTGTTGATGAGGTAAAAAGAAACCTTGTGAGTAAAGAACGGGTAGATAGGGAATTATCTGACTCGGTGAATGACTCAGGTAGTGGTTTGCATGTGCGAGGTAGACCAGAACATAGGGGATCCAATGGTGGGAATAAGTCGAGGTCCAAATCTAGACATAAGAACTTATCGTGTCATTATTGTCACAAGAAAGGGCACATAAAGAAAGACTGTTACAAAAATAAGAATAAATCGAAAGAGGGTAACAGGGGTGACCAAGGCAAAGACAAGTCTGCTGAGGCTAGTGTTGTAGAGGAGGATAGTGAAGGGGAGTTTCTATTAGTTGTTGATTCTCAGTCCAGGTCCAGGGATAAGTGGGTCATGGATTCGGGTTGTTCGTTTCACGTTACTCCAAACAGAGACTGGTTCTCCACGTATAAGTCTATACAAGGAGGGGTTGTCTTGATGGGTAACAATGCTGCTTGTAAGGTAGGGAGGATTGGAACAGTCCGTGTGAGAATGTTTGATGGGGCTATTAGAACCTTAAGTGATGTACGTCACATCCCGGAGTTGAAAAGGAACTTGATTTCTCTAGGTACTCTTGAGTCTAGTGGGTACAAGTACACTGCTAAAGGTGGAGTCATGCGGGTCATTAAGGACGCTTTAATTGTGATGAAAGAAAATAGGGTTGGTACTTTGTATGAGCTTGTAGGTACAACCGTGACAGGTTCAGTTGCTGTTTCCACATTTGTTATGACAGATGCAGAGATCACAAGACTATGGCACATGAGAATGGGTCATATTGGTGATAAGGCATTGCCTGAGCTGAGAAAGAGGGGACTGCTTTGTGGTCAGTCAACAGGACTGATGGAATTTTGTGAGCACTGTATTTAAGGGAAGCATAAGAGAGTCAGCTTCAAGTCAGCAGTGCATCAGACCAAGGGAACGTTAGATTACATACATTCTCATCTGTGGGGATCTTCCAGAGTGACTTCTAAAGGTGGGTCCAGGTATCTTCTAAACGTTTATTGATGATTACTCACGTAAAGTTTGGGTCTATTTTCTGAAGCAGAAAAATGAAGTGTATGATATCTTCTAGAAATGGAAGATTCTGCTTGAAAAACAGACAGGGAAGCCGATCAAGAAGTTGAGGACTGATAATGGTCTTGAGTTTGTCGAAGGTGACTTCACTAGATTTTGTGAAGATTAGGGTATAGTCAGGCACAGGACGTGTACAGGTCGACCTCAACAAAATGGAGTGGCTGAAAGGTTAAACAGGACGTTACTTGAGAAGGCGCGATGTATGCTTTCAAATGCAGGTTTAAAGAGAGAATGGTGGGCAGAAGCAGTTAACATGGCTTGCTATCTTGTGAACAAGACACCGCATTCTTCATTACAGATGAAGACTCCTGAAGAGGTATGGTCTGGTTCAACTTCTGATTATTCTCAGATTAAAGTTTTTGGTTGTCCTGCATATACATATGTTAATGATGGAAAGCTGGAGCCTAGGGCCAAGAAGTGCATCTTTCTTGGTTATTCGTCAGGTGTGAAGGGATATAGATTGTAGGATCCATGTGCTCAGAAGTTTCTGACTAGTAGAGATGTTACTTTTGATGAGTCTGCTCTACTTAATCCGCCACACACACCCTCCATTGACAGAGATACAATTCAGGTTGAGACACCTGATGTTACAGAGATATAGTCAAATCAGCGGATTGTTCAGCTAGAGAGTATTCCAGCACCTCAGGTACGGGTTTCTGATGTTGTTACTGATAATGCAGAAACAGGTCAGCAGGTGGAGAATAATACTATAGCTGGTGGTAGACCGAGGCGTCAGAGCAGGCCTCTTGAGAGATATGGGTATGAGGAGATGATTGCTTATGCCCTCACTTCTGCTGAGTCGTTAGATGACAGTGAGCCGACTTCTTATTCAGAGGCTGTATCGAGATCAAATGTTGATAAGTGGCTCGTTGCTATGAATGAAGAGATGCAGTCTCTTCATAAGAATCAGACTTGGGAGCTGGTGAAGCCTCCCACAGGGAAAAGACTAGTTAGATGCAAATGGGTCTTCAAAAGAAAAGAGGGCATTCCTGGAGTTGAAGATGCAAGGTACAAGGCACGTTTGGTAGTTAAAGGCTACAGTCAGGTACAAGGTGTTGATTTTCATGATATATTCTCACCTGTAGTTAGACATACTTCGATTCGTGCATTGTTGTCATTGGTTGCTATGCATGATTTTGAGCTTGAGCAATTAGATGTAAAGACTGCATTTTTGCATGATGAACCAGAAGAAAGTATCTTTATGTATCAGGCCGAGGGTTTTGTTGTAGAAGGAAAAGAAGATCATGTGTGTTTGCTTAAAAGGTCTTTATATGGCTTGAAGCAATCTCCTAGGCAGTGGTATAGGAGATTTGATCAGTTCATGACAGGTCATGGGTACATTAGGAGTAAGTACGACAGTTGTGTGTACTTCAGAAAGACTGATTCAGGCTTCGTTTATTTGCTTTTGTATGTTGATGATATGTTGATTGCAGCACGAGACATGAAAGATGTCGATAACTTGAAATCTATGTTGAAGAGTGAATTTGAGATGAAGGATCTTGGAGCAGCTAAGAAGATATTAGGCATGAAAATTCGTAAAGACCGAGAAGCCAAAAAATTATACTTGTCTTAGGAGAAGTATATTGAGAAGGTGTTAGACAAGTTTCATATGAAGGATGCTAACCCGGTTAGCACGCCCTTAGCAGCTCACTTCAGACTCTCGGCATTAGATTCGCCTCAGACTGAAGAGGATGTCAGGTACATGTCTCAGATTCTCTATTCTAGTGTAATGGGCAGTATTATGTATGCGATGGTTTGCACGCATCCAGATATTGCTTTTGCAGTGAGCAGAGTTAGTAGGTACATGGCGAATCCGGGCAAAGAACATTGGCATGCAGAAAAGTGGATTCTCAGGTATCTTCGTGGAACCTCTGATTTGTGTTTGGAATATGGGAAAAGTAAGTATTGTTTGGTTGGGTATTTAGATTCTGATTATGGTGGAGACCTCGATAACAGGAAGTCCACTTCAGGGTACGTGTTTTGTTTAGGTGACACAGCTATCAGTTGGAGAGCGTGTTTACAGCCTGTTACAGTGCAGTCTATACCGAGGCCGAGTATATGATAGTTACAGAAGCATTCAAAAAAGCCGTCTGGTTGAGAGGTTTGATCAGTGAAATCAGTGTCGAGCAGGGGACAGTTAGACTATACTATGATAGTCAGTCCGCCATTCACCTAGTGAAAGATCATATGTCACATCACGACCTAACGAAGCATATAAATGTGAAGCATCATTTTATTAGAGATCTGATTGACGAGCAGAAGGTAGAGTTAAGGAAGATTAGGACCGAGGACAATCCAGTTGACATGTTCACAAAAGTTCTACCAGAAACCAAGTTCGAGCATTGCTCGAATTTGGTGGGTCTTTCAATTTGATGTATGTTAGCCCCGGTCGAGGGGGCATTTGTGGAGAAGGTGGAGTTGTTTTATTGTTGATGTTAATTTTGAGCCAAGGTGGAGATTTGTTAGGAAAATGTCTTAAAATTACTTGGCTTATTAAGGAGAAAGGCCGTGAGGAGTTCAATCGATCGAGGTGGAGCTCGATCAATCGGGAAAGTTACGTAAAAGAATGACGCCTCCAGTGAGCAGGCTGATCGATCGATGAGGAACCGATCAATCGGAACCCCCCGATCGATCGGAAAATAGGTTTTCTGCGCATCTATAAATACAGACGTAGGGTACGTCATTATGTATCCAAAAATATTGTGAGGTATTCCCAGCGGCGCTGCACTACAAATTGAGAGTGAGAGAGAATATTGTAATTCTTCTTCTTTTGATTCAATAATAAATGCTCCGATCTTCGCCCGTGGCTTTCTCCTCTTTCGATTGTAAAGGGGTTTCCACGTAAATCATTGTGTCGATTGTTTCGTTTCTCTTTTAGTCCGTTTATTTCTCGTTATTGTCGTGGTATTTGATTCGATTGTGATCCAAGTGAATTATTTATTTCCGCACAGATAGTATTACTTTTACAGCAACTTTTGTTAATGGTATGACAATTTCAACATAAAAAAGATATAAAATTTTTTATAATTGTCTTGTTATTAATAAAAAAAATGCCATGATAATGATACTGGCATAAATAAATTGTCAAATTATTTGAGTAGAGAATATCTTCTTTACAGTGATAGTTCCATTATTTTTTGTTAAGGAAAGAAAAATTCATTTTTTTTGTTACTTACTCCTTTCAAACTTTACTTTATTTAGCTAGATTTTTTTTTTCTGATAATTTCTTTAGCTATAACAAATTTTAAAAAATACATTTTTATTAGAGTTATTTACATTTTAGTAAATCAACGTTTTTAAAAAGAATAAAAAATATCCTGACCTTTTTGAATTAATTAAAAGCCCTCTAAGTTTTTATCGTATCAGTAAAAAAAACTCCTAAATTTTTTTCGTAGTGATAAAAGGTCCCTCTCCGACATGTTGACGTCATTTTCTGCCAATAGAGTTGATGTGAACGCTGCTTTTTTATTAATCCTACACTAAAATGACAAAAATAACAATCAATAGTTATATTTTTAAGCAAATTAAGTGAAAACAAATAGTTTTTACATAATATAACATATTGAATTTCATGCTTATAAAGTAAAAATAAGAATATTGAAGGGTACTTTTATCATTTTACTATAGCATTAATAAAAAATAGTTGCCACGTCAGCTTTATCGACGAAAAATGACGTCAACAAGCCGAAGAGGGGCCCTTTTATTAATACAGCAAAAACTTAGGTGTCCTTTTGTTAAATAAAAAATAGTAAGGTTCTTTTTATTCTTTCAAAAACATCATGAGTACTAAAATGTAAATAACCATTTTTTTTATTATGGGAAGCATTTTGAGACTAGTTAGTAGAAAATATGTCATTTTCATCTCAAGGCCTTCATTAAAGTTGTTTTTTTGGATAATTAGAAAGAGAACTCGTAATATAAATCCAGTGCACTATGTCATTTTCATCTCAAGGCCTTTATTAAAGTTGTTTTTTCGGATAATTAGAAAGAGAACTCGTAATATAAATCCAGTGCACTCGAGAAAGCGATGCCCGAGCTCACACACAAAGTATGTAGCGCAAAAGATGAATAAAGAAAAGTAAAACAAAAGTATTCCAAAATACAAGAAACATCCATATCAAAATTAGACATTGTTAGACAACATCTTATTCGCAACACTGATCAAACCTGCATTCCACCTTCCAACCCCTAAAAACACCAAAAAGAGTTGTTTAATGGTCGTGGAGCGAGCAGACCTATCACGTCCATCACCATGTTGCATCATCCCACTATCCCATTTGATTGATGTTAACATCTTTTGTAAGCATACCAGAAAAGTTGGTTACTACATTTCTAGAAATTATAGATACATCAACCCCTAGTTTGGCCCATACATGTGTGGAAGTTGACCGCTTACCTTTTCTTAGATTTATTTTTCCACTTCTTCAGTCGATTTCCACCAAATGCATGTCTTTGATATGTTGCTTATGACTCAAACACAACACGATAGAAGGTACTTCTATAGTTGTTTATTCTCAATGATGGTTAGTACAAGAAAGGATTCACCTAATCAAAAGGACAATGTAGAGCATATGTTCATCCAAAATAAACTATGTAGGATTCGATGTGCATAGTTCAACCCCTTCGTGAAGGGTTTGTTTCCGAACTTGTAAATGTGTCTGCCAAGTAACACACTGCAATATTTACCAAACTTGTTTTTGGTTACACTGATTATAAACAAAACTAGACACCTTTTTTTGGAAAGAAATGACCTAACGCATCCGTCTTAATAACTTGCAGCATATGCATATGACAAGGAAAATAATGGCCCAATCTGGCCTCCCAAGCTGCTGTAATATTGATTTCACTAAAGCAATGATAAAAATTAATATATTTACATTGAGATCTAGAAATAAAAGTGTCAAATATATGTTGTAGATCTTCCATGAAGGCAGAGAACTCTAAATAAAAGTGTCAAGGGTCAAAGAATCCACTCGAATTTGATCCCTATAAACTTTCCATAAGCCATAAGAAACTAGTAGTAGTCCACAATTTTATCTTTAGGAAGGACTGCAACAATGATATCACAAATATTACTAGGTAGAAGCATAATCCCGAGGTCTTTTGTCCAGTTCTCATTAACAAAATTTACTATTTTTAGATCCGAATCTTCAAAGACATTAGCATCGATAATTACATTATTAAATGCTTCCTCCAAGCACCATCCATCGGTACCAAAGGAAATCAAATGATTTTTCTTATCAGAAAATGAAATAATATTAGGAGGGAAAGAAGGCACAAAGAGTTTAAAAACAAGTCCCAAAAATTACAAAAACGAGAATAAAACCATAAACTAAAACATAAAACCCTCCATTCCCTTTGTAAACCAACTAAAGCTCTATTAGCAAAGCCTGCAAAGCTCTTTGACCAAAGAGCTTCTAAAAAGACAACATTTTCCCATAAGGAATTGACGCACATTTATCATTAAAAATCCTATCATTTCTTTCCAGTCAAATATACCAAAGAAATGCAACTTGGTTGTGGAGAATAGCTCATACCATAAATCCCAAGCAACAACACAATACAGAAATAATGGGTCATACGTCTCCAGAAGGAAATCAAATGAACATCCCCCATTTCCCATCTTGGTCCTATTACAAGAATTTAAAATTTTATTCTAAGCTAGCAAATGAGACGATTAAACATTACCTCATCTACTTAAATCTAAATAAGGACATGGCTTTAAATAGAGTAAAGTGATGAGGAAAAAAATTAAGTGTAACTAGCATAGTAATTTAGGATAGAGGAGCATAGCACAGCTAATTTACAATGCCCCTACACTTGCATGTTTACCACTGTTGCTGCATTATTGCTGCTTCATGTTTTAATGTTACTTTATTGTTGCTTTATTACTTTATTCTGCTTTATTATTTTGATTTTGTTGTTTTAGGGTTGGAGACCCTTTGTACACAACCTCTCTTTAGGGTCCTCGTACATCTTACCTTCCCCAAACTCTCCTTTGGCGGGAATTAAGTGTAACTAGCATAGCAATTTAAGATAGAGGAGCATAGCACAGCTAGTTTACAATGCCCCTACACTTACATGTTTACCACTATTGCTGCGTTATTGCAGCTTCATGTTTTAATGTTACTTTATTGTTGCTTTATTACTTCATTGTACACAGCCTCTCTTTAGGGTCCCCGTACATCTTACCTTCCCTAAACTCTACTTTGACGGGAGCCCCTTTGAGGCATCGAACTGCTGTTGTTGGATGGTATATGCACGAATTGATCAAATTTGATTGACCAAAAGTTTGAAATGATTCAACTTGAATCATGAGCTAATTCAAACTCAACCTCTGATTCAGTTAATCATCCAAATGGTCCGCCCTAATTCTAATTCATAAAATTGAAATTACAATTGTACAATCCAATTCTAATTTTAGGTCCAAATAAGGCCTAAGATACATAGAAGAATTCAGATCTAAAAATCAATAAACCAGTGCAAAAACATAACACCAATGTAGAAGCAAAGGAGGATGACATGAATGTAACGTTACCAACCAACCTCCAACTATACAGAATAACAGACTTAAGAATATCTGATGTAGTTTCTAACAATTCAACAAACCTAGGGCTTGTTCGATATAGTTTATATTCGTAGTTTTCAACTTCTTTTAGAAGTATTCATATTTTAGAAACGATAATTTATTTTTGAACTTTTGTTTTTAATTTTCCCTAATTTTCCAAAGAAAGCTTCTAAAGGGTGCGCCCTGTAGGGATAAAGTTGCGTACATCTTATCCTCCTAAACCCTGCCATGGCAGAGGCTCTTTGAGGCACTGGACTGTTGTTGTTATTGTAGTTTTTAGTAATTTGGTGAAAGCTGAAAATAAGAACAAAAAACCAAGAAAAATCATTTTCAAAACCTAGAATTTAGTTTTCTCAAAACCCAAAATAGCAAATAGAAAATGAAAGCAGGCCCTAGTACTTCTCTAATACTACCACAAAATTACCTTAAAACAACATTACAAAGGACTACAAATAAATAATATTTACCACATAAAAATGAAGAACATGTTTTCATATATTTTTTCAAAACATATTTTCAGCATTTTGCCTCTACTACAAGTCATCACATAGATGAAACAGGGACCCTAATGACATGAGTTTTCCGGGACTTACAGCGAGACAAAAGATGGTCTTCATCAATGTTGCCCAACCCCGAGACCTTAACTGCATAAAGTTCGAGCCTCCGAATGTCCCGAGGTATAGGAGATTGCCACGTACCATCCCACCAACCTGGGGGAAGAAGTGGCGTTTGAGCACACTGATTGTGTTGGCCCCGACAGCTCAGTGGTCCTGCGAACCGGTTCCATACATGTCCCCACCCAATCTGGTTCCTCAGGCCGTCCGCGAGTAAGTTGGTCTGGAAGCTGCTGAGGAATGAAAACCTGGGGTCTGACGACGATTTTGAATCTGGAAAAATAAAAAAATAAAAAAAAAATAAAGAGAAAGAAAGAAAGAAAGAGAAGAAAATGATGGGAAAACAGGTTAAAGAAGGGTCAGAGTCACAGATAGGTGTCTAAATGAGCCAAGCAGGTTTGCATGAAGCTTGAATTGTTTTAAGCTCGAACTAAGATCGAGTATGCAATATCAAAGAAGAGTTTTAATGACTGTAAAAGACAAATTTTTTTATTATATATTGTTAGGGTATTTTATAGGATTAGAATAGAATGTCATTATCTTTATTTTGAGTAATAGGATAATTTAGTTGTTTTTATTTAGGGAAGTAGTTTCCCAGTTAATATCACATTTATTCCTAGTTAATTTCATATTTATCTCTTTAGTTATCCAATAGAGTTTAATCTCTTTTTTATAAACATAGATCGTAATTCATTAATTTTCAGTTTTGAAAAAAGTAAAAATTGAATTTGGTTTTGAGTAGCAGGTTGTGATACGTCACTGGGCCTTAAACAAGCCCAAAGGAGACAATGTCAATATAGATAACCAGTCTAAATGTGCCCAATAGGACTAAGTTTGAGGCTGAATAAGTCCATATTAAATTTCAATGAACTTAAATAATAGGAGCTTAGCCCAGAGCTCACTGGGGTTCAACCTCAATTGAGCCAAGTAGAGCTTAAGCTTAAAGACTCCAAGCTCAGCCGAAATGCCAGACTTGAGGGTGGGCTCGGCCATCTAACGATATATGATTAATGATTACAGTGTCACAGATGTTACATTAGTGGGTCACAGTATTGCTAACGTTATTTGATGGGTCGTGGCCACAACATATGGTTTTCAAGGGAACATAAGTTGAATCTAAACCTTATCTTTCGCTAAAGTTTGAATAAACAGTCAAACAATCATCAATTTGCACCTTATAAAAACAATTATAACTATACTTTAGAACATGAAGTAGCACTATATATGTACTATGGAGGAAGTATAAAGGTACCATTATATAAAGAGCAATCATTTTGATTAGCACAAAATCAATTCTGTTGTGTAGCAGTCTTTAGTGTGATTCCATGGTTCAAATAGAATCATAGATAACAATTGCATTTGCTATCTTATCTAAAAATTCAGAGCGAAGGGATCCTACAACAAGAATAAGAGAAGTTCTATAGGAAATTATACTTTCTCGGAAACAATTCTCCGAGTTTACTTCCTAATATATAAAATTTGTGTGTATGAGCCCTAATAAGGTAAATACAAGTGAATTAAGCTAACAAGAATTTTTCAATTTTCTAGAATTTTCCAACAAATGTTCATGGAAAATGGGTTTTACAGCGAAATACGTTTTTTTTTTTTTTTTTTTTTTTTTTTTTTTTCACCCCCTTTATAATAAAAACTAGACACACACTCTCTCTCTCTATCTATCTTCTCTAACGGTCACCTCTCGTTTGATGTTGGCCCTCTCGCCAACACGAGCCGCCGCCACCAAAGCCGGCCCCCACCACCACCCACTACCAACGACGAAGCCCACATTGCCGACACCAGCTGACCGCTCACTGCCCCCGTCTTGGAACCCCCACCACCACCACGATGCACAACTCCATCACTACTAACCCTAGTTGCGACCATGCCAACACACATCGCAACCCCATGCACCAACCACCAGGTCAGCACCGATAGCAGATATTGGGACCATGAAAACCCTAACCCTAACCTCAAAACCCACATGACCTAGCACCACCTTCGAACGCACCACCTTGAACCTCGCGACCACCCATACCACCACACCATCACGACTCAGCTCACACCGCGAACGCATCACACCATCTTCAAACGCTGACACCTCGATCCATGTTTTTGTTGGCAGATTAGTCTATGAATTTTCGCAATTATGGGACTCAGACCCAAAGGCCATATTCAAAGGGGTTTAGTAGGGGTTTTGATGAGGGCAGCCTACAATTTGGGACGCTAAATATAGGCACTTAACAAAGAAGAGTTTCGAGGTGGCCCAAATGATGATGAAGAGAAAAATTAACATCTTATGCCTTCAAGAGACTAAATGAGTTGAAACGAAAGCCAATGATGTATTGGGGTATAAATTATGGTATGCCGGCAAAATTAGAGGGAGGAACGGAGCAAGTACTATTGTGAATAGTTACATAAAGGACAGAGTAGTGGGCCTCCAAGCTTGGTGATAGGATCATCAGCATCAAGCTAGTTCTGGACGAGGAGATCTTAAACATCATTAGTGCCTATGCCCCTCAGGTGGGCTTAACAGAGCAAGAGAAGGCTAGATTCTCGGAGGACTTCGATATAAAAATGCAAGGTATATCCCAGAGCAAACAAGTCATGATAAGTGGTGATTTTAATGGGCATGTAGATGTGGCTACAGATGGCTACACGACCTACCACGGAGGCTTTAGGTTTGAAACTACAAATGAGGAGGGTAAAACTATCCTAGACTTCGCGATGGCTTATGAGCTACTAGTTACCAGCACCTTTTTCAAGAAACAAAAGCACATCATCACATATAAGATTGGTGGGGCTAGGACATAGATCGACTATATACTACTAAGGAAAAGAAGCCACAAGGACAATGTGGATTGCGAGGTTATCCCTGGGGAAGGTCTATCCACACAACATAAGGTGTTGTGTGCCAATATGAAGGTGAAGAAAAGGGTTAAGAAAACTATGGAACTCATGAACCCACGCACTTGTTGGCGGGAGTTGAAGGCAGACAAGTACCAAAACCTTTTAAGGCAAGAGTGCACACTAAGACTGACTGGGACTTCATGAGGGATGTGAACCACATGTGGAACCGAATGGCACAGAAGATCAAATGCTCAGTAGGCAAAGTACTAGGTGAATCAAAGGGAAGGGCACCAAAACAGCGAGAATCCTAGTGATGGCGTAGGGAAGTTCAAGACAAGATTAAGGTCACAAGAGATAGCTTCAAGGAGTGGCATCAAAGTGGAGAAGAGGACAAGAAACAAAAATACAAACAAACCAAGAAAGAAGCAAAGATAGCAGTTAGAAATTATGAGGATTTCTACAAGAGGGTAGATGCGGAAGAGGGAGAAAGGGACCTCTACAAAATCGCTAAAGCTACAAAAAAGAGGACTACGGATTTGGATTAAGTAAAGTGCATCAAGGGAGAGGATAGACAAGTGCTTGTAGATAAGCAACAAACTAAAGAAAGGTGGAAGGGCTATTTTTACAATTTGTTCAATAAAGACCAAAGTAAAACCCTAGAAAGCCTTGGAGGAAGAAAGAGAGGAAGATGAAGAGTCTACTTTTCTCACAGTGAAAAAGGGGCTTTATATCCCCAAATCTCAATCCACACCTCTCTCATCCCAGCCGTCCAAAGCAAGCAAATCAACGGCTCTCATTCGCTTAAACAAACACCAAAAATCAGGTGCCCTCATGCTGACACGTGGCCCATCGGGCACCGTAGGATGGGGAAAGAAATAAGGGCTGAGATTAACCCTTAAAATTCAAACGTTGGCTTCCCTTAGAAGCCTCATTAATGAAGTGGGAAACAGCTGTATGTGAAGGGGATAAGGCTCTTTTTTTTTTTTGGATCAACGTGAAGGGGATAAGGCCGACAGGGCAAAAAGATTAAAATTATAATATTTTACTTTATAAAATGTGGCATTAATATTTTTTTTTCTTTCATTTTCTTGATAACATATAAATTTTTCCATGCACTTTCTTAATCTTGAATTAAAATTATAATATTTTACTAAAAAAAATATGGCATTAATATTTGTGTCCAAGATTAAAGTTTGACTCTTTTGCCGAGTCGTACCCGTACCCAATATAAAAGTCAAGACACTTGTTGACCAGATCCCCGTATCTTAGAATTTTATAATCCAAGTGTCCGACCCTCGGATCCACACCCATACCGGAACCTTCTTCCCGATTTTGAGTAACATTGATCTAAGGAGTACCGTAACTACTCTTATTACAAGCGTATTAGACCTAAGGAAGTTAGGGATGCTTTGAAGAAGATGGGTAGGGGTAAGACAGTTGGACCAAATGGTATAACCCATTGAGGCATGGAGATACATAGGAGCGAAGGGCGTAAGTTGGTTAACTAAACTATTCAACCTAATTATTGAAGGTAAGAAGATGCCTGAGGAGTGGAGGAAGAGCACCCTAATGCCAATCTATAAGAACAAAGGTGACATCCAGAATTATGCCAACTACAGGGGAGATCAAACTCATGAGCCATACTATGATGGTATAGAAGCGGGTCACAGAAAGGAGGTTACGACAACAAGCAGGGGTCTCAGAGAATAAATTTGGATTTATGCCGAATAGATCTACGATCAATCCATCTCCTAAGGCGTACTATTGAATATTACAAAGATGAACAAAAGGATCTACACATGGTTTTCATTTATTTGGAGAAGGTATATAACAGTGCAAAGAGAGGCGCTACGGAGGGTTTTGGAGAAGAAAGACATTCCCATAGCATATATCCGAGTCATTAAAGACATGTATGAAAGCACATCAACCAACGTGCATACAGCAGCAAAAGAATGATGATTTCCCGATCACAGTTGGTTGCATCAAGGGTCAGCTTTGACCCTTTCCTATTTATTTTGGTTATGAACGAGCTCACTCTGCACATTCAAGGGGAGGTACCTTGGTGTATGTTTTTTGCAGATGATATAGTTATGGAAGCGAATCAAGACAAGGAGCAAATGAGAAGCTTGAACTTTGGTCAAATGCCTTGGAATAGAAAGGCTTAAGGCTCAGTAGATTAGCAACCGAGTACATGGAATTTAAATTTTGTAACACAACTAGCCAAAGCGGAGACGACGTGAAGATTGAATCAAAATGCACACCGCAAAGAGAATGCTTCAGATATTTGGGCTCCATGGTGCAACAAGACGAAAAAGTTGACGAGGATAAAACCGTATTAAAGTGGGGTGGCACAAGTGAAAGATGACTTTAGTGATACTATGCAATAGAAAGTTCCCTTTCAAGTTGAAGGAAAAATACTATAAGACGAACTGGCCATGTATTATGGTGCCGAATGTTGGCTACTTAAACGGTACCACACACAAAAGTTGAAGCTGGCAGAGATGAGAATGTTTCGGTGGATGTGTGGACATACTAGGAAGGACCGGATCAGAAATGACGTTATTAGAAGTAAATTTGGCGTGCCCCATTTGAGGACAAGTTGAGGGAACAACGTCTGCAATGGTTTGGGCATGTTAGAAGGAGGTCGATTACTGCCCCCTGTTAAGAAGGTCAGCAACTTCATACTATGCACAGGAGGAGAGGTAGAGGTAGGCCAAAGAAAAGTGAGAAAGAGACAATTAGACATTATCTTACTCACCTAAACCTTAGTGAGGAGATGGCCTTAGATAGAGTTAAGAAGTGGTCAAAAACACATGTAACCGACATAGATGTTAGGGGAGGGTAGCACATTGTTGACAAGCCACAATATATCTAGGCTTTCATGTGCTCTATTGTTGTTGCGGTCATTTTTAGGTGTTTGCGCGCTTGCATGTTTTGGTATTGCTCCATCTGATGTGACTTGACTTGACTTGACTTATAAATCTTAATCCATTTGCTTTCTAGGGTTGGCGCCCTTCCAAAACTGCCTCCCTTAAAGGCGGCACCCTAATGGAGTAAGGCTACGTACATTTCACTCCCCCAGACCCTGCCTCTGCAGGAGCCTCTTAGACACTGTGCGGTGGTGGTGGTTGTTGTTGTTGTTGTTGTTGTTGTATAATAAAAATTACAGAACATTCTTCCCTTATTTTCCAAATTTTGCTTTGTGATTGAAGAAGTGACCATCCTTTTGTTTTCTCTAAAATTATCCAACCCATCGTTTGTTTTTTAAGGAAAGTCCGCTTCCATCACACTCCTAACACATTCTCGTATAAGAGCGTAGTAACAATTACCTAAATGGAAAATGTTATTTCCCTATCATAACGAAATCGACTTCCCTAGAAGGGACACATAAGTAGGGATCGCAATCGGGCAAGTAAAACCCGCTACCTGGGTAAGACACAAAGGAGAAAATATTTATCATGTCTCATGTCCTATCTTTTGATTTTAGTGAGACAAGCAAGCATTTTCAAATTTCCTTCCCGTGGGATTTGGCAATTTATTCAAAACGGGTTCAGAAAGTTCCATGTGGAAGGAGACAATCTTGAGGTAATTAAAGCTATTCGTGGCAAATTCAAACCCATGGCAGATTAATTGATTGTCGAAGACATTAGGTATTTGTTGGGGAAAAAACACGAGAAGTGTGTTTCACATATCTACAAAAAAGGAAACAAGGCTGCAGATAGGATGGCTGCTAGAGGACTCAGGAGCGTTTAAGTGATGATACTTTAGAGGGCCTCAAAGTAGAGTTTGATAGGATAGTGAGCAAGGAAGCGCTAGCGTGTCCAACTTGTGGTTAGGTTTCTAGCATTCTTTTTACCAATTTATAAAATAAAAAAATAAAAAATAAAAAAAAAACGAGAGATCTCATGTCCTATATCTTGCTTTAATCTCAACATGGCAAAATATGAATCTCATATGAATGTGTATAATAAAGTCATTTTTCTCAAAGAGAGAACCCAAAAATGTAAGAAAAATGTTTTTATTGAAAACATTTTCAGAAGAAAAATACCTTTCTACGACCAAACAAAGCCAAGCTAATTTCCATTTTCCATGTTCATAGAAAACACTTGGGAAAATAGAGATAGAAAATTAGGACAAATTTTCACAAACAAAACGCACTCACAACTTCCAAGAATCACAACTCAACTACCTTCCCCTAAGAAATCCGATTCCTCCATTAGGTCCAGCATTTCCTATAAAATTCAACTTCCCATGGATGAGCTATTTCCCCCCACCCAAACGCTTAATGCTATGTTTGGCAACTGGAAAAAGGAGGGTAAAAGGGTTATACTACCCTGATTTAGGTAATATTTAGTAAGGGTAAGGATAAATAGGTTATTCTTATTTGACAATTGGGTAAATAGCTAAGTGTAAAAAAAAGTTACATTTAGAATATAGACAAAATTGTTCAAAAATGAGGGCAACAAGGAGTACCACAGGGTAAGGTTTAAACCCCATTACCCCTCAAAATAATCTGGTAACAATTGGGCAAGTCCATTATCCTAACTTCTCGTTATGCCGTTGCCAAACAAGGGGTAAAGAACAAAGCCTCCCATGCCCCATTCAAATAAATGTGATCATTCATGAAAGAAGTTGATGACTTACCAAGATTACGCGCTGCAGCCAAAGCCGCAATCAGTTGAGCATACGTTGTTCCAACACGTCTCTGAGCCCCGGAAACAACAGCATGTTTTGCATGCGATGCAAGAAAGAAATCGACAAATGCAACCCATCTAGGGGCGGGGCCCCAATCCTTGACCCGGAATCCTAAAACACGCGACCTACTAGCCATGGAAGAGATGTTTCCTCGGAAACGTTCATAATCAAAATAAAGAACCTGGAGAAAACACCAACGGTCAATGACCCAGTAGCAGATGCATGTGCGAAGTATTTACACCATGGAACTAATTTGTGGTTTAAACTTAACGTTGGTAAAAAATTTGAATAAATAGCCATATAATCATGAATTTTTATACTCATTTGACAGTTCTTAACAATTAAATAAAATGCAAGTTTTTTTACAAACAACCACCTGCAAAAATAGTCGTTTTTCACTTAACCACTACAACTTTTCAATTTTTTTGAGAACAACCTATAACATTATATTTTCTTTTTCAATCAATCAGCTATATTAGCGCCATTAGTTTTCCGTTGAGGCTACACATGTACAAGGGAAGATAAACACATATGCTGGTGTCAACGCACCTAGTAAAGTAATATACCCTTAAATGGTCTCTATGTCCACGTCCGAATCCCACTACATATTTGTATATATAGAGATTCGATCCTTAGCATGGAGTCTCCTTGATAGTGTAATGCTCTACCAACTGAGCTAAAACCAACATATGTGTTATTTTTCCTGAATTTTGTATCTAACCTATGCAAAATCCATGTGTAACCAAAAATGGAATACTAAAGAAGTTAAAGTAGGTGGTTGATCGAAAATATTAAACTTTTGAATGTGGTTTCCTAAAAAATTGAAAAGTCGCGGTAACTAAAAGAAAAATGACAAAACTTTTAAATGTGGTATTTTGTAAAAAGAACCCTAAAAAATAATACATACATCAAGAAGACTATTATAAAAATAACATTATACAATAGCTCATCTCATAACAGCTAGCTCAAATTCGCCCTAAAGCTTTTAAAAAAAAAAAAAAAAAAAAAAAAAAAACCCCTTTGGTTCCAAAGTAAATGTCACCTTCCAAAATAAATAGAAATTAAGAAACCATTTGTACAAACTTTCTACAATATATTGCACCAATCTTTTATTCACATGTCCAGTCATAAATAAATAAAAAAACCTAGGTTAGAGCATTGAGATATTTGAATTTTTTTTTTCCTTGAGAGGTGATTAACTTAAGCAAACCTAAGAGGGTACCAACACGCAAGCACCGGATCCCTTTAGAAGTCCGAAGTTAAGCGTGCTTGGGCGAGAGTAGTACCAAGATAAACGACTGATAGAGATTAAGCAACCCTGTGCCTAATCAAGGGGTTCCTAAGCATCCTTGTGCCTAGGAGGACGGTTGAACAGCCCTGTGCCAACCAACTAAGTATCCCTGTACTGCCCTATGCTTAAGAAAATGAAAAATAACGGAATTTAATTTTATTCAATAATATAATGATTTGCCATAGGCTTTGGTTCCATAAGTATTTATATAAAAAGAATTAGAATCCTAAATGAAAATAAACACTCCTAAATATACTAATACGATAATAATAAAGAAAGCTAATAAAATCAAATTCTATCCTAAATAATCCTAACTAATAATATATCTAAAATGCTAAATTCTACAATAATTCAAATTTCTAATAATAAATCAAACTCTATCCTAAATAATCCCAACTAATAATATATCTAAAAAGATAGATTTTACAATAATAGAAATTTCTAATAATTATCCTAAATCTCCATCTTGATCTTTTCTCCTCTATCTCTATCATTCTCCCCTGGTAACAAAAAACTCGACCTCGAGTTTTGTAACGGCATAGGATGAATTGAATGAAATACCAAAAGAGAATCTTCAAGGCAAGACACAACACAACAAATTGACCAATCTCGATCCTTTCCTGTTGACGAAGCATTATGAGCAGGGACAACAAATTGACCAATCTCGATCCTTTCCTGTTGACGAAGCATTATGAGCAGGGAATGAGTTTTCGATCAAAAAAAAGTGTCATCGGGGAATAATGAAGTCAATATACTCAACGTCATCCACAATCATCTCATCTTTAGTTGGAACTAACTTATTGCAATCATCTTCCTCCACTGGTTGATGGAAGTCCTCTTCATTGCTTCGGTGCACGGGTTCCCCATTTGTAAGCACTGGTTCCTCATCATATAGAACTTCTCTCATACCGCACTCTTCTATAGGTTCAGTTGTAGTAGGCATATTGGACACATACTACCAACAACTTTACTGTAATCATCTACAGAAATTCCATGAAATTCCACCAAATCAGCATAGCACGGTTTGAGTCTTTCGGTTGTTCTTTTGATCACCCCTTTCGCAAGCCTTTGAGTAATAGACAAGACTTCATCATTGCCCTTCTTAATAATCTCTAAGATGCATAACAGCAGCTCGGGTGATACATCATCACTCTCATGTAAGATCAATGTCACTATTATCTCCATATTAACACAGTGCCATCATGAAAGTACCTTATCGATCTAAAGAAGTGTTGAAACATATCCAGGATCAAGGCATCACATTAAGATCCAACATCATCAAACAAGACCTAGAAAGTGCCATAACTTCGAGAATCTTGACTCTCTTGTTATAGGATCTGTTGGACATGTCAAATAATTTCTCAAAACATGATACAATCAATCGAAATACCTCTTTCACTTGATCATCATCATAAGGCACATCTGGAGTTGTAATCCTTATAACTTCGCTAAGGCAAGCAGCAACTACAACTTTTATGTTGGGATCATTGTGTTTCAAGAGTTGATCACTTACAAATGCTCTCATTATTGGAGAAAGTGCATCTTTCATAGAATTTGACGACGACAATTCTACTTTGGCAAGACGGGCTAAAGTAATATTAAGCAACAAGAGGAGCTCATCGTTTGAATTTGGAGGGCTAGTAAGAAGTTGATTTCCGGTGGCTTCAAGACTTTTCTCTAACTTAGTTATCATTCTCTCTAATACCCTTTTAATTTTAATTCAACAACTAGGTTTAAAATTCAGCAACGACCTAAACGCCTAATCTTCTAAACCCAAATTAGGTTTTCTAATGAGGACTAGGAACACGAACACCCTAGCGGCAATGGGAACGGCGCGGCGGCGATTGGCGTAGAAGGTGCTTGATGGATTTGAGGATCAACTGTGGTTGGTCAGATGCTAGGGTTTAGTGGGTTTATTGCAGGTACTAGGGCTCTTTTTATTTTTTTCAGATTTGAGTACGATTTTTTTTCATGTGAAAAGGTTAGATTCTGAAGGGTATGAAAGTGAGAAAACCCCTTTTTTTTTCTATGGAAGGATGGGAAAGATTGATGGTGGTTGGGTGGAAGTGACGATGGCAGCGGTGGCAACAGAAGCGGGGGATCGGAACTTGTTCTAATACCAATTTGATAGAGATTAAGCAAACCTGTGCCTTATCAAGGGGTTCCTAAGCATCCCTGTGCCTGGAAGGACAGTTGAACAGCCCTGTGCCAGCCAAATAAGTATCCCTGTACTTAGCTTTAAGCAGCCCTGTGCTTAAGAAAATGGAAAAGAACGGAATTTAATTTTACTCAAAAATGTAATGATTTGCCATAGGCTTTGGTTACATAAGTATTTATATAAAAAGAAATAGAATCCTAAATGAAAATAAACACTCCTAAATATCCTAATATGATAATAATAAAGAAAGCTAATAAAATCAAACTTTATCCTAAATAATCCTAACTAATAATATATCTAAAAAGATAGATTTTACAATAATTCAAATTTCTAATAATAAATCAAACTCTATCCTAAATAATCCTAACTAATAATATATCTAAAAAGATAGATTTTACAATAATTGAAATTTCTAATAATTATCCTAAATCTCTATCTTGATCTTTTCTCCTCTATCTCTATCAGTGACCACCTAGGAAGTCCTCGTGTTGCACCCCTCAGGTTAGGGATTCTCGGAAACAGCCTCTCTTCAGGGTAGCACCCTAAAGGGGGAAGGTTGCGTACAACCATCCCCCCAGACCCTGCTTAGGCGGGAGCCCTTGGTGCACTGGGAGTGTTGCTTTTAGGTAATTAACTTAAGCAAAAATTTCCTAGGACACTAGTTTTTGGCTGGATAGAGGAAAAGTATATAGCCTAAAATTCTTGCTATAAATAAAAAACAAAATCGGGATTCGCAATTGCATCATGGTCGTGGCTGTGATGTCACTGAAGTGAAGCATCATGGAAATTAGATCACACATAATGAAGATCACACAACGGCCAGCTTGAAATCCATTCTACATTGGCCTTTAGTACGTAACAACCTTTATTTAATGGGAAAAATATAATAAGACCCCCTGAATTTTATAATTAATCACAACATACCCCCTGCACTTTCAATTTCAAAAAAATTGGCCCCTGAACTTTACAAATTAACACAACACACCTCCTGCACTTTCAATTTCATAAAATAGCCTCCTGAACTTCGTAAATTAACACAACACACCCTCTACACTTTCAATTTCATAAAATAGACCCCTAAACTTTGTTATTACACACAACTCACCCCTCGAACTTTATTACTAAACATAACACACTACTTAGACATTCATAAATTTCAAAATAAAAAAGTATGAAATTAAAAATTTTGAAAAATTATGAAAGATATTCTTTTGGAAAAAGTATGAAAAATATAATAATAATTTTAAATTTTATTTTTCAATGTTTTTAAAAAAAGTATCTTTTATGTTTCAATGTTCTTAAAAAATATTTTTTTAGTATTTATTTTCAATTTTTTAATTTCGTATATTTTATTAGTTTTAAATTTTTAATCTAATTTTAGAATTTATTTTTTAAAAAATTATTATATTTTCTCTTATAGCATTTTTTTACGGAAATTTTAAAAAATATTTTATTATCTTCTAAATTTATAATGTTTTTACTATATTAATTAATAAAATAATTATTTTTTGTAAATATCAAAAAATCCTCTTATCTTTTATCTAGAAATATAAAACTCATACCTTTCATCTAAAAACATAATTCCTATCTTTTGTATAAAACCAAAAAATTTCTTGTTTTTAATTTGATACAAAGCTCTTACCTTTCGTCTAAAATATAAGCTCTTACCTTTCATCTAAAATATAAATTCCTATATTTTGTATAAAACTACAAAATCCCTTATTTTTAATTTGATAGATTTTTTATTTTAAATTTATTATGTTAATTTTTATTAAAGTTAAAAAAATATTAATTTTTTCATAATTTGTTTTGAATTTTCAAAACAAAACAAAACAAAATTCAAAATTCAAATTTGTTTTTTTTGTTGTTGTAATTTGTTTTGAATTTTCAAATTTTGTATTTTTTTAAATTTTAAATTTATTAATATCTAAGGGGTGAGTTATGTTTAGTAATAAAGTGCAGGGAGTGAGTTGTGTGTAATAAGAAAGTTCATGAGGCTATTTTATGAAATTGAAAGTGCAAGGGGTGTCTTTTGTGTAGTGACAAAGTTTAGAGAGCTATTTTATGAAATTGAAAGTGCAAGAGGTGTGTTATGTTACTTTGCAAAGTTCACGGGGGCTATTTTATTAAATTGGAAGTACAGGGGGTGTCTTATGTTAATTTGTAAAGTTCAGGGGGCAATTTTTTGAAACTGAAAGGGCAGGGGTTGTGTTGTGATTAATTGTAAAGTTCATGGAATCTTACTATATTTTACCCTTATTTAATTCTACCGGATACAATAGTGGACCATGTTAAACTAGAAGCAAGTAGTTGGGCCACATAATTGAATCATGCTTTCCGATCCTATAAAATTTGCACTCTTTAGTGTCATGGAAATGGTTTACAGAGGTTACATAATGGGTCACAACAATCCAGTTAGTATTTTTTTAGAAAGCATAAAAGTTTTATGGTTGCCAAAAATTGAATGAATAGCTACACAATCATATTATTGAGACCGCTTTCATTATTTTTAATAAGTATATTTATAAATATATTTTAGTCAACAGCATTTACAACTGAAATGATGTACTCTCTTCTTATTCCTCTCCTAGTACATCTACTTCTGTTATCAAAAAGAAGAAACATCAATAGCATAATGGCTAGCTCAAATTCCCTCAAATAACATCCTTTATTTGCATCCAAAAACAAAGCTAATTTTCTAGTCTTGAATTTGACTGAGCAGTAGTATTCCCCTGTTGGTCCCTTAGTTCTCATTTGATATCATTTTCTATTTCTATTCTTTAGTTTAAGAGAAACATGAACCAGATAAAACAAAACTAAAAATAAGAAAAATTCATTTCCATTTTGGTTTCTAAAAAAGCAAAAACTGAAACAGAAAGCAAGATCGAACCAGCTATTAGATGCAAAATAAGGCCATAAAATAAGATTGACAAATTACCTCAGCAAATTCTTCTAACCTTGGCCTGATAGCCTTTATGAAAGAGGGAGTATCTGACACCAACACTACCTTCGGCCTTGACACCAACTCTTGTTTGTGCACCGCCTTTCTTATGCAGCTGAGTGCAGCCTGCAGTGCTCGCACTGACCTGCAATGCAGGTACAGAGAATTAGCTTCAATAGCATAGTTGCACGAAGCAGGAGCGGAAGCAAGAACCGGGGAGCGGGCAATCATAGGGGTTTCTATGTTGAGAGCGTGGAGGGAGCACTTATATTACTATACAATACATACACAAGAAAATTAATCAAATGTCATTGATTGAGCCATTAAAGCACAAATACTAAAACAAAGTCAATATTAAAAATTAATCAAGAAAATTAAGTAATTCGATTAATGAGATAAAAAGAAATGACTCCAATTGTCCACATAATTCAATTACTCTTTAAGTGGAGTAATATAATTAGCCAACAAATTATCTAACAAGTATCTTCTTGTCAAAAATTCCATAACTATTTGAATCGTGTTTCCATCAAGGTTGATGCAGGTTGGAAGCGTGAATCTGACTTCGAAATGCCGAGTTGTGTTTTTAAGCAATGAATGTTAGCATTTCAAGACTTTCCTGCAACTACGTGTTTCCGTTCTTGTTCTCTATCCTAAACATATTGCGGTTCCTATGTATATTGCAAACATTATACCCTTTTTTTTTTTTTTGCTTTTTTCAAACATAATTTCCTAGAGCATTTCTGCCTCAACAAAATTTACCTCAATACTGAACACAATCTAAGTGCACCAAAGAAGAAAATGATCCAGAAATCTGTTCCTTTTTTTTGGATAGCAAAAGAAACAGTATAAAAATAGAAAAAGAGCCCCAAACTTGTTCATAAGCAGCTACATAAGCAACAGAATATCGGACTGTCACTAACACCAGTAACCATCTTCACTGCTATATAAGGACAAAATATTTTCAAAAAGGAACATAAGAGGCCACAAGTTCTAGAAAAGGAACAATAATGACAGGTAACACTTGTTCATCAACATCGCATGCACAACCAAACATTGGGATGCATCAACAATTGAATATATTTAGAATTTAAAAGAATAAGGCCAACATGCTTTGAATAAAGAAAGAATACGAAGGTTGACATGAAGCTTTCCATTCTCTTCTTTTTACCAAAATTACCCTTGTGTATATAACAAATATTATAGCATCCCAATTCCTTTTCTCAAACATATTGTTACAATTATGTTCCATGTTAGCAATTTCGAATGAAATTCTATTAAATTTTCATAAAGGGTACCTAATTGATAAAATTCTGAAACTTAAGGGTACCCGAGTGAAAAAATCTTTCAACCTAAGTGTACCTCATTGTATATACTGAAAAATTAGGGCAATTAGATGACAAATCATCAAACTTTAAAGTACCTTCCCTAGCAAATATCAAGGCATCCCAATTCCTTTTCTCAAACAGGTTTTTCTAAGTTGCCTCAACAAAAGATTACCTGTTCATAAGCATCCGCATGTGCAATGAAATATCAGGACTGTCCCTACCACTAAGAACTGAATTAACGGCCATTTCAACACTTTCAGAAGGAGTAATAAGAACTCTAAGTAGTTCACCAAATACATTGGGCCTGGATTTAAGTAATTCCGGGCTTCCAAATAACTCAGAAGCAGCATTCCTCATCTCCGGATGAATGTTCTTCAAGAAAAACTGAGCTGCCACAGCATCTGTCGTATTTTGGATCCTGTGATGCAAAATTAATTAGTAATTACTATTAGTTTGATTGAAAACCCTGCCATGGCAAGAGGCTCTTTGAGGCACTGAGTTGTTGATAGTTTGATTAAGTTCGCAATGTATTATTAATTTTAGATCCATGGAATCAAATAAAATTTGTCATCTTAATGAATGGATTTTGAGCTTGCTTCTATGTGCTTGGTCATTAGGTAACAACACTTCTGTAATACGCGCAAACGAGCCTTGATCTAGTGGTAAAATACTATCAAAGATTAAGGCCCTAAAAAACAGGTTTGAGGTTCAAATCTCCAACCCTATTCAACCAACCACCCCCCCCCCCCCCCCCCCCCCCCCCAAAAAAAAAAACCCACAAAAAAAGGAGAGAAGAAAAAAAGAAAATCGTAATCCATATATATTACACTTTAGGGTTATTTACTGAATGGTCCTTATACCTTGCCATTGTGTGGATTTAGTCATCATACTTTTAATTATATCAATTTAGTCCTTATATAATTTACATTATTGCAATCTAGTCATATGTTGAAAATTCAAGATAAGTTAGTGACGCATTTTTTAACGGCATGATCAGGAGAGCAAGCAACCTAATAGAAGCCCACTCACTAACCCAATTTAACCACATCTATGACCTGTTTGTTCAAAAGTCATTAACATAACTTTAATTCATAATAAGACTAAATTGACACAACAGGCACACTATGGGGTCCTGTGATGTAAATAATCCCATATTCTATTTACTAAAATGCATTTATAAAAGTATTTCCATGTTCGTATTGTTAACGAGGTATAAAAATCAGGTGTTATTTACAATATACTATCTTATGTCCACAGTATGTCAACTTAATCCATGTACTATTTCAATCTGTTTTCATCAAGACAAAAATACACCCTTGACCCACATTGCTCCAATTAAAATCATGCAAAGATTGAATTGTAATAATTAAAATATATGGAATAAATTGGCATGCTAAGCAAAGTATGCAGTATGGCATAAATAACGCCTAAAATAAATGGTTGTATGCTTATTATTTATAAATTGCGCTAATATAAGGATTAGAAAACAATTTATTTTCCCTTAAAAAACCCAACATGAATGCCACTTCTCATTATACAATGGCTGAGACACCCCAATTAACTACAAAGTTCAATTTGATTCCATAATATTAGATCAAAAAAAGCATCCAATTTACCAAATTATAGGTTCCTTCCACTTCCCCCAGTTGCTACAGAGGATACTCGTTTGAGAAGGTTTCTGAAAATCATCAATACGTACGACCAAATCACGACCATATTTTGACAGGCACCCATTCTGTGTCCATAGGTGCTTGACTTCTTTCAGGGTAAATGAAATATTTGTATATGAAATATAATCCCCAAATGGATATTTTCCCCTGAAAGTACCAAAGGCAAAAGTCAGCATCAATAAAATCCATTGGGAGTCCTATCCTATTTTTTAATCAAAAAAAGAAAATATATTAAGAGGAAGAGAAGACACAAAGGGTTAATGATAAGATATCCTTCAAATTACAAAATACAACAATAAAAAAAATCCCTTCTTCTATCCTATTTCTATTACGTAGAAAAATTGACCTAGGGCTGCACAATTGTCCAAAACCTTAAGCTCTATGGAAAAATATACAGCCGTTGAAATAGGGTTTTATTTTTTATTTAAGCTGCTCTTCGGTCCGGTCCTTTAATTTTTCCACTCATGGATCGCATTGGACTGGACCGAAGACCAATAATATACAAATATTAGGGTCAAGGACCAGACCAATAAATAGTCAGTACAGTCCAGTCCAGAAAATATTTCTTCTCAATACATTTTTAACTGAAAGCATTTTCTTTGAGATTTTCTTTTTTCAGTTTGAAAATGATTTTCATTGCCTAACTTTGCATACAGTTCCTGATTTAGCACACTTGAGGTTAGACACAGATAGGACAAGTATGAGACTTAAGATGGAGGTTCAAGAGTAGTGCAGCAAAGAAAAATAACTTCATTCTAGAGTGGATGTCAGTTTCTCCTATATGGGGAAATAGGGGATCCTTTCAAATTATTCTTACTACTCATTTGTACGAACAAGCAATAACCGGAACAAGACAAAGCCTCAATCAATCCTGATCCTCAAATGGGAAAAATTTATAGCCCATACCAATTCTTCTTTTTGTTAATGGGACAACAAAAAGGTAAAATATTATCAATTGATAATATTTTAAGAAAAATTTTGTGAAAAAAGAACGTCTTCCCTCCAACCAACCAAAGACTAAGTCTGTTCATTCTCAGTGCACCAACCTGTTTTTCTTGATAATTTGCATCATTTTGGGCTACTTATAACTTCATCTCCATAACAATTAGAAAGCTAACAGTGGATAATGAATTAGATCATTGTTAAAAAATACCACTTCAATATATGTAATGGAAAGGGCTTGAGGAGAGAGAACCAATATGCCTGGTTTGCCCAATGATCAAGGAGCGGTTCAGCATAATGCTCAATGATGCAGCAGTCAGTAACTTGTACATTTCATTTCCAAATCCAGCTTCCGATGCCTTCCCTATAACAAACCCGTGTTTGCAAAATTGTTCAGGAGGAAGATTCCAAACCCGAGAAGGACCTGAAAAGCCAGTATGCAGCAAGCTTACTTATGGAGTTCTTCTTACTAAGACGACAAAGAATGATACAACGTTTGGCCCTGGAGTCAAATCAATAGTGACGGTAGTCACAGTGAAGCAAACTCAGAAAATCTCGGGCATTACATGATAGGTGATGTAGCACAACTTGCTAATAGAAAACACAACTCAATTTTTATTTCATCAAAACGTCTAAATAATGAATTATAAAGCTCTATTTATAGAAAACTAAACCCTAAAAGAATATCAGAAAAGATAAATCCTAAACCTAATAGAAAACTATTAAGATAAATCATAAATCTAACAGAAAACTATTAAGATAAATAATAAAAAGAACTAAATTATCCTTTTAATCAAAACAAGACTAAAATATCTTATTGATTTAAAGATATATTCTAATCTACTCTTATCAATTACTCCATCTGAATCTAATAAAATATGAAATCTTCCATAATCAGTAATCCTCTTCTTCAATGCTGTGTCAATTCCCCCTATGTTATTTAAAACTCGACCACGAGTTTTAAATAAATGTAGGAAAAAGAAATTGTAGCAAACATCCCTCTACATGCAAGGCTCGTCCTGAATGAAGTGCAAAACTTTTGCTTTTGGGGATGTTGACTTAACAAGCTCTTCAGGAATGATGAAATCAATAAAATTTTCATATCATGCATCAAATTTTCGGAACATGGATCATCCATATTTTCGAGCAATAGGATATGTTGTGACTCTTTGCAATGTTCTTCCTCCTCTTCTTTCGCTTCATCTTTTATCTCTCCCTCTTCTTCTATTAATTCGTTCTCCTCCTCTTCGCCTTCTTCTTTTTCTTCATCTTCCTCTTCATTATACTTGATCTCATTTGTTTTTCCCTAACTTCCATGGATGATAGTAATTGGGGAGGAAGGTAATACACTACATTGGGATCGTAAGGAAGCTCATAAGTGGATACAAGGAAGGAACTTGGGGCCGTTGCATCACGATAAGCCTTAAAATACACTCTGGGCCTTTTTAGTGGAAGCACATACAGCTTACCTTTAAGTCTAGAAACATAATAGGCATCGGGTAGGTACATCGTGAAGAAAACCGGATGCCAAACAAATTCCTACCAATGATAGGGCGCGAAGAGATACCCTTACTATATGGCCCATGCTTATTTGACTACAAATATTCCAACTCTGAGGTTGAAAAGTAAATGGAAGCGAGCATGATACTTGAGGAAGTACTCTCGTAGGCATCAAAGGTAGGATCGGTGGTTTGAAGCGACCAAAGGTGTGTTCAATTAGGTTCTGGATTCTAAAAGTCGAATTAGGCTTACGGTTTCGCAAGGTATATGAACTCAAATCAATTAGGGTTCAATATGAAGCTAAAATCTCAAATTGGTTTGGGGATTTGGTTCGAATTTAGGGTTGCGGGTGGAGTGTAGTTCGATTTGAGGATTGGGGAACAAATAGAAGGTAAATTATGGACTTAGGGTTTCTGGGTTCGAATATACGGTAAGGGGTTCGACTGGTTGGTGGGTTAGGGTCTAGGTGTGGGAACAATGGTGTTTGTTTTCAAGGGTGGTGGGAGGCGATAGTGGTAGGTGGTGGTGAGCTGGTGGTCCCGTGGCGATGCTAGGGTTTTTTACTTTTTTTTTTTTTTTTTTTGGGGGGGTGCGCGGCTAGGGTGTTTTTGGGTGAAGGGGCTAGGTTTAGTAATTAGAGATTGGTACCACTACACTATGACAATGGCGGGGAAAAGATACTACTCAGCGATAGTATTGCGCAGAAGCGGTAGCACTAGGACGGCAGCTGCGGCGGCACTGCGGCAGCAGTCCATAACTAAAGCTTTGATACCAAATTGATGCAGCACAACTTGCTAATCAAAAACACAACTCAAATTTTACTTCATCAAAACTTCTAAATAATGAATTAAAAAGCTCTATTTATAGAAAACTAAACCCTAAAAGAATTTTAGAAAAGATGAATCATAAACTTAAAAGAAAACTATTAAGATAAATCATAAATCTAATAGAAAACTATTAAGATAAATAATAAAAAGAACTAAATTAACCTTTCAATCAAAACAAGACTAAAATATCTTATTGATTTAAAGATATATTCTAATCTAATCCTATCAATTAATCTATCCAAATCTAATAAAATATAAAATCTTCTATAATCGTTAATCCTCTTCATCCATGCTGCATCAATAGGTCATGGCAATCACTTAACATAATGGCTAAGTCAAATTCATTACATGTATTTGATCTGGCGTCAATAACACGGAGTCAAAGAAGGGCAATTATGCAATAGATTTTAAGCTAGCCATCAGCTGACACCTTTGTACTAGTCCTTATGATACATGCATATTGTATTTTAATTATTTGGACACATTTATAAGTGTTTTCACGTGTTAAGCACCACTAAATTGGATATAAAAATAATGATTATATGGCTATCCATTTAATTTGTTTGCACTTATAAAGCTTCAAATAAATTTATGTTCCCTTAAAAAACCCAATGCAAGTGCCGCAATATTGTGACACCCCACGTCCACAATACCAAGATAGCGATTTGACTTCATGGTTGCCAGTGGTTCCTTCAAGACTTGCCAGACCTCTTCCATAAAGCCTATGATGGAAATTAGAGCTTGTAATTGAGGGTGAAACTAAAATAGGGATCCAGAATTCCAATTCTATATCAATTAATCTATTGGAATCAGAATTACATTCCAATCCCCAACACCATGGAATTGAATTGCAACTAAAGATCATACATTCCAATTCATTCAAATGGGGAAAAAGAATTGCAATTTCATATTAACTCCACTTACATGAAGCCCAAAATGACCCAAATTGAATAACGTAAACCCATGATGACTCAAAACCAAAGACTCAAAACGCTTAAATTTGACCTAAAACTCAAAATGATCCAACTCAAATGACTTCAACCTGAAATAACCCAACTAGACTTGAACCAGACCCCATCTAACTCAGTGGCTAAAATGACCCAACATAATTAACCAAAAATTGGGATGATTTAAGTCCAAAAATGAGCCTACCTGACCTAGAAGAGGCACAACTAAGATGACTCAAAAATCAAAACAGCCCAACCTGATTGCCTTGAAACATAAGATGACTCAAACCCAAAATGACTCAACCTATGTCACTCCCATCCTAAATTTGACCTAACTTGAGATAACATGAAAATTGAAATGACTAGTGCAATTGACCAAAATTGCAATCACTCGATCTCAAAATGACCCAAATCAACTCAAACATGACCCATGCTAACTTGAATCTCGAAAATGACCCAACCTGATTAACTCAAAACCCGATCTAACTCTCATGAAGTTATCCAACCTAACTAAAACTCCACCCGAGTTGGCCCGAAACTCAACACAATGTGGACTCAAAGTGATTCGGCCCAACCAAAATTTGACCTAGCTCACCAAAACTCGAAAGACTCTAAATAGATAGACCCAAAACTCGCAATGCTCTGACTCGATAGACCCAAAAATCGCAATGCTCTAACCCGATTGACCTAAAACCAGCGACAACCTAAATCGTGGTGGAATAACAATTTCGACCTCTAATCCATTGATTAACCAAACAATGAAATTTTAATTCCAACCCCTAATTCTAATTCCATTAGAATTGGAATTGAAATTACAACTTATTTATCTAGTTCCAATTTTAGAGGTCAAACAAAGCCTAATTGTAACGTACAAACTCACCATATCAAGAGATTGCAGAGAAAGCATTCTTAATAAATACACTGGGAATCTCAATCACAGAAAATAAATCAAATCCTAAGGCTCTAATTGTTATGGGGAAAGACTTCTTCCATCTCATTCTTAAAGCTTCCTTATATGTAAGAGTAGCAACAATTACCCCAAAAAAACAAAAAGTGCTTTCCTCCATATAGGTGAAGTTGACTTCCCCTCAAAGAATGGCAAAAGACATTTTCCTTCAAGAAGAAGAAAACATTTTCCACAATAACTACATATCATATATCTCATTTCAAACATTAATTAGGGCAAATGTTCCCCTCATATAAATATATCCAACGACATTATTTTCTTAGCTAGCCAAGTGAAAATTTTAAGAAAACTTTTTTCAAAATCAAAATGTTCTCCGACCAACAGAACCAGCCTAAATGTTACCTCCAAGTATCTACATGTAAGTGATAAGTCAGAGTATTCAAACAGAGAATCAGTAGTTTGTGTTAGATTTCACGAAGCTTTTAAGCTCGGCCCACAGAGTTGGCATACATGAGATCCACATATAATCAAAAGTGGGGTTTCATCCTACAACTAATTGGCATTAGGAAGAGTAATTCACTAGGCTTATATATTGATCTCTTCTCTCTCACAACTTCAATGTGGTATTCAACTAGACTCACGTGTGGAGTCCTCCACAACTTGCTCCGATGTACAAACTTGAACAATATTTTTAATGAATGGTTCAACTGAGAAATCAACAACCCAAAATGTAAATGTGCTTGTATGTGCCCCATGTTTGGCAACATGATAAAAGGGTTAAAAGGGGTAAGGGTGATGGAGGGAAAATCCTTACCCCTATTTGGTTATTAATTTTAAAGCATAACGGAGGCCAGTGGAGCGTAAAATTTGACCCCCACTACCCTCATTTTCTTTAACTCTCACTTTGGGGTGTAAAGGAGGGTAAGGCAAAGATTAAACAAAATTTGGACAACTTTGTCCATATCTAACTATAACTCTCTTTACCATCAGCCTTTTACCCAATTACCAAACAATCCAAACAAGGAGATGACAATCTCTGCCTCTGCCCCCGGGGGCCCCCTTCTCTACCCCTCTTTCCACTTGATGTAGAACCTAATATTCCGAAGGAGATGTTCGACAAAATCGAAAGTTGGGGACAATATTCACAAAGTACATACCAAAATACAAAGTCAAAAGGACTCCGTACGTGAGTCTAGTTGAATCTGAGAAGACATTAATATATAAACCTAGTAGGTTATCCTACTTAAAGCCAATTTATTTTAAGATAGAACTCTACTTGAGCTTATTTATAAATTTTATGTATGTAAACTCTATGGGTCATGCCTAAACGTCAGGTGAAATTTAACAAATACCCTTTTATTTTGATTTATCACTGAAATACATCAAATTTTAGAACAGTAAAGAAGGAGAAAAATGTTACCGTTAATTTCGAAGTGACGCCGAATCAACTCTCTAACTCTAAGACTCTCTCTCCAAGTCCCATCATCACCAAACACCTCCCCCATCTCCTCAACCGTCGCGCAAGTAGACGACGTCGTTTTCCCTCTGGGGTTTCCAACCCGACTCCTATTCCCATCAATCGACCCCAAATCCGGTCCCGAATCAACAACGGGGGTCAAATCTGGATCCGAATCCGAATCAGGATCCACATAAGAAGTCTGATCTAATTTGAATGAGAAAAGTGTGAATGTGAATCCGAGAAGAAAGAGGGATGCGATTAGGAAGAGCAGAGGTTTGGAGAGTTTGAATAGGCGGGGCTTTTTGCGGGATCTATTGATGAACTTCATTTCGACCTTGGGAAATTTTGGTCTGTGTCGGTGTGTGTAGTGTGTGTGTGTGTGAGAGAGTGTGGGGAGGACGGTGGGAGTGCGTTACCCGCTTTTTGTTGATCTTTTGAGGAAGGCACTACTAAAATGAGGGCGCAAATCAGGCTTAAAATTATAATTCCGTTATAAAATAAAATACAAAATTTTAACAGCACTAAAAGAAATTCACGTCGCTTGCCACCTTACGAGTTTTCACACTTGGAATAACATTATCATCTCGAGGTAGACAACAAGAGATTTGATGTTTCCCCGCCTTGGAAAATTTCCTCCATTGTTGAAGATATCAAGAGTTATGTTAGTTTATTCTCGTCATGTACTTTTGCTTGGATTCTATGATGTTGTAATACGATGACTCATTGGATCATTCAAAACCATCTTGGTATGTATTGTAACCATAATTGGTGGATGTGTGTCCATCCTCAACTTACTTCCATTGCACTTGTGGATTTGAATGATATGTATGCTCGGTTTATTTCGACGGAATTACTTTTCCCAAGGAAAATCTTTTCCTTTGGAATAGGTTTTTCATGGAAAATGCAATTTCCTTTTAAATTTTCCGTTATTTATTTCAACGAAAAATATGGTCTCATCTTATAATATTCATTGTTTGTTTTAAAGGAAAACATATTTTATTAATCGTCTCATACCTAATCATAGGACAATAGTGAAAAAGTTATATTTTAATAAAGAAATAGGGAAATCATTACTAAGGTACCTGAGGTTTGACTATTTGTCACATATCCTGATATTTTAATATATACAATAAGGTACCCTGAATTTGAATATTTTATTATCTAGGTATGAATAGTATTCTGTTGCTTAGTTTGATGTAAACGTTATTTCTTAATTATAGTATTCATCATAGGGTTAATAGATAAAAATCTTTCAAATATAAAACATCATTCAGGAATGAAAATCAAATTGAACCACATAATTCACTCAATGATTTAAAGCTGACTAATCATTTTTCTTAAAATTTTTGTCTGACATTATTACCTCTAGAATCTAAGATCTCGTCTAGTTTATTTTGGTTTGATTTATATTCGAACTAACATACACCTTCAAAATTTTTTGTGTTGATTAGAATGATGACTTCCCTTCTTTCAAAAGAAATGTCATTTTCCCCCATTTGAGGGAAAAGTTTTTCCCTTGGAAAACCTTTTCCGTCATAAAATTAACGCCAAACAACGAAATAGGAGAAAACCAATTCCGGGAATGTGTTTTTCCCGCGAAACAAACGGAGCCGTAGTCTTGCCCTCGAACTTTCTTGTGCTCAAAAAAAAAAAATTGTACTCCAGCATTCAGCATCAATTTATAAGGAAGGAAGTGCAACTATTCAACTATGAGTCCTGCTATTAATCAATCACACACACACTAGTGCTGAAATAATTCGAAGGTGGGTTCCGCGAATACTATTTCACTACTATTCCTTCAACTAGTAGATAAAATTGTAAGCAATTATATATATTCAATTATTGTGTTAAGAGTATATTGGTCAACCATAAAATATTTTAATATTTACAACACTTCTTCTTGGTTGACCATATACTTTGAATATGCCTCTTTAAAACCATGCTAAGAAAAACCCAGTGGGATAAGAAGTTGGCAAGGGAAAAAGAGTACAATATCTATAGTATTGAAAACTTCCCCTCATCAATACATATTTTTATAATCACACCAAATCCTTGAGCTGATTCATCCCGATATTGTGAACATGCTTCCTGAAGAGTATAGTCGGTAATGACTTGGTTAATAAATCCACGATGTTATCGTTTGATCGAACCTTACACACATCGATGTGACCCTCTTTCTGAAGGTCGTGAGTATAAAAGAATTTAAGCAAGATATGCTTGGTTCTATTGCTTTTAATATATCCTTCCTTGAGCTGAGCAATGCAATCTGCATTATCCTCAAATAGTGCCATTGGTTTATCAATGATTTGGGATAAACCACACGACTTCTTAATGTGTTGAATTATGGATCTTAACCATATATATTCTCAACTTGCTTCATGGATTGCGAGGATTTCAAAGTGATTTGATGAAGTAGCTACTGTAGCTTGTTTCATTGAGCGCCAAGAAATAGCAGTATTTCCATAAGTGAAAACGTAGCCAGTTTGAGATCCGCTTTGGTGAGAATCAAAAAGATACCCTACATCTGCATATTCAATTCTCATTGATTTACTTATCTTTGGGTAAAATAATCCCATATCAGATGTAACCCGAAGATAACATAGAATATATTTTATCCCTTTCCAATGTCTCTGAGTGGGTGCAACACTGAATCTAGCCAGCGAATTAACAAAAAATGCTATATCGGGTCTAGTACAATTAGCAAGATACATGAGTGCACCAACTGCACTAAGATATGGCACTTTGAGGCAAAGGATTTCTTCATCGTTTTCTCAAGGGCCAAAAGTGGCCTTATTTACATCAAGTGAATGAACCATCATAGGAGAATTCAATGGATAAGCTTTATCCATATAAAATCGTGACAATACTTTCTCTATATATGATGGTTGATGAAAAAGAATTCCATTTGATAAATGCTCAATTTGCATACCAAGACAAAATTTTGTTCTTCCAAGATCTTTCATCTCGAATTCACCTTTCAAGTACTCTCCAGTTTTTGAGATTTCTTATGGTGTGCTAATAATGTTCAAATCATTAACATATACTGCAACTATGGTGAATCCACATCCTGTATTTTTTATAAACACACATGGGCAATTGGGATCATTTCAATATCCTTCTTTCTGTAAGTGTTTACTAAGGCGATTGTACCACATGCGCCCAAGTTGTTTCAAACCATATAGAGCTCTTCGAAATTAGATAGAATATAAGTCTCGGGGCTTTGAAGTTAATGCTTCAAGCATTTTTTATTCTTCAGGGATTCTCATATATATGTCGCTATCCAGTGATCCGTATAAATATGGTGTCACGACATCCATGAGATGCATATCGAGACTCTCTGCAACTACCAAGCCAATTAAGAATCTGAATGTAATATTATCCATGACGGGTGAGTATGTCTCATGGTAATCAATGCCGGGTCTTATCGAGAAACCTTGTGCTACAAGTCATGCTTTATATCTCACAAATTTATTTTGTTCGTTATGCTTGCGCACAAATACCCATTTATATCCGACAGTTTAATATTTCCAGGGGCTTGGGCAACTGGTCCAAACACCTCTCTTTCGGCCAATGATTTTAACTCGTTTTGTATGGCGTATTTCCATTTTGGCCAATCAATTCTATATCGACATTCTTCGATTGATTGTGGTTCAGATTCTTCCTCATTCAAGATTTCAATGGCAATCGCAAAAGCAAATATATGATCAACATTAATTCTATTTCTATGCCATATGTCTCTTGATATTAGAGATATCTCATAATTTTTCAATATCGGGACCACTTTAGGGGTTAATTGCTCACTAACATGGGATTGTTGATTTGCAATTCTTTGTGCCTTTGGCATAATCTCTTCAAGAGTAATAGTTTCTTTAGGTGTGATAATCCCTTTAGAATTAATAGCCTTTTTAGAAGCAATAATATTTTCTGGAGGGAATTGCTCTTTTCCTTTTCTCTTTCTGAGTCCTTTTCACCGATAGGTCTACCATACTTTTGGCGTGGTTTAGACTCATTTGCTACTGTATCAGTTGATTTTCCTGCAGGGATTTCAATTCAGGAAGGCACATTCACAGATGATATATGTGATTTCATTACTCTTTGAGTATCGGTTAAAATATCAAGCAATTGATTTGCAATACTCTATAAATGAATAATTCTTTGTACTTCAAGTTCAATTGTTTAGTGCGGGGATCAAGGTGAGATAGTTCTGGCACACTCCAACTGATCTCTTGATGTTGTACAATTAGTTTTTGATCTTCCCCCTAATGAGGGAAAAATTGACTCATAAAAAACACAATCTAAGAATCGGGCTCTAAAAAGATCATCTGTAGTAGGTTCAAGATATCTAATAATTGATGGGAAGTCAAAACCAACATAGACCCCAGGCGATGTTGAGGTCCCATCTTACTACGTTGTGGTGGGGCAATAGAAATAAATGGCACAACCAAAAATTCTAATATGAGAAATATTTAGTTGTTGGTAAAAAACCAGTTGTAAGGGGGAGTACTTGTGGTATACCCTTGGTCTGATGCAAACTAAGGAAGTAGCATGTGCTATCACATCGCCCTAAGCAGATGCAGACAACTTTGACTTCATAAGCATAGGTCTAATGATTAATTGAAGACGCTTGATGAAAGCTTCAGCTAAACCAATTTGAGTATGAGTGTGGGCAACAGGATGTTCCAGACTTATCACAATTGGCATGCAATAGTTATAAAATGATTTAGAAGTAAATTCACCAGCATTGCCTAGACGAACTGTTCGTATTGGATAGTCAAGAAAATGTGCTCGTAACTTTATTATTTGGGCAAGAAATCTAGCGAATGCAACATTGTAGTGGATAATAAGGAAACATGAGATCATCTAGTGGAAGCATCGATGAGGACCATAAAATATTGAAACGGACCACATGGAGGTTGAATAGGACCACATATATCACCTTATATACGATGTAGGAAAGATGGTAATTCAAGGGATACTTTTGAAACAGATGGTCGAATTATCAATTTTCCTTGAGCACATGCACCACAAGTGTAGTCTTTAGATAATAAAATTTTGTGATTTGACCATGGTGTCCATGAGTATTTTCTATAATTCATCGCATTATTGTAGATCCCAGATAACCAAGACAATCGCGCCAAAGTACAAATAACTTAGGATCCAAGCACTTCTGGTGCATAAAATTGACTTCGATTTCCCTGATATTTGTGCAATATAATCCATAAGAGAAAGTAGAAAATTTTTCTAATACAATCTTCTCTCCCAAAACATGAGAAGTAATGTATAGATATTTTGTATCTCCCTCATTTGTCATCTCAATATGGTATCCATTGCATCGGATATATTTAAAACTAAGTAGATTTCTTCTGGATCTATTAGAGTATAAAGCATCATTAATATAGAGTTTAGTTCCATTAGGCAACATAACATGTGCCCTTTTGGAGCTTTCGATCAGGGTGGTGGAACCCCTTATCGTATTGACAGTAATTTTAGCTAACGTCAATGGAGTAAAATATTTTCTATCATGGAGAATGGTATGTGTTGTCCCACTATCAATCAAGCACATATCGGTTTCCATGATCTTGTGTAGAATCAAAGGACTTAAGGTTCCTATTTGTTAAGCATGCAAAGATGCTTAAGTTGCTTACATATATAATAATGTAATATAACATAGTTGTCATAAAATAAGCTAGATATTACAAGTGACATGATAATCATAACACAAAAGAAATCATTTTTTTAATTGATGTGGATGTGTCCGTCATAATTAAATGATCCATTCCAGGGCTGGAGTTCTTAAAGAAATCAGATACATCAAATTTGGTATATATCGAATAAGAGGTAGTGCCCACGGGTTCAGTAAAGTTTGCCTCTAGCTTTTTTCCCTTCTCCTTGATAGAGGCTTGGTAAAGATTAACCAAGTGTTCTAGGGTTCGACAAGTGCGAGACCAGTGCCCCTTTGATCCACATTTATAACGAACGTCTTCTTAATTTGACGGTTTGTGTTGCTTTTTATCTAATTCAACTTTCTTCCACTTTTGGGGTCTTGGTTTACCACTTTGACGTGGTTGCTACCGATGTCCTTCATGGGACCAATGATTCTCGCATCCTCTACCTCTTTTAGTATCATCGCCTCGTCCATGCCTTTTAAAAGACGTTGCATATTCTTTAGGAAATGCCAGGCTGCCAATAGGGTGTGATTGATGATTCTTCATTAAAAGCTCATTAGTTTGTTTAACTATTAATAAGCAAGATATTCACTCATAATATTTTGTATATCCACGCTCTCGATATTGTTGTTGCAAGACCATATTTGATGCGTGGAATCTGGAGAATGTTTTTTTCTAACAAATCAGCATCAGTAATTTTTTTCTCTACATAATGTTAACTGAGAGCTAATTTTAAATGTAGCTTAATTGTATTCACTGACTAACTTAAAGTCTTATAGTCGCAAGTGAATCCAATCCTAACGGGCTTTTGGAAGAATGACAGATTTGTGGTGCTCATACCTCTCCTTCAAATTATTCTATAAGACAAGAGGATCTTTAACAGTAAGGTATTTAGTTTTTAACTCCTCATGTAAGTGATGATGAATAAAAATTATTGCTTTTGTTTGATCTTGCAGGGATGCTATATTTTCATTTTTTATTGTATCACTAAGGTCTATGGTAGCAAAGTGAATTTCAGCATCCAGAACCCATGATAAATAATTTCTTCCAGAAATATCAAGGGCAGTGAACTTAAGCTTTAAGAGATTTAACATTTTCAAAGTTCTAAAGACAATGATAAAATTTAGTATAATACAATTGGTGTAAAAATTTGATGCACGTATAATATCTAATTAACACATTTTGTATGGTTATTTTATTGTTCTATTTAGCGATAATCTTAAAAATCACTAATTTAAACAATTTGAATAGTAATTTAATTACTAGAAATAGGTAATTTCAACTGTCCTGAACAATATTTTTTAGCCAAAAAAGGGCTAATTACAACGGCTAAAAATGGCTAACGGCCATGAATAATAATTTTGGACTCTATAAATATGACTTTGACCATACCATAAATCACTCAAAAAATTTCCTCATCTCTTGTCTCTCAATCATATTCTAGTGCAATATGTCTTACCTTTCATTTTTTTTTTTTTTTGTGTTATTATTATAATCAATCTCTTTTTTATATTTGGGGGTTTATCATATTTAGGTGATACTATATAAGAAGATATTCTAGGTACGTTTTTATGGTTCTATGCCCTGCTCCTTTGTTTCGTAGCTATGGGATTTGATTATATATTTAGTTAGAAAAAAAAAAACTGTAATTTACTATGATGTAGTAAAATTGTGATTTTAATTTCGTGCATAGCATCATATGTACACAAGTACATATAAACAACATCAGTATCGTGAAGTACCTTCTAAAGAGAATAGCATTATTACTTTAAATGAGTGGTGTATAAATAGATTGACTGAGAAATATAGCTCTATGAATAACTGATAATAAGTAGGCGACATAGCCGAACATATGAATAATGAGCAAGTAATATTAAGTAAGTGGTTTAACCAGCCATGAATGATTATAGGTAATAATTAGGAGGCATAGCCATCCAGATGTAGTTAGATAAAATTCAAATATACATAATTTATAATTACATACCTCAGTTGATTAGATCTTCGTGCTGATAACATGTTATAATATAAAATGCAAAATATCAAAAGTATCAAAAAAAAACAAAAATTAAATTACTTCTTCTCTTTCTAATAGTTAATGTACACCAGCATTCAGCATCAATTTATAGGGAAGGAAGTGCAACTATTTAACGGTGGGTCCCACAATTAATCAATCATACACACAATTGTGCCGAAATAATTTGATGGTCGGTCCCGCGAATATTATTTCACTACTATTCCTTCAACTCATAGATAAAAGTGTAAGCAATTACATATCCAACTATTGCGTTAAGGGTGTATTGGTCAACAATAAAATATTCTAATATTTACAACAAATTCAAATTGGATAAAATCATATTTTACGATTGGCCCGATTTATGATTTGAGAAAAAGGGTTCGGTTTTATAATTTTGGAAAATATAGTTTACGGTTTTGGTTTGGTGTAAAATCCGGACCAAAACCATAAACCACTTAAATCATAATTATTTTTTAAAATTTATGTAACTCTAAGGGTATATATGTAAATTGACAAGTTTTACTACACTACAATATAGTTATTAAAATCCCAATACGAATCTTAGAATTTTACAATTATAAGATCTCACAATCGCCAATCGATATAAATTTTCAGTAGAATCTTAATTTTATAAAGTTACACGATCCATTAATATTAAATGATACTAAAAGATAGATTTATAATACGATTTTAAGATTCTACGAATCCTTGATGTTACCAACGTATATAAATAAAAAGTTAAAAAGTATAAAATTTATGTATGTATTGTAAAGAACTTACTTTTTATTATAAAGTAGAATGTTAAATTTAGCATTTATATACTCTTATAATACTTAAATTAAGCTTAATTTTAAGTTGCAACCTTAATATTCTTTACACCCGAATTTCGAGGGAGTTGGGACAACGCCGTTTTGAGTAAAGTACCATGTGCTTACCATGTAAGGTCCTCCTCAAGAGGTGTCAGACCTTTAGGTGCTAAGATAATGATATCTCGAGCCCAACATCTTGAGAAGTTTGTCACACTAATAAGGCTACTAGCTACTCAAGGCTCAAGATGGTTGAAGGATGAAGGGAGCTCAAGCTCAAGGGATTGCCAAGAAGGCTGCAAGATAGGTAGTTTCTAAGCTCGAGACAATTACTTGGAGCACAATCTCAAATACTTCGACACTAAACTTAATCCAAGGGAATGTGGGGCTTCTGGAGGAGACTTTAGCTGAAAATGAGGACATGGGCTTAAAGAAATTGCCTCAGGCATCAATCATTGATCATTCACGCGCAAGAAAGAGCTTAGTAGCCTGATGTGGGGAGAAAATGCTACAGATTTAGGGGGAAGCCATTATTTAGTTTCTTTATTAATAGGAGACTCTGTGAGAGTCGAAATCAATACATACACTTAATACAAAACTTTTTCAAGTTTTCTTTATAGCACACTTGTTTTCCTATGAGTAACGAAACTTAATGTAGTTTAGCTTAGCATAGATCTTATTGTAATTGCTTCATTAGTAATACAGTCTTTCGGACTTCAGGTATGAACTCTCAGTTTTAATCTGTTCCCAAATTTCAACAAGTTAAGAATTGAGGCTTTTTGAGCCTTTGATGGCCAAGACTTGACCTTGATTTGTGTTGGTCTTAACACTACTGCCACTACTTAATAATTCAGGTGAACTTAGGTTCGCGCCATTGATTAGGGCTTTGACGGCCAAGACTTGACCCTAATTGTGTTGGTCCTAATCAAGTGACCTGAATAAGGTTTGCTCTACCTTAATCTTATCAGGCCTAAACTCATTCGAGTTATTATAAGTCAAGGGTTCCAAGCTTAAAAACCTGATTAACTCGGACTTGTAAGTGGACTGTTGAGCTCTTGGGTTTGTCTCCACCCTAGTTCCTGACTTTTAAGTGTACGAGAAAAGGTGTTAGTGGGCCCTGCTCCGTCATTGTAACCGCCATTTGAGTTAGGTCCACATCCCTTTTATTTTCTGTCAATCAATATATATAAAAAATATCCAAAAAATATGTATCCAAGTCTTCTTAATTGAAGCATAAGCTGAACTCACGGCATAATCGAAGTTAGATACACCAAAATATCACAACTATTTCTCCAAAAATAGTAAGTAGTTGAGGTCAAAGATATGGTCTGAATTTAGGCAAACTCCTATTTGCGATGAGTTCCTTTTGCACTTTTTTTTTTTTTTGGAATTTTTAGGGCGACCACATCACACCTAATTGCAAACAAATAGAGCAAACACGCCTTTTACCGGCCATAGTGGGAGGCTTAAAGTAAGACTTCGTTGTCTTTAGCCCATCGTGGATTACTAGAATGTAATTGTAGACCATTCGCCGATGGCCAATATCAAGAGGTCTAGTGCTCTCGAGCATGAGGAACCAGAAGGCTTAGCCCTGATTGGATCCCCGCCTGAGCATCCTCTTGAACAAAGCCTTATAACATGAAGGTTTGAACCAAGTCATAGCCATGGGAGTGAAAGCAGTGGTGATGATGACATGCTAGAAGATGAACGCATTGGGCTAGATAGCCATTCTCGAAAGAGTTTATGGCTATGCTCAAATGCCGGTTAGAAATCGGGGATCAAATGGTCCAACAAACAATGCACGAGGCCTTTGAGAGACAATGTGCTGAAATAGAGTGCAATCTAGCGGCTCAGCATGAAAACTTTGTTGCTATGAGAACCGTGATAAATGACGTTGGAACCTCAATGAATAAAAGGCGTCATAAAGAGACTGATAAAGTCTTGGTTGAAATGAACTCAACATTGTCTTCTACTGCTACCCTTTTTGCTAAGGACGTGGAGCGACAGATAGTAGTTGAGGTCAAGCCTATCTTGGTTCGACAGGCTGAGACTCACACTGGCTTGGTTTAAGCCGTTAGAGAGGACATCAGGCAACTTAGGCTTGCACCTCGTCCACCAGTTCCAATTAGATATCCTCGTGATGCCCTTTCAAGCTCACGATTACCAGTTGCCTAGGTTGACAACATTCCCCCCAAGGGAACGGAAAACCCAGTTATGGTTAACCCAAGTGTCACACGCTTGGAACCCAGGTTGACAACATGCCCCTTGGGGTTGCTGGGCCTTCTCTCTCTGGCTTCGAGGGATCTCAATGCCAATGTGTCGGTGTCACCTATCCTTGAGACAGGGGGACACAACCGTTCATACCCTCCTTAAGTAGGAGAGGTTGCCTTGAGGCTCACTCAAGGCCTTGAATAGGAGTGCAAGGATAGGTACCCACTCCTGGAGACCAAACCGTCCTCCCTGGACCTCTTCATGCTTATCACATTGGGGGGAAGCTAACCACCCATGTCCTCAAGATCATAGCTCGGGGATTGATCAAGCAAGGATAAACCAGCAGCTTGCTGATAACGGTGTGCTCTCAGGCATACCATATAACACAGGTCCTACTGGAACATACTTCTTGGCCAACCGAACACATGGCCAAAATGATCAAGCGGGTTACCTCGGGGCTAGGAGTAACCACCGTTCCCACACCCAATTGTGATGGGTGCTCAGGGGTATCCTATAGATCCCCCTCGAGATCCTCATCCACTTGGAGGACAATGGCAAGCGCATAATCATGTGCCTAACCTTCCCCTCCATGACTAATTGGTCGCTCTTATTGAATAGATGTATGGGCCTGGCCTCACGAGGGTCAATAGACTTTTATATAGTAAACCCTACCTTGACTACATAGATAGGGATTACCCTTTTCCTCAAGGATACAAAATCCTTGAGTTTACCCTTTTCTCAGGAGAAGGGACTATGTCTGCCCTCGAGCATTTGGCAAGGTTTAAAATACCAATGTAGAGAAGCGGCTGACAATTAATGTCTTAAGCTTAGGTTGTTACCTAGTTCTTTAATAAGGACAGCATTTTAGTGGTACATTAGCCTACCTCATAATTCCATTTATTGTTGGGATGACATGACTAGACAATTCCAAATTCAATTCCAAAGAATAGAACTCAGAACTTTCATGTCTAACTTGGCTCGAATGAAACAAAAGTTAGGTGAATCAGTGGAAGATTATATTAGCTGATTCAAGAGAGACAGGTTAAAGTGCACTGTGGCGCTGCCTAAGATTGAATACCCCAAATTAGCCTTGAATGGCTTGGACATTGAATTTAGAAAGAAGTTCGAAGGCTCTAACTTCATGACGATCCTTCAGCTGGCAAAATGTGCCACTAGATATGAGGCCGTCTTAAAAAAAAGAAAGCTATAAGAAAAATAAGGTGTATGGAACTTATATATAGGATTTAATCGAAGAGGATGAGGATCCTCCTTATAAGATTTACAACGCTGAATATGTCAAGGGACCTCTCATGGTTAGCAATCCTTTGGTCAAGAAGAATATCAAAGCCAAGAAGTCTTATTAATCCCAAGACTTGAGAAAATATTCATTTGACCTCTTAAGAGCCGATGTAATATTTGATTGGCTTGAGGCGAATAACAAACTCGAGATTAGGGTTAAACATAGAAAGCTTGACCCAAATTCCACTAAGTGAAAGGTATACTGTAAATGACATGATTCGTTGACCCATTAAAGAATGAACTATGAGATCTTCAGAAACGTGGTTCAAGATGCCATAGAGACAAGGGAATTGATCTTCCCAGGAGAAAGGCATATGGACCTTGATAAGACCCTTTCCTTAGTCCTGCCTAAGTCAATATAATTGAGGTAGCAGAACCTTATAATTCCCATAATAGCCAAACTAATGGTAGATCTTCTTGAAGGATGAGCAGAGATAAAGACAGTCTGGCTATAGCCAACACTTTGTTTGATAGGCTGCTGGAGTCGAGAACACTCGGATTCCCTAGAACCTCGGTGATATTGTTAGAATATTACTGCAAGTGACACATCATAATTGAGCATTCAACATGCGATTGTGCCACATTCAGCGGGTTCTTCAAGAGACAATTAGAGGAAGGAGTTATTCTCCTCTCTAAGGAAGAAGAGTTAGCCAAGGGAATTCTCACTGATGACTATTGGCAAACTATCATTGCTACTAAGGATCACGCGTCAAAGAAACTCTTGCACTTTACACATGACTTTTGCAGGGGTTGTGGCCATAAGTTGGTGTCTGAAATAAAGATGCTCAGCCTTTATCCTAGGAAAAAGCCAGCACCCTCAACATAGACATCACTTATGTGACCTCCTCGAGGTCTTACCTTAAAGACCCAGATCATAATGAGGACTGGGCATCCAAGGAGAAATCTAAAATACCACCTACTAATGTGGACGCAAGCCAGGGGCCATGACAGTCAGGACACCAGCCTTTTGGGGTTCGTTTCAGTAATGTTTAGAGGAGTAACCACCTCAACCAAGAGGATGCTAGCTCCTTCAACCTTGCTCAAACTTAGAAGAAAAGGTAGTTGCAAATGATAGCAGCCCAACGAAGGGTTCTGCTCTATACTTGCTTAACTAGGCTCTCTAAAGAAGAAGCCAGAGTCCGTAAGGGCAAGCAAGCTGAGCCTATGGATCTTGAAGATCCAACAACTGAGTCTAGGCTTTTTACCACTGCAGGTAAAGGGAAAGCACATAAAAAGCTTCAAAGATGGACTAGTCTCTCATCTTCTGAAGGATAGGAATCTTGGTGGACGAGCTTGCCAAGAATTCACTAGCTCGAAGGTGGTGAAGAAGAGTATTCCCCTCTCAGCATTAATATAGTGGAACCCAACAGGGTCTGACATTGAAAATGACTTCATAAGGAGGAGTTCCCCCAACCTATGGAGGAGTCTTAAACAATAAGAGTTGATATGAAAGACCAACCTCTAAACCAGGACATGCTGCCTAACAACAGTCCTTGAAAGTAAGATCAGGACTCGCTGATCAAAGACAGCCCTAAAAAGGAAACTAATCAAGGGGTCCAAATACAATTTGGGATGCTCCCTAAGAAGGTTGATGTTAGAACTGCCCTGCTCCTCCCTTTGGAGTTCATGGCAACTAATACTCAAGAGGGCCTTAACGGAGATGTGATAGCATCAGACGAAGATTCCTAGGTGGAGCTTGTGGCTGAAGTAGCAGCTATCAAAGGTGACCCTGATCCTTTGTCTTTTAAAATTACTGCTCGAACATCCAAATCGCCTGATGATACACCTGACATAACGAAGATGATGTTTGATGGGCCTAATACTTCCAATAAACACATCAAACGCTCCTGTAAATCAAGTCCAAATTCTATGGCATTCTGGTGAACATGGTCTCAGTGGATGAAGGCATAGCCATCAATGTCTTACTGTCATATATGTTGGGGTCATTGGTAAATCTTGAGATGATTTGATTACTTTAGATGTTGTGATCTGTGGCTTTTTTTGGAGCTACTACTAAATATGAAGGGGTCATCCTAATTAAGTTAACTATTGGTAGCTTAAGTAAACTAACAGCTTTCTTTGGAGTGGATACTACCTCGAGCTACAATGTGTTGCTTGGGAGAGATTGGTTATATGCCAATGATTATATCCCATCCTGATTGCACCAGTTGTTAATCTTCTGGAACCATGACAAGTATGAGCTTGTTATGGTAGATAACAGGCCATTTATGGCTTACTCCAACTATGTTGAGGCCATAATCTACCAAGATGGCATGGGACCACTTGATATCAAAAGGACAGCTCCACAGTCTGTCCAACAACAGGACATGACATCCATCCTTGACAGCCCCCTCACTAAAGCTGAGGTTGGTCAAGTTGATTTAGAGTCAGAAGACTTTGATCCATGCATAAGAGCCCTTCTTGATGAGGGAGATCTCCAACGCACGCTAGAAGCCTTATGTGAAGGGGTCGGGACCTCCCATTAATGGCCCAAGAGGCCATTTCCTTAGCACTAGCAAGATTCGTGGCTTGGCATGTTGAGGATCAACTATGAGCTGAACAAGCATTCAATGGCTTGGAGGTCTAAATGACGCAAGAAAAAGAGCCAGAGGTATTTGATTTAAGAGCAACACCAGCCAAGATGGAGGATTTCAGGGTTGAAGTTCAGGACCCCCTCCTCGAGGTTAACTTGTGCTCAATCGAGGACCTATGACCTACCTATATGAGTGGCCTGCTTTTTAAGGAGTAGAGAGAGTAGTATTTGTCCTTAATTAATGAGTTCAATGACTGTTTTGCTTGAAACCATCATGAGATGCCTGGCCTAGACAGAAAAGTGGTTGAGCATAAGCTTCCTATCAAGCAAGGCTTGAGGCTCATCATTCAGGCCCAGGGAAGAATGTCCCAATAAGTAATTAATTTGGTTAAAGAAGAAATTGAAAGACTCTTAAAGGCCAAATTTATTAGGACTGGTATGTTGAATGGTTGGAAAACATTATTCTTGCCATTAAGAAAAATGGTAAAATCAATGTCTGTATTGATTCCAGAGATATGAATGCAGCCACCCAAAGGATTAATACCCAATGTCAATTGCTGAGGTGCTCATTGATTCAGCCTCGAGGCATGAGGTCATATCCTTTATGGATGACTATTATGGGTACTACCAAGTTATGATTGCTTTAGAGGATATTCACAAAATAACATTCAGGTGTCTTGGGTCAATACGGACCTTTCAATGGATGGCTTCCATTCGGTTTGAAGAACGTTAGAGCCACCTACCAGAGGGCCATGAGCATGATCTTTCATGACCTCATTGGCAAGACTGTGGAAGTCTATATACATGATACCGTGGTCAAATAAAAGTCCCAAGTCAAACACTTGGAAGACTTAAGAGGGGCGCTCCTTAGAATGAGGACCCATGACCTTAAGATGAATCCATTAAAGTGTGCCTTTGGCATACGTGCTAGAAACTTTCTTGGTTTTTTAGTACACCAGAGGGGCATCGAAGTGGACATCAATAAAACTAAGGCCATTCAATAGGCTAAACCGCCTTCAAGTAAAAAGAAGCTTCAACACTTCTTGGGGCAGGTTAACTTCTTAAGATATTTCATTTCAAATGAGGGAAAACTAAAGTCTTCTCTCCACTATTGAGACTTAAGTCTGAAAAGGACTTCAAGTGGAGGAGCCACATCAATTAGCTTTTGAGGCCATCAAGGAGTACTTGATGAGGCTGCAAGTGCTGATTCTACTAAAGTAGGGAAAACCTTTGAGGAGCTATGTCTCTACTTCTGATGGATGTATTGGTTTTTGGTTGGTACAAGACAATGAGCAAGGATTTAAACAAGTTGTATTCTACCTTAGCCGTTGCTTAAATGAATGTGAAGTAAAATACTCCTCAATTGAGAAATTGTGTCTATCTTTGTTCTGCGCATAGGTGAAATTGAGAAATTACTTCTTAGCGTTTACCATATATGTGGTTGCTCAGACATATGTCCTTAAATGCATGCCAGATAGAACCTTAATGAGGGGAAGATTAAACAAGTGGAGTATTGCTCAACTACAGTTTGAGTTAGTTTATGTGTCATAAAGGTCAATCAAGGTTCAAGCCTTAGCAGAATTTTTAGCTGACCGTCCAAACATTCATACTGGCTTGAGCTACGAGCCAGACTAGTTCCTAGTGGCGGAAATGGTTCCTTGGAAGTTATACTTCAATGGATTAAGGACCAATTCGATTGTTGGAGTTGTGATCATGATTAAGTCCCATACTAGGATCATCACCAAATTAGCTATCACTTTGATTGGCAAATGCTCTAGCAACATGACATAGTATGAGGCATTAATCATAGGCCTACACACTCTCTTGGAGATGCAAGTCCCTAATGTCATCATTAAAGGGGATTCACAATTGGTCATTTGCCAAGTAAAAGGGGAATTTCAGTTTTTAAGCGATACCTCGAACAAATACATTTCAGTATTACAAAAACTATTGAACAGACTTGATGTTGTACTGTTTGAACATTGTTGGGAAAAACATATGAATTTTGTTGGAAAATAAACTCTGATGCCGACTGTTGGGCTCACAGTTCTCAACTATGGTCACAACAATAGGCACCCATTAGAGCACTTAGAGTACGAGACTCATCTCTCTACCGAAGCCCCCGGTCGGAGAGTCACGCTTCGTGGCACCTCACGTGCGAGAGTTCCCAGGAATAGGTTTATCTCTATAAACCCTTTGCCCTAATACCGATTGATGGGATGAATTTCAAAAATTCTCCCTAAAGATTATACAGCGGAACAGGTTTAGAATTCATAACTCAAAACCTAGGGTTGATTTAAAATTCCTAACTTTAAATCTACTGACTTAAATTCATAATTTAAATCAACAGATCTAAATTCTTAATTTAGATCTACAGGCCTTTTACTCTAATACATTCATAACAATACATAAACTTAAACGAGTATAATAACGAATACTGTAAATAAATAGAAAAGCGAAACTAAAAGAAGAAAGAAAGAAAAAAAATACCTAGAATTGCTCTAATAAAAAGAAAACCCAGAAAGAGAATAATATTCTTCAAAATCGAGACCCCGAGACCTTCTATGCAATGACCTCGAGCTGCTCGGAGAGTGGACTCCGAAAAATATTAAACTAGGTCTCCGAAACAATTTCAGAAACCCTAAATAAATATTTTGACTCTAATGCCAAACCTCAGAATAAGCCCCTCTATTTATAGAAATATATCGGAGCGAAAAAATCTAATTATAATCGAAAAAGGATTCCCAGTTTAAATCAAAAACGCAGTGTTTACTTTAAAATCAGCACAAAATGCCGCGTTTTGTAACAGTAAGACCCGCGTCCTCAGCCAGTCACCGTGTGCCACATGTTGGCACTTGATTTGTCCCCACATGTTGACGCAGATATCCCGGGTGGGCGTCCAAGCGCGTGACACGTGTCGCTCGCTGGTTCGTTGGATCCAGTTCAAGCGGATCGCGGGCCTGTGCGATTTTTCGTCCTTTTTTTTTGCTCTGTTTCACACATATAAAAATTCATCTTATGAATTTTAATTTTTAAAATTATTTTATTTTATAATTTTTAATATTTATTCATCTCATGAATAATGTTTGGCAAAATTAATTTACCCATCTTATGGATAAATAATTCATTTCATGAATTCTTTAATATTTTTCTACTGGCAATAAATACAGAGGCTTGCGTAGAGACCTCGGGGACAATTTAAATCTAGCTCCAAACGGGTTAAATTAAATCATCTCATGATATTAATTTAATTACCATTTAATGAGACTTAATTCCACTAAATAAATCTCACTACACTCCAGACTTAAATTATTTATTCGATATCTCCCCAATACACTGTATTGATGACAACAACCCCTCTACTAGATGTCCATGACAAAGGATAAATATAACCACTACCATTATCCTTCTCACAGCTTCTCCATTAGTTACCGACTCGCCCTTCAATGAATAATTCATTTATACTTGAACATATTGACAGTATAAATTTCAAATGTCAAACACTTGGAATACTTTGGTCAAAGTTTCCGAACCATTCAAATATTTGTGAATCAACTAAAGGGACATCTGTATCTCATAAAAGACTGTAGATTCCCTATTCAATACCTGATCCTTGTCACACTTCACGCCGCTACCCAGTGTACGTGGGATTTCAGTCATTCATTTTAGACCTTACTTATAGTACACTAAAGTAACTAACGCTCTATGCACAAGTCCAGAATACCCTAAGGATTTAGAGTCGTCGTTCAAACAGCATAATGTGAATCACTCATCTCCGATAGTAGTCTAGAAATAAGTAACCCACATGGTCCAACTCAGTATGTCAAACACACTAACCTAACACTTTTGGATCTCCATCCACATGACCAAGACAAGCCATCTAAAGTGTCACGTTATAGGCTTAACATACAAATGGTCCAGACTTGTCTTCGACTACGAGTCTTTCAAACAACAATCCATATCATTTGTTCCAAGTCTATCCGTGGCTTAGTCTCATAAACCACTTAGAACAAACATGTAAATTGTAGTCTGAGGACTACACCCATCTCATGGACCCCTCCAGAAAGAAAATCACATGCAGTATAAATGCTCACATACACAAATTTAACTAGGAAACGACTGGAACTTCAACTTTATTTATTAATTAAAATAATATACCCAGAATAAGTCTGGATTTCAGGACACTGTTCCTAACAATCTCCCACTTGTCCTAAATTCAATTTATGACAAAGTCCATACTTACCCTTTTTAAGTTTGAACCAAAAATCTACTGAGTCTAACCCTTAGTGAGCACAATTACTCTATTGTGAAGTCAACAATACATTACTGCTTGACATTCCCCTCACTAATGGCTCCCACTCTAAGGGTAAAGACATACTTAGACGTCGAACGTCTATCATATTAATCTGACTAAAAGTCTTAAATCAGTATAACCAACTGGAACTAGCTCATCACCTTGAAAGATCAGCATAGGATCCCTAGTTCTTCTCAAGAATTAGAGAAAGCACTTCACTGCCACCTAGTCCATTGGACCCAAATTAGACTAACACCTGCATACTATCCCATAGCATGGTAGACATCAAGTCTCATGCACAACATGGTATACCTAAGGCCCCCACTGCCAAAGCATATGGAATAGTCCTCAATTGCTCCTCCTATTGAGGTGTCCTAGAACACTAATCAAAAAAGAGAGAGGGACTCCATGCTATACCTTGACAACATCTTGTCAATATAAGTGGCTAGAGAAAGACCCAACATCCTACTCTTATGACTTCGCAGAAGCTTAATCCTAAGAGTAGAGCTGGCTTCTCCTATGTCTTTCATATTGAGCTATCATGACAACCAAGTCTTTACAGCTAACGACACCCCTACATTATTATCAATGAGTAGTATATCGTTGGCATACAAAACCAAGAAAGTCACTACTTTCTCTTAATGTCGGTCATACACGCATGATTTGAGCAACCGATTGCACAAAACTAGAACACTTTATTACTTCATTGTGGCTAAAAGGATCAGATTCAATGCCACGATCAACCACTAAGGCTCCCGTTATGAACCTGCCAGGTGTCCTGACAATCCTCCCACTACACCTAAGCTTTCATATACCTGGAACATTCTTGTTCCTATTAGTAGGTGCATCTAATGCATCCACTATATCTTGAATTGTGTCTAGCTGTTTAGAATTACTGTCATTTTCCTTTAATACTATTTTATTTTCGTTTTTGTAGCTTACTTGTAAAATCCTTCTCTAAGTATTTTGCATTGTATTTACAAAAGACTTTTTAAATCAAAACTATAAAAAAAAAACCCGCTCTTGTTTCTTTTATTTGTAACACCATTATGCTGCGGTGTAACTGGAGCAAAATGCTGAGGTCTCATCTCATGTTGCAGTTTGGAAATCCAAAAACTCACCCGAAAAATATTCACCAACTCGATCTAATTGAAGTAATTTAACTTATTTACCTAATTGCTTTTCAACTTCAGCTTTGTACTCTTTGAACTTTTCAAAAGAATCCGACTAATGTCTAATTAGGTAAACATATACATGCCTTGAGTAATCATCACTAAACATGAATAAGTAATCATATCCATCTCTTGCTTGAACATGTATTGGTCCACATACATCTATGTGAACCAGCTCAAGCAAGCCACCAACCCTGTTGCCTTTACCCTTAAAAACAGAATTGGTCACCTTTCATTCTATGCAGAATTTGCAAACTGGTAATGACCTCAAGTCTAAAAACTCTATCAGTCCATCTTTCACCAGTCTTTGGATCCTGTTCGAATTAGTGTGACCTAAACGTTGGTGCCATGTGTAGGCAATATCACATTCAGGATGTTTTCTTTTAAAAGATTGAACAAGTGAACTTACATTAAATTCACTTAACCAATTACCATAGTTTTGATAAGGAAATAACATGAATAAATAATTTATTCAAGTACATGTGTAAATAAACAACTTATTTCTCATATTAAACTTTTCATTATCAAAATCAATTGAATAACAATTATTCATAAAACAAGACATAGAAATCAAATTCCTGTATAGAGAAGGTTTAAATAATCAATCCTTTTAAAACATAACGTTAGTGTCTAAACTAACATCTCCTACACTTAAGACCACCATTATTGTATTATCCCTGACTATCAGGTACAACACCCATCGTATAGCCTTTAGCCTAGCTTGAGCTCCTCTAACATATTACAGATATGGTTAGTCGAACCTGAGTCCACCCACCAGGAAATTGGTGGACTCTTAACTACGCATGACTTAACTAAGTGAGATATCAATGTACCTCACTAGATGGCTTAGCAGTCTTTGTGGGAAGAGTAGCTATGTACTTAGTGTAGTTTCTTTTCCAGTGGCCTAGTTTTCTGCAAAAGAAACACTTTTCTTTTGTTAACTTCCTTATGGACTTGGTTGCTACAATAAAAACCTTGCCATTTCCTTTCTTTGTAGTAGGTCCCTTGTGAGTAATAATCAAATTTAACATGTTTTTTAAGGCAAAGTAATTTGGTTCAGTGAGTACATTATGTATTTAAAAAAAAAAAAAAAGCAAAGTTCGCCAGCCCTATCCATATAAAATGTTGTAAATGCAAACATATGTGTAATTATCTAACAAGAGTCATGTATAATGTAGTGACATATATATTCTTTCAATTTGGCATACACAATAAGTCAGATATCCACCAAACTGTACTATCATGTATACAATAATGACCCAAACACACCACTCCTTACTCCCTGACAATGGGGTCGCACGAAGCTAGTTCAGGTAAGAACTATTCTCAATTAACCTGTTTTTCTTGTAACTCTTACTAAACATAATTAACTCACCACTTTACCTTAGTCTCTAACATGACACAACAGAGCTCCTCGGGGAGGCTAATGCATTACGCTAGTCAAGTGTAAACCATTACCTAAACCTCCATACAAATACACGAAATACTCCACGGCAGCGTGGTCGCATCGCTTCTTTGCACTTTGGTTTATCCTAAAGAAGTCTAACCTTATAATCCACAAATGGACATCCTCTGTGGGGAGGTCTATCGATTTACTATACTGTTAGACCGGTAATGGAGACCGTGAGGTTACAACAATTGAAAACTCGCTCCCACTTGATTTTTATAACTAGTGATTTTTAATTAACTTGCATTTACAACCTAGATTATCTCATAATCCCCTTTAGAATCTCATTCTAAGATTAACCAAAATTAACTAATTAATTTATTTAAAATACTATCGTTTTACAGTATAGATTATCTCATAATCTTACATTAGAATCTCATTCTAAAATTCAATCAATAAAATTAATTAATTAATTTTAATTAAATAATACCAATATTTAATTTAGATTATCACATAATCTATTTTTCAAAATCTAATTCTAAAATTAAATTAAAAATAATTTTATTTAAAAACAATAGCGATTTTGTGCTTAGACTATCCCATAGTCTATTTTTAGAATCTTATTCTAAAATCAAACAATCTTAGACTATCCAATAGTCTAGTTTAGAATCTTATTCTAAAATTTAATTAATAGAATTTAACTTTTATTTTAAAAATAAAGTTAATTTAGACTATCTTATAGTCTACTTCAGAATCTTATTCTAAAATAATTTTAAATAACTTTATTTAAAATTATACTGATTTACAACATAAATTATTTCATAATTTAATTTAAAATCTCATTCTAAAGGAATATTAATTAATAAAATAATTAATAAATAATTGTTATGCAAATCAGTAAATAAATTTTTTTTATATTTGACACTGACGTCAGCGTGCCTGACGCTGACAAAACAGGTCAGAAATTTTTTTTTAAAATTTTAAAATTAAAATATTTAATTTTAAAATAAATTAAATTTAATCTCATTAAATCAATTTTATCCGATTTTATATAAAATAATTAAATCTAATCCCATTATACCAACTTTATCCAATATAAAAAGTATTTGAATCTAATCCTATTAGATCAAAATTTGTCCGATTTCATAAATCATGACTGAGAACGTACAATCTCATTATACGAACAACACAATCGCAAATTTATGGGTTCTTTTGAATTAACAATTAATTCATTAACGATTTAAACAATTTAAATTGTTACTATAAATAACCTAGTTAACTATTAAATCTTTTGACAGATTTAAACAATTTAAATCGATGCTTTAAATAACCTAGTTAACTATTAACTCTTTTTAACCGATTTAAACAACTTAAATCGATTTTTAAAAACAATCTAATGAACAATTAATTACTTTAATGATTCAAACAATTTAAATCAGAAATATAAACAATCATCTGAATTTAATTATTGATTCTTTATCAATTTAAACAATTTAAATCGATAGGTCAAATTAAACTAATATCCTTCTTAATAAAATCTCTATTTTATTAAATCGCAAATCTATTTATTTCGATCTTATTATACCTAGTCATGTATATTATGAATATAATCAGAGGCTGGCTCTGATACCAATTATTAGGAAAAACACATGAATTTTGCTGGAAAATAAACTTTGATGTCGACTATTGGGTTCACAGTTCTCAACTATGGTCACAACAATAGGCACCTATTAGAGCACTTAGAGTACGAGACTCAACTCTATACCAAAGCCCCCGGTCGGAGAGTCACGCTTCGTGACACCTCACGTGCTAGAGTTCCCGGAAATAGGTTTATCTCTATAAACCCTTTGCCCTAATACCGGTTGTTGGGATGAATTTCAAAATTCTCCCTAAAGATTACGCAGCGGAACAGGTTTAGAATTCATAACTCTAAACCTAGAGTTGATTTAAAATTCCTAATTTTAAATCTACTGACTTAAATTCATAATTTAAATCAACAGATCTAAATTCTTAATTTAGATCTACAGGTCTTTTACTCTAATACATTCATAACAATACATAAACTTAAACGGGTATAATAACGGATACTGTAAATAAACAGAAAAGCGAAACTAAAAGAAGAAAGAAAGAAAAAACATACCTGGAATTACTCCAATAAAAAGAAAAACCAGAAAGAGAATAATATTCTTCAAAATCGAGACCCCGAGACCTTCTACGCAATAACCTTGAGCTGCCCGGAGGGTGGACTCCAAAAAATATTAAACTGGGTCTCCGAAGCAATTTCAGAAACCCTAAATAAATATTTTGACTCTAATGCCAAACCTCAGAATAAGCCCCTCTATTTATAGAAATATTTCGGAGCGAAAAAATATAATTATAATCGAAAAAGGATTCCCAGTTTAAATCAAAAGCGCAGTGTTTAATTTAAAATTAGCTCAAAACGTCGCGTTTTGTAACAGTAAGACCCGCGTCCTCAGCCAGTCACCGTGTGCCATGTGTCGGCACGTGATTTATCCCCACATGTTGACGCGAATATCCCTAGTGGGCGTCCCAGCGTGTGACACGTGTCACTCGCTGGTTCTTTGGATCCGGTTCAAGCAGATCGTGAGCCTGTGCGATTTTTTGTTCTTTTTTTTTTTTTGGCTTTGTTTCACACATATAAAAATTCATCTTATGAATTTTAATTTTTAAAATTATTTTATTTTATAATTTTTAATATTTAGTCATCTCATGAATATTGTTTGGCAAAATTAATTTATGCATCTTATGGATAAATAATTTATCTCATGAATTCTTTAATATTTTTCTAATGGCAATAAATACAGAGGCTTGCGTAGGGACCTCGGGGACAATTTAAATCTAGCTCCAAACGGGTTAAATTAAATCATCTCATGATATTAATTTAATTACCATTTAATGAGACTTAATTCCACTAAATAAATCTCACTGCACTCCAGACTTAAATTATTTATTCGATATTTCCCTAATACACTGTATTGATGACAACAACCCCTCCACTAGATGTCCATGACAAAGGCTAAATATAACCACTACCATTATCCTTCTCACAGCTTCTCCATTAGTTACCGACTCGCCCTTCACTGAATAATTCATTTATACTTGAACATATTCACCGTATAATTCCAAATGTCAAACATTTGCAATACTTTGGCCAAAGTTTCCTAACCATTCAAATATTTGCGAATCAACTAAGGGGACATCTGTATCTCATAAGAGACTGTAGATTCCTTATTGAATACCTGATCCTTGTCACACTTCACGCCGCTACCCAGTGTACGTGGGATTTCAGTCATTCGTTTTAGACCTTACTTATAGTACACCAAAGTAACTAACGCTCTATGCACAAGTCGAGAATACCCTAAGGATTTAGAGCCGTCGTTCAAACAGTACAATGCGAATCACTCATCTCCGCTAGTAGTCTAGAAATAAGTAAACCACATGGTCTAACTTAGTGTGTCAAACACACTAACCTAACACTTTTGGATCTCCATCCACATGACCAAGACAAGCCATCTAAAGTGTCACGTTATAGTCTTAACATACAAATGGTCTAGACTTGTCTTCGACTACGAGTCTTTCAAACAACAATCCATATCATTTGTTCCAAGTCTATCTGGGGCTTAGTCTCATAAACCACTTAGAACAAACATGTAAATTGTAGTCTGAGGACTATACCCATCTCATGGATGCCTCCCGAAAGAAAATTACATGCAGTATAAATGCTCACATACACAAATTTACTAGGAAACGACTGAAACTTCAACTTTATTTATTAATTAAAATAATATATCCAGAATAAATCTGGATTTCAAGACACTGTTATCCCCAGAGAGAAAAACAAAGCAACCAATGACTTGGCTCAGTTAGCTTCAGGGTAAAAGTTATCTAGGACTTGCTGTGAATAAACCCTAGTCATCAAGATTAAAGTTTTAAACCATGACCTTGAATTTACTGAGGATTTCAGTGTTGAGAACAAAGTCATACCAAGTGAACGCTTGGATTGCTTCGAAGCCCATCAAACTGTCATAAGTTAACGAGAGGACTAGGGGAAACCTTTAATGGATTACTTCAAGAGCTCTCAAGACTATGTTAAAGACAGAAAGATGAAAAATGAGAACTGATAGATTCCAAAAGATGAAAAATGTGAACTCACAGATTCCATATGGATGATGAATCTGGAGAGTTGTATAAGAGGAACACTAGTGGAGTGCTTTTTAAGTGCCTTGACTTGGACGAAGTAATGCTAATAATGGTAGGAGCCCATAAGGGTATTTGTGGATTCCATTTAGCTGGTAACAAAATGCATTTACTCATCAGACGTTATTGCTATTATCGGCCATCAATGATGGATGATTGCATAAAGTATGCCAATGGTGCAGAGCATGCCAAAGACATGGGCATATGGCAAGAGTCCCTGTAGTTAAGATGCATGCTATTGTCAAATCATGGCCCTTTATAGGGTGGGCAATGGACATTATAGGGGAAACTAATAAGCAACACTCTTACATCCTTGTGGTCACAGACTATTTCACAAAATGGGTGGAGGCTAAACCATATAGGAGCATCAATCAGCAAGATGTGATTGATTTCATCAAAGAATATATCCTATGTAGGTTCGGGATCCTAGAAACCATTATTGTGGACCAAGCTAAGTTGTTCAATGGGGCTATCAGCCAAAGGAAGGGGAGTAGAGACGGCAAAAGTGATTTGGGCCATTTTCAGATCGATTTCAAGAAAATGCAAAGGAACAGGGAGCAGATTGAATCAAGAATTAAAGATTCAAGAGCAACGGAGAGCAAGTCATTTCAAAGGGCTTGGTTTCAATAAAGACAAAGCATAGAGTAGAAAAGTGAAAATTTCAAGCCCTAACTATCATATTTATAGACATGCAGGAAAGAAGAGCAAACGACGAATAGTGTTCTCTTAACCTCTGCGTAGCCGTTATGGGTCAAATCAAGCATGCTTTTTACCCATTGTAAGTTTAAATTTACCAACGACTAAAAGGAGGCATTTGTTTACACCCTAATGTCGAGGGAGATGGGACGATGCTATTTTGATCAAAGTACCACGTGCTTACCACGCAGGGTCCTTAAGGGGAATCAGACTTTTGGGTGCTAAGACAACGGCATCTCGAGCCTAGCATCCTGAGAAGTTTGTAAAGGGTACCAACCACTCGAGGCTTGAGATAATTGAAGGGTGAAGGGAGCTCAAGCTTAAGGGATTGCCAAGACGGCTACAAGACAAGTGGTTACCAAGCTCAAAATGATTACTTGGAGCGCAATCTCAGATACTTGGGCACTAAGCGTAATCCTTCGGACTGTGGGGCCTCTAGAGTAGACTTCAACTGAAAATGTGGATGTGGGCTCTAAGGAATTCCCTCAAGCATCAAATTAAGGACATGTTCACTAATCATTCGCCTGCAAGAAAGAGCTTAGTGGCCTGAAGCAAGGAGAAAATGCCGCGGAATTAGGGGGCAACTGTTATTTAGTTTCTCTATAAATAAGGGACTCTTTGAGTGTCCAAATCAGTACATACATTTAATACAAAACTTATTCAAGTTTTCTCTATAGCACACTTGTGCTCTTTTCCTAGGAGTGGTGTAACTTAATGTAGCTTAGCTTGGCATAAATCTTGCTATACTTACTTCTTCATTAATATAGTCTTTCGGGCTTCGGGTATGAACTCTCAGTAAAATCTATTCCCAAATTTCAACAAGTTAAGAATTGAGGCTTTAGCTTAAAGATTTGATGGCCAAGGCTTGACTTTGATTGCATTGGTCTTAACACTACTGTCACTGCTTGATATGTTAGGTGAACTTAGGCTTGCACCATTGATTTGGCTTTGACGACCAAGGCTTGACCTTGATTGCATTGATCCTAATCCAGTGACTTGAACACGGTTTGCTCCACCTTAATCTTGTCAGACCTAAACCTATTCGAGTTATGATAAGTCAAGGGTGCCAGGCTTAAAAACCTGATTGACTCAAGTTTGCAAGTGGACTGCTGAGTTCTTGGGTTTTTCTCCATCCTAGTTACTAACCTTTAAGTATACGAGAGAATGTGTCTGTGGGCTCTGCTCCATCACTGTATCTGCTACTTAAGTTAGGTCCATATCTCTTTTAGTTTTTATCAATCAATATATATAAAAATTCACAAAAATATTTATCCAAGTCTTCTTAGTTGAAGCATAAGCTGAGCTCACGGTATAGCTTAAGTTAGATATACCAAACTATCGCAACCTTTTCTCAGAAACGGTGAGTGGTTGAGGTCAAAGATGCACGGTTCAAATTTAGGCTCACTCCCTTGTTGCAGCGACTCCCTTTTGCACGTTTGTTTTGGTTAAATTTTTACGGCAACCACATCACACTTAATTGCAAACAAATATATAGTTTGATTAGCAAGTTAATTTAAACATTTATATACTCGCACAAAACTTAAATTAAGCTTAATTTAAGTTGCAACCTCAATGTATAGTTTGATTAGCAAGCTTAAGCATTTATATACTCTCACCACACTTAAATTAAGCTTAATTTTGAGTTGCAACCTCAATATATAGTTTTATTAACAGTTGAAAGCTCTCAAGGTCATTTAAGCATAAAATGCGACATCTATTTTAAAGGATAATGTATTACTATTTATTTTTTATAACACCCTTGTATGTTGAGGTCTTAGAAAATTTGTGAATTATATAACTAATTTTAAATACTGTAAAAATTTACTATACATTTAGTAGAATCTAAAGATTCCTGATTTTACGATTTCGATTCTAAATTTTCCTAACGATCCTGAGTAGAATCCGGTTTTAACAACCTCTATACTACTTTAATTGAAGGGTGTAAATATGTAAATTAGGCAGAGAAATAGAAACATATTATTGCTATAAAAACTGTAATCGTACTAGATTGCTCCATAATTACAGTTTGGTCTGGTTTGGTTGGTGAGACAAATGGTTCGATTTTGACTTGTAAGATTTTCAAACTATATGTTTACGGTTGGGTTTGGTTTGATGACCAAAATCCACCAAACTGAACCGCGTGCGCCCCTAACTAAATGATACGTGCAAATTAGGCACTTGGGTCTGTAGTATTAGGTAGTCTAATAAGTATTATAGTGGGTCCCACCTAGGGAAGCGGGATATTCTATAAATAGGAGTAGTTATTATAATTAAGGACCCAATCTAATGAAATCAAATGTCTTCTTTTATATTTTCTCTCTTATCTCTTTACTTTCAGTATTTTACTACTTTCCTTTAATTTCAATATATTTTCCTTTTTAAATCATATCATTGGTATTAGAGCGGTCCATCCTTGGACCTCTGACTACCTTGGCAATTGATTTGTTATCAAATGCTGGGATCCAAAACTCAATAGCAAAAATATTGCACAAACCTAATGAAATGCAAGAAGGGTATAAAAATTAGGGAAAATCAGTAATGGTAATGCCAATTTCCGGCAGAGTTCCATTGGAATCCGGTGGTGTTGTTTCAGTAACACCAGATCCACCAGCTCCAACTAAGATCAAGATGTCACCAATGCCCGATATCAAATAGTGGAGCCTCATTCCAATTGGACGAAGCAAGCGTAAACTACCCTAAACATGACTCTGTCCAAGTGCTGGAAACAATGGTGGATGATGCTGTGAAACCACAGGAACCACACCTTCGCCAAGATGTTGTCGATGGGGACCTAAAAAATTAAAGACGACGAAGGACGAAAATCAAAGACTTACCACAATTGAAGGACAAGTGGATTGCTACCACTGAGCTGAGGTGTTGCCAATATGAGTGCCGCTGCGTTACGCAGGAGAAAAAGATGACACCACTACCGCTGTTCAGGCCTTGTGGGTGGCGGCCGAGGAACGTGGCCCAAAGCCCCTTCGAATGTCACATGGAGAGAGAGAGAGAGAAGGAGAAGGGGAAGCTAGAGGGAGAGAGGGAGCCACTATGAATGCCGCCAAGGGCCGTTTCTAAGCGCCGCCGCCGCTGTGGCATCACTTCAGCCACCGTCGATGAATCTAAGGCACCAGAAGTAGTTGGGCCTAGGGTTACGCACTTGTTTGGGGAGATGAAGAGAAGGCGAGATAGTAGACTGGAACTAGAGTTCCAATTTAACAAAAATTACAGATCAGCCCTACTAGCTTATAGTAATTACCAAATTGCCAAAGAGGGCATCATCACGTCGTCACTGGATCCCCTTAGAACTCCAAAGTTAAGCATGCTTGGGCAAGAGTAGTGCCAGGATGGGCAACCTCCTAGGAAGTCCTCACCCTTAGGTTGGGGGCAATCGGAAATAGCCTCTCTTCAAGTTAACACCCTGAAGGGAAGGGCCCCCCTCCCCCCGACCCTGCGCAGGTGGGAGCCCTTGAGGCAATGAGTATGCTTCTTCTACCAAATTGCCATTGACCTAAATTTTTAAGAGAAAACTATATGGCACCTTTTACTAGTTTATTGATACATACCCAAATTAGTTATTTGGGTCTATAGTATTAGATAGGCTAATATTTCTATAAATAGGAGTAGTTGTAATTAAGAAGACATTTGATTTTATTACATTGGATCCTTAATTACAATAACTACTCCTATTTATAGAATATTCCCCTTCCTAGGTGGGATCCACTATATTATTTATTAGACTACATAGTACTATAGATTCAAATACCTAATTTGGGTACGTACCATAAAAATAACAGCTAATGTTATTACTAGGAATGGTAATACCACGGATAAAACTTGTTATGTCTGGGGGGAAACTGAGGCAGATTACCGGTACGAATCAGATATAAATTGCAGTATACATTACTGTATGGGGTGGTACAATATCGTGTCCTACCCTACACCCGTCATACCTACCCCGTTTCCATTTTATTTATTTAAAATAAGAAAAAATATATTTGATTTAATTACTTAATTTTGTTGAGTAAATTATAATTATATTTTAAAGTATAATAGTAAATAATTAGTATAGGCAGGTATAGATAGTTATTTGATACCCACATCAGGATAAATACGAGGTGGGTAATGTTGGGAACATATTTCAAAATTTTTTCCCTAAACGACTAGATTGGGTGCAGCAGAAAACTAATTTAAAATTCTTAATTTTAAATCTAATGTCCTAATCTAATTAAACTATTTAAGTAGACCTAGATCTTACTCTAATAGGTTCATAATATAACAATCAAAACATCTAATAAAATAAGTATAAACATAGTAGGTAGAATAAACAAAATAAAGTAAAGAACAAATTAAATATCAAATACTTAATTTTGACATACCTGAAGCGCATCCAAACTCTGAATTTCAAATATGAAATTAGAAGAAGGAACTTCTTGACACTTCAAAATCTTCTCTGCAATGACTTCTATTAGCACCGGAGTATGAGCTTCCAAAATATTTAATGTAGGAAATATTATGGAACAAAATTTTCCTTTGAATCTTTCCGAAAAACAAAGTTTCAGAAATACTATGCTAAAAATTAATTTTGAAAAATCCTAAAATAATTTTATAGTTTTCTTTGTGGGAGAAAACTATGTTCCAAAATCTAAAAAAACCCTTAAAAAAATGCTTCGAAAACTCTCAACAAAAACACAGCAAAAATATGTATATATGGAAAGCAAATCTGCACTGCTGATGTCATCCCCAAATAGGGCTGAAAGCCGCGCACTGCCCTGTTGCTAATGTCATCACGACATCAGCAATAGGTCTGGTGTAGTTTGACGCTCTGTGTGTGTGCAATACACGCGCCCACCTCAAGCTGGGTAGACCCGGGTTTCACGTGGTTTTTGCTCCTTTTTTATGTTTAACTTGTTTAATTTCCACATGTATGAAATTCATTTTATGAATATTATTTTATAAAAATAATTTATTCATCTTATGAATAATAAAATTTATCTCATGAATTATATTTAGCAAAATTAATTTATTCATTTTATGAACAAATAATTCATCAAATGAATTTAATTTAAATATTTTCAAACAATACTTAAGTTGAGGCTTGCGGAGGGACCTCGGAGACAATTTAAATCTAGCTCCAAATGAAAAACTTAACTAACAAAGCATGGATCCATCTAACCATTCTCTGTATGTGTGCAACAATGAGCTAACCAATCTACTCGTTACTACGGGAGAGGCGTAACAAATAATTAGTTAAATGAGAACTATTCTCAAATAATATGTTTCCTAGACATATTTAACTCACCGTGTCTTCCTTGGTTTCTAAGACAATATCATAACGCTCTCTAGCAGACCATCATACTATCCTAGTCAAGTGTATACCATTACCTAGACATTAGTTCAAGTAAACAAGATACTCCACGTCAGCTTGGCCGCACTCGTTTTCCCGTACCTCTATCTATCGTGAAGAAGTCTAATCCTGTATCTTGTGAACAAATGCCCTTTTCAAGGAGTAGTGCATGTCCACTATACTATAAGATTGGCAAAGGAAACCGTGAGGAATCAACTCCTAATCCTCGCTCCCACTTGAAATTTTCAATAGAGGGTCTTTCTTTTAAATTTTAATTATCTAATAATCAATATTAGAATTTCATTCTACATTTTATTATTTAATAATTAAATAAAATTTTAATCCAATTAAGTTCCTTTAATTATCCAATCTATCTGATCTAATCTCATTAGATATATTACAAGGATTCTTTTTTTAAATAATTTAACTATTAAATTATCTAATTATATTAGACTTATTTGAATAAATTGTCCTACTCGATAAAATTAAATATTTTACCAAGTTATATGGCCTTATAATTTTATTCACTTTGTACATAATATTTAACTCTTTTAAATAATATTAAATATGTGAACTAAATTTAATAAGTATCAAATCATAAAACAATTTGAATAAGAACATTTAAGGTCTAAAGGTTGGAGCAATTAAAAATTTTTTTACGCTCTTTTAGAAAAGATTATCTCATAATCTTAATTAGAATCTTATCATAATTAATTATTTATTAAAATTATTTAAATAATAAAATATAAAAATAAAATTAAAAAAATTATATTAAATCTTAGGCATGCCTATCGCCTACTAGGCACGTCCCAAATTTCTCCGTAATGACCTTTGTTAGCCCCAGAGTTTCGGCTTTCAAAAATATTTAATTTAGAAAAAATTTTAAAATAAAATTTTTTCTTTGAATCTTTCTGAAAAACAATTTGTGAAAAATACTATGCGAAGCATTAATTTTGAAAAACCCTAAAACAATTTTAGATTTTTTGTTGTAGGAGAAAACTAAGTTTCAAAACATAAAAAAAAAAAAAAAAAACCTTAAAAAACGCTTTGGAAACTCTAGGCAACAATATAAATATATATAGAGGCAAATCTGCATTGGGTTGAGAGCCGTGCATTACCCTGTTGCTGACGTCATCACAACGTAAGTAACAGGTCTGGCGCAATTTGAGGCTTTGGGCGCGCTGGGTAGACCTGCGCGTGCTCACATGCACGGGCTATGTTTCATGCTGTTTTTGCTCCTTTTTTTGTTTAACTTGTTTAATTTTCGAATGTACAAAATTCATCTTATGAATATTATTTTATAAAATTAATTTATTCATCTTATGAATAATAATTCATCCCATAAATTTAATTTAAATATTTTTAAACAATGCTTAAATTGAGGGTTGTGGAGGGATCTCAAGGACAATTTAATTCTAGCTCAAAATGGGTCAAATCTGATTATCATCTCATGATAATAATTAACTATTATTTAATAAAACTTAATTCTGCTAAACAAGTTTATTCTACTAAATAAGTTTTACTGCACTCTAAAATTAAATATATTCATTTAAGAAGTTTTAAATAATTTTATTGTTATTATTGCGACAATCAACCCCCGTGAGCAAAAGCAATTCCAACTACTATCATTATTTTCCTCACCTCTATCATCGTAGTTCCCAACTCACCATTCTCAAATAATTCAAAATACATAAAGAATTTTCGTATTAATTTCAAATGTCAAATATATGGAATACTCTGGCCAAAGATTTTAGAATCCGTTCATATATTTTCGAATCAACTTTGGGGACATCTTTCGTTGTAGATTACTAATAAAATATCTGGTTCTGCCACACTTCATGCAATTGCCCAGCGACGTAAGATCCTGGATATTAAATTTTAACCTCATCATTTTAGGCATCAAAGCAATTAACATTCCATGCACGAGCTCAGACTATTTTCTGGATTTAAAATTATCGTCTTATAGAATTAATTATTCCTAATAGCAGTAAAGAAACAATTAATTCAGGTGGTCCAGCTCAGTGTTCCAATCTTATTAAAAACACCAGCATAATACTCTTAGATCCCTATCTACATAACTAAGACAAGTCATGAAAAGTATTATATTATAGTCTTATTAGATAAGTTGTCCAAACTTATCACCGACTACGAACATACTTTGATGTCATGTCAGTAGTTTGATCTAAGTCATTCCGCGGTTTAATCATATTGACCATTTAAACCAAACCCGACATGTCATCCTGGACAACTTCCATCTCATGGAATGTTTTAGAAGAATAACTATGTATGTTTGACTCGTAAAACATAATCAAACAATAAATAAATAAAACAATTTTATTTATTTAATATTTAAAAACTAACTAATTGGGTTTTTCAAGAACACCTATTCCAACAGATAATAGATACCCGCGGGTATAGGTCTTGATTTGTAATTGCCAAGACGAGTATCCATTTCAAACCTGTGGCGGGTAATGGGTGGATACGGGTTTGGATGTGGGTGATGAGCACGGGTATAGAGGAGGAACCCCGTACCCCTCCCGCCCCATTATTGGCCTTGTTATTAAAATATTAGGTCAAAATATATTTACATTTTCTAAATTTTGTAATTAAATATAACACAATTCTTATACTTTTAGTTATATATAACACATTCTCTGAAGTTTAAAGTAAACAAAGCTTATCCCGTGGACTTCTAATTATACACAATGCACCTTTTGGACTTCACAATTTCAAAAAATAACTGCATTAACTTTTTTTTTCAATTCAATCTTCATTTATTACAAAAAACTCAATCCCTTAACTTTATTTATTTATTTATTTTTTTTTTGGGACAATCCTAACTTTGTTAATAAACACAACTCATCTTTTTTCACATTTTTAACTTTATAAATTCAATGCATAGAGTGGATATGAAATTAATAACAAAGTCTAGATATTGTCTGCTATATATTAGATAATAACAAGTAAGTTGTATTTAATTTTAACAATAATTAATCTAAAAATAACCCAATTATATGTCAATATATTAAAAAATAACCAAACTCTATTTTTGACCAAAAATAACCTAACATTAACTTTTCTACCAAAAATAACTCAACTATATTTTCTAACAAAAGAAACCCAACTCTAACTTTTCTACTAAAAATAATCCAAACTCTGACTTTTGTACTAAAAAATAACCAAACTCTAAAATTAATTTAAAAAAAATACTGAATTGATGGCTAAGCATGGTATGTGGTATGATGCTTCCACAATATGTATTTCTTCTATGTATTTTTGGTAGAGGTGTCCAGTGGGCCGGGCTCCGGGCCCAGGCCTGGCCCGTCTGCCCCCCCGTTCTAATAGCTATATTGGGGGGGGGGGGGGGGGGGGGGGGGGGCAACCCCGTAATTTAAAAAAATAAAAAAAAATATTTTTCCCTATAAATACTAATCCAAATTTCTCATGTCATCACAACAATCTTTCCATCCAATTCTCTCTTCTCTTGCTCTAAATTTCTGAAGTTCGATGTTGCAACTTGTTCTACACATAGAATCTCTTAGAAGTTCAAATTTCAGTTTTTGCTTCCGTAAATTAGTATTAAAATTTTATTTGTTTGTCTTTTTTATTTATGGAACTTGCATTCTTAGTTGCAATTTTTAATTCATAATCAACAATACTACCATAGCACACAATTCATCTTTATCTGGAACTAGTAAATCTAGTTCAAGCCCTTCACGGCCACCTAAAATTCCTAAGATGGGTAGAGTTGTCAAACTTAATACCCAGAAATGAATATTTTTAGAACCCGGTCCATCTCCTCCGTACATAGACACTTTAAATTGGAGGAGCAAGAATACTACTACCACAACCAGAATTTACCTGAATTGGGGGTTGCTCAAACTTCACAACTCAAAGAAGAACCCACACCCACCAGCACTGAAACCCACGACACGACTAGTAGTAAGCGTAATACTAGTGAAGTGTGGAAGCACTTCGCATTAGATCGGGTGCTTAATAAAGCCTATTATAAATTATGTGACCCCCTAAAGTTTTTAGTTATTCATGTGGTGGCGGCACAGGCACGTTAAAAAGAAACCTAGTGAAAAGCCACCCCGAACTAAACCTAGATAGATCCCAATAATATTTAGTACAACAAATGATCAGTGCCCTTGCTAGCTTTAGGTTTTCACTAGAAAACAATAGACGAGAATTAGTAAAATATGTCATTAGGGCTGAAAAGCCATTTAACACTAGCGAAGACCCTAGATTCGTCAGGTATTGCCAAAACCCGTTAAACCCCGCCACCGTAAGGGTTCCTTGGAGCACTTTCAAGCTGGATGTCTTTAAAAAAATTTAGAAATGAAAAATAAGCTTGCAGACATTTTTAGGGCGAATACGAGCATGTTCTCATTGACGTCCGACACGTGGAGGTTGAAACCAGGTGTGCCTTTTATGTGCATAACGGCATATACTGGATAGATTCTTTCTTCATTATGGAAAAAAAAAAATTCATTTTTACCATCTAAATTATCCCCACCTTGCTGAGATAATGACGAGTGCCATTATGGAGGCATGCCTCGAGTGGGGGTATAGACCACAAAATTTTTAGCATTAACAATACAAACAACAACGCATCTGCAAAATAATTAATTAGGCACATGAGACCCATGTTGGATGGGAAATGTTTTCACTTACATTGCATATGCCATATTTTGCTTTTAAGGGTAACTGATAGTTTGTACCCAATACAAACTTCTTTTGAGGGTTTAAGAGAAGTTACTATAGCGATCAAATCATCCGAAACTAAAAGGAAAAGATTTAGAAAATTTGTGACAGGCATGGTATTCAATTTAAATAATTTAAATTCGATACACAAATTAGGTGGTCATCAACAGTAGACGTGTTAGAAAGATTACTACCTTATAAAGATATATTAATTGAATTTGTAAAGGATAGTCGTTCAAAACTCAAGTCTTTTAATTTAGACACAGTAAATTAGAATACAATTAGCTAAATATGTAAATTTTTTAGTATGTTTAGAGACGTTACGACTTTTTTTTGGTTGTTATTGTCCTACAACGCTACAAGCAATATGTAGATTGGTAGATATTGTTACTGAGTGGCAGATAATCAATCCAACTCCATGTTGGAGGCCTTGGTAGCCGCAATGAAAGTAAAATTTGTTAAATATTATTTTGAACTGCCTGTTACTTATTGTTTTGCCACCATTTTGGATTCCCCTTGTAAACTTACGGGTTTGCAATAGTTTGCAAAATTATTTTACGAAAAATTAAATCCAACTTTTTATAATGCATTTTTTATTGCGGAGGTCGATGCAGATTTACATGAATTATTTTCTTTGTATTCTTAAAGAATATTAGCTGATAATCCGCAAGTTTCTTTCACATTACATGGATCTTCCTCATCTAATAGTAGTTTCGGAGAAAAATCATATGCGTGGGATATGTTGGACTGATTCAAGCCCAAACAAAATCCCACATCATGTGACGAGTTAGATTATTACTTGCACTCATTGATGCTCTAGTTCTTCTTGACACCGGCGAGCCCGCGCTTTGATATTTTACAATGGTAGTGTTCCAGTCAAACCTAATACCCGTGCTTTCCACCATGACACGGGATATACTAGCGTGTCCGGTATCTTTAGTAGCATCAGGGTGCACTTTTAATGCAGGTGGCCGGTTGCTTAGAACCAAAAGAGTGAAGCTATCATCGTCTAGCTGGGAAATATCGGTGTGCTTGAAGGACTGGCTGTACGTAGCAGATAGGGAGCAAGACCAGCTGCAGTTGGGTTCATCAAGCAAGGATGAAGACAACCGTACTACCGATATGTCAAGTTTCGGCTTACAAACCCCTGCTAGCTTAGACTAAGTGATTCCTTTTTTTTTTTTTGAATAAAAAAAGCCCGAAAGCGCATTGCAATTCTATCTCTCTATAGTATATTTTTTTTATAGAATATATTTTTAATTTTAAATGGTGCAGTTGTATTTGTTAATAATTTACGACACATTTTATTTTATTAGCTATATTTACCATAAATTATAATTGTGCTGTACTATATTCATATGTTATATTATTCATCAATGAATTATAATTATTTTTTGGACAAAACGAATGTGTATTTTATATTTTTACAAGTTGTATTTAAAACAAGGGAGGGGGGAGAGCCGGGCCAACCCGGGGGCTTGGCCCGGAGTGGCTGATTTTGCGTGAGGCCCGGGCTCGGCCCGCAGACACCTCTAATTTTTGGTTTGGCTTAATTTCTTTTCCTACCTAACCAAACTAAAATATGTTTTTCTTTTTTATAATTGAGTGCAACCCCATAAAAAGGCAACATCCCGGGGCGAAAAGCAAGCAAAACAACGGAGCAATATAACTAGAGTACTAGGAATGCAAATGAGCCGAGCCAAGCCAAACCCCAACAGGATCGGCTCATTAACTAAATAAGACCAGCTCAGTATCGGTATCATTTATCTGACTGAGCCGCATATCTATACTCGGCTTAGCTCGTTAATTAAATGAGATCGATTCAGTATCGGCATCATTTAGACTTCATTATTTGGTGAGCTGGTTTCGTTAAGTTTTGCTGGCTCATTGCACTTGTTTACTAGGCTCTCTAAGCTCATTTATTAGGCTTGTTAAACTCATTTATGATTATTTTTACTTAAAATAAAGTAAATCATATATAAACATTGGAAATAAAAAAATATAAATACAACTCAATTTCGTAATGTAGACATGCGAGCAAATAATCAAGCCGACTCATGAGTCTACAAATGAGCTGGCTTATGAGCCTTTCGAGCCAAGTCAGAACGAGTCGAGCAGGCTCTCGAGTCAATTTAGATGAATCTAAGTCGAGCCCTTAACGAGCCGAGTCAAATTGGCTCGAGAGTTGGCTTGACTCATTTGCAGCCCTACAGAAATCACGCCAAATCAAAAATACGCAGAAGAAAAATATGCAGTCAAAGCTTCACAATTCATTTTTTTTAAAATCAAAATTTTAAAGTTGGCTTATTTTTAGATTTATTTTAGAGTATGGTTATTTTTTGGTAGAAAAATTTGAGGTTGGTTATTTTTTAGTAGAAAATTTAGAGTTGTGATATTTTATTATTAGAAAATAAAGCGTGGTTATTTTTTGGTATATTGACGTATTATTGAGTTACTTTTAGATTAATTGTTGTAATTTTAATGCCACTGTTGGGTTTATTTTTTAAAATTAAATGTACATAGGTGAGTTGGGTCTATTACAAAAATTTGATAGTAGGTACATTAAATTTAATGCTTAAATTATTAATTATGATTCACTCATTATTATATGACTTGAAAAATAAGAACCTCTTAAATTTGACTTTTTTTTGCAAACTATCGCACTTTTGGAAAAAATTGGCAAAATATCACAATTTAAAAAATATTTAGCAAACTAACATAGTTTACTGTCCACGGGCTTTTGCACGCTTTTCAGGAGGTCGTACGCCTTGGTTGCATGACGACCCAACCGTCGTGCAACCCGCTGCTCCCTTGGCCTCCCGCCCAACCCGTGACCTCTTTTTTTCTCTTTCCTCTTCAACCCCATCCCTAACCCTAAAAACAAGACTTTTTCAGAAAAATATAATGTAAATTATTTACATATTGTCAAATTTTATATTGACTCTTTTTGGCAACAAAATCATCAGATTCTAGCAAAGATGGGTATATTGACATAATAATATTTCACTTTTGTATTTTTAATAAAAATCTATAAATATTGCTAAAAGGTAGTAAATTACTAAAATTTCATAAACTGTAAGATATTTAAATGGTAAATTTAAAGTAATATACATTTTAAGTATCAAAATCTAACCTGGATCTACGATTGGGTTCACCACGATGTCTTGAGGGCATGGACTCCATGTGAACTGAAAAACTATGCCGTGGAGGAAGTTCACGTCTACTCCTTTGCGCAGCACGTAAACTACGACAGTCGACACCTTTGTCTTATAGAATATGTCAAAAATCATGTCTGTCACTGATAGCATCCATTGCGCTATTGCAACTAGTAAGAATATCTGTGGAGAGAGGCTCCACAGTGTGGCGAGCACTGTTATGTAGCGCCTGAGCACACCTTCTAGTCTGCTGTCTGAAAATATCGATCTAGCATACAGTACATTTACATGTTAATAAAATGAAATGTATAATAAGTAACATGACATATATTTTTAAAGTACTTACTAATCTTTGAATACGGTTGCCACTTGGTTCATAAACAAGTCGGGACTGGCACGAAACTTGCGGTGACACGCCTAGTGATAGATAAGTATCATTCCATGTACTGTCTAGGCAAGGTCGAGGGATCACGCACGTGGGCGATGTGATGCCCCCGTGAGCCCCACAGCTCAAGCCACTTGTCGTGATGGACAACCCAGTCCTCGTTGTGCCTGCCATGACGATATAAATTATGCAACGTGTTGAGAGTGTCGACAAGATTTGGGATATGTTGCGTCAATCCAAACTGAAAACAACACACTGTTAGCTCAATATAATTCTACAATGATGAAGAATATCAACGGTCCTTCATATCGCCAAACGGGACGACCCTCTACACAAATCTCAGGAAAGGCGTTCAATTTGACCTAAGAACATATAAAATGACTTGGTCATTATAATAAATATTAAACGACAAAGAAATATGTATATTTTCATTTATATACCTGATCAGATTCTTGGACATCAAGTTGGTTCCGGTATAAGGAGTGGCGCCTTGGAGGCTAACGAAATGACAAGGCGGCCCTCCAGCTGATGAAATATGTAGTGAATTATATTAAGAAACATACATAATATTATGTGTACATTAAAGCAATATAGTAACGTACTATTTCATCTTACTAAGCTCCCAATGGCAACGGTGGATCATCAGCTGCATCTTGATTGTGGCGGGGGGGTAGAGATGAGTGGTCGACCGGTGTGTAAGTGCTTCCACGACCACAACTGCACATGATAAATTGGAAGAGTTGGGATTATGCTACATATTAGAAAATTAAACATGAATTGGAAACCGTACCTAGAGTAATAAAACACATCCACCTAGTTGCCTGCCGCCCTTCATGCAACATCGGCATAGTTGTCTATACAGGTTGGCGAGCACTGCTAACCCCCAACTCTACTAACTACAACCCTCCATTGTTTCAAGTAATGGTAGGTAGATGAGCGATGCCCAACTGCCAGTACTGTTGCTAAACAGCACATAATCGAGCAAATGGAGGATGTACAATTTTGCGAGCTGCAACAACACTTGCTCATCAGCGTCATTTGGGGGTCCCTATTGTACCAGTCCATTCAACCATGTGGTTCTGATAATGCCGCCATGCAAGTGATTCATAGGATCTACCCCCAATAAAACTTGGCAGAGGTTTCTCCAATTGTAGTTCGAGGTACTAGTGACTGCCCGGCAGTTGACTCGTAGACCTAGTAAGATGGCAACATCCCGCAGTGTTGGTGTCATCTCACCAACACGTAAATAGAATGTATGAGTTTATCACCTCCACCTCTCAACTAAAGCAGTAATCAAGGCGTTATCAACTTGGATATGACCTATTTGGGTCGCTGCAATTAATTCGTGAGGCACTATGTGACGGTGTATCCTCTCCCTGATCTTATCGTCGGCCTGTAACACGGAACATCAAGGATGTCAATCAACTATTCAAAAATTTAAAACATTATCTTGTATGGCTAACCATTGTTTATTAACATACCGTTTCATTCCAAATGTCCTCCGACCGATGGTCGGCCTGAAGATGCAACACTGAGTCGTTATCTGGACCCGAATTTTGCTCAGCATATCAGCTGCTGGAAACATGTCCTCGTCCTCTTGCCATATCTCTAGAACAAACTAAAAATAGTTACCAAAATACATGAGCTAAAAATAGAATTAAAAAGAGTATAACATTCAGTCGATTGCAACACATGAATAATATTACATTTATTACATCTAATTATAGTTGCTAATAGTACATATTACAGCACGTTGCTTATAAAAATGAAAGGGATACATCTATCAACCTCATTACAAAACTACTGCTGTCTATGTGCACATGTTTTTTTATTATGGCCTTTCTGACCACATATGCTACATTTATTCTTGGACGTGCCCTCTTTGGCGTCCATTTTATTATGTATCATGGTTGATCTTGGCTGTCCTCTACCCATCCTCCACCTACTAAGATCCGGAACCACCTCCGGCCTAGTGTACTCTGACCATAAAGACTGATCAGGAAGGGGGTGAAATAATGGAGTATAAGCGTTTGCATACATGGCAAGGCCGTACAGTGGATCAACATACTGTTCCAAGTCGATCTTACATGCTGTACAACACGCCATGACATATGAACATGGACGATGAAATAGTTTCCATGCACCTCAAGTGCATCTCCATTCAGTCAGTGTTACCATGTTGTTAATCGCCCTTCTAACGTCCGATTTAGTCTGACGGCTAGGAGTTATTACCTGGAACTCAAGAGTGTTTCGATCAAACAACATCACCGTATGAATCTTTGATTTCATGGTGGCATGCCCTACTTCAGCGAGAACAGTGGGTGGCCATAGCAAACCCCGTGAAAAATACTCTCCGGCAAGATCCCTGCGACTGACGAAGTATTTGTTGCATCGCAAAAATGTCAGTTCCACAAGGGCAGTTACCAGGAGTGCTCGTCCCCCTTTGAGCACACTGTTGAATACTTCTGATATATTAGTGATCATGTTACCATAACGATAACCACCATTGTATGAAAGTGCCCAACGTTCTTTTGGCTCTCTTTGTATCCACTCTCTGACCTCATCATTGACGTGGATCAATTGATCGTACTTAGCATCGAACCTCCTCCTGGATGGTTCCCTCGCCATCGTACTCAACGTCTTCTTCAATGTAGAATTTTTGAGTCTGTGGTTGAAGTTACTCACTAGATGGCGACTACAGTACTGATGCTGGCCTTCGGGCTCCGGCCAAATAATTGACATCCCACGCTTGATTCCAGCATGTCGATAAGATATTATCCACATTGGGAAGCGATCGCCTATCACATAGGTTCGTAGACATAACAAAAATCAAGTCCAACTCCATACACTCTCTTCGTCCACCAAAGCAAAACACAATGGATACAGACCGTTGTTAGCGTCAAATGCGACAGCAACCAGGAACTTCTCATTGTATTTCCCATACAAATGGGTACCATCCACATTGACCAATGGACGAAAACAGTTGAAACCCTATATGGATGGCCCGAATGCCCCAAAAGCTCCGTGAAACAGTCCTTCCCCGGCTTCTATGCTCTTAAACTGAAATTCCACAGTAGTCCCGGGGTTTGATTATTGCAACGCAGTCAGCAACATAGGGAGCATCGGAAATGCTTCCTCATGTGTGCCAAACAATCGCTCAAACACTTGTTTCTTAGCTTTCCACGCCTTGAAATATGAAATGTTGTACCCGTGCTGCTCTTTCACTGCTGCTCGAATTGCTGCAATGTTGGTCTTCAAATCAGCAGAAGCAATAGGAAACACCATAACCGCAACAAAATTTGGGGTCAGATGGTGGTCTTCTACCAATATAATGGTGGAACATGTATATGGCCCCTTCAAAACTGATATCTCCTATCCTCTGTTTCAGCACCCCAAGCAGATACCACTTACATTGTTGTTCTTGTATGCACTTTAGGGCTACATATCTAGGACAAGACCTATGCACCGTATATTACAGCTTGTTCTTAATGTGCCAAAAATTCACAGCACTGACTAAGTCCTCCATCGTTTGAAACAGTTGTCCCTCCTCCAAACTAAATCCTGTTGATCCGTGTCTTCTACCTTCTTCCCATTCAGAACACACTGTCTAGTCTACCCATGAAACATCTTCAAACTCGGGAATAGGGGCTCAGAATACTGTAGGCCCGTTCACATTATTTGGGTCGTTCTCACAATCGTCAATGCCAACATCTACATCGTCATCCAAGGCCTCGAATTCATTGTTGGCATATGCTTCATCAAATATAATTCTATCCTCGTTTGCAACCATCCCTTGTACCAATGAAACGTCCAAAACTGGACTTATGGATGGGCCAGCAGCTTCGAATTGAAAATGTGATACATGCTGTTGAGAGCCACCTACAACATCCACAGCATTTACGCATAGTTCTACGAATGTCACCTTACTTCCTAAAACAAGTTCGAACATGGATCTCAAAGCCACTGGAGAAGTGATCACAACAGATGTATATTGCACAGGATTTTGGGACAACAACATTCTCCATGTAATCACAATATCAATTCTGTTACTATTCGACCCAGTATGTTCATGCATCATCCCCTTCAACTCTGGAAGAGTAATTCCAGACCATGCTGTGAGTACAAACTGTCTTCCACCCATGTAATCAACACCATCAACAGTTTGCACCATATTTCTATCATAATGACACAACAATGTAACTACGTTGCATGCCATAATTTCTAGTTTGATTACCCAAGAATAAAATTAAGGAAATCAGTAATTTATTTACCCAAAATATTAACTACACTAATTACATACAATATTAACAAATTATATAATAAATAATCCTCAAAATTTGTATACTACATATATAGAATTTGAGCTAACTAATTATATGTTCAACCTAAATCATGACTGTATTCAAATATATCATACAAATGTATAACATAATAATTTTTTCTAACAATTTATTTATTATTGGGGGAATTAAAAGTGTTCCTAAAAATTTATGGTTGCATAATAATTTAAGAATTTGAAAAATTGGCATGTCACTTTAAATTAATTACAATATTTAAAATATATTTTAAATATGTAAACATATTAGAAATATTTAAAAGATAATTATATATTTAAAAAAATAGTTCTCTAACATTATAGAATTTGAGCTAAATAATTATATATTCAACATAAATCATGAATGTATTCAAATATATTATACAAATATATAACATAATAAATAATTATACAACAAATTATGTAACAATAATATACTTTCATATTAACAACATTATCATACATAAAACACAAATACATGGTTAACATTATCAAAATAATATTAAAACCTTCAAATATAAAACTATCCAGTTATTTATCGATAATTTATGGTTGCATAATAATTTTAAAAATTAAAAATTGAATTTAAGAATTTGAAAAAATCGTATGTCACTTTAAATTAATTATAATAATTAAAAAATATTCTAAATATGTAAACATATTATAAATATATAAAAATAATTATATATTTAAAAAAATATTTCTCTAACATTATAGAATTTGAGCTATATAATTATATATTCAATCTCAATCATGAGTGTATTCAAATATATCATATAAATATAAAATAATAATTTTTTCTAACAATTTATTTACTACTGGGGGAATTAATAGTATGCTTAAAAATTTGTATACTACATATATAGAATTTAAACTACACTTATTACTTATAATATTAATTTAATTACATAATAAATTATTTAACAAATATATTTCACAATAAAAATTTGCAACCTATTACCTAACAATGTATTAGTCAATTATATAATAAATAATTCTACAATAAATTATGAAACAATATTAACAACATTAACTTCTCTTAGTTTTTGCTCCAATATATTTACATATCTTTCAAATCTATGAATTTATCTTTTAAAGAAAAAAAAGGAACATATCCAGTGCCTCAAGAGCTCCCGCCTACGTAGGGTCTGGGAGGGCGGATGTACTCAGCCTTTCCCCTTCAGGGTGTTAACCTGAAGAGAGGCTGTTTCCTAGTGCTCCCAATCTGAGGGTGAGGACTTCTCAGGAGGTTACCCATCCTGGTACTACTCTCATCCAAGCACGCTTAACTTCGGAGTTCTAATAGGATCAGGTGACGGCGTGTTGGTGCCCTCTTTGGTCTATGAATTTATCTTTTAATATCTTTAAAATTCATATCTTACTTTAAACTAAGTTTAATGTAAATAAACAATAGTACCAGGACATATATTTTTTTAAAAATATTATCAAAATAATATTAAAACCTTCAACTATAAAACTATCAAGTTATTTGTCAATAATTATGGTTGCATAGTTTAGGTGTTTTCGAAATAACATAAAAATAAATATAATTACATGTTTCCAACTTTAATCAAAGAACAATAGAACAAATAACATAGTAATTTTTCTAACAATATATTATTCAGTATATATTAACAAACAGATTTTATAATGTAATATTCCATATATTAAATTTACAATATTTATAAAACTAATCTAATAAAATTACAAAAATAATAATTCTCTATAAAGAAACATGACATCAGGATATAAATACAAAACTAGAACTAAAAATTTACGATAATAAAAACTTACGTAGTAGTGAAAATGAAAGGAAGAGTGAACTTACATGAAAACAGAGTAGAGTGAAAATGAAAGGAAGAGTGAACTTATAAAAATGGAAGATGGTATATATAGAGATTTAAGGGAAAGGTTGAAAAAGAAGAAAAGGAGGAAGTGAAGTAGAAGAAAAAGAAGTTGGGCTTGGGGTTGAAGAGGAAAGAGAAAAACGAAGGGGTCACGGTTAGGTTTAGGGTTGAAGAGGAAACAAAAAAAAGGGGTCACGGGCGGGATTCCTAGGTGGCAGGGGTGGCAGGGGGGCAGCGGGATTCGCAACATTGCAAGGTCACAAGTATGAATGACATTTGGGTCGTCGTGCACCAAGCGTCGTGCAACCAAGGCGTACGACCTCCCGAAAGCCATGCAAAAGCCTGTGAATAGTAAACTATGTTAGTTTACTAAATATTTTTCAAATTGTGATATTTTGCTAAATTTTTTTTTCAAAAGTGTGATATTTTGAAAAAAAAAAGGTCCTTAAATTTAGGATAAATTTTAAAAATATTCCTTGTCTTTCGGCTTGGAAACATAAAACCCCCCCTCACTTTGAAAATCAATTACTTTATCCATCACTTTTTAAAAATTGAACACTTTACTCTGATTTATTAAATTTATTACGAAATAAACTTTTTATGACTATTTGTTCCTTAAAAGTGTGGGATAAGTTTTTGGTTTTACTTTTACAAAGGGCTTTTATTTTTACTTTTAAGTCAAAAGATAGGGTTTTTTGGTTTTTAAACAACATATAGGAAGGTTTTATGTAATTTGTCCAAAATAAATCTTTTATTTGATTATAATAATAATATTATAAATTTAAAAGATAAAAGAATATTTTTTAAAAATTTTGATCCAAAAAATTTAAAAATATTATGAAGATTAAGTATAATAACTTTTTAATTAAATTGATGAATTTAAAAAACATATAAGGGATGAAAATATAAAAGTTTAGAAGAATTATTAGGTTTGTATATTTTTAAATATTTTATTTTATTTTTGATGTTTCTTGTTAATTTATTAAAAACTCAATTTTCATTTTTTTCCCCCTAAAAGCTTTTTAGTTTTACATTTTTTGATCATTTAGTTCTTACAAAATAGAAAATGCATAAGTCATATTTTTAAATAATAATAATTTAATCTTTCTAGTTAAGTTTTATTCAATCCATATAAAATAATTATATTGTGTGTACCTTCTTTTTATCTACATAAGTTGATTAATTTAGAAACAAAAATGTTTTTTTAACTTTGATTTTTTCAAACTTTAAAGACAAATTCTTTTTTTCATAATATTTTGTCCAATAGGTTTTTCAGGTAAAGGACATGGGTTTTTTTTTACAATTTTCCTATATTTTAAATTTGAACTTCTTAATTTATGTTTTATGTTATATAATATTTTAACTCAAATGCTTATGTCCAAGGCAGACATTTTTGTTCGTGGGGTGTCTCTATAATTTGCTCATAATATTATTGTTAGAGCAATTTTATAAAGTTTATGGCTATTATTTACCACAAATTATATTATTGCTCTTGTACTGATATTTTTTCCCCTAACAATAACCATCCCAAATTATTTTAGCTAAATGAATTTTAAGGCTACTCCTATCCATGAGTTTCTTGAGATGAGTAATAAAAATTTTTAGCTTAAAAATTTTAGTATAAATTATAAAAAAAATTCCATTGTCTTTTGTCTCGGAAACAAAAAACCCTCTCATTTTAAAAAGTAATCACTTTAATGCTCACTTTTAAAAAATTTTAACACTTTGCTCCAATTTATTAAGTTGACCATTAAATAAGCTTTTTATGATCATTTGCCCCTTAGAAGTAAGGGGTAAAGTTCTTTGTTTTACTTACAAGGGTTTTTAATTTTTAAGTAAAAAGATAAGAGATTTTTGTTTTTAGACAAAATATAGGAGGTTTTTTATAATTAATCTAAAATAACTCTTTTTTTAGCAGTTCTAAAATAACTCTTTAATTGATTATTATAATGCTATGACTATAAATTTAAAAGATAATAGATCTTTTGAAATTTTGATCCAAAAAATTCCAGAAACATTATAATATAAAATATAGTAATTTTGCAATTTGATAGATAATTTAGAACATAAAAGAGATGAAACTACAAAAGTTTAGAAGAATTATTCTGTTTGTATATTTTCAATACTTTATTTTATTTTTGAAGTTTTTGTGAATTTGTTTCAAAAGTTTTATTTTATATTTTTCCTAAAAAAATCAATTTTTAGTTTCTAAATTCTATTATCATTTAAATTTCAAGATAATTAATCCTTATAAAATAGAAAATATGTAAGGCATACTTTAAAATAATAATAATTTAACCTTTCTAGTTAAGTTTTATTCTATCTATATAAAATAAATAGATTGGATATACCTTCTTTTTATGTACATGAATTGATATTTAGGGGGAAAAAAAAAAAGTTTTTTACCTTCGGTATTTTCAAATTTTTTTAAGATAAATTCTTTTTGTCATAATATTTTGTCCAATATTCTTTTAATTTCATGTATTTTGGTTTTATTGTTATTAATTGCAATTTCAATTTAAATTTTAGTTTACCATAAATTTATCATGTTTTAACTTACAATATTTGGTGAACTTTGTGATAGATGTTATAAAAATATTTTTGATAGTCTAAATTTGTAATATCGTTATCATAATCAATTAATATTTTGGATAAATTATGGAAATGTCTCATATCTTTTGCTTGAAAACAAAAAAACTCTTAAGGGAAAAAGGCGGGAGCTGTTGGGTGCTCCTCTAAGGCGAAATATTGGCGATTTGCTGGTGTTCTCGTAATGGCTCAAGGTAGAGGACGACCACCTAGGTCATGAGGTGGAGGTTCAATAGGTATTGGAGGGAAAGTAGTGGATGAAGTGATGGAGCTCAGTCTGGGTTCCAAGGGTCTCCTAGGGTTTCAGGACCTTGTTAGGTTTAAACCTGGGTTCGGGAAGAAGAAGAAGGAAAGGGATGTATTTCAGCCATGGAGATCAAAAAGAAAGGAAGAAGAGAGGAAGGAAGAGTTGAGGAGAGAGAAAGAGAACGTAATTGGGAAAGTAAGAGAGAAAGAAAATCAGTACTTTATTGAATGCCCTTTTACATCTTAATTTTGTACTTTATATCTAAGTACAATCAGTAACAAGCCATAACAACCAATACAACTATAACCAACCTTTAACTGCTCTTACATGTATCACAAATCATTATACAAGTATGGATGAATAAAATGTAAGTACATGTCATTTGTGTAATCTAGCTAAGTACATGACAATAACCCCTCCTAATCACATCCTTGTCCTCAAGGATGAGCAGAAAAATTAGGAAATTGAGCTTGAATTGCAGTAAAGTCCTCCCATGTGGCTTCTTCATCACTGAAGTTCATCCATTTAATGAGCCACTGAGCTGCAGCTTGGTTCTGGCGTTGCACGATCCTCCTGGCAAGAACTTTCTCAGGAAATATCTTTAATTCTCCTTGCAGGGTTGTCTTGGGAAGCTGCTGAGTGACCAGGTCCTGAGTACCAATCTTCTTCTTCAGCTGGGAAATATGGAATATAGGATGGATGAGACATCCTTGAGGTAGCTAGATCTTGTAAGCAACTTGTCCAATCTGTTACAACACCAAAAAGGGACCATAAAGCTTGGATGAAAGCTTGAGGCTCCTTCTAATGTAAGCTAAGGACTACCTGTAGGGTTGTAGCTTTAGGTACACCCAATCTCCTGGCTGCAGCATCCTCTCAGACCTCTTCTTATCAACAAAATGTTTCATCCTGGGCCTGGCTTGCTCCAACTTGTATTTCAGCTGCTACAGGGTGGAGCTTCCCTCCTTAAACTAGTCTTTCATTAAAGCTACTGCAGGGATGAGGCCTGGAATGGTCTCCAGGTGCAACTGGGGAGCTTCATAGCCATATAAGGCTTCAAATGGGGTGAGTTGAATACAACTGTGATGGTTGGTGTTATACCATAGCTCAGCAAGAGAGAGCCACTTATTCCAATGTTTGGGTTTGTCCAAACAAAAGCAACGCAAATAGGTCTCCAAACATTGGTTCATCCTTTCAGATTGCCCATCTGATTGGGGGTGATATGATGAACTCATGTCAAGGGAACTCCCCAACAGTTTGATGAGCTCCTGCCAAAACAGGCTAAGAAAAAATCTTATCTCTATCAGACACAATACTTTTTGGTAAACCATGCAACTTATGGACAATGTCCATGAACAATCTTGCCACATGAGTGGCAATAAAAGGATGAGATAATAACATGAAATGAGACTATTTTGTTAACCTGTCAACCACCACTAAGATAGTATCCCTTCCCTCTGAAGGGGAAGTCCTTCTATAAAGTCCATAGCAATGTGAGTCCAACATTGCTTAGGGATTGGCAAAGGTTGTAATAGCCCAAGGGAAGCAATGTGTTTTGGTTTACTCCTTTGGCATGTGTCACATTCAGCAACTATTCTTTTAACATTAGCCTTCACTTGAGGCCAGTAGAACAGTTTCTTAAGCCTTTGATAAGTAGCAATCATACCTAAGTAGCCTCCCATAGGAGAAGAATGGATGGAAGAGATAAGTTGGGCTCTCAGATTGTGGCTTTGTCCAACATATAACTTGCCATGGAATCTCAAGATCCCATTTTTAAGTGTATAATCAGGGTGGCTGTCAGGGGCAATATGTAGCTCAGCCACCAGCTGTGTACACACAATATCATCCTCGTAACGTTTGACAAGTTCATTCACCCAAGTAGGGTGAACTACAGAGACAGTAATGGCCATACATGAATCTGAAAATCTTCTTGATAAGGCATCAACCACCTTATTTTCCTTACCCCTTTTTGTAAAGGATGGCGTAATCTAAACCCAAAAGTTTAGACATTCGTTTTCTCTGAATAGCTATAGTTATTCGCTGCTCTGACAAATGTTTCAAGGCTTGCTGATCTGTCTTTATTACAAAACAGCCTATTTCAAGGTAATGTCTCTGTTTGGAGACAGCTAAGAGAATGGCCATGAATTCCTTCTCATAGGCTGATAGCCCTACATTTCTAGGGCCAAGAGCTTGACTCAAGAAGGCAAGAGGGCTTCCTTGTTGCATAAGGATTGCCCCCATCCTTTGTCACTTGCATCTGTCTCAAGGACAAAAGGTAAGGTAAAATCCGGTAAGTCTAGGATTGGAGCTGCTGTCGTGGCAGCCTTTAGGCGTTGAAAGGCTGATTTTGCTTCTTCTGTCCGTCTGAACCCCTGAGTTGGTTAGTCAATGGTCTAGCTATGCTACCATAATTACTTACAAGCTTTCGGTAATACCCAGTGAGACCCAAAAAGATCTCAATTCTTTTACATTTTGAGGGGAAGGCCAAGAAGTCATAGCCTCTACCTTAGTGTGGACTGTAGCCACACCAGAGGCAGAGATGATGTGACCCAAATACTCAATTTGGGACTGAGCAAAGTTGCATTTGGACTGTTTTGCAAAGAGCTTATGTTTCCTGAGTTGCTGAAGCACTACTCTCAAGTGTTCAACATGGGACTCAAGGGAAGTACTGTAAACCAGGATATCATCAAAAATACCAAGACATATGTCCTCAAATAGGGCCCAAAGACATCATTCATCAAGGATTAAAAAGTTGTCAGGGCATTTGTGAGCCTAAAAGGCATGACCCTAAACTCGAAGTGGCCATGATGGGTCCTAAATGCTGTTTTGAATATATCAGGCTCATGGACTCTGACTTGGAAATAACTAGATCGGAGATCTAGCTTGGAAAAGATTGAAGCCCCTTGAAGCTCATCTAGGAGGTCATCTGTACGAGGGATGGGAAATTTATTCTTGATGGTGCTACCATTAAGCTCCCTATAATCCACACAAAACCTCATGGTCCCATCCTTTTTTTTACTAGCAATACAGGAGATGCAAATGGGGAGCAACTAGGCTGTATAATCGAGGCTTCCAACATTTCTTTCATTCGTTTTTCTATTTCATCTTTCTGTAGGTAGTGGTACCTATATGGCCTGATGCTAACTGGCTTAGCATCAGGTTTTAGAGGTATATAGTGGTCATGTGACTTGGGGGGTGGTATTGATTTGGGTTTTAGGAATACATCAATATACTCATCTAACAACAACTGAATGATCAAGGGAGTAGGTGAGTCATTTACCTCATGAGCTTCCTTGCCTTGTACCAGTAACAAGGTGGCTATGAAGTACTCCTCTCTCTTTTGGTAGAGCCCTTGTAACTTCTGACTAGTGAGAAGTTTTAGCGTGCCACTCTCTTTTATACCAGTCAATTCCACTACTTTTCCCTCCTTGCTGAAACTAGTCTTAAGCTGGTTAAAATCTAGTGATATAGGACTGAATTGCTTCATCAAGTTAACCCCGAGCAGCATATCACAACCTCCAATCTTCATCAGTCAGGTTCGGTATGAGAAACTGTGGCCCTGCATTTGCCAACTGGCCAGGCACTACTGTTTGCTCAACATTGTCTGTCCATTAGCCACTGTGATACCCAATGGAGCAGCATCCTCCACGATAAACCCAGCGTCTCTGGCTATTCATGGGTCTAAGAAACTGTGGGTACTCCCACTGTCAATCAGTATTATGACTAATCTTTTATGCAAATGGTCCATGATTTTGATGGTACTGGAAGAGGAATTCCCTGTGAGGGCATGGACATAAACCCCTTCAGTACTTTCATCATAAGCATCTACAATCTGCTCCTCTTTAGTTTCTGTTGCTGAGGATTGTTCTAAGTTAGGTCCTAGGTCAAGCAGCTCGGCTGCCTTAAGGCTGTCAGGGTCTGATTATCAAAACGATGCCCTCGGTAGTATCGCTTATTGCATTTATAGCATAAGCCTGGATTTCTGGGTAATTGGCTCTTGGTCCAGTTCTAGGAGGATCTGTTGCTTGTTTGGCCATATCTTTGGGAGGTATTGGATACGGTTGATGTAGGATTTGTATGGGTCTTAAGAAGGTTTTTGGCTTTTTGAAGGGCGTTTTCTGAGGATTGGGAAAGCAAGCGGGCTTTAGTGAATGCTTCTAAGAGGGAGTTAGGTTGGAGAGCCTTCACTAATGGCTGGATCTCCTTATCAAGGCCAAAGATGTAAGATGAAAGGAAATAGCCTTCGCTGAAGGAGCTGTCAGTAGCCAACACATGTGACCTCAATTCTTCAAATCGTTCTTGGTACTCAATAATCGAGCCGGTCTGCTTCAGCTTGTTGAACTGGCTAACAAAGTCAGTATCGCCGTGATCCTCAAACCGTGTGTGGAGCTCTTTACAAAATTCTTGCCATCCGATGCTACCATTGTCCGCTATCAACCCATCTAACCAGAGATCAGTTTTGTCATCTGAGTACGCTGCCGCCATTCCTAGCTTCTGATCATCAGTAACTCGGTAGAAGTTAAAGTATCTCTGCCAATGCCTAATCCAACCTATAGGGTTGGCTCCGAAAAAGATAGGAAAATCCATCTTGGGCTTTGGTTGGGAGTTGTTGCCCCCATAAACGCCTTCGTAGTTACTATTGCCACTAGTTTCAGGACATGCACCCAAAATTGGAGGTTTCTAAGCATTAATCTGCCCCATGTGAGCTCTGGACTTCGGTACATAAACTTCTAGCTCCGGATCCTTCGCAAAATTCGCTGCATGTGTTGTATTAACCACCAATTGCTGAATTAGGGCTAACATTTGTGAGTTGTTCTGCATCAGGGTGAGCCTCTGCGAATTGCTCTGATGCATGGCCTCAATAAGCTATTGGTGACGATCTTCTGACTTCTGTTGTGAATCCACCATCTGCTGTGCGAGGCCCTACAACTGACCTTGGATTTCTGCCATGGTAGGTCTTCTTTTACCTCCAGCAAGTGTATAACTCGGTTCTCGCTACTATTTGTAAAGGATTTAAGCTCAAGATCGAGCTCTTATACCAATTTGTCAGGTTTAAACCTGGGTTAGGGAAGAAGAAGAAGGAAAGGGCTATATTTCAGCCATGGAGCTCAAGAAAAGAGGAAGAAGAGAGGAAGGAGGAGTTGAGGAGAGAGAAAGAGAACGTAATTGGGAAAGTAAGAGAGAGAGAAAATCAATATTTTATTGAATGCCCTTTTACATCTTAATCTTGTACTTTATATCTAAGTACAATCAGTAACAACCCATAACAACCAATACAACTATAACCAACCTCTAACTACTCTTACATGTATCACAAATCATTGTACAAGTATGGATGAATAAAATGTAAGTACATGTCATTTGTGTAATCTAGCTAAGTACATGACAGACCTCTTCCGGTGTTCGATATATGCCCGGGAAGACCAATTGTGGAGGGCATAGTGATTGGGAGTCCGTAGCCTCGAAGTAATAACGTTGATGTGGTAAATGAAAAGCCCCTTCAATCGCCAAGCTGAATCCTACTCAATTATGGGTAGATGCAGTGGAAGACGTATAGCAAGCTGAGGAGGATGAGGAAAGGGAGGTGGTGCACAATGTGACTGAGGAGGAAGTGAGGGTGAGTGAACGTGCTAACCCTACCCTATAGAGGACTCAGAAAGTTCTGCAGCGTTAATGGAAGCATCTTTTCCATGATAATAGGGATTCGTCAAGTGGAATGCCACTACAGAAGATTCAATAGGATGTGGGCTCTGCTGATGTTGAAATAATTAAGCTTGAGGTTTCAAAGGGCATTCACTATACTAGAAGAAGGCACTGATTGGATATTTGATTGGGGTAAGCTCTCTTATGCTACTATTGATGATATAGTAGACATACTGAACCACATGTTCTTCTTCATGACGAAGGATGGATCTGTTAGGAATAGTGTTATAAAATTTAGATTGATTATGTTAATATTATTTTATTAAAGAATAAAATTGACGTTCCAGTTGTTTTCTTATTAAATTTGTGTTAGCGAGCATTTATACTACATGTGATTTTCTTTTTGGAAATATCCATGAGATAGGTGTAGTCTTCAAATTACAATTTACATATTTGTTCTAAAGGTTTATGAGATTAACCCACAGATAGACTTGAAACTAATGGTATGGATTATTGTTTGAAAGACTTGTAGTCGAAGGCAAGTTTGGACCACTTGTGTGTTAAGACTATAACGTGACACTTTAGATGACTTGTCTTGATCATGTGGATGGTGATCCAAAAGTGTTATGTTAGTGTATTTAATAAGATTGATACACTGAGTTGGACCATGTGAGTTGCTTGTTTCTAGACTACTATCATAGATGAGTGATTCAAGTTGTACTGTTTCAACGATGACTCTAAATCCTGAGAGTATTCCGGACTTGTGCATAGAGCGTTAGTCACTTTGGTATACTATAAGTAAGGTTTAAATGCATGACTGAATTCCCACGTACACTGGGTAGCGGCGAGAAGTGTGACAAGGATCAGGTATTCAATAGAGAATCTACAGTCTCTTATGAGATACATATGTCCCCTTAGTTGATTCGCAAATATTTGAATAGTTCGGAAATCTTGGCCAAATAATTCCAAGTGTTTGACATTTGGAATTTATACTATGAATATGTTCAAGTATAAATGGATTATTCAGTAAAAGGTGAGTTGGTAATTAATGGAGAAGCAATGAGAAAGATAATGGTAGTAGTTATACTTATTCTTCGTCATAGACATCTAGTGGAAAAGTTGTTGTCATTAATACAGTCTATTAGGAAAATGTCGAATAAATGGTTTAAGTCTAGAGTGCAGTGAGATTTATTTAGTAGAATTAAGTCTCATTAAATGGTAATTAAATTATTTCATAAGATAATTAGTTTAACGCATTTGGAGCAAGATTTAAATTGTCCCTGAGGTCCCTATGCAAGCCTCTGTATTTATTACCGTCAGAAAAATATTAAAGAATTCATGAGATGAATTATTTATCCATGAGATGGGTAAATTAACTTTGCCAAACATTATTCATGAAATAAATAAAAATTAAAATTATGAAATAAAATAATTTTTTATAAATTAAAATTTATAAGATGAATTCATATGAAAAACAAAATAAAATAAAAAAAAAGTACGAAAATTGCACAGGGAGTCGATTCGCGCGAATAGCAACGGACGAACCAGCACGTGACATATGGCTATTCGGGCCATCACTCGCGGGCCAGTAGTGGCCACCACTGATAGGCTGCTACCCACATATCAGTTCCCCCCCGGTGAAACGCGGCTTTTTAACTAGTTTTTATAATTAAACATTGCGTTTAGTTTTGTAATTGCGCATCCCACGTTGAAAAATTGAGATTTTTTCGCTTCGTTATACCACTATAAATAGAGGTACCTATTCCAAAGGTTTGGCATTCAATTGAAACAAATTATTTTATGGTTTCTAGAATTGTTTTAGATACCTAATTGGAAAGAAAAATTTTCGTTAAAATTTTTCTTTCCACAATTTAATATTTTTGGAGCCCACCCTCTGGGCAGTTTGAGGTCATTGCATAGAAGATCGCAGGGTCTCGATTTTCTTGGTATTCTTTATTATTGGAGCAATTTCAGATATGTTCTTCTTTCCTTATTCTTTTAATATCTTTTGACTTCTATTTATTTACAGTATTCGTTATTATGCCTGTTTAAGTTTATGTATTGTTATGAATGTATTAGAGTAAAAGGCCTGTAGATCTAAATTAAGAATTTAGATATGTATATTTAAATTATAAATTTAAATATGTTGATTTAAAATTAGGAATTTTAAATCGACCTTAGATTTAGAATTATGAATTCTAAACCCCTTCCACTGCGTAAACTTTGGGGAGAATTTTTGAAATTCGTCCCAACAACTGGTATTAGAGTAAAGGGATTTATAAAGATAACCCTATTCCTGGGAGCTCTTGCACGTGAGGTGTCACGAAGCGTGACTCTCCGACCGGGGGCTTAGGTCAAGAGAAGAGTCTCCTACTCTAAGTGCTCTAATAGGTGCCTTTTATTGTGACTACAATTCAGAATTGCGAACCCAACGATCGGTTTCAGAGTTTATATTTCCAACGAGAGTTATTTTTTCCAACAGGATCTTCTTTTTGTTTGATTTTGAGGATGATTGCTCGCAAGGTCTTGGAGGGGGATCCTTACATGATGCGTAAGCTAACACTGATTCTGGGGCAATGGAGTGAGAAGTCAGCTTCGAAGCTGAGGAATTCAGGAAAATTTTGATATGGGTGAATCTGCCAAATTCGAGATTGTATTTGTGGAATGCACATGCATTGAGTAAAATCACTAGTTGCTTGGGAACTCCTCTCTATGCGGATAGTATGACTGCACAACGTAAAAAAGTGTCATATGCTAGAGTCCTTGTTGAGGTAGATGTTTCACTGCCTATCAAGAAAGTGGGTCATGCTATTGCTCAGCGTTCAAGGGTGAGAACAAAATGGCATCCTAAGCTGACTAATAGTGATGTAAGAAAGCCTTCTGGTGAAAAGGTAGCAGAGGCCCCGGTAGCTCAGGCTGAGGTTGGATGGACACACGTAGGGGCGGGTACGGGGAGAATCAATGCGCCTGGGCCTGTACTTCCCACCAGGAACACCTTTAAGGCACTTGGTGCTGCTGAGAATGATGATGAGAATGCAGTAGAGGGTACTCCACATGGGGGTAGATCATGCATCTACATCTGGGTCAACGTCATGGGGGCTTGGAATTAAAGTGGTATGAATGAAAGAGAAGAGTTAGTACAAGTAAGGAGGTTTACATATAGTAATAAAATAAAGCCGTTTGATGTTTTTGAAACCAAAATAAAGAAAGAGTAGCAACAATTATGAGACAATTGGTGTAGTTGTATGTTCCTTTTGTTATGGTGAAAATAGAATTGGGGATAGATTAGCTTTGTGGGATTGTTTGTATACAGTGGGACTGAATGCAACTAGGCCATGGATACTACTTAGGGATTTCAATGCTGTGACATATTCATGGATAGAGTAAGTGGGGCTGAGGTGTCTTTGTATGAAACTAGGGATTTTAGTGAATGTATTCAACGCCTAAATTTGACAGAATACCGATGGATGGGACTGTTTTATACTTGATCCAACCAACAGGAAGGGGATTATAACGTTCGATCTAGAATTGACCAAGCCTTTGGGAATTATAGATGGCCTAAATTGCTTGATATTAGTATTCGAGTGGAGGCTCCTGGAATTTATATCACTTGCCTTTGGTGGTTAATTTAATCAAAAACTTGAACTGAGCTGTAAATAATTTAAGTTTGGAAATTGGTTGACGAAGATGGATTGGTTTGTTGATGAGGTAAAGGATGGTTAGGGGATTGATGCAAGGGTACTCCTCTATTTATCATACAAAAGACATTAGCTAGAGTTGATACAAGTTCAATGTCTGAAGTTTTATAAGGATTTATTGGGCAATGCTAGATCTAAAGAGCCCTAGTTGAGAAAAGGGTAATTGATAGTGGTCCTACTATATCAGAAGAGGATGTGATCGGGTTGTGCTCTCCAGTAACCTTTTAAGAGGTGAAGAAGATAGTTTGGTCAATTCCTCCATCAAAAGCACCCGGGCATGGTTGATTTTCTTCTCTCTTCTTCCGAGTTTCTTAGGATATGGTATGGATGTGTTTAATGTTGTCAGGGACTTTTTTGAGAATGAAAAATTGCTTAAATGTTTAAATGCCACGGTGATCTGTTTAGTGCCTAAATGTAAAAGCCCTCAGGTAGAAGGTGACTATAGGCCGATTACGTGATGGAGTATCACCTATAAGATTATTTTGAAGCTCTTAGTTGCTCGGTTACTTAAAGTGTTGGGGAAAATAACTAATGTAGCTAAAGCTGCTTAGGGAAGGCGATCTTTGACACTGTATTACTGGGCAAGAATTGGTTAAACACTATGGTAGAAAACTTGGGCAAGAATTGGTTAAACACTATGGTAGACAACATCTCTCACCATGATGCTTTATGAAAATTGACATTTGAAAGCCTTCTGATTCGGTGGATTGAGACTTCCTACTTGATTTTATGAGAGGGCTTGGGTTCCTTGAATTGTTTGTGCGGCTGGACAAGCCACTCCATCTTACTCAATTTAGTTGAATGGGGATTTGGTGTGACTCTTCAAGGGTGCTAGAAGTCTTAGACAGAGTGACTTTGATATCTCCCTATTTGTTTATATTGTGTATGGAGTATTTTTTCCGCAAGTTGAAGATTGATGCGGTGCATACTTCATTTTTGTTTTCATCCAAATGCTGTGTGGAAATACTGAATCCCAAGTACTTAATTCGAATCAAATACCACGACAAACGAGAAGTAGAATAGACAAAAGAGAATTGAAACAAGGACACAATGATTTACGTGGAAACCCCTCTACAATCGAGAGGGGAGAAAACCACGGGTGAAGATTGAAGCTTTTACTATTACATCTAAAAAGAAGAATTACAACCACTTCTTTCTCTCTCTCTCTCTCTAGTTGGTGCGGCGCCGTAAGGGAATAAAAGTAATTGGAATTATATCAGACGTAACCCTACGTCATTGTTTATACCCGCATAAAAACGCGGCTCCCAATCGGTCGGGAGGTCCCAATCGATCGGCTCTACTACGGCAGCTGATCTAAAATTTTGCTCTTCTGCCCGATCGATTGGGCTCCTCACGGCTTCCCTACTTAATTTCCTAGGAATTTTGAGACATATTCTTAACAAATCTCCACCTTGGCTCAAAATTTATCACAATAATGAAACACCTCCACCTTCTTCATTAACACCCCACCACCGGGTAACATACTGAAATCGAAAGACCAATTAAGTTCGAGCAATGGTTGAATTTCCTCCCAGGTAAAACTTTAGTAAACATGTATGCTAGATTGTCTTCAGTACCAATCTTTTTCAGCTCCACCTTACGCTCATCAATTAGATCCTAATAAAATGATGCTTGACATCAATGTGCTTCGTCCTGTCATGATGTATCATCTGATCTTTAGCTAGATGAATCACTGACTGACTATCACAGTAGACCCCAACAGTGTCCTGATCAACACTGAGCTCACTAACCGAACCTCTCAACCAAACGGCTTCCTTAAATGCTTCTGTAACTGTCATATACTCGGCCTCGGTAGTTGACTGTGCAGTAACTGATTGTAGACAAGCTCTCCAACTGATAGCGCTGTCTCCCAAACTGAACACATAACCAGAAGTAGACTTCCTCTTATCAAGATATCCACCATAATCAGAGTCAACATACCCTACTAAGCAGCAATTACTCTTCCCAAATTCCAAACAAACATAAGAAGTGCCACATAAGTACCTAAGAATCCATTTAATAGCTTGCCAATGTTCCTTTCCTGGATTCGCCATGTACCTACTCACTTTTCTCACAGCATAAGCAATATTTGGATGAGTACATACCATAGCATACATGATACTACCCACAGCACTAGAATAAGGGACCTGAGACATGTACCTGACATCCTTCTCTGTCTGAGGTGAATCCAGTGTTGAAAGCCTGAAGTGAGTTGCTAAGGGAGTGCTAACTGGCTTAGCATCTTTCATGTGAAATCGATCCAGAACCTTCTCAATGTACTTCTCCTGAGACAAGTACAACTTTTCAGCCTTTTGGTCCCTACTAATCTCCATGCCAAGAATCTTCTTAGCTGCTCCTAAGTCCTTCATCTGGAACTCACTTGTCAACATTGCTTTCAAATCATCAACATCTGTCATGTCTTTAGCTGCAATTAACATATCATCAACGTATAACAGAAGATAAACAAATGAGCCTGAATTTATCTTTTTGAAATACACACAGCTATCATACTTGCTCCTGAAGAATCCATGGGTAGTCATAAACTGATCAAATCTCTTATACCACTGTCTAGGTGACTGCCTCAAACCATATAAAGATTTCTTCAACAAACAAACATGGTCTTCTTTTCCTTCTATAACGAAACTTTCTGACCGATGCGTGTATATACTCTCCTCTAGCTCACCATAGAAAAATGCAGTTTTCACATCTAACTGCTCAAGCTCTAAATCATGCATAGCTACTAAAGCAAGTATTGCTCGTATGGAGCTATGTCTAACAATAGGTGAGAAAATATCATGAAAATCAACACCGTATACCTGACTATAGCCTTTAGCTACAAAGCGAGCCTTGTACCTTGCATCTTCCACTCCAGGAATGCCTTCTTTTCATTTGAAGACCTATTTGCAGCCGATTACTCTTTTTCCTATTTGAGGCTTGACCAGCTGCCAAGTCTGGTTCTTCTGAAGTGACTTCATCTCTTCATTCATTGCAATAAGCCACTTCTCTGAGTCAGATTTTGATACAACCTCTGAATATGAAGATGGTTCATTATCTTCCACTGATTCAGCTGTAATGAGGGCATAGGCTATCATCTCCTCATACCCATATCTCTGTGGTGGCCTATTCTGTCTTCTTTACCTACCACCTGTAATTGTATGATGTTTAACTTGTTGACCTGTTTCTGTTTCATCAGTCTCATTAGAAAGCTATACTGGAGGTGCCTGCATACTCTCAAACTGATCTATCTGCTGCTGATTTGAACTTTCAGACTGTATCTGACTATCATCAGGCTTCTCTGCCTGAACTGAATCTTGAATTGTGGAGGTCGTGTGTGGCAGATGTACCAGAACGGATTCATCGAACGTCACATCTCTACTGGTCAGAAATTTATGGGCTTTTGGATCTCATAAACGATATCCCTTCACACCTGACGTATAACCGAGAAAGATACACTTCTTAGCCCTAGGCTCTAGCTTTCCATCATTAACATAAGCATAAGCAGAATAACCAAATATTTTCAAATGAGAATAATCAGCAGGAGAACCAGACCATATCTCTTATGGAGTCTTCATTTGAAGCGATGAATGAGCTGATCGGTTTACTAAGTAACATGCCAAGTTAACTGCCTCTGCCCAAAATTCTCTCCCTAAACCTGCATTTGAAAGCATACATCGAGCCTTCTCTAGTAACATCCTATTCAGTCTTTCTGCCAGTCCATTCTATTGTGGTCGACCTGTACATGTCCTGTGTCTGAAAATGCCTTGATTCTCACAAAACTTCTTGAAATCTCCTTCAACAAATTCAAGTCCATTGTCTGTCCTCAACCTCTTGGTCGGCTTCCCTGTCTGTTTTTCAAGCAGCTCCTTCCACTTCTTGAAGGCTTCATAACTTTGTTTTTCTGCTTAAGAAAATAGACCCAAGCTTTACGTGAATAATCATCAGTGAACGTTAGCAAATACCTGGAACCTCCTTTGGAAGCAACTTTGGATGGTTCCCATAAATCAGAATGAATATAGTCCAACATTCTTTTAGTCTGATGCACTACCTGTTTGAAGTTGACTCTCTTCTGCTTCCCATATACATAATGCTCACAGAAATCCATCAGTCCAGTTGACTGATCACATAACAAACCCTTCTGACTCAACTCTGACAGCCCTTTATCACTCATATGGCCTAATCTCATGTGACACATCTTAGTGATCTCTGCATCTGTCAAGGACAATGTAGAAACTGCCACTAAACCTGTCACGGTAGAACCTACAAGCTCGTATAAGGTTCCTACCCTTCTACCCTTCATCACAACTAGTGCGCCTTTACTGAACCTTATAGCTCCACCTTTAGCTGTGTACTTGTACCCATTGGACTCAAGGGTACCTAAAGAGATAAGGTTCTTTTTCAAATTTGGGACGTGTCGCACGTCGCTAAGTGTCATAATTGTACCATCAAACATCTTCACACGAGCTGTTCCAATACCCATCACCTTACATGCGGCATCATTGCCCATCAATACTACTCCACCCTGAATTGACTTATAACTAGCGAACCAGTCTCTATTAGGACAAAAGTGGTAAGAACAGCCCGAATTCATGATCCACTTATCCTTGGATCTGGCCTGTGACTCTGTTACTAATAGGACATCAGCATCTCCCTCATCTTCAACTACAGCCTCAGCAGACTTATGGTCATTCTTGTTATCATCTCTCTGCTTATCCTTAATCTTATAACAGTTTTTCTTTATGTGCCCCTTTTTGTGACAAAATTACATGACAAGTTCTTATGTCTAGATTTAGACCTAGACTTCCTTCCACCTTCAGACCCTCAAGTTTCAGTCCTACCTCTCACAAATAACCCATTACCAGAGTCAGACAATTCTCTATCAACTCTCTCTTTACTTATGAGGTTTCTTTTAACCTCATCAACAGTGATAGTAGGCCTACCACCATATGTTATGCTTTCTACAAAGCCTTTATAAGTATTAGAGAGCGAACACAACAATATCATGGCCTGATTTTCGTTCTTAGGGGTGTCATCTAATTCTTTCAGTTCTTGAGTTATAGAATTAAATTCACTAAGATGGTTTTTAAGTGATGTGCCTTCTGTCATACGAAACGTGAATAATCGGCATTTTATTGTGGATTTATTGGAGACCGATTTGTGACAAAACATCTCTTGCAACTTCTTCCACAACTCCTTGGTAGTTTTCATCTCTAAGACTTCTGTCAGTACATCATAAGCTAAATACATCTGCATCACCGTGAGAGCCTTATCATCCAATTCTTCCCTTTGTGCCTCTGTCATGTTTTCCGGTTTCTTCTCTTTTCTATCCAATGCTTTCTTCAAGCCATTCTGGGTCAGGAGTCCTTTAACACGGACTTGCCACAAACTGAAGTTTCCTTGACCTCCGAACTTCACTACCTCAGATTTGATTGCTGTCGCCATTGTACCGACTCGAACAACAAGGGCTATGATACCAATTTGTGCAGAAATATTGAATCCCAAGTACTTAATTAGAATCAAACACCACGACAAATGAGAAGTAAAATAGATAAAAGAGAATCGAAATAAGGACACAATGATTTACATAGAAACCCCTCTACAATCGAGAGGGGAGAAAACCACGGGCGAAGATTGGAGCTTTTATAATTGAATCGAAAAAAAGAATTACAGTCACTCTTCTCTCTCTCTCTGTCTCTCTCTCTCTCTAGTTGGTGCGGCGCCGCAAGGGAATAAAAGTAATTGGAATTATATAGGACATAACCCTACGTCATTATTTATATCCGCGTGAAAACGTGGCTCCCTATCAATCGGCTTCCAGCCAATCGATTGACTCTGCTATGGCAGCTGATCTAAAATTCTGCTTTTCTGTCCGATCAATCGGTGCTTCACCAGATCGATCGGTCTCTTCATGGATTTCCTACATAATTTTCAAGGAATTTTGAGACATATTCCTAACAAATGCACGAGATTTAAGATGAGCCATCTTGTTTTTGCAAACAACCTGCTCTTATTTGCTTTGGGTGACACATCGTCGGCTACTTTGCTATGGATGACCTTCTTAGAATTCTCAGAGAACTTTGAACTTGAGGCTAACAATATGAAGTCCGGCATTTGTTCTAAGGGAGTGAATGAGGATGTGAAAAGATTTATCTTAGCTAAATTAGGTTGTAAGGAAGAATGTTTACCTATCCTTAACCTTAGGGTGCCGATCTCGAGCTCCCATCTTAGAGTGAATCAATATGCCCTTTCATTGATCGCATAAAGGAGAAGATTTGGGCCTGGCCTAATAATTTTTCATCATATGAGGATCGAGCGGAGCTTATCTAGTCAGTCACTTTTTATGTGTTGACGTACAGGTCTAACATCTTTAATTTCACGAAGATGGTCATAAAAGAGATATAGAGTATGTTGTCTTGATTCTTATGGGCAGGTGATATTGAAAAGAGAGGAAGGTTTATTCCCAAAGCTTGGGAAAAAGTTAATTTGTGATTTGGGTTTCACACAGTTTGAGGGGTGGAATAAAGCTCACTACCTACATTGTTGTGGAACATATGTGCAAAGAAAGATGTGCTTTGGGTATGGTGGATTCATGCTTATTTTATGAAGGGGTACTCTATATGGAGCGTTTGAACAAGGACTAATGATTTAAGTGTGTGGAAGATGAATGTTAACAGTGGGAAAGAGCTGGTGCAGCAGACGAGGGATGAACACAGGGCTGAGTGTCAGTTAGAGGAATGGTGTAGAGAGGGCAAGTTCAAGGTAAATTTAGCATGAGTTGATTCCAGAGTAGAGGGATAAATATCACCTAAGAAGGACTATTTGGGGTAAATCTGGGCACCCGAGGCATATTTTCATCTTTTGGCTAGCAGTAAATAAATGCCTCAAAACTGATGATATCATGAAACATAGGGGCCAGAGCTTAGCAAGCTTGTGTGAATTTTGTTATGAGAGTGAAGAAAGCTTAGAACATGTTTTCTTTGCTTTCCCTTGGGTAAAGATGGTTTGGAAGAAGATTTCAAAATGGAGTGGGATTGCGGTGCCTGATGACCTCTAAAGGATTGTGGAATAGTTTTGGACAATTGTGAAAAATAGACTGACGACCAGTAAAATCAAAAGATTAATTATTGGATCAATAATATACCTCAAATGGAAGGAATGGAATGAGAGGAAGCATGGAGGAAGGCCAAAAACGACTACGCAAATGGTTATGGAAATTCAAATTATAGTTTGGTTGAGAATTAACTTCTTAAAATTGAAAGGTGAGTTGCTTAGTTAGAAGATGGGGATGAAGCTTTTTGGTACTGTCTGACATAGCAAAGTTTAAGTTAAGTTTTGATGTTTGGTTGAGGGCTGTCTGTAAAGTGTGCATAGTTGTGGCTTTGATGTACATATTTTTTGAAAGTTGCTTGGAAGTAGTGCTTGGCCTTTGATTAAATTTAAAAAAAAAAAAGACAACAAAGAAGTCCCTATCTTTTGCTTATGTGCAGAAATAAACAATTCTCCCGGATCACAATCGAATCAAATACCACGACAATAACGAGAAATAAATGGACTCAAAGAAAAATGAAACAATAGACACAATGATTTACGTGGAAACCCCTTTACAATGGAAAGGGGAGAAAACCACGGGCTAAGATCGGAGCTTTTATTATTGAATCAAAAGAAGAAGAATTACAATATTCTCTCTCACTCTCAATTTGTATTGGCGGCGCCGCTGGGAATACCTCATGTTTATTTTAGAATTGGATACCCAATGACGTACCCTACGTTCGTATTTATAGCCGCAAGAAACACGGTTCCCGATAGATTGGGGGGTTCCGATCGATCGAACTCCTCACGGCCCTTCTCCTTAATATGCCAAGTAATTTTGAGACATTTTCCTAACAAATCTCCACCTTGGCTCAAAATTAATCATCAACAATAAAACAACTCCACCTTCTCCACAAACGCCCCCTCAACCGGGGCTAACATACATCAAACTGAAAGACCCACCAAATTCGAGCAATGCTCGAACTTGCTTCCTGGTAGAACTTTTGTGAACACATCAGCTGGATTGTCCTCAGTCCCAATCTTCCTCACTCCAGCTTTCGCTCATCAATTAGATCTCTAATAAAATAATGCTTCACATCTATATGCTACGTTCGGTCGTGATGCGACATCTGATCTTTTGTTAGGTGAATGGGGACTGACTATCACAGTATATTCTAACTATCCCCTTCTCGACACTGATTTCACTGATCAAACCTCTCAACCAGACGGCTTCTTTGAATGCTTCTGTAACTGCCATATACTTGGCCTCGGTAGTAGACTGTGCTGTAACAGGCTGTAAACACGCTCTCCAACTGATAGCTATGTCACCTAAACAAAACACATACCCTGAAGTGGACTTCCTCTTATCGAGGACTCCACCATAATCAAAATCCACATACCCAACCAAACAACCCTTACTTTTCCCATATTCCAAACACAAATCAGAGATTCCACGAAGATACCTGAGAATCCACTTCACTGCATGCCAATGTCCTTGACCCGGATTCGCCGTGTCCCTACTAACTCTGCTCACTGTAAAAGCAATATCTAGACGCGTGCAAACCATCGCATACATAATACTGCCCACTGCACTAGAATAGGGAATCTAAGACATGTACCTGACATCCTTCTCAGTGTAAGGTGAATCTAATGCCAAGAGTCTGAAGTGAGCTGCTAAAGGCGTGCTAACCGGGTTAGCATCCTTCTTATGAAACGTGTCTAACACCTTCTCAATATACTTCTCCTGAGACAAGTATAATTTTCTGGCTTCTCCATCTCTAAGAATTTCCATGCCTAATATCTTCTTAGCTGCTCCAAGATCCTTCATCTCAAATTCACTCTTCAACATAGATTTCAAGTCATCAACATCTTTCATGTCTCGCACTGCAATCAACATATCATCAACATACAAAAGCAAATAAACGAAGCCTAAATCAGTCTTTCTGAAGTACACACAACTGTCGTACTTACTCCTAATGTACCCATGACCTGTCATGAACTGATCAAATCTCCTATGCCACTGCATAGGAGATTACTTCAAGCCATATAAAGACCTTTTAAGCAAACACACATGATCTTCTTTTCCTTCTATAACAAAACCCTCGGGTTGATGCATAAAGATACTTTCTTCTAGTTCACCATGCAAAAATGCAGTCTTTACATCTAATTGCTCAAGCTCTAAATCATGCATAGAAACCAAAGACAACCATGTAGGAATCGAAGTATGTCTAACTATAGGTGAGAATAAATCATGAAAATCAATACCTTGTACCTGACTGTAGCCTTTAGTTACCACACGTGCCTTTTACCTTGCATCTTCAACTCCAGGAATGCCCTCTTTTCTTTTGAAGACCCATTTGCTTCCAACCAGTCTTTTCCCTGTGGGAAGCTTCACCAGTTCCCAAGTCTGATTCTTATGAAGAGACTGCATCTCTTCATTCATAGCAACGAGCCACTTATCAACATCTAATCTCGATACAGCCTCTGAATAAGAAGTCGGCTCACTGTCATTTAATGACTCAGTAGAGGGCATAAGCAATCATCTCCTCATACCCATATCTCTCAGGAGGCCTGATCTGACGCCTCGGTCTACCACCAGCTATAGTATTATTCTCCACCTGCTGACCTGTTTCTGCATTATCAGTAACAACATCAGAAACTCATACCTGAGGTGCTGGAATACTCTCTACCTGAACAATCTGTTGATCTGACTGTATCTCTGTAACATCAGGTGTCTTAACCTGAACTGTATCTCTGTCAATGGAGGGTGTGTGTGGCGGATTAAATAGAGCAGACTTATTAAAAGTAACATCTCTACTAGTCAGAAACTTCTAAGCACTTGGATCCCACAATCTATATCCCTTCACACCTGATGAATAACCAAGAAAGATGCACTTCTTGGCCCTAGGCTCCAGCTTTCCATCATTAACATATGCATATGCAGGACAACCAAAAACTTTAATCTGAGAATAATCAGAAGTTGAACCAGACCATACCTCCTCAGGAGTTTTCATCTGTAATGAAGAATGCGGTGTCTTGTTCACAAGATAGCAAGCCATGCTAACAGCTTCTGCCCACCATTCTCTCTTTAAACCTGCATTTGAAAGCATACATCGAGCCTTCTCAAGTAACATCCTGTTTAACCTTTCAGCCACTCCATTTTGCTGAGGTCGGCCTGTACATGTCCTATGTCTGACTATACCCTGATCTTCACAAAATCTAGTGAAGTCACCTTCGCCAAACTCAAGACTATTATCAGTCCTCAACCTCTTGATCGACTTCCCTGTCTATTTTTCAAGCAGAATCTTCCATTTCTTGAAGATATCATACACTTCATTTTTTTGCTTCAGCGTGAGTAATCATGAGTGAACGTTAGAAGATACCTGGACCCACCTTTAGAAGCCACTTTGGAAGGTCCACACAGATCAGAATGTATGCAATCTAACGTTCCCTTTGTCTGATGCACTGCTGAATCTTTTCTGCTTCCCGTATACACAGTGCTCACAGAATTCCATCAGTCCTGTTGACTGACCACCAAAGCAGTCCCCTCTTACTCAGCTCAGACAATGCCTTATCACCAATGTGACCCATTCTCATGTGCCACAGTCTTGTGATCTCTGCATCTGTCATAGCAGATGTGGAAACAGCAACTGAACCTGTCACGGTTGTACCTGCAAGCTCATACAAAGTACCAACCCTATTTCCTTTCATCACAATTAAAGCACCCTTACTGACCCGCATGACTCCACCTTCAGCAGTGTACCTGTACCCACTAGACTCAAGGGTACCTAGAGAAATCAAGTTCTTTTTCAACTCCGAGACGTGACGTACATCACTTAAGGTTCTAATAGCCCCATCAAACATTCTCACTCGGACTGTCCCAATCCCCACTACCTTACAAGCAGCATCGTTACCCATCAAGACAACCCCACCTTGTATAGACTTAAACGTGGAGAACCAGTCTCTGTTTGGAGTAACGTGAAATGAACAACCCGAATCCATGACTCACTTATCCTTGGACCTAGATTGAGAATCAGCAACTAATAGAAACTCTCCTTCACTATCCTCCTCTACAACACTAGCCTCGGCGGACTTGTCTTTGCCCTGGTCACCCCTGTTACCCTCTTTCGATTTATTCTTATATTTGTAACAATCTTTCTTTATGTGTCCTTTCTTGTGACAATAATGACACGACAGGTTCTTATGTCTAGATTTGGACCGAGACTTATTCCCACCATTGGATCCCCTATGTTCTGGTCTACCTCTCACATGCAAACCACTACCTGAGTCATTCATCGAGTCAGGTAATTCTCTATCTACCCGTTCTTTACACACAAGGTTTCTTTTTACCTCATCAACAGTAATGGTTGGCCTACCCCTGCATATCATGCTTTCTACGAAGCCCTTATACGAATTAGAGAGCTAACATAGTAATATCATAGCTTGATCCTCATCCTTAGGGACATCATCCAAAGCCTTTAATTCTTGTATAATTGAGGTAAAATCGCTAAGATGGTTTTTAAGAGATGTACCTTCTGTCATACGGAAAGTGAACAACCGACGCTTCACTGCAAGTTCGTTGGAGACTGACTTATGGCAAAACATGTCTAACAATTTCTCCCATAACTCTTTTGCGGTTTTTATCTCCAAGACCTCTGACAGAACATCATCAGCCAAACACATTTGTATCGCCGTGAGAGCCTTATCATCCAACTTTTCCCATTGTGCCTTGGTCATAGTTTGGGTTTCTTCTCTTTCCCCTCTAGTGCTTTCTTCAAGCCGTTCTACATCAGGAGTCCTTTCACACGGACTTGCCATAAGCTAAAGCTTCCCTGACCATTGAATTTCTCAACCTCGGTCTTAATACCTGATGCCATTGTATCAATTCGAAGAACCAGGCTCTGATACCAATTTATACGGAAATAAACAATTCTCCCGGATGACAATTGAATCAAATACCACGACAATAACGAGAAATAAATGGACTAAAAGAGAAACTAAACAATAGACACAATGATTTATGTGGAAACCCCTTTACAATCGAAAGGAGAGAAAACTACGGGCGAAGATCGGAGCTTTTGTTATTAAATCAAAAGAAGAAGAATTACAATATTCTCTCTCACTCTCAATTTGTATTGGCGGCGCCGTTGGGAATACCTCACGCTTATTTTAGATTTGGATACCTAATGATGTACCCTACGTCCGTATTTATAGCCGCGCAGGAAATGCGGTTCCCGATCGATCGGGGGGTCCCAATCGATTGGTTCCTCACCGATCGATTGACCTGCTCACTTGAGGTGTCCTTCTTTTTACGTAACTTTCCCAATCGATCGAGCTCGACCTCGATTGATCGAACTCCTCACGGCCCTTCTCCTTAATATGCCAAGTAATTTTGAGGCATTTTCCTACAGCTTAAAAATAAAACTAAACACTTTTCCCCTCACTTTTCAAGGGCAAAATGATGATGAAAAGTTGACTTAATTATCAACTTAATGAATTGTGTTAAAATATCGGAGTTTTGAAAATTAAGGGGATAAAGTGACTAATTTTTAAAAGTGATGGGGTTTTATGTTTTTGAGAGAAAAGATAGAGGGGTTTTCTATAATTCATCCTAAATTTTAAATTTGAACTTTTTAGTTTATGCATTTATGATATGTAATATTTAACTCAGCCGCTAATGCATCGTTTAATGTCCCGAGGTAGGTACTGTATGCTGCCTTGGTCATATTTTGAAGATTGATTATCATAATATTTTTTGGAAAATGTAAAGAGAAAAAAAAATCAAAAGATACAAAATGATAGAGGACGACCCTCTTATAGAAGAGGAAAAGCCCTCACCTATTTAAGCCCCTTTATGAGTTTTTGCTTCCTCATTGTCAAAATTTCAAGCATTAATTTAGATACGTCGATTCTACCTATTATGAAAATTCTCTTTGACATTCAAAAACTCACATCACCATGTAACATTCTAAATCCACTTATATGTAATTTGATTATACGTGAATCAATTCATTAAAAAGGGTTCTTGTGGATTAAAAAATGCAAGAACATTTATCACTCTACCTCAACAATGGTGAACCTTTAGCGGAAAACTAAGGTCTTATGCCAGAATCAATTCCAATAGCTCCCCCATATTGCTTAAACCCTTCATGCTCTCCATTAAAATTACATATTTTATAGTTAACAATGCCGATTTATTTTCAAAATACGTAAAAGATGATATGTTAAATGTTTGTTTAATATGTGTATAAATGTGTTTAAGATTGTCCCATTATATGTTCTAAGTGTTTAAGGCTTGCAAAGGATGTGTGTCGACACACAATCCAACAGAACCGAGGAAAGGCAGCTGTGTGTCGACACACATGGCCCATGTGTCGACACACAGGCTTTACAGAAGCGCAGGAAAGGCTTTGTGTGTTGACACACAGGATCCATACGTTGACACATAGGCTTATCACAAGGTGTGTGTTGCAGTGTGCGCCGACACACAACTTTACAGTGAGTTGTGTTGAAGTTGTGCGTTGACTCACAGCTCTTTGTGTCGACACACAAGACACAGAGCTTCAACACACAAGAAAGTTTTTACCGTTATTTGACTAGTTTTTGCTAGTTTTTGGCTGTTCTTTTTAAAATATTTTTGGGACATCTTAAGGCTTATATATACATGTGTTAGGAAAATGTCTGAAAATTACTTGGCATTTTAAGGAGAAGGGCCATGAGGAGGTGGAGCTCGATCGATCGGGAAAGTTACGTAAAAGAAGGACACCTCTAGAGAGCAAGCCAATCAATCGGTGAGGAACCGATCGATCCGGAAGCGCGATTTTCCAGCGTCTATAAATATGTACGTAGGGTTACGTCATTCTGTATCCAATTAAAAGGGAGGTATTCTCCCCAGCGGCGCCGCCACAATAAAATTGAGTGTGAGAGAAAATATTGTAATTCTTCTTTTGATTCAATAATAAAAACTCCGATTTGCACCCGTGGTTTTCTGCCCTTTTGATTGTAAAGGGGTTTCCATGTAAATCATTGTATCGATTGTTTCTTTTCTCTTTTAGTCCATTTATTTCTCGATTTGTCGTGGCATTTGATTCGATTGTATATCGGGAGTATTGTTTATTTTAGCACAAATTGGTATCAGAGCCTGGCTCTTCGAATTGGTACAATGGCATCAGGTATTTAATGGTCAGGGAAGCTTCAGTTTATGGCAAGTCCGTGTGAAATGACTCCTGACTTAGAACAACTTGAAGAAAGCACTGGAGGGGAAAGAGAAGAAACCCAAGACTATGACCAAGACACAATGGGAAGAGATGGATGATAAGGCTCTCACGGCGATACAGATGTGTTTGGCTGATGATGTTCTGTCAGAGGTTTTGGAGATGGAAAGCGCAAAGGAGTTATGGGAGAAATTGTTAGACATGTTTTGCCACAAGTTAGTCTCGAACAAACTCACAGTGAAGTGTCGGTTGTTCACTTTCCGTATGACAGAAGGTACATCTCTTAAAAACCATCTTAGCTAGTTTATCTCTATTATACAAGAATTAAAGGAATTGGATGATGTCCCTAAGGACGAGGATCAAGCTATGATATTACTGTGTTTGCTCTCTAATTTGTATAAGGGCTTCACAGAAAGCATGATATACGGGGGTCGGCCAACCATTACTGTTGATGAGGTGAAAAGAAATCTTGTGAGTAAAGAACGGGTAGATAGGGAATTATCTGACTCGGTGAAAGACTCAGGTAGTGGTTTGCATGTGAGAGTTAGATGTTATAAACCGAGGATCCGAGGCATGGACTATGGAAGCTGAGAAGTTGTACTGCTGCTGATATGTTGTTCTGCTGCAGCTGGGTGCTGCTGGTGACTTACGACTGCTGCTGCATTACTACTGCTGCTGTTAGTTGTTGTGTTGGACGCCAATATTAATAATTTGAATATTAGTTAGCATTGGTTCTAGATAATTCTAGATATTTCCTAAGTGGTTTAGTCCTTGTAAGTTTAGATTCAATGTAATAGGCTCATACTATGTGAGTAGTATAAATAAGGGGGTATTAGCATGTAATCCATAACTTTGATAATGAATTGATCTCATTTGGTTACTTTCTCTACTCTCTCATCTCTTTTCCCTTCTTATCTCATCTCAATTCTACATTCTTTTCTCATCTCATACTCTTTCTATCTCAACCAAGGTTAAGGTTCAAGATCAAATCTTCGAAACCTTAACAATTGGTATCAGAGCCTTGATTTGGCTTCCGAATCAAGTTCATATCTGAAAAAAATTTTCTAAATCTGATTGATTGCATTGCAATTAATCAACAAAAACAATTGTGATACAATTTAATTCTGAATTCCTGATTAGAAATTCAAATCTGCATTTTGAAGATTTTTTGGCGGTTTACTGCATCAAGCCTGGGAATATCACTTGCGGTTGGGATTAAGGTGATCAATTGCATTGAAGAAGGTTGATTTGATCCACATTATACTTGATCTTCATACAAATAGCAGAAAATCATCTGAATTGAGGTTTAATCAGGTTCTGCAATTCAGAAGTGGAAGATTGAGGTAATGCTTTGTGATCTTCAAGTTGCAATTCATTGAGAAATTCGTGTTTGTTGATTGGATGATATCGAATTTGTGTTTCTGAGCTTAGAAGTAGTGAGAATTTATCAGAATCTACGGTGATCTCTGAGAATTACGTGTTATTGAGTCGAGATTTTGCTTAGGCGAAATTTTGTCAGCAGTAGGCGAAATCTGACGGGCAAAGTGAGAGTGTTGAAATCCGATTTCGTTCGTTGAGATCGCTTAAGTGTTGTGTTAAGAACTTGATTTTGGGTTAGAGTCAAGCCTAATTAAGCAAGTATAAGTCGAATTACTCGACTCAACATTCCTGTCAGTGGTCATTCGCAGTTAGGGTTTGTCAGTGTTCTGTTCGAAGTTTATCAGTTAGGGATTACAATCATTGCCGATCATAGAACCGATAGCAAGTGCTTGTTGGTGCGAATGAAGGAGTAGAACTTCATTAAGCAATCGATTGTTGAAGAGTTACGAAACAAGTTTTACATTTCTGCGATTTTTGAACCTGCATTTCTGCTGTCCAGATCGATTTTGATGTTCAGTACACATATGGTTGATGATAGCTCTTGTCAATTAGTGATGAGTGGTTATTTTGAGGAAATGAGGCTAATATTCAGAGAGGAACGCGAGAGGTTGTTGTTGGAAATTAAGCTGGCATTCAATCGAGAGTGTCAACAAAATGCGAATCAGCCTTGTTCAACTCATCAGTCTAATTGTGCGGGTGTTCTTGATACAAATGAGTTTTCGAAGCTAGTGGATAGCGTTACACAGCAAAAGTTCAATGTCGAGCAAAAGGAGGAAGTGGAATCCATTGTTGTTGAAGATGAATTCGACCACGAAAATGCCAAATTTGATGAACACAAGTTAGACGAATCTGAGTCTAAACAGGATGACCCTTATGAAGACTCTTCGCTAGAATTAGAGTACCTTGATGATGTTGAGGCACAATTTGACATGCATCCGAATTGGGAATATGAATCACATGTCAAAAGAATGATTAAGAAAGCAAAGTGTAAATCGAAGAGGAGTCTTCTGAGTGTAGCGTTGAAGGAATTTGAGGGTAAAAAGAAGTTGTCCAAGCAAAAATTGAAGCGTGTGGCTATGTTTCAGCATGACTTGCCTTATGATCAGCAAAAACTTAATCAAGAGGCTGACCTTACCGAGGTATATGCTGGCACACAAGCTACAGATGGCACACAAGGAGTTAAGACTCGAATGGGAGCTGATGGAGGCAATGTAGCTACAGCCGTTCAACCAGAAGTGTCCTATGATGCTGTGGTTGGTGCACTGGAGTTTGTCACGGTTGATCAGGTGAAGGAATTGCTCAATCATTTACAAACACGATCAGAGGAACGCTGGGTCTCAAGGTTCCAGAAAATGCGCTTGGAAAATCAGAAATTGTTTGGTGTTGGTAGTGATGTAATTGATGCTTCGCAGGGATCTGGGAATAGAGAAATGGAGTGTTCAAATGTACACTCATACGACGACTTGCCTCCTGATCCGGGAGAAGATTTCCAAGTTTATACGAAGCCGAAAAGGGTTGATTCTTTGTTGAAAAGAGTTAATCAAGCTGCACGAGTACGTTTCAAGGTTCAACAAAGGCGAAGCAAGGTGGTTGAACAAGCAATCGAGCTGTTGGACGTGTATAAATGCTGTAGTATGATGTACCGGGAGTCTGTGCAGCCCAAAATCAAAACAGCTGGTGCGGTAACTGAGATGATTGGAGAAGCTAAGCATTCGATGCTGCTGTGTGTTGTTGACAAATGCAATGTCAGCACAAACGTTGGTGAAAAAAGGGTAGAGGTTGTCAGCCATTGCGAAGTTAACGTCAAAGCTAGATGTGAAGACAAGAATTATACATTTTACAAGCCACATAATTCGTGTGACACTGAAGTTTTCAATGTCCCGGAATTGCAACCTTTTCGGTTCATACAAAAGCATTTACTGGAAAGGGTGGTAGTTGATGCTAGTGGGTTGAAGAGTTGTGGCTGGTTAAAGGAGGTATTGGGCCTCGAATATGACTTCACAACTGAAGTTCAAGACCAAGAAAAGCCAACAGTGATAGCAATTGAAAATCGAGACCGAATGCAAATGGAAGCGGCTGTTCGGGTGCCGAACCTGGTGGTTTTTGGGGGTGACCTGCAGTGGTGTTTCGGAATGGAAAGATCCTATACACAAGCTTCAACACTTTCTCAATATATGGATGAAGGAGTACAACAAGGCAACAAGATCCTTTCTAGCTGAAAAATTTTTACATTTCAGCAGTAAGGATCAGGACAGACATTCTCTTGCACTGAAGTTGATCTCAGTTATGCAGTTGTGTCATTGGTGCCTTGATTGGGAGTTCATCTTTAAGTCCGATGTTGGGAATTCGATTGTGACCCGTGAGAATTCGATTTGGTGGAGCAAGAGGCCAGATATTCAAATCAATGCCACGAAAGCTCAGTTAATCAAGGTGGGACAGCAAGAGTTCAAGTTGGATGTTGTTATGGCTTGGAGAATTTCAGTTTCTTCTCTGTCAGTAGTGAAGGAGCTATTTAGATTGTGTGTGGAGGGTGCTATTATGTCTTTTGGAAGGTGTACTAGCTTGTTCACATCAAGGAGCTTCCATTTGAACAAGAAACCCGCTGCAATATATCATTATGCTCTGCATCAAGTTCACAATGCTGGAGTACTGGACTCTGCAGCATTTTTGGTGCAATTGGAAAGCAATCTTGGATTTATTGAGTATGTCATGAGTTGGGTTGGTAGGTGGTTGTGTGAGCTGAATTCGCTGAAAATCATTGCAGCAGGACATGTTAATTCAGCAAGGATTCAAGTTCCAGTAGCTAAAATGCAGTTTCGGCATGCCGATCGACAAGTTCGAAATGAAACACCTCTGTTTTGGAGCTGTTCGAAATGGGTTTTGGGATGTTTGCAAGCTGAATTCAATATTTGGTTCTCTTGGTTTGAGTTTGGAAGGCCTACCGATATGCTCAAGGACTTCATATGCAATTTAATTGGGACACAGATACACAAAATCGGTAATGAAGCTTACTGCATGCATAAACACAGAATTGTATCTGCATTTGGGAAATTTCAGCAGCGAATCTGGGTTTTGAGCCGGGTTAACTGCAACAAGAGAGGCTCGGAATGTGCTGGAGACGTTTGGTTTGATCAGTGTAGACCACCAGAAGGTTCAACACATCCATACAAAGTCCTTGTGCAGAACAAGCAACATATTAATGATTACTGCTGCGTTACAGAGTTGGTTCAACATTGGAGGTTCAGCTGTACAAATGACAGTAAATTTTGCAGTACATTTCAGTTCTTGATCGGTAATAAGTGTGCTCATAGTAGTAGAATTCGGAAATTGCAGCTCTACAGTCAATTGCTCCATGTTCAGCTCATGTTCATCACCCAGATGCTTTCAATTTCAACTCTCCTTTCCACTGCAATAAGTGTTCTTGAGGTTCTCAAATCTTTTCTCGATTCTTGAGGAGAAGAATGTTCTTAGGGGGAAGGGAATGTTATAAACCGAGGATCCGAGGCATGGACTATGGAAGCTGAGAAGTTGTACTGCTGCTGATAGGTTGTTCTGCTGCAGCTGGGTGCTGCTGGTGACTTACTACTGCTGCTGTTAGTTGTTGTGTTGGGCGCCAATATTAATAATTTGAATATTAGTTAGCGTTGGTTCTAGATAATTCTAGATATTTCCTAAGTGGTTTAGTCCTTGTAAGTTTAGATTCAATGTAATCGGCTCATACTATGTGAGTAGTATAAATAAGGGGGTATTAGCATGTAATCCATAACTTTGATAATGAATTGATATCATTTGGTTACTTTCTCTACTCTCTCATCTCTTTTCCCTTCTTATCTCATCTCAATTCTATATTCTCTTCTCATCTCATACTCTTTCTATCCCAACTAAGGTTGAGGTTCAAGATCAAACCTTCGAAACCTTAATAGTAGACCAGAACATAGGGGATCCAATGGTGGGAAAAAGTCTAGGTCTAAATCTAGACATAAAAACATGTCGTGTCATTATTGTCACAAGAAAGGGCATATAAAGAAAGACTGTTATAAATAACACAATAAATTGAAAGAGGGTAACAGGGGTGACCAGGGCAAAGATAAATTTGCGGAGGCTAGTGTTATAGAGGAGGATAGTGAAGGGGAGTTTCTATTAGTTGCTGATTCTCAGTCTAGGCCCAAGGATAAGTGGGTCATGGATTCGAGTTGTTCATATCACGTTACTCCAAATAGAGACTGGTTTTCCACATATAAGTCTATACAGGGTGGAGTTGTCTTGATGGGTAATGATGCTGCTTGTAAGGTAGTGGGGATTGGCACAGTCCATGTGAGAATGTTTGATGGGGCTATTAGAACCTTGAGTGATGTACGTCACGTCCTGGACTTAAAGAAGAACTTGATTTCTCTAGGTACCCTTGAGTCTAGTGGGTACAAGTACACTGCTGAAGGTGGAGTCATGCGGGTCAGTAAGGGTGCTCTAGTTGTGATGAAAGGAAATAGGGTTGGTACTTTGAATGAGCTTGCAGGTACTACCGTGATAGGTTCAGTTGCTGTTTCCACATCTGCTATGACAGATGCAGAGATCACAAGACCGTGGCACATGAGAATGGGTCACATTAGTGATAAGGCATTGTCTGAGCTGAGTAAGAGGGGACTGCTTTGTGGTCAGTCAACAGGACTGATGGAATTCTGTGAGCACTGTGTATATGGGAAGCAGAAAAGATTCAGCAGTGCATCAGACAAAGGGAACGTTAGATTGCATACATTCTGATATGTGGGGACCTTCCAGAGTGGCTTCTAAAGGTGGGTCCAGGTATCTTCTAACGTTTACTGATGATTACTCACGTAAAGTTTGGGTCTATTTTCTGAAGCAGAAAATGAAGTGTATGATGTCTTCAAGAAATGGAAGATTCTGCTTGAAAAACAAACAGGGAAGCCGATCAAGAGGTTGAGGACTGATAATGGTCTTGAGTTCGTTGAAGGCGACTTCACTAGATTTTGTGAAGATCAGGGTATAGTTAGACACAGGACATGTACAGGTCGACCTCAACAAAATGGAGTGGCTGAAAGATTAAACAAGACGTTACTTGAGAAGGCTCGATGTATGCTTTCAAATGCAGGTTTAAAAAGTGAATGGTGGGCAAAAGTAGTTAGCATGGCTTGCTATCTTGTGGACAAGACACTGTATTCTTCATTGCAGATGAAGACACCTAGGGATGTATGGTCTGGTTCTACTTCTGATTATTCTCAGATTAAAGTTTTTGGTCGTCCTGCATATGTATATGTGAATGATGGAAAGCTGGAGCCTAGGGCCAAGAAATGTATCTTTCTTGGTTATTCGTCAAGTGTGAAGGGATATAGATTATGGGATCCCAGTGCTCAGAAGTTTCTAACTAGTAGAGATGTTACCTTTGATGAGTTTGCTCAACTACATCCGCCACACACACCCTTCATTAACAGTGATACAGTTTAGGTTGAGACACCTGATGTTACAGAGATACGGCCAGATCAGTAGGTTGTTCAGCTAAAGAGTATTCCAACACCTTAGGTACGGGTTTCTGATGTTGTTACTAATAATGCAGAAACAGGTCAGCAGGTGGAGAATTACACTATAGCTGGTGGTAGACCGAGGCGACAGATCAGGCCTCCAGAGAGATATGGGTATGAGGAGATGATTGCTTAAGCCCTTACTGCTGCTGAGTCTTTAGATGACAGTGAGCCGACTTCATATTCAAAGGTTGTATCGAGATTAGATGCTGAGAAGTGGCTCGTTGCTATGAATGAAGAGATGCAGTCGCTTCATGAGAATCAGACTTGAGAACTGGTGAAGCCTCAAACAGGGAAAAGACTGATTGGATGCAAATGGGTCTTCAAAAGAAAAGAGGGCATTCCTGGAGTTGATGATGCAAGGTACAAGGCACGTTTGGTAGCTAAAGGCTACAGTTAGGTACAAGGTGTTGATTTTTATGATATATTCTCTCCTGTAGTTAGACATACTTCGATTCGTGCATTGTTGTCTATGGTTGCTATGCATGACTTCGAGCTTCAGTAGTTAGATGTAAAGACTGCATTTTTGCATAGTGAGCTAGAAGAAAGTATCTTTATGCATCAGCCCGAAGGTTTTGTTGTAGAAGGAAAAGAAGATCATGTGTGTTTGCTTAAAAAGTCTTTATATGGTTTGAAGCAATCTCCTAGGCAGTGGTATAGGAGATTTGATCAGTTCATGATAGGTCATAGGTACATCAAGAGTAAGTACAACAGTTGTGTGTACTTCAGAAAGGCTGATTCAGGCTTCATTTATTTGCTTTTGTATGTTGATGATGTTGGTTGTAGCACGAGACATGAAAGATGTTGATGACTTGAAATCTATATTGAAGAGTGAGTTTGAGATGAAAGATCTTGGAGCAGTTAAGAAGATCTTAGGCATGGAAATTCGTAGAGAATGAGAAGCTGGAAAATTATACTTGTCTCAGGAGAAGAATATTCAGAAGGTGTTAGACATGTTTCATATGAAGGATGCTAATCCAGTTAGCATGCCCTTAGCAGCTCACTTCAGACTCTCAACATTAAATTCGCCTCAGACTGAGGAGGTGTCAGGTACATGTCCTGGATTCCCTATTCTAGTTCAGTGGGCAGTATTATGTATGCGTTGGTTTGTACGCGTCCAGATATTGCTTTTGCAGTGAGCAGAGTTAGTAGGTACATGGCGAATCCGGGTAAAGAGCATTGGCATGCAGTGAAGTGAATTCTCAGGTATCTTCGCGGAACTTCTGATTTGTGTTTGGAATATGGAAAAAGTAAGTGTTGTTTGGTTGGGTATGTAGATTCTGATTATGGTAGAGATCTCGATAAGAGGAAGTCCACATCAGGGTATGTGTTTTGTTTAGGTGACACAGCTATCGGTTGGAGAGTGTGTTTACAGCCTGTTACAGCACAGTCTACTACTGAGGCCGAGTATATGTCAATTACTGAAGCATTCAAAAAAGCCGTCTGGTTGAGAGGTTTGATTAGTAAAATCAGTGTTGAGCAGGGTATAGTTAGAGTCTACTATGATAGTCAGTCCGCCATTCACCTAGCAAAAGATCAGATGTCACATCATGACTGAACGAAGCATATAGATGTGAAGCATCACTTTATTAGAGATCTGATTGACAAGCGGAAGGTGGAGTTGAGGAAGATTGGGACTGAGGATAATCCAGCTGACATGTTCACTAAGGTTCTACAAGGGAGCAAGTTCGAGCATTGCTCGAATTTGGTGGGTCTTTCAGTTTGATGTATGTTAGCCCCGGTTGAGGAGACGTTTGTGGAGAAGGTGGAGTTATTTTATTATTGATGTTAATTTTGAGCCAAGGTAGAGATTTGTTAGGAAAATGTCTCAAAATTACTTGGCATTTTAAGGAGAAGGGCCGTGAGGAGGTCGATCGATCGAGGTGGAGCTCGATCGATCTGGAAAGTTACGTAAAAGAAGGACGCCTCCAGAGAGCAAGCCGATCAAACAGTGAGGAATCGATCGATCAGGACCCCCAGATTGATCGGGAAGCGCGATTTTCCAGCGCCTATAAATATGGACGTAGGGTTACGTCATTCTGTATCCAATTAAAAGTGAGGAATTCTCCCCAGCGGCGCCGCCACAATAAAATTGAGTATGAGAGAAAATATTGTAATTCTTCTTTTGATTCAATAATAAAAGCTCCGATCTTCGCCCGTGGTTTTCTTCCCTTTCGATTGTAAAGGGGTTTCCACGTAAATCGTGGTGTCGATTGTTTCTTTTCTCTTTTAATCCACTTATTTCTCGATTTGTCATGGTGTTTGATTCGATTGTATACCGGGAGTATTGTTTATTTCCGCACAACATGAATTCCCCCTGATTTAGACTTAGTTTTGAGCACATACTTTGAGAGTAAAAGTTTGCAAGAGAATAAGAAGAGAAAAGATCAAAAGTGTTTTTTGTGCAATTGCTCTTGTGTCTTTGTGTTTTTGTTTAAGAAACTTCAATCTCCCTACATCTCATTCAATCTCCGTGCACTCTCACTTCATACCTAGTTGTTGTTATATCCTCGAGGATATTTCGTATACCGAAACAAACCTTAATAAAAATGATTACACGATCTTAACACCTGAGATCTATTGGTTACCCGATTGTAAGGATTTTGCAAGTATTTGAAGATTTGTTCTAACAAACAATGTTACTTTTTAATCTTCTTCACCACCAGCAAAATCCCCATATGAAGAAAAACCATTAAGCACAAATCATGGTTGCAAGAATCTAAGAAGAAAACAAAATAATTGCAAGACTTAAATCCGGTGATCAAATCTTATTAACAAAGCAACAAACTTATGGTACAATCTAGAAGCTCAAACTCTTACTACTTACATAGAATCCTATACAATGAAGTAAACACCCCTGGCCATGAAGAATGGGGGCCACCGATTAAGGAAGAGAAAGGAGGCCATTGAAGATATTTGACTATAATTTGCTTCCAGCACTAATTATATAACAATTTACTCATAAAACTAATTAATATGCATAATAAAATACAAAATACGAGTTATATTTTAATAGTCCCTTCAAGTTGGAGCTTGTAAATTGACAATGCCAACTTGCTCAGAAGTAAATAAAAGTACGAAAAACCAATAGCTTTAGTGGAAAAGATCCACCGATTGTCTAGTAGAGCATACAACAAAGGTGGTAATCTCCTTAGTGAGGAGACATTCTCTAAAAATGACAATCAATTTCATATGCTTTATAAGTTCATGAAACACCGGGTTGGATGCAATATGAAAAGCAACTTGATTATCACAAGATAACAAAGTTGGTTAATCTATAGGCATTGCAAGATCATGAAGTGTACAACATAGCCACACTAACTCACTCGTAACAGTGGCCATCACACGATTTTGGCCTAATTAGCATCACAATAAGTTGTAACCTTAAATCACCCTCACAAGGGAGTAAAATACCTAGCCTGGGCACCCCTTTTAAATACAATAAGATGCATGTCATTGCTTCAAGATAAGGCTATTTAGGGTCATGCATAAACTAACCTAGAATTCGAACTACATAACTAATATCTAGTCAAGTAATAGTCAAGTATAACAAACGTCCTATTAGATGCCTATACTGTCCTGAGTCCCCAACACATTTTCCCACCTTATTGGCCAAATGATGATTTTGAATTATTAGTGTTGAGGTAGGCTTATTCTCTAGTAATCAGCCTTGCTCAAAATATCTAACACATTTTTGTTGATCTAACAATATTCCAATGGGTGAACAAGCTACTTCAATAGCAAAAAAAAAAAAATACTTAACAGGCCCAAGGTTCTTAATCCCAAATTGTTGATTAAGAGTAGTCTTAATCTTAATTATGTTGTCCATATCATTTCCTATTATTATAACATCATCAACATATCAAGATCACTAAATAAATTGACCTCATGAATAAGTAAAAAGCGAATTATCCAATTTGGACTACTAGAAATTGGCCTTAATTACGTTCATAGTAAGCTTTTGGTTCCAATTACGTGAGGCTTGCTTAAGCCCATAGAGAGACTTCCTAAGGCAACAAACCGAACCTTGATGTCGTAGTTCGAAGCCTAAAGGAAGTTTCATATAAACTTTCTCATCCAAACCCCCCATGAAGGAATGTATTATTTACATTTAATTGTTGTACAATCTAGTTACGAGTAGCCATTATTGCAAGAACATAACGAATTGTAATAAGTTTGGTAATGGATAAAAAATGTCATGATAATCATTACCTTCCACTTGAGTGTATCCTTTAGCAACTAGTCTTGACTTATACCTCTTAATGGACCAGTCAGACTTTTACTTAACCTTATAAACCCATTTGAGTTGATTGCTTTCTTCCCCAAGAGGAAGATACTCCAAGGTCCATGTTTAATTTTGTTCAAAGGATTCTATCTTTTTTTGCATTGCATCTCCTCAAATGCTTAAACTAGACAGCTTGAGAAAACAACTTTGGCTCATCACATGATGTAATGGCCCCTAGAAAAGCTGAATGAAAATCAACATAACGTGCATTAGAAAAAAAATGTGACGAGGGATACACTATACCAAGGCCAACCCTAACATTCCCAATGCCTAATGTAGTTTTAAAAGTGTGTTTTAAAACAATCTCCTCAAAAACGTATGAGGTTGTCATATGGATAGTATCTATAGGGAATCAGAGTTAAATCAGATTTTGTCATTAACGAGTGAAGGGATTTTAGGTTTTTGTTGGTTTTAATGATTTTTTGACTAAATTAATAAAACTAACTAAAAACTAAAGTTGTTAATTCAATTGAAGTTAGTTCACGGAATGATTTCATGGTAACTTTACTCATATCCCGTCATTATTTTCCACTATGATAATGATTTAGGAGGCTTAGGCTACAAGCACTAAGCCTTGGTTAATAGTTAAATTAGGGCTTAGAGTAATGGACTAGTCTAAAAGCATAACCTTTCATATCACTTTACGTGTAGTATATGTTATCTCATTAGCACTTCTTAATTTTTTTATCACTCCTAATTCAAAATTAAACATGAATTAATGCTTAAATTATGGTTTAGGATAATGAACTAGCCTAAGGGTATAACTTGTCTTATCACCCTAGGTGTAACATAGATTATCTTAATAGCACACTTAATTCCTTTGTCACTACTAATTTAGTATTAATTTATATAAAAAAATTGTGTTCAAGGTTGGATACAACTTCCCACTGACCACTCGTGAAAATCAGTTATGTTATGGTCTAGGCTACAAGCTCATAGACAAACGCTAATAATTTGGAGGTCTTAACATGGCTACAAGCACACAAAAGAAAAAAAGCAAACAACAATCATAAATTTCCCACAGGGGTACGTACATAACATAACAAAACCATTGTCAAAAGCATAATATAAATCTGGGAAACAGATGGCTACCTATCCTTCATTCCTAAACTAAAAGTTTACTCTTCCATAGGAGTTCTAAACATCATGAAACCTAAAAGAGAAAACAATAACGACTAAAACTAATGACTTGAAGACTCCCTCAATAGACGTTGACGTTGATCCTTGCTTTGATTCCCCCATCATTTTGACCACTTGCGCTTAGGTGTTTAAGAAGCCCTTGGATCTCGTAACAGCTTCGGGAAGGAAAGGAGGAGAGGAGGAGAGGAGGCATGGCAAAAGATCTTAAATTAAGTCTTCCCATCTTTATTTATACCAGCGGCATGGCCGATTGATCAACCCCCTGATCGATCAGCTAGTCCAGCAGATCAATCGACTTGGTTACTGTGCCGGGCCGATCAATCGCCCTGGTTTCCTAATTAATCGGGAGCCTCACTATAAACCGTCTCCTACTGCGAGCTGCTGACCGATTGGTACATCATGTCGATTGATCATTTCGTACTCGAAGCTTTATGAGACCTATTTGAGTTACTGAATTACAACCCGATTGGTCATTCTTTCGCACATGTGGTCAGGTTTCTCAAAGTAGTCTTCAAATATGTCTCGATTATGTTTGATTCTGCCGCTTTTCGACCTTTTTTTGTTCTGTTGCACTCCAAGCCTAAATGTACCTAGATTACAATAAAACATACATGTAAAATCCAAATATGTTGCATGAATGAAGAATGAAATATAAATATAAGGCACATCAATGACCTAAGTAAAATTTTCAAATAAGGCCTTCATACATAATAATATTTCTCTTAAAAGTATTTATATTAATAATTGTTACTTAAAAAATAACAACTTCTAAAGTTTTGGGGCAGTAAAAACTCGGGGCCCCCAAGCTGTTGCTTGGGTGGCTTGGGGTTATGTCTAGCCCTGCACTATACCTAAGTTAGCAAAAAGAGAGGAGACATGGGTATGGGATATAGAAGATAATACATCAAAAAAATAATCTCAATATTTAGCTGGCATTGAAAGAACCTGAGCTCCTTTAATCGACATCTCATCCGACATCGGTTCAGGTACTATCTCGGTGGACTATAGTTGCTTAGCCGTCGATCCGTCCTCCGGTTGCCAACGCTCTAGTGTGACCACCTTGGTTGCGTTGGTCTGTCCTAATGCCTGATGCCTCCTGACCAATTCTAGTGATTTGATAATAGATATTAAGAAATATTATGTGTCTAAAAACTAAGGGGGTCAACTAATTCCTCAACTCTCGTATTTAAATCATGCTTTTCAAGGTAAGGAAAATGATTCCATAGAAAACTACATCTCTCTAGAAATAATAATCCTTTGGTCATCAAGACTGTAGACCTTATCTATGAGGATATCCAATAAAAACACATGATGAGTCCCGACGTCCTAGATTGTCCCTAGTACGATCTTTATTGTGAACACAACAAAGAACCCTGAAACTAGTAAATGAGTAACACTAGATGACTTCCTCATCAAGACACCATAAGGATTCCTATTTTGCCACATCGGAAATGTCATCAAATTAATCAAGTAACCCGTTGTTAAAGCACACTCACCCAAAAAACAGACATGCAAACTAATGCAGCGCCAAAAAGATAATAGATTGGAAACAGAAGGATTCCCTTAAATTTCTATTGCTAAAGCTAATAAGAAACAAATGAAAAATTTCTTAATCTTAATTCTCACAACTCGAAAATAAGAAAGAACTAAAATATATAATTGAAATCTAGAAAAATTGAATGAATAAACCTGAATCAGCCATCATCTTTTTATAAAGGAGCTTTCCTATATGTACTTAAAGACTAAAAATTAAAATGGATAAATAAACATCAAGCTTTCCTTCTCAAAGGTAAATTCCTTGGCCGGGCATGTCACTATTCGTCCGTTCTCCACCTCGTCAAGATTTGGGTTGCCTACACATCCCGCCACGATACATGTTGCATCATCTTCCTCGACGCTTGAATTCACTAAAGGATTGTCTGGGTCATTCTTGCCAAAGTAAGGAACGAGGTGCTTAACTTTGAAGATGTTGGAAGTCCTCATTCCTTTCAGTAGTTGCAGGTGGGATGCATTATCATTGTCTTTGCAATGACACATAATGGCCCAATCTTCCATGTTGTTAACTTCTTGTACTCCCACGCTGGAAACCGTTCTCTTATCAAAATTGCCCATACCTATTCGCTAACCTGGAATTGAATAGTGCAGCGTCGCTTGTCACTCGCTATCTTTTACTTGGCGCTTGCCTCTAACAGCCATGCTTGATTCTGTCCTGAAGATCGTGAAGTCCTAAGCCTTTCCATGTGGGCGAATAAGATCTAGAATTGGTGCAAGGTTTATTAGTGAATGGGGTACAAAGCCATAAACGATCTGAAATGGTGGAAATCCTGTGCTTTGGTTTACCAAGCTTTTATATGCGAACTTGGCTTGATACAACTTCCGATCCCATCTTTTGATGTTCTCGGCAACAAGACATCGGAGAAGGTTATCCAATGATCTATTCGTCACTTCATTCTGACCATTCGTTTGCGGATGGTGAAAATGTTGAAGGTGAGAGAGGTATTCGCCAGCTACCGCAAACTCTTCCAAAAGTGATTCACAAAGCGAATGTCCCTATCTGACACAAGGTTGGCAGGTAAGTCATCCAATCTCGGAATGGGAAAGTGATAGTGTACTGTGATCTTGTTGATGGCTCTGCTATCAATACACATCCGCAAAGTTCCATCTTTCTTTGATGTCAAAAGTGTTGGAGCTGAACAAGGGCTCAAATTCTCTCGAATAGAATCCCTGGCAAGTAACTCCTCATCTTGGTGCCTAAGCTCCTCATGCTCCGCAGGACAAATTTGGTAATGTGGGTAAGGCAGCTCCTGGCACCAGGTCTATCCGGTGCTAAATGTCCCTCAACAGTGGTAAAAAGCTCAGTAACTCTCCTGGGATGATGACAACAATTTCTTTCAACGCGCCTTTCACCTGTTTTGGTATTTTTCTTATTTCGCTTAGCACTACTTGCCCATCAATATGAATTTTACTTTTTTCTCGCCAACTTCTTTAACGAGCATGGCCATGGTCTGAAAATTCATGTCTTTAACTAATACTGAACGTGGAGCTTCAATCTTCTTGGGCAATAAGACTATCTTCATCCCCTCAAGCACAAAGCGATAGGTGTTCCATCTTCCATCATGGGTGGCGCCTCTGTTGAATTGCCATGGTTATCTAAGCAACGAGTGGCATGCATCCATGGTGACCACGTCATACCATACCGCATCCCGGTATTTTGCCCCAATTGAAAAGTTAACCAGAAAATGTTTAAACATGGTTACTTGGTTCCCTTTCTTAAGTCAAGACAACTTGTAAGGATTCAGATGCTCCTCTGCCTTTAACCCTAACTTCTTGATTGCTTCATTGGAAATAGTGTTCTTGCAATTTATGGAATTGATGACTAGGTGGCGCACCTTCTGGCCAATGGTGTAGGTCATTTGGAAGATATTGTTCCAGAGCCAACCATCTCGCTCTACTTCGTTAGGTGTGAAACAAACTCGCCTAAACACTAATCGGTGTTCTTCGTCACCGGCAACCTCTATTTTGCCACTTGGTGTCAACTTATCTTGAGCCTCATTCTCAACTAACTTGCCATCTTCAGTATGAAAACCCTCAATGTACAACCCCTTACCAGGTCTATTGCCCTTCTAACTCTCTACGGCACAGCGAGCCATCTCGCCACACTTGATGCCAAAAGTCTTTGAGCTACCCATCTGATGTAGATTATTCAGCCTGCTACAGTTGGTGACAACAGGCCTCCCTACTATCCTTGAATACACGAGTTGGTTGGAGGTTGTACTTGATCACGCCCACTATTATGGGTGTTCCAAGTTCCGCCTATCTAACATCATTTTTGTTGTTTTTCAACGTGCAAAGCCCTCTAACTTGCCTCCTAGATAGAAAATATATCAAACATGCTCAGTACCTCTTGGATTGACTCCCTCAATTTGCCAACTGCTTATCTGATTCCGCCAAGTCGTTCCTGGTGACTAAGGCATGGAACTTTGCCATGTAATCTTCCATGGACCGAGAACCCTAACATAAATTCTAAAGGAGTTGGTACATGTGTTGGAATATATTTCCAAAATATTGCTTAGAGCAGGCACAGTGAAAAAGCAACTTAATTCTTAATTTTAAATCTAAAGCCCCGATCTAATTAAACAATTTGATTAAATCTAGATCTTATTCTCATAGGTTCTTAATATGACAAACGAAAAATATTTAATAAAATATGCATAAACACGGTATGTAAAATAAACAAAGTAAAGGAAAAATGAATTATAAAAATGAATTATACATCAAGTATTTAATTGAAACATACCTAAAATGCGAATCTCAATTTTGACTTGAAGATCTGAAGTAGGAAGAAGATTTCTTGACATGTCAAGGTTTTCTTCACAATGACCTCTTCTAGCACCAAGAGTGTGGGCTCCTAAAATATTTAATATAAGAAAATTTTCAAAACAATTTTTTTTCTTTCAGTCTTTTCGAAAAACAATTTTTTAGAAAAATTATGCTAAACAATAAATTCAAAAAACACCTAGAAACATTTTGTAGGGTTTTCGTCATGGGATAAAACCAAGTTCCAAAACCTTAATTCTAATTTCTCTCATAATTTATAAACAAAAATCCCACCTGTTAAAATGCATATCATACCCGTATAACAGGAACATATATATATATATATATATATATATATATCATTCATTTTTAAAATATTTTCAAATGATGTTTAAGTTGAAGATTGAAATGGGACTATGGGGATAATCTAACTCTAGTTCCAAATGGGTCAAATTTGTTTATCATCTCATGATAATAATTAATTACCATTCAGTAAAACTTAATTAAATAAGTTGTACTGCACTCTAGAATTAAATATATTCACTCACAATTTCCCAAATAACTTATATTGTGACAATCAACCCCTCCATTAGATATTCGTGAGCAAAAATAATTTTCACTACTATCGTTATTTTTCTCACATCAATCGCCGTCGTTCCCGACTCGTCGGTCTCGAACAATTCAATAATGCAGAAAATAATTTTCTGTACTAATTTCAAATGTCAAACACATGGAATACTTCAGCCAAAGATTCTAAAATCTGTTCATATGCCTGTGACTCAACTAAGGGAATATCTTTATCTCGTTAGAGACTACATATTCCATGTAAAACATATGTTTCTGCTACACTTCATGCAGTTTCCCAACGCATGTAAAATTGTAAGTCAACGTGTGACTAATCCTTTTAATGCATCAAAGCACTGAATAATCCATGCATGAGTTCAAACTATTTTCTGGATTTAGAGTTATCGTCATACAAAATTAATTATTTCTGATAGAATTTAAGAAACAAGTAATTCATGTGACTTTGCTCAGTGTTCCAATCATATTGACAACAGCAATATAATCCTCTTAGATCTCTATCCACATGAGCAAGACAAGTTATCTAAAGTATCATATTATAGTCTTGGTTTTATCGGACAAGTTGTCCAAACATAGCACTGACTACAAACATACTTTTGTTAGAAAATAACGTGTATAATGAAAATACTGCTTATAATAATGCGTAAAATACTGCTGAAAAATACAGTAAAAAATGCTGCTGAAAATTCTAGTAAAAATAACCGAAAATTACATTAAAAATAACCAAAAATTACAGTAAATTAAACAGCAAAAATTAGTCAAAAATTTCAGTGTTAAACCTCAGTATAATGTAGTAAAAATTTCAGTAATTTTGTATCAAAAAAAAAACGCAGCCAAATAAATAAATACGACGATCAAATAATATCGAATGAAGGAGAGTAGATTAGAAAATACCGAAAATATCGTGCCATGGGAAATACCACTGTCCTAAAAGATGATTTTGCCTCTGCTTCGGTGCAAACAGATGTGTAGGTGGCCGTCCTCCAGGGTTTACACGATCCGACCCTTAACGTGCACTCGTTAATTGCTGGTTAGGAACGCCTCAAACTTTGCCCAGATCATGAAGAGAATAAAACATGAGAGCGGGAGCGAGAGATAGAGTATGAGGAAGAGAGATGGTTGCTGTATATTTTCGGTCCATCCTTGAAGTCATATTTATAGGGTGCAAAAAACGGGTCCAGCGGCTAAATTGCCCATAAATGCAGAAAATTGAAACAGCAGTTATAAAGGCTGCAATTGCATTTTAATGGCAGTAAATCGGGCCGTTTGGAATCTGGCAACGGTAACATTGTTTATCGTAATTTTTCTAGTAAAATAAATATACCTGGTGGGAAGAAGCTCACCCACACCCTCGCCCGAGCACGGCACGGCTTGGCCCGGCCCTGGTTGTTAAAATCGTGATTCAGATCGTAGAATCGTGTGATTCTACAATCCTACATTAACTCTTCGATCCAAATCGCTCCAAAAATCATATTCAAGTAGAATCGGTTCAAAATCGGTAAAATCGATCAAAATCATTCAGAATCGCGATTTTCTTACGGATTCCACCGATTCTGCCCAAATTGGTTCAGCCCGAGAGAAGAGTAATTATAAACCTCTCTTTAATTATAAACCTAAGCTATTAATTATAAACCTCTCTTTAAATCAACAAACTCAACAAATAAAACGAAGAACTTAAAGAGAGAAGAGTAAGAATTGTACACCTACTCCAGCTTAGTGCTACAATACAACACAGTCCGAGATCAACACCTTCTTGATCTCATTTCTTGGATTAGAGCACTCAATAGCTAGGAAATCACCATCAATGAAGCTTGGAAACAAAAGAACCCTAGTAAAAACCCTAGGAATCTCTTGAAGAACCATCGAGGAAGGGAAGGAGAAAAAATGGGGGTGAAAATGAAGAAGGAGAAAAAATGGGGGTGAAAATGAAGTATGATGTTTTTCTCACTGAAAAGTAGGCTTTAAATAAATCAGGGGCTCTCTATCCATGTGCTTTGAATCTTGGCCGTCCATCTCAAACGAATCAACGGCTCAGATTAATCAAAACTAAAACAAATCTGACCTCCTCCTAACACATGGCTCGACCGGAGCCTTTAGATGCAATCAAGATCAATGGTCCATATTATACCAAGCAAACCCATTTTTTGCCCATTGGATGGGTGACATGTGTCATGATCAAGGGCCCTCCAATTTCAATCAAAAGCTTCCTGTGGAAGCTTCATGGAAATGGGGGTACATGTTTTTTTTTTTTTTTTTTTTGTGTCAGCTTGCCTCCTTTTTTGTCCAAATATGGGGTACAGCTGCCTCCAATTTGAATTTTTTTTCCCCTAAAATTTGAGGTTCTTTATCATATATGTAAGAATTATTATACTAATTTTATCAATATAAATAATTTATTTATACATAAAGTAGAATCTTATGGTTCTCAATTCGATTCTACGATTCCGATTCTGATGACCCCTCATCGATTCTATGTAGAATCCCAATTTTAACAACCTTGGGCGCAGCGGGCAGGCGGCGCGCGTGTGGTTCCCACCATTCCTTCGCCCAAGGCTTAATTCAAGTGGGTTAAGAGAAAGTACCCTTATAAACTCTTCTTACCCCCCTTAAATTGTCTATGTGGGATACAACCCACTTTGTGCATTTACAAAGTGTGATGTATTTTCCATAATATTTAAGATTAGCTTGTACTATTTTTCAAAAATCCCCCACAAAGGATACAAGCGAGAGAGAAAGATAGGAATAGATTGGGCAAAGGGAGTTCAGTTCTTCAGTGCCAATGTCTTATAACTTGAATCGTCACCTAGTATAACCCAAGTTTAGGACCAACATCTTGCAAGGTGACTTCCGTCTTGAACCTCACAAGGGGTTGTATAGTCTTCCACTTGGACACATACCGAACTCCAGACCTCGGCAACTCCTGCGGCTTGGCGCGTTTAATCGGCCATGCGCTCATCCTGGATATTCATAGGCGCTCTAGAAGGCAAGTCTCAAATCCTTCATAAGGAGCGGCCAGACTCCCACACCTATATAGGTAGATCCCATCAAGTGTGCATTACCGCACACCACCAAACATATGGATATGGGTCCATTAAGAGCTAAAGCTCAACCTCACTCCTTGGTAACATACAGATAGTGTCCATCAAGTGCAAGCCTTGCTTACACCACCAAACATATGGCTATGGACCCGTCTCCGCACTGCCACACCATAGGGATGGATAATATAAAACACAGTGCATTTCTCAAATGAAACTATCGCTTCTCACATTGAACCTGTTAAGACCAAGTTGGATACATCATAGTTTATTCATGCATAGACTTTAATCCCATCCCCCTTGATGTTTTTACAGTCATTTTACGACAAAGGCCTTTTGTCAACGGATCCGGAAGATTCTTTTCAGACTTTATATAGTCCAGTGATATCAATCCACTTTCTAGTAGATCTTTCACGATCTTATGCCTGAGACGAATGTGTATCCTCTTGCCATTATAAACCTTGTTCTTAGCCACAGCAATTGCAGCTTGACTGTCATAGTAAAGTGACAGTGATGGAGCTGGAAGCCCCCCCAATGGCACGTCTCCCAATAGACTTCTTAGCCACTCGGCTTCATGACCTGCCAACTCAAGAGCAATAAACTCAGATTCCATAGTGGACGCAGCAGTACAAGATTTCTTAGAGGATTTCCAAGATATGGCACCTCCAGCTAGTGTGAATACATACCCACTAGTGGAGTTAATTTCGTCATTATCAGACACCCAATTGGAGTCGTAATATCCTTCTAACACAGCGGGAAACTTTCCATAGTGAAGTCCCCAATCCACAGTTCCTTTCAAATATTTAAGCAATCTCTTTAACGCATTCCAATGCTCTTGATTAGGATTATGTGTGTATCTACTGAGTCTACTTATAGCATATACAATGTCAGGTCTAGTATAGTTCATTAGAAACATAACACTATCAATTATTTTGGCATATTCATATTAACACACAGTAACACCTTTATGTTTAGTTAGATGTACGCTGGAATCGTAAGGTGTTCTTACAGGATCAGTATTGACCACGTTGAACTTTTCAAGTATCTTCTCAACATAGTGAGACTGGTTTAGACTTATGCCTTCTTGAGTTTTCACAATTTTAACTTCTAAAATCACGTATGCCTCACCCATATCTTTCATCTCAAATATAGAGCATAGAAAGTTTTTCGTTTCACTGACAACATTCGAGTCTGTGCCAAATATCAGCATGTCATCAACATATAGACAAATTATTACACATCCATTAGAATTAGACTTAGAATACACACAAGAATCACCACTGTTTACAAGAAAATTATTAGCTACTAGCGGGCTGTTAAATTTCTCATGCCACTATTTAGGTGCCTCTTTGAGACCATATAGAGATTTTACAAGTTTACAAACTTTATTTTCATTACCAGGTTGCTTCATGTAAATCTCTTCGTCTAGGTCACCATTGAGGAATATTGTTTTAACATCCATTTGATGCACTACTAAATCATGGATATACGCAAGGGCGATCAAAGCTATAATCGTGGCAATTTTAGCGATAGGTGAATAAGTATCAAAGTAATCTAACCCTTTTTTCTGGGTGTAACCCTTAACCACTAACCTTGCCTTAAACTTGTCTATTGTCCCATCAGCCTTCATTTTCTTTCTAAAGACCCACTTACAACCTATTGGCTTACAACTTCTAGGAAGGTCTACCAACTCTCATGTGTGATTACTAAGAATTGATCCCAGTTAATGGCTTCTTTCCTAAAGGTAGAGTCAACTAATCTTATAGTCTCATCATAAGTTTTAGGGTCTTCCTCTAACATATAGACATTTGCAATTTCTTTATTTATGAAATTACCTTCTGATAGGAAAGTGGTAACAAAATCAGGTCCAAAGTTGGTTTCTTTCCTAGCTTTTTTACTCCTTCGAATTTCAGGAGTATCTATATCGTTAGTATTATCATGATCAGCAGTTGCATTATGAGAAGGCAGACTAGTAGGTTGTGCATCATTAGATTTCAAGGGAAACATATGTTCAAAGAATTCAGCATCTCTAGACTCCATAATGCTACCACATGCGTATGAATTATTAGATCCTTTAATCAAAAAGCGAGAAGCAGCACTGTAATGAGCATATCTGATAAAAATAGAATCAACAGTCTGAGGTCCAATTTTACTCCGTTTAAAGTCAGGTAACCCAACTTTAGCTTGACACGCCCACACTTTCAAGTATTTTAGATTAGGCGCATAACCTTTCCACATTTCGTATGGGGTTTAATCTAGTCTTTTATGAGGAACTCTATTAAGTACATGATAAGCAGATAATATTGCCTCCCCCCACATGTTGTCAGGTAGTCCAAAACTAATAAGCGTAGCATTCACCATACCTTTTAAAGTCCTATTTTTTCTCTCTGGAACAACGTTAGACTGCAGGCAGTAGGGAGGGCTTCGCTCATGTATTATTCCATTTTCCTCACAGAATCTTTCTAGAGAGGTTGGATCATATTCTCCTCCTCTATCAGACCTAACTCTTTTTATTTTTCTTCCTAACTGATTTTCTACTTCAGCTTCGTATTTTAAAAATATTTCTTTTGCTTCATCTTTAGTACTTAGGAGATATACCATCGAGTATCTAGAGTGATCATCTACAAAGGTCATGTAGTATCTTTTTCTACCTCTACTCATCAGATTTTTATAGTCCCCTAAATCAGTGTGAACTAGTTCAAGAAGTTCAATTTGTCTCTCAAAGGACTTAAAGGGTTTTTTAGCATATTTAGCTTCTACACATACTTCGCACTTATTAAAGTTGATATCACTGAAGTTAGGGATCATGTTCATTTTCTTAAGCCATTTAATTGATTCAACATTTATATGTCATGAGAGAGCATGCCACAATTCAAGAGATTCACCAATATAAGCAGAAAAGGTACTAGCAGTGTTATTCACGCAAACAGCATCAAGACAAAGAGACCACCATTACAAAAACCCTTGCCCACAAACTCTCCATTCCTAGTCAGGACTAATTTTTCTGAGTCAAAGAATAATTTCAACCTAGCTTTGATTAAAAGACTACCCAAAATCAAGTTTCTACTCATATCAGACACATGCAGCACATTTGTTAAAGTAAGAAATTTTTCAGAAGTGAGTTTTAAAGAAATCTTCCCTTTTCCGAGAATTGGTGCAGCTGCAGAATTGCCCATATAGACCACCTCTCTATCGGACATTTTCTGGTATTCCTGGAACATGTTTCTGTTTGTGCAGATATGCCTGGTAGCCCCAGTATCCACTATCCACTCAGTCATATTGTTTACCAGGTTCACCTCTGAAATAACAGCTACAATATTCTCCACTTCTACAAGGTGGGCTTTGTTTTTTGGGTCTTTAGGCTGGTTCCTTTTACTTATGCAGTCTTTGGCCATATGTCAACATTTTCCACAGTGATAGCAATCTCCGAGGAATTTGTTGTTTGACTTTTGAATATTTCCACCAGGCTTGAAATTTGAGTGATGCTTTTTTCCATTGTTCTTGAACCTGTAAATAGTACTAGGCCTAGCTTCGACAATATTAGCTTTAGAATGGTCGGAGTATGCGTACCCCCTGTCTTTAAGCCTATTTTCTTCTTCAATTTTTAAGTGGTTCACTAACTCCTCTAATGTCAAGTCCTTCTTTTTATGCATAAGTAGGTTTCTATAATCGTTCCAAGAAGATGGAAGTTTTTCAATTAAAACATATGCTTGAGTTATTTCACAAATTTCAAGGCCTTCTGACAAAAGAGCAGTTACTATGTTTTTATATTCATGGACTTGATCAATGATTTGTTTATTGTACATGAATTTGAAATCTAAAAACTTACTAACAACGTATTTTCTAGTCCCTGCATCATCACCCTGTCATGTCCCGGAATGTAATTGAATTTGAATTTTGTAATTTTGGCGAGAAAGGTTGTTGAAGTTGTAATTGGTGTCCGGTTGTTGAGTCGGTTGGTTTGAGTTGTTGGTCTAGTTTCATTGTTAGTCTCTTAATCTTGTAATAGCTATGAGTGGATAGATTGAGTTGTAAGATTCATTCATTCATAATAAAACTTGAAATATCATTAGATATTTTCTCTCTAATTCCTCATCCCCTTCCTTTCTTTCTCTCATCTTAATTCTCTCTCCTAGGTTAAGATAAAGATCATCTTGATGCTTAACAATTGGTATCAGAGCCTTGAGCTACACATTTGATCGGATTACATTCACTTCAATTCGATTGATTTAGCAGTTTTGGTTCGACAACTTGTTGAAATGTGATCTGTTCAATTCTGGCTAGGAAAAGAAGATATAATATGGCTCCTACTACTCGCTCCAATGCAGCTAACAACGCAACTAATACCGTGCCCAATGTTGCAACAAGTAGAGCAGCTGGAGGAGCTCCTACTTATGCAGCTATAGCTGAAGCTGATGGAGGCAGTGTTCAAGGAGTCCAGATGGATCAAGTTCTGCGAATGATGCAGAATATGTTTCGACCTTTCCAGCAGGATATGGAGCAAAAGTTGGATCAGAAGTTAGACAATCAAGCTCAGCAATTAGATCAGAAATTTGAGAATCAATCACAGCAATTTTCTCAACATCTTTCTGATTGGCAGAGGCGAAGTGAGTCCTAGCCATCGGGAGGAAGAATTCTTCTTCCAGCTAGTCAGCAGCCATTCCGGCAACAAACTAGACCACCAGATCACACTCCTCCAGCTGCTGATTCAAGTGACAGTGCTACTAATGCAAGAAATTATGCACTCAGGCAGCCTAGGGTTGATTTGGAACCATTTGATGGTACTTTGCCTTAATCATGGTTGAAGAAATGCGAAAGATACTTCAAGTTTTATAATACTGATGATCAAGAGAAGGTTGAGCTTGCAGCAGTTCATTTGCGTGGTGAAATGGAGACCTGGTACTATGGTTTGCTGCGCACTAAGCCTAACCTTACTTGGACCACATTCTCGAATGAACTTTGTTCAAGGTATGGTGATGAAGATGTGAGTGAAGTTGTAGATAACTTCAATAAGCTTGTCCAAACTGCTTCTGTCAAGGATTATATGACTCGTTTCGAAGGCTTGCGAGCTAGAATGCTCTATGTTTATCCGGATGCACCAGAAGCATTCTATGTATCTAGCTTTGTGAGAGGGCTCAAACCACGCATCAAGAGCTTGGTGAAGCTTTTGAATCTGATAATTTGACTCAAGCATACACCAAGGCTAGGAAGGTGGAGAGTTCTGTGTTGTCAAATGTTGAGACTCCTAAGGTGAAAGGTAACTTCCCCGGTTCCTCATCCACTCGATCTACCCAGCTTAGCAGTAAGAATGGCAGCTTTGATGATAAGAGGCCATAGAAGTTATGCTACAAATGCAATCAAAAGTACTTCTTCGGTCACAAATGTGACCCCAAGTACTTAATGACAGTCACTGAGGAAGACACTGATGATGATGCAGATGAGGTTGTTCATCTGGAACCACAAGAGGAAGAGGAGAATACAGACACTGAAGATGAGAATTCTGTGGAACTCTCCATGAAAGCTCTAACAAGCAATGGTTCTCACAACACCATTTGAATCAAGGGAGTCTCAGGACAGCAATCATTGTTGATACTCATTGAAAGTGGGAGTACATACGGTTTTATTTACACTAAAGTGGTGTGAGCTGTGAGGCAAGAGATCATCAAAATAAACCCTCTAGCGGTTACAGTGGCAGATGGAAATTCACTTCTAACACACACTAAATGTAAGAACTTCAGTTGAAAGATGCAAGGACATAAATTTGTCTATGATTTTCGACTCTTGAGGCTTGGAGGCTGTGACATGGTTTTGGGGTTTGATTGGATGAAGTCTTTTAGTCCAATACTCTTTGATTTCTCTCAATTGGCTGTATCCTTCGAGAAAGATGGACTCAAAATCAAGCTGCAAGGCATAGTAGAGCAAGGCTAGCTTCAGTTTATGAAGGGAAAAGCCCGCAAAAGATCCTAAAGAAGAGTGATTACCATTGGGTAGGACAACTCTACTCAATCTCCCCTGCTGCAGTATTTGATCAGGAAGTTATAGGGGCTTCTGTGGCTGCTTTACTGGAGCAGTACAAGGACTTGTTTGAACAACCTGAGGAGCAGCCTCCAAGAAGGGCACTTGATCACTCAATTCCTCTTAAAGAAGGGTCTAATCTAGTTAAATTAAGCCCCTACAAATATCCACATTCTCATAAAGATGAGATAGACAGGCAGGTGGATGAGTTACTAAGGACCAAGTTCATAAGGCATAGCCACAGTCCTTTTGCATCTCCGGTGATCTTGGTGAAAAAGAAAGATGGAACATCAAGAATGTGTATTAACTATCACCAATTGAACTCTCTTACAATCAAGGACAAGTTCCTAATTCCTATCATCTATGACTTGCTTGATGAACTTTATGGAGCATGTTACTTCTCCAAGTTAGACCTTCGACAAGGGTATTATCAGATAAGAATGCAAGAACAGGACATCCATAAGACAGCCTTTAGGACTCATCAAGGGCATTATGAATTTGTGGTAATGCCTTTTGGATTGTCCAATGCACCGGAAACTTTCCAAGCTTTGATGAACCAGGTGTTCAAGATCTATTTGAGGAGGTTTGTCCTTGTTTTTTTTTTATAATATACTGGTCCATAGCCCTACATTGCAGCAACACCTTGAGAACTTGAGGCTAGTTTTTCAGACTATGAGAGAACACAAGTTGCTTGCTAAGCTCTCAAAATGTGCTTTTGCCAAGACTCAAGTCAAGTACTTGGGTCACATTATATCAGCTGAGGGGGTTGCAACTGATGCCAGTAAAGTTCAAGCTATGAAGAGTTGGCCTGAGCCTAAATAACTTAAGGAATTGAGACGATTCCTGGGTTTAACAGGGTATTATCACAAATTCATTGTTGGTTATGGCTTACTTGCTAAGCCTTTGACAGATCTGTTGAAGAAAGACAGCTTCCATTAGAACGAATCAGCTAGAGAGGCTTTTGAATCGCTAAAGCAGGCTATGACTCAGGCTCCAGTCTTAGTAATGCCAGATTTCAGCCAACCCTTCACACTTGAAACAGATGCGAGCAGCTTAGGTATTGGGGCAGTGCTTTCGTAAGGTGGCAGACCCTTGGCTTATTTAAGCCAGGCTTTGGGACCCAAGAATCAAAAGCTCTCCATCTATGAGAAGGAGTACATGGCAATACTTCTAGCAGTTCAAAAATGGCTACATTACTTGGAGGGCCATCAATTTGTGATCAAAACTGACCACCAGAGCCTCAAGTATCTGTTAAAGCAACGAATTTCCACAAGAGTGCAAAGAAAAGGGCTGATGGAGATGTTGGGGTTGGAATATACCATTGAGTATAGAATTGTGGCTAATGCACTTTCTAGACGTGCAGAAGAAGAGAGATCAGAAGACATAGAAGAGGCTATGTGTGCTACAGTTACTCAAGTAGTACCCCTGTGAATAGCTGAAGTGATTAAGTCTTATGAGCTTGATGATTTTGCCCAATCACACATTGTTCCTCACTGCATCCAGCCTTTGTCTGCAAGTCCTGATACCAGCATGACTGTTAGTAAGGGAATAATCAGAATTAATGGCAAGATCTCTATGGGTAACAGTAGTGAATTGAGAAACAAATTATTGCAGCATCTCATGATTCTCCATGGGGTGGACATTCTGGAATGGAGGGGACATATCAGAGGATCAAGCAATACTTTCTGTGGCCCGGGCTGAAGAAGCAAGTGCAAGATTTTGTACAACAATGTGATACCTGTCAACAAATTAAGGTTGAACACACTCCTTATAAGGGGTTATTATAGCCTATACCAGTTCTTGAGGGTTCTTAGACTCACATTAGTATGGACTTTATCGAGGGGCTACCCAAATCTGAAGGCAGGGAAATCATTTGAGTAGTAATTGATCATTTTATATGGGCACTTCATTGCACTCCATCACCCCATTATTGCTGAAAAACTTGCTAGACTGTTTTTGGATCACATCTACAAGCTGCATGGACTTCCCCAAACGATAGTATCAAACAGGGACAGATTGTTTACAAGTAATATTTGGCATGAGTTGTTCTTGTTGCTTGGAACTACATTAGCTCTGAGTTCATCATATCACCCTCAGTCAGATGGACAAACTGAGAGGGTAAACCAGTGCGTAGAGCAGTACTTGCGTGGAATGACATTCACACATCCCAAGCAGTGGCATAAATGGATATCCCTTGCTAAATATTGGTACAACACTCACTTTCACAGTTCTTTGGGAACTACTCCTTTCAAGTCCCTCTATGGGTATGATCCTCCTTCTCCCTTGCTCAATCAAGGAGTGATTTCTCATGTACAAGGAGTTAATGATCTACTTTATCAAAGAGTTCAACTAGCCTGGCAGCTCAGGGACAATTTGCAGCTTGCCCAAGCCAGAATGAAATTCTATGCTGATGGGAAGAGGATTGATCGAAGCTTCAATGTTGGAGACTTGGTTTATCTTAAATTGCAGCCTTACCGACAGAGTTCTGTGGCAATATGCAAGAACATTAAGTTGTCAGCTCGATTTTATGCTCTTTATGAGGTTATTGAAAGAATTGGTAAGGTAGCTTATAGATTGGAGCTTCCACCCAATTGTTTAGTCCATCCTGTCTTCCACGTTTCTTTACTGAAGAATCAGATATCAGACAAAGCCAAAGGAGCAGCAGGTACAGATCAGGGGGTAGCAGCCAGCTTACAGGCTGGAACTGATGGGTAACTGACGTTAGAACCTGAAGTAATCCTAGGCAGAAGAGTGGTGCAGCAGTAGGGAGCCGATATTAAGCAGATTTTGATCCAATGAACTAATCTGGGTCCTGCACAGGCAACATGGGAGGACTGCTGTTTCATTAAGTCCCAATTTCCTTCATTCCATTCTTGAAACAAGAATGAGTTTGAGGGGAGGGTATTGTCATGTCCCGGAATGCAATTGAATTTGAATTTTGTAATTTTTGCGAGAGTAGTATCAGGATGGGTGACCTCCTGGGAAGTCCTCACCCTCAGGTTGGGGGCATTAGCAAACAGTCTCTCTTCAGGTTAACACCCTGAGGTGGGAAGACTGCTTACATCTGCCCGCCCCCCCCCCCCCCCCCGACCCTGTGTAGGCAGGAGCCCTCGAGGCACTGGGTATGTTCCTTCTAACAGGAAAGGTTGTTGAAGTTGTAATTGGTGTCAGGTTGTTAAGTCGGTTGGTTTGAGTTGTTGGTCTAGTTTCATTGTTAGTCTCTTAATCTTGTAATAGCTATAAGTGGATAGATTGAGTTGTAAGATTCATTCATTCATAATAAAAATTGAAATATCTTTAGATATTTTCTCTCTAATTCATCATTCCCTTCCCTTCTTTCTCTCATCTTAATTCTCTTTCCTAGGATAAGATCAAGATCATCTTGATGCTTAACATACCCCCATATATTTTTCTGTAAGGAATCCCAAATCTCTTTTGCCGTGCTTAATTTTACATAAATATCAAAGAGTCCATCACTCATGTAATGTAGTAAGTTTCACCTACAGGTTCGGTCGTCTACGGTAAATTTTTCTTTATAAGCTTTTTTCTCGTTTTCACCCTCAGGTGACTTTTTCTCATAAAGTACGTAATTAATACATACTAGTTGCAGAAAAAATAAAATTTTTTGGGACCACCTCTTATAGTTCTTCCCGTTAAGAGGCTCAATCTTAGACATGTCGAGAAGGAGTATTTTGGTTGCCATGGTCAAATATAAGTACATGGAAATCGTCTTTCAGATTGTTAGAAAATAACATGTACAACAAAATACTGTATATAATAATGCGTAAAATACTGCTGTAAAAATACAGTAAAAAATGCTGCTAAAAATTCCAGTAAAAATAACCAAAAATTACAGTAAAAATAACCGAAAAAATACTGCTGAAAATTACAGTACCAAAAATTACAGTAAATTAAACAGCAAAAATTAGTCAAAAAATTCAGCGTTAAACCTCGGCATAATACAGTAAAAATTCCAGTAACTTTGTATCGGAAAAAACTGTAGCCAAATAAATGAACACAACAATCAAATAATACCGAATGAAGGTAGATTAGAAAATAGAGAAGATATCGTGCCATGGGAAATACCATTGTCCTAAAAGACGATTTCGCCTCTGCTTCGGTGCAAACAGATGTATAGGCGGCCGTCCTCCAAGATTTACACGATCCGACCCTTAACGTGCACTTGTAAATTGCCAGTTAGGAACGCCTCGAACTTTGCCCAGATCGTGAAGAGAATAAAAGACGAGAGCGGGAGCGAGAGATAGAGTATTAGGAAGAGAGATGGTTGCTGTATATTTTCGATCCATCCTTGAAGGCATATTTATAGGGTGCAAAAAATGGGTCCAATGGCTAAACCGACCATAAATGCAGAAAATCAAAACGGCAGTTGTAAAGGCTGTAATTGCGTTTTAATGGCAGTAAATCAGGGAGTTTGGAATCTGGCAACGATAACATTGTTTATCGTAATTTTTTCGTAAAATAAATATACCCAATGAGAGAAAGCTCACCCACACCCACACCCTGGCCCGAGCGCGGCGGGTTGGCGGGCGGCGCGTGCGCGCGTGTGGTTCCCACCATTCCTTCACCCTAGACTTAATTCAAGTGGGTTAAGAGAAAGTACCCTTATAAACTCTTCCTACCCCCCTTAAATTGTCTATGTGGGATAGAACCCACTTGGTGCATTTACAAAGTGTGATGTATTTTTCACAATATTTAAGATTAGCCTGTATTATTTTTCCAACAACTTTAACAACATATCGGTAGTTTGATTTAAGTCTATCAATTATTTAATCTCATTGACCACTTAAACTAAGCCCTGACCTGTCATCTTGGACTAAGTCCAATATTTTTTAAAAAAATCACACCAATGTTTGACTAGTAAAATATAATCAAACAATAAATAAATAAAATAATTTTATTTATTTTATATTTAAAATTAACTAATTGGGTTTTTTAGGTCACCAATTTCGATAATCTCCCACTTGTCCTAAATCCAATTAGTCCGGCATTGTATAACTATCCCCTTAGGGCATTTCAACTCTTTGATTATAAACTTTAACCAATACCGATCTATCACTATCTCATTTCTTTGCTCACAAACTTTTATATACTAGGAACCTTCTAAGTCAACTAGTCTGCTCAACAACTTCATAGCTGTCAAGTGCTCGATTTCCATAGTGACCTAAGCAATACATGAATGCTTTAATCTTTACCATCTAATGACTCCCAACGCTAGGTTAAAATTGGATTTCTGATGTAAAATGTCTACACTCCCTTTTAAGACAAACGACCCATGATAAACTCAATATCCTTTCTTAGAATCTTGCTAAAGCTTGACTCTAAGAACATAGTATACCCATCTTGGTTCTTTCATTTTAAACTAACTGAACAATTAAATTCGAACAGCTCATGACAAATCTACACCATTCTCAATGAGCAGAATGTCACCTTTACGTACAACACTTAGAAAATAGCCACTACTTTCTAGCCATGTCACATGTACTCTGATTGTTCACTAACCATTAATTCAAATCATTAGGACTTGATAACTGTCATTGAATCTACTATTCAATGAACAAGAGGCTAATTTAAGTCTACAAATAGACTACCTCAGTTTGTATATTATATGCTCTTAACTCTTGGCAACATTATCTGGTTGTATCATATACATAACCTTTTCATGATGACCATTTGGAAAATGTCGTATTGACTTCCATTTCCCATATCTCATCACAATGAGATACAATGGATAAGAGCATCCTCATGGACATAAGCATAGCACCTGGCTAGAAGGTTACATCAAAGACGATTCCTTCCTTTAGGGTGTAACCCACCGTCATCAATCTAGCATTGAATGTCTCAACCTTCTTGTTCAATGAACTCTTGTCGATCCATTTAGATCCAATCTAATGGATTTAGGGCCTGTTTGGGATTGTTGTGAAAAAAATATTTATTTCAAAAGCACTTTCCGTAAATGCACTTCTTTAAGAAGTGCTATTTTGAAGAAGCAGTTTATGTTTGACTCAACCAGCTAGAAGCACTTATTTTATTAGTGTTAGTGTTTGGCCAGTATTTAAGAAAAGTGCTTTTCTCTATCAAATTACAAAAACGAAATGGGCAGAAAGCTTTTATGATTAATAGTGTTTGGATATAGAATTAATTTTATATAGTTTTTTTAGTATATATTAATCATTTTATGTTTTAAATTTTTATAAAATAATAATGAATTATAAAGTAAAAATAATATTTTTTATTTTATTCATAATTCAGTGTTATTTCTTAAAAATTTAAAAACCTAAAATGACTATTGTTAACATTATTTTTTTTTTTTTTTTTTTTTTTGCCAAATGGCAAGCACTGAAATATAACTCAACCAAATCCAAATGCAAGGTTCAAAGCACAACCAAAGACAAGATCACCCCCTCAATACAATCATCAACAAGCAAGCTCATAGCTAATCACAAAATAAAAAGTTAAAACGGCACCACACTTGTGAGATAATAACTCTACTAAGCTCATCCGCCTTGCATCCGCTGTTATGAAAGATCCACCTATTTCGTTCGAGCCATAGGTTGTATACCGTGACTGCAATTGCAATTCTCTTCAAGACACTTGACCTCAATCTATTCCGGACTCGGGTACCAATCCAATCCATCATGCGGCCAAGCATTCTCATCGGGATAAAATCAAAAAACTCGGAAACCACACCCAAAACCTGGAACGAAAAATCACACTCAAAGAAAATATGGTTAAGGGATTCGCAATCACATTCGCATAAAGCACACCTACTCGGTATAGTCCAACCAATCCTCCGGGGTCTATCATGCGTAAAAAGACCAGCTGAGATCGCTTTGCAAAGACAAAATGAGTGCCAAGGCAGAGCAGCCCCCCAAACCGATCTATTCCAGTGCCAAACAGAGCCTCAAGATCAAATTAGCTCAAAAATAGAAGATCGGAGCCTCGCTGCAGGGAGTTTGTGCAACACTGTCTCCCTATCAGCAGTTCCATATAATTCACACCAGCGGTCTCTACATTTGAGGAGAGATTTCCAAAAAGCCGAATAATGAACTCAACTCTTAACCGTCCAAATATTCTCCTTTTTCATATAAAATTCATGAACCCATTTCACCTAAAGCAAATCCTTTCGATGATGCAAGTCCCACAAAAGTTTTACAAAACATGAAAAATTCCACAAATCGAATTGCTTAAGTCCTAACCCACCCTCTTCCTTAGGCAAACAAACTCGACTCCCAGACACCAGGACAGCCCAACGACCCCCATGATATTCCCCTCCTTTCCAAAGAAAAAAAGAGCACATACCTTGCAACTGCTTTAAGACCAAAGCTGGGACCAAGAAAACATTAAAGCAATAGCCAAGGATCCCTCCAACGGTTGACCAGAGCAATTCGAGTCGACCAGCTGCAGAAAGCTGACTAGCACTCCGGTTAGAAATTTTATCCCGGACTTTCTGAATCAAAGGGTTAAACTGACCGACAAGCAACCGGCTACCTACCGTAAGGGAAGAGCCAGCTCAACGAAACCCAGCTCCTAAAGTATGGCTAATTTATCAACAGTCGACATACCCCCGAAGCATATCCCCGATTTGAGAATATTTGGCTCCAAACCAGACATAGCCGCGAAATGAACCACAGTTGACCATAGCATCCGGATAGATTGAGCATCACCTCTCAAAAAAAGTAAAAGGTCATCAGCAAAAGATAAATGGGTGATCCCAAGCTTTCGGCACATAGGATGAAACGAGAATTCCTTTTGTCTACCCACCTTTCGCAGCATCCGAGATAAGTACTCCATACACAAGATAAAAAGATGAGGGGAGACCGGATCTCCTTGTCTCAAACCTCGCCTCCCTTTAAAAAAAACCATGCAACCCCCCATTAAACTGAAGCGAAAAAGAGGGGGAAGTAATACATGTACGAACCCAACTTATGAATTGGCACGGGAATCCCAAATGCTTGAGAAGATCCAGGAGAAAAGGCCATGAGACCAAGTCATAGGCCTTCTTAATATCAATCTTCAAAAAGGCCCGGGGTTTAATATGTTTTCGGCTATAATGCTTTATAATCTCATTACTGAGAATTATATTATCAAAAATATTCCTCCCCTTAACAAAAGCTGCTTGAGAAGAATCCACAATCTTTCCTAGCACTCTATCAAACCTTATCGACAAGAGCTTAGATATGACCTTGTAAACCACATTACAACAGGCAATGGGTCTATAGTCACCAACCACAGACGGGTTTTCTATTTTAGGGATCAGCGATATAACTGTAGAATTAAAAGATTTAAGAAGATTACCCGAAGAGAAGAAATCCCGAACGACAATACAAAGATCAGCACCAACAATGGGCCAACACTTTTTAAAGAAAGCAGACGAGAATCCATCCGGTCCGGGAGCTTTGAGTCTGGAATAGACCACACAACGTCCCGAACTTCTTGATTAGTAACCGGCTGCAACAACGTGGAACGATCATCAGGTGAAAGAACCCCCCCCCCCCCCCCCCCCCCCCCTCTCTTCACAAATCACACTTGGATCAATCACATGACAGTCACTATCAGTGCCCATAGATGCTGAAAAAATGAGGAGAATTCCTCAACAACTGCAAGCTGGTCAGTCACAATGCCTCCTTGCCTATCTCTTATAGACCAGATGTGATTCTTCTTGCCCCGGGCTTTGATGCGAGAATAAAAGAAGTTGTTAATATTATTTTTATTGTTGTTGTTGTTGTTGTTACTGTTTATATATATACATAATAAATGTAATATGAATAATATAACAAACTCGTAAATTTTTAACTTGTATATAGATAGCAATATGGTTTTAAAAGATGATATTTGTGTAAAGATATGGAGAATTTTAATGTTTTGAGTAGGGGTATTGTTGTCCAGAAAATTTTAAGTTTTTTATTCTACTTCTACTTATAATCAGAAATACAAAATTTTTAAGCAGAAAAACAGCTTCTGCTTTTAATAAAAAGTGCTTTTCGATGTCTGCCAAAAACCCTTCAAATTCCAGAAAAGTGCTTAATCTAGAAAAAAAGCACTTAGTTCCCTGAAATAAGCAATCCCAAACAGGCCCTTAATGTCTTTTGACGCCTCTAAAAGTTCCCAGACTTACTTAAAATACAATTACTTTAACTTAATATTTATTGCCTTGAGAATTGGTTTGCATCTTTACACTTAAGAGTTTCATTGTAATCCAAAGGACCAGATTCACCATCTTACTTAACTATTAAGATTGAAGGCAAGAATTCATTAGGTCAACCAGACCATCCTCCCACTACGCTCAAGCTCTCATATACTTATTGTGACAATAACCTAGTTGAAGATATACTAATACATCATCAACACTATACGTTGTATCAAGTTGTAGAGTCACTTTTGTTAGGAATAGTGTCCTAAAATCTAGATTTATTATGTTAATATTATTTTATTAAAGAATAAAATTGAAGTTTCAATCGTTTCCTTGTTAAATTTGTGTAAGCTAGCATTTATACTACATATGATTTTTTTTTTTTTTTTTTTGGAAACATCCATGAGATGGGTGTAGTCCTCAAACTATAATTTATATGTTTGGTCTAAGTGGTTTATGAGGTTAACCCACAGATAGACTTGGAACAAATGGTATGGATTGTTGTTTTAAAGACTTGTAGTCAATGACAAGTTTGGACTACTTGTATGCTATGACTATAACGTGACACTTTAGATGACTTGTCTTGGTCATATGGATGGTGATCCAAAAGTGTTAGATTGGTGTGTTTAATAAGAATGAAGAACTGAGCTAGACCATGTCGATTACTTGTTTCTAAACTACTATCGGAGATAAGTGATTCATGTTGTACTATTTGAATGACAACTCTAAATCCTGAGAGTATTCTGGACTTGTGCAAGGAGCGTTAGTTACTTTGGTGCACTATAAATAAGGTTTAAACGCACGACTGAACTCCCACATATACTGGGTAGCGGCGCAAAGTGTGATAAGGATCAGGTATTCAATAGGGAATATACAGTCTCTTATGAGATACAGATGTCCCCTTAGTTGATTTGCAACTATTTGAATAGTTCAGAAACTTTGGCTAAAGTATTTAAAAGTGTTTGACATTTGGAATTTATACTATGAATATTTCAAGTGTAAATGAATCATTCAGTGAAGGGCGAGTCGGTAACTAAAGCTGTGAGAAGGATAATGGTAGTAGTTATATTTATCATTTGTCATGGACATCTAGTGGAGGGGTTGTTGTCATCAATACAGTCTACTAGAGAGATATCGAATAAATCGTTTAAATCTGGAGTGCAGTGAGATTTATTTAATTGAATTACGTCTCATTAAATGGTAATTAAATTATTTCATGAGATAATTAATTTAACCCATTTTTAGCTACATTTAAATTGTTCCTGAGGTCCCTACGCAAGCCTCTGTATTTGTTGCCAATGAAAAAATATTAAAGAAGCCATGAGATTAATTATTTATCCATAAGATGGGTAAATTTAATTTTGCCAAAACTTATTCATGAGATGAATAAAGTTAAAAATTATAAAATATAATAATTTTGAAAATTAAAATTCATAAGATGAATTTTTTACACGTGGGAAACAAAGCAAAAACCAAAAAAAAAAAAAAATAATGCGCACGGGCCACGATCCGCGTATTTGCGGACGGGCCAACCAGCGCGCGACAGGCGGATCCGCTGTGCACGGGCCGCGGCCTATGATTGGCAGAATCACACGTGTTGCCCCCAAAAGGAAACGCAACGTTTCGACTGCGATTATAATTCAAGCGATGCATTTTGTTTTAATAACTGTGCATCCCACATCAACCCTTTTGCTATTTTTCACTCCAGTACACTACTATAAATAGAGGTACCTATTTAGAGGTTTGGTATTCAATTGAAACAAATTTTTTAGAGTTTCAAAATTGTTTCAGATACCTAATTGGGAAGAAAAATTTTCATTGAAGTTTTTCTTTCCTAGTTTAATATTTTTCAAAGCTCACCCTCTGGAAAGCTCGAGGTCATTGCGTAGAAGATCGCGAGGTCTCGATTTTGATGATTATTATTTCTATCTGGTTTTCTTACTATTGGAGGAATTCTAGGTATATCTTCTTTCCTTCACTTTTAGTTTTCGCTTTTCTATTTATTTAAAATCAATTAGGATTTTAATATTTGACTTCGTACTTAAAATTTGATTAATACAAATATAAACGAAAATTATGCTAGCCTTGAGAGTTGAACCTAGCGCCTCTTGGCTTCCTTCAAAGAACATAAAAGTTAGGCTACCACTAAGCCAACTTCAAAATCCTACTATATCACTTATACATAGAACATATAAATAAGTACTTTGGTATTTCGGTTAATCGACATAAACCAAATTATAAACCGTTACCGACCCAAAATATCACTAACTTTTAGGTCGATTAACCGAACTGGAAATTTAGGATGGTTAATCAGGTTTTTGGGACATTATTTCGGTCACAATTTTTTAAAGCCCCTAATCATAAACATAAAAAAAAAACATCGCTCATAATTTTATTTATTTGTTTTAAATTTAATATATGTAGAGTTTACATGACCTGATATGTCACGTCAACCATATATATGGCATTTGACATTGTAACATCGCATTCAGTTTATATATATCTTTTTATTTTTGTTTAAAACACAATATAATTTATTATATTATATATTTATCTCATGAATATTTATTTAGCATAAAATTTCTTTATCTCATAAATTCATTTTGTAACATTTTTAAACAATGCTTAAGTTGAGGCTTCCAAAATCTTAGAGATAATCTAACTCTAACTTTAAATGAGTTAAATCTGATTATCATCTCATGATAACAATTGATAACCATTTAATAAAACATAATTCCACTAAATAAGTTTTACTGCACTCTAAAATTAAATAGATTCACTTAAGAATTTTTCAAATAACTTTTATTGTGACAATCAACCCCTCTATTAGATATCAGTGGACAAAAATAACTTTAACTACTATCGTTATGTTTCTCTCATCTGTCGTAGTAGTTCCCATCTCGCTCTTCTCGAACAATTCTATAATACATAAAACAATTCTCTATACTAATTCCAAATGTTAAACATATGAAATACTTTGGCCAAAGATTCTAGAATCTGTTTGTATGCTTGCAAATCAACTAAGGAGATATCCTTATCTCGTTAGAGACTAAAGATGCCATGTAAAATGCCTGTTCCCGCCACACTTTGTGCAGTTACTCAATGCACATAAGATAACACATCGTGACTAATCCTTTGGCTAGCTGCATCATCCTCCCCGAGTTGGAGAGAATTCGCCCTAGAATTTTCCTGGGGGTCCACTCCTTCATTCTTGCTAAAATGAGGACTGAGGTGCTTAACGTTGAAGACATCTAAAGTTCGCATGCCTGGGGATTCATTCCACGAGCTCCAATAGACTTGGCACCAACTCCAGACTTAACCGGACCGCATGGGAAGGAAAAGGACTTCATCTCTACCCTCAAGGAGGTGCATGAACAGACACAGGCTCGATTGTTAGAAGCAACCGCCAAGTACAAGCATCACACTGACAAGAAGAGAAGGTGAGTCCACTTCTAGGTTGGTGACAAGTTATGCGTTGTTTTGACTCGAGAGAGGTTTCCCGCTTGGGAATATAACAAGCTCACGGCAAGAAAGATCGGCCCTTTACTGGTTCTGGAAAAATCAACGATAATGCCTATATGAAACAGTGCGAACCAGGTACTGCGGTTAACGGAGCTATTATAAGTGAACTCGGCTTGATGGAGCTTCGACTCCCATCCCTTGGCATTTTCTGCTACAAGACAACAGAGAAGGCTGCCTAGGGATCGGTTGATGATCTCAGTTTGTCCATCGTTTTGGGGATGATGGATGGTGCTGAAAGCTAAGGAGGTGTTAGCCATCTTCCACAATGTTCTCCAGTGATGGTTGACAAAGCGGATGTCTCTATCAGATACTATGCTCACTAGTAGTCCATGCAACTTGTAAACCTCCTTGAAGTCAAGACCCACGGCATGAATGACGTATGCAACTCTTATACACCCAATGAATTGTGCCATCTTCGAAAAGCGATCTACCACGATAAAGATTGAATCAATACCCCTGGTGGTTCGTGGCAATCCCAACAAGAAGTCCATGCTGACATTTGGCCAAGGTTGGCTCTGAATGGGTAATGGTAAGTAAAGCCCGGCATTGGTGACACCGCTTTTTGAAAGTTGGCAAATGCAGCAGCATTGGACAAACCTCTCAACTTCATGGCGAAGTTTTGGCCAATAGTAGCTTGCGGTAATGAGCTTAAGAGTCTTGTCCCGGCCCATATGGCCAGCATTGTGCTCCTCTTCAATAATCTTAAGTCGTCTACTTGAATTCGGAACACGCAACTGGTTATTCTTGAACAAGAAACCGCCTTGAATGGAATAATCTGTATTGGACCCATCCCGTGCTTCTCGCCATATGCTTCTGAAAGTGGGATCATCTCTGTACAATTCTGCCATTTGGTCAAAACCCGTGACTTCCACCTTGCTTTGCGCCAAGATCATTGTTCTTCTACTAAGTGCATCTGCTACCTGTTCAGCTCGCCTGACTTACGCTTGATGGTGAAGTGAAAAAGTTGGATGTAACTAGCCCACTTGGCGCATCTGTGTGAGAGTTTGTCTTGGCTATTGATGAATTTGAGGGTCGCGTTGTCTAAGTACAAGATGAACTCACTGTTTACTAAGTAGGAACGCCAATGTCTCAAGGCTCTCACCAATGCATAGAACTCCAAGTCATAAGTGGAGTAGTTCAACCTACTACCATCTAGCTTCTCACTGAAGTAGGCCACTGGCCTCCCTTGCTGGCTGAGTACAGTGCCAATATCGATCTTGGAGGCGTCGGTGTGCAACTGGAATGTCTTTTGAAAGTCTAGGAGAACTAACACTGGTGCCGTTGTCAACTTATGTTTGATCTCTGCGAATGCAAACTTAAGTTATGGTGCCCATATGAAAGACCCTTTCTTCATACAGTCAGTGATTGGCGCCATTATGGTGATGAAGGTAAGAACAAAGCGTCTGTAGAATGATGCCAACCCGTGAAAGCTACGGACCTCGCTTATTATTTTCGGTAGTGGCCAATCTCTAATGGCTTCAATCTTCCCTTCATCCGTGGAATTCCCATCCTTGGACACAATGAACCCAAGGAATGTAACTCGGTCTTTCATAAACTCACATTTCTTAAGTGTGGCGAAGAGGCTTTGAACCCTCAAAGTGTGAAGTACCTCCCTGAGATGGCGGAGATGATCATCTCGGTCTCGGCTGTAGATGCGGATGTAGTCAATGCACACAACGATGAACTTTCCAATGAAAGGGCAACCTCATGAACGTACTTAGAGCATTGGACGACCCAAACGATATGACCATCCACTCATAAAGTCCTTCCCTCATCTTGAAGGCTGTCTTCCACTCATCTCCAGGTGTGATGCGGATTTGATGATACCCGCTTTTGAGATCAAGCTTAGTGAACACCTTGGCACATTGTAGCTAGTCCAACAAATCATCAAGCCTCAGTATTCAAAAATGGTAGCGTACCGTAATATTGTTTATGGCACAGCTATCCACACACATCCTCCATTTTCCATCCTTTTTAGGTTTAAGCAATGCAGGAACGGCGCATGGGCTCAATCTTTCCTTAATGAAACCCTTGGCAAGAAGTTCTTCAACTTGGCATCTCAATTCCTCATATTCTACTGGGCTTATCCGGTAGTGAGGATGGTTCGGCATGAAGCGCCTGGCACCAAGTCAATTCGGTGCTGCACGTCTCTCAAAGGCAGTAGGGTGGCAGGGAGCTCGTTTGGAAAAACGTCAGTGTAATCTTCCAGCAGCGCCTTGACCTCTTACGGTAACTCTGTAGAGATGACTGTGCTCTTCTTACCGATCAGGACATTCAAAACCTTGGTTTTGCCAACCTCCATTGTGAACAAAGCGTGGCCTTGGACATTTGGATACTTGGCTTCCGGGTCTTTTGGTCTTTCCTCCTTCTTTGGAAGCAATATAGTCTTAACCCCCTCAAAAAGGAAGCTATAAGTATTCTTTCTTCCGTCATGAATGGCTCCTCGATCATACTGCCAAGGACGTCCCAATAACAGGTGGCATGCGTCCATGGTTACTATATCACACCAAACCCCTTCTTTGTATTTAGGCCCAATGGAAAAATCCACGAAACATCGTTTGGAACCGTCGCCTGGTTCCCCTTCTTCAGCCAAGAAAGTTTGTATGGATGCGGGTGTGCCTCCATCTTCAGTCCCAACTTCGCCATGGCCTCTTCGGAGATTAAATTTTCACAACTCCCCGAGTTAATAACCACCCAGCACACCTTGCCGCTAATAGTGTAAGTTGTTTGAAAATTGTTATTTCGTGACCAACTGTCTCCGTGTTCCTCTTTTGGCGCGAAGCATACACGTATAACGACCAGCAATTGTATCTCATCACCTTCAACACGGTTCTAATCTGGTTCCGCCAACTCTTCTAGACCATCCTCATCAATGGCCTCATCATCCTCAGCTCTTGGCTCTTCAATTGGAAGGGCCTTACCCCGTTTGTCTCCTTTGCGGCACTCACAGGCTCGGTGTCCCATCTCACCACATTTAAAGCAACGAGTTCTGGAGGAACCCGCCACGTCCTGTTTGGGTTGCCTGGCAGTGCTAGCGGTCGGTATTCTCATCTGAAAATTCTGCATCGGCGTCTCGCGAGCGTGCTCTCTTCCTTCAATTGGCGTGTTCCAGTACCGCCAACTGGACAGCGTCTTTGTTGACATTCCACAGTCATTGCTCTTTGTGCGGACTCAGACACAATGAAGATGTAACGTCTTGAATACTCTCCCTCAATCTACCAATGTAACGGTCCGCCAATTGTTCCCCCGATTTCGCCAAGTCATTCATGGCGACTAAGGCTTGGAACTCCGATGTGTATTCTTCCATGGTCTTTGAACCTTGACGAAGGCTCTGCAGGCATTAGTACATCATGCGGGCATGATTGTGAGGCAAGAAGGCCCCTCGCAAGTGTTTCTTCATCTTTTCCCAAGATTCAATCTTAGGCTTGCCTTGTCTTAACCGAATCTGCTTCAATTGATGCCACCAGGCAGCTGCCCTACCCCGAAGGCGGGTAGCTACGAGTGGCACCTGCTTTCGTGCCGGTTTCTCTAAACTCCAAGGTCTCCTCAACAGCAATGAGCCAGTCAAGGAATTCTTCTGGACATCCTCCACCACTGAACTCCGGGATCTCAATTTGAAGTCCGAATTCCCACCTTCTGTCATCGCGGTCATTGGGGTCACCACCATTGCGTTGTTTCCGCCTCAACCTTGGCTCAGGAAACTCCTCTTCATGAAATCGGTTTGGGTAGTGCTCATCCATGCCTCCACCTATTGCGCCCGATGAAATTGGGGCCAAACTTCGTCTGGGAGATCGGGATTTGCCCCAAGTTGGATCAAGCATTGCTCGAGCCGCCGAAATTTATCCTCCAGTTCCTCAAATCTCCTCTTGTGCTATTGATGTTGGTTACGGTCAGTAACGTCATCAATGGTGGCATTCCTTTGACGTCTAGGGGCCATTGTTCAGGAAGCGTTATGCACTCTGATACCAACTGATGCATTGCATGAAAGAAAAATAGGGGTACGGGAAGGTTCAACGGCCTTCTCTTTGAATTTTATTAATCAATAATGAAATTACAAAAGGGGATTAAATAGCTCGATTTCTCACAGGTCGAAAAACAAGTACAAATAAAAGAAATATGAGATTTTAATTGGATAACTATATAAACCTAGCTAGACTTCTCCCTTTTATAGGGGAGGAATAAAGGAGAATTGAATTCAAATTTACAATAAAAATCAATTCAGTAAACAAGAGAATGAACAAATTTGTTAAGAAAATCATAAAAATCGTGGCTGGAATCTCGCAGATCGTGTACCAGAGCTGTTCTTCGCATCATGCCAAGTTTCCTCTCGCCAGCCTACTTGCAAGTGCTGTCTACTTATCTCTGTCATCCCGTCTCGCCTGGTTGCTGATCGTCTTGGCTTGTTGCATCACAAGAAGAGTAATATTTTTTGAAAAAGAAAGAAGCTAGAAGGACAACTTGCTTTGGGATAATAATAAGAATAAGAAGGGCGTCTAATTCATTACATAAAAAGGTGATATGACAACCATTAAGATAATTTGGCACCTGGGAAAATGACACAATATATATGTTATTACTTTTTTCTCCATATCATGTTGCAATTTACATGGTTTTTTATAACTATATTGTCTTTTTTATGTATATTTTAAACATTATGCATTTTTTATTCTTATTTAAATAAAGATTTTTTTTTTAACTAAAAACCACCTAAACTTTATGTGTAGTTTAAAAAAAACCACCTAGATTTTCTATTTTTTTAATGTCACATACAAACTTCCTAAAATATTATCAATGTCATACCTTAATGTAACGTTGTTAGCATTGTTATTGTTTACTGACATGGCATTTAAAGAAAAATAAAATACTTAAAAATTTTGAAATTTATGTAGGGAATAATTTTAAAATTTTCAAAATATTTTAATATTTAAAAATTTTAAATATTAAAAAATATTTTTAAAAATACTTTATATATTTCAAAAATAATTTATATAGTTTTAAAATAATTAATATATTTTGAAATATATTTTAAAAATTATTTTTTTAGAAAATATGTTAAATATTCTAAAATATTTAAAAATTAGCTTTTATATTTAAAAAAATAAATTACCTAATAAAAAATATTTTGGAGGTATATCGAACTTAGGTAAATTTTCTTTTTAAGGTACCCTCTCAGGGATGGAAATGTGGTGGATAAAACCTATTATGTGCGAGTGTGTGCCCTATTTGGGGAGGTTATGGGGGCAAGTGAGACAGGTAGTGGATACCAGTTCGGCTACATATAGTAATTCCTACCACGGGTATAGGATGGGTACGGGTATAATGTTGTACCCGCCCCACCTTGCTCCATACTCGCCACATACCCACTCCAATTTGTATCTGATCAATTTTCACATTAAAATTATATAATTACCTAATTTTATTTATCTCTCATACTTATAAAAGAATATAATTAAATTCTAAAAATAGTATTAAATAGTCAATATGGACGGGTGTGGATCATTGTTTAGTACCCATATTAGGCGAAAATGGGGTGGGTATGGGTTTGTACCCACCACGGTGGGTATGGATATATACTTCATAGCCGTGGCGAGTAATAAAGAGGGTATGGATATTAAATTGTGTGGTGGGTATGGTATAGACGAGGCATCCCCCACACTCACCCTATGATACAATCCAAAGTATGTAGTTAAGTAAGGGGTACTTCAGGTATAAATTTATAGGCTAAGTCCTATATTCTAACAGTACCCCTCCCCTAACTCTATATATAAGGGGCTTAGTTAGTAGAGGAGAGGATGTTGAATGAAAATGAAATGTTAGTCTCTTTCTCCCCCTATCTCTCTCTATATCTCTCTCCCCTTTCTATTTCTAGTCTATCTCTCTCTACTTTGTCGGCTACTATACAAATCTTAATTTTTACTATGTAAATCTTCTTATTTTATATTAATACAAGTCCTATTCTACTAGAACGATTTTAGATCGCAACATTGGTATCAGAGCAAGGTGTTCCTCGGCATCATCAATGGAGAACAAAATAGAATGGATGATAGCTGAATTTGCTGATATGCAAAAGAAGCTTAAGAAGGTATCAAAGGGTTTAGAAAAGGCTCAAGAAGGTTACACAGGTATTAGAAATCAAGTGAAAGAGTGGTTCCATTAGTTTTTGCTTATGTAACAAATTTAGGAAAAAAAGAAAATACCTATAAAATTTAAAATGTTGGGATTTTTTGCAAAAATAAACTTTGAAAACTTGTCATTTTTCACTTAACTGCCATAATTTTGTTGGTCTTTTGCCTTTGTCGTCGATCAAAGAAAAAAAAATAACTTTTTTAATTTTTTAGAAAACCACCTTCAGAGGTCTTAAATTTTTTAATAAATCACCTTAAATCACATCACTAGTTGTTTGTTACCTGCCAAAGACTTTGTGGTCAGGCAAACCTGCTGACTACTCTAACTTAACAGTTTTCGGTTGTGCTGTGTATGCCCATCAATAAGAGGGTAAGCTAGAACCCCGAGCTATAAAGGGAGTCTTTCTAGGATATCCTGGTGGTGTTAAGGGATATAGGGTAGGAGTCAAGGATGATAATAGGACCAGGATTATTATAAGTAGAGATGTCACATTTAATGAGTTAGACAATCCCTACTTAACTGAAAATAATAATCAGATTCCTAAAAACATAATGTTTGAACCAAATAGGTTTGAATTTGAAATAAATCCACCTGAACCTAACTATCAAAATAGGCCTAATATAGAACCTGAAATTGAACTAGATAACATTTCAAAAAATGAACAAATAACACAAACTCGGGAATGCAAAAAGTGCTGATAGGAGCACTGAAAATGAGCTAGACAACTGTCAATTGGCAAGAGATACGGTAAGAAGGGACATAAGACCGCCAAATAGGCTAGGATATGCTGATTGTATAGCATATGCCTTGAACACAGCTCTAAAGTATGTAGAATCAGAACTCATAAGCTACAAACAGGACATGAACAGCCAGCATTCAACAGAATGGTTGAATGCTATGGAGGCTGAAATGGAGTCCTTAAAGAAGAATGAGACTTAGTCACTAGTGCCTAAACTGCTAGGCAAGACACTAATTGGATCCAAGTGGGTCTTCAAGGTTAAGGAGCCTAGTTTACCGGCGGAGAAACCCAGGTTCAAGGCTAGACTTGTAGCTAAGGGTTTTACGCAGAGAGAGGGCATAGATTATAACGAGATTTTCTCACATGTAGTTAAGCACACAATCATTAGAGTACTAATGGCGTTAACTGCAAAATTTGACTTGCACCTAGAACAAATGGATGTCACTACTGCCTTTCTCCGTAGGGAACTAGAAGAGGAAATCTACAATGGCCTAACTCGAAGGTTTTGTAAAACCTAGGAAAGAGGGGTTGGTATGTAGGCTGAAAAAGTCCTTGTATGGAGTCAAACAGTCTCAAAGGCAGTGGTATAGGCGGTTTGTCCAGTTTATGACTAAGGTAGGTTTTACTAGGTCAATTTATGATGTGTGTTTCTATGCCAAGAATGTGCAAACTGATTCTGTGATTTACTTGCTCATATAAGTTGATGATATGTTGATAGGTAGTAAATGCATGCCTAAGATAAATAAGTAGAAGACTTTGTTAAAACAAAACTTTGGGACGAATGATCTAGGACAGGTTAAGAAAATTCTAGGTATGGAGATAAATAGGAATCATGATCTGAATACGATTCAATTATCTCCAACTAGTTACCTAGAAAAGGTCATTAAACGGTTTAACATGACCGATGCAAAACCTGTAAAAGCCCGATGCGCCGCACCATAGATTTTCAGCATAACAGTGTCCTAGGAATGAACAAGAGCAGGCTGATATGAACAATGTACCATATGCAAATGCTATGGGGTTGATTATGTATGCAATGACATATACTAGACCGGACTCAGCATACTCTATAAGTGTTCTTTCCGCATTCATGGGGAATCCTAAAAAAAAGCATTAGAATGGGGTAAAATGGCTTTTAAGGTATATAAAGGGAACAAGTAGGCTAGGACTTACGTTTAGTAGAATAGATACTGACCTAAAACTCTTAGGTAACACCAATAGTGACTTCAGTGGAGATTTAGACAAACATAAGTACGCTAGCTCGTATTTTTTTTTTTTTTTTAATGTTGGAGCTGTTAGCTGGAGATCTAAGCTTCAGTCAGTGACAGTGTTGTTACAACTGAGGCTGAGTTCTTAGCGCTGACGAATGCCATCAAAGAAGGTATCTGGCTAACGGACTTCTAACTGAACTGAAACTTGGGCTAGGGATACCATGTATTTACACCGACAGTTAGTCAGCATTAGCGCTGAACAAAAATCATGTATTCCACAGTAGGACTAAACATCTAGCTATTAGGAGAGACTTCGCAAAAGAACAGTTAGAATCTAAAACTATAGAACTACTGAAAATATCTACCAAGGAGAATCCGGTCGATTATGGGAACTAAGGTCGTGCCACTGACTAAGTTGACAAAGTGCATCAACTTAGTTTAGTTCTCTTGAGATCCTGAAGGAGGCAAGGATCCAAAAATGGTTTTGTCCCCCCTATTACTAGAGAAAGTCCAATAGTTAGCCGATATAGTAATCAAATGGAAAATTATTGTTATTTAGTTCCTATGTAGCCTAAATCATGTCTGAGAATAAGGCTAAAATAACCTAAGCTAATAGTTACTTAGTTTGGAAGCAAAACGTGTCGTTTTGGTAAGTGAGATGGTTTAAATGCTATGTTTTGAACTTAGTAAAAATATCATATTTTTATAATGGCATTTTGGTAAATAACTTGTAAAATTTAAATGGTTTTAGCCTAAATTACTAAAATGCCCGGGTCCATTACCCTACCCGTGCTGCCCGACCCGAAAATCCCACTGCCCGGGTCCTGCTAATGCTTGCCAGCTATATTCCACATTGTGAAGCTTCCTCTAGAAGCTTTCTTACTGTTTGAAATGGATGGGAAGGATCAAGACATGTGTCGCAAATCGAATAAGTAAAAGTGTGTTTGTTTGGTGAAATATGGGCCATTGATCTTTTGCATCCAGTGGCTCACAATGGGCCACACGTCAGCAGCAGGAGGTACCAGATTGTATTTTCTTTATTAAATCTGAGCTATTGATTTGGTTAAGATGGATGGCTTGGATTTGCAAGGCACGGATTATGGACCCCAGGTATATGAGCCTTCTTTTTATTAAAAGGAAGTGTGAAATCATTTTTTAGTCTCTCTACTCTCCTTCTCTCTTGGTTACTCTCAAGGCAATTCCAAGGGGTTTCCTAGGGTTTCTTCAGTGCTTCCAAGCAAGCTTCCATGATCCTCCGGTTGTAGTGCGCTATTATCTACAAGTGAGATCAAGAACGCCTTGATCTATGGCTGTGCTGCATTACAGTACTTCGTTGGAGTTGGTATAACATTCTTACTCTTCTCTCTTTAAATTGTTCATTTCATTTGTTTGAGTTCGTTGATTTGAAGAAAGGTCTATAATTAATAGCCTAGGTTTGATGGAAAGCGCCTTGCTCTTGTACCAATTCGGAATGTAATAATAAAAATAGAGCTCTTTAGTGATAGGAGGAATCGTGGACGTAGGCCATTTAGGCCCAAACCGCGTAAATCCTATGTTCTCTTGTCTTTTTGTTTCGTTTGTCTCTTCTACCATCACTTGTGAACTTGATCTCAAATTTAGGGCATCATTTTGTCAACGTTTTCAACGATCCTAAAAACAGTAATATATTTGGTAACTTTAAACACTTAATACTTTATTAAGTAAACTTTTAAAATTAAAGTTTTGTCAGATCGATTTTTCAGCTAAAAGTTGTCAGATCCGCTTTTGAACTTTAAAGTGATCAGATCTGGTACTAACAAACTCTATTGCCATTACATATACCAAGTTTAGTTAACTTGATTAAACGCATCATTTTGGGATTAACTTAGCCTAGGTTTGACACTCTGGTCTATAATTTGGGTATACTTAGCATATATAGGAACCATATGCCAACGAGATAAAAAAAACTCGCCCTCCCCTTTTCTATTTATACCTATGATGTGCCCTAGGGAGCCTTCGCAGATATGGCCAATCAATCAGTCATTTTGGCCAATCAATGTTGGTTTGACACCATGCTTCGATCCTTGTTTGATGGATCAGTCAATACCAACAGGTCCATTTTCCACACGTGGTCGGGGTTCTCAACATTGTCGCCAAATTTGCCCATTTTCACCTGTTCTTCATCGCTTTTCTAGTCATCCTCACTCTAACACGTTCCAAACTTCAATATACATAGATTGCATTAAAGCACGCATGAATTGCTGGAAATGTCAAGGTAATGGGGGATAAAACATATAAAAATATGACATATAACATGCTCATCAATATTATAAAAAAAATTAGGGACTATTTTGGAAAAAAAACGAGGGAATAATTTGGACAAATTTAAAAATATTAGGGATCAACGATATAAATATCTCTATAACAGACAATAAATTCTAACCTCATAAATCTACTTAGATAAATTAAAATATTAGTATGATTAAATACAACAACAACAACAATCCCAGTGCCACCAAGGGCTCCAGCATAAGCAGGGTCTGGGGAGGTAGATGTACGCAGCCTTCCCCCTCCAGGGGGCTACCCTGAAGGGAGGCTGTTTCCGAGGACCCCCAGCCTGAAAAGCTGGTCCGCAGCAATAAGCGAAAGACCTGGCAAACAGAAGAAGCATCAAATGCATGAGTATAGCAAAACACATGGCGAGCAAAAACAACAGCCCAAAGCATACCACATCAGGCACAAATCAACATATAAGATGAAGATAGAGATAGAAGGGATAGAGAAAATGAATGAGATAGGGATAGATATAGAAATAGAGATAAAGATAAATAGGCAAGTAGCAGCGTATCAGCTCATGAGACCAAGAAACAGCCTACGTGCGCCAAGAGGACCTAGCACTAGTAAGCTGGACTACCCTACTCCAACCAGGACATCTAATACCCCTATGCTAGCCCTCCATTGGGCCCTATCTAAAGCCATCTCCTCCCGAAGGTTTAGGTGGGTGAGGTCTTGTCGAAACATCTCAAACCATCTCTTCTTTGGCCTGCCTCTGCCTCTTCTGCCTAGTGTAGTAAGTGGCTATTCACATTTCCTGACTAGGGCGTTGTCCAATCTCTTTCTAACATGTCCGAACCACCGCAGTCGTTGTTCCCTCAATTTATCTTCAATGGAGGCTACGCCCAATTTGCCTCTTACGATGTCATTTTCGATCCTATCCTATCCTTCTTTGTGTGTCGTCACATCTACCTCAACATTTGCATCTCCGCCACCTTCATCTTCTGTGTGTGCTATTGTTTCATCGCCCTGCACTCCGCCTCATAGGTTATGGCTGGCCTCACAACCGTCTTATAGTATCTTCCCTTTAACTTCAAGGGGAACTTTCTCTCACAAAGTACCGCGGAGGCCATCCTCCACTTATGCCATCCCGCTTTAATCTGGTTGCTGACATCCTCGTCCACTTCGCCGTTGTGCTGTATCATGGACCCCAAGTACCGGAATCTCTCCTTCTTCGATATGGCCTCATCTCCAATCTTAACTTCTTCCTGGCTAGGTGTGGTAGAGGGATCGAACTTGAGTAGAAAAAATAATAAATGTTAATCGAAATAATAGATAAAATAGAGTAGAAAAAATATAAATAACTTAGGAAAATAATTATATATCAAAAATTCTTAATATATGACATTGATCTATATTATTTTTTCTAAAATATATACCAAAGTAATTATAATTTAATATTATACGAATTGCTTGAAAGTTTTTTTTTTTTTTTTTGTTATTCAAAAGTTAATTAATATAATAACATGCATGATGCATTTGTTAAAAAAAAGTGCACCTGATCCTTGTCCATATATTAGAAACCTTTTTATATTGGACCAAAAAAAAAAAATTCTTATAGTAATGCTATTATTAGAATTATTTACATTTTAGTATTTTAACATTTTTAAAAATAATAAAAAAGACTACGGCCTTGTGTGATGACATTATTTTTCATCGATAGGGTTGATGTGGTAGCTGTGTTTTCAGTAATACTACTATAAAATAGCACCTTCAATACTCTTATAATTACTTCATAAGTACGAAATTCAAGATGTTAAATTATATAGAAACTATTTATTTTTATTTAATTTATTTAAAAATATAATTTTAAAAAATATTTTTATCATTTTACTATATCATTAATAAAAATATTAATTATCACGTCAGAAAAAATAATATCATCACATCAGATAGAATTTTTTATTAAAATGACAAAAATTAAGGAAATATTTTTATTAATACGACAAAAATATAAAAGCTTTTTTTAATAATTTAAAAAAATTATAATCCTTTATATTACTTCTAAAATTATTTAATATTAAAATATAAATAATTCTTATTATTACGATTAAATTGTTAATAATTAGAGCAAATTTATAATTTTTCTTCCACATTTTCCCCCCTATAACATCCCTGTACTTTTTACAAAGTCTAGTGAAGTCTTATCCTGGGGTGAGAGGAGAGGTCGTCTCTTAATTCAATGGTAGAGTTTTCTTTTACATGTCTAACCCCATCGAAAATCTTGCAATCAGAAACCCTAGAAAAATGGACCTGACTGCCATGGAAATCAAGCTACTCTCCTGCAAAGGTCTCCAAGCTTTCAACTTCTTCCAAAAGCTCTCTGTTTACGCCTCCGGCTCCATCTCCGGCGATAATCTCTCTCCTCATCACAAACAGGAGCAGAAAACGCAGGTCGACGACGCCGGCGACGGCAATCCCGAGTGGAATTTCACTATGAAATTCGATCTCCGCCGCCTTCAAGGCCTATTTGATCGAGATTTGTTCCTCCGATTTGTATTCTGCCACCGCGGTCAGTTGTTTGGGGATAAGGTGATCGGGGAAGTCAGAGTTCCGATGGGAGATTTGATCGGCGGTGAAAGTGATCGGAATTTGAAGTTTTCGGGCGAGGTTTTTAGGTTTGTAAGCTATGAGGTGAGGAATCCAGAGGGGAAGTCCAATGGAGTTCTAGATTTTTCGTATAAAGTGGTTAGGGATTTGCATCAATCCAACGGTGGTTACAATCAGGTACGGCGGATAAATGTGTCGTGTTGGATCTTTAGTGTTGTTCAGATCTTAGAAATAGAGTCATTTTATATCCAACCTGTTTATCAAACATGTTAGAAACTCTCAATTTTTATCCAATTAAATTTTTTTTTTTTTTTTTTTGGCGGAACGATCAAATTATTAAAGGCTTAGAAGTCTCTCGACTTTTTTTTGCAGGTTACCCACTTTAATTCTATGGTGGAATTTTTTATTAAATGTTAGGTTTTTTTTATTTTTTTTGAGCATAATATTAAATGCTAGTTTATCAAATTATAAATATGTCCATAATATGTGTCATTATTGATATTAGCAATAAATATATTATATATTTATAATTGTTAAAATAAATTATTATATATATATATATATATATATATATATATATATATATATATATATATATATATATACACACACTCTAGGCACTAATGAATTGGATCCCATTAGAATTTCAAAGTTAAGCGTGCTTGAGCGAAAGTAGTACCAAGATGGGTGACTTCCTGGGAAGTCCTCATATTGCTAATCTTATAAGGTTAGGGTCCTCGGAAATAGCCTCTTGACAGTGTTACACTCTGAAGGGATAAGGTTGTGTACATTCAACCCCCCAGACTCTGCTTAGGCGGGAGCCATTAATGCACTAGGTCTGTTGTTATTGTTGTTGTATATTATGTTGGTCAACTACCTAATATTATTATATAAAACGGTCAAGCATATTGAGAAAGGATTGACCAACCAAAACCCAAAATAACCCAATTATCTAAATAGGTTAAACGGGTCAATTCAAATTCATGATTGGTAGAAATTTTTTAGTAATTTCCAATTCTTTCAAAACACGTGAAGTTACTTACTTAGCCTCGCTTAAGTAAGTTCTAATTACTTTGTTTTTCACAAGCCTCCCAAGGAAGTTCTATTTCCCATTCCGACAACCAAACACTTCGTACCTGCTTAACAGGAAACACAACTTTCCATAAGAATTCAATTCATGTGGTAACCAAACGAGGCCTACTTGGCTTCAAAAATCACGACCCATGCCTACTATCTTCGTATGTATTCGTGTAGTATTATCCTGTCGTGTCACATTGTGGCAGCCTTACAATCAGGTCCATGATTCGAAGTATGAAGTGCATATCACTGGATACTCTCCCTTCCCTCATCAATATCTTCATCAACAAGAACAAGAACAACATCAACATGAACAGCTCTATCCTCCGTCAGATTCAGCGAGGATTCGGTACCCTGTGGTGGAGGTACCGGAGAGCATCCCTACACTCTCGGCGCCACCGCTTGATTGCGATTATTCCAGTCAACTTCGGCCGTCGCTTTATCCTCCGCCGCCTCGGTTTTTGTATCCTCCACCGTCCCTCTCACCGCCCCCCCGCCCGTATGAAGGAGGTAGTTCAGTGGGATATCCAAGCTTGTGGCCACCTGATAGTCAACAGAGTACTGGTGGTTATGACTCTTTCCGCTATTGAATGAAATGGTAATATTGTTGTTTACATATAATTGGTCAAGTTTCTTTTTTTGAAAAAAAGTGTAACAGTGCTTTCAAATCGACAAAGAAATTGTTTTTTTTTTTCTAGAATTGGAAAAATAGTATTTTAATCTTCAAACTATAATCAGAGGCAAAAATTAAAAAATTTCGGACAATAATCTACAGAAGTGTTTGTATAAAATGTGATTTTAAAAAAACAGTTTTTTTTTTTACAGTTTTGTTAAACAGGTCTATTAATTATTTCGACGGAATTCAATAAAGGGTTCAATTAATACTATATGATGATGGGAGATGTGCTTTCATGATATTCTTGTTCTTTTCGAATTCAAAATGTTGGAACATTGAGAGTGTACAGAAAATTTGTGATGTATGTACATGACAATCTGTTTCAAAGTTAGCATAGATAAATATTATTGTACATTTGAGTTTTATGAATAAGAAAAGATTGGGTTTCATAATTGTTGCTTTTTCTCTTGCTTTTTGTAAAAATGTTCAATATACTGAAAACAGAGAGAAAAAGGAGTTTGTTGTTGTTGGGAATGGATGGTCATATGCGCTGTGCTGCAGACAAACTTCTCCGGTTGGAGGTCCTCAGAAACAGCCTCTCTTCAGGGTACCCCTGAAGACGGAAGGCTGCGTACATCTACCCCCCAAACCTTACTTTTGCAGGAGCCCTTTGCTGGCACTGGATTTGTTGTTGTTGTTGTTTTTGTAGAGGGAAAAAGGAGTTTCTTTTAAAATTCAGAAAGATTCAAGAGAATCTAGTCCAAGAGTTATTTTTTATTAAAATAGGGATTCCTAGGAAACAAAAATGAGAAAAAGGTAATGTTATTATCATGAGAAAAATCTTTACGTGAAAGCAGTTTTTTGAAACTATTAGTTATACAAATTGCTATCGACTCCTGAAAAATGGCAACTAAATTCTTATTTTGTTTGGTTAATTTGCCTAATTGTTCTATAGGCGATCTAGACAACTATTAGAATCTCTTTTACTGAACCCCTAGTTAATGAGTTTTAGTAAATTATTGGATTGGTGTTATTTTATAATTTTTTATTGATTATATTTTAATATTCTCATGTTTTATAAAATCATATTTTTGTGATGATTTTTTATGCTGTCGGTTTAAGGCGAAATCATTGGTTAGTCCAAAATTTGGTGTATAATGTTACATCTTCACTGTCATGCTAACATATAATCTAGTACTAGTTTATCTCCATACCATTTGTAATATCTCTCTTCTTCCCCTTTCTATCCTTTGTACGCTAGATTTCGGGCCTTCTATGTTTGATTCTGCCTCTTAGATGGATTATGGGGGTCTCTTGTGAGTATTTGGCTCGGATGAAGTCTAGGTCAAAGAAGGTAAACAAGTAGTTGACGTGGGTGCTGATTTAGCAAGCGAGGTGACAAGTTAGAGCTTAAAGAAGAGGATAAGTACAACGGTACATTGAAGGAGCTCGTTTTGGTTGGTAAAATCATTTCTGATAAACCTTTAAGATTGGGCTAATGAGAGCCATCTTGTGGAAAGCTTGGCCGTTATACATGAAAAAGAAGTTAGAGGTAACATTTTTTGGTTTTGTTTGAAAACAAATTTGGATAAACTGAAAATTTTAGAGGAATCCTAATGGTCGATCAATGATGCCCACCTTCTCCATAAAGAGTGGCCAGGATCAATTACTTTTGATGAAATTGATTTCTCTACCTATGAGTTTACGATCTAGGCTCATGAACTCCCACTTGATTTAATGTCGAAAAAATAATGTGATAATAAAGATAGCTAAGATGTTCACATGACGGTCTAGGCAAGGGGAACCCTTATATCCCTATCTGTTCATTTTAGTTATGGAAGTGTTTTCTAAAGTAATTGAAAAGGTTGTAAATCAAAGGTTGTGCAGGCCATATAAGATCTCTCCTCATTTCCCTGAGCTATCTCATTTATTCTTTGCGGATGACTGCTTACTTTTCTACGGAGCTAGATTGGATGTGATTAGGGAGGTGAAGAAAGTAATTGATATGTTTTGTGGGGTTTTGAGACAAAGTGTCAACTTTAATGAATCGCGCACCTATTTCTCTGCTAATGCTTCTAGGGACCTTCGACAGGCGTGTATTTCGAAGCTTGGAGTCACACCTCTTGCCATGGGCGAAAAATATATGGGTATTCGGATGTTATGGGGGAGAGATAAGTAGAGGACCTTGGGTTATTTGCTCGATAGAATTAACAAAAACTGAGGTTCAATCTCGGAAGCTCTCCCTTCTGTCCCATGTAGGTACAGAAGTTCTTATTAAATCTGTGTTAAGTGCTATTCCTCAATATATTTTCCGTTGTTTTAAGGTCTCGATCTCGTTATGTAAAAGAGTTATGGTTTTATTGCAAAATTTTAGTGTTAAGGTAAAATTAATGATGAGCGTCATATCCATTGGATGGAGTGGAGGCGTTTAGCCAAACCTAAGGGTCATGGGGGGTTGGGCTTCAGGGACATGGAGGGGTTAATATTCCTATGTTAGCCAATCAAACCTAACGTATTATAGAGGATCCGAAGGAGCATTGACTTCCTAGATGGCAATTTCTTGAGAGAAGTGAATTCTTGAAAAAGGGCCTGCATTGCAACCTTAACAATGGTAGATCAATTAATATTTGGGATTATAACTGGTTGCCAGGGGTAACTTCTTCTCCCCTTCGGGTGTATATCGGGGATGGTCCGGTTAGAGTGGCTATCTTATTCATCCAAGTTCAAGATCATGGAACCTCCCTACTCTTTTAAGGTGGTTTGATAGGGTTATTGTGGATACCATTAGGGGGATTCCAATTTCTGACCCAAGTGTCTTGGATAGATTGATTTGGAAGTGGAATCAAGAGGAATATTTATAATGTCAAGCAATGGTATGTAGTGTGGAGTTTTTCCTTTGATCAGAGCGATAGGAGGCTTCAAGCAGCTTCCTCCATATTCGTGGTAAGAAAAGCTATAAGTCATGGCATGCTCCTATCCCTCCTAGAGCCCTTTTTTCCCTTTGGAGACTGCTCTTTGATGCTGTAGCATCTAATGTCAATCTTGCTAAAAGGGGGAGTCACTCTTTCTAAATCTTGTCTTAGATGTGGGGATGAATTTGAAACTTCTGATCATATTATTATTGTTGTTATTATTGTCCTTTTGCGAGGGTTATGTGATTTGTATCTAGTGTTGGCTTTAGACCTTTATTAGCTGGTTTCCTAGGATTCTCACATTGATGGAAATCCATATCCTCCATATTTTCAGTCGAGCCTTCGGTTTTAGCTGAGGTGGCTCTCATTTGTTAGTGGTTATGGAAATCCTAGTGCAGGTTCGTGCTACAAGGAGTTAAGGATGATCCTTTGTGGGTGGCATAAAGAGCGAGTCTATATAGCTACTGCATTATGTGATCTGCACCTCCACCTGCTTACGCTAGCCCGCTCTTCTGGCCTAGCTGTTGGGTGGCAGCCCCCTAAGGCTGGTTTTTTTAAGATCAATTACGATGCAGATTAGTGTGATGCCCAGTCTCAGTTGGCGCTTGTGGTGGTTTGGGATGCTGATGGCAAGCCATTGGATGGTTGGTGTGGGTCGGTTGTCGCTGGATCTGCCCTCATTGTGGAAAGCCAAGCTCTTCATATTGTGTGTCAATTTGCTTGCCACCAAGGTTTCAAGTTTGTGATTCATGAATCTGATTCGATCAAGGTCATGCAAGCATTGAAGGACGATTCCCCTCCCCCTGTGGGAAATTTTAGTTGTTATAGCTGATATTAGACTTTTGTTTTATACTTGTGCCTGTTTTTCATTTTCTTGGGTGCCATGTGCGGCAAATAATATGGTCCACGAGGTTGCTGGATTGCATCGTTTCGATGTTTGTGCTTATTATTGGGTCCCCCTATGTTTTGTTGGCTCTTTCTTCTGATCGAAATGCATAGTTTGCCTTCGGGCCTTTTCAGTTCAAGAAAAAAATTACACTAATTAAAATATAATGTAAAATATCCTTTTCGAAAAATGTTATATAATGTATACCAGTTATTTACGCTTGAAATGATAATTTTACTGCTATAAGTAACTAATAAGCATAAAATAAAAATTTAATATGGAAAGTCGTGCAATAATATAGCTGCAATCAAATTCAATTATTGTGGATATTTAGAATACCAATTAGGCTTCATTTGACATATACAATTGGAATTGAATTGTGAAATAGGAATTAGAATGTAATTGAAATTCTACTATATGATCAATTAAGAGAGTCCAAGGTTGGAATTGTAGGTACATAACAATTCCCATTATCATGGTATTTGGGTCAATTAGGTTAGGAAATTTTGAGTTTTGGGTATGTTTTGTTTGTTTTCATTTGTGTGCTCGCTGTGAGTTTAAAGAATGAAACTTGGTTAAGGACTTATCAGGACTTGGGGCTAAGTCAAGTTTGAACTACATGTAATTGATCTCAGCCAATCACTTCTTTCCAGTGTTGATGCTTGATGAATCTTGGTTTGCTAATTTTGCATTGATTCAACTAATGTTTCAATTAAGGAGACTCTTTTATGTTTTGTAAGTTCTATTTCATGTACATGTTGTGAGAAAATTATAGATATGGATCCAACTTAAGCAGCAGTTGAGGTGGCTGAGCATATTGTTAGAATTGGTGTTCTAGGGAACCCAATTTATGTGGATGAATTTATATTGAATAAATTTTATTTATTGTCGGCTATATGTTTACGAGTTTATTATGCGTATGATGTTATTTCTTTCATGCAACGTACCATGAGATAGACGTAGTCCTTAAATGATATTTGGAATATCTATTTTAGTGAATGATGAGATTACGCCATAGATAGACTAATAGCAGGTTAAAATGTTATTTAATAGATAATTCGTAGTCAGTGACAAATCTGGACTACCTGTCCACCAAGGCTATAAAATAGCATGTAGATAACTTATCTTGGTTATGTGGATAGTGATCTAGAATGTTATGTCGATGTATTTCAATTAGATTGCTACATTGAATTGGACTACTTGATTTACTCGTATCTGAACTACTATCAGAAACGAGCAACTCACTTTATTTTGTTTGTACAATAGCTCTAAATCTAGAAAATGGTATGAATTCACCCATGTAATGTTAGTTGCTTTGATGTGCTAAAAGGATTAGGTCACAACACATAACTGAAATCTTATGTGCATTGGGTATTGGCATGAAGTGTAAAGGGAATAGATATTTCACTAGGAATCTATGACATAAAGATATCCCCTTAGTTAATTCGAGACCATAAGAATTGATTCTAGAGACCTTGGCCAGAACATTCCATATGTATGACATTTGGAATTAATACATAAGTGTTTTTCTTTATTAATGAATTATCGGGAAGGGTGAATCAGGAACTAAGGTGGTAGATGTGAGAAAAAATAACAATAGTAGTTAAAATAATTTTTCTTATGGACATCTAATAGAGGGGTTAATTATAAGTAAACAATCATAGGGAATTTAATGAGTAAATATATTTATTTCTAGAGTGCATTAAAACTTATTTAGTAGAATTAAATTTTACTAAATGGTAATCAAATGTTATCATGAAATAAAAATAAGATTTGCCTTGTTTGGAACTAGAATTAAATTGTTTCTGAAATCCCTATGTAAGCCTCTGTAATGTACACCTTTAGAAAATTAAGAGAACTCATAAGATGAATTATTTATTCATGAAGTGAATAAATTATTTTGCTAAACTAAAAATTCGCGAGATGAATTTATATTAAAAAAACGAAAAACGAAAAAATACAGTGGGCCAATTAGTGCGCGACACACGTCGCGAGTTGACTGGCACAAGGGGGCGATCCGTGTGTTGGCCCCTCAGGCCATTCAACGCGCAACACGTGTTGTGCGCTAGGAATGCCCTATGCTAGCAATCCGAGTGCTCTAACGCGGGCGAATCATGTGTTGCCATGTGACAGCGGTGATGCAATTGATACACCTATGTTTTTTTTACGCATTTGTGGTTATTTTTGGATAATTTTTTTGGAATTTTGACTTATCGAAAATCTTTTTTTATTTTATTTTTATTTTAATTAATTCGGGATATTTTTAGTTTGTAAAAATATCGGAAAAATTTAGCTAGTTATACTTGTATACTTCGATTAGAGAATTGAAGAGAAAAGTTATCTCCCTTTTTCCTTGAAAATAACTTTCAGAGATTCTTGATTTTACGGTGCTCAATCTCTCGCTATGACGAGGAATTGTGGAGAAGACCTCGGTGGTGTCGTTCTCGCTTTCTACTTACATTAAGGTCTACATCGAGGAATGTAATTCCTAATTATTCTTTTAAATTAATATTTAATTCGAGTTTCATGTTATGTTTATATATGATGTGCATTATCATGCTTTAATTAGAGTAGAGACCGTGTTATATTTAAAATTTGGAGTTTTAAATTGTGATTATGTTACGCTTGATCTGTTAATTTAAAAAAAAATTTCTAGGAAATTAAAATTCTCCCAACGCATAGCCCATAGACATCTCACCTCCAACGCATAAGTGTTGAGAACTGAAGTGGAGATAAGTTCGAGAGCTCGACAACCTATCTTGAGCCAGAGTCAATCAGGTCCACGCCCGGCACCCTTGACTCAAGATAACTCATACGAGTTCGAGCTTAATAAGGTTTAGATGGAGCAAATTAAATTTGATTCACCAATCTAAGATCAACTCTATCAAGCTCGAGGCTTGGTCGTCAGAGACTTAAGTCAATGCTCGAGTTTAGATTCACTTAGTGTACCAAGTTGAGACACCAACCCAACACCAACATTATAAGGCTTGAGACTTGGCCATCAAAGCTTCAAATGAATGATACAAATTTAATGCATTGAATAGAGGTGAGGACTCTTACAATGGCAGAAGGGGGTACTTTCTCGAGCACTGTAACTGCAACTCCATTGTATTTGTACACCTACTACTAAGAAAGAAAAATGGGAAAAAAAAGGAACATAGTAGCAAAGTTTGTGTTGGAGTTGGGAACCTATACTAAACCTCAGGTTCCCTTATTTGTTGCTAATAACAAATCATTCTCCACACCTTAAACATCCATGCTTTGTTAGGGAAACATTTGGCATTACAATCGCGTGTAGAGATCAAAAGACTTTCTACTCCATGTCTGCCTACTTCTCCATAGATATCCCTGATACCCAAGTTTCCTTTGATGCCTCATGTAACCATCTCGAGTCGGTGATCCCCTTTGTCGTAGTGTTCCTAGAAATCCTTCTTTTTTTTTTTTTGGGGTAAGTGCCTAGAAAACCCGTTATATTTATCTTTGGTAATTTTAGTTAGAAATCTTCTCTAACTAAGGACTCAAATCCCTAGTGGTGCCCTTAATAACTGCCTTAAGTGCTTGTCTCTTTTAAATTGATTTTATCACATAACAAGCACGTGCCTTGTTAATCAAAACATCATCATTCCTTAATCCTCGAGCTTGCTTGGTAAATAGGATCAAATAGGGTCAGGCTTCAGTTCAATCGAATCACTTTCAATTTAAGTTATCTCGAGTTTCTGGTCACCTTCAACCGAGTTTTAATCAGACAACATCATTTCTTGTTTGTTAATTTAGGTGGTAATCTTGGGATTTTGGTAGCATGAGTAGAGTTTGAGTTGATTCAGGTCATATTGAGCTTGAATCATCTTAGTTTTGGGTTATTTCAAGTTGGGTTGAATTTCGGATGGGAGTGAATGGGGTCAGATCATATTTGGGTTCGAATCATCTTAGGTTTTGACCTTATTTTGAATTCAAGCCAATCTAGGTTCCTCACATTGAGTAATGATTTGACTTACAAAAATAGAAGTCACAAAATTATTTTAAAAATAACAGTTATTATGAGAATAACAAATTTATTCTAACAATAACATTATTCTTTTTCCAATTCTTTTAAAAGTCTTTAAAGTGCTTATTCATAGGTGGGGGTAACCTGGCATCAATCCCATACCTAGTTTGGGTATGGTGACTTTATATGCAAAGATAATGTAAATATGCTAAGCCATGTCATTATAATGATGTTGATTTGATTCCTAATTAATTAGGTACAACTTGGAAATTTTACCTATTAGGTATTTTTGAGGAGATAGTGGTATTATTGTTTTAAAGAGAAAGTTGTCTGATGCTGGGCATATCATGCAAAGTATGTCTCCTGAATTTTCAATTAGGATTACTAATTGTCAAAATCCTTCCTTGTTTGGGTTGGGGAAAATTGGCGGGAGCTTCTCGATACATCAATCTCTTGTGTTTTGTTTTACGCAGTTAGGACCTTTTGCGTTGCACTATTCTTTTGCCTATAATCCTTCTATCTCCTAATCATACCTCATTTGCCTTCCCGGTAGCTGCCTCTGTCTCCTTTAGGTGTTGAAACCTAATGAACCCAAACCTCACATTCTTTTTCTGCCCCACTTTTTTTGGAACAAAAGCGTCTATGATATCCCTATGACTTAAAAAAAAAAATTTTCAACCACTGATTATACATTTGCATTGGTAGGTTATCCACAAACAAGGTGTATCCCTGGACTCCGGCACTCGATTCTTCGACTTCCTTTAATTTCTACCACTTAGGACGCCGGCACTCGATTCTCCGACTTCCTTTAATTTCTACCACTCATCTCCGTCTTCCTACCACTGAGTTATAAGGAAAACGTCATATTAACTTGTCAAGAACCACTGGAGATACGATCATAGTGGGGACCACGAAGCACCACCTGGAAGCTCAAAAATGTACTTCCATTGCTGGAGCCGACCATAGAAGTCCAAGACCATCGAAGCACAGCGGTGGAGCTGATCCACGCAGCACTAGATAAGGGGGGTCTGGAGTATGCACCATCGGAGCACTGTCGGAGAACCTGAAATTGGATACCAACCCTTGAACCACTAGAAACACGGCCACCGAACTACCACTACAGGAATCACCATCGGCATGGCAACCCATGCAATCAAAATTCCAGATCTGAAAAAACAACTCCAAAGCGAGCTCTGTCAGGATTGAGGTAGGTACGACCAGGGAGAAGGAGGTTCGGCGACCCCTGAGCAGCGACTTCTCGGTTGTCTGTGGCCGCACGCGCCATTAACAAGGGGCCGAGGGCATGGGCATTTTGATGGTTGGAGGAGAGGTTTATGTAATACATAATTTTTCCATAATTCATAGGGCACATGTACTTTGGTTCCGCCAATGGTTAGTATAACCTTGCATTTGTGAGAAAAGGGGACATGCAGCCGTGTGACGCACACCTGACTCCGTTTCCCTACATGCCCAGGGATGGGCCTTTGCCTGTACTTGGTCTCCACATGCAAGTAGGCACTTGGATTAGGCTGCATAATGCTATCTACTACCTTTTCTTTGGTTTGTTTTTATTTTGGGTTTCTTTTTCGTTTTTCTCATATAATCTCAGAAATATTGTTAAGTATAAAATTAATTCATGCTATAATTTAATTTAAATATTTTCGAATGGTATATTCATTGAGGCTTGAGAAGAGACCTCTATTAGATATCCATAAGAAATAAATAACTTTAGTTACTATCATTATATTTCACACAATATTTTTAAGTTTAATTTGTACCTTTTCAAAAATTCTACAATACGAAATAACTGTCTCTTATCAAACTTAAAGAACATTCACTTGCGATACTTTGGTTAAAGATTTAAAATTTTGGATACTTGCAAATCGATCAATTACATATCTTCCTCTTAAGAAGAGACCATGGATTCTCTATTGAACGTTTATTCTCGAAACATATTATGCTACCACCGAAGGTACAAAGGACAAAGACCGTTTTGAGATCTCACTTACGAATACATGGAAGTGATATGCAATATACGCACAAGTTCAATACATTCTCAGGATTTAGAGTCATTACTTAAAAGCATATTATTAATTATTTATTTCTGATAGTTGTTAACAAATAAATAACTTCAGTGGTCTATTTTAGTGTTTCAATCTTATAATATGATATTCTCTGGTTGAAAGACAAATCATCATTCATGCCATATTATCGTTTTAATAGATAAATAATCTAAACTAATCACCAACTATAAATTTATTTTTGATAACATAGGAATTCTTTAATCGAAGTTGTCCGTGAATCAATTTCATTGTCCACTTAATCAAATAATGATATGTTGTCAAGGATTATGTTTATGTCATTTTGTGTGGTTTTTGTATGTTTTTCTAAACAATGGCAACCACAAAAGCATTGTCCTTTTTTAATAATTTGTCTAAAAAAGCACTTTTCTTAAATGATGACCAAAAATTCACAATAATATCATAAACATTTCATCACTGGTTAAGCGAAGGGTAAACTGCTTCTCTAAAATAATATTTTGGATAAATTACAGAAAATTCCCCTGTCTTTTGCTTCAAAAACAAAAAACCCTCATCACAAATAAAAACACTCACAAAACCTTCTCACTTTTAAAAATTTATCACTTAACCCCCATGTAACTTATTTTTGACAATTTTACCCCTAATATTTAATTTTGTTTTTAGAAAAATATTTTATATTATTAGACAAAAATTAAATATTTTATGTTTTTAGCAAAAAAAAATTAAGAAAATTTTCTATATTTATAAAAAAAATATAATTATTTTAAATTTTTAGGAAAAAATATTATGAGATAAAATATAACTTTTTTTTTTATTGAGGGGCAAAATGGTCAAAAAAATTTATTTGGGAGCAAAGTGAAAAATTTTCAAAAGTTAGGGGGTTTAGTGAGTGGTTTTATTTGTGAGGGGGGTTTTATGTTTTTGAAGCAAAAGTCAGGGAGGTTTTCTGTAATTTATCCTAATATTTTTTACAAAAGTACTTTTATAAAAAATGCTTTTGAAAAAAAGAGTTTCTTTATAACAATGCCAATGTTAGGGCCTATCAAAAAAATTTTTTTTATGAAAATGAATTTTTAGAGTAAAACTTCTTTTCAAAAAGAATTTGAAGGTATTTAGCCAATAAAGAAAAGTGCTTTTAAATAGAAGTACAGTTGCATTTAAGCAGAAACCAAAAAATAATACTTCTCATTCAAAGTAAAAGCATAAGCAAACAACAAAAAATTTCAGATAAAAACACCCCTATTTAAGGCACCTTTTAGAAAAAAGATTTTGCACAAAGCATTTTCGAAAAAAATAAAATTTTCATAACTTAGTAAAATAAGTCCTAAATAAGCTAGTTTAAAGTTTGATTGCATCATAATATAATTAAAACCCGCATGGCTATGTGAACATATAATCACACATCTAAATTATGTGAGAGTTTGTTGATAAAAAAAAAAAAAAAAAATTTATGTGAGAGTTTATTAACTTCTTTAGTTATATATTTTGCATACTTTTCTTTTTGATTTTAAAGTTTTTGGCTATAAATTAAATATGGAAATGATTTTAATATTAAAATTAATTATATTACACGTCACATAGAATCACACAATTCTCACTTCTATTTTACCGGTTTGATTGGAAAAGACCCCCTTCAAAAGTTTTCACCTTACCAATTTTGAAAGGAAAGATCCAGTGCTGTATTTTAAAACACAGCACTGTTAGTCGTGCTTGGTTAGAGAGAGAGAGAGAGAATTTTTAGAATTTAATTATTTTAAAAATGATTAAATTTAAGTTATTTATTTAAAATAATTTTAAATTATAAATTTATATTTTGACTATTTATTAATTAAATATCTATTAAATTTTTATTATTATTGAATTTTTTAACAAAAATTCAATAAATATCTAATTAATAAATTGTCAAAATATAATTTTATAACTTAAAATTATAAATTATAAATTTATTTTTTAACTATTTATTAATTAGATATCTGTTAAATTTGTGTTGTTATTTGATATATTTAATAAAAATTTAACAGAAATTTAATTAATAAATAGTTAGACTATAAATTTATAATTTAAAACTATTTTAGATAAATAAATTAAATTTATTAATTTTTAAAATAATTAAATTTTAAAATTAAAAAAAATTATCTCTCTCTCTAACCAAGCACTGCTAACAGTGCTGTGTTATAACACAGCACTGGATATTCTCTCCATTTTGAATATCACTTTTTACATTACTATTTAGGTACTCATAAAAAAAAAAAAAAAAAAAAAAAACTCTAATGGGGTAGCTAAAATTATTTTGGATTATTGCCATAAATACTTTTTGAACTATTAGTCAGAATCAAAGTGATATACTCAAGTTTTAATTTTATTAAAGATATTCCTCAATTATTGGTTAAAATTAATATGATCCGTCAACTTTTAATTTCATCAAAATCATCTCCGAACTATTGCTCAAATTAAATGTGACCCATGTAACTTCTAATTTAATAAAAAACACCTCAACAATAAATTGAAATTCAATGTTTTGTGATACTTTTTTAATATTTTTTGGTCAGGAATGTACAAATTTTTTTTGTGCTTAGTTGATTCAGTAATAAATTAAAATTACTAATAAAAATTATATATAAAAAATAATTATTGATATTATCATTTTTAATTGAAATAAAAAAGTGAAAAATGTATTTATAAAATAATCAAGAGACCAAAAAAGCAAAATGCATATAAAATAATCATTAAAAAGAGGGATTGCATAAAAATATAAAATATACAAAATAAAAAAATATTTGGGTCCCATTTACAACCCATTTTTTGTGGCAATGAATACTAAATACTTAGAATACGTAGCTTACTTGACATTAAAATATCCCGTTAAAGTTCCCATAAGATATACATTTGTCAAACTCATCTTTAGAGGTGTAAATGATCCGAGCCACTGGCGAGTAACTCGCTAGTAGCTCGGATAAAGCTCGACATAAACTCGAATTAACTAAGTTGGAGTCCAAGTATAAAAACATACTCAATTAATGAAAGTATGAGTTGAGTAGTTCAGTACTCGACTTGATACTCGATTATTTACCCGATTCAATATTTGAATCAACACTAGACTCGATATTTAGCTTTGTTTGTATATTCGAGTTGTAGTTGATAATTACTCGTTTGATGTATTCAAATATAGTTTGTATTAAGTAAGAGGAATTAGGCCTTAAAATATCGTTGACTTATGGTTGTTCTTGGGTTAAAATGTAGTGTAAAAAATAATTATATAACAGAGTTGAGCATAAATAATGGTTGAGTATAAGGAATAATATTACAATGGAGCGAATATGTCGAACTTAATATACGTAATAAACAAGTATTTGAGTCAAGTACTCGAATACTTAATCGATTACAATTTCAAGCAAAGTTTAATATTTGATTCGAGTTCACGATTGAGTTTGAGTACTTATATATTTAATTGAGCTACTCTTGATTATGCCCCTTGTCAGAGGTGGCCAACGGGTCGAGTTGACTCGCAATGCGACCCGACCCGCAAAATGAGCCATCGGCGGGTCGCCCGTCTCCATAGCGGGTCATATTTTTCTTACGCCAAACTTAGACTCGACCCGGCCTGACCCTTATGGGTGACACGGGCCCATTTTGACCTGTTACAGGGTCCTCACGGATCGAATCGATGTCATGACCCAGGTCTAACCTAATGTCATTTTTATGGGTAATTAAGGTGATGCAATATTTTGAAATAATTAGCTATGTGAAATTATGACAAGTCATCATTTCACATGTCTAATCAAATAAAAGTTATATGCTCAAAAAAAATCAAATAAAAGTTTAAATTATTTTATAATAATTTTTATAGTTTACTTTTTATTTTCTAATTTATGTATTATTATATATATTCGTTATGTTTACATTTTATAAATTATAAGTATTATTTAATTGTATTTTATAGTTATTCTTTTTGTATTTTGATAAATAGAAAAAGTGTTTTGACAAAAAAAATTAAAAAAAGGTAAAAAAATGTGCAGACCAAGTCTAAACCGGTCTTGACCCATTAGACCCGCGACCCCGACTCGACCCGACTCGTCTCATCCTAGAACTGCCTCAGCAAGTTGAACCGGGTTGGGGATTTTTTCCCTTTGAACCCTTCCCCGCCTGACTTGATTTAAGGACAGATCTGACCCGTGTTCACTTGCCTAAACCATGGCCGTGGGTTAGGTCATGGGTCCGCACAGGTCAATCGGTGGCCACCTCAACCCCTAGTCATCATACTTAGGGATGTTCATAAGAACCCTAAAAACCGAGAAAACCGAACCAAAAATTGCAGTTATTAAGTTGGTAAAAGCGGATCGATTATTGAACCAGTAAAATGAAGTTGGACGGTTACGGTTTGTGAGTTTCACTTAAACGGTTAATCAAATAAATTGATTATTATATTTACTAGAACATTATGATTGAACATTATAAACTTCAAGGCCTAGTGGATATGTACTTATACTTATTTTTGTATGGTCATGAATTTAATTCTATTTAATTTCTACTCTTTACATTACTAGTTTTTTATGCCTAAACCTAAATATTCCTTTCCTCATTTTTCCACCTTTTTTTTTTTTTTTTTTTTTTTTTTGAACACCAAACCATCATTTTCCCACTTCAAACCTTAATTTTTCCATTTTTCTGTTAAATTCATATAGAATACTTTTATTATCATATCCTAATATAAGCACTATTTTGTTATTTTTCAATAAGTGGTTACTCAATTAATTGAACTGAGCTAGCCGATAACCTATATTCCGATTAACTTATTAAACGATTATCGAATTGATATGTTAAATGATACGATTAAATGATAATCAACAACCCTAGTAATAGTACTAAAAATTTTTTGGTATACCTACTGACTCGAGATGCTCAATCCCGCTTCAGACAACCCTGTTCACAGGAAGACACTTTAAAACAATTTTTGTGGGTCACATTCTGTTTTGACCATTTAGGACTCGCAAAGCCCCGGGCTACATTCTCGCCGGAGAGAGAGAGAGATGGTGGCGGTTACTGGTGGTGCTTTTGCATTGTTCCCTTCTATTTCTCTCTCCTCTAATCGCACTCTCTCTGCTTCCCACTTTTCAGGCATTCTCTCTCTCCCCTTTTTATCTCTATCTCTATCTCTATCTATCTCGCATTGTGAATGATGATGATTAATTTGAGAATGTTAATTCAATTTAGGTCAAAGGGTAGGGTTCAATCGGGAATTGAAATTTGAGAGAAAGAGGATAAATTGCTGTGCTGAACCTGCGCAATCCTCCCAGGTTTATCTTGTTTTGCTTCCTTTTACTGTTTTTTCTTCTTCCCGTATGCCTTCTTGCTCTCTCTGTTCAATATCGTGAGACAGTCACAAGGGTGCGCAGAAAACGGTTTAAACTGTAATCCAACACAGACCGAACCGTAATTTATGGTTTGGTTTAGTTTGTGGTTTGAAAATTACGGTTTGGTTTAGAGAATTTTGGTTATTAGAGTTTACGGTTTAGGTTCTAAACCATAAATCATAAAACGATAAAATAAATGAATGTTCAATGATTATGTATAACATCCAAATCATAACCGAGTCATGCTACTAGTCAGCAAAACTTTGCTTTACTCGATAAAAAAAAGGGCTATTTATATAAAAGGTCTATGTACTTTGCGCATTGTGTTAATTTAGTATTTATATTTTTAATTGTGTCAATTTAGTTCCTGTACTATTGATACTGTGTCAATTTAGTCCTTAGAATAAATTTATGTTAAGTTGTCAATGACATTTTTAATGGTTTGGCCATGGGTCGGGTAAAATTGAGTCAACGGGTGAATTTGTAGTGGGTTACTTGCATCTAACATAATTGTGCCATTAAAAATTACGACAATAACTTAACTTGAATTTTACCAAATGACTAAATTGAAACAATATTACATATAGAGTGACTAAATTGACACAATTTAAAGTATAAGGACTAGGGGTATAATAGATCCGAGTCGTTCGCGAGTAGCTTGTGAGTAGCTTGAATAAGACTCAACTCGAACTCGAATTAACCGAGTTCGAGTTCGAGTATCAAAAGATACTCGATTAATAAACCAGTACGAGTTGAGTAGTGAAATATTTGACTCGATACTCGATTAAATATTCAACTCGATACTCGATTAAATATTCGACTCAATACGCGATTAAATACTTGACTCTCGGTTAAATACTTGACTCGATACTCGATTAAATACTTGACTTGATACTCGAATTGGTACTCGACTCGTATGAAGTAGTTCTTGTGTATTATTTTCTTTTGAAATAGATGGCTTGTGACATTAATAGTAGAATGAAAGAAGGAAGATTGAAAAAAAAAAAAGAAAAAAAAAAGCAACATTCCCAATGCCCCAAGGGCTCCCGCGTAAGTAGGGTCTTGGGGGGTGGATGTAGGCAGCCTTCCCCCTCAGGTTACCCTAAAGGGAAGATGTTTCCAAGAACCTGCAACCTGAGGGGTGCAACACGAGGACTTCCCAGGAGGTCACCCTAGGTACTACTCGCGCCCAAGCACGCTTAACTTCGGAGTTTTAATGGGATTCGGTGCTTACGTGTTGGTACCCTCTTAGGGGAAAGAAAGAAGGAAGATTGAATTCCTTATAAAAGATGACATGTTACATTTGTGGTAGAGTGAAAGAACTTGTATTTGGTTTGCTTGTATTTTTTGAAACTTAGGTTTTGATGCATATTTGCTATTAATATGTCAGTGATTTATGGTTGTATATGTTAAGATATAGTGTGGGCAATAATTGAGTATAACTAACGTTCAAGTGTATGGAATAATATTATAATGGAGCTAATTTGTTGAACGTTCATATGCACAATAAACGAGTATTCGAGTTGTGTTGAGTACTCGAATAGTTAATCAAGTTCGAGTTCGAGCAAAATTAACTACTCGAATCGAGTTCGAGTACGAGTTCAAGTACCCGAGTAGTTAATCGAGTACTGAGATACTCGGCTCGACTCGATTCGACTCGACTCGATCACATCCCTAATAAGGACTAAATTGACATGGTGAAAAAGTACAAGGCCCTATGGTATAAATCACCCTAAAAAGATTAATACTATTGAAATAAGGGGATCGGGATCGATAAACCAGTCTGTTACTGTTTTGGGAAAAACTTGTAAGAGGGATTCAGAGAGGAAGGTGGTAGCTTCGCTTTTGATGGTATGACTTATAAGGTGAACAAACGGTTAGAGGGGCTCATGGATTTATTTGCGGGAGACCCCTCCGATGCTTAAGTTAGCAAGGGTCTCGCTTGATAACGGGTAAAGTAAATAATAAGTAAGCATAACAGAATACTTAGCTTATGGGTCTGTAAAGAAGGCATGGTGAGAGGAGCCTTCAAGAGATCGCTTGTAAACCTTGGCTAGTAGGCCTTGATGGTGTGGCTTAAGCTTTGCTTACTTAGGAAAAGCATGGTTTAGCTGGAGAACTTGGCTGGAAGACTTGGCTTGGGAAGGGTAAGGCTCGGAATGTAGGCCTTAAGTCTGGAAGGGTTGGCTTGAGGTTGGCTTTTGTTTATACGTGGTGAGAGAAGATGAGTTGTTTTGGATGGACACCTGACTTTGCCTTTTAACTGACATGTAGCCTTTGTTAGTAAGTCTATTTCCATCAGCTGGCCGGTGAGAGTGAGAAGTTTGGGATATGTTTGGAGTTTCTTCCATCAATCATCCAAATCTATGCTGTATATCAATAGATTATGGTTTCGAGGGTCATCCATTACGAAAAGACTTTCCTCTGAGTGGTTATGTAGAGGCATGCTATGATGATCCAGAGAAATGTGTAGTTTATGAGCCCATTGAGATGACCGAAAAATTTTGCTATTTTGATTTTGCTAGTCCTTGGGAACATCGTAACAACGGATAATTCAGAATCAGACTAAGTCTAGTCTAGGGGACAAATCAATAGGAAATGTTGCTTTGTAAGAAGAAGAATGAACTTCTATGAATTTCACAAGAATTGTCTTGATCGTCGGATATCATTAAGAAAGAAATAAATAGGAAGAAGTATTATCGAACGATTTCTTCCCAACCAAATATGGAATGAGTAAAGAATCAAGCTACAAATCTCGATCTATATGAAACGCTCTGGGTTCCTTAGCTGAAAAATGGCACTAGATACGCGGAATTAGGTATTTGGTACTAGGGTCTTGTTACTAGGAATTCGGTACTAGGAGCCTCGCTACTAGGGATGTAGTACTAGGAGCTTGCTACTAGGAATGTTGTACTAGGAGCTCGCTACTAGGAATTCGGGTTTGTTACTTGGTAATAGAAGCTCGATACTCGCTCGGGATGAGACCTTACTCTCCAAGTTTAGCAAGTGAAGCTGATAGTGAAGGTGGACATAGGTTCTCGGTGGTGGTCCTGACTGCTTGGTGGCAGAAAAGCTTCCTGGTGGTGAGATTAAGGGTGGTTCCCGACTAGCGGTTTCTTGGCGCCACCGTTGGTGTTGGACATGATGGCACCTTCAGAGGTGGAAACCATGAAAGGGGAGAGGCGGGATGGTGGCGAGATGATGGTTCCAGGTGGCGCCCACCTCTTGGCGTGTGGCAGTTTGGCTTCTCGATGGTTGGTGGTGATGGGTTCTCTGTTAAGGTTGGTATCCACCAGTGGTGGTGAACCTGGTAGTTCTCTCATTAGGTGGAAGGTGATGGTGCTCAACCATGGAAGATGGTGATGATGAACAGACAAAACACCTATGGTGGGTGAAGAAGATGCTGTTTGGTCAGTGTGTTTATGGGTGCTACTTGCCTAGCCTCAGTTCTCGGACTACTCGGCCATGGCTGAGGGGCTACTCGTCCAAGGTCGGCGAGGGTTGGTGGAGCTACTTTGGTTTTTTGAGGTCTGAGTTCCCGATTTAGGCTTAGTCTATTGGGAAATTATCACTTAGGTGCCTGGAGGTTTGGCCATTTATCATCTAGGTACCCTGACGTTTCAAAATATACAATGGGATACTTTGAGGTTTAAAAATGTTTTCACCTAGGTGTCCTGAAGTTTTAAAATTTTATCAATTAGGTAGTCTTCTTCTAAAATTCAATAGATTTTCATTGAAAAATGTTAAAGTAAAACATGATTCCGACAGTACATAAGGGAAGTTTGCATCCAACATAAGTGAAGTTTGCATCCAACATAAGTAAAGTTTGCATCCAACATAAGTGAACATTTTCACCGTAATTTGTTAAATTTTTGTTAAAAACACTGAAATGATTTATATATATTATCGTAATTATGCACTATATTAGCATATTTTGTGTAAAACTGATCTAATTCTCACTAAAACTCATCAAATTCCAACATAGGGTAGCTAAGTGAAAAAATTTTCATATTTCAGGGTACCTCATTGTATATATTGAAATGTCGGGGTACTTAGGTGATAAATGACCAGACCTCAGGGTACCCAAGTGATAATTTCCCTAGTCTATTATTACTTGACTTTTACACAGTAACGAGCTACTTATATTTTTATCTAGAATACCATGCTAAAGATCTCTAGGCCTTAGGCTCTACCTAAGAAGTTTACATTTAAGGTTGGCATATAAATTCAAGTGAAGTTTTAGGTGGAGTGGCCTACCAGGCTTATTGATGTAGTACAACTTGCTACCTGAAACTAAAGTTATTATTTCTTCTAAACTAAAAATAATGAATTATAGATTATATGTATGGGAAAAGCTAGAAGCACTAGGATTGTTGTTGTTGTTGTTTTCCTATGTATGTATAGGAAAAGCTAATCACTAAGATTACATCAATTAGGAAACTAGTTTTCTAAAATAATGATAATTAAATTATCTTATTAGCTAAAATATAATTGTAATATTCTATTGATGCACCTTTTTTTTATTCTTCAAAAAAAAAATTCTATTGACTAAAATAAAGATATCTAAGTGATTTTGTCCTAATTTTAACGAACTGCCTGACTAAATTAATTTAAAATATCATATCTTTTACTATCATTAAATTCCTTGGTGTTTGCTGCATCGATCCTCCCTTTGTTTGATAAAACTCTATCTCAAGTTTCGAATAAACAAATAAGAAGGGAAGTACAACGTGTGTTGGTTTATGATCTTGACGCCTTCTTGATATAGTGTGAAACTTTTGACATTGGGGAAGAAGTATTGAAAAGTTCTTGGGGAATGACGAAATCAATAATAATCTTCAAATACGCATCGTCCTTATTTCAAGGCAATTGAACTTGCTGGGATTTAATGCAGTCCTGCTCTTCTTCTCCTTTGACTTCATCTTTCTCTTCTTTTTGTGCTTCGTCTTCCTTTTCCTTTTAAACTTCATTTGTTTCTACTTTAACTTCCTTGGACGATAGTAATTGGAGAGGAAAGTAATTGGATTTCGATTGTAAGAAGCTCATAAATGGTTACAATGGAGGAAGTTGGGGTCCGTGGTTTTTTTGATAGAAAAAAGAAAGATCATTAATGAAGAATGTATATAAAGTTAAGGAATTTGGGGTCATGATAAGAGCTAAGATGCACTCTGGGTTTGTCTAATGGAAATACATACAACTGACCTTTGTCTTGAAACATAATAGGCATTGGTAGGATATATCTTAAATAAAATTGGATGCTGAACAAATTCCCGCGAATGATAAGGATAGGAAGATTATCCTTGTTATATGTCCCATGCTTATTTGACTCATGCTAATTCTACTTCGAGGTTGAAAATTAATCGGAAGTGAGTATGAGACATATGTGCATGGATAAAGATGATACTTTGCTTTTGACGGTTGGGATTGGCAATGGTGGCTTAGGTCTCTGAGTGGATTCAACTTTTTTTTGGTGATGGTTAGGTTTTGGTAGCACTTTATAATAAAGGACATACTACACTATGGCAGTGGCGAGAAAAAGGTACTAGTGGTAATATCACCGTATAAGCGGTGACACCATGGCAACGGTTATTGCTTTGCAGCAACGGTCCTAAACTAACACTTTGATACCAAATTGATATAGTACAACTTGTTACTGAAGGACTGAACCTAACAATATTTCTTGAAAGCTGAAAATAATGAATTTACAAAGTTATATTTATGGGGAAAAACTAATCTCTGAGATCATATTGGATAATTAGCGAGATAAATACTAATCAATTAGGAAACTACTTCTCAAAAAAAATAACTAAATTATCCCATTAGCTAAATAGAGAAGATCAAGTATGTGATTTACTAAAATAAAGATATTTAAGAGATTATAGCATATTCCTAATAGATTTCCTAACTAAATCAAGTAAGATACAAGTAAGCATCATATCCTCAATACAATCATTAAATCCCTTTTTATTTGCTGCATCACTTATACTTTGATCTTTTGTTTATTATAGCTCCAGTGTGATACTTTTACTGGACTCACCTGCTTAGTTGTGAACTCCTTTAAGATGCTTGCTTGTCCTTTGTCCCATGTAGTATTCCACTTAAGCTTTCAAGGTCGAACGAAAATATGAAAGTTGTAGTTTAAGAGATGGCCATTTTTTGTTTTCAAAAACTTACTAACCATTGCTCTTCAAGTAAAAGGAACATACCCATTGCCTCAAGGGCTCCCGCCTACGCAGGGTCCGGGGGGCGGATGTACGCAGCCTTCCCCCTTCAGGGTGTTTACTTGAAGAGAGGCTGTTTCCCAATGCCCTCAGCCTGAGGGTGAGGACTTCCCAGGAGGTCACCCATCCTGGTACTATTCTCGCCCAAGCACGCTTAACTTCGAAGTTCTAATGGGATCCGGTGATGGCGTGTTGGTGCCCTCTTTGGTATTGCTCTTCAAGTAATGTAGAAGAAATATTTAATTGTCTACATTTACATTCACACGCGATTTTCAGTGATGAATAATTGATTTTCCAATGTTGTAAAGTGTATCATTCTATACAAGTGTTTTACTACCATTGTAAGTTTTGTTTTCCTATCTCTGTACTTTTTAGATTTTGTGCAGATACTCCATTTATCATTTCTCAAACATTGATGTACTGCAATGGATAACAATACCCTTGAAAAGTTTGATCTCAGAAATTCTGTACATTTAGTGGTTGATGTGTTTTAAATGTGTGTTTTATAACCGTCTACTCGCAAGCTTACGAGATCGTCGTAGCTAAATCGGGTATACGGGTTGTATCCGCAGGGAATCGAAGTTAAGTTGGATTTTGTTATTAACGAGCGGTTGAAATCGAGTATCGTTGATTTAAATAATTTGTTAACTAAAATAACAAAACTAACAATAAACTAAAAGTGTCAATTCAATTGAGGTTAGTTTGGGGAATGAATTCAAGGTAGTATTACTGGTATCCCGTCATTATATTCTACTATGACAATGGTTTAGGAGGCTTAGGCTACAAGCACTAAGCTTGGGTTAGTATTTAAATTAGGGCTTGGGGTAATGAACTAGTCTAAAGGCATAACTTATCATATCATCCTTACGTGTAGCATAGGTTATCTAATTAGCACTACTTAATTCCTTTATCCTCCTAACCAAATATTAATTTGTATAAAGATTGTGTTTAGGGTTGGGTACAACCTCAACCCTAACCACGCATGAAAACCAATTATATTATGGTCTAGGCTACAAGCTCGTAGACTAACGCTAATAATTTGGAAATCTTAACATGGCTACAAGCTCACACAAAGAAAACCAAACAACGATCATAAATTCCCCACAGGGGTGCGTATATAACATAACAAACCCATTGTTTACAATAAAATATAAATCTGGGATACGGACGGCTACCTGTCTTTCATCCCTAAACTAAAAGTCTACTCCTCCATAAGAGTTCTAAACATCATGAAATCCAAGAAAGAAAACAATAATGATAAAACTAAGGATTTGAAGACTCCCCCAATTGATGTTGACGTTGATCCTTGCTTTGATTCCCCCAGTACTCCGATCACTTGCGCTTCGGTGTTTGAGAACCCTTTGGATTTCGTGGCGGCTTAGGGAAGGAGAGGATGATAGGAGGCGTGGCAAAAGATCCCTAAAACAATTAGGTTTTGGCTATTTAAAAGACCCGATGCGGCTGACGGGGTGCGTGCGGCCTCGTCCGTCCGTCCGCCCGCCCCCACTGCCCTCCTCCCCTTATTTGATATATATATATGTTTATGTATATATATAATATAATATAATATAAAATATAATATAATATATAATATTATATAAATATAATATAATAAAATATATAATATTATATAAATATAATATAATAAAATATACAAATATTATATAATATATATATATATTAACTATCCATGAGATCTATTTAAGTTACCGAATTACAACCCAGTTGGTCATTTTTTTCCACATGTGGTCGGGTTTCTCAAAGTAGTCTTCAATTATGCCTCGATAGTGCTTGATTTTGCCAGTTTTCAACATTTGTTTGCTCCATTGCACTCTAAGCCAAAATGTACCTAGATTACAACAAAACACACATGTGAAAGCCAAATATATTACGGGAATGAAGAATAAATTATAAAAATATAAGGCACATCAACATCCCCAAACTCACACCTTGCTTGTCCTCAAGCAAGATTCTATTTATACTAGCTACTGGCGGAAAAGTCGAGTCAGGCATTTAACCGCAAAGGTTACTTGTGAAAATTATTGTTCGACCATACTTGATAGTGTACTTGAGAGTAGCGAATCCTTATGTGACGTTATTATTGTACACTCTGACTTAGGTCTCTGTTATTAAGGTCTTTTTACTAGTGAGTGATCTTAGAACTTCTCTCCCCTTCGTCTTACTTCAAAACTCTCTGACTTAAAGAAGAAATAAATGTAATAAGTAAAGGAACAAGTTATCCTAGCCCTTCACTACTAATCAATAGTGAAATCAAAAGGCTTCTCTTTTCTCTCTTGTTTTCCCTTCTTCCCTTTTTTTTTTCCCCCCCTTTTTCACTCGGTTAGGTGTGTCTCCCTCGGACCCATGTAGCGGGTTTTCGGCCGGCAGCTCCCGATCCAGTTGGTTCAAGGTACCCGGTTTTAAGAGACCCCTATGGACCTAATGGCTCGAGTCTTAAGGATCCACAACATAATCCGTTAGCACATACCTTTTTTTTTTTTAGTGCTTATTTTAGTAACTATAAAGTTGATTCTTCTTAAGCTTTCCCTATGGCCCATGTAGCGAGTTTTCGACTGGCAGCTCCCGACCCAGTTGGCTCAAGGTACCAGGTTTTAAGATACCCCTACGGGCTTACTTGCTCGAGACACAAGGGCTACAAGAACCAACCAATCACTTTTTTTTTTTTTTTAGGGGTTACTCAAGATAAAGAAATGTACAATTGATTTCAACATTGTTAGAAGTAGAATAGTGGATTCCTATTCCTAAAGTTATTACCATTATTTCGACCCAAACAGTAGGATATGTCACAAGATTAAGGGTGAAAAGTAATATTCTCGCTAACTAGTTAAAAGACAAAAATATGGATTCAAAAGTCTGATCCAGCAATAATCTCATCTCATAAACATTCTAATCATAAGTAAATCTCCGAACTAGTCGACAATAAGGGTCACAAACAACCTTATTCTCATTTATGCCTTCAAAAATGTAGCTAATTTAAGCCAAATGAAACTTTAAAGGACAAACAGAAGTTCGCTCTCATCTGCCATCCCCAAACCCAAACCTTACATTGCCCTCAATGCAAATCGACAAAAATAAATTCAAGCAAGGAAAGGAAAGAGACAACCTGAGGTGGGACATATTCAGCGACATGTGGTGAGCAAATCCAAAAGAAGAAAGACGGAGGTAGCAAGCTGCAATCGAAGACATAGAAGACAGGATACTGAGCAAACTTGTTAGTAGTGTTAGAAATAAAGAGCGTACAAGTGTTTAGTAAAAGAGAAACAAAATTATCATAGGAGGGATAATAAACGGATCTACAATTGAAAGAGAGTTAATGCTAAAAAAAAAAAATAATAATAAATAAAATAAAACTAAACTAGAGATAGGTTGGGTTGCCTCCCAAGAGCGCTAAGTTTAACGTTTTCAGCCGGACGCAGTTTAGAACACGAGATCAACCAAAATCCGAGGCAATGTCTGCCATAGAAGTCAGGTTGATCCAGTAGGGACGATCCCCAAACCCAACAGCGTTTCGAGACCCGTGACTATCAAGGAAGGAAACATTACCAGCATCACGGTCACAAATCTCTATCCTACTAGGTGTAGGTGATGAAGCACAGCTATCGACACAGACAGGGACACTATTACAATCATCACTTTTAGTAGAATCGGGCTTACCTGGCTCTACCAAAGGGTTAATATCATTAACCTTGTAGCATTCCAACTCGTCTTCAGTCTCAGGGTGTCGAACAAATTTTGAGACCTTCAATTTTCCCTTGAGGTTTCCAAAAGAAACCTCCAACACTCCCGTCCTACCGTGAATAACAGCATCAGCCGTTGCTAGAAACGGTCGACCTACAATAATAGGAGCTTTGTGCTTTTGCCTAGGAGTAGGGTCTATATCTAAGACAATAAAATCAACAAGGAAGACAAACTTGTCAACCTTGACAAGTACATCTTCCACTACTCCACGAGGTACCCTCTTTGTCTTATCAGCCAACTGAAGTGTAACATTAGTTGGCATAAGGTGTCCTATTCCTGGTTCCTTAAAAACTGAGTAAGGAATAAGGTTTATACTCGCTCCTAGATCTAGCAAAGCTCTGCTAGTGTAACGCTCTCTTAAGACACATGGAACTGTAAAAGCTCCGGGGTCTCGAAACTTGGGTGGGACGCCTGACACTAAAATGCTGCTCACCTTCTCGGTGAGCCGGACCTTCTTCGGGATATGCGCTTGCGCGCGCTTCTTTTTGGTGTAAAGGTCCTTGAGGAACTTGGCATACATAGGGATGTGTTTAATACCTTCGATCAACGGTAGGTTGATCTTCACGTCCTTAAATAAGTCCATGAGCTCAGTCCTCTTTTGGTCATCCTTCTTCTTTGGTCCTCTAAGGGCCGAAGGAAAAGGGACAGTAGGTTCAGCAAACCTACCTTGTGGGCCCTCCGTATCAGCAGTGGGGGATAGGTCCGTGCTCTCCCTCTCAACCTCAACCTCCACATCTCGAAGGTTCCCCTCCCTAGACACTGACACAACCCGAACTTGCTCGTGAGGAGGCAAGTTTGGGCTTGCGCTAGTCGACCTTGCTGGAAGTGTGAGAGGTTGGGAGAGTAACCTCTCTTCCTCTTGCCTATGAAGTGCTTGGGCCAATTGTCCTATCTGGTCTTCTAATCTAGCTATAGACTGAGAGTGAGACCGAACCAGTTGTGTGCTGTCCTTCATAAAGTAGAGCATATGCTCCTAAAATTGCGAAGTATATCCTGGAGGTGGGGAATGAGGGTTATCGTGGGTAACATTGGAGTGAGGTTGAGTATCATACCTACGCCCTCCTTGCAGAATAGGAGGGTGCGCGTTACTTGCAAAACCGGGTTCTTGTTGTCTCGTGGGTTGATTATGATTGGCGTTTTGCTTCCACGAGAAGTTCGGATGATCGCACCACCCGAGTTTGTAGGTATTGGAGAACGGGTCGCTATTTCCCGAATATCCTTGAGCTGTATGAACCTGTTCCTGTACATATTCGGGAAATTGTGACACATATAAACAATTAAGCACAGAGTAGTCCTCACCCGAACAAATGTCACATAGAGTAATATCACTTGATGTCTCAACTGCATTGACCATGCGCACATTAGTAGGATTCACATGCAAGTTCATAATCTGATCCATCTTCCTACTAAGGGCGTCTAGTCTACGGTTGATGTTATTGTTGGGTGCTACATTGTAGACACCACATGTACCCCCTCTAACCACCCTCATAGAAGAGGCTTGGTCGAGAGAGTGTTCGCTGAGGCGCTCAAATAGCATCCATGCTTCGTCCTCATCTTGTTGGTTAAATGCTCCCTCGCATGAAGCATTAACCATTTGCTCGTTGGAAGCCGTGAGACCATCGTAGAAATTCTGCACAAGAGCCCACTTGGGTGACCCATGGTGGGGACAGCTTCTAAGGAGCTCCTTAAATCTGTCCCAACTCTCATGGAATTGTTCCTGATCCTTTTGTTCAAAACTGTTGATTGCACGTCTAACAGCCATAGTTCTAGCTTTAGGATAAAATTTGATCAGGAACTTTTGCTGGAGGTCAGCCCAAGTGGTGATTTCACCTCTCGGAAGAGACTGAAACCACCTTTTGGCTACATCCTTTGACGAGAATGGAAAAAGATGGAGCCGAACAGCATCAGTTCAGACACCTTGATGATGACAAGTTTCGCAAATTTCTATAAACGCATCAAGGTGCTCGTATGGGCTCTCAATCGGCTTCCCATAGAAAATGGGAAGCATGTTAATGATCTTAGGCTTAAGCGCGAAGTTAATATTACCCAGGGCGGGTAAAGTAATTCCGGCGGGTGTGACGTACGTGTGGGGAGTGAAGTGATCCCCAATCGTACGCGGTGCAAAGTTGGCCATTTTAAAAAATATAACTAAAACAAAAAAAAAGTAAAAATAAACGAACAAAGAAAAATAAAACAGAAAAGTAAACTAATGAAAAATAAGTTTTTTCAAACAAAGAAAAAAAAGTTTAAAGTAAAATAAAAAAAATAAAATTAGTAAAATAAAATAACAAAAAATAAATGGAAAAAATACAGGAAAAAAAAAAGTAAAGTAAATTTTTTATTTATTTATTTAGATTTTTATTTCTTAAACAAAAAAATAATAAATAAAATAAATTAAATTGTTAATTTCAAAATCAACATAACTTACCGATTCCCCGGCAACGGCGCCAAAAACTTGATATGTTTTAAATGTGTATTTTAAAACCGTCTACTCGCAAGCTTACAAGATCGTCGTAGCTAAATCGAGTATACGGGTCGTATCCGCAGGGAATCGGAGTTAAGTTGGATTTTGTTATTAACGAGCGGTTGAAATTGAGTTTTGTTGGTTTAAATAATTTGTTAACTAAAATAGCAAAACTAACAATAAACTAAAAGTGTCAATTCAATTGAGGTTAGTTTAGGGAATGAATTCAAGGCAGTATTACTGGTATCCCGTCATTATATTCTACTATGACAATACTTTAGGAGGCTTAGGCTACAAGCACTAAGCCTGGGTTAGTATTTAAATTAGGGTTTAGGGTAATGAACTAGCCTAAAGGCATAACCTATCATATCTTCCCTACGTGTAGCATAGGTTATCTCATTAGTACTACTTAATTCCTTTATCACTCCTAACCAAATATTAATTTGTATAAAGATTGTGTTTAGGGTTGGGTACAACCTCAACCCTAACAACGCATGAAAACTAGTTATGTTATGGTCTAGGCTACAAGCTTGTAGACTAACGCTAATAATTTGGAAATCTTAACATGGCTACAAGCTCACACAAAGAAAACCAAACAACGATCATAAATTCCCCACAGGGATGCGTATATAACATAACAAATCCATTGTTTACAATAAAATATAAATCTGGGATACGGACGGCTACCTGTCTTTCATCCCTAAACTAAAAGTCTACTCCTCCATAAGAGTTTTAAACATCATGAAATCCAAGAAAGAAAACAATAATGATAAAACTAAGGATTTGGAGACTCCCCCAATTGATGTTGATGTTGATCCTTGCTTTGATTCCTCCAGTACTCCGACCACTTGTGCTTTTGCGTTTGAGAACCCTTTGGATCTCGTGGCGGCTTCGGGAAGGAGAGGATGAGAGGAGGCGTGGCAAAAGATCCCTAAAACAATTAGGTTTTGGCTAGTTAAAAGACCCGATGCGGCCGACGGGGTGTGTGCGGCCTCGTCCGTCCGTCCGTCCCCACTGCCTTCCTCCCCTTATTTGATATATATGTATGTTTATATATATAATATAATATAATATATAATATTATATAAATATAATATAATATAATATATAATATTATATAAATATAATATAATAAAATATACAAATATTATATAATTTATATATATTAACTATCCATGAGATCTATTTGAGTTACCGAATTACAACCCAGTTGGTCATTCTTTTTTACACGTGGTCGGGTTTCTCAAAGCAGTCTTCAATTATGCCTCGATAGTGCTTGATTTTGCCACTTTTCAACATTTGTTTGCTCTATTGCACTCTAAACCAAAATGTACCTAGATTACAACAAAACACACATGTAAAAGCCAAATATATTGCGGGAATGAAGAATAAATTACGAAAATATAAGGCACATCAGTGGTCAACATTGAAACCATAGAATGACATCTCGATGTACCGCAAGTGCCGAGTTGTGGAAGTGCATTGTTTTGGATGTTATGTAATGGGTTCTTTAGCGGATATTTGTCTCTTTAAAGCTTTTTATTTCAAAAATTTGAATGAATCTTCTTAAATTGAATAACTTTTTATAGTTTCAAAAATATGAATACATTTGGAAGTATGTTTTTTTTGTGAAAAATACAGTATATATGCATTGTGGTGGTGATTATGAAAGTATTGTTACATAATGACCTTTCGTGTAATGATTAGCGTAAAATATTTATGTAAATGACCGTTATGTTACATACTGGCCTTTATTTGATTCCATATTTGACACTGTTAACTTTTGAGAGAGAGTATATAGAGCCTTTGCCCAAAATGGCCTAAAATAAAAAAAAACATTATCCAAAATAGCCTATTTCAAAAAATATTTCCTTAAATGGCCTCCACGTCAGCAAATTTTAAAATTTTAAATTTTTTTTTTTGGTTTTGTTTTGTTTTGGGATTTAGGGTTTAAAATTTTTAAACAAATTTTTTTTTTTAAATTTGCTGACGTGGAGGTCATTTGGGGAAATATTTTTTAAAATGGGCCATTTTGAGTAATAATTTTTTATTTTGGGCCATTTTGGCAACGGCTCGAGTATATATGCATTATGGTGGTGATTATGAAAGTATTGTTACATAATGACCTTTCGTGTAATGATTAGCTTAAAATATTTATGTAAATGACCGTTATGTTACATACTGGCCTTTATTTGATTCCATATTTGACACTGTTAACTTTTGATAGAGTATCTAATGAGGGATGTAAAGTGGATGTATTGTGTTTTGACTTTGTGCAGGGGACTGGAATTGTCAAGGAAAATAGCGTCTCTTTGATCCTCCTTGCTGGTGGCAAGGGTAAACGTATGGGCGTAAGTTTCCTCGTTGCTATTGTTATGACCAGTGTTCTTAAAGGTTTTGTTTCGTTTCTGCATTTAGCAATGTGGAGTCAAATTGCACGGTTCGTCGTGTTGTGAAAGTGGGATGTTCCGGATGTTGTGTAATGGGTATAGAATCAAACAAGGGCCGTTACATCACTTAGTGACTATTACTCAATAGATTTTGATTTTGCGATTATGCAGCTATATGTTTATAAACTTACCAAAATAAAGCTTTGTGTTTGTCCTACACATTACTGATGGCCAATGGGTCGGGTCGTATCGACTCGTGATCCGACCCGCAGGTCAGAACCGTACAGACAGGTTAACACAGGTCAGACCCGTCCGTACAACCGGTCGGACTAGGTCAGGTTGGGGAGGGCAGATCGCTGACCTGGTTTGGCCCGTGACATGGTTCAGATGTGGGTCGAGTCCGGGCGGGTCAAATCCGGGTCAAACTCCGGTATGATCTGGGGTTTGACCCGTTGTAGCTCAGACCTGAATTTTGACCCCGTTTTTGGTTTTTTTTTTTTTTTTTTGTTTTTAAAAAAAATTTCAAAATAAGAAAAATTAATTGTAAAATAAGTATATACATATGGAACACAAATAAAAAGTGTAATTATATTAATAAATAAAATAACATACAATATGAACTTAGGAAAATATACAATATGGACTTACTAAAAATATGAATATATTTATCATAAAAAAATTAGAAATTGTTAAAAATATTACAAATGTAGTATACTAAGAATTACACTACTAAGAAAATTATAAACATGGTAAAATCTTCTATTTGGTAAATAAAAGGCAAAATGTATTAAATTTTATACAATAAATATTATATACATCATTCTGTACTTGCTTCGGTTGGTGCGTCCCTTGTAGTGGAGTTGGTGTCATCGTCATCCTCGCTGGACGATGCCAAGTGAAGCATCTCCTGGGTCCTCTTTGATGTTGCAAGCCAGTTCTTTTTCCATACAGACATCTCCAATGTCTTCAGTGCTAGCTTCGCTCTCTTTGATCCTAGAAGTCTTCCACGTGTACTAAAAGCACACTTCGATTGTACAGTCGACACCGAACACGTTAGTATATCGCATGCCATGGTGGAAAGCACATGATATTGGGATTGATATGCTTTCCACCATAGCAAAATATCAAAAGGTTGATTTGAATCTGTTGATTGAAAATCCAAGGGAGGAGAATGCAAGTATAAAGAAAGTTCGTCATATGACGGGGGACCTTATCTACGTAATAATTTGTTAAACATATCCCACACTTATGATCGTCCTCGATAAGAGGACGAGGTTGATGAAGAAGAAATATTTACATTTTTTGATAATTTTTGAGAATAAATTATAGATAAACTGTGTAAATTTTTTTTTCATCATTACTAATAAGAGTTTTATAATCAAAATCTGGTTGCGTTCTTTAACAAAAAATTGAAAACCCACAAGTTTGCAACGTGGATCAAAAATTGTGGCAGTACAATATCCATGGGTAATTCAGTATAATATTAAATTTTTTTTTTTTTTTTTTTTTTTGCATGACGGCAATAGGCACTTGTAATGCGGGATTAGGGGAATTTTGGTTCATCCATGCAATAATATCTACTAGTGTAGATATTACGCATGGAATAGTTGAACAATAACAACCTGAAAAAAAAAGGTGCAGCATCTCTACAAAGCAATAAAAAATTACAAATTGTATTTCTTAGTTCCCAATTAATACTATCAACATTAAAAATTGCTGGATCTCTAAAATTTAGATGTATTATAAGGTATACATCTTTCCTGCATATCTATTGTTGGCCCCCATCAAGTACTTGTGTCTAATTTTAAACGTTTATGATATTACTTGATTTTTACATAATTCGTTAAAATATTGTTGTCTACTAGGAGATGTTCTAACGACTTTAATTATATTTCTTAAGATTAAAACACAACTATCTATGAGGTATATTCCATCCATTTCTATTAAAGGCATAATATGACAAATACAATGTAAATGAAATAATTTCCCATTTAACATAGATTTCAACAACATAATTAACATTTCAATTGAGGCAGTGTTGTTAGTCGCATTATCAAAAGAAATACTCATAATCTTATCTTCAATCCCCCACTCATGGCATGCCACTACTATGGCATTTTGTGATTACGCAAGCCCCATGGAGATATTCAAACAGTCGAAAATAAATAACTTTTTTGCATTATAAATGACAAGTCAATCCAATGTGCAGTTATGCACATTTAGGGTATGTGGGATTTTGTCGACCATGTATTAGATGTTAACGAGATCAAGCTTGTGTTCACCTTTAAAAGTTCTGTAAGTTCACTTTTCTTTTGAAAAAATTTAGTAAAAGTGTCGCGTTTCAAAGTATTGTAAGGGACCCTTTGTGCCGTAGGGTGTAGTGCGCTGCTAGAGTAACGGAGAAATCTAGTGTCCTCGACCGTGGTAAATGGCTTCTCCATCGTAATGACATATCTAACTAATTCATGTCTATTGGTGGCTTGTGAAAACCTAAAGCTATAGAGTGCACTAGAGCAACTTGCAAGAGGGATTGTTGTGAATTATCTGCTGTTAAGTTGGGTTGGGAATTTCTGAGGTGTCTCGCTAAATTTCCGGTCCCACCACTGGTTGGATGGCTTTACCCTTTGTTATTAGTGCAAAATTTACAAAATGCCTTATTTTGTGTACAATCTAAGGAAAAATATTGCCATACATCACTACTGGCACGTTTAGTAGAGCTAGACTGTGCCGGATGTTTGACCGGTGTGTTCTCCGAATCGGGTGTTTCACTGATGACGGGAGCGGTTGAGAATACCTGGCACTAGCTGATTCTGGAAGAGGTGATTCTTCAAAATGAGTGGGAATATCCGCAGGGGTTTGGGGATTAGATTCAAATTGATCATCATTTTTCCAATTTAAGGTGTCTGTGAATGGGGTGTCATACCGAGTTCTAAAAACTTGCATTCTTGAGTATTTAAACTCAACTCCTCCAATAGTTGTTGGAGAAGATTGGGTACTAGGGGTTTTGAGCGGTCATGAAGAGCTAGAACCAGATCTGCCTCTGTATGTTCCATGATATTAATAGTATATTAAATATGTCAAAATAATATAAGTAGTAATAATGCAATGCAAAATAGTAAATAAAAATTAGATACTAATTTACCGAAGAGTAAATTGAATATTTAACTTCAACAAGAGCGCAATTGGAACTTCAAGCTTTAGAGCACAATTACAGAATCAAAAGAGAGTAGAGAGTTGGAGAAGAATTAGAGAGAATGGAGAAGAGAAGACTGATTGAATTGTGTGGTGAATGAGGAGGGATGTGGGAGTATTTATAGATGAAAATTCTTTTATTTTATTTGATTGAATTTAGCCGTCGGGAGGGGGGGGGGGGGGGGGGGGGGAGTAGCCGTTGGGGAAAAAAGGGTTTCTTCATGACACGGGTCTGACTCGTATAGACCTGTGTCACCCGCAAGGGTCGGGCTGGGTTCGGGTTTGGCAGTGCTAGAATTTGACCCGAGACCCGGCCCGCTACGGTTGACCCACTGACAAGGCTAGTCAGGTTGATGTGTCATTTTCTGGGCAGGTTCGGGTTAGGTTGTTGGCCACATCTACTACACATGCTTTATTTGCTAAGACATGAAAACCTATTAGAAAAAGGTATTACAATTACAACAACAATAGCCCAGTGCCCCAAAGAGGCTCCCGCCAAGGCAGGGTTTGGGGAGGGTTTATCCTGTAAAGAGGTTGTTTCCGAAGAGCTTTACAATTAATGATTATATAATGTTTTCATTCATATTTTGCATATATAACCCTTAAAAGGCATGGTTTGCTAAAAAACTTAACACGACCTCTGTCATATGTTATATGAAGTCCATGACACCCTGCATTGGTGTTACTGCAATAACTGCTCTTTGATTCCATTGTAGCAAGTCATGATGATCGTGTTGGGTTTTTGAGGGAACTTAAGTTACTTATAAGAGTTAACAACTTATGTTCCCTTAAAACTCCAACAATAATGATGTGACATGTTACATAACATTTGCAATACAGTGCTTCCGTGATACCGCAACTATGACCTCTATTCAATTGCAACCGAAAATTTGATGCTTTTTTGTTTCTAGGTAGCTAGCTAGCTCGTGATCATATGGAATCCAACCTGTGTGGGACCTTTTAATTCATTTTTAAGACAAAAATGCTCACTCATAATTTGAAAAAAAATGATTCCAGAAAAAAAAAAGTGTTCGTGTTTACAAATATTGTAAGGGTAAAAACACTATGGAGACCTCCCTAAATTGTTTCTTGAAATATAATTGACCTCCTGAACTTTCAGTTTTCGCCATACGCTTACCCTTAAACCTTAGTTCGTATCAATGAAGCCTAGTGTTGCAATTTTGTCCAAAATTCTGACTATATCACACGTACATCGCTTGATTGGTTTTAATTAGACTCTTTGCATCACATCATGTGTTATACACATGATTTTGGTAGTTGGCTGAGTTAGAAAATTGGACGGAATTAAAGTACAGAGCCTATTAATGCAAATTGATACTTGAGGGTGGTCTACCTTGTCAAAATTTTTTTGGGGTCACTTTGATCTCAAGAAGCAGTTTACAAGATTTGTATGGGTATTTATTCCTATTTCTATTACTCTGCTACATTTTGTTGCCTAGCTTCTATGTGTCCCTCACAAGTTCATGAATTTGTATGGGATCTTCATTGGATCTGTTAGAAATATGCCTCAAATTTATGTAATTTAGTCATGAGTCTCACTGTGAGCAAGCCGATCGATCGAGCGGTACAGCCGATCGATCGGAGAGCAACACTGGAGAAAAAGTCAAGAAAGGCTGCAGAAGAGGGGCCGATCGATTGGCACTGGCCGATCGATCGGGAGTCGACTTCCGCGTACCCTAGACGTTTAGTATAAATATGGGTTTAGAGCTTCTGTTTTAGGTATCCAATCAGATCCAATTAAAGTTAGCCACCGTCATCATTGATCTGAGAGCATTACGAGAGTTTAGAGGGAGTGATTCAGTAATTCTCCATAGATCTTGTTTAGAGGAAGTGTCTTTGTAATTCTTCCATTATTTGTGATCAATAAAGAATCTCCATCTCCGCCCGTGGTTTTTCCCTTCTCGATTGAAGAAGGGTTTTTCACGTAAATCTCTATATTCTTCGTTTGTTCTCTTTCACCTCTTTTGTTTACTTCTCTTGTTTGTTATAGTATTTGATTCGAATCCAGTTCTGAGGTGTTAAGTTCCGCATTAAGGAGGTATTAATTTCCTAACCAATTGATATCCGAGTATATCAAGTTTGTTCAAGATTTCACCTGACAAATTGGTATCAGAGCATATCAGATTTGTCCAGATTTCTTAACAATTGGTATCAGAGCCCTGCTATTTCGATTTGATACTATGATGTCTGCAATTAAATCTGAAGTTGAGAAGTTTGGTGGTCAAGGCAGTTTCAGTTTATGGCAAGTTCGCATTAAGGGCGTCTTGACACAGAGTGGCTTGAAGAAAGCTTAGAAGGAAAAGAGAAGAAACCCGAGGGTTTATTTGAAGCACAGTGGGAGGAGTTAGATGAAAGGGCTCTTATGGCAATTTAGATGTGTCTTATCGATGACGTTTTGACAGAAGTTCTGGAAGTGAAGACCGCTAAGGAGTTGTGGGAAAAATTGTAGGGTATGTTCTGTTTCAAGTCTGTCTCCAACAAACTCGCACTTAAGCGTCGGTTGTTCACGTTTCGTATGTCAGAAGGTACGTCACTTAAGAATCATATTAATGAATTTAATTTGTTAATTCAAGAATTAAAGGAGCTTGATGATGCTTCCGAGGATGAAGATCAAGCTATGTTATTGTTATGTTTACTCTCTACTTCATATAAAGGCTTTGTAGAAAGCGTGATTTATGGTGGTAAGTCAACTATCACAGTTGATGAGGTTAAGAGAAACTTACTGAGTAAAGAAAGAGTAGATAAGGAGTTGTCTGACTCTGTTAAGAACTCATATTGTGGTTTATTTGTGAGAGGAAGAACTGAGACTAATAGAGGATCTAATCATGGTGGAAATCAGTCTAGGTCTAAGTTTAGACATCAAGACCTATCCTGTAATTACTGTCACAAGAAAGGGCACATTAAGAGAGACTGTTACAAGCTTAAGAGGAAACTAGAAGCAGATAACAGGTTTGACCAGAGATCCGCAGCAGCTAGTGTTGTAGTTGAAGATGAGAATGATGGTGATATATTGTCTGTGTCTGAACCTCAGTTCAGTTTTAGAAATAGTTGGATTTTGGATTATATATATATATATATATATATATATATATATATATATATACACACACACACATGTTTGTCCCAATCGAGATTGGTATTCCACGTACGAGTTAATTCAAGGTGGAGTTGCTTTGATGGGCAATGATGCTACATGCAAAGTTTTGGGTATAGGAACAATTCGTGTTAAGATGTTCGATGGCACTATAAGGACTTTGACCGATGTTCGTCACATTCCTAATTTGAAGAAGAATCTCATCTCTTTAGGTACTCTTGAGTCACAAGGGTACAGGTACACAGCTGAAGATGGAGTTATGAAGGTCGTTAAGGGTGCTTTAGTTGTGATTAAAGGCGGATGGGTAGGAACTCTGTATGAACTTGTCGGTTCAACAGTTGCAAAATCAGTTAAGATATCTTCATCATCATTGTTGATAGAACCAGGTATCACAAAGTCAAGGCATTTGAGATTGGATCATTCAGGTGATAAAGGTCCGTCTGAGCACAGTAAAAGGGGCTCGTTGTATGGTCAGTCTACAGGACTAAAATCTTGTGAACAAGGCATTTATGGGAAGCAGAAAAGAGTTCACTTCAAGCAATTCCTGACGAGTAGAGATGTCACGTTTGATGAGTCTTCATTGCTATGTCCAGAGAAAATGCCATCAGTTAGTTGTGATTTAGGTCAGGTGAATAATCCAGAGGAAGTTCAGTTTCAGTTAAGTAACACAGTTCAACTGCAGGTGGCTGTTTCAGAAGATGTGTCAAGAGCCAATTTGGAGAAGAAGAAGTTTGGCATTGCTGATAATCTCACAGATATGTTCACTCAGTTGATGCCTAGCAGGAAGTTCAAGCATCGCTCGGACTTGGTTAGGTTTTCTGTTTTGTTTAGATAACTTCGTGTGTGGGGTGTTTTGTGGAGTAAGTGGAGAAATTTTGCTTATGTGTAAATTTGAGTCAAGGTGGAGGTTTGTTAGGAATATGCCTCAAATTTATGTAATTTAGTCATGAGTCTCGCCGTGAGCAAGTCGATCGATCGGGTGGTACAATTGATCGATCGGAGAGCAAAAGGTCAAGAAAGGCTGCAGAAGAGGGGCCGATCGATCGGGAGTCGATTTCTGCGTACCCTAGACGTTTAGTATAAATATGGGCTTAGGGCTTCTGTTTTAGGTATCTAATCATATCCAATTAAAGTGAGCTGCCGTCATCATTGATCTGAGAGCGTTACGAGAGTTTAGAGGGAGTGATTCAAGAATTCTTCATAGATCTCGTTCAGAGGAAGTGTCTTTGTAATTCTTCCATTATTTGTGATCAATAAAGAATCCCTATCTTCGCCCGTGGTTTTTCCCTTCTCGATTGAAGAAGGGCTTTCCACGTAAATTTCTGTGTTCTTCGTTTGCTCTCTTCTCTTTTACCTCTTTTGTTTATTTCTCTTGTTTGTTATAGTATTTGAATCGAATCCAGTTCTGGGGTGTTAAGTTCCGCATTAAGGAGGTATTAATTTCCTAACAAATTGATATCCGAGTACATCAAGTTTGTTCAAGATTTTCCCTCACAAATTGGTATCAGAGCATGTGAGATTTGTCCAGATTCCTCAACAGGATCCCATTTTTTTAGAAGTAGGGTTGGCAAAGTACCAGACAACATAATAACATGAAACAAATTTCCTTTCATGAACTATATTTGGACAAGAAGCAGACACAATTTAGCCTAAGTTTAACTCCTTGACATGTTTTGCTATGCTTTGTCTTCTTTTTGGGACAAAGACAAATTCAACATGACTAATCTGTTGATATGACAAGGGCTGACTTGTTTGCCACCCTTACCTTACCTAGAAGTTTAAGGTTGGTTTCAGAAGCTATTTCCATGTGTGCATTTTTGACTGATGAAGCAGTGACCGACTGCTGGATTCATCCCTTATTATTTCCCTTAGGGTAAATATGGATTGACACTCCTGAATTATTACTTGGAATCAAACACCGTTAGTTATCAGTTCAATCAAACACAATCCTGAAATTATAATCTTATATTAATCAAACCTTCTACTCCACTGCCATCGAATTCCTTTTGACTTCCTCAACAACCAAGATCAGTATACATATAGCATGATGGGATGTGGATGGTCTCAGGCAAACTAATTCAGGAATGCATATGTATTATGATTGCTCACTGAGTTAAAATTGAGGAAGAAATTGCAATAGACTGTCGAGTTGGTAGAAACTAATGGTGAGGGGCCATCACTTTGTTTTTTAGCTACAAGTCGTCTATGGCATTTATCCTTTGCATTATGTAGATATATGTTTGTTAACAGAAACGTATTTGTCCAGTTCTCCTTTTTCTTTTTGTTAATTGTCTTGCTATGTTTCTTGAATAGGCAAGCATGCCAAAGCAGTATCTTCCCCTATTGGGCCAACCCATTGCTTTGTATAGGTAACTGGCAAAGTTTTAGTTAAATGGCAAATTTTCTATCTATGAAATAATCATTTTTTGGTTTAATTATGTCAAAGGAAACTTATATTGTGTAAATTGTGTAAATTTCGTTCTTATTTAATTTATGTTTTTTTAAAAATTAGTCCCATTGATGACATAATTTTTAACGGCTTAGTCATTTTAGATGCAAGTGACCCATTGCAGACCTATTAGTTAGCCTAATTTAAACCCATTAAGGTTCATGAACAATCCATTAAGAGTTAGTTGATAGCTGGTTATTAGCTTGTTCATGGTTCAATATGAGCGTGTTAATTTCTTAGTTTTCAGCTTGACAATGGATAGATGATGGCTCGTTAGTAATTGAATAACTTGTTAAATTTTCACTTGGATGAGCTGGAAGAACTTGACTTGATTAGACTAACGAGCAGAGTTGAGGTCGAGTATCGAGCATATTGTTATCATATCAAACCAAATTCATATAGAAATCCAGAAGCTCATTTAAGGCTTGAGTGCAATCAACTAATTGAGCTCGAGTTCGAATAAGTGAGTGCTTGTCTTGGCTTAGCCCAGTTCATTTACAATCCTAAGTAAAGGAAGTGAGATACACTTGGTGCAACCAATTTCAAAGCACAGTTTTAAATAGTGAAGACTATGGAATCAAATCGCAGTTCCTAGTTGTGATGTTGCCAAAGTGGATTGTTGTCACAACATTACAGCATGGGTTGCTGCAATCGTGTTGAGATTTTTAGGGCAACACAGGTTAATTTTGAGCCTGATATTTGCAAAAATTTGAAGATACTTATGCAATCATTAATCTTTATATTTTCTTGGTAGTATTTAACCTATATATTTCTATATATGTGTTAGTACATAAAATAAACTATATATGCATTATGAAAACCTCTACATGAATATCATTATGTAATAACCTATTCGCAACTGCTAGCTGCGAACTTCTCTATGCAAGGGCTGTTTTGCCATGTAACAACATTTGTTTGAGTCCGTGGCGGTGTGTGCAGACTGGTGTTGTAAAGTTGTGTGAACAGAGCGCTGTTGATGTAATGTATTGAATCACAATTGTCACAATAGAGTTGTTACAAAACAAGTAGGCCAATTTCTGTTACATAATGGACATTTTGTTACATGACAACCTTGATTCCATGCCTCGTAGAACTGTATTAAACCCTTGGTAGGAATCCAAATTAAAAAAAAAAAACATATGGAAATTATGAAATAGTTGGATTCGGTCTTTCTTTCTCCCCTATTCTGAGCAAACATAACCTCCTATTAGTAGGACTGTAACAATTTGGCACGAAACTCTTACACGACATAAACCAAACACGAAGATAGGTGTATGCAACTAGAAATCACCTTGTTGCTTTGGTTCATTTTGAACTGGTTAATCTTCAATATGCTTCTTTCGCTTTTTGAAGTTGATTCTGAAATTTGAAACGGTGAAAGAATACACAATGAAAAGAAAGCTAGCAGTCTTTATGAAGATCATGGAACCAAAACACAGATTGCAGTTGCGTAACAGCCGTGATTACTGTCTCGAGTCAAGACAGTAGAGTTTCACAGATGTCACACAATGGGTCTACTGATCCTGTTGGGTTAAGGACGATAAGCAGCTTTTGAACTTTGTATTTGCAACATTTTGAATTAAATACACTTGTAAAAAATATTTTAGTAAATAAAATATAATATATATGCATTACGAAGGTTATTACAATAATGTTGTTACGCAACAACCAATCCCGTAATAGCTAGCTAAATTTGGTACATAGTGGCTGTTATTTGATTCCGTGACAAAGAGTGAAAAGGAAAGAAAGAAGCTCCATTTCTTATGTAGTTTGTCGGTCAAACTAATGTGTTTCCTCTCAAAGGACTAGTTTGCAAAATGCGAAGCAATGAGCATTTAGGTTTTAAACATTGACTATACGCTAATGAATAGTTGACCTATTTCAAGGAGGAAAATCTGTGAAGAATTATTACGGGGTGGTGGTAAAGATGGAATTGAGTAGAGGCAGTTTGCATTGCATGGCAGTTGTAACAAATCTTGATTAGTTGCCTGATTGTCCAGTCTGTAACGCTACCTATGTCGGCCTTGATGATGCATATATATTGCATTTTATTTATTAAAACATATTTATATATGTATCTACATGTTTAAGACTAAAGAATGTGTGACTTTTCTTTCAATTTTTTTGCAAGCATAACGCTAAAAAGCAACTTATTCTCCCTTTGCAAATCCCGCATGATTGACGCTACTTGTTATGTAAAGTTGGTAAAGACTCGATTTGTGACCAGAGATTGCCATTTGATTCCATGGTAGTAAAAGAAGGGGCACATTTGTTTGAGGGTTTGGTATGAGTTTGCTTGAATGTTCTGTTAATTCCTAAAGAGAAGCTATGCGGCGTGAACTGATAAGATAAAATGTGTCAAGAGATTAGACTTAGCTATTTCTTAAAATGTTTCTATGTTTTTTTGGTCTAGTTAAAGTGTCTTACTATAGTTCAAGTACCTGCTGTAGGACAAACTGGACAGTATGCAGTAACCATGTTACAAAATGTTTGGGATGGTTGGTGTAAATTTCTTCTTTCATTGCTGCCCATAGCAGGAGCCAAAGTGGGAGTGAAAGGGGAGAGCGAGCGGTCATACAAGTTTTCACAAGTGGGAGGCATGGAGAGAGCATTTACATTAAGATCTAACATATCGAGAAAATTGAGTTATGCACTTTTACTCTGTAAAGACTCTTGTAGATAAGACAAAAAAAAGTTGAGTCTTAATATAGAAGTCTCTTCCTTAAGTGACACCATTAGTCAACAAGTCATCTGATTTGATCTGAAAAACGAATTAGCCCACAATATTTAGTCGTAATATAGAAATCTCTTTTCTAAGTTTGCTAGATGACTTTGAAAGGCCGAATTGCATTTCAAAGCATGATAAGTTAGCATTTTAGGGGGTTTTGGCTACATTACGCTTGTTTTTCGTTGTGGCTTCTTATCTACTATAATAACTAATAATTTACTCTTACAGTTTATACACATTTTCAAGCATGACTGAAATGAGAGAAATTGTTGTAGTGTGTGATCCATCCTACAAGGACATTTTTGAAGGTCAAGTAAATTATCTTTCCAGCTGTCTTCTATAAGTGTTATAGTAATGGAATCGGATAACGGTCATTATGTAATGTAATGAATGTTTTCTCACGGGATTTTGAGCTGGATGTTCCGCAATTGAACATTACATGGCGGTACTTCTGTATTGTCCTTCGTAATGCGTCTATATCAAAATTTATTTACTAAAACATATTATAATTGCATTTACTAAAAGCAACTTATGTTTTTTAAAAAAATCCAACGTGATCACAACCCCCCATTACTTAGTATTTTTGATCATTACACTATTGCGACCGCAGCTTGATTGCACAATTATTTTAGATAATTGACTGATGTTTCTTTTCCCTTTACAGACGTCAGCAATAAGATTCGTGTAGATCTTAAATTTACATTGCCTGGGAAGGAACGCCAAGACTCTGTGTACAGTGGACTTCAGGTGCAAAAACAACTCAAGTTTCAGTACTTGCATATTCATGGAATTAAATCATAGTTTGTAATCACATTGCACCCACGGTAACAATGTTGTGGCAATAGGGTATTGCAGAAAGTATGTGATGGAATGCGGTGATCAAAATGGCTTTCTTCAGCAAACTAAGTTGTTTTTATGCCCTATGTTTGCTAAAATTTGAATGAATGGCCATACGATTTTAATTTTAATTCCTTTTTTATAGTTTTTTAACATGTCATGCGTTTATAAATATGTTTTCATATATATATATATAGGGCATGACTCCAATGAGAGGGTGAGAGTAAGAGGAAATATTCTGGACCACTCATTTGACTGTTGACATTGGTCTTCCTCCCAACTGACATCACTCCCTTCCCCCACGTTAACAAATGTGTGGCTTAGAATTCACCCTTTCATGTCTCACCCTCTCATAAGAGTCATTCCCTATATACATATAGATATATGCGAGTGTTATCACGTGCGATGTACGGAGATGTTTGTATTTTTTTTAATTTTCTATATTGTCACATTGCAACTGTATTATGCATAATTATTATAGATCTTGAACTTTATAATTTCCACACATTAAGATTAAGTACATACCTTAATTAATAGTAATTCTTGATTGGACATTGAGTATGGATACCGAAGAAATCTGATTTCTCTCTCTTAACCACTTTTTGATTATCTTTCATAGTCATGGGTTTAAATATTGTGGTAGATAAAGAATCAGAATCTTATTTATAGAGAAGAAGGGGTTGAATTCCATCAAAACACTAATGATCGTGTCCTTTCGTTTAATAAATGCGTTTTTTCATTAATAAATATGTCTCTTCAGTAAAAGACGTGTCTCTTTACTGAGAAACATATCAAAAAACATATCTTTTTATTAAAAGACATGTTCTTTCATCAAAACATATGTCTTTTCGTTAATGGGTGCTTTATTATTGTTATATTTTTTTTTTTTTTGGAAAAGTCACTTTGTGATGAAATGACTTAGAATTGTAGGATATTTAGAATGGAGAATTTTAAAAGGGGAGGGGGGGCTTATGGGAAGTGAGGGTTTTGTAATAAGATAATAGTTACATATATATATATGTAAGGACGTGAATTACATAACTTCTAATAAGAATTTGTTATGTAACAGTCATTATTTTATGCAATGTACTTTATTTAATTCCATGGCATATACAGCTATTGTTGTAGTCACAAAACCAAGTCGTTGTTTGTGGTAGCTTTGCGGTCAAGGAACACAGCTGAAAATCTATGTTTAATTTGGGACTCCTGTTAAAGTTTACGCACTTGTAATGCCCCTAGGCTTGGCTTAACAGTGGAGACCATGAAATTAAATGAAGGTCGTTACCTAACAAATTTTGAGATAGCCATTATGTGATTTGTGGTAACATGAAGGTGTACTATAGTACAAAAGTTAATAGTTGTATGACTGTTTCTTCAAATTTTTTTAAACGACATAAAACAACTTATGTTTCCTTAAAACATGGACGCAACATGTATTGTTTGTGGCAATCCACTTTGGTGACTGTCATGTGACCGCGAACTACGATTTGAGAAAAATTGTTACTTCTGCTCCATTGATTGTAATGATATGTCTATTTCCTCTGAGTGCAGGCTGTTGATTCCGAATCCAAACTTGTCTGCATTCATGATTCTGCCAGGCCGTTGGTGTCGGTTCAAGACATAAAAAGGGTTTGAGTCTTCACTTATTTTAGCTAACAATTATGGCTCATTTATTCTTGTATTTCCATTTAGAAGGAATTTTGGTCATCGGCGCCAGGTTGCTTGATATTCCTGTGGCAATTGCATTCAGTACTTTAATGGAACATAAGTTGTTTTGAGCTTTATGTGTGCAAAAATTATAATGAACTGTCCTTACATTCGTTAACATTTGTGCTTTTCGATAATTTTTAACATAATATTTATAAATATGTTTCTGTAAATAAGATACATAATATCTATATTGTTAGTTGAAAATCGATTACATGACGGCCTTTACATTACCTAAAAACCTTTGCTTGATTCCATGGCTTTGCTATTTCACTTGAATCAGAAGAGTATATTACACCAAGATGGCTTTCTTTGGTGTTGTGCTGTTCTGGTGGTTTTATGGTATTTGCTTGGTATTTCACCCTAAAACATGTTAGATACACATTGGTTAGCATTATACATTTAGTATAAGATCAAACAACGATAACAACAACCCAATGTCTCAAAGACGACCCCGCTAGGGCTGGGTCTGGGAAGGGTACGATGTATGCAGCCTTACCTCTACATGTTGCTACCCTGTAGAGAGGTTGTTTTGAAAAGGAATTCAACCCTAACAAGAACAATATTTATGAAATCCTAGTCAAATAAAGTAATAGCTGACCCAAAAAAAAAAAAAGACATGCGAGTCCAAGGGCACTGTGAACTAGCATCGGTGTGCTCCCCGCTTAATAGCTGTGTCGACCATACATATTTTGACCACTATTCAGCTCTATCTATGGCCATCTTTTCAGTAGGGTTTAGGTGGGTAAAGTCATGTCTAATAATCTCTATCTAGCTTTTTTTCAGCCTGCCTTTGCCTCTCTTCTAGTGTGTATTATGTAGTTATTCACATTTCCTAACGGGGGCGGTAGTCGGTCTCCTCCTAACATGCCCAAACTATTGCTGACATTACTCCCTCATCTTATCTTCTTTGGTAGCCGCGCCTAATCTATTTCTTATAACGTCATTTCTGATCATGTTTTTCTTAGTATGTCCACACATCCATCGCAACATCCTCATCTGTGTCACCTTCAACTTGGGGGTGGTGCCATTTGAATGGCCAAAATTCAGCATCATATGACATAGCCGGTCACTACTGTCTTATAATATTTTCCCTTCAACTTTAGAGGAAGCTTTTTATCGCATAGTATCGCTAAAGCCATTTTCCACTCATTTCATCCCACTTTAATCCGATTATCAACATCCTCATCAATTCCGCCATCTTGCTGCACCATGGAACTCAAATATCTAAAACATTCTTTTTTCCGTATGCTTTCTGTCTCAATCGTCATGTCCTCTATGCTTGGTTGGTTGTGGTACATAACTTAAATTTCATATACTCCACTTTTGATCTAATGAGCCAAAAACCTTTCGATTCTAATACACTTATCCAAAGTTCTAGCTTCTCATTCATCCCTTCTCTTGATTCACCCTCCAGGACTATATCATCTGCAAAAGGCATACACTAAGGCACATCCCCTTGGATGTGCTAAGTGATCTTGTCCATAACCAGAAGAAACAGGAAAGGGCTCATCACTAATTGTTGATGCAACCCAACTTTAACCGTGAAAGCATCAGTCTCCCCATCCCCTGTACACATATTAGTCGATGCGCCTTCATACATATCTCTAATGACTCGAACGACTCTAAAAACATCTTTGACAAAGAAAGAAAGAACGGACGAACGGCTCTAACAACATTTGAACCCGCATCTCCCACATCGTTTTAAAGGAGAGATATCTAATTGTTTGGCATAGGCGCTCGGTCATCCCCAGTAGAGAATACTACATCCAGAATCCAGGACTAGAGTAACAAGAGAATGAGCCTGGTCCTCATCTAGCTAGCCCTCAAATAAATCAGACACCCTCTTGAAGGGGCCACTGGGCTCAATAAGCAGCTTTTAAAAGTATGAAACTTCAGCCCTCGAAATCTCCTCCTCATCAAATGTCTTGACGCATCAGGACCCTCAATAGGTAAGATCTAGTTCCTAGATTGCTTATGGAGGACATATCTATGGAAGAGTCAAGTATTGTGATCACCTAGAGAGAGCCATTTTTCGAGACTTCTACTGATGGAAAGTGTCCTCATCGCGGCAAAGCCTCAAAAACTTTCTAGAGAGTTGACACTCCTCCATCCTCAAGTGGGCACTATCATCGTCAGAATCAAGCGCCCTCTGACCCACCACCCAAGCATCCCTCGCCACCTCTACACGGAGAGAAATATGGCTAAAGTGCTAGTCTTTAGGGCCCTAAGCTCACCTTTCAGCCGCTTCAGCTTTTGGGCGAGCTGAAACATGGGCGTGCCCTTAACATGCGTGTCCTAGACCAATGCATAGTTGGGAGAAAATCCTCATGGTCAGCCCCAAAGTTAAAGAACTTGAAAGGAATACGCCAAGAGCGGCATGCCCTAAGCCCTATATCTATGATAAAAAACACTAGTGCGGGGTAAAGCGTCCATCAGAGAAACAGAGAGCAACCCCTTACTCGCTAAGCACCAATTAAGACGCCTAAGAAGGAGCTCATCCCCATTACCTCCCTAGCCCACGTATAGCGAAGGCCCCTGAAAGCAAGCGGCGTAAGACTAGACTCAGAAAAGCAATCCTGAAAGTATTCCATGTGGCTTGGCCAAGAAGCAAAGCCACCTATTGATGCAGCGCCAAAAAGGTAATAAATTTGGGAACAGAAGGATTCAACATCCTTCCTTTAAATTTTTATTGCAAAAGTTAATAAGAAATAAATGGGAAAATTCTTAATCTCAATTCTCTCACTAGAGAACTAGAAAGAACAAAATAATTGGAAAAATATCTAATATCAGAACTGAAGGAAAACCGTAATCAGCTTCCTTCTATTTATAGAGGAGCTATCTTAGCTAAACTTAAAGTCTTAAATAAATCAAAATAAAACTACAAACAAAACAAATTTATCTAAACATATCTCCTATCTTAAATATAATTAAGGGAAAATATCCTTAGATACTTTGACTTTTCAATATGTACAATGGGGTACCCTAAGGTTAAATGTTCTATCACTTAGGTACCTATGATGAAATTTGATGAATTTTTGTAAGAATCTGATCAATTTTATACAAAAAATGTTGATATGATAAATGAATACGATAATACATATAAGCTAGTGCCAATGTTTTCATTAAAAATTCAACGAATTGTGATAAAATGTTCACCGAATGTTGATGTAGGCCACCTAAAAATTACCGTAACTATGTGTCATTTTTGTATTTTGCGGCAAAAAATATCAAAGGCTAATGAAGATACTTATGTATTGTTGAAATTATGTTCAATTTTAGCATTCTCTAACGAAAATCTATCGATTTTTGACAAAAGGGTAATTGATTGATAAAATTTCAAAACTTCAGGGTATCTAAGTGATAAAATGTCTTAAACTCAGGGTACCTCATTGTATATACTGAAATGATTGGGTGCCTAAGTGATAGATGCTTAAACCTCAGGGTACCTAAGTGATAATTTCATTACAATTAAAATGAGGATAAATCTAACAAATCTAGCCTAATCTTGCTAATCCGCATCTTCCCATTTAGAAGACTCCTGCGCAGATCAAAACTCTTAGTCGCCCTTCCCCTTGCCCGCCATGATACGGACTGCATCATCCTCCCCGGCTTGGAGAGGATTCACCCTCGAATTCGATACGCTTGTCTTGTTGGTGGATGAAGATGGCCAAAGGGAAAATCAAAGGCCCGAGCTTACATTTATAAGCACTCAGAGGTGAGTTGATATTAATTGGCACTCGTGAGGGTGGTTGGGTGGATGATGTTTTTGGTGGAGCTAAGGGTGTCTTTTGATGTTGGATCGTTGATGGTTCATGGGTGGTGGGTAAGGTCGGTGTTGGTGGGCATATCGCTGACAGGGGAATTGGATCTTGGATTTCAACATCCTCAAGTTTCTCCGCATTGATGGGCTTATCATATATGGGTTCTTTAAAGATTGGCGGAGAAGAAAAGTTATGTGGAGGTTCATCATCCGTTATAGTTGATGGGTGAGACGGAGTTGGTGGATCATGGTGGGTTGGTGGTGGTGGCGGTCGTGAGGCCAAAAGAGGTTGTGGTGATGGTGGTACTCGTGTTGACGAGGAGGTAAAGTGATGAATAATCGGTTTTAACGATGATGGTGGTGGTGCGGTCGTGGAGGACGATCGACGGTGGTGGTTGTCGAAGCTTTCCTCTGTGCATGTCTTGTACCCTCACATCGGGCACGAGTTTGAGGTAGATGACGAAGCTTGATAATCATTTGCTTCATCTTTAACTCTAGATTGTGGAATCTCACTTCTATCTCTTCAAACCTCCTATCGATCTGACTTTGATGGTCTCTCTCATTCACGTCTCTGATGGAGGCGTATCGCTGTCACCTACAGGCCATCATGGAAATGTTATGAGCTCTGATACCAACTGATGCAGATCAATTGGCTTTGATACTAACTGATGCAAATCGGTCTAAAGATCCAACTTGTTGCCTCGAACCCAAGCGATGCGTGGTGGGAACAATAGGGTGCCTTTAACCCATTGATCGTACCCAACGATGCCAGATTAAGAGGAATTGGCTAAAACTCGTTGATTTTGCAAATACCCGAGTGATAACTTAAAGAGGGGCTATGTAATTTTTATTGAACTCTTTTAAAATAAAAACTACAAAGATGAACTCAAAATAACAAAACTCATCAATGTAAATTCAATAATAAAAAGCCCTCAAAAATTATAAACTAACGGTCTATTTATAGGCTTAAAGAACCCTTCTTCTAATAATAATCCAACTTTAAGAATTCATCCTTCTTTAGATCAAACTTTGCTACCCCTAATAATAGTCTAACTCTAAAATCCTAATACTAATTACATAATTCAATAAAATTAAACACTACTAAATAAAATCTTAATTAGACTATAATTAAAACTCCTGTTGTCGTCTTGATCGGGTTACTTTGATCCCTATTTGCATCACCTGTACTGTTGTTGGGCCGAAGGGAAGTGTTATAATCTCAAAGCAGGCCATGCAACCAAAAGCCATGTCCATTTATAGTGCAAAATTATAATCTTCGCCTACGACTAAATATGCAGTGTGAAGGTAGGCCATGCAAAGTGCAGATGACTTCGGAATTGCGTGATTCACCCTGGACTAGGTATCTAGTGCAAAGCCAACTCACATGAGCAGGAGTTGCAGAGTGTCGTGGTCCAATGCAACCAAAAGATCCCACGTCGTACAAACATGAGGAAATATACAATCAAATGCGGGCGCTTTTCCCTCGTTAAATGGTCATCTAAGTCTTATCCAATCCTATTTTTCTAGTATTTCCATATACTATACATCTCTATTTAAGATCTCTATGCTTCTTGCAAAGTGTATTAAGCATATCAAGAGGGATTTTCTTTGGTTAGGAATGCATAAGGGTCATAGAGATCACTAGGTTAGCTGGGATATGGTTGGTAGGGCATGTTGTCTAGCGAGATTGGAAATTGGTGATATGGTGTCCAGGAACATGTCTCTTTTAGGTAAATGGTTATGTTGATTCCAAAGGGAACCTAATTCCCTTTAGCACGTGGTGATTAAGACTTAAGTTTGGTCTTTAGGTGAATGGTGAGGTGCAGGGTCAGAGGTTCGCTTGTTCATGCCCTTATTGTAGCCTAACTTTACCCGTCTTTTCTTTCCTACATGTCTATAAATTGGTTCAATTGACCGTATTCAATTCTAAAAAGACATTGGGGATGTCTCCTTTCCGATCTATTCCACTTGTACACGTTGTCCGTATTAATTCCTTTGTTACTTGATTGAGTGATTCTCTGATGTAGGAACGTATGAGGGAAATTGATAGATAATGATTGTGGCGAGGTTAAAAACCCCACTATGGCGAATTGATAGGTTACTGATCTTGGCCAGGTTACAAACCCCACTGCAGTGAAGCTAGTTTCACCACCTTGGTAGGTTAGGCCAAGGATAAAGAAGAACTCTCTAATCTCACATAGAGAATTCAAAGACACTCAATCAACTTTCAATTGAAATGTCATTGACGAATGAATGAATGAATAGGTACAAGTGAGCCCCGACATATAGAGGGCTAAAGAGATAGGAAAGGACATAAACAACCCCAGAGCAATAATAAGGGTACAAGGGTCAAGAGTAATTGGATGAAAACCCCTGTGAACTTGACTAATATGGAGATATACTCCCATAAATGGTGATATACTCTAAATAGCAAGACTGTAAAATTAAAATTCAAATACTTGCAGAAACTGGGCTAATAAAGACTAGAATAAATAAAGTAGACTTAATTAAAGCTAACTAAATAAATTGGGTTCAAACTTTATAGACACTCCGTGTCATACTCCTCAGGTTGGAGAAGCTTGTCATCGAGTCTTCAACATCTTCATCTTGACCTTATTTGTGATCTAAATATTGTTTGGCTTTTTCAGACAGTCTTCAGGTTTCATCGGGCTAACTTGATCTTTATTCCATTCTTCATAAAAAAATAAGAATTATGATAAGCATTGTAGATAATTCGACGATCATATTGTGAGGGACAACCAAGGAGTAAGTGATAGGCATCCATGGGTATTGGATGGGGTTTAGAAGGAAGCTCCAATTGTTCCACCATGCTTGTAGCAACAATGTTTTCACAAACCATTATCAGTGATAACTTCGCAAATTTTATTCTTTGTAATGCATCTAGAATAGAAGATGTTAAGATAAAATGCACTCTCTTCTTTACTTACTACATTGATGTTGAGAACTCGACGTACCACTAGCGATTCACCATGGTTACCTTAGATGGTCTCTTCATCTTCTTTATCAAATTATCTCTTCTCTTTCATCTTTTTCGTTCTCTCCTTCAACAAGAGTAACAATTCTGCGGTTAGAATATTTAGAAGCAATATGCTCTACTTCTTGACATTTGAAGCACTTGCTTGAATTGAACTTACTTATTTGCCTTTGCTGGGGTTGGAATTGTTACTTTGAAGCACTTGCGGCAATATCATTTCGTTGTCTCTTGTTATTTGCCATCAAGTTATATGCTCTATTCCTTGATGATTCCACTTGAGGATTTCATCAATTTGAAGCACTAAAGAGATATCTTTGAGTATCAATTGGATTCTTCAACTTTATGGCAACAAGTTGGACTTGACATTCAACAGGGATATCTTTGAGTTGAAAAACTCTCTCCTCTGTGTGAATCCAATTGATGAAATCATCAAGTTGTTGGGCGTCCTTCTAATCGAGGGATGCCCACTTTGATATTCCCACTAGAGGATTTGTTGGGTGGAGTTTAATGGCGAGGGTCGAGGTGCTTTTTTTTTGGGTGATGAGTCATCATTGTGGAATGGTTTATGTCTATAACTCACGTTACTTGAACTTTAACTTTCAGAGTTGATAACTCCACCTTAAACTCGGTGGTGGTGTTGAGCAGCCAATTGTTCTTGTAACACTTGAAGTTGGTGACGCAAATCTGCTAATTCAATGTCAACGAGATTTCGTAATTCTGCATCATTACGACATCTTGAAGGCATGGTGTTGCTCTAGAATTGACTGATCAGAGTATAATGGGGGAAAATAGTGGGCAAAAAATCGAGTTAGCTTGTCGAAATTAGCAGACAAGAGTTTGATGATGTGGAATTAAGGGTGACGTGGCAAGTGGGTGACGTATCTATGAGGTGAAGGATGAGGTGGCAGCGGAATGTGGCAGTGACGTGCCATAAACATGGCACTCACGTGGTGCACGTGGTGGCATTGGGCGTGGCAGGGGACACAATGTCAAACAACACAAATCCCACTTGCAGGCGATGGCGTGTGCTACACGTGATGGCAATTCCGGCGGATTCTGATGGTTGCAGTTTCTGGTAGATTGGAAGGAGGGGGCTCAAATGGTGGTGGTTAATTTCTCCAAATGGCGGTGGATGGCGGCAGATCTAGGGACAAAGTGTCGACTAAACCCTAGCGGCAGGGGATTCCGTAATTGTTTTGCTTCAGTCATTGTTTGAATTGGTCATTGGAAGGCGATGGTGGTGGTTTTCTGTCTCTAGAAATTGTTGAATGAAGGCAAAAATGAAAGGCGTTCTTTGGGCAGCACGTGCGATGGATTCCCAATGTGTTTGGCGGCGGTTTTTGGGTTACCGTGTTCGGTTGGGGCATAGGGTGATTGGGTACTAGCAGTGTCGGTTTGAGCAGCAGTTGGGGGGGGGGGGGGTTCGTTCCTTTAGGTTTTTTGTTTTTAGTTTTTTTGTTAATTTTCTTTTTTTGATGGTATTGATGAACGGTGATGATGGATGGATGAGAGAATGATGATGATGAACAACGATTGTAAATGTGGATGTCGATGATAGGCTCTAATACCAACTGATTTAGGAACATATGGGGGAAGATTGAGAGATACGATTATGGTGATCTTAGAAACCCTACTACGGCGAATTGAGAGGTTGCTGATTTTGCCGTGATTAGAGATCCCAGTACAGTGAAGCCAATTTCACCACCTTGGTAGGCTAGACCAAAGATACAGAAGAATTCTTTAATCTCACGCAGAGAATTAAAAGAGAACACTCAATTAACTTTCAATTGAAATATCATTAATGAATAAATGAAGAGGTCAACTGAACCTTGATATATAGAGGGCTAGAGAGATAACAAATGCCATAAGCAACCCTAGAGCAATAATAAGAGTACAAGGGTAAAAGAGAAATTGGATGAAAACGCTAGTGCGCTTGGATAATAAGGAGATATAGTCTAAATAATAAGACTCTAAAATAAAATTCAAATTACTTCCAAAAATTGGGCTTATAAGACTAGAATAAATAAATTGGAATTAATTAAAGGTAATTAAATAAATTGGGGTCGAACTTCATAAAAACTCCGTATCATTCTCTATCTTGGAACCTACATCTCTGCAAGAATCTGATTATTAGGGAACTTAATGAATTTGCGTATCTAAGCCATATGCTAGATCGAACACAATTGTCCTTATGTCAGATATGAGGATTTCGGGTCGAAGGTATCAGGCCTTCCGATGACCAAAGTTTTTGCAAACATCTTACGTAACATAATCATCTTCCTAGATGTCCCCTACGTTCATCCATCTAGAAAGCGAAGGTACTCTTTAGAAGTGACGCATTTTGAGGTACTTTCTCTTGAACAAGCCCAAAACATAAGACCGTTCGTAGAAACAGAGGCCTTGTGAGGCTTTGTCACTTGGAAGTTGTTATGTGCTTTCAGAGTTGAAAAACTCATGATCATATGTTTTTGCTATGTCCAACTGGTTTGGGCTTATAGTGCTTTGTCAAAAGTGTCCTTTTAATCTAGTTTTGGGGAACGAGAGAAAGAGAATATGTTGAAATGTTATATGCTGGTGCTACAGTTGCAATTATATAGTATATTTGGCCTGAGAGAATGCAAGAATTTTCAGGGACAAATACAAACTGGTGAGTCTTTTAAGTGAAAGGGTGGTCTTTCTAAGCCTTGCTTTGGATAAAAAGCTTTGAAGGCTTTACTATACGATCCAGGCTCCAATGAAATTGGAGAGTTTCATGTTTCTAGCTTTTGGCTTCTGCTGAATTTTGAAGACATCTTATTCTTCATATCGTGCTTATTTTTTGTCTCTTAATAATGTTTCTTTTTTTATCAAGAAAAATCAAGTAATTTCTACAACCCACGAACTAAAATAGAAAAGTTTCCTATTGGAACTGCTTGCTACTTACTTGATGCTGGTATTATGATGGAGATCTTTAAAAACATGATGTTGGCTCTAGTTTATGGAGATTCAGCCCTGAGACTCCTCTGTCTCTCCTGATTCTCTCTCTCAAGATGCATTTTGTTAGGGGAGTCAAGGACTAGAGCCGCACCAAGCTTCTCTAGAACGAGGCTTGTTTCGAGGCTTGCTGAGCTTGAATACTATGCGTCGAGCTTGACTTGACTCGATTGAGTTGAAAACTAGCTTGGTGAAATATGGCTAAGCTTGCCTCATTCAGGCTCATTTGGACTCGATATAGATTCCTTTGTGCTCATTTGACTTGGCTCAACTCATTTACCCTCAAAGTTCGCTCAATTGTGCATATTTAGGCTCCATTTGGTTTAACGGAATCACTTTACATACGAAAAATTTGTCTTCACTAAATATTTTCAAGTAAAAATATTTTATCTCAAAATTGTCTTTGTGGTTAAAGAAAATGATTTTATTTAATAAATTTTTATGAGGTTCACGCTTGGCCAATCTGAGGTTAAGTGAAGCATATAAAGTGAACCGAAAACATTTTCCCATTTGTGAAGGAAAATGTTTCCCCTTTCGTTGAGGGAAATTCAATTTCCCCTGGATGGAGGAAAATATTTTCCATATTTGTGGATATTACTATGAAATATACAAAGAAATAATAGAATTGAGACATAAAATGTTTTCCGTTAAAACAAACGGAGTCTTTAAGCATTTAATTTATTTGCAGAACGGCTCATTGACATGCTTTGCTTGTTAAGCTTCTAACCTCTATATTATTGGGATTACGCTTGCTTGAGCTAAAGCTTCCAAACAAACTGAGCCTTTTAAACTATATTAACAAGCCATCTTGATAGGCTAATATAGACACCTACATTTAATGTTGTGATGCATATAATTTTCGGTTGAAGGATAATCGAGAATTTTTCCTTTATTTTCTTATGGAAAAACGAAAATTACTTAGAAAAGTGGCCAGTTTTTTTTTTTTAATTTTTATTTTTGCTGCTTTTGAATTGCTAGGTTCTTAAAGACGGCTGGCTGCATGGAGCGGCAGTACTTGGTGTACCGGTTAAAGCTACAATCAAGGAGGTACATATCAACTGTTAATTAATTGTCATTGATCTATTATTACTCGAAGGCATTCGGCTAGCCATCACGCAATTGACTAAAGCTGGCAAAATATGATCCGATCCTATGACCCCACCAGTTTGACCTGTGTCCTGACCTGATCTGAATTCGAAGAATTCAAAAAATATTGGGACCGCAACACGAAATGACCCGCCCTGACCTGACTGGTACTCAAAACTACTTGGTCTGAATTAGACCCAACCCGAATTTATCACTGAGTTGTAAGGCCTCCATGATACAAACATGTTCTATTTTATTTACTAAAACGCATTTATGAATTTATGTAGATGTTAAAAACATTCAAAGGAGTATAAAAACTTTTTGAGTGTATATGACTATTGGTTTTACCTTTTGCAAACATATGGCTTAATAGCAACCTTTGTTTCCTTAATCCAACCCCAACCTCTACAAGTTACATCACATTTGCTACACCCTGCTTTCACAATACTGTGATCACAAACTGTTATGCTGAAGCCGCTACCCGTTAGTGGTAGCGGTAGTTGCACTTAGTGTCCCAGTAAATTTTTAATTTCTCGAATCCTGGATTTAAAGCCATATTTGTTCTTTCAATTCACAACTCTGTGCCTTTCAGTTTATGACATGTTTGTTTATACTACATTTCACAGTTCAATATATCTCAACTTGATGATAGTAATTTACTCAAATCTTTACTGCAGGCAAATACCGATGGCTTTGTTGTCAGAACTCTTGACAGGAAAACTCTTTGGGAAATGCAGACCCCCCAGGTTAACTGTTACATTTGAATGCAAAATTACCTAGGATACTGCCTTGTATTTACTTGGTGTGTCAGTTTAGTCCATGTACTTGTAGTCGTTTCAATTTAATCTCTACAACTGTTAGCTTTTACAGTAACTCATTTACAACAATATATGCTTTGGTCAACATTGAAAAGCTTATAATAATTGCAAGGTACTAAATTGGCAGAACTAAAGTCTAGAGACTATATCCAAACGATTGATAAAGTACAATGCCATATGATGCAAACAATCCTAAATTTTACTTTGAGGTCAAAATACATATCTGACTTGTTTATTGCCGAACTTAGTTTTAACCCCTTCTGTGAATGTATTTGCAATGAACATGCAGGTAATCAAGCCTGATTTATTGAAGGAAGGCTTTGATTTAGTTAACAGGTACCTGTTTTATCTTTAGCAATTTATTATTTTTGAGTTTTTTTTTATAATGACTGACTTAATCCTACTGCCCGTGGATTATAAGACTTATTTTGAAGATTCTTTTGTAAAGACCATTATGTGATGCTTTGTAATCATTATCTTCATTACATTATATAGAAGCATGGAAAGTCCTATAGGAACATAGCCCAGTGGCGGAGAACACCAGTGGCCAACTGCGCCACCCGGGTTCAATCCCCGCTAGGGACTTGTAACAACCCCCCCCCCCCCCCCCCCCCCCCCCCCCCCCCCCCCCCCCCCCCCCCCCCTCTTTTTATGGCGTATAGGAGCATGGAAAACAAGGTAGTTACACATGTAATGGATTTTGAGTTCGTCGTTATGTGAAGGGCCGTTAAGTAACAATACTTCTGTATTGGCCTTCATAATATACATTCCTTGCATCTTATTTACGAGAGAATATTTACAAATATAAGGGTTATTTGCGTCACTAGTCATTGTACTTTGCCTATTGTGTCAATTTAATCCTTGGACTTTCAATTGTGTCAATTTAGTCCTTGGGAAATTAAAATTGTTTTAATCGAGTATAATGTTGAAATTTATGTTAGGTGGAAATTATAACATTAATTAGCACTTACATGTGTTTTTCACATCAAGGGGGTGTTTAGAAAGGGATGAATCTTTACATAGGATAAATGTGTTAGTACAATTTTAGCCTAAAATTGGCGAAGTTTCAACATTGGACTTGATTGAAACAATTTCCATTGTATAAGGATTAAATTGACACAATTAAAAGTACAAGGACTAAAAACAATAAAAAAGTACAAGGACTAATTGCATAAGTAAACTTAAATGTTAAAACTTCCAAAATTTATAAACAACAATTGTAAAGTTGTTCATTCAAATATTTACAAATATAAGGCTCGGAAGCTACTTACATTCCCGCTAGAGATGCGCCCCCCCCCCCCCCCCCCCCCCCCCCCCGCCGGTAATATATATATATGTAATATAATATAATTATAATAGTACCTTATAAAAATATATAATCATTTTGACTAAAAAGATTATAATTTATTGATGAATAATATAGCATACAAACATAATACAACACAATCATAATTATAAATATGTTTAATAAAATAAAAAGTATCATAGATTGTTAAAAAATACAACTATAACAATATATTATATTATATTATATATATATATATATATATGTATGTGTAATATAATACAATCATAAGTATATAATCATTTTGACCAAAAAGATTATAATTTATTGATGAATAATATTGCATACAAACACAATACAACACAATCATAATTATAAATATGTTTAATAAAATAAAAAGTATCATAGATTGTTAAAAAATACAACTATAACAATATGATACCATTATTTAAAATTACAAATATATTTTATAACAGAAAATATATTATAAAAAAATAGAATTATAATAATATAAATAACTTAGTCTAAACTTTTTGCGGTTGGTGTGGAACTTGTTGTACTGGTGCTACGGTTGTCTTCCTCATGGATTGGTGAACCCAAGTTCAGTCGGTCTTGGTCTCTATCCGCTGCAGCTATCCAGTCTTTCAAGTACACCGACATTTCTAAGGTGGACGGTGCTAGCTTCGCTCTTTTTGATCCAAACAATATACCACCTGTATTAAAAGCACACTCCGATACTACTAAAGACACCGGACGCGTTAGTATATTGCGTGCCACGGTGAAAAGCACGGGATATTGGATTTTATTAAAAAAACCACCATTGCAAAGTATCAAAATATGGATTCGCCTCTGTCAGGTTGAAGTCCAGCGTAGGCGAATGCATGTACAAATTTAGTTCATCATATGACATGGACTTTCTTTGGCTTTAATCGGTTCAACATATCCCACGCATATGATTTTTCTTTAGAAGAGGATGAAAAAGATGATGTGGAAGAATCTGAATTATCAAATGATAATCTTCGAGCATACATGGAAAATAAACTACATAAATCTTCATCAATTTTAGCAATAAAAGATGCTACATCATAAGTTAGATTCATTTTTTCGTAAAATATTTGTACAAATAATTGCAAACCCGTAAGTTAACGACATGGATAAAAAACGGTGGCAACACAATATGTCAGTGGTAATTCAAAATAATATTTTAAAATTTTGCCTCATGGCAGAAATAGAGCCCTGCAACACGGGGTTAGAGAAGTTCTCTACCATCCAATTATCAATATCTACCAGTCTAGATATTGCTTGTATAATGGTTGGATAATAACATCAAAAAAAATGTCGTAGCATCTTGAAAAATAACAAAAAGTTTACAAATTTCATTAATTACATTCCAATCTACAAATTCGAAATTAAAAAACTTCGTTTTGAAGGATTTTGCTGTACAAATTCAATTAAGACATGGCATTATTCTTTCTAACATATCAATCGTGGATGACGACCTATTTTGTGTATCTAATTTAAATTTTTTATAAGGAATGCCATGTGTGCCACAAAGAGCTTTAAATTTTTTTGTCTAGTTTCAGATGTCTTAATTGCTTTAGCCACTTCTCTTAAAGACGTAAGAGAAGCATGTACAAGTTGCAAACCATCCATTACATTATGCAGTATATGATAGATACAACGTAAATGAAAATATTTCTCATCTAATATGGGCATCATATGCCTAATTAATTGTTTAACAAATGCATCATTGTTAGTAGCATTATTAAAAGTAATGCTGAAAATTTTGCGGTCTATCGCCCACTCACAGCATACCTCCATAATGGCACCCGTGTTTACATGAGTACTGTGGGGATATTCAAGTAGGCAAATTTGAATTATTTGTTTTTGCATATCATAGGAAGAATCAATCCAATGTTCCGTTTGCACAAGAAAGGTACACCGTGTTTCAACTTTCATGTGTCCGACGTCAACGAGAACATGCTCGTGTTCGCCTTTAAAATATCTTGAAGGTCATTTTTTCATATTTATAAATTCTTTAAATGCGTCCCGTTTCAAAGTGTTCCGAGGAATCCTTACAGTGGTGGGGTTTAACGCTGTCAGTACCGAACGAATCTAGGGTCTTCGTCCGTGGTAAACGGCCTTTCAGTCCCAATGACGTATCTCATTACTTTGCGTCTATTAGTTTCTTGTGTAAATCTAAAGTTTGCAAGCACACCAGTCGCTTGCTGTATGAGAGTTGTTGAGTTTTATCTGCATTTAATTGGGGGTGGCTTTTTAATATGTGTCTTTTTAAAGTGTTAGTCCCACTATTAGGTGGATGACTGAAAACTCTTGAGGGATCACATAATGTATAATATACTTTACTATGTTCACGATCTAGTGTAAAGTGTTTCCATACATCGCTAGTATTACGTCTACTACTGCCCGTAGAGGTGCGGGTTTGAGCTTCGTTGGTGGTGGGTGTGGGTTCGGTTTCAGAACATCTTGCACCACCCGATTCAGGACAATCATGCTCATAGTAGTGCTCTTGTTCCCAATTTGAGGTGTCTATGTAGGGAGGTGACGGACCGGGTTCTAAAATAGTCCGTTCCTGGGTATTAAGCTCAACTCCTCTACCCGTTCTAGGAAATTTAGGCGGTCAAGAAGTAGATTTACCAGCTCCAGATGAAGATGAATTATGTGCCATGATATTGTTAATTTATAATTATAAAATGCAAGTAAGAATGTAAGTTAGGTAAATAAAAATGACAAATAAATAAAATTTTGATACTAATTTTAACGAACCGAAAACTGAAATTTGAACTTCTACAAGCTTCTGCGAGCATAACATAGTTGAAACTTCGAAATTGAGAGATTTAGAGCAAATAATTGTAAGTAAGTAGAGAAGAGAGAATTGGAGAGATTGTTGTGTGGTGAAATGAGAAAATAAAGGTAATATTTGTAGGGCAAAAAAATGATTTTTTTTTTTTTTTTTTAAAAATTAAACCCCAATGGCTCAGGGGCTATCACTGTCAGGTTGGGGGCAGAAGCCCCCCAACTTAACCAGGTCGGGGCCTCCTCACTGGCCCGGTCTCCGGCCCAAATGGGAACCCGACCCGACCCGTTGGCCACCTCTAATTCATGCCGCCGTATACTGCAATCTAATTCTATGGTTGTAATTATAATTTTCTTACATTATATCGGGGTGTAACGAGGAGTTTTTTGTTCTCTAATCGCGTACACAGGGAGCAGCTTGAAGTCACTGACGATGTGTCTATTGTGGAGCATCTGAAGCATCCAGTATACGTCACCGAAGGATCTTACACCAACATCAAGGTACTTATCTTATAATGGAATCCCTGTCAGTAAAATACGGTGCAGCAGCTCAATGAATCTAATGCGTACATGTATTATTTGGCTTTATATGTAAAAATTTTGCTCAAAAGTTTGTTGATTTGTAGAAGTAAAAGATAATGTCAATTGCAATTGCGGTAGCAGAACACGTAGTAAGATAGGATGTAATCAATAATTTCAGAGTTAATGAATGTTTAAGTAGGTGTAGGTATTTATTATTTTCAATTATCATTTATTTTTGAAATATGAAAAATACGGATACATATTATAATACGTTTATTGTACGAATAACATCAGGAAAATGCTTATTTTACCGTATTGTTATATGTTTTTAAAACGGGAAAGTACAAATGTTGATTGCACTTTTGGTTACCCTGATATTATCTCATTAATCATTCCGTACAATTATAAAATTACCATCAGAAATATAATGTATTCCCTGGAAACAATCATTTATTAAGAAAACATTTCCCTTATCAAATTTTGTTCATATTATCTTACTTTCTGAGACCGTACCTTGATAGGAGCCTTTTTGAGGCACTTAGCTAGGATCGGTCCTAACATTTTTGGAGCCCCAAGCAAAAATTTCAATTGGGGCCCCCCATATAAAACAAATTATAAAAATTCTAATCGTAAAACTTATTAATAATAACAATTGATACTTTAAAAACCACAATACCAAAAATTTTGGGGCCCCAAGCGACGCTTGGGGTTATGTCTGGCACTGCATTGAGCTGCTGCTGCTGTTACTAGTGCAAATGTGAATAGAAAGAATCTCAGCAGGTATTAGAAGAAAAACGGTGCAAATAATTTCTTTGATTTTAATGTGACTCTTATTTTTGGACTGATTTGAGTTCAGTAGCAAGTTTCACAATTCATTTAATTTTTCAAGAATAAGGTAAATATTAGCAGGTAAAATATTTTAATCCTTTCCTTTTTCTGAAATGCAGATCACAACTCCTGATGATTTACTACTTGCCGAGAGAATATTGAGTTCGAGTTAAGAGTCTACAGGTAAACATTTTCATAATATGACATGTGATACATGTGGCTGCAATCTTTATAGGGACGCGCTGATTGGACTTGAGGTAGTGAAACCAGTATAATTTAGACCTTCAGTGAAATTTTTCTTTCCGGCTATCTTGTGTTGGGAGTATACTGTACCTGAAGATCACTTTTTAGAACCTTCTCTTGAATAATATAATAAGCTATATTAACATGCTTGAGGGTTTCGTGAATGTGGTTTTGAATCTTTATTGTGGTCGTAGTCTTTGTCTGCTAGTAACATAAGTACGAATATAATTTTTTGCTATGTGACTGTTATCGGGTTACATAACAATTATTCTCTAATTCAGTGAATATGACATTGCAGATACTTTGAATTAGACGAAAACATGTATTTGTACTTGTATTTCTACCTGAGTTTGAGCACCATGTCAAGGAACCAAATTTTCCAAAAGCTTAAGCTGATGAGTGAATGCCTAGGAATGGTTTCATACTCCGACATGCCCCCTCACGTGAATGATAATTGAGCTTGAAGCATGGATAACGCATATGCTCACCTCATACCTGTGCTTAAATTGTTTTAATGTTGAAAGTGGGGGTTGTTGAGATTTGAATGCGTGACCTTTTCATTAATAAGGTTCTGATACCATGTCAAGGAGTCATCTCTCCCCAAAGCTTGAGCTGATGGGTGAAGGCTCAGAAATAATTTTATGCTCTAATAGACCACAACCCTAACCATAAAAAGAGACATTCTATGTTATGTTTGAAATGGCGTCATCAATGGAATCAAATTGTAGTTCATTATTGCAATTATGTTGTATCATAGAGGGTCTTGTGACATTTTATAGGCTGTTTTAAGCTTCATATTTGCAAAAATTTGATCGAATAGCCATTAAGTCATTAGTTTTTATTTCCATCTGATATATATATATATATTAATAAATAAAATACAACATATACTGACTGTGGAAGCTATTACAAGAGCACAGTTAACAGGCAATTTTATAATGGTTGCTCAAAATCCATTATATAATGGCTTTTCTTATTTCCATGGTATCATCTTTGCCAATGTGGGTAGGGTGTTCATAAAAAACCGAAACCGAAAAAACAAAACTGAAACCGAGAAAACCGAACCGAAAATTTCGGTTATTGAGTTAGAAAGTCCGGTTTGGTTACTGAACCGATAAAAAATCCGGTTAATTTGGGCGGTTTCGGTTTGTAGGTTTGACTTAAACGGTTAACCAAAAAAACCCGAATTAAATATATTTAAAGTACTATAGAATTGCATGTCGGAGTTTGGCCCAGTGGTTAAGTGCCTATACTTTGGCCTAAGAGGTCCGAGGTTTGAGTCTCCGCCCCTCATGAAGCTTCTGTTATTTTTTTACTTTGTTTTTATATTTTTGTTTTGTTCACAATTAACAAGCTAACAAAAAATCCTATATATTAGTATAGCGAATCAAATCAAAACTTAATCCACCATATCATAATCAATAGATTAGTATCTAATTTTCTTTTTTGTTTAAAAAATTCATATAAAAAGGTTTTGTTATCATCTCAAACCACCACCTATTATTGGCCATGTAGCGGAGGTAGCGGCGTAGAGTAGTGCTGCGAGTGACTGGTAGTTTAGGATTTTTAGGTAGTTATAACCCCAGGTGGTGCACTTATCTGCTGTTTAGTTGTTCTTCGATTACTCGTCTATTACTGACCATGTACTATTTGCTTTATTATGTGCCTTGTAGTTGCTCCCTGTGGGATATATTTTATAAGTGCTAGTTCTACACGGTGTCATATGCTGATGCTTTGTTGCTTCCATGGTTTCAGGATACCATGTTCTCATGACGACATGCTCTTCACGATAGGGGTCCTCCGAAACAGCCTCTCTTCCACCCGGAAGGAGGACGGCTGCGTACATCTATCCTCCCAGGCCCTATTTGTTGCGGGAGCCACTTTGGCACTGGGATTGTTGTTGTTGTTGTTGTTGTCGTCAAACAACCACCTATATTTGAAACTTAATCCAGCATATCATATTCATATAAACTAGAATCTAATTTTTTTTTTTTTTAAATTCATATAAAAAGATTTTATTATTATTTCAAATTAACACCACTTTTATTTGAAACTTAATCCAGCATATCATATTCATATTCATATAAATTAGTATATAGTTTTCTTAAAAAAAAAAAAAAAAAAATCATACAAAAGGATTTTATTATCATCTCAAACCAACACTATCTCTTTTGAAACTTAATCCATCATAGTATCTCTGTTTTATTATATCTCAAACAAACACCACCTCTATTTTCTTCCTACCTTTCCTATCAAGTCTCAACCTCTAATTGTACATTCAAAAAGGTAAGTCATTTGGGTTAAAATTGATGAAAAAAACTTAAATTTCTTTTCCAATAAGTGGTTACCGATTAACCGAACTGAATTAACCGAAACCGAAATTCCGGTTAGCCGAATTTAAATGGGTGGTAATGGTTATTCAATTTAAATAAATTTTTTAAATGGTTACCGAACCGTTAAGCTAAACGGTATGGTTAACCGATAATGAACGCCCCTAAATGTGGGGAAGCTCGAAGTTCAATTCTGCCATTTTCTAAAGTCATTTTGTGGTTTGTTAGTTTAGCCTTATTTTTAGTATTTGGAGGTCGGAAATTGCTCAAAAATTGAGCAAAATAGATATTAAAAGAACATGAAGAACAATTTTCTTGGGAAAACATTGGTTCCAACTTGTAATCTAAAACAAATAATCCATCAGTAGGTTAAATTTTTGAAAGGCTGATGTTATTTCCACCTACTATATTGGGTATCTTATATAGGTAAGTATAACTGTTAGCATATTGCACAGAGGTCTTCTCTTTGGTAATGGATGTTTATGTTGCATTATGCACTTTGATTTGTTCTCAAGTTGCATATATCATCCACTCTGAAGCTTCTATACATGCAATAGCCTAAGTTGGATCCACAGATATAATGATCCCGTCCAACACTATTGTAACACAATCCACAATAACTCGAAAGTTGCCAAACGAGTTCATAATTGGCTACTTGAGCCCAGAAGGGAAAGACTTTTATTGCTTTAATATAAGGCTTTTGTTACTTTAGAAGGGAAGGCTTTCGTTGTCCTTCAAGTACATAACCTAGTGGTTGGGAAGACCATGAGCCAGAGGCCTACACGGGTTCGATCTCCCACTAGAAGCATTTCCCCCCTCCATCTTATCAATATAAGAGAGGGGGGGGGGGGGGGGGGGGGGGGGGGGGGGGGGGGGGGGGAGGATGGTGAAGTGACTTATGAACTGGTTAAACTCCACAATTATTTGCACATAATGGTAGGATTAGCACCTCAGAATTGTTTCATGAGTGTGGTTCTTGTTGACTAGGGATGGATAGTTGTGGAGTCTCCAGATGTAAGGAGGCGAGGTGTTGAAGGTCGTTAGACCCATAAGTGCCACTGACACGTACTGTAGAGGCTAATGGGTTGATTTTGTGGTAGCAGATCTGATGGTTGTCACAATGGATGGTTGTCAGTACCGTGTTATTGTGGTTTTTCACGCCACTAACAAGTGGCATGTTTCACGTGTGTGCTTTGTTACCACAGAAGTCAATGTGGTGCCATTCTTCTCGAAGTTTGGTTTCATTGGATGAAGATAGAGAGAAGGATTGCAGTAGTTACCAAAGTGTCTTTATCTCTATTGTTTGGCATGTAGTTTCCTGTCAAATATGCGTTTGGAGTTTGTGGGTGATTGGTTCCACTTTGGTGTTTTTAGTCATCTTGTGATATGAGGACAGTCCTTCCAGTCATTGGCAAGCTTCTTTGCATTCCCTTTTTTTCCTATAATGTTGAATTTCTCCTTCTTTATGCCTTTATTTTGTTACCGTCGTTTGTTCATCTTTTTGATTGCTCACCTTATGTTATTGTGAATTATCAACCTTAATCATCATAAAAAAAAATGAGGCACCAATTTAAATATCGTACTATTTAAACTAATATTACCCAAAACCTAGAGACTGTCACATCCAAAAGTAACAAGAAAAAATAAGAGCGAGCATCACTTAGCATAAACAGTTAAGTTCCCCACCTTCAAGGGAAAAAAAAAAGGCATTGGCTTTCATGACTCCATTATTCATTGACATTTCGAGATGTACTCTTTCTTTTATTAGGTAAGGAGGTATAATATTATCCTAAGAAGAACCGTCAAAATCTGAGGGGGAGGCAGTAGGTGTTTTTCGAACCTATAATCTCATACTTGAGGGTGGATAATTTAACTGTTATACTAAACTAAGCAGCTAATGTTGGAGACATACTTGCGACTAATTATTCGAGGCAATCCTCTGTTGATGTCAGTATAAACTATATTGCTACCGTGGCAAAAAGAAAGATTAATAGACTATTTTGCTCTTTTAAATGGTGAAAGTGGTTATGGTAGGGCTGCAAATGGACTAAGCTAGCTCACTAGCCAGTTTGACTCCCCTCATTAAGGGCTCGACTTGGGTTTAATTAAGGCAGCTTGGTTCATTTAAGGCTGGCTCAATTAGATAAACTAGCCAAATCGAATCAAGGCTACTTCGGCTTGAAAAGCTCACGAGTTGGCTCATTTATTGGCTCATGAGCTCGCTCTTTTGTCTTTCCTCCATCGTTTAATGCATGTTGGTATTTGTGTTAGGATTGTGTTATAAAACATGGGTTAAAGCCCTCTTGCGGCTAAAACAAAGTTTCAGAGAAGCAGGAAATTGACACACGATATTTACGTGGAAAATCCTAAAGCGAATCATGGGAAAAACCACGGGTAAGGATAGAAGGATTTCACTATTAAGGAGATGGTACAACCTCTATCTAAATATAAGGAAAGCACAACAGCAGCTTTCTCTCAAAATAGGATAATACACTCAAAGCAGAAGAATACATACAGGAGAAACTAATTTTCTATTTTATATAAATCTGGGATGAAAAACGTATATGTGATTTTTGGATGTTCTCGTATTCCCTCCTGTAATTTCTCCTTGAATCATGTTAGGTCCATTATTTTTTTTAATGATCCGTTGTCTTTTCCTCTTTTTCTTGAATTAGTGACATACTCTCTCTTTCTCTCCCCCTCTCTCCTCCTTTGCTTATTTTTAGCAAAAGCCACCTAATATGACTTTACCTTCACAATCTCCCACTTAAAGTCACTTATGATGATCTTTTAATCATTTCAATACTTGCCGGCTTCATTTCGCTTATGTTTTCAATAGGCCATAAGAGGATCTGCACCATATAAACTTGTCAATGTCGATTGGCTTTGTCATGCCATCTGGTAGGTTATCTCTTGTGTGAATTTTTTGCATATCTACACTCCCTTCTTCTACACTCCTATGTGCTTTGTGCTAGAGTGAAAGGCTGAATTTCTGGCAATGTGCAAGGCACTCTGACTATCACAATACACTTGAATCTTCTCTTGTTTATGCGCAAATTCTTCCATTAAACTTTGAATCCAAATTGCTTCCTTGTATGCTTGTGTAGCTGCCATATACTCAGCTTCTGTCGTAGATAAGGCCACAACAGTTTGTACCTTGGAGACCTAGCTCGCTGCTCCTCTTGCAAGTGTAAAAAAAATAGCCTCTAGTAGATTTTAGCTTATCAGGATCACCTGCATAGTCTAATTATCCTTTGACAATAAATTTTGATCCTCCATAACATAATGTAGCATTTGAGGCTCCTTTGATATATCGTAGGATCCTCTTCACAACGTTCCAATGCTCTCTACCAGACTGTGCCAACTGCTTGAGCAATATCTGGTCTCGTACAAATCATGGCATGCATAAGGCTTCCCACTGCTGATGCATGCAGTACTCGAGACATTTCCATCCTCTTTGCTTCACTGCTAGGACACATACTTGAGGATAGTTTATAATTGATAGGAAGCGAGGTAGAGATTGGCTTACAATCTTACATGTTGAAGTGCTGCAAGATTTTTTCTTGAGGTAGGTCTATTGCGAAAGCCAAATCTTCCTATCTTTTCTGTCTCGATGAATTTGCATCCTTAAAATCTTGTTTGCTGGTTCCAAGTCCTTCATATCGAACTCTCTAGCCGACTGTGCCTTCAATTTTTGGACTCGATCTTTGTTGGGGCCTATTACCAACATATCATCCACATACAACAGCATAATAATGAAGTTATTATCACCAAACCTTCTATAATACGTACAGTAGTTTGAACTTAGTTTGTTGTATCTGAGGCTAATTATGAAGGAATGAGATCTCTTGTACAAACATCTTGGCACTTGCTTTAGACCGTACAGAGATTTGGTTAACTTGCAAACCAAGTTTTCTTTTCTCTTCTCTTCAAAACCTTTTGGTTGGAGCATATGTATCTCTTCTTCAAGTTCACCATGAAGAAAAGCAGTTTTTACATCTAACTGTTCTAGATGCAAATCAAATGCAGCGCACAGAGCCAAGACTACTCTAATAGTCGTAACTCTAACCACTGGAGAAAATATATCACTGAAATTAATGCCTTCTTTCTAAGCATATCCTTTGACCACCAGTCTTGCACGGTATCGCTCTACTTGGTCGTTGCTATCTCATTTGATCTTGTAGACCCACTTGTTAGCAATAGCTTTTCATCGATGTGGAAGTGGAACAAGTTCCCAGGTTTTATTTTTGTGCAGAGCTTCAACTTCTTCCTACATTGCTGTCATCCACAGGAAAAACATCAGGACCCTGAAAAGTTGATGGCTCTCCATCTTCCGTTAGAAGACAATATGCCTCATTGCTTGCCATAACATAATCTGAGTGGCATGGATGACTTCATGTTTGACATGATGATCATCGAACTTCTATATCAATGGCCTTATTTGGTTCTGGTTCTTCGTGCTCTTGTACTGCTTCAGAAGAATCTTCCTTTTCTGACTTATCTTCTATTTGTATTATAGTAGTCTCTTTTGAAGTACTATCATTTTCTTTCTTATTTTGCAATTCACTTTCTGCAAATATCATGTCTCTGCTGACTATAATCTTGTGGGCAGTGGGATCCCACTAACAATACCCCTTAACACAGTTAGTACAACCCAAGAATATACATTTTCTGGACTTTGGGTCGAACTTTGTTCTTTCTTGGAAATTATACATCACATATGTAGGATATCTAAAGACATGTAGAGAAGAATAATTTGCTAGCTTACCAGTCCACATCTCCATTGGTGTCTTCAAACCAATTGTCGTTGACGGTGACCAATTTATCACATAGCTAGCGGTTTTGACTGCTTTTGCCCAAAATGACTTGGCTAGACCTGTAGTCCTCAACATCACTCTTGTTCTTTCTAAGAGAGTTCTGTTCATTCGCTTTGCTAAATCATTTTGCTGAGGGGTATGTGCAACAATAAATTGTCTTTGAATACCCTCTTGCTTGCAAAATGTGAGAAAATTACCATCCGTATATTCTCCTCCATTATCTGTCCTTAAACACTTGATCTTTTTTCCAGATTCAAGTTCCACTCGCGCTTTGAAGTTTTTAAATGTTGGAAACACATCTGACTTCTTCTTGATTGGATACACCCACAATCTCTTGGAGTAGTCATCAGTGAATGATACAAAGTACTTTGCTCCTCCTTAGGATATAACCGGTAACTCCCACACATTAGAATGAATCAAGTCTAGAATATGTGTACTTCTAGCAGTAGATCTTCCTAACTTTAATCTAGGTTGTTTACTTGTAACACAGTGCTCACAGAAAGGTAAGTTTACCGATTTGAGCCTTGGAAGGAGAACTCCGACATGTGGCCCAATTTGTAATGTCACATTATCGTTGATTCTTCTCCGTTGGCAAATGCAACAGATGCGTCTGTCACATCCGTCATATCTCCCAATAGTATGTATAGATTTGCTGCGACCTTTTCTGCTTTCATCACCACAAGTGCTCCTTTTATGACTTTCATGATCCCATTTTCAAACCAAGTCTTGCAACCAAGGTCATCTAATTGTCCAATACACAATAGATTTTTCTTCAAGCTCTTCAGTTGTCGTACCCCTTGAGTTGTGCGAACCGCACCATCATACATTTTCAACTTGATAGTACCAATACCAACGATTTCTAAGGCATGATCATTACCCCTAAACACGGATCCTCCAAACGTAGGTTCATGTGTGTAAAACCAATTTCTATGAGAGGTCATATACCATGTTGCTCCTGAATCCGTTATCCAAATATCAGTGAGTTGCTTTCCGCCTTTAGAACCACTTGCTTCTTCGCTATATGGGATTTCTCCATCATCAGAGGTATTAACAACACAACCTGAGAAGTTATTGCTTTAGAAGCTTTCTCTCCATTCTTCTTGTTATACCAACAGTCCTTTTTGAAGTGCCCTCTCTTGTGTCACATTTGTAGCATTTGATATTTTTCTTGCTTCTTGATTTTGATCTACCATTGTTGTGACTCCCACTAGAACCATGTTCTGTTGATCTTCCTCTCGTCATCGATAGTGCCTCTACTTGTTTTGAGCTTTTCGATCTATCTTCCTTGTTCTTGCACCTAAATTTCTCTTTCAGAACAGCGGTTGCAACATCATTGAAAATTAGTTCTGCAACTACATTATTTGTGATGTTGATGACGAGTTGATCATATGAATCGGGTAGACTTTGTAGTAGAAGCTTTGCACATTCAGGTGCTGCTGTTGTGCAACCCAATGTTGTAAGTTGGGAAAATGGCGTATTCAGATTATCAATATGATTCATCACCAAAGTGGATTCACTCATTCGAAGAGTGTAGAGTCTCCTCTTTAAAAAGATCTTATTGTGAAGTGACTTGACCTCGTATAATTTGGTCAATAAATCCCAAATTTCTTTTGCTAATTTCTTCTTTGCAATGCCTGACAATACTAAATTTGCCAATGCTAGAATGCAAGTTGGCAACAACATTGTCATCCATCTCCTTTCATTTGGTATCAGTTATCTCTACTGGTTTGTCTCCGATTGTTGCTAAGCAATTTTCCTTCCTCAAAATTGCCGTCATCTTCAATTTCCACAACGAGAAATTTCTCCCGTTAAACTCCTCAATTTCGACCTTTGCAGCCATTGTGTTAACGACAATTACTTCTTTACCCGAACCGGATTTTATTACACACGTGAATAATCTCGTATATGTGAATAGTAACCCGACAAACCCGATGCTTTTAATACCACATGTTATGAAAATATGGGTCGAAGCCGTCTTGCAACTAAAACAAAGTTTGAGAGCAACAGGAAATTGACACGATATTTACACGGAAAACCCTGAAACAAATCAAGGGAAAAACAACGGGTAAGGATAGAAGGATTTCATTATTAAGAAGATGTTACGACCTCTTTCTAAATACAAGGAAAGCACAACAACAACTTTCTATCGAAATAAGAGAATACACTCAAAGGAGAAAAATAAATAAAGGAGAAACTAATTTTCTATTTTATATAAATCGAGGATGAAAAATGTATATGTGATTTTTGGATGTTTTTGTATTCTCTCCTGTAATTTCTCCTTGAATCACAATACATCCATTAATTTTTTTATTGATCCGCTTTCTTTTCCTCCTTTTCTTGAATTAGTAACATATTTTCTCTCTTTGTTTCTCTCTCCTCCTTTGCTTATTTTTGGCAAAAGCCACCTAATGTGACTTTACCTCCATAATTTGGGTATTTAGATATCCCTTAGGGTTTGGCTTGTTTACCCTAGCCCCAAAGTATGATTGGTGTGTGTATAAGTGAGTGCAAAATGCTCAACAAACCGGCTTGCTAAATAATCTAGCCTAAACAATATTGATGCTAGCCTGCTCGACTTGTTTGTCGAGTCGAGCCGAGCCGAGCACAGGTTTTGCGGTCAATTTGATGAATGATGCAGAGTCGAGCCGGCCTCATGAATTTAAGAAGCCGAGTCAAGCCAACTGTGATTCGCCTTGACTCGCTCATTTGCCTCCCTAGTTTTATGTATATTAAGATTTCTGCAAATTGATAATGGATAAGTGACCCAACTCCTTTTTGTTTGAGTGAATGTATCATTTAATATTACAAAGGAAGAAAATTTCTTAGTATACATATCATTCTTTCATCCAATTATGTCACATGGTAGTTGGGGTATATTCTTGATATTTGAAGTAATTTAATTTAAACAAATAATAAATAAATTGACATTCCAAAACTCGCAACGCGTAGTCAATTATAATCTATAATTGTCAAGGTTTTCACAATTAGTTGAACTAATCTCATGCTGGCGACACAAAATTGACTAAACTTAATAATTTTAATTTTACATTGGTAAAGGAGAGTACAACATCTTCCCTAAAGTGAAAAACAATCGCATTGGAGAAGGGGGTAATGAGCTTTGAACCCAAAACACCTTGCTTGAGGTTGGGAGTTAAAATCATTCCACCACCACCATTAGCTCAATTAAATTTAATAATGTGAGACTTGTCATACCGCAAATTTTTTCACTTTTTGGTACTTCATAAACCAAAAACTGAGTTTAAAAATGAGCGTTTGTCATTTTTTAATTTTGGTTTTCAATTTTTGTCAAAACCTTTCAAATTAGACATAAGAGATAAAAATAAGAATTGAAACTAAAAGCCAAATTGAAATCCAACATGAACTTAGTTTTTTTGTAATTTTCGTCCAGTCCAAGCAAAGTTGATGAGGGCGCATAGCATTTTGATACATAATAGAGTTGCCTCTTCCTTTTGATAATTAGATGTTGAGCTTTGCATTAATATAGTGGAACAAGTTGGACGTAGTTTTGTACATATTCAAAGGGGTAAGGGATTACGAACTAGCTCGTATTAGCTATAACACCTAAGCTATTATCGGACTCAAAACTCCTAGTTCAGTTGTATTAACAGTTTCATGACATGCTATTCTACTTACGACTACGAGCATATAATTGAAGATGTCCCAAACACCACAAAGACAACGAACATAGTGTTCACACAACGAAAACAGCTACCGTTTATCATGGTATGACCATAGGGCAACCACGAACACTTTCACAATCTCTTATCTGTACCCCAAGGATATACTCTAACCTCTGCAACAACGTCAGCCATCGTAGCCCGCATTTATATTCTAATAGTCTCTACGTTTAATACAACTGTAATTTGTACTTAAAATATGAAACAACATGTTCACCATCTGCATTTTTAAACTATAATTTCACATAAGGAAATATGTCGTGGTATAAAACCAATTTTTTTTTTTTTTTTTTTTTTGACATTTTAAACTTTTGAAGTTAGCTTCATTTGTTATTACATCGCGGGAACTGATTTTAATTTGACCCAGCAATGGAAATTCAGTAGAACTCATAGTACAGGAAAGTACGAGCGATCTAACCAATAGATTATTTTAAAAAAAACAAAAAAGATAATTTAACCAAATTATGATTTTGATTTGACCCAAGGTCAGTCCAGTTAAATATCTGTTCAACAGGGACCAAGCAACAACTGCCAGTGCCTCAAAAAGACGCTCCAACCAAGGCAAGATCTATAAAGGGTAAGATGTATGTAACCTTTCCCGACAGGCCCCAACCCTAAAAAGAATTGAATATGGACCAAACATTGAGTCAATTTTTTGTCAGATCTAAGGTGAGTAAAAACACAATTACTACCTGAAAAAGGAGCCACAGAGCAAACAAGATATATGTGAGAAGTTAATGTGAAAATTTTACATAATTTGACTTCTGGATATTACAAAAAACAAAATAAAAGCAAGTAAAGTAAATACAAAGGGAACCCTAGGTACTAAATAGCACATATGGTATCTTCAGAAGATAAATGCCACGACACATAAAGAGAAACCTTTAATTCCCAGAAAGTTGACTACCGGCCTCCTGGATTTCTGTTCCATGACAAATAGGACGGGTCTCCAAGTCGTCTGCCACATTAACAAATGCAAAAATATAGTACTCGTTTAAAGCAAAAGCAAAAGCATAAGCAAAAACTATAAGTTTTTCTGACAAAGATACCTCTGCTAATAATACTTTTTACAGAGGTGCTTCTGCAAAAAGGCCCTCTATTATAGTTGTGGTAGTCTAACACTCGCCATTATGTATGCATGCAAGCAAGACGTCTTTGTTTCAAATTTTTATTTTTGAACTCCACTCAAAGTCAGATCTATGAAGCCTCTCTCTTCTTCCTTTTTTTTTTAAATGCCTTTTTCCAAAATTTTTAAAAAAAATTGAAAAAGCTTGATCAGTCAAATGCTTTAGTCGATAGATCAAACAAGAATTACACAGCAACATAAGGAGAATAAGAAATCGAGAAACACTTGGATAATTTAAGAGAATGGCAAAACAACCCCTGAATCGCAAAGAAAAACCTCAAATAACAAGAAAATAATATTTTTCAATTTTTAGTACAAAGAGAAGAAAAAGAAAATAACCATATTCCCATAGAAAATTTGGAAAAAACTGTCCAACGAATGCATTTTCCATAAAAACATTGAAGTTCGCAAGACTTTTTTGAAAAAACAAAAGACTACCACAAAGTAACTACTCAGAATTACAAAACCGGGATATATAAATTGCTACAATCTTCAAATTATGAATGATTGAAATTTGGGTGTAATGAAATCAAAATGAGAGCCTGTGTAAGCCCAAAGATGCTACTCTCGAAGCTCACCAAGCCAAGTAGAGCTCAAGTCGCCAAGCTTCACAAGCTAAAATGTTGGTAAGCCAAGTTCGAACCAAGAAAAATGTCGGTAAGCCGAGGGTTCAAACCAAGCAAAATACGTGCGCCAAGCCGCAAGTTTACGGGCTCAACTCAGCATAGCTTGACTCATTTACACCCTCAGGCTCTTTTGTTTCAACGGAAAACTTTTTCCGTCTTAATTTTATTATTTCTTCACATAATTCCAAAACCACCACACTATTGAAAAAAACTTGACTTCCTCTCAATGAAAGTGGAAAACAATTTCCTCCATAGAGCAGAAAGCATTTTTCTTGGCAATCTCACTTCATATGCTTCATTTCAACCTCAACATTGACCAAACATGAACTTCATATAAATTAGGATAAATGAAATATGAGTACCCCAAGGTTTTGTGTATTAATTTTTTAGTTTACAAACTTTGTGAAATAATTTTTGGGCCGAAAAGGTTATATGAATTTAATAAAATAATCCAAATAGCGATGTGTAAGGGTGCAAAACAAGCACCGCTTTCATTCTTGCATATCGTTGTTTGGACTATTTTATTAAATACACACAACTTTTTGGACTAAAAAATTATTACATAAAGTTCGTGGACTAAAAAATTAAAACACTAAACCTCAGGGTACTAATATGTAATTTACCCTGTAAATTACTGTGCAAAAAAACAAAAAAAAAAACTTCATATAAATTTATAGAACGAAATCATTTTCTTTAGCAAGAAAGACAAAAACTTTAAAAAAATAAAAAAAGTATTTCTAATTGCAAATATTTTGTGAAAAGATATTTTCCACAAGGAAAGGTTTTCCATTGAACGAGACGAAGCCTTAATCTAAAACAACCTAACACCGCATCAACGTGGAAATGAATCAAAAAAGAAAAGAGAATCACCTTGGCTTGAAAAGATATATAAGAGTGAACAACATAGCTAAGAAGAAGCACAACCCGCCAACGGTGAGATAGGCGATGCCAAGGAAGTCATTTTTGCCACCAAGCCAACTGGTGGTGGAAAGTACCAGCATCTTCTTTCCATTGAAGCTGTATGTGTTGTAGTGGTTTTGTAATGTTACATGTATGGTATCGTTTTCCTGCAGGTCCTGCTCGATTCTCCCGTACATTTTCCTAAATGTTGGTAACGCTGCAGTACGCATCCATACAATGAGATCCTCTTGATAGCTTAGCTGCCACCAGTTTAGAAAACACATTTAAGATCATTGACATGAAGTGGGCAATAAAAAGTTACATGGGAGTATGTAAAATAATAAGAGAACCAAAAACTTATCAGCAATTACAAAAATCTAAGCTGTCTTTGATCTCGCTTGGTGTAGGTTGGCTACATGCACCATCCTCCATCATGAGACTTCTTTATTAAGCTCTAATGGGACAGTATTTCTTTATGTGACCTAACCATGTCTTTCTCAAAAGGCGTCCTCAGTAGGTCTGTGATTCACATGCCCCGATCATCTAAGACGCATCTCCCTCATCTTGTTCTTAATTGGTGCCAAACTTCATGTTATCTTGATTGAGCTCATTCCTAATCTTATTATCTTTTCTTGTGTCCCATACATGCATTATAGCATCTTCATCTCATTGCACTCATTTTTTTGCAGATGTTAATACTTGGTTGTCTAACATTTAGAATAATGAAGCACCATGAATCTGCTAGAGAAATCATATTTATTGGTGATCTTGTAGATGATGCTAAGCCAAACAGCTATCATGGTCTGAGTGGCATTGCTGTCAAGAGATGAACATGTAAAACCATTTTTTAGCGTAAAGGCAGTGCATCTCCCTACCTTGGGTATTTATTACTTGCAAGCATGGAATCTAAACAAATGCTGCTAGTTCTTGTAACGATTGTTATTTAATTTTAAGCCAGCAGTCAAATAGTCCAAGCATTGCGTAGTAATTTCAGAATATACTCCATAATACAACCTTACCCCTTCAGGGTGCCACCCTAAAGAGAGACTGTGTCCAAGGACCCCCGAAGCAACTAGATCAAATCACAGTCATATATTCATCAAAATGAAAAGAAAACATTTACTTTAGGAAGGGATGGCATTCATTTTGGGATGGAAAGAGTAGTTTGACAAGATGAGTTACATTAGAAACTGTACCGGGATGGATTCATTCAAATGAGCACCACCAATAAGAGGTCCATTCTGAAAGTTCTTTGGGAAGACGTGTTTCCCAAACTTGTGTTCTCTATCACTCTTCCATGAAATGCCCTTCTTGTTTACAGTAACATTCTTGTTACCAACAGCAAAGGTGTAAGTATCATTGAATAAACTCCAAGCTATGAGGCCACAAGGCACTATAGGTTTTCCATCAGCGTAGTCCTCTGGCTTACAGGCACTCACTTCAGATGCACTCTTGTTATTCCTCAACTGCTGATCACTTCGGCTCTTCACGTACCTGAATTTGTCAAAGGTCATAATCAAGTCGATCACAAGAAATCTTTTCAAGTGCTACAAATTTCAGAGCTTAGATGATTGACATATTACAGCCATATTACATACATGCAAAAGCATATACACATGCACAGACCCAAAAATGGATACAGATGTATCTCATAATGCTGAGGGGATGAAAATAGAGAACAGGTTCCAACCCTTGACTTACATCAAAACTAACCCACATTTTGTCAAGGAAATCAAAAATAAGTACGGCATGAAGTCTCCATTCATTCCGCATACAGAAAATGACATGGCACAAATATGGGAAAATGGATGGAGGATATTTAGTGATGTGGCGTATAAGCTGGACTGTTGACAATATCATGAAAACTAATCCACATCATTGATCAATCAAAAGAAAGAAGCAGGGAAGAAACAAAGACGAGATCTTCACAACCATCAGTGACCTATGGCATCTATCTTCCCCCTCTTCATCATCGATCCAGACATGATTCGGAGCTGTTTGGACATGTGGAATTACTGTTTTTTCTTCAAATTGACTCTTTTAATAACCACTTTTTGCAGTAGCAATTTTTTTAAAATTATGAGAGCATTTTTAAAATTTGTAATTCTACTTCTGTCTTAAAGGAGAAGCATTATTTTCCTGCTTCTCTCTAAAATCAAAAAAATATATTCTTCTTTTACTACAGCTTTTACGCGTGAGCCAAACACCTGGAAAACTCAATAAAGCGCATTTTTCTGTTAAAAAGCACTACTTCGCTCCAAAATTGTGTGGACAGATAGACACTTCATGTCACAATCATTACAAGCAAAGGGCGATACATGTGTGTTGCTTTGAAAGGTTATGATGGACATGATTTCATTATGTTATGGCTGTAAATGAGGCAAGTGAGAGAGGGTCTGAGGAAGTAGCTCACTTCACTGCATGCCTTCCCCAAACCCTTTCTCTACCTATCTCTGTGGCTTATGCCCCTTCAATCCATGACTTCTGCTTAAGAAACAAATGGGGATTCATAGTAGTGTCGCAATCATGAAAGCAGGGAATTCACACGTTCCCCTGCTTCCCCTTCCTCTTTACCAAATGACTATCCTCTCTCTTTGATGATGCCCATTTCATCGCTTTTTGGCCGGAAAGTAGAAAAAGTATGTACAAAAGAACTTTAATTAAGACCATAAAGAGGACTTCCTGATGCAGCATACAAGAAGGGATTTAATAATTATAGAAGACATTATATTTTACGTTGTATCTTATTTGATTTGGTCAGTAAATATGTTAAAATTATTATAGAATCTCTTAAATACTTTTATTTTAGTCAAATAGAATATTTAATTTATCTTTATTTTAGTTAACAGGATAATTTAACGATCTTTAAGGGAAGCACTTTCTAATTGCTGAGTATTTATTTCCTTAATTTTTTGATATTATATTAGGGATTAGTTTTTGCTTACAAATGCAGCTTTGTAATTTGTTATTTTTAATTTATGGATAAATATTATAATGTTTAGTTTTTTGGTAGCAAATTGTGCTGCAACGCTTCCACTCAGCCAAATGTGGTAAATCAAATGCTGGAGCACATTACCAACCTATAGTTTTACCTACATTTTCCTGCAAACTCAAATTCTTGATGAGCAGTATTACTAAAATGCAAGAATTCAACACACGGCCTTTATTCTACACTCAAAACTCGTGCATTGACAACTAATTTTCAAGACATAGATAATATATACCTTCGATGATTCTGATAGAAGTTGTCTAGCTGATAATAAACATAAACAGGTGCTTTCATGTGCTTTGTTACCTACAAAAACAAAAAAAACAGAGGTCCATAAGATGCAATAATCTTGCACAGGAGGAACAAGTGATGGTGCCAAATAATTATCTCAAATCATTTGCAACAGCACTGAAGTCTTCAAACACCATTGAGTTCCAGTGAAAATCATAATGGGAAAGTTAGCTTAAGTGGAGTTACACTAATAATGTCACATTCTTTGTAATATCTTTAGAAAATCAAACAGGTGGAAAAGAAACATACTCTTAGTGTCCTGTTGCAAGTTTTATCTCCAGGACCCTGAATATATTTCACCTTATCACTTTTTGAGTTTGCCGGTACACAATCAGCATCATACCGATCAATTATTTCAACAACCTAATAGAGACGAGGAAAACTATAAGCATTCTCTCATGTGAAAATTATAAAACGAGGGAAAACAGTAGTCTTCCTAGAACATACATCACGAGAAGCAAATAGAGAAGCAACTCCAATAGGAATAAATACAATACTGACGAGCATGAACGCAGAAACAACCTGCATGGCGAAAGAAAGAGAGGTTCATAAGATATTGTGAATTACAAAATAAAGCAAAAAGTGGAAACATAACAATCAATAGAGTACAAGTTGAAAATTTCATTCTTTACCCATCGTGGTGTTAAGATTGGCTTGCAAGCAGGGAGTTCTTGTTGGGTAAAGCTAGAATCTGAAGAACAGAAGGAATGAAAAGTGAGCCAATCTCAATATGTATAGAGACCACTATTTCTGCTCAATTCAACAAGTTTATAAAACCTTTTGCACATATTTGTGCATCTAGTACAAAATCAACAAGTCTATTGATCATTATGTGTCATAGCTTCTCATTCTTGTAATATATGAATGCAAATAACCAAGGAAAACCCAAAGTACAACAACAAAAACAACAACAGTCCCAGTGCCTTGCGGCTCCCGCAGAACGCAGGGTCGGGGGGGGGGGGGGGGTGATGTACGCAGCCTTACCCCTTCCGGCAGGAAAGGAGACTGTTTCCGGGGACCCCCAACCTGAAGTAGTTGAGTGCCTGCAGATAAACCACCAATCAATAACATGCATATAGAAGAAGAAGAAGAAGAAGAAGAAGAAGAAGAAGAAGGAGAATGGGCATGATCAGGGACTAAGCTAGCCTAAAAGTGCTACACTAGAGGTTATGCTTGCCTAAGGATCTTAGACTACCAGCCCCTCCCTCCGCTACCCTAATACTAGCCCTCCAACGTGTCCTATCTAAGGCCATCTCCTCCCTTAGGTTTAGAAGGGTTAGGTCTTGACGAATCGTCTCCAGCCAACTCTTCTTTGGTCTGCCCCTCCCTCTTCTGCTTATCGCTGTGTTGAGCTGTTCACACCTCCTGACTGGGACTGAAGTCAGTCTTCTGCTGACATGTCCAAACCATCTTAGGCGGTGCTCCCTCAATTTATCCTCGATCGAGGCTACACCCAGCTTACCTCGTATTACATCATTCCTAATCCTATCCTTTCTTGTGTGGCCACACATCCATCGTAGCATCCTCATCTCTGCCACCTTCATCCTCTGTGTTTGATTTTGTTTCATTGGTCGACACTCTGCTCCATATAGCATAGCTGGTCTTACTACCGTCTTATAGTATTTTCCCTTTAACTTTAGCGGGAACTTTCTATCACACAGCACCCCGGATGCCATCCTCCACTTCTGCCAGCCTACTTTAATCCTGTTGCTGATATCCTCATCCACTTCACCATTCTGGTGTATCATGGATCCCAGATATTTGAAGCTCTCCTTACTTGATACGGCTTCTGCTCCAATCTTAACCTCCTCAGTGTTGGTCGTGGTGGAACGGTCGAATTTGAATTCCACATACTCGGTCTTAGATCTGCTAATCCTTAAACCCCTCGATTCTAGTGCGCCTCTCCATAGCTCCAGCTTCTCGTTTATGTCCGCACGGGATTCCCCTACCAGAACTATGTCGTCTGCAAAAAGCATGCACGAAGGTACCTCCCCTTGGATATGTCTAGTGAGCTCATCCATCACTAGAATGAACAGGAAGGGACTCAAGGCAGAGCCCTGGTGAACCCCTACTGTAATAGGGAAAGTGTCTATCTCCCCTTCCCCTGTTCGCACATTAGTATGTGCCTCTTCATACATGTCCCTAATGACCCGAATATAAGGCATCGGGATGCCTCTCCTTCCCAACACTCTCCACAGTACCTCTCTTGACACTCTATCATATGCCTTCTCTAAATCGATGAAGACCATGTGGAAATCCTTTTGTCTCTCCCTGTATTGCTCTATCGTCCGCCGTAAGAGATGAATGGCTTCTATTGTTGATCTCCCAGGTATGAACCCAAACTGGTTTTCGTCACTTCCGTCTGTTGCCGTATTCTCTTTTTCATGACTCTCTCCCACAACTTGAGGGTGTGACTCATCAATTTGATCCCCCGGTAATTGGCGCAGCTTTGGATATCATCCTTGTTCTTGTAGATTGGGACCAATTTAGTCCACTAAGCCTCCAATTCACCACACCTAATGCCATACAAGCATGCCAATATGTGATTTCCCAAACTGGGATGCGACTTCATCAAAGGAAACCAAAGTCAAATTACGGTTTTCCAACAATAACTTAGTGCCTAACAAATATTGATCAAATTGGAGCTATGGCTTAATGAAAACTGCAGCAAAGAGATCACCTTCTAGATGCTGCAAGTTCGTTTTGAGGAAATTTCAGGCTGATTAGTGCCTCAACATGCCCGATCAAACAGAAACCTTTTTGTTTATGGAGAGTTTTGGGTATTTCAATGACCAAGTCGAATTTAAAGTAACCATATAAGTGAAGTTGATGTGTTCTACCAGGTCTCCAACCCAGAGTGATCTACATTTGCCATTTTTGGTTAATGTTATGTTTTGATCATAGCTAGCTATATTGTAGTACAAATCCTGGTTATTGAGTAGCACAAGAAGTTCAATTATATCAAGTACAATGATCAAGTTGTATAGATCTGTCTTCTGTATTCCGCAACACCGAGTAAAATTCTCTCATTTGTCTCCTTCTAATGCACACAAGCTTTTATTTTTGAGATTTCACTTCTACATCCTTTGGAGGGCATTGCTCACCACAAAGGAGTGCCAATATCCAGGATGAATAGACAAATGAAAGGACTTAGAACTAGGTGGGAATGTAAGATGCATTGTTTGGGTTGAGGAGCAACTCACTGCCCTACCCAATCTACTGCAAATCAAGACTCTCCCTGTTGCCTTGCCTCAACCCTTGAACTCCACATCACATCCAACATGGAAAGCTGCTTTACAACAAAATTACAGTGATGGAACAAGAAGGCGATGAAGAAACAAAGGAAGAGCAGCCATCAACAGTGCGTAACAAGAGCAAGAGATCCCCCAAAATACCTATTCAGATTGAATTTGGCGGCGAAAATGAAGGAATGCAGAGAAGATTTAATGGTTGGTTTGGACAAATTCGAGACAAATCTTACACTATAGCAGCACGCAAACGGTACACCTTGGACATCTAATATTAACTTGTCATGTCCTAACTTGGCGGAACTCATAACTTGCCCACTATAACCTGGAAAATCTTTAAATCTCTCCTCAAAGAAAGGGAAATTCTACCTAGGAAAAAGAGGGAAGCCTGAAAACCTCATCTCAGAGATCTTGAAAGAGGGAAGCCAGAAAACCTCATTTCAGAGAGCTTGGTGCACAAGATCAGATCACACACCACTCAGCATCAATCATAAGGTAAGGCCAACCCAAGCTTGTGTGCTAATGGCATGATGAATGCCATAGTGATTAGTCCAGGATTGAGTAATAACATGTCAGGGTTATTGAAGCTGTAAACTTCATATAATAAGTTCCGCATATGAATATAAGTGAGCTTACCTGGCTTCAAAAGGAATGAAAAGACTGCTTATTTATTTTTCAATTTCATCACTCCCTTAGCATATCTTTCAAGCTTTTAGCATGAGGAACACACATGCTACTCATTTACATTATCGCACAGCTCTCGGAGGGCTAATAATTCAATTAGTAGGAAAAACCTAGAACTCAAACTAGTAGTTTGAGTCCTATTTTATTATTACTTCCTTGACTGAAAACAGATAATTGCACCAAAATCTCTCTATTTTAATCAAAATGGTCCCTAAGGCACACAGGAGGCTATAAATTTTGCACATGCTAAAGATCTATATGAGACACTATTAGGACTGCCAAAAAGAAGGAATAGGAAGGCCAGAGGAGGCATATATGCCTAAAACATGGAATTGGGAAGGGCTTCAGTGAGAACAAAATGATATTACTTGGTTTTCTTTAATTTGAGAGGAGTTTAGTAGATCCTTGCACAAAGGTCCATGCAAAAAGATGGTGCTTGAAAAGGGTACATGAAAGGGGATTAAGCTCCTCGATGAGAATTATATAAGATAAAACCTGCGATGTTTAGGTTCAATAGGAAAAATGAATAATAGGATGATTTTAAGTTGCGAACATTGTTCACTCATTCTATAAATAATAGTAACTCTCAAATGTTGACATTGAGCATAGTTCTCTTAATAAACACATAGTCCAATAAGGACGATACAAAGTAGAATAACTTTAATCAGTTTGCCAAAGTGAATGAGTGAACAAGTTTGTCTTATGATACCAACCTATCATGTCTGACATGAAAACCTCAATGACCTAAGTATGAAATCAAGTCAGTTGTTAGCAATAAACATTTAAGTTCATTTGCAGGATAATTCTTTCTTTAAATTAAACTTGCGGGGAATATTAGAAATGTTTCAAATATGACAACCTCCTTCAAGCTCAAATTAGTATTATGGTATTTTGATGCCTCACACTAGTATTTGGTTTGTTCCTACTACAAACTAATTGGTATTCGGATGCTTCATGTCAATACACATTTAAACCATGCCATTAAAGGTAGATTCCGTTGGTGTCAATTTATTTCTCCACATGATGTTTGTGCTCAGCAAACTTACAAAAAGGATTGAACTTGTTCAGAAATATTTATTTCCGACCTTATTCATGTCTCGCTGACTACTCACATTCATTGGTCTTCTCTCCAATGAAGCTTGCTCGGCATGTTTGTCCAGAGATACCAAAAAATTATTCTCTAGCATCTTCTCCCCCAGTTCAAGCTCTCACCTCACTTTCGGAAAAAGTTCAAGACTTCCCTAGCATTGTTATCTCAAGTACACAATAAACCAAGGCACTAATGATCCAAAGGTGCATTACATTTCTCCTTCAATCACCCTAATTTCAAATAAATCAATTTAGCTTACTTGATCATGTATCATTATTATCCATTTGAACAGAACCCTATGCATAACAAAAAGAGTAGACCAACCACAACACACAGGATAAAAACCAGCATAAAACTAGTAATTCACTTCAAAAGATGCAATTTTTTACCATAAACAAACAGAATCTCTCTACTTTTAGAAGTTCTTCACAAGATTAGCTATTAGATTCACTATGATCTCATTTGACCACGGTAGAAAAGCACAAAAGGAACCCATAGTCTAAAGAGCGGTAAAAAAGGGGGAGGGTAAGAGATTTTCCTACCCTTGTTTGAATATTAAGGGTAAGAGTCAAGAGTGACACAAGTCAAAAAATAGGAGAAAAGTGGAATCTCACATTGGTGAGGAAATACCAATTTACATACCTAACCCATTGCCAATTGATTTTGGGATGGAACCTCCTTTGGTATGTAAGTAAACGAGTTACCCTTGTTTGATAATTGGGCAAAGCAGTAAGGGTAAAGAGGTATATTGTTACCATGAGGGAAAGAGGGGTAATGGGGGTTAAAATTTTACCTCACATTATTCTTACCCCCCTTTACCCCGTTATACAGCTACCAAACAGGGGCTAACCAAAAAAAAAACAGACAATAACTAACCAATGATTCTTTCAAATCCCTAATAAGAGCTCAAATCAAGACTGATCAACAATTAACGACACAAATCCGTACTATCAATTAACAAAAATCAAAAACATCGCAAAATACGAAATCAAAGAGAGAAATTTACACTTAGGTCGCTTCGAATTTCTCCTAGCAGCTGACGGATCACCAGATCCCTGCCCTCCGGAGCTCGATGTTGCGTTTGAACTCATTCCAAAGTCCTAAAAAATCAAGAAGAAGCAAAGCACGAAACTCAAATCTGCATAAGCAGAGAAAATTAGGACGATTATGAAGCAGATTAGGGTTCCTGAAGAGATTGAAGAAGTAACGGAGGTGGTACCTTTATCTCTGCTTCCGCGAAGTTAGGGCATTTGACGGGAACGAAAGAGAGAGAAGTGGTCGTATTGGAGCAGCCGGCAACGACGACTAATGTACTCCTTCCAAGGGGTCTAGAAGAGAGAGAGAGACAGGAAAGGTCAAAGTGGAGACACGGCTGAATTCCGTTTTTGGTTTAGTTGGATATTTTCGTCCTTATTCATAGAATCAATTACCTATACATTATTGCTTAGGTGCGTATATTTGGTTTTGGGTTAAAAAATCAATAATTAATTTAAAAATAATTTAATTATATGTTAATATATTAAAAAATAATTTAATTCTATTTTCTAACAAAAAAATAACTCAACTCTAATTTTTCTACCAAAAAGTAAGCCAATTTCAAAATTAATTTAAAAAAATACTGAATTGATAGCTCAGCATAGTGTGTGGTATGACGTTTCGACAATATATTTTTCTTTTATGTATTTTTTGTTTGCTTGATTTCTAAAGTTTTTTCGATAATTCCCACAAAAAGGCAATATCACAGGGCAAAGAACAAGCAAAACAACCAAGGAATACAACTAGAAAACTAGGGTTGCAAATGAGCCAAGCCGAGCTAAACGACAGCTTGCTCAGCACGGTTTGGCTCGTTAACTAAATGAAACCAACTCGGTATCGGTATCATTTATCTAAACGAGCTGCATATATGTGCTTTGCTCAACTTGTTTACTAAACAAGACTGGTTCGGTATCGGTATTATTTAGGTTTGATTATTTGGTGAGCTGGCATGTTGAGTTTTGTCGGCTCATTGCTCTCATTTACCAGGCTTGTTAATCTCATTAATTGGGCTTATTAAACTCATTTATGATTATTGTTACTTGAAATAAAATAAATCATGTATGAAAATAAAAAATAAAAAAGTATGCATGTAACTCAATTCCGTGATTCAGACATGCGAGCCAATATTTGAGCCGGCTCATGAGCCCATAAACGAGCCAGCTCGTGAGCCATTTGAGCCGAGTCAGCCTCGATTCTATTTGGCTCGTTCATTTAAACGAGCCGCCTTTAAACGAGTCGAACAGGCTTTCGAGTCGGCTTAGAGGAACCCAAGCCGAGCCCTTAATAAGCCGAGTCAAACCTCATTTGCAGCCCTATAGAGAAGCCAAACCAAAAATACGTAAAAGAAAATATATTGTCGGAGCATCACAATTCAGTATTTTTTAAATCAAATTTTAGTGTTGGGTTATTTTTAGATTAATTTTAGAGTTTGGTTATTTTTTGGTAAAAAAAGTTAGAGTCGGGTTATTTTTTGAAAAAAATTAGAGTTGGGTTATTTTTTGGTTATAAAATAGAGTTGGGTTATTTTTTGATATATTGACATATAGTTGGGTTACTTTTAGATTAACAACAATTAATTTAAAAATAACCCAACTATATGTCAATATACCAAAAAATAATCCAACTCTATTTTCTAAAAAAAAATAACCCAACTCTATTTTTCAACCAAAAAATAACCCAACTCTAACTTTTGTACCAAAAAATAACCAAACTCTAAAATTAATATAAAAAAATACTGAATTGATGTCTAAGCATGGCGTGTGGTATGACGCTCCAACAATATATTTTTCTTCTATGCATTGTTGGTTTGACTTGATTTCTTTTCTCACCTAACCAAACTAAAAATATGTTTTTCCTATAATTGAGTACAACCGCACATAAAGGCAACATCCCGAGGTAAAGAACAAGCAAAACAACCAAGGAATAAAACCAGAGAACTAGGGCTGCAAATGAGCCGAGCCAAACCACAGCTTGATCGGCTCAGCTCGGCTCGTTAAGTAAATGAGACCAGCTCGATATTGGTATCATTTATCTAACCCAGCCGCATATCTGTGCTCGCTCAGCTCGTTTTTTTTTTTAGTAAATCAGTGATATATACCATATATGATCAAAAATATATGTACAAGTCTACGAGGGGCATACCCCAAGTCAAGGCCAAAGGCCTACATCAAAGAATCAATCAGAGAAAAAAACAAAGCAAGAAATATCAACGGTCAACATGACCAAACAAAGGGAACAAAGCAAACGAAAGCAAACGAAGCTAGTGCTCAATCCCCCACTCCTGCAGAAGCTGCGAGTGGCGATGCACACCGCGAAGTGTAGGAGCAGCAATAAGACGGTTGCGGACCAATCCTATGATCTCCTCAGTGACAACTACAGAAGGCCTCGATTGGGAGCGATGAATCCTCAGGTTACGCTCATACCAGAGGAAGTAAACCGTCGCGGAGAGACAAAGGCGGGCAAGGATCTGATCCACCCCGTGGCCACGGAGCCTGGTAGCAGCCCACTGAACCAGCTCGGGCCATGGTAGCGTGGGCCAGGCAAAAGAGGTGCGAGAAGACACCCTGGACCAAACAATAGCAGAGCAGCTGCGGGTGAAGAAGAGATGGTCATGCGACTCAGCATTTGATCCGCACAACATGCAAGTAGCCTGTACATCTTGCACTCGGTGTCTCAGCTGTATGTCAAATGTCCCTAGTCGCTCATAAGAGGCAAGCCACAAAATGAAGGAATGCCTCGAGATGTGAAGCTGAGACCAAAGAAGGTGATGGATGGAGTCCTCCTCCCTCCGACTACGAATCATCTCCCATGCCGATCTAGTGGTGAAAACCCCAGATGGGTCCCTCATCCACCGTACACTGTCAGTTATCCCCGGCCGGGGCCTAAAGTCCACTGAATCCTAGATAGGAAGCAGCTCATCAATATCCCGTGGGAAATGCCATTGATCACTCTTAATAATATCTGAAACACGAGAGTCCAAACGATGACCAGTGGAATGGAGGAGGTGGAAAGAGAACTGCCCCTCAAGATGACCATATGGCAGCCAATAATCGGACCACAAAGCAGTGTCCTGGCCACCACCAATGATATGCCGAAAAGCCCCAGCACAAAGTGATTGAACACCAAGAATGCTCCTCCATGACCATGAAATCGAACCTCTCGGCTAAATATCCCAGAAGGACTTCTCCTTGAGTGGGTTGGCATGAATCCAGCAAGGCCAGAGAGAGCCATGATCAATGAGTAGAACCCATACATGCTTCATAAGAGAAGCCTGGTTCCACTCATGCAGACGCCGAACCCCGAGTCCACCCTCCCTACGAGGATAACAAAGATGCTCCCAAGAGACCTTGACCCCGCTCGGGCCTAGAGAAGCGCCCTTCCAAAGAAAGGCCACAAGGGTCGACTCAATCTTCTTGATCATCAGCTTCAGAAGAATGAAGATAAATGACCAGAAGACCTGAATAGAGAACATGATCGATCTAATAAGCTGCAACCACCCGGCATAAGATAAAGCATGAGAAGTCCAGAGTTGGATGCGAGCAAAGATACGGTCTAATAGAGGCTTACAGTAGATGAACCGAAGCCTCGTCATGATGAGCGGCACCCCCAGATACCTGACCAGGCACTGACCCAACTGGAACCCCAGAATGTCAAGGAGAGTCTGCTGAAGCTCAGAATCAACCCTGGTAATGAAGACGGTACTTTTTGCAGCATTCGAGGACAGCCTCGACAATGCAGCAAAACGATCTAAAGTCTCCCATAGAACCGACAAACTGCCCTCATCAGCCTCACTAAAAATCATAAGATCATCAGCAAAGCACCAGTGAGTAAGGCTAGTACTCTGGCAACGAGGATGAAAGCGAAATCTCGGATCAGAAGATGCGCGGTAAGCAAGCCCCAAAGGCCCTCCATGGCAATAACAAAGAGGTAGGGCGAGAGAGGATCCCGCTGCCTGATGCCCCTGCTCATGCCAAAAAACCCATGAAGCTCACCGTTAATGGCGACTGAAAATCTGGCGTGGAATGACACTCCCGCACCTATCGAATCATGACCTCAGGAATACCCATACATCGCATAGTAGTGAGAATGAACTCCCAGCGTACCATGTCAAAAGCCTTACGAAGATCAACCTTCAAAGCATATTGAGGCGAAAGCGTCTGAAGGTGATAATCACGCAGAAGCTCCTGAACCAGCAGAATAGTGTTAGATATCCTCCGCCCAGGAACAAAAGCAGACTACAAGTCATCAATGACGTAAGGAAGAACCCCCTTCAACCTGTTTGCAATTATCTTAGTTATGCACTTATAGATCACATTGCAACAAGAGATCGGGCGAAAGTCAGCACAGGTGGAAGGATTCTCCACCTTCGGGATCAAGCTGATACAAGTAGAATTCAAAGCGCCAAGCATGCACCCTGATTGAAAGAAAGACCGGACAGCCCGAACAACATCACGCCCCACCACATCCCAAGCCCTCTTAAAAAAAAGGGAGGTATAGCCATCAGGGCCGTGCGCCCTATCATCACCAGTGGAGAATAAAGCATCTCTCACCTCAACATCAGTAACCAGAATAGATAGCGGACGAGCCTGATCCTCAGAAAGACGGGTTTGAAAGAGCTCCGAAATATCCTCACGAAGCGGCCCACTCGGCTCAGTCAATAAGTCTCGAAAGTAGGAAACTCCTACCTCCGAAACCTCACTGTCATCATACGTCCTCCTGCCATTAGCACGAATGATAGACGAGATCCGACTCCTAGCCTGCCGATGCGTGACAGACTTATGGAAAAATCGGGTGCCCTGATTTCCCAAAGAGAGCCATTGGATGCGAGATTTCTGGCGATAGAAAGCCTCCTCATCCCTACATAATCACGAGTACTCCCGAGACAGTCGACGCTCCTCCTCATGAAGTACGGGTCCATCATCTAAGCTGAGCCTCAGACCAGGCATCCCTCGCCACCACAACCCGAGCTGATATGTGGCTATAATGTCTAGCATTGAGAGCCTTCAGCTCACCCTTCAGCCTCTTCAGCTTTTGAGTGAGCTGATACATAGGCGTGCCCTCAATACTAGTGGCCCAAATCCTCCTCACAGTAGGTAGGAACTCCTCATGGTCAGCCCAAAAGTTAAAGAACTTGAAAGGGAGCCGCGATGTGCGGCGCTCTTTAAGGCCTCTAACTACAAAGGGACAATGGTGTGAACATAACTCCCGTGGAAGGAACTCAACAGATGAGGAAGAATAAGTGCGAAGCCAGCCCTCGCTCACCATGCACCAATCAAGACGCTTCAGAATGAGAGCGTTCCCATCTAACCCATTAGACCACGTGAGACGTAGCCCAGAGAACGGTAGAACTGTGAGCTCAGAATCATGAACATAGTCTCTAAAGTCATCCATGTGGCTAGGCCAAGAGTCCTGACCACCTCTTCTGTCACTCGGACTAAGGCTAGCGTTAAAGTCCCCAAGCAGTATCCAAGGCTCCTCCTGGAGACCCACGCTGGCTCCTCAAATATACCTCCATAGCTCCCAATGCGGTCCAGGCTCATTAAAGCCATAGACAAATGTAGCAGTGAAGTCCACATCACCTTGGATGTCAGAAACTCGGCATGTGAGAAACTGATCTCCACCCTGTACTCTCACTACATGGTAGAATGTCGGATCCCAAAAGACAATGATGCGACACCCACGGGGTCGCACCCCATTGACAAGAAACTGCCACCCCTCAGCACAGCGGGTAACAGCGGACTCAATGCTAACAGGGTTGGTCTTAGTCTCAACCAAGCCAATAAGACTCAGACAACTGGAAGAGATCCAACGAGGCACAGCACTGATAATATTGTGGTTATTAAACCCCCTCACATTCCAGCATCCTATCATGGGAAACTGGAGAACTATCGCGCACCCCCCCCCCCCGGCCCTTACGGCCTCCACGAGTACACTGAGCATCCTGAGCGCCTCGGGTAGCCTGAACACCTTGACCAACGAGAGCAGCTACAGAGCGCGTAATACGAACAACTAGAGTAGGGTGGGGAGGAGCATCCGATGTGGATGCCTCCCCGGACCCCCGCTTGGCGAGAAGAGCGAACCGGTTCAGAGACTCGATATCTTTCTTCGTGGACCGGCTCTCAACACAAGTAAGTGGCTCATAAATCCCCCAAAAGAGCATCCTGAGCCTCCTCAACCTCCATAGGAACAAGAGCCCAACTCAGATCCTCGGTCGAGCTAGTGTCCTCACCATCAGCGGACAAGTTAGTAGCAGAATGAGAGATGTGGGACCCATAGGAGGCCAGCCCGCTGCGGGCCTGGTGAGACCCGTGACTGGGCAGGCCCGAGATCGCCTACAGAGAACAAGCCAATCAAAAATACGTAGAAGAAAAATATACCATCGGAGCATCATAATTCAGTATTTTTTAAATCAAATTTTTAGAGTTGGGTTATTTTTAGATTAATTTCAGAGTTTGGTTATTTTTTGGCAAAAAAGTTAGAGTTGGATTATTTTTTGATAGAAAAGTTAGAGTTATGTTATTTTTTGGTTAGAAAATAGAGTTGGGTTATTTTTTGGCATATTGACATATAGTTGGTTTGCTTTTAGATTAATCATAGGTTAAAAAATTGAAGTAATATTTGGGTAACTTTTTAAAATAACATATTTTGATATTTTTATTTCTAAAATAATATCCAAAGAATCGAAAATTTCAAAATAATATGCAAAACTTTAAATTCTGAAAATATAATGCAAAAATTGAAAATTTTTAACCTAACACGCCCAGTCAGCATCTAAGTAGGGGTATTTTTGTTATTTCATATTTATGGGCATTAAAAAAAGGAAAATTAGATTTTTTTTTTTTTTTTTTTTTTTTTGTGGCAACTATAGCCACTTTTCACCAAAATGTAAAAAAAAAAAAAAGAGTAAGTGTTGCCTAAATTTTTTGTATTGTGTATTATAAAACAATATATTTACTACTATTCTTATTGTTATATATTTAAGTTTTTATCTTATGTAAAAATAAAATAACTAGAATATTAAAAATACAATTATTTTATCTAAAAAAAACCATGATTTTCTAATTTTTTGAAATGTGAAATAAAATATTGAATTAAAAAAATATATATAATTATATTAAAAAATAATGTTATCATTTTATATTCCAATGTTGGGGTACAAGTTTTTGAATGGTGTGGCTATTAGTATAACACAAGATCACCATATGTTTGGTCATTTTGTTTGCCTTTAATGTGTGTATAGTCACCGTAAATACAAAATCAAACAAACATGCAAAAAGAGACTCGCCTCGACTTGGGAGTGAGGCTAAATTTCAAACCGCACATGTTTGACCTCAATCAATCACCTCTGGAGGAGGGTTGATGCTTTGGGTGAATCTGACTTTGGTTTGCAATAATAATGTGGATTCTATGCTCCAATTAAGGAGACTTTTTAGGCCTAGAACTTTTGGCTTATGATTGAATGATTTAAAAATTGATAAGATTGAGATGAAGTGAACCATATTCAAGTCACTAGACTAGGACCAACACAATCAAGGTCAAACCTTGGCTGTCAAAGCCCTGAAACTATGACTCAAACCTAAATTTACCTGACTTACTAAGCCATGACACCAATTCAAGACCAATGCAATCAAGCTCTGGGGTTTGGTCGTTAAAGCCTTAAACCAATAACGTTAAACTTAACTCGTCATTTTTTGGGAACAGAAATTATGGCAAGAGTGTCATGCCTGAAAAGCGATATGTATTGCTTGAGGAAGCATGGAAAAAGTTACAATTTACGCTATTCCTAAGGAAAAGAAATGGAAATAAAGCACAAGTGTGCTATAAAAACACTTGAAGAAGTTTGTATTGGTATTGGACGCTTTACAATGTCACTCGGGTCCTCTATTTATAGCCTAAGAATCTAATTGTTGTGCCCTTGAAATGTGGCATATCTATCACATGTTTAGCCTCAATGCGTTCCATAATGCAAATTTTGTGTTGAAGTACATTAACACACGTGCTCAAGACTTCCCATAGTCTTCCCACATTCATCCACTATTCCTTGAATGTACTTGAGGCTGACCTTCCTTGATAGGCACTTCAAATAACTACATTGAGCTACGTAGTTACCTTTCCTGCAGCATTTCCAGCAATTCCCTTGAACTACGGCTTCCTGAGCTCCACTAGCCATCTCGAGAGGCTTTTATATTGAGGCTCCAGTTTAATAAGAGTATGGACTTGAGGCGCTGTTATTCCCATTTTCTAAAGCAATTTATGCATCGAGCATGGTTTCACGTGTCCTTTTATCTCCAAATGGCATCGTTCCAACTCCCTCGAGTTTTTAGTTGTAAACAAATGCACCCCTTTAAGCCATTGGTAATTCTCATATTTCCAATGGGTAAAAATTTGCCTAATTTGACCCCTAATGGCTATAGGAAGCTCGAGCAGCACTATTCAAGGCTTGAGGCTATTTCGTTCTTGTGTGTCTATAAATACTTAAGCCGCTCGGGATTGAGCTCCCTCACTTTTAAGCCTTGCTCTCAGATTCCTTACCATCTTTAGCGCTTAGATCTTACTTTAAGCTATTGACTTCTTGCTTGTTGTTGCAACGAACTCTAAGTCTTCTTTTAGAATTGTAATTCTTGATTTGAACAATGGCTCCAATCACTCACTATGTTTCCATTGTCGTCCCTCAAGCTTATAGCTTAGTGGAGTTCTCCACCTGCATGGTGTAATCAGATAAATCTATCATTCCGGACAAGCTCCAAGTCCCTATGGACTCGATCCACCTCGAGGAGGGTCCCTCAAGTTTATCAAAGGATGGGTCCTCTTATGAATATGAATCTTTCATCCTTGGCACCATCTTTAATCTAGGGGAAGAAGTCTAGCCTCGAGGGCGTATTTTGTGATACCCCTAAGGCTCCTTTGCTTAGATCCTTCTATGCTAGCCAAAGCTAGGAAGGGAGCCGAATTTGTAAGGAATTAGTCCCCTACAAGGGTTGGACCTTCCTAATGAGGCAATATGCTGACTGGGTGGACCAGTTAACTCCTCATCTTGAAAATAAGTGGAGGGAGCTTCATATCTTTGAAGCCACCAGACTCTCCAAAATCTCACTCAAGTATGATTATCCAGCAATAATAACCCTCAACCATTGTTAGAATACCTGACACAATGCTTTTATCCTTTCGAAGGGCTTCCTCGGGATCACTCTAGAGGACATAGCGGCCTTAACAGGTCTTCAACCAGTGAGCTTCGAGCTGCCTTTAGAAAGTTCTGTCTCAAGGGAGGCTAAGGCTTTCTCCTCTTCTTTTTCTGTTAATTCTCTACCGACCAGCTATGGAATCTTCGTGAACTTCTTTTACAAGAAAGTTCATGGATATAGGCCAGGTTCCAGAGAATAAGAAGTTTCTTTCTACTTATTTTGGTTGAATGATTTCATTTTTGCTAACTTTTCTAATACTATCCTTAAATCTCTTATGATAGTGGCGGTTATGTTATGAATGTCTGTCGATTATGTTAGTTAACTTCTTTTAGTCCTTAGTCTTGTTTGGCGGCAATGTTTCCTTTTAAATTTGTCTGGCAACATTGTATCTTAGTTAGTATAAATAGGTAATATCTTGTAATGTTTTGGATATGAATGAAAACATTGATAATTCTTCTTCTCATCTCCTAATTCTCTCTTCTCTCTCATCTAATTCTCACTTCTTTTCTCTCTCAACTCTTGTTCTTCACAAGTTAAGGGTCAAGTTATACTAGATCCTTAACAATTGGTATCAGAGCTTCATGAATTTAGTTTCAAAGCTAAATTGATCCTGATTTCGAGCTAAGCATTACAATTGGATGAAATAAGCTACGACCTGGTCGATCCAAAACAGATGAAGTTGAAATTATTGATGACACAATTTCAGGAGCTGCAACCTCGCGTTAAACAATCAACACTGATCAATTGGAGCTGTTCGCAATAAGTGAAGCTGCAATTGTTGATCCTCGTATAGGATCTTTAACAGCTAAGTGCAAAACTTGATTGAGAACACTTATATTTCTGTGAATTTGTTACTGGTTGAATGCCATTGCTACAGGTTCAGATCATTACAGCATTGTGATCGCCATTGCTGTGGCCTTCATTGTAGAATCTATGATCATTAAATTGATTCCTGAACGCAACGGTTAAAGCATGGTTACCACAAGATCAGGAGCAGGAACTACTAACAATGCTACTAACAATTTTCCTTCCTATGCTGAAGCGGTTACTGGATCAGAACAAGAGACTAAAGTAAGAGATCGATACGATGAAAGAATGGATCGCATGAGCCAACAAATAGAGAACATGATGTCCATGTTTCAGCTGAGCCAGCAAAATTTCAATCAGAAATTCGATAGACATATGCAACAAATTGGTGGATTAGATGAACAAATCCAGAGACAGCAACTTCCTCCGGGTGTAGGGGTGCTTTCACCTGCTAGCCAGTTAGAAGCAACACATAATGCCACTAATGTTGTTCCATCTCCAGCTATGACCAATGTACAGCTGCATCACAATGATAATACAATGGCCACAAGAGGACATGGTTACAGATAGCCTCGAATTGAGCTAGAAGCATTTGGTGGAACCTTGTCTCAAGCTTGGATTAGAAAATGTGAGCGATATTTCAGGTTCTACAACATCTTGGAGTCAGAAAAGGTAGAAATAGCTGCTGTTTATCTCAAGGGAGAAATGGAGAGCTGGTATTACATTCTTATGCGAGTGAAACCACTTATCTGTTGGCCCGAATTTGAGAAAGACCTATGTGCTCGTTATGGAGATGAAGACATCAGTGATGTTGTTCACAGTTTTAACAAGCTGGTACAAACCACAACTGTTAAAGAATACATGTCAAGGTTTGAGGATTTACGAGCTAGATTGTTGTCTGCTTATCCTGATACGGTGGAAGAGCATTACATCTCAGGCTTCATGAGTGGATTGAAACCAAAGGTGAAGCACATGGTTAAGGCCTTTGAACCTGTTTCCTTATCACAAGCTTACTCCAAAGCTCGAATGGTGGAAAAAACAGTCTTGGCCTCACATGATATACCTCGATCCAGACTTCCATCTGTTGGAGGTCCTAGCTCTAAGCAGCCTAACCTTGGGAGTAAACCTTTGAGCCCAGAAGAAAAGAGGTTCCAGAGGTTATGTTTTAAATGCAACCAAAAGTATTTCTTTGGCCACAAGTGTGATCCAAAGTATTTGATGTTTGCACACGCTTGTGAAACTGGGAATGAGGAACTGAATGAAGAGATTCATGAACCAGAAGAGGGACAGTATGAAGATGACGATGAGGATTTAGAAGGTAATGATATGGAGATCTCAGTTAAGGCTTTAACTGGTGGTGGATCCCATAACACCATTAGAATCAAGGGTGAATCCAAGGCCCAAACAATCTTGATCTTGATTGATAGTGGTAGCACACATAGTTTCCTTGATCCTAAAATTGTGAGGAAGGTAGGACATGATATGATTAAGACCAATCCATTAGCAGTAACGGTGGCTGATGGGAATCCCATATTGACTCACACCAAGTGCAGCAGCTTCAAGTGGCATATGCAGGGTCATGACTTTGAGTTCGATTTTAGAATACTAAGGTTGGGAGGTTGTGACATGGTGTTGGGGGTTGATTGGATGAAAACCATCAGTCCTTTACTCTTTGATTATGGCCAATTAACCATCTCTTTCAGCAAGGAGAACAAACCTGTTAAGTTGCAAGGTATTAGAGACCAAGCCCAAATGCAAATGATTAGTGGAAAGCAGCTGCAGGACATGTTCAAGAAGAAGGACTTCCAGTGGGTGGGACACTTGCTTTCAATCTCTGCTACCAGTCAGGACCATAACTTGGAAGAAGACCCTTCCATTACCTCACTGCTGGAATAATTTCAGGATATATTTGCAATGCTAGTTACCTTGCCACCTGAAAGAGAGTATGATTGTGTAATACCTTTGAAGCAAGGCTCAGATCCAGTCAATCTACGGCCATACAGGTATCCACATTCTCAGAAAAGTGAAATTGAGCGCCAAGTGGATGAATTGTTACAGACTAAATTCATCAGACACAGCAATAGTCCCTTTGCTTCGCCTGTCATCTTGGTTAAGAAGAAGGATGGCACATCAAGGATGTGTATTGACTACAGGCAACTAAACTCAGTAACGGTGAAGGATAAATTCCCCATTCCTATAATTGATGATTTGCTTGATGAGTTACATGGAGCCAGATTCTTTTCCAAGTTAGACTTGCGTCAGGGCTATTATCAGATAAAAGTTCAGGACAAGGACACCTTCAAAACTGCTTTTCGCACACATCATGGGCATTATGAATTCCTTGTAATGCCTTTTTGGTTGTCCAATGCTCCGGCCACCTTCCAAGCTCTAATAAATTCAGTCTTCAAGCAGTACCTCAGAAACTTTGTTTTGGTATTCTTTGATGACATATTAGTCTACAGTTCCACAATGGACTTACATCTGTAGCATCTTGGTGCGGTTTTTCAGCTCATGAGGCAGAATAGATTAAATGCCAAACTCTCTAAATGTTCTTTTGGGCAAAGACAAATTGAGTATCTGGGTCATATCATCTCAGAGGAAGGTGTGGCTACTGATCCGAGCAAGGTATAAGCAATGAAGGAGTGGCCAGTACCAAAATCTCTCAAACAATTGCGGGGATTCCTTGGCCTGACTGGTTATTACAGGAAGTTTATAGCAGGATATGGTATTATTGTCGGTCCTCTCACAGCCTTACTGAAGAAGGGAGCCTTTAATTGGAATAATCAAGCACAAGAAGCTTTTGAGCAGCTCAAGGAAATCATGATAACTGCTCCAGTTCTCGTTTTACCTGACTTCACTCAACCATTTGTGTTGGAAACTGATGCAAGTGGTACAGGAATTGGTGCAGTTCTATCTCAGCAGGGCAGACCCTTGGCCTATTTGAGTCAGCTTCTTTGCCTAACCCATCAAGCATGGTCTACATATGAGAAGGAGTATTTGGCTGTGCTTTTAGCAATTCAGAAGTGGCGGCATTATCTTGAGGGTCACAAGTTCATCATTAGAATAGATCACCAAAACTTAAGATATCTCTTGGAGCAAAGAATCACTACTAGGGTGCAAAGGAAAGGTCTCACGAAGATGTTGGGCCTACACTACACCATTGAGTATAAACAAGGGAGGGACAATTGGGCTGCTGATGCCCTGTCCAGGAGATTGGAGGAGAGTGCTGCAGGGGAATGTTTACTATATCAAAAATGGTGCCTGCTTGGATGGTTGAGGTCATAAGATCTTATGATGGAGATGCAATTGCTCAAAAATGGCTCGAGGCACATCTGGTTCAAGGAGAAAATGCAGCTGAAGTAGTTGTGTCCCAAGGAATTATCCGCATGCATGGTAAGATCTACATAGGGGCCGGTACTAATTTGAGGAAGCAAGTGATCTTGGCTGCACATAGCTCTGCTTGGGGAGGCCATTCTGGAGTAGAAGGCACATATCAGAGGCTACATCAGTATTTTCATTGGCCTCATTTGAAACAGAAGATCCATGCTTGACTTCCTTCATGTGAGACCTGTCAGTGTACCAAGAGCATACACCAGCCTTATTAGGGGTTATTGCAACCTTTACCAGTACCAGATCGAGCTTGGCAACACATCAGTATGGACTTCATTGAAGGACTGCCACGGTCTGAAGGGAAAGAGATTATTCGGGTGGTGGTTGATCAGTTTAGCAAGTACAGTCATTTCGTGGCTCTCCAACATCCAATTACAGCTGCAAAGTTGGCCAAGTTTTTTCTTGATCAGATTTACAGATTGCATGATTTGCCTCAATCTATTGTTTCTAATTGAGATCGTTTATTGACAAGCCATTTTTGGAAGGAGCTTTTCTTTTCACTGGGCACAACCTTAGCCATGAGTTCTTCCTATCACCCCCAATCAGATGGCCAGACTGAGAGGGTAAATCAGTGTGTCGAGCATTACCTGAGAAGCATGACTTTTGTTCATCACAAAGACTGGCATAAGTGGCTTTCGCTTGTGGAATTCTGGTATAACACCCACTTCCATTCAGCTTTGGGTACCACTCCTTTTAAAGCATTCTATGGGTATGAACCCCCGGCACCTGTTCTATTCCAAGGGGGAATCTCCCATGTTACTGAAGTGAATGAGTTGCTAGATCAGAGGCAACATCTGGCTCAACAATTGAAGGACCATTTGCAAGTCGCTTAAGCTCGAATGAAGTTCTATGCCGATAAGAAGAGAATGGAAAAATCCTTTGTTGTTGGAGACCTTGTTCTTTTAAAGTTGCAGCCTTACAGGTAGAGTTCTCTTGCCATTCGCAAGAACATTAAGCTAAGTGCTAGTTATTTTGGTCCTTACAGGATACTTGTAAAGATAGGTGAGGTGGCCTACAAGCTGGATCTTCCTGATGATTGCTCTGTCCATCCAATCTTCCATGTGTCGCTTTTGAAGAAGTTTGTTCTAGCTGCTCAGGACGTTACAGTGGTCCATCCTTAGGCTACCTTGCACGGTATGCTCGTCCTACAGCCTCAGGCTATCCTTCAGTCTCAGCCAGGTGCTCTGGGAGGCAGTAACAAACAGCAGGTGCTCCTGCAGTGGAGTAATTTGGATGCTGCATCAACTTCTTGGGAGGATTGGACCTTCCTTCGTTCACAATTTCCTTCTTTCCATTCTTGAGACAAGAATGTTTTAAGGGGGGAGAATTGTTATGAATGTGTGTCGGTTATGTTAGTTAGCTTCTTTTAGTCCTTAGTCTTGTTTGGCGGCAATGTTGCCTTTTAAATTTGTCTAGCAACATTGTATCTTAGTTAGTATAAATAGGTAATATCTTGTAATGTTTTGGATATGAATGAAAACATTAATAATTCTTCTTCTCATCTCCTAATTCTCTCTTCTCTCTCATCTAATTCTCACTTCTTTTCTCTCTTAACTCTTGTTCTTCACAAGTTAAGGATCAAGTTATACTAGATCATTAACAGGTTAACATGGCTTTTAGTATTGGTCCTTTAGCTTTGGGACCATTACTCTTAGTATAGGTACATGGTTACCTTAGGGACATTGCAGTGAAGAACTACGTTGTCCAAATAGGGGTCCCCTTTGGCTTGTCAAGTTATGGGCTCAAGCCTATTTTCCTCATCTTTGTCAGAGAGTCCCCCTTCATCTATGATGTTATCACCTGCTGCGAGGAATATCTTGCATGTATGGAGATCTTTTTTCTCTAGGATGGCATTTGGAGCGCTGCTTCAAGCAACTTCGAGCTCCCAGCTACAGGTCTGAAGTCCAAAGGACTCCCTTTAGGGAAAGGAGATTCGGTCCTCTTTGGTTCAGAAAAATGAACCTTGACAAAGATTTTGTTTCCTCCTTGTTTGCTCAGTGTGTGTAGTTGTCGTAAATAAAAATCAAACAAACATGCAAAAAGAACTTTGTAGCGACATGGGAGCGAGCCTAAATTATGAATTGCATGTGTTTGACCTCAAACCAGTCAACTTTTCAAGGAAAAGGGATGGTTCTTTTGGTGAATCCGACTTTGGATTGCAATTTATGTGGATTTTGCTTCTGCTCTAATTAAGGAGACTTTATAAATATTTTTGTGGATTTTTTGATATTTATATGACTAAAAATAAAGGGATATGGATCTGGCTCAAGTGGCAGTTACAGTAACGGAGCAAAGCCTCCAAACACTTTTCCTCGTAAACTTAAAAGCTAGGAATTGGGAAGAAGGCAAACTCAAGAGCTTAGCAGTCCCTTTAAAAGCCTGAGTCAATTAGATTTTTAGGCCTGGCATTCTTGACTTGTAATAACTTGAATGACTTAGAGTTTGATAAGATTACTATAGAGCAAACCGTATTTGAGTTACTGGATTAGGACCAACGCAATCAAGGTCAAGTCTTGGCTGTCAAAGCCCTTAAACAATAGCGCAAACCTAAGTTCATCTAACTTATTACGCAGTGATACTGGTGTTAAGACCAACGCAATCAAGTTCAAGCCTTGGTTGTCAAAGCCTTAAACCAACACCTCAATTCTCATCTCGTCGATTGTGGGAATATATTAAAATAGAGAGTTCATATTTGAAAACTGAAGTATTGTATTGCCTAGAAGAAAGCAAGTACAAAGATGATCTATGCTACGCTAAGCTAGGCTAAGTTATGCTACTCCTTGGTAAAAAGCACAAGGGTGTTTCTAAAAACTTGAAGAAGTTTGTATTATGGTACTGCCCCCTTTATGACTACAATACAACAACAACAACAACAACAAACCCAGTGCCTCCAAGGGCTCCCGCGAAAGTAGGGTCTAGGGAGGGTAGATGTACGCAGCCTTCCCCCTTCAGGGGCCTACCCTGAAGGGAGGTTATTTCCGAGGACCCCCAGCCTAAAAAGTTGTCTGCATCAATCAGCCCAAGACCTGGCAACAGGAGAAGCATCAAAAGCATTAAAAAAAAATGTGTGCACAGGCACCGAACACAGATAAGGTGAGAAAAAGAAAAGGATATAGAGAAAGGGCTATAGATAGGGGTAGAAGAGATAAAGAAAGAGAGTGAGAAAGGGATAGGGATAGATAAGGTAGAGACAAAGATAAGGTAGAGACCAAGACTACCCTACTCCATCCGGATCATCTAATACCCCTATGCTAGCCCTCCATAGGGCCCTATCTAAGGCCATCTCCTCCCGGAGGTTAAGGTGGGTAAGGTCTTGTCGGATCGTCTCAAGCCATCTCTTCTTTGGTCTATCTCTGCCTCTTCTGCCTAGTGTAGTAAGGGGCTGTTCGCATCTCCTAACTGGAGTGTTGTCCGGTCTCCTTCTGACATGCTCGAACCACCTCAGACGTTGCTCCCTTAATTTATCTTCAATGGAGGCTATGCCCAATTTGCCTCTTATGATGTCGTTTCTGATCCTATCCTTCCTTGTGTGTCCGCACATGCACCTCAGCATTCGCATCTCCGCCACCTTCATCTTCTGTGTGTGCTGTTGTTTCATCGCCCTGCTCTCCGCCCCATACGCCATGGCTGGCCTCACAACCGTCTTATAGTATCTTCCCTTTAGCTTCAAGGGGAACTTCCTATCACAAAGTACCGCAGAGGCCATCCTCCACTTATGCCATCCCGCTTTGATCCTGTAGCTGACATCCTAGTCCACTTTGCCGTTGTGCTGTATCGTGGACCCCAAGTACCTGAATCTTGACTTCTTCTCTGCTAGGTGTGGTAGAGGGATCGAACTGGAGTTCCATGTGCTCGATCTTGGATCTGCTTAGTCGTAAACCCTTCGACTCTAGAGCTCCTCTCCACAGTTCCACCTTCTCATTTATCTCTTCTCGCGACTCCCCCACCAGTACTATGTCATCTGCAAAAAGCATGCACCAAGGTACACATCCCTGGATGTGCCTAGTGAGCTCGTCCATAACCAGGATGAATAGATAGGGGCTTAAAGCAGACCCTTAGTGAACCCCTACTATTATCAAGAAAGCGTCTGTCTCCCCATCCACTGTACGCACCATAGTCTGTGCCTCTTCATACATATCTTTAATGGCTCGTATGTATGGTATGGGGATGCCTTTCCTGTCCAAAACTCTCCAAAGGACCTCCCTTGGCACTCTATCATATGCCTTCTCTAAATCAATGAAAACCATATGAAGGTCCTTTTGTCTTTCCCTATATTGCTCTATCGTCCGCCTTAGGATGTGGATGGCTTCTATTGTCGATCTCCCGGGCATAAATCCGAACTGGTTCTCGGTCACCTTAGTCTGTTGCCTTAACCTCCTCTCTGACCCATTCCCACAACTTTAGAGTGTGGCACATTAGTTTGATACCCCGATAATTGGCACAACTCTAGATGTCTCCTTTGTTCTTATATATCGGAACCAATATGCTCTTCCTCCATTCCTCGGGCATCTTGTCCCCCTGGAGGATTTGGTTAAATAGTTTAGTCAGCCAACTGACTCCCTTTTGTCCAAGACATTTCCAAGCTTCTATGGGTATGCCATTTGGGCCAACTGCTTTACCCTTTCCCATGGATCTCAGGGAATCCTTGACTTCATCGAGGCTAATTTGCCTACAGTCGCAGTGGTTTTGATGCACCTCAGATGTTTGAAGATCACCTAAGAATATCTCTGTCCCTCCTTGTTCGTTGAATAGCTCTTGGAAGTACATTTTCCACCTAGCCTTGATTAGATGCATGTCCACGAGTACATGTCCATCTTCCCCTCTTATGCATTGAACTCTGTCCAAGTCTCTGGTCTTCCTTTCTCTAGCTTTGGCGATTCTATATAAGTCCCTCGCACCCTCCTTGGTCTCCAACCTTTTGTAGAAGTCCTCATAAGCAATTGATTGTGCTTCTCTGACTGCTCGCTTTGCTTCTTTCCTGGCTTGAATATACCGCTGTCGCTTATCCTCATCCCTGCTATGGTCCCACTCTCTACAACAAACTCGTTTCATCTTAATCTTCTTTTGGACCTCATCACCCCACCACCAGGATTCTCTGTTGCTTGGTACCCTTCTCTTTGACGTGCCGAGAACTTCCCGTGCTAGTCCTCTCATCTTTTGGGCCAGATGGTTCCACATCTGGTGTGCATCTCCCTCGAAGTCCTCCCTGAGCTCAGTCTCCACTCTTTCCTTGTATACCTTACACTTCTGCCCCTTAAGCTCCCTCCAACAAGTGTACGTATGAGCAGGTTTGCAGATTCTTTTGGCCCTCTTCTTGGCTTTTATGTCTGTCCACAGCACCCTATGTTGTGTAGACAGGTCTTCACCTGGGGTAGCCTTGCAATCCCTGCAGTCTCTTTGCAACCTTCTCCTTAATAGTATGTAGTCAATCTGTGTTCTTGTCCCACCGCTTTGGTACGTGATGATGTTTTGCTCACACTTTTTGAAGAAGGTGTTGGCTACCGTTAGGTCGTAAGTAACCGCAAAGTCTAATAGGGCTTTGCCCTCTGCATTCCTGGTACCAAAGCCGAATCCTCTGTGGTGAGGAGCATAACCGTCCTCCGTCGCGCCAACGTGTCCGTTGAAATCCTCGCCAATCATTATTTGTTCGGTTAGGGGTAAGCCTCGCATCATTGTGTCTAAGTCCTCCCAGAATGTTGCCTTCTCATGCTCAGACAGTCCGGTTTGAGGTGCGTAGGCACTGATAACGTTCAATACTTCACCATCTAGGACCATCTTGATACTTATGATCCTCTCGCCAGCTCTTGATACTCCGACTACTTTATTCTTGAGGCTGCTTTCCACAATGATCCCAACTCCATTCCTGCCTCTAACCTTGCCCGCATACCAGAGCTTATGCCCTAGCACCTGCCTGGCTTTCTCGCCAACCCTTTATGACTACAATAGTGTCTCTTATTTAAAGAAAAAGGAAATAACTATTGAATCCTAATCTTCCTGCATTTCCTTCCCACGTCTGCCTTAATGCTTCTTTGGCATGCTGAATGGACGTTGAACGTGCCTTAGAATTGTGTGCTCAAGTGTCTTTCCAAAAGCCCCGCGTCCGCATAACTCATTGAAGTTCCTTCTAGATGCCCCATGTTCTTTTGGATAGACTTGAGGTCCATGTATCTTGAAATGTGCTTCAAGTAATTGTCTTGAGATTAAGAACTACCTATCACTTTTGGGGAGTTCCTCGAGTTCGAGCCTCCTTGATCCCTTCAACCATCTTGAATGGTTGATACCCTTCTAGGAACTTTAACTCTTCGAGCAACTGGGCTCGAGACGCCATCATTTTAATGTCCAAAGGCTTAACATCTCTCGATGATGGCCTCAAGTGATAAATGCTTGACTTTTGGCCTTAAAACTGCATTGTCCCAACTCCCTCGAGTTTGAGGTGTAAACAAATGCTCTTGTTTTCATCATTGGTAATTTCATATTTCCAATGGGTAAAAAAACTTCCTGATTTGACCTTTAATGGCTACAAGAAGCTCAAGAGAGCACTGTTTGACGTTTTAGCTTATGAAAAGCGTTAAGCCTAACTTGATCTAAGTTAGTCAATTCGTCCATCATAGCTTGCTCGTATCCAAGTTCAGAAAACCTCCCTTGATGAGCCAACCTAATAGACTGAACAATGATTTCCATTGGAAGTACAACATCATGGTCGTACGTTAAATAGAAGGGAGTGGTCCCAATTGCATCACGTTTGGACATTCTATACACCAAGAAGGAGCTCATGCAACCTCTTGGGATTATCTTCAATCATTTTTTCAATGTTGGCCTTTAGAATCTATTGGTAGACTTAGCTTAGCCATTGGGCATAATAAGGTTTTGAGTTTAAAATTTCAATTTTGAAACTCTTGGTAAACTCTTTAACCTCAGACCCGTGAAAAACTTTAGCTTGGTAGATAGTTATGGTCTTTGGGATTCCAAACCTATATAGGATATATTCTTTGATAAAGTCAATCGCATCCTCCTAATTAATATTTCTATATGGTTTCGCTTCCACCCATTTTGTAACATAGTCTCTGGCCACATGAATATATGAATGCTGCTGGTTAGAAGAAGGATTGATCTCTCCTATAATGTCCATTGCCCATCCTCGAAAAGTTCATGCTTTAACTATAGCATGCATTTCAGCTGTAGGGACCCTTGGTACATGTCTATGCCTTTGGCATGCTTTGTGCCTTTGGCATATTTGATATAGTGATCTACCATTGATGGCCAATAATAGCTATAATGTTTAATGAGCCAGTGCATAATATTCCCAGCCAAATGGGATTCACAGATTCCTTCATGGGCTCCAAACATCACTAGCATTGCTTTGTCTAAGTCTGGACACTTGAGAAGCACTCCACTAGCGTCTTTTATGTATAGTTCTTCGAGATTCATCATCAAGATGATACCTATGAGCTCTCATTTTCATTTTTCTATCTTTGATATGGTCACGAGGGTTCTTGACGTAATCCATTAAGGGCTTCCTCTAATCCTCACGCTGGCTTGTGAGAGATTGTTGTGCTTCAAAGCAATCCAAGCGTACTTGTAATAACCTTGCTTTCAGTGCTAAATGACTCAGTGATCTCGAGATTGTGGTCTAAGACCTCAGTCTTGATGACCGTAGTTTCCTTACACCATGTCTTGGGCAATTTATACCCAGAAACTAATTGGGCCAAATCATTGGCTGCCTTGTTCTATTCACGAGGTATATATTCAAACTGAACACCATCAAACTTACTCAACAGACCTTGCACCACTAAGATATACTTGTTCGAGGTGTCACTTAAACATTAAATTCTCATTTGACTTGTGAAATCCCAAGTTATGAATCCCCTCTCACAACTATATTAGAGACTTGCATTTCTAGGAGAGTTTGTAGGCCAATAATCAATGCCTCATACTCAGCCGTATTGTTAGAACACTTGACTACCAAGGTAACAACAACTTTGTGATGATCCCAGTAGGGAACTCAATAACAATCCCCACTCCGGCATGTGGTTTGGTCCTTAATCCGTCAAAATATAATTTTCAAGGGACCATTTCAATTACCAAGAGTTCACCTAGCTCATGGACTAATTCAGTTTGAATATTTGGATGCTTAGCTAAGAAGTCTGCTAGAGCTTAACCCTTTACTGACTTTTGTGATAGATAAATTAATTCAAACTGAAGTAGAGCAATACTCCGCTTATTTAATCTTCCTTTCATTAAGGGTCTATCTAACATATATTTGGGGACATCTGTTTGAGCCACCACATAAATGGTAAACGCTACGAAGTAATGTCTTAACTTTGCAGATGCATAGTACAGAGACTGACACAATTTCTCAATGAAAGAATATTTAATTTCACACTCACTTAAACAATGGCCTAGGTAGAACATAGCTTGTTCATATCCCTACTCATTGTCTTGTACAAGTAGCCAACCAATTGACTCATCAAACGTAGAGACATAAATCTTTAATGGTTTGCCCTGCTTAGGTGAAATCAACACTGATTGCCTGATCAAATAGTTCTTAATAGCCTCAAACGCTGCTTAGTGTGGCTCCTTCCACTTGAAGTCCTTCTCAGACTTGAGCCTTAGTAATGGAAAGAAGACTTTAGTCTTTCCTATGACATTTGAAATAAAACATCAAAGCATTGGGGCTTTTTTTTTACTTAAAGGCGATTTGGCCTCTTTAATATCCTTAGCTTTGTTTATATCAACCTTAATCCCCCTCTAGTGTACTAAGAGCCAAGGAAAATCCCAGCACGAACTCCAAAGGCACATTTTAGTGGGTTCATTTTGAGGTTGTGGTTCCTCATTCGAAGGAATGCACTCAAGTCCTTTAAGTGTTCAACTTGGGATTTCAACTTGACCACAATATCATCTATATAGACTTCCATGGCCTTGCCAATGAGGTCATAAAAAATCATGTTCATGGCTGTTTGGTAGGTGGCGCGGGCATTCTTTAATCCAATCCAAAGGTCCCTATTGACCCAAGCCATATAAATGCAGTTTTGTGGGCATCTTCTGAAGCAATCATAACTTAGTAACACCCACAACGGCCATCTGTGAAAGATAATAACTCATGCCTTGAGGTTGAATCAATAAGGATGTCAGCAATAAGCATGGGATATTCATCTCTTTAGGTGTCTCTGTTTAGATCACTAAAGTCAATATAGACTCTAATCTTACTGTTCTTTTTAATAATAAGGATGATATTTGTGAATCACTTAAAATACCTGTTTGTTCTAATGAATTTTTCCTTCAAGAGTCTCTCAACTTCCTTTTTGGCCAAATCTATCACTTCTTGGGACATTCTTCTTTAGGCCTGAATCATGGGCCTCGAGCTTGGCTTGATAGGTAGCTTGTGTTCAACCACTTTCCTTTCTAGGTCAGGCATTTCTTGATGGTCCCAAGCGAAGCAGTCCTTGAACTCGAGAAGTAAGGCCACATACTTCTTCTTCTACTCTTCCAAAAGCAGAGCACTCACATAGGTAGGCCTCAGGTCTTCTGAACCCAAGTCAACCACGAGGAGAGGGTTCTGAACTTCAGCCCTCAAGTCCTCCATTTTAGCTGGTGCTGTGCTTAAGTCAGACAACTCTAGCTCTTTTTCTTATACCAATTGGACTTCGGAGCCATTTCCAAAAATAAATGGATGCTTTGAATACAATTGATCCTCAACTCGTCAAGCCATCAGCTTTGTAATGGCTGAGAAGATGGCCCTTCAGGCCCTTACTGGGAAGACTTGGCTTCCCTCCATAAGGCTTCTTGTACGCCTTGAAGGTCCCCTTCATCAAGAAGGGCTCTCATGCATCCCCAAAAGTTAGAGCCATTTGACTCCACCTCAGCTTAATCAACCTTAGTTTCAGTGAGTGGGCTCTCAAGGATGGTTATCATATCTTCATGTTGGGCAATTTGAGGGGTGGTCCTTCTCACAGCTAATGGTCAAACACCGTCCTCATAAAATTTTGCCTCAACGAAGTTGGAGCAAGCCATGAATGGCTTGTCATCTACCATAACAACCTTATATTTGTCATGGTTCTAGAAGATTAACAACCGATGAAGTGAAGAGGGGATATAATAGTTGGCATGTAGCTAGTTCCTCCCAGGCAACGCATTTCAGCTTGAGCTAGTATCCACTACAAAGAAGGCCAGTGGCTTACTCAAATTGCCAACAGTGAATTCAATCGAGATAACCCCTTCAGACTTGGTAGTGGCCCTGGAGAAGCCACATATCTGCATCCGAAATTATCATCTTGAGATTTACTAATAACCTCAACATATAGGAAGGTAAGGTGTTAATGGCTGCGCCATTATCCATTAAGACTTTGTTCACCAAAATGCCATCAAATTTGGCTTTGATGTACAGAGGCCTAATGCATTTGTTGGTGGTGGTAGGACCATCAAACATCATCTTCATCACATCAGGAGGTTATCAATTGACTTCGATATTGAAGACTTAACTTTAAAAGACAAAGGATCAGAATTACCTTTGGGGGGCTGACACTTTAGCCACGAGCTCCACCTGGGGATCTTCATCTACTGCTATTACATCCCTTTCAAGGCTCCCTTATGTCTCAGTTGCCATAAGCTCCAGAGGAAAGAGCAGGGTAGTCCTAACATTATCTTGTTTAGGGAGTTACCCAAACTACATATGGATTCTTTGTTCAGTCTCCTTTGTAGGACTATCATCGATTTGCATGGCCTGATCTTGAGGTTTATTCTTTGGTCCAACCTCGGGGGTTTTAGAGTCCTCCATTGGCTCGAGGAAGTCTTCTTTGCGGAATTCATTCTTAATATCAGACCATGTTGGATTGAAACAATCCAGAGGTTCCATTAAATTGATACTGAGGGGACTGTAATACTCCTCGTCGTCAGATATTCTTCGAGGCAACAAATTCTGGGCAAGCTGATCATACTAAGATTCTTTTCCTTCTGAAGACAAGAAACTAGCCCACCACTCGAGCTTCTTATTTGGCTTACCGTTAGCATTACTAGCTAGAGGTTTTGCCTTGCCTTTTGGATCCTCGAGATCTATTGGTTCAGTATACTTATACTCATGGCCTTTGTCTTCCTCATTAGAATATTTGGGCAAACAAGAATCAAGTAGAGCCCTTTGTCTTGCAGCCTTCTTGTGAAGCGACCTCCTCTTTTGAATTCGCGTAAGGTTGGAAAGGCCAGCATTTTCTTGCCTAAGCAGGTTTCTCCTCCATACTTGCTAAAAGTGAACCCTTGAGGGTTGTTGTCCTAGTTGTCGTGGCCCCTGATTAGCGTCCACTTCAATTAGGTGGTATTTTAGGTTCCTCTTCGGATGCCTAGTCCTCATGGTTAGATGATTATTTGATGTAAGATCTTCAGTTGGCTCGTACAAGAAGGACTTCTCAAGTGGCATCTTCACCTCCAAGAGTGGATCTGCAGGGGAAATATAATCAGGGAGGAGCTTGAGCTCCCTCATTACCCCTTGTATCTTCTCGCTTCAGGTGCGGCATACCTTGTAAGATACTTTCTCTAGGTCTCGAGATATTCTCTCTCTGCTTGTCAAGTTTGAGGTCTGTCTAGGAACACTGCTGATTTTCATAGCTAATTCCTCAGCCACTAATAACGAAATGGCTAACTTGCTAGGGAGTTTAATCAGTAGGTTTCTAAACACCGAACACTTATTGGTGGGATGGAACTCAGTTATATGCCAACAATATATCTCATCATCCAACGCGTGCCTGGGTGCCGCGAATCTCAGAATTCCATCAAGAGCCAACATGTGGAATAGGTTGTTTTCTACCCTCACCTTCTGAATATTGTTCAAGACCATTGTTCTCCTGAAAGAAGGCAAGTGGTTAGTTCGAACAATGCTTCGATTATTCTAGGAAAAAGTGTCAATGACATTAACATGAACAGGACTGGGGAATGGGTCTTTATCAATACCTATCTGTCCTTCTCTGAGGAAAATTAATTTCCTTGCCTCAATGGCTTCCTGAACGACGTTCTTGAAGATTATGCAATTTTGTGTTGAGTGAATGAACGAATCATGCCTCTTACAATATACCTTCCCCTTTAGTGTATTAGGGTTAGGTTTCTTGTGTTTGCCCCTAACCTTGAGTTTACTATTTGCCTTATGCCAATCAAATATAATGTCAACTCTTGAGAGGTCAAGTGAGTACTTTCTCAAGTCTTGGGACTGGTTTGATTTTCTGGCTTTAATATCCTTCTTTACCAAACCATAGGAGGTTCCTTGACGTATTCAACAATATCAATTTCATATGGAGGATCTTCTTCCTTGTCATTCAGGTCATGTATGTAGGTTCCATACACGCTATTCTTCTTGAGACTTTCTTCTTTCAAGAAAGCCTCATAACTAGTGGCACACTCTGCTAACTGAAGGAGAGTTATGAAGTTTGAACCTTCAAACTTCTTCCTCAGCTCAATATCCATGTCATTCAAAGCCAGCTTGGCATATTCAACCTTAGGGAAAGCCATTGTGAATTTTAACCTAACTCTTTTGAACCGGTTGATATAATCCTGTACGGATTCACCTGGCTTTTGTTTCATTCTATCCAAGTCTAACATAGAGGTTCGTAGTTCCATTCTTGGGAATTGGGCCTAAAATTATCTATCCATTTCATCCTAATATAAACAGAATTGGGTGTTAAAGTGATATACCATTGGAAGGTAGTCCCTGTCAAAGAACTAGGGAACATCTTAAGTTTAAAGTACGGGTTGCCAGTTGCCTCCCTGCATTGGCAGTTAAATCTTGACAAATGCTCGAGAGCAGATACACTCCCCTCTCCTAAGAAGAGAGTAAACTCGGAGATCTTATACCCTCGAGGGAACAGGTAGTCCCTGTTACTATAGCTAGGGTATGATTTACTATGAAGTGGTTTATTGACCCTTCTGAGGCCTGTCCCATACATCTGCTCAATAAGGGCGACCATTTGATCTTGGAGGGGTAGGTTTGACACATGGTTATGCACCTGAGGAGGGGATCTGTAGGATACTCCTTGGCTCCCATAACAATTGGATGTGGGAACGGATGTTGTCCCACATATGCAAGGTAGTAACCCCCTTGGTCATTCTGGCCACTTGGTTGATGTTAAGCTCGGGCTTGAACCACGAACGTAAACTAAATTTAGTTTGGATAGATTGAGAGTATGAGATGAGAAAGAAGTGAAATCGAGATGAGAAAGTAGATATTTAGAGTTTAGATGAGAGAAAGAAGGGAAAGGAGATGAGAAATAGAGAGAGTTAGGTGAGAGAGAGAATATTGATCTCAAATTGAGACTTGTGTTGCTATTTCATTGATTGAATTCTGAACATTAGATCCAGCTATTTATAAGCAAAACAAACAAGCTAATACAATGTATCTAGACCTATTTCACTAACCAATTAGAAGCATCTAGAATTTAAGCTAGCTAAATATTCAAATGTTTATTGGCGCCAAAACAACCCCAACAGCAGCAGTACGTGCAGCAGCAGCACACCAGCAGGCCAGCAACAGATTTTGACAATTAACAGTTTTTTACAATGTAACTAACTATCCACACACACAACCTTACTAACTAATGCTATTACATCTTTATTTAAACTAATCAACTCTAATCAGCATATTAACAGCAACAACGCAGCCACAACAGCAGTAACTTGCAGCAGAATTCAACAGAAACAGCTTTTACACCAACCGAATCAGCACATCATCCGCAACTCAGCATTGACAACATTACACAGCACAAACCTCGAATTCTCGGATCATAACAGTTGATTGGCCATGAAGTATGGACCAACAAATCCTTGAATATGTGGCACGCCTAAAGGCAAACCTAAATTAACGGGCTATTGGGCTATCCTTGCCTGATCAATCCCCAAGGTCTGATCTTGGGGACGCAAGAAGTTAGCTTGCCTCCCCCTCAATTCTCATATGTAGAAAGAGGCCTAGGAGGGGGACAATGATTTGCCCTTGTGCACCTACTCTGAGGTTCTGATTAGGCCTTGAGGAAACCTTCTAGCACAAAGAGGGTATGGATGGTTGTGGCCCCCCTATCATAAGGATAGGCGTGTCATGAACATTATCATTGAGGTCCCTTGAAGCCAAAGTATATCCTTAGTTCAAAGGGCTAGCAACCCCATAGCTTGCTTTGTCATTCCTACAGCCAGAATCCAAGTGAGTGGCACCTGGGTTAGCCATAGTTGGGTTCCCTATCCTCTCAGAGATGGGGTTATCAACCTGAGCCACTAGCATTCGTGAGCTCGAAGGAACACCACGAAGGTACCCAATGGGAGCTAAAGGAGGAGGAACATGCCTTAACTGTCTAATGTCTTCTTTAATGGCTTGAACTAAGCCATTATGAGTCTCAGTCTGTCTGACCAAAATAGGCTCGACCTCAACCACTATCTACCTGGCCACGTCCTTAGCTATAAGGATAGCAGTAGAAAACAGGGTTGAGTTCAATTCAACCAAGACTCTATCGGTTTCCTTATGAAGTCCCTCATTCATTGAGGTCCCAACATCACTGATGATAACTCTCATTGTGGCTAAATTTTAAAGCTGAGCTACTAGAGTACGCTCTGTTTTAGCTTGTTGCTTTCCATGGACCTCTTTCATAGCCTGTTCAAGCCTTTGATCAATGAGTTCCATCCGGCGTTTGAACATGGCCATGAAGCTCTTTCGAGAAGAGCCCTCGAAGCCTAATAGGCTCATCTGCTGGGATGTCTTCATCACCTTCACTTTCATTACTGCAGTTGTGACTTGTTTCATCCCCTTGTGACATGGGGCTTTGTTCTAGAGGGTGCTTAAGCGGAGGCCCGATTAAGGCTAACCTTTTGGGTTCCTTAGGTTCAAGAGCATCAGATTTTCTAGTGCTGACCATTGGTGAATGGTTTGAGACTATATTTTGATAATCCATGATGGGCTAAAGATAGTTATGTCTTACGATAAGCCTCCCATTGTGGTCGCCAAAGGGCGTGTTTATTTTTTTGTTTGCTTGGTTTGTTTTTGCTCGCTGTAAATACAAATCAAACAAGCATGCAAAAAGGGACTCACAGTGATGTGGAAGCGAGCCTAAATTCTAGACCGCACTTGTTTGACCTCAACCAATCACCTTTCCATGGAAAAGGGAGGGTGCTTTTGGTGAATCTGACTTCAGTTTGCAACTTATGTGGATTCTGCTTCTACTCCAATTAAGGAGACTTTTTAAATATTTTTATGGATTTTTTTGATATTTATATGACATAAAATAAAGGGATATGGACTTAGCTCAAGTGGCAGTTACAGTGACGGAGCAAACCCACAGACACCTTTCTTCGTAAACTTAAGCTAGGAAATGGGGTGGAGACAAACTCAAGAGCTTAGCAGTCCACTTACAAGCCCGAGTCAATCCGATTTTTAGGCCTTACACCCTTGACTTGTAATAACTCGACTGAGTTAGAGTTTGAAAAGATTAAGATGGAGCAAACCGCATTTGGGTTACTGGATGAGGACTAACGCAATTAAGGTCAAGCTTGGCCGTTAAAACCTTTAAACAATAACACAAACTTAAGTTCACCTGACTTGTTAAGCAGTAACACCAGTGTTAAGACCAATGCAATCAAGTTCGAGCCTTGGCCATTAAAGCCTTAAACCAATGCCTCAATTCTCAACTCGTCAATTGTGGGAACAGATTAAAACAGAGAGTTCATACCTGAACCTGAAGTATTATACTGCCCTGAAGAAAGCAAGTACAAAGATGATCTACACTACTCTAAGCTAGGCTACGTTACACTACTCCTAGGTCAAAAGCACCAGTGTGCTGTAAAGAAACTTGAAGAAGTATGCATTGTGGTACTGGACTCTTTATGACTACAATAGTGTCTCTTTGGAAAAAGGAAATAACTGCTGCATCCTAATCTTCTTGCATTTTCGTCCCACATCCGCATTAATGCTTCTTTGGCACACTGAATGCGCGTTGAACATGCCTTGGAATTGTATGCTCGAGTGTCTTTCTGGAAGCCTCACATCTACATAACTGATTGGTGTCCCTTCTAGATGCCCCATGTTCCTTTGGATAGACTTGAGGCCCACGTATTTAGAAATGTACTCCAAGTAACTGTCTCGAACTTCAGAACTACCTGTCTTGTAGCCTTTTGGGAAGTCCCTAGAGCTCGAACCTCCTTTACCCCTTTAACCATCTCAAATGTTCGATACCCTTTAAGGGACTTTAACTCTTCAAGCAATTGGGCCGAAGACGCCATCATTTTAATGTCTAAAGGCCTAACATCCCTCGAGGATGGCCTCACGTAATAAACACGTGACTGCTAACCTTAAAACGGCGCCGTCATAACTCCATTGAGTTTGGGGTTTAAACAATGTCTCTGTAGACATTAATTCCCAATATTGGCAGGTCATTCTCTGCCCCCACTTGTATGTTAAGACAATAACGTGACACTTTAGATGACTTGTCTTGGTCATATGGATGGAGATCCAAAAGTGTTGGGTTGCTGTGTTTAATAAGATTGACACACTGAGTTAGACCAGATGGGTTACTTATTTCTAGACTATTATTGCAGATGAGTGATTCACGTTGTACTGTTTGAATAACGACTCTAAATCCTGAGGGTATTCTGGACTTGTGCATGGAGCGTTAGTTACTTTGGCGTACTATAAGTAAGGTCTAAACGCATGACTGAATTCCCACGTATACTAGATAGCGGCGTGAAGTGTGACAAAGATAAGGTATTCAATAGGGAATCTATAGTCTCGTATGCGATACAGATGTCCCATTAGTTGATTCGAAGTGTTTGACATTTGGAATTTATACTATGAATATGTTTAAGTATAAATGAATTATTCAGTGAAGGGCGAGTCGGTAACTAATAAAGAAGCTGTGAGAAAGATAATGCTTATGGACATCTAGTGAAGGGGTTGTTGTCATCAATACAATCTATTAGAAAGATATCGAATAAATAATTTAAGTCTGGAGTGCAGTGAGATTTATTTAGTGGAATTAAGTCTCATTAAATGATAATTAAAATATTTTATGAGATGATTAATTTAACCCATTTGGAGCTAGATTTAAACTGTCCCTGAGGTCCCCGCGTAAGCCTCTGTATTTATTGCCATCGAAAAAATATTAAAGAATTCATAAGATGAATTAATTTATTCATGAGATGAGTAAATTTAATTTTGCCAAACATTATCACGAGATGAATAAAAATTAAAAATTATAAAACAAAATAATTTTGGAAAATTAAAATTCATAAGATGAATTTTTACATATGAAAAACAAAGCAAAAAAAAAATGTAAAATTACCCGCACAGAGGTCCATCCGTGTGATCACGGATCAACCAACCGGTGCACAACATGTGTCGCGAGCTGGGGAGCTAGGGGCTATCCACATGAGCATGGGCTGGCCAATCACGGCCCGCCACGTGGCACGCGTTAAAAGAAAGGAAAATGCGCGCGATTTGAACAACGTTGAAATGTCGCGTTTCACCAGTTTTAGTATATGATGCGACGCGTTTTGTTTTAATAACTGCCGATCCCACATCTAAAAATTGGTTGTTTTTTGCTACGGTATACTACTACAAATAGATGTACCTATTCCAGAAGTTTGGCATTCAATTGAAATTAAATTTTTTGGTTTCTGAAAATTGTTTCGAAGACCTAATTGGAGAGAAAAATTTCCGTTGAAAATTTTCTTTCCTCAATTTAATATTTTTTGGAGCCTATCCTCCGGGAAGTTTGAGGTCATTGCGTAGAAGATCGCAGGGTCTCGATTTTGGTATTTTTTCAAGATTATTATTTCTTTCTGTTATTCTATTATTGGAGCAATTTCAAGTATGTTATTCTTTCCTTCTTCTTATTAGTTTCGCTTTTCTATTTATTTATAATATTCGTTATTATGCCTATTTAAGTTTGTGTATTGTTATGAATGTATTAGAGTAAAATGTATGTAGATCTAAATTAAGAATTTAGATAAGTAAATTTAAATTATGAATTTAATTCTGTAGATTTAAAATAGGAAATTTTAAATCAATCCTAGGTTTAGAATTATGAATTCAAAACTCTTTCCACTGCGTAAACTTTGGGGAGAATTTTTTTAAATTCATCCCAACAACCGATATTAGAGTAAAGGGATATATAGAGATAACCCTATTTCTGGGAGCTCTTACACGTGAGGTGTCACGAAGCGTGACTCTCGGACGGGGGGCTTAGATAGAGAGAAGAGTCTCCTACTCCAAGTGCTCTAATAGGTGTCTACTATTGTGACTATAGTTGAGAACTGTGAACCCAATAGTCGGCATCAGAGTTTATTTTTCCAACAAAAGTTACCTTTTTCAAAACAATTGGTATCTGAGCCAGCTTCTGATTACATTCATAATATGCATAATTAGGTATAATATGATCAAAATAAACAGATTTGCGATTTAATAAAATAGAGATTTTATTTAGAAAGAAAGTTAGTTTAATTTGACGGTTCGACTTAAATTGTTTAAATCAAGAATGAATTAATAGTTAATTCAGATGATTGCACGAAGTATCGATTTAAATTGTTTAAGTCGTTAATGAGCTAGTTGTTAATTAAGATTATATAAGGTAACGATTTGAATTGTTTAAATCATTAATTAATTAAAAGTTACTTTGATCATTTATAGGTAATGATTTGAATTGTTAAAATCTTTAATGAATTAATCGTTAATTCGAAACAACATATTAATTTGCAATTATGTTGTTTGTATAATGAGATTGTACGTTCACAGCCATGATTTACGAAATTGGATAAAATTGATCTAATGAGATTAGATTCGATTAATTTTTATGAAATCGGATAAAATTGATCTAATGAGATTGAATTCAATTATTTTTTACAAAATCGGATAAAATCAATCTAATAAGATTAGATTCAATTTATTTTAAAATTAAATATTTTAATTTAAAAATAAAAAAAATCTAACGCGGTTGTCAGCATCAGGCTGACGCTTACGTCAGCAGACTGTGCTGATGTCCGTGCTGACATTAGTGTTTTTAATTTAATTTAAAGAAAAATTTTAATTATTTATTTTATTAATTAATTTCTTTTTAGAATGAGATTCTAAATTAGATTATGAGATAATCTAAGTTATGAATCAGTGTTATTTGAAATAAAAGTTAATTTTAAATTATTTTAGAATAAGATTCTGAAATAGACTATATAATAATCTAAGTTAACTTTATTTTAAAATAAAAGTTAAATTTTATTAATTAAGTTTTAGAATAAGATTCTAAACTCGACTATTGGATAGTCTAAGCTCATTTAACTTTTAGAATGAGATTCTAAAGCAGACTATGTGATGGTCTAAATTTTAAGACGTTATTAATTTTAAATAAAATTAATTTTTATTAACTAATTTAATTTTAGAATTAGATTCTAAAAAAAATAGATTATGAGATAATCTAAATTTATGGTACTGTTTTAATAAAAATTAATTTGTACTAATTGATTTAATTTTAGAATGGGATTCTAAAAGGATGATTATATGATAATCTGAATTATATGCTGGTATTATTTTAATTAAAATTAATTAATTAATTTCATTGATTGAATTTAGAATGAGATTCTAAAGTTAGATTATGAGATAATCTATATTATAAAATGATAATATTTTAAATAAATTAATTAGTTAATTATGGTTAATTTTTAGAATGAGATTTTAAAGGGGATTATGTGATAATCCAGGTTATAAATGCAAGTTAATTAAAAATCACTAGTTATAAAAATTAAGTGGAAGCGAGGTTTCAATTGTTGTAGCCTCACCATCTCCATTACCGGTCTAACAGCATAGTAGATCGATAGACCTCCCTACGGATGATGTCAGTTTGCAAATTACAGGGTTAGACTTCTATTGGGATAAACCAAAGTGCAAAGAAGTGATGCGACCACACTGCCTTGGAGTATTACGTGTATTTGTATGGAGGTTTAGGTAATGGTTTACACTCGACTAGCGTGATGCATTAGCCTCCCCGAGGAGCTCCGTTGTGTCATGTTAGAGACTAAGGTAAAGTGGTGAGTTAATCATGTTTAGTAAGAGTTACAAGAAAACATGTTAATTGAGAATAGTTCTCACCCGAACTAGCTTCGTGCGACCCCGCCGCCGGGGAGTAAGGAGTGGTGTGTTTGAATCATCATTGTATGCATGATAGTACAGTTTGGCGGATATCTGACTTATTGTGTATGAAAAATAGAAAGAATAAATATCACTGCATTATACATGACTCTTGTTAGATAGTTATATGAATGTTTGCATTTACGATATTTGAATTGGATACGACTGGTGAACTTCACTTGATTATTAATGCATAATCAACTCATTGGACCAAATTACTTAGCCTAGATAAACAAGTTAGACTTAGTTATTACTCACAAGGGACCTACTTGAAAATAAAGGAAAGAGAAAGGTTGCTATTGTAGCAACAAAGTCCATAAGGAAGTCAACAAAAGAGAGGTGTTTCTTTTGCAAGAAAACTAGGCCACTGGAGGAGGAACTACACTAAGTATATAGCTACTCTTCCTACAAAGATTGTTAAGCCATCTGGTGAAGATATGTTGATATCTCACTTAGTTGAGAGTCCACCAGGTTCCTAGTAGGGTGGACTCGGGTTCAACTGACCATGTCTGTAAAATGTTACAGGGGCTCAGATTAAGCAAAAGGCTACAAAATGGGTGTTGTACATGATGGTCAGGGATAGTACAATAATGGTTGTAGGAGAAGTTGGCTTAGTCTTTAGTGCTAAAGTTTTTGTTTTAAAAGATTGTTTATTTGTAGCTACTCTGCATAGGAATTTGATTTTTGTAACTCGTTTTATGAATAATTATTATTCAGTTGATTTTGTTTATGAGGCTTTTAATACAAGAAATAAATTTGCTAAATATACATGTATAAATGATTTATTCATGTTATTTCCTTATTAAAACTCTAGTATTTATTTAAATGAATCAAACACAAGTCTACCTGTTTAATCTTCTAAAAGAAAATACCTTGAAAGGGATAATGCCTACACAAGGCACCAACGCTTAGGTCACACTAATTCGAACAAGATCCAAAGACTGGTAAAAGATGGACTGATAGAGGCTTTGGACTTGAGGTCATTATCAGTCTACGAATCCTGCATAGAAAGAAAGATGACCAAGTCTATCTTTAATAGTAAAGGCAACATGGTTGGTGACTTGCTTGAGCTGGTTCACATAGATGAGTGTGGACCAATACATGTTCAGGCAAGATGTGGGTATGAGTACTTAATCACATTTAGTGATGATTACTCAAGGCAAGGACATGTTTACCTAATGGGACATAAGTCGGGCGTTTTAAAAAAAATTCAAAAAGTAGAAAGTTGAAGTTTAAAAGCTATTAGGTAAACAAGTTAAGTCACTTCGATCAGGTCGAGGTGGTGAATATTTTCGGGTGAATTTCTGGATTTTCTAACTGCAAATGAGATAAGATCTCAGCTTTCTGCTCTGGGTACACCATAGCAGAATGCTGTTGCAAATAAAAGGAATAAGGACAGTCTTTTTCTACAGTTCTTTTAATTAAAAATATTTTTGTAAATACAATGCAAAATACTTAGAGAAGGATTTTTCAAGTAAACTACAAAGAATTAAAAGAAAAATGACACTAATTCTGAACAGCTAGACACAATTCAGGACATAGGAGATGCATTAGATGCACCTACTGATAGGAACGAGAATGTTCCAGGTACACAAGAGCTTAGGTTTGGTGGGAAGATTGTCAGGACACCTGACAGGTTCATAGCGGAAACTTTTAGTGCTTGATCATGGCATTGAATCTGATCCTTTTAGTCATAATGAAGCAATTAAGTCTCATAGTTTTGAGCAATTGGTTGAATGAACCATGCGCGTACAAACGACATTAAGAGAAAGTAGTAACTTTCTTAGTATTGTATGTCAATAATATAGTACTCATTAGGAATGATGTAGGGGTGTCATTAGCTGTAAAGACTTGGTTGTCATGATAGCTTAATATGAAGGACATAGGAGAAGCCAACTTTACTCTTAGGATTAAGCTTCTGCGAGGTCGTAAGAGTAGGATGTTGGGTCTTTCTCTAGCCAATTATATTGACAAAATGTTGTCAATGTATTGCATAGCAGACTCTCAAAAAGGTTTTTTTTTTTTTTTTTTACCTTTCAGGGACGGAGTCCCTTTTCCTCTTTAGAGCAGTGTTCTATGACACCTTAAGAGGAGGAACAGTTGAGGAATATTCCATATGCTTTGGCAGTGGGAGCCTCATGTATGCCATGCCGTGTGTGAGACCAGATATTTGCTTTGCTGTGGTATAGTAAGCAGGTGTCAGTCTAACTCGGGTCCGATGTACTAGGTGGCAATGAAGCGTTTTCTCTAGTTCTTAAAAAGGACTAGAGATTATATGCTGATCTTTCAAAGTGAAAAGCTGGTTCCAGTTGACTATAAGCATGACTTTACCCTTGGAGTGGGAGCCGTTAGTGGGAGGAATGTCTAGCAGTATTGTATTGCTGACTTCACCATAGAGTAAGTGACCTCACTAAGGGTTAGGCTCAGTAGACCTTTGGTTCAAACTTAAAAGGGGGTGAGTATGGACTATGTCATTAATTGGATTTGGAACAAGCGGGAGATTGTTTGGAACAATGTTCTAAAATCCAGATTTATTCTGGATATAATATTTTAATGAATGAATAAATGAGAAGTTCTAGTCGTTTCCTAGTTAATTTTTTGTAAGCGAGTATTTATACTGCATGTGATTTCTTTTTGGAAATCTCTATGAGATGGGTGGAGTCCTCATACTACAATTTACATGTTTCTTCTAAGTGGTTTATGAAACTAAGCCATAGATAGGCTTGGATCAAATGGAATGGATTGTTGTTTGAAATGCTCTTAGTCAAAGACAAGTTTGGACCACTTATATGCTAAGACTATAACGTAACACTTTAGATGACTTGTCTTTGTCATATGGATGGAGATCCAAAAGTGTTGGGTTGGTGTGTTTTATAAGATTAACCCTCTGAGTTGGACCATGTGGGTTACTTATTTCTAGACTACTATCGGAGATGAGTGATTCACGTTGTACTATTCGAACGACGATTCTAAATCATGAGGGTATTCTGGACTTGTGTATGGAGCGTTAGTCACTTTGGTGTACTATAAATAAGGTCTAAACACATGACCAAATTCCGACGTACACTGGGTAGCGGCGTGAAGTTTGACAAGGATTAGGTATTCAACAGGGAATCTACAGTCTCTTATGAGATACAGATGTCCCATTAGTTGATTCACAAATATTTGAATAGTTCGAAAACTTTGGCCAAAGTATTCCAAATGTTTGACATTTGGAATTTATACTATGAATATATTCAAGTATAAATGTATTATTCAGTGAAGGGTGAGTTGGTAACTAATGGAGAAGCTATGAGAAGGATAATAATAGGGGTTATATTTTATCCTTTTTCATGGACATCTAGTGGAGGGGTTGTTATCATCAATACACTCTATTAGGGAGATATCGAATAAATAATTTAAGTCTGCAGTATAGTGAGATTTATTTAGTGGAATTAAGTCTCATTAAATAGTAATTAAATTATTTTATGAGATGATTAATTTAACCCATTTGGAGCTAGATTTAAATTGTCCCTGAGGTCCCTGCGCAAGCCTCTGTATTTATTGCCATCGGAAAAATATTAAAGAATTCATGAGATGGATTAATTTATTCATGAGATGAGTAAATTTAATTTTGCCAAATATTGTTCATGAGATGAATAAAAATTAAAAATTATAAAACAAAATAATTTTGAAAAATTAAAATTCATAAGATAAATTTTTACATGTGGAAAACAAAGCAAAAAAAAAAAAACAAAATTACCCGTATAGAGGTCGATTCGTGTGATCACCGATCAACCAACCAGCGCGCGAGGGGCTATCTACATGAGCATGGGCGGGCCAATCACGGCCCGCCACGTGGCACACATTAAAAGAAAGGAAAAGGCTAGTGATTTGAACAACGTTGAAACGCCGCGTTTCACCTGTTTTAGTGTATGATACGACACGTTTTGTTTTAATAACTGCGAATCCCGCATTGAAAAATTGGTTGTTTTTCGCTCGGGTATACTACTACAAATAGAGGTACCTATTCCAGAGGTTTGGCATTCAATTGAAATTAAATTTTTGGGTTTCTGAAAATTATTTCGGAGACCTTATTGGGGAGAAAATTTTCCGTTGAAAATTTTCTTTTCTCAGTTTAATATTTTTCGGAACCAAAGAGGGCACCAATACGCCATCATCGGATCCCATTAAAACTCCGAAGTTAAGCGTGCTTAGGAAATAGTAGTACTAGGATGGGTGACCTCCTGGGAAGTCCTCACCCTTAGGTTGGGGGCATTGGGAAACAACCTCTTTTCAGGTTAACACCTTGAAGGGGGAAGGCTTCGTAGGCGGGAGCCCTTGAGGCACTAGGTATGTCCCTTTTTTTTTAGTTCAATATTTTTCGGAGCTCACTCTCCGGACAGTTTGAGGTCATTGCGTAGAAGATCGCAAGGTCTCGATTTTGGTATTCTTTCAAGATTATTATTTCTTTCTAGTATTCCATTATTGGAGCAATTTCAGGTATGTTCTTCTTTCCTTCTTTTAGTTTCGATTTTCTATTTATTTACAATATTTGTTATTATGCATATTTAAGTTTGTGTATTGTTATGAATGTATTAAAGTAAAAGGCCCATAGATCTAAATTAAGAATTTAGATAAGTAGTTTTAAATTATGAGTTTAAATCTGTAGATTTAAAATTAGAAATTTTAAATCAACCCTAAGCTTAGAATTATGAATTCTAAACCCCTTCCGCTATATAAACTTTAGGGAGAATTTTTGAAAATCATCCCAACATTCGCTATTAGAGCAAAGGGATATATAGAGATAACCCTATTCCCAGGAGCTCTCGCACGAGAGGTGTAACGAAGCGTGACTCTCCGACCGAGGGCTTAGGCAGAGAGAAGAGTCTCCTATTTCAAGTGCTCTAATAGGTGCCTACTTTTGTGACCATAGTTGAAAATTATGAACCCAATAGTCAGCATTAAAGTTTATTTTTCCACCAAAAGATATATATATGCATACATACATACATACATACATACATATATATATATATACAATTTTTATGAGAAGGTAAGAGGGTGAAAGGGACCAATTTTGGCCATCCATTGCAATGGAAGGTTGCTCTCACCATCTTACCTTCTCATATGAATTGTGACAGCTATATATATATATATATATATATATATAATTTTGTACAACAACAACAACAATAACCCTAGTGCCTTAAGGGCTCCTGCGTATGCAGGATCTGGGATATATAAACAATTGTTGAAAATATCAATTGACAGCAAAAACTTAACAGATATCTGATTAATAAATAATCAAAATATAAATTTATATATTAGAATTATATAAATAACTTAAATTTAAAATTATTTATATAAATAATTTAAATTTCATACTTGAATATAAAAATATTTTATATGAGTAATTTAAATTTTATAATTTTTAAAATAATTAAATTTTAAAATTAAAAAAATTTAAAACTCTACTCTCTAATCGCGCCCCCCCCCCCCCCCCCAATTGCTATTATTGTTGCAGGTGTAGTACTGGATCCCCTTCTCTCATAACTTTAGTTGACCAGTGCTAGTGGACATTTGCACAGCTGTTTCTATGGTGCAAAATAAAATTTTTTTTCACAGTGCAGCCATTCATTATGGGCCATTGATCAAAATGTAATAAATTTGGACCCTTGAATTGTTAACCTATTACTTGTCCAACAGGCAAATTTATTTTTACAGTTTATATATTATGTTTGTTTAGTCATCAAATAGGTATAAATTAATTAGCAATTTATAAGAAATAATTGTTAGTTTTTTGTTTTTTTGAGCAAGTTAGATTTCTGTTTATGAGTCATCTCTACGATTTCTATGTATATATATTATGCATGTAATTATATATTAAAAAATTATAAGCTAGCATTTTATTTTTTATTTTTTTACTTTGTTGTAGTCTAATTTTATGAATCAAAAATTTATTTTAAAATTTTAGATAATGATTATGAAAAAAAGATAGTTTTAAATCATTCTTTAAATACAACAAAACCCAAAATAGGTGATTTTGAGTAAGTATGGTGATTTTAAAAAGTGACCTAGTTACTCGAAGTCATCACAGATGTACATAAAATCACCACAGAAACAAAAGAAGTGTCTATGTGTCGACGCACAGGGAATAGAAAGAAGCAGAGACCAAATGAAGTGCCTGCGGCACTGTGCGTCCACACACAGTCACTTCTTTTAGGTACTCTTACTCACTGTATGGTGTGTGTTGATATGGAAATTTTGTGTGTTAACACGCACTGAATGTACTCAAAATCACCATTCATGTACTCAAAATCACAACCTGTAATCAAAACTACCACCCATGTACTAAAAATCACTACTCATGTACTCAAGATCACCGCCCATGTACTCAAGATTACTACCCATGTACTCAAGGTCACCAACTCAAACTCACCACACCAAAATCACCACTCACGTACTCAAAATCACCACTATGTTTTGACATTCAAAATAATTTTTTTCTTTCAAGGAATTATATAAAATGTTCGTAATATTTTTAAGTGTAAGAATATGCAAAATATTTTTCATAAAAAAATCGTAAATATTTTAAGTAATACCACTCACTTGGGCGAGAGTAGTACCAGGATGGGTGACCTCCTGGGACGTCCTCACCCTCAGGTTGGGGGCACTGGGAAACAGCCTCTCTTCAGGTTAACACCCTAAAGGGGGAAGGCTGCGTACATCCCCCCCCCCCCCCCCCCCCTACCCTACGTAGGCGGGAGCCCTTGAGGCACTGGGTATGTTCCTCTTACTTATAATAAATTCATATCACACCCTATAATTTTTATGTAATTACACAACACATAAATTTAAATCTCTAAAAAATACCACTCGCATACTCAAGATTACCATTCAGTTACTCAAAATCACCACTCATTCACTCAAATCACCCACATTTACTCAAAATCACCATTCACTTATGCAACACCATTCATTTACTTAAAATTAGAGTTGGCAAAATGTGACTCGTTGCATTTGACCGGCTACCCGACCTAATCTTTAAAAATTAACCAACTTGAATTTCACCTAACCTGAACTTGACCCAACCCTAGCTTACCTAAAACTCGAATTGACTTGACCGAAATAAGAGCCGACCAAGTTTGTGTTATGATTCAAGATCGAACTTGAATCATAACCTAGGTTTAGGTGACGAATTACACTAGAAAAAGATAGTTGAGATGAGGAAGAAGTGGAAGTGATGAGAATTAGGATGCATTAGTTGGGAATAAGATGAGAATTAAAGAGATTTAGAGAAGAGAAATAAAAAATTTGAGAGGAAAGTAGAGAGAATTGGAACTAAGAGAGATAAAATGAGTTATCAATTACCATTCAACATATGGATTACAAGAGAGATCATCCTACTTATACTACGAGCCACCAATGGCGGCTAAGAGGGAAACATTGCACCAAGACACAAGCCTTAACCGACTAATCCACCCCAGCCGCCAACATTGACCGAAAACAACTAATGGATCAACCAATACAACCAACAACCGACATTAGAGATAGAACTAAGGCAATTACAAGACCATTATTGACATGAACTGCTAAAGTATTACCAGATTATGACTTAGGACTTATTACTACTAATGCTCTTCTGTCACAATCATATGACAATACTCCCATCTTTGGGAGATTCTTGCCCGCAAGAATCGGGTGAATTTCATCTTGGCATCAACCACACCCAGTGGCTTCCATGTCTAGGGTCACTGCCATTCTTGCATTGTAATGCTCTAAGCCTTCTTCTTGATCCTCTTCGGTTTCAGTTCCCATGATAGCCATTAGGTGTTGAGGATCACATTTGTGACCAAAGTAGTACTTTTGATTATAATTGAAGCATAGATTTTGTGCCTTTTTCTCCTCTATACTCAATGTTTTTGAACCTTTAGTTGCAGCTTGCAGCAAGGGAACTGTTGGCCGACTGCTTTGACCATCTTCAGACATGTCTAAAACCGTAGACTCAAATAATCTTGCCTTTGAATAAGCTTTGGATAGTGTAGAAGGATTGAGTGCCTTGACTATATTCTTGATCTTGGGTTTGAGCCCACTGATGAAGCTAGAAACATAGAAGACCTCCTTTGGTTTTGGAATTATGGACATCATTCTTGCTTTTGGTCTCCTTGCAAATATACTGCGGCAAATTCGACCTTCTTCTCCTTTGAAATAGTGTAGAATCTAAAGTATCTTTCGCATCTTCTTAGACATGATTGTGGTTGAGTGGCATCAAAAGTATCAAGATCAACTTTGGGCTGTCTAAATCCCGCTCTTCTCACCACAACCATTGGTTCTCTTTGTTCTTCTATAGGTCTTTGCACTATATGATCTTGAGGCCTAACTTGGCGAGGTACAACTGGTGCATTTTCAGTCCCAACAGCCACCACGTGAACCGAAGCTCTAACTTGTTGCTGCATAGAGGAAGAGCTTGTCCATTGAGTTGTTCTTACATCCCATTTAAGCATTGTTCAAGCCTTTGCTCACTTTGTTCCTGCGATGCTTAAAGCCTTTGCTCAAGTTGTTGCTGTCGTGTGGAATTTTCTTGCTCAAGTTGATCTTGTTGTGCTTGAAGTCTTTGTTCAAATGCTAACAATAAGTCTTGCATATGCTGATGTAGTTGCTACTGTGATTGTTGGTGCAGCCTTGACATGTGCTCAAGACGATCAACTATAGATCCTTCTACATTAGCAACAGGATTGGATGTGGTTCCAGCAGCCACCTCTGCATAAGATGCTACTTGGGATCGAGTGTGACATGTCCAGCCATATCTGGTGTTTGTTTCCTCAATTCGCAGGTCAAATTGATGCAAGAGATCAACAAGTTCAATCATTCTTGAGTGTAATTAGCTAAATCGAGCTTATCTTCAGCACAATCGAGCACTTCCTCCAGTAACTAATCTCACTCGCAGAACTTCGGATTAAGACTAATGTTGAGACACTTTATGTAGTTTCAGTAACTTCTTGTTGTTGTTAAACTCGAGATTTTACACTAACCAGCTGGATTGCAAGAGCTTAGCACCAGAAACGCTTAAAAAGTCAGCTTAAGGTTGCATTAAAAGCAACCTTTGAACTGAATGGCATGATCAAACTCGATTGCTTCAGTGTTCCAGTGACAACTTGTCAAGTGCAATGAATGTAATTATTGATTTAAGAACACAAAATCTCAATGTTGTTGTTAAGCCTTAAGGCTCGCTCATGAAATTCAACACTTGTTTGGTTGTTAATTCAGCAGAGATTAATGTCACAAGGTCACAAAGAATGTACCGCGGCTAACTAGACAGAGATCAGCTAGATCAGTTTCAGCACGATCCAACACTATGAAACATAGATGATTCAAGTTTACAGATAGATTGCAGCAAAAAATTTCGATCCAATCTGAACCGGATCAAACTCTGCAATCCTACTCACAATAACCACAAGCTATAGCTGATTTTCAGACAGTTTAAGCACAATTTCTTAATTAAACACCACCTGATCATGAACTTGATATCAATTAACTTGATTCATAATCAAATCAAGGCACTGATACCAATTGTTATGATTCAAGATCAAACTTGAATTATAACCTAGGTTTAGGTGAAGAATTACACTAGAAAAAGATAGTTGAGATGAGGAAGAAGTGGAAGTGATGAGAATTATGATGCATTAGTTGAGAATAAGACGAGAATTAATAGAGATTTAGAGAAGAGAAGTAAGAGAATTGAGAGGAAGTAGAAAGAATTGGAACTAAGAGAGAGAAAACGAGTTATCAATTATCATTCAACATATGGATTACAAGAGAGATCATCCTACTTCTACTAAGAGCCACCAATGGCGGCTAAGAGGGAAACATTGCACCAAGACACGAGCCTTAACCGACTAACCCACCCCAACCACCAACATTGACCAAAAACAACTAACGGATTCACCAATACAACCAACAACCGACATTAGAGATAGAACTAAGGCAATCACAAGACCATTATTGACATAACTACTAAAGTATTACTAGATTATGTCTTAGGACTTGTTACTACTAATGCCCTCTTATCACAATCACGATAGTTTGACCCAACCTGTGATGACTTAACCCGAACCAGAACCGTCCTATAGCCTGAATCGAATTAAAACCCAATTTGTCACAGTATCTAAATAATATGCGAATTGTAGTGATTTCGTTTTGCAGTTTTAGTTATGAATTTCAAGGTTGAATAAATATATTATCAAAACACCCTGACAATCTACCTGAAATCTGACCAGACCCGAGGTTGACATGACCCAAAGTTGACCTGACCCAAGGTTAACCTAAATCGAAGGATACCCAACCTAAGCCTAACCCAACTCGATTTTGAACTGACCCAAGATAGCCCTGATGTGACATTAGCCCAACCCAAGCCCGACCCAACCTGACCCTATTACCAGGTCTACTCAAAATCACCATTTGCATTTCAAAATTATTTATTCAAAACCACCACCCAACCCAAGGTACTCACTTACTCAAAATCATCAACCAATTACATTATAAATATTTAACAAATTTTTGACAGTCAAAATATTTAACAGTTGTTTTACATTTAAAAATTTTAACAACTATATAAAATATTTATTAAGCGAATGGGTTTTTGAGATAAAGAGAAAAAAAGAAGTAAAAATTTAGGACACGTACTTTAATTGTGTTTGAAAAAAAGGAAGGTGTATACTTAATGGAATATTTCAAAAACCCCTAAATTTTATCCTAATTACATCTTTTATTTAATTTATTATTACCTCATCCTCTTTTTCAATTTTTGTAAAAATAAATTCATATCATTCCCTATAAATGTACTCAAAATCACCACTCATGTACTCAAAATCACTACCCATGTACTTAAAATCACCACTCACTCAAAACCACCACCCATCTACTCAAAATCACCACCCATGTACTCAAAATCACCATTTATGTGCTCAAAATCACCACCCATGTACTCAAAATGACCACGTATGTACTCAAAATCACCACCAATGTACTACTTATGTACTCAAAATCACCACTCATGTACTCAAAATCACCACCCATGTACTCAAAATCACCACTCACTCAAAATCACCACCCATGTACTTAAAATCACCACCTATGTACTCAAAATCACCACTCACTCAAAATCACTACCTTTTCTGGCTCCCCATACTACGTGGCACCCTCTTTTCCCTCGGTCCCCCTCCCCACCTCCTCAATTACTATTCTTGTTACCGTTAAACTTGACACTCCGACCGATTACACCACTTGGAGGGAACAGGTATTCATGCTCCTATGTGCCTATTGTCTTATGGGGTTTGTCGATGGCTCTCTTCCCTGCCCTCCTTCTCAAATCCAAACGCCAACAGGTAGCTTTATTTCTAATCCCGACTATTATACCTGGTGTTGCATTGATTAAACTATTAGGGCTTGTTTATCGTCCTCCCTTGCTCCCCCTGTTCTCAATGATGTTATTCATCATCCCACTTCTAAAGATATGTGGGATGCCCTAGCCAAAAGATTCCGTGATCACTATCTCGCCAAAGAATTTGACCTTCGGTCTCAGCTTGTTACTTTACGCAAAGATAACAAAACCATGAATGCCTATCTTACCAAACTCAAAACTATAGTCGATGATCCTGCGACCATTGATTCACTGGTCTCCAATAGAGAATTAATGCACTATGCTCCTTTTGGTTTACCACCGGAGTATGCTCCCTTTAATACCTTCACTTGAAATTTCTCTCGTAACCTTACCTTCGAGCAATTCAAGACCTCGTTGTTAGATGAAGAAGCAGCTTTCGCTCGAATTCAGATGCGATCTACCCTTGATCATGGCCATGCTCTTACGGCGTCATGTCCCTCTCCTGACTGCATGAGTAATGGGCGTGGTCGCGGTGGGCGTGGATGCAAGGGTCATGGACGTAACTCCAACCATCATGGGAACCATGGAGGTCGTGGCGGGGGCCACGGTCAATAGCAGCCAGTGTCGGGATCGAGATCGGTCACTCTTAGCGGACTCCCTCCCCACCAACAGAGTTCGGTAAGACATGCATGTATAGCTCCTCGTCAGTCTCACGATAGTATTCTCAGAGCCGGGCCCCTTGTTTGTCAGATTTGTCATCAAACAGGTCATGCAGCGTCTCTTTGTCCATACCAATATGTCAACACTGATCTATGTCATTCCCTTTTGGCCATTTCTGTTGTTAAATCAGCTGATCCTACATGGTACCTGACTTGGCGGCGTCTAACCACATGACTTCCAATTCAGGTATTTTGACAAACCTTACTACATATAAAGGTCTAAAATCTATTCAAGCTGGAAACGGTTCTCTCTTACCAATGACACGTAGGCTCTTCCATAATTCGTACTCCTTTACATGATTTATCACCTACAACTATTTTGTTGGTTCCTGGTCTCACTTGCAACCTACTGTCTATTAAACAGTTGTGTCGTGACAATAACTGTGTGGTTGAATTTGACTTGTCTTCCTTTTGTGTCAAGGACAAGGCTACGGGGATGCACCTCCTTAAGATACACAATAATGGACGCCTCTATGGCTTCTCTCTGCACCTCACTGGACTCGTAGCATGGACAGTTTCAACTGAACTATGGCACAGGCGCTTAGGTCATTTAGGCAATTCAGTTTTAGATACTTTGAGGGCCCGTTGTTTGCTTAATTCTACTTCTAGTTGTAGTTCAAAAAAACATTATCATGCATGTTGCTTAGGAACGTCGTGTCATTTACCGTTTTCTTGTGTTTTACATACTACTACAGCACCTTTGCAATTAATACATTCAGATGTTTAGCAATCTCTTGTTAAGTCTGATTTTGTTTGTCGATATTATGTGTTATTTATTGATGACTACTCGTGCTTTACTTGGCTCTATCCGATGGTAAGGAAAGATGAAGTTTATTCCATATTTTCTAATTTCTAGGTCTTTGTCGAAAACCAATTTAATACCAAAATCAAATGTTTACAAAGGGATGGAGGCCGTGATAATCGACACATGTCTGCACTTTGTCGCACTCATGGCATCCACTTTAATCTTTCCTATCCTCATACTACACAACAAAATGGAGTGGCGGAATGTAAGCATCAACATATAAGTGAAATGGTACGAACCCTACTCTTTTAGGCGCGTCTTCCAACAAAGTTTTGGGCTGATACTGCCTGCACAGCATGTTTTATCATAAACCGGTTGCCAACTCCGAACTTACAAAATTTGTCTCCCTTTGAAAAACTCTTTAAAGTGGCACCTAATTACACTTTCTTCAGGGTTTTTGGGTGTGCATGTTATCCTAACATTACATCCTGTACCACTCATAAATTAGCTCCTCACTCCATACCTTGTGTCTTTCTCGGTTATGCGGGACGATATAAGGGATATTGATATTTGGACCCCACTACGGGTCGAGTACATGTCATCCTCATGTCCATTTTGTTGAGAATTTATTTCCATATCATGATTTAGTCTCTAGTTGCACAGCGCTAACTCCTAGTAACATAGTGGAGGTCCCTTGACCTGCCCCGGCTTTGCCTTGTGCACCCCATCAGCGTCTATTACTCCATAGCCTATTGCGGTGTCTACATGTGACACATGGTCCTCTTCCTAAGACACGGGTGTTAACCTTCTCCCCACCGTACCCATCCCGATGGCACCCGTTGTCACTAACAATGTGGGTCATACGGTTGTTGACCTACCTATTGTGGACCCGGGGGGCATCTCCTCTTCACAGACCGATAGCCTTCATATGACCTCCTTGGATGGTCCTTCCACATCTACACCTACTTTTCATTATTCGGTCCCTGTCACGAAGACGCATCCTATGCGTACCCGACTTAAGGATGGCATACGCAAGTCCAAGCACATCCTATCTCTTAACTCTGTTGTGGTAGTCCAGGAACCTACTTGCTTCTCACACGCTGTCAAAAACCCTTAGTGGTAGAAAGCCATGGCTGAGGAATTTAATGCACTTATTCAAAATTAGACGTGGGACCTTGTTCCCTCATCGTCATCTCAAAATGTGGTCGGTAGTACTTGGATGTATAAGGTCAAGTATAAGCTTGATGGTTCAATTGATCGCTTCAAGGCTCGGCTTGTTGCTCAAGGATTTCATCAACGAGATAGCCTTGACTACTTTAAAACTTTTAGTCCAGTTGTCAAACCCACCGCCATCTGGTTTATACTTGCTCTTGCTGTCACTAACTCATGGTCCATTCGCTAACTTGACGTTAAAAATGCATTTTTACATGGATTTTTAAATGAAGAAGTATACATGAGGCAGCCACCACGGTTTATTCACCCTAAGTTTCCTACGCATGTATGCCACTTATGAAAGGCCTTGTATGGTCTCAAACAAGTACCTCAAGCTTGGTTTCATAGGTTTAGCACATTTCTTTATAGTCTTGGGTTTTACTGTAGCAAAGTTGATCCCTCTCTCTTCATCCACCGTTCCCCTAATAGCATCATGTTTCTATTCCTATATGTGGATGACATTATACTCACTAGCTCTAACTCGACCCTACTTACCTGCTCAACTGATTCCTTGTCCACTTAATTTGCCGTGAAAGACCTTGGCTCACTTTATTACTTCCTCGGTATTGAAGCTAAACAAACTTGACATGGCCTCTTTCTTTCTCAACACAAGTACACCTTGGACCTCCTTGACAAACATGACATGCTTGAAGCCAAACCTGTTCAAACTCCTCTCTCGGCCTGGGCTCAACCATCTATCACTGATGGGGACCTGCTACCTGATCCAACTGAGTTCCGAAGTGTGGTGGGTGCTCTCTAGTATCTAACCATGACTCGTCCTGACATCTGCTATACTGTTACTCGCGTGTCTCAGTTCATGCATGCTCCTAGGACCTCTCATTGGAAAATGGTGAAACGTTTTCTACGATACCTTAAGTACACACCTGACCATGGCCTCACCATTACTCTTGGCTCTTACACCACTGCATATGTTGATGCTAACTGGGGTGGATGCCCTGATACACGTTGCTCTACTATTGGGTTTGCTCTATTTCTTGGCTCCAATCTCATCTCCTGGCATGCGAAGAAGCAACCTACTGTTGCTAAGTCCGCCACTGAGTCTGAATATCGAGCAGTTGCTAAGGTCGTTGCTGAGTGTGACTGGATCAGATATCTTATGCATGACTTGGGCTTACGACATTCAGGCCCTATTGTCATATACTATGACAATGTCTTTGCTACTTATTTGGCCCCAAATCCTATCTCTAATGACCGCAGTAAACATGTTGATGTTGACTTCATTATGTTCGAGAAAAAGTTGTTAAGGGTGACATCCGTGTTTGATTTACTCCTATCACCAAACAGGTTGCTGACATATTCACTAAAGGATTGGCCACGGGTGACTTTCGCTTCCATAAAGCCAATTTGCACGTTGGTCCCCCTCGTATAGGTTGAGGGGGTGTATTAGTATAGTACCCTAAATTTAGTTTATATTCTATGGTTATATAGCCCTAAGGGCTTTTATGTACTTTGATATACTTTAATACTTCTATATATACATGGCTCAGTAACCTTATTAGGTTATGTTCTCATAATTATTCTCTTGCAAAAATCACCAACCATGTATTAAAAATCGCCACTCATATACTCAAAACCACCACCCAAAATTTTAAATATAGTATAACTGACCAATTAATCCGAAAAAATTAAACTCTAAAACAAAAGGTCTAATAAACATAAATAAAATAACAAACACAAATGTTGAATTGTATATAAGACCTCAACTTACATGGGTATATATAAAAAATACAAGGATTATTTACGCCAAAGGTCCATGTACTTTATCCATTGTGTCAATTTAGTCCTTGTACTATTAGTTGTGTCAATTTAGTCCCTATACAATTCAAAATGTGTCAATTTGGTTTTTCGAGAAAAATTATGTTAAGTTTTTAATAAAAATTTTAATGGTTTAGCCACGAATTGGGTTAAATTGAGTAAACAGATGAATTTATAATAAGTTACTTGTATATGTACTGCCATCTCTTCATTTAGGCTGAGATAAGTGAGGTCCTGTCAAAATGTCTCTATCCATTTCTTCTTCGGCCGTCCTCTCCCTCTGTTCCCATCTGTTATCTGGAGGAGTTGTCCTGGTCAAGAGATGTGAACAACTCTAGATAACAGACGGGAAGAGAGGGAGAGGACGGCCGAAGAAGAAATGGATAAACAATTCAACAAGACCTCACTTATCTCAACCTAAATGAAGAGATGTCGGTACATAGAGCGCTGTGGAGGACTAGTATAGGTGTATCTGATGTAAGGGCATTGGAGCAGCGACCTTATAGATACATTGAGCACTCGTGAGATACCATGCTCATATGCCTGGCTATTCATTTGCGGTTTGGCATTTGTTGGCGATTAGTGCTCCTAGGGTTGATAGAGACAATTCCACATACGAGGAGAGAGGAGAGGCCGACCAAAGAATAGTTTGATGGAGACCCACCGTTCCCTCTGTAAGGAGATGCAGATAGCTCCATATTACAAACAGGAAGAGTGGTAGAGGCCGGCCAAAAAAGCGCTAGATGAAGACAACTCGACAGTGTCTCGCCTACCTTAACCTATGAAGAGATGGCCATAGGTAGAACTCAGAGAAGGATTAGATATGGGGGTTTTAGGGCTAGCCCATTCAACGGTGTAAGAGTTACGAGGACCCCGGCAGCTAGTTCTATACCACGACACTGATTGTTTGCTCATGTGTAGATAAGCATTTCGGGCATACATTGGTTACTTAGTGCCCTTAGGACCTGTCACCCTGGGGTGTAGCGCTAATTGCTGCTGTTACTGGCTACACTTACAGTCTACACTCTACACACTATACTTTACACTACACTTACACTCTACACTCTATACTTTACACTCTATTCTGTCTCTTTATCTCTCTATCTCTCTCTCACTCTCTCTGTACTCTCTCTCTCCCCCCCCCCCCCCCCCCCCCCCCTCCCTCCTCATACTCTGTAGACTCTCTAATATCTCTAAATATTTGCATGGCGTCGCAGGTACAATCCTTCCCCTACATGCTTTCTTGCTTGTATGTTTGTTTTGCTCAGGCGGCTATTGCCCCCATGAGTACATGCTTAAATGCGTAAATGCTTAAATGTTTAATGCTTACATGATTATCTTGCCTATTTTGCTTTATGAGTACATGCTTACATACATAAATGCTTTGCATATTTGTATGCCTTTCATGCTACTTACATTCTCTTTACATGCTCTGTATTTAGGCACTTCATAACTAGCAACTATCAACTATTAGGATGGGAGTCCTCGAAAACAGTCTCCCGTCAAGGTCTCACCCTGATGAGGTAAGGCTGCATACATCCTATCCCTTCCAAACCCTGTGCAAGCGGGAGCCCTTGAGGCATTGAGGATGTTGATGTTGATCTAATATAATTTTACCATTCAAAATTACATCATTAATGTAACTTAAATTTGTCCGAAGGACTAAATTGACACATTTTGAATTGGTGAGGGACTAAATTGATACAATTAAAAGTACAAGGACCAAATTGACACAATAGACAAAGTATAGGGACCTTTGGTTTTCATACCCAAAATACAATCAAAAATGACAAAATTGGTACCATGCAACATAGATAAGTCGTTTTATGCTACAATCATCATGTGAGCTTTGAGATATATGCTACTAATCGAGCTTTATATTAAGATTAAACCATAAAATAAAACTTACTTTAAGTTTCTTAAAAATATATAAGCACTTAATTAACTTTCTTTTATTTCCAGCTAATAAAGTAAGTTCACCTTTTTTTCGATAATTAGCAATAGAGTCATGGTACATAGTAGACAACTCGAGCAAGCGAGCCCTGAGTCAACCCATAAAAGAGCGGGAAACCAAAACAACAAAACCATACAAACAGGATGACAAGTAAAAAAAGGAAAAACACAACGATCCTTAAACACCACTAGGCAATACACAGGAACAGGACAAGCCAAAAGATAGGAAAATAGGACAACCAAGCAACAAATCTATCAAAGCAAGGCACTCAACGTAAGCGGATCATAACCATCAAAATTCAGCCCTAGTCTTTTTCCCATCTCTAGCGTGTGCTCCGCGACAAGGATCTTATCGGCATCCTTAACGTTGTTGCCCCTTTTCACCAGATTTCTCATTTTTTGTTTGCCAGAGGCCTTCATAAATCTCTTCACACTATTCCCAAGCGACATGTCTTTTAGGAAATCCTATAGCTTCCTCTTGGCTTGCTCTTTCATCTTTCGTTTCAACGCTCTTTTACCCTTTTTTGTAGCAACTGAATTATGGATCTAACGTCTCACCAACACTTTTTCCCTTCTCTTCCCATCTATGCTAGATTCCTCCATAAACGGCACTGGCACTCGGAAATTCTTGGGCATACTCTCCCTTATGCATGAGGGTCTTGTCACGGCAGGGGGCTCGAAATATGGCGGAAACTCAAGCCTAGAGGACCCTGAGTCATTATCACTTACGATGTCCTAGGCTTCGTCCTCAAGAGACGATGTCTGAACATGAGGCTGAATTGTTTCGGCTATATCGTTCTCGGCCCACGAAAGGGGGAGAGGAAAGTATTGGTTTACTTGAACTTCCTGAATTGAAAGTTGAGTAACGAGCTGGGGGAAGGTAGGGAGAAGAGATGCACGTGGGCAATGGCAATCCAAGGCCCATCTCCGGATACACTGACCATCAATATGAATAGTAATGTGGCCCAAAGTTTGCCCGACAAAACTCACGCCTTCATTCACTAACCTTGAATGGGGAGTTCCAGAGTACTCACAATCACCCATGCCAACTGTCGTCTACACTGGAAAAGGATGAACCCATGAGGTATGTTGTATCAAAGTGGTGCACGCTCTGTCTCGTTGAGTATGTGAAGAAAATGAGGCATGTTCCCTTGCTTACTAGGCCGAGACTGCGAGAGTAATGATTCTGGGTGAATAGCCTGGGATTACCTTTGAATTACACTCTTCGACCAGAACCATACAAGATCCCCCAATAAGTTGAACTTGGACCATCTGATGAATAAGTATTGGGGAGCAAGTGTCAATAAGAACCCTGGCTACATCAACGCATCTCATAGCTGAAGTCTTGGAATCCACTCTGATGAACTTCTCCTAGATCTTAGCAAGGTCAGTAAAACATTCCTTAGATCGGCATTGGATAGGTAATGTATGGATCTCAATCCACACTCTTCTATTAAGAGAGCAAGGGTCTCGTCTGAGTATTTATACACCTCTTTGAATCTACGTAGTAGAATCTCCTTGCACGGACTGAGGTAGGATTCCAAGGTGTCAATAGAGTTGCAAACCAGGATAAAAGTGGAGGGGCTTAACCCTCTTCTTTTTATAATATACACTTCTTTTTCTTTTGCATTTTAACTTTTTATTTGTACATTGGAAAGATCGAGGTCGAATCGGTAGAATCATAAAATCATATTAAGATCTTATCCATTAATTGCATGCAATATCAATAAATCGTAAGATTCTACAAAATTAATATTCTACTTAGGATTCAGATCGGTCAACCATTGTGAATCGTAGAACCGTAAGTACAAGAACCAAATTGATACAATGAGAAAAATACAGGGACCAAATTGATACAATGAGAAAAGTGCAGGGACCTTCGGAGTAAATAATCCTTTTACTTATTAGAGTGATGTTTACTATTATAGTCTGATAATTTTTTAATTTATTTCCTTTTTTATTAAATTATTAAAGACTTTTTATTTTAAAATATATAAAAAAAACAAATATAAAGGTTGACTTTTTTATTTTAAAATATAATAAGCAAAAAATAAAAATAAAAATAAGGGTTCACTGGTTTTTATAGTTGGACCTTTATTTTGCACGGTACAGAATTTTTAAATTCTGTACCATAGACAAAGTCGCATTTACACTAAATCTCTACATCCACCATCAAATCACCGGAGTATATCTTTCTCCATACATGTATATATGTATACCAACAGGAAAAAAATTTGCTCTTTTTCATTTACACATGTAGCAAATCTTGGAAGCACAACCATTTTTCCTACACCGATGTACATGTATTATGTTAAAGGCATATGGCCTAGTGGTTGGAAGTCCAAGGACCACAGAAGCCATCCGGGGTTCTCATCCCTACTATGGCATTCCCCCTCCTAACATTATCATGTATAAAAAATAAATAAATAAATGTACTTTTGTTTTGGACGGAAAAAAAAATGAAGTATTGTTGTAAAACTATAGAAATATTATACTCTATAGGAAAAGAATAAAAAGTCAGATCCATATATACTCCAAGAAAACAGCAAATATTTTGTATAAGAACTAAAGAATCGTAAAATAATTCTCTCAATATTATATTATTATATTCTCAAACTCTTTTTCTCAATCTCATTCTCATTCTGTCATTTTATGTGCATCTTCTGCTTTTTCCTCTTCTCTGATCACATGTATATATAGCATATATGAGGCGGTTAATTTTTTTTCTTAACCATGAAGTAAACGGGTATATATACATATATATATATGCATATATGTGTATATGTACACAAATATATTTCTCATAATTTCTAATTTTCTAGGATATTTAATAATATCTAAACTCGAACCTAAAATTGTACCCAAAAAATATCTAATATTTACAACGCTCCCCCTTTGGATATTTTCCGTTATAACGGGACATAGTATCCAAGTTAAATACGCCTGCCTAGTTAAAAACCTTGCCAGTAAAACCCAGTGGGAAAAACCATAACGAAGGAAAAAAGAGTACAGCTCATATTTAACTCCCCCTCATGTGAATATATTAGTAGGGGGTGTTTCTGAGTCGACTCATACCGATCTTGTGAACTAACTTCAAAAGTTGTTGTTGGCAATGCCTTCGTGAATAAATCTGCCAGGTTCTCACTAGAGCAAACTTGATGAACATCTACCCATCTCGAGGAGCTCGTGTGTAAAGAAGAACTTTGATGAGATATGTTTAGTTCTATCTGCTTTCTTAAATTATGTGTGGCACATAACACTCTTGAAAGTGTATATTGTCTGAGTTATATACACTTCTTGAACTGCCTCGTTAAAAAAACTTTTGCTAGGAAAAAAGAAACCCAGTGGGAAAAACCATAGCAGAGGAAAAAGAGTGCAGTGCATAATTAACTCCTCTTTAGGGACGCACATTAATCTAGGATGTCTCGGAATTGGCGAATGTCAATCTTGTGCTGGTTTCTCAGAAATTTGTTGTGGATGCTTTCTTGAACAACACTTCCAAGTTCTTGAGTGAATATGTACTTCATCCTTCTTCAGGAAAATTTGAGAGTGGAACGATCTTCGTTTAAATGAGTTTGGTTTTCTGAACTTTCCTTTCCTTGAACAATGCAGTCTTATCTTCATATAGTATTTGTTGCACTCCCCCTGATCGTTGGAAGCTTTATGAAATACGTTGGATCAAGGGCCTAGATAATACCCATTCTTTACTTGCTCATAAATCGCAAGTGTCTCAATAGAGTGATTTCCAAAACACAAAAATATAGCTATATAACGAAAAATCATGCTTTGTCACTTACCTCGTGTGATTCATATAAATAACCAGTACTTGCATACAAAATCAATTGTAAGTTTGTCATAACAAGATAATGTATACTAGTAGATTCATCAAGATAAACATTTAATCACACATCACATACGAGTGACAAGTTGACCAAAGAGGCCATACCTGGTTGTGTGACAGTTGTATCAATGCGTCACTTAAATCTAGGTATGGTAGGGTCAAGATTTTATTCGTTACCTCATTGAGGACCGAAAATGGTTTTTATATTTATCAAGGAATTAAAATTGAAGCACTCAACAACATAATGAAATACTCAAATACCGTACTAGTATGAGTTGACCAATAGAGTAATACTCTGTCATATTAGTGCTCGATCTACAGGTTGAGACAAAATCTTTCATTTTCTGAGATTCTCAATCTTGAGTTCTCAGTTTAGGTGCGTAACAGCCTTTTTAAGCTCTTCATGAGTTATGATGATATTAACATATCTCTCTTTCAGTAGACATGTACCGCGATTTTGAATTAAATGCTTCTGGCATCTTTGGTCATTCAGGGACTTTCATATAAATATCATCCGTACAAATAAGCTATTACCATATATATATGACACATATAGAGACCGTCAGATTAAGTGTATCCATTTCTCATATGTATGGTCCTTCAATTTCTGGTCTCTAAAATAAACCTTGGGCTACAAATTGTGCTTTTCATCACCTCATTATTTTCTGCGCAAACATTCATATGTAGCATATAGGTTTTATTCTTTAGGCATTTGGACTTCAAGTCCAAAAATTACACATGGTTAATTCAGCCTGAATTGCATTATTCTATTCTAGCCAATCATTTCTTTGTTGGCATTCTTGAATGAATTCATGTTCAAGATTTTTAATTTCTTTGATCAGATCAGTAGCTACTGTTTATGCAAACATTTGATCAATATTCATTTCGGTTCCATCTTATCCTATATTTCATAGAGATCTCTTTATCATCATAATTTCAATAAACTCAGGTAGCTTTAGGTACCTGATAATCTTGAGGGATTTTTATTTACACATATTATTATCTCTGCAGAGTTTTTCTCCTTAAGAATTTATAATAGATGGACCAATCTTTTCTATTGCTCCATTTTCTTTCTCAGATTCAAATCTTTGGAACCGATATATTTACCACGTTTCTGGCATGCAATGGATGCATTTTTCAATATATTAAAATATCACTCGACTGGGATATCAATTTGAGCAGGAGCATATATAGTGGGGACATATTATTTGGTCACCCTCTTTCCATAAGTGAATACATCTGTGAATTGGCTTGTAGTAATTTACAAGTGAACAATTCTTCCAACTTCTGGTTCGATGACGCATTCCACATAAATTCTCATTTTTCAATTTTCGTATTTCTCCCCTTGATCCTGGAAACCCTGTTTTGTCAAATTGCCAATCAACAAACTATGCTGTAAAATGTTTCCAGTAAATATCTCCACATTTTTTTATCGTAAATTCCAAGTCCCCTTATATAGATCCATCTTTTCTCATTCAGGTGGAATAATTGGGACATACAGTATATAACCATAGAGGGGATATATATATATATATATATATATATCTTGATCTTGTCAGAGACAAGTTATACTGGAGAGATCCATAATTAGTACCGCAACATATATCATAACATGTGCCCATGTAAAAGTTGGTAATAATAATGGTCTAACAATTCGCTGTAGGCGTTTTACCATTTTGTATCTATACGCAGGCTATATGGCAATTCATCCCATACAATAATCATTAAATTCCTGGGATGTAATTTCTCCTACAATATCATACAATCCACGACTTGAGCTCACATTCGGATCATTTATGCAAAGAGTTTCACAAATGCCACATCACAAGTGTATCATACTAATGCGACTAACGGGTAGAGGCCTCTGTTAGTATCATACCAAATTGGTCCATGTGATAAAATGATTGGCCCACATATATCCCATTTAGTATTCTTCCAGATATATGTGACTCAAACTCAATTCCAATTGAGTATGACATAGTAATAACTTTTGCCTTTAGCAGCACAAGCAGCACATGAAATCTCATCAAGAGAAGAATCTTCAAGTTCTTTAATGAGTGCTCAAGAGAACTTTCAATAATTTTTATCATCATCATTACACCTGGATGGCCCAAACGGTCATGCCACAGGGTGAACATTTTATAATCAGTTAACTTCTGGTTAACCGCTGTATTTTATTTAATCGGGTTTATGTAAGTATAATATAACCTGGAAGAAAGCGCTGACAATTTTTCCACTATTTTCTTTCTTCCTAAAGTAAGCAATGTAATATAAAGATTCTCAAAAACTGATCAAGTTTCTCTGTGATTTGCTGGAAAACAGAGCATCACTTATGTTTAGTTTTGTCCCTCCAGGGAACATATCATGTGCTCTTCCAGAGCTTTTAACCAAATTTAAAACATCTGATATAAGAATCTTCTAGTTCTTTAATGGGTGCGAGAATTTCAATGATTCTCTTAACCATATTTATACCCGGATGACTCAAATAGTCATGTCATAAAATAAAAGCCTTTTGGGTCTGTTAACTTCTGGTTAACTATACCAATATCCAAATTAAATAGATAGCCATACTTATGAAAATTATTGTTTCTTCAGGAAACATGATATGCTCTTCTAGAGCCTTTAATGAAGTATCAAATAGATTGGCTAAGAAATATAACCATATGAATAACTGAAAATAAGTAGGCGGCATAGCCGACCATATGAATGACTAGTAATAAGTAGGCCGCATAGCCGACCATATAAATAATGAACGAGTAATAAAAAGTATGCGGTTTAACCAGCCATGAATTTGCAAAATAAAAAATACGAGAAACTAAAGTTTCTCTTTCCTTCATCTCCTCATCATTAGTGGACTTCTTAAATTTTGGCCCATTTTGGGTGCCATAATGTCAGTTATTATGACCACGACTATAACCTCGTCCACGGCCCTGACTGCGTCCACGACTATGACCACTTTTATAACTTCGACCATATTCCTAATGGTCGTATGTCGAAATATTCACTTCAGGGAATGGTTCGAACCCAGTTGGTCGTGTTTGATGATTTTTCAACAATAATTCATTGCTTTGCTCAGCAATGAGGAGACAGATATCAACTATGAGTATTTTTTAAATTCTCGTTCTCGATATTGCTACTACAGGAGTATACTCGAGACATGAAAAGTAGAGAATATTTTCTCTGACATATCCTCCTCAGTAATATTTTCACCGCATAATTGCAGTCGGGAGGTAATACTCAATACTATAAAGTTATACTCGCTTATAGTTTTAAAATCCTGCAACCGCAGGTGAATTTATTCATTGCGAGCTTTAGGGGGATCACATACTTTGGTGATCAAACCTCTCCTTTAAATTCAGTCAAAGGACATATGGGTCCTTTACTGTAATATACTCAGCTTTCAATCCTTCAAGGATATGATGCCTGAGAAATATAATTGCTTTTGACGTGATCCTGCAGGGATGCGCTATTATCCATTTTAACTGTCCGAGATTCACAACATTAGGGTGGATCTCAAAATCAAGGGTCTAAGGCAAATAATGTTTTGCCAAATATATTAAGAGCAATAAACTCAAGATTAATAAAATTATAAATCACAAAGATTAGGAAAGATAAACTTACCTCAAGCTTATATAATCTTTGTTTGGGTAGAGACTCGTGCTGATACCGTGTTGTAAAACTATAGAAGTATTATACTCAATAGGAAAAGAATAAAAAGATAGACCCATATATACTCGAAGAAAAATAGCAAGTATTTTGTATAAAAACTAAAGAATCGTAAAATAATTCTCTCAATATTATATTATTATATTCTCAAACTCTTTTTCTCAATCTCGTTCTCATTCTATCATTTTATGTGCATCTTCTGCTTTTTCCTCTCCTCTGATGACATGTATATATAGCATATATGAGGCGGTTAATTTTATTTTCTTAACCGTGAAGTAAATGGGTATATATACATATATTATATGCATATATGTATATGTGTACACAAATATATTTTACATAATTTCTAATTTTTTAGGATATTTAATAATGTCCAAACTCGAACCTAAAATTATCCCCGAAAAATATCTAATATTTACCATAAGTATGTCTTTTTCCTTTTTTTAATCAAGTATTTCTTTTTCATGTATATCTAGACACCAGATTTTCTCATAAATAATGATGTTAATGTAATACACGTTCTAATTTCAAAGTACTATTACAACCATCAACTTGTAATTTGAATTGCAATTATTTACGGCTAATATAGTATACTGTCATATAAAATACTGAATATATTCGTCCGAAATTAATAGAAGCTTAACAATTTAAAATAAATATATATTTTTGGTTAATTTCTATTTTACATGTAATGATATATTATATATATATAATAAGGTAAATACCGGAATCTTAAGGCATTCCTCTTCTAAAAGGGGCCCCTAAGGCATTAGCCTGGGCAATAGAGAGAAGGGCCTGGGAAGGGACATGATCCCATATAGAAATGCTTGCACCCTTATGTCCTATATTCGCTAACCAATCAGCAGCTCTATTTGCTTCTCTAAAACAATGATTAAAAGATATGCATGTCGCCGAAGAGCTAAGAGCTTCAATATCCTCCACTATAGTGACAATTTCTGCTGGAGATGAGTACACCCCATTTATTGATATAATGACAAACCTCATTATCACCTTCAACAATGCTTCTCAGAGCTCCAGACCTTAATGCATCTCTAGTAGCAACCGCCTCAGCCACAATAACTAGGGCCTAACCTAGGGGTCCACGAAATCCACTAGGCCCTATTCAACCTTCTATTTCTATGGTTATTGTTGTGAGACACCTTGCCATCTTCCATCTTGCCGCGAAGAGACCATTCCAAACTCATTTGCATAGCCAAAATCACGGGCTTTATCGGATTTTGCTTCAGATTTCTGAAAAGAGCGCTATTCCTGTCCTTCCAGATATGCCAACTCAGGAAAACGAAATTGGCAAGGTTCCTCCCCTCCTTATAATTGCTCTTGCTTCTCCTGCTTTTCAATTCATCCATCTAGTCTTTCGAGGGGGATTAATCAGCCACCTCAACAATCTAGCAACCGCCACACTTCCTTAGCTCTCAGGCAAAGCAATAGCACATGCTCGGGATCCTCATTGTCTGCCCCGCATCAAGTGCAGGATCCCGCATGCAATGACAAACGCTTAGCAAGCTGGCCCCTGTTGGAAGGCAAACATTTAAAGCTTGCAAAAGAAAAACCTTGAGCTTGGGGTGGACATCTAAGTTCCAAATCCATCGAAATTCCCAACTTTTCCTTTCAGACCATTCAAGATTATGCACCAACCAAGTTGCAAATTTCACACAAAACTAGCCATTGCTAGAAAATCCCAACAGAGTTTATCCTCGACACTAGTACTGGGAATAGGGACTCCCAAGATAATGTTGTGAAGCGTTATGGGAGCCTCACCACTCATCATTCGAGATAAAACACGCAAATTTATGACTATAGTCCATTGAGCTTCCACCCTTTTCAGCCATACTAATCAAGGGGACATCAGTAGCCCAACGGTCAAGCCAAAAATTGACTCTTTGTCCATCGCCAATCCTCCACCTCAAGTCTTTGTCAAGGAGGGATCTAGCAGCCAGAACGCTTTTCTAGGTAGGATACTAATTAAGCGCAAGTACTAAATATGATGTCTTCTATATATTATAATGTGATGCAGCGCATAAATGGAAAATTATGGAATGGGAAGGTTCAACAGTCTTCCCTTAAGTTTTATTACGAAAATAATAAAACAGGGGGGAAATTGACTCAAATTCTCACAACTCGAGAATAAGAGAAAACTTAAGAAAAATATTGAATAAACTTATGAATTGAATAAAACCCTAGCTCATCTCTTCTTTAAATAGAGAACTAAAAGAACTAGAAAATAAAAATAAAATTAAGATAAAATCATAACAAATATTTCTTAATCTAAAACACTTTCCTAATCTGAAACATAAACCTTAACCCTAGCTTTGTAACTCTCCCAGCCACCTTTCTACTTGCCAATAATCCCGTCAACAAGGAAGGCGAGCTACATTACATATCTCTAGCCGTGAATCTCTAGCAGCATCTATCCGTAGTTCGCCTAGCTTGTGATCATGCCAAACTATCAAGCGGCCAAGCCCCGTCCGCCAATTATGGGGATGCATCATTATGTTGGAATATTTAAAAAATTACAAAGAGAAATAATAAAAATGTTTTTTTTAATTATGAGATTTTTTTTAGCTTAATATTATTGCTTGGTTTGAGGAAAGGTTTGAATTCCGGCAATAAATAGATTTAAAGCATGAAACTTCAATTTAGGATGAAAAGTCTATCATATTTAAAAATTTTAGGACAAATTATAATAAGACCACTTGAACTTTCTCATGAAAAATAAATGACCCCTTGTACTTTCAATTAAACGTAACACACACTTGAATTTTAAAATTAAACTCAACATACCCCCTAAACTTTTAATTTCATAAGATAACCCCTTAAACTATGTTATTATGTACAACTCACCCTCTAAACTTTATAATTAAATACAACTCACCCACTAAACCTTTAATTTCATAATGTAACCCCTTGAACTATTATATTTAACGTAACTTATCCCCTAAACTTTGTTATCATATACAATATACATCCTATATATATTTATATATATAATTTAGTCTTTTACATTATGCTATTAAACAATTTTGAAAAAAATAATATTGAAACTATTTTATTAAATCATCCACACATCAAATTTAACACTTTAATTAAATATACATCACTGTTTATTATCTAATTTTTTTTAAAAATAACCCTAAATTATGTTACCAAACTAAAATTACATCTTCACATCAAATATTATGCTTAAATTATGCTATCTAACTAATTAAATTTTTGAAAGAAAATCTATCGAATTTGTGCAAAGTGCATTTCATTGATAAATTTTTAAGTTTCAGGGTACCTGAGTGATAAAATTTTTTAAACATGCGAGTACCTCAAATATATATTAAAATGTCAGGGTACTTAAACCATAAATGCTAAAACCTTATGGTGCATAGGGGTGTATTTGAGCCGAGTCGAGCCCGTGCCTACCAGGCTCGAGGCTCGGCTCGGGCTCGGCTCGAAGCTCGCCGAGCTCGGAAAGTTCAAGCTCGAGCTTCGCTAGTCAAAAGCTCGGGCTCGGCTCTGCTCGATCTAAGCTCGGCAGGCTTGAATTAAACTTGCAATATTTTGGCTCATTTAAGCTCAATCTAGGCTCGTTTGGGCTCGTTTAAGCTCGGGCTCAGCTCATTTAGGCTCAAATTTGGCTTCATGGGTCATATTTAATCAAAAATATTATATTAAGAAAAGCTCGTTTTGGCTTGCGAGCTTATGAGCTCGAGCTTCACTAGGCTCGGCCTCGGCTTGGTAAGCTGAACGAGCTGGCTCGGCTCGGCTAGAACTCGAAACGAGCCAAGCCTTTCGATCTTTTTGATGAGCCAGTTCATGAGGGCTCGCGAGCCGGCTTGGCTCATTTACACCCCTAACGGTGCCTAAGTGATAAGTTCTCTTGCTTGACTTAGTATTATGGTAACACTTTCTCTCTACTTCTAATACTTTCTCACCCTCTCTTTTTCTCAATTTTCTACATTCTTCATCCTTCATTATAAATCTTCTTTCCCTATCTTTCTCTTTGAGAAGCTTGTAGGCATGAAAATTTTATCATGCTTATAAAATTTAAATTGGGCCCAAGAAAAGTCCAAGCCCAAACAACTTCCATGTCAAGCTCAAAACTGAACATCTTCCAAATCGAAAAACTCAAGCCCAAAATGAATTTAAGTAAAACAAAAATAAAATCCCTAAATGAACTTCAGAGTCAAACCTAAGCCCAAAAGACTTCCAAGTTGAATTGAAAATCCAAATGATTTCTAAGTCAAACCCGGAGCCCTAATAGTTTTAAAGTCAAACTAAAAGGGGCCAATGACTCTCGGGTCAAACCCAAAGTCAAAGTCTTAAAGCCAAAGACCCACAAGTTGAACCTAAAAATGATGACTTCCAAGTCAAACCTACAAAATTTCAAGACTGACATTAAAAAATTGGCTCGTAAAGCTTTTAAAACAACTCGAGACCAGTTTTATTAAGGAAATCCCGTGGCCTAAAATAAGGGTCCCTTTTCTCTATAAATAGAGGACCCTTGCTTCAAAGAAGGGCATTCATGACACACATAAACAAAAAAGGTGAAGGAAAGGAGAAGTAGAAACTCTTTCTCCATTTTCTCTCAAAACTCTTCAACACCAAGTCATTCGAGATGAAGTCGACAAAACATACCAAGTTTGTGCCTGATTTCTTCAAAGGTTTAGTTCTTGATTTAAGATAAAGCATTGTGCCCTTAGTCAGGAATTCAAGTTTGATCGTCAACATCATCAACCAAGTGCAACCGTTGTGGAGATCGAATCAGAGGACTTTTTGTTTTACTTTGTAAAGCATATTATAGAGATTATACCCAAATATTTATCAATACAATTCTTTAATTGTTATTTTGTGCATTTGTTTTTTATTTTTTTTTTATCTTGATTCGAAATCGGTGTCCACAAATTTGGCACGCCCGGTGGGACATTTCTCTGCCTTTCATCTCTTTTTTCCATTTTTATATTAAAAAAAAAACAATCAAGTTCTTTGTTGCAATGGCACCAAAGAATAAAGTAAATCGCCGGTCAAACAAGTCCAATTCTGGCCCGTCCAGTCCCATGAGCGCTGACTCCAATCCTAGCCTTCTTTTCTCTGGCGCCACCACTAGGAGCAAAACGAAAGCCATCGATGCGCTCATGATGATGGCAAATCTAACAAGGCAAGTGGTTGTTTCTCATGGCTTCTTGCCCATGGAAACCTCTAAAGTGGAGGAATTTCCTGCTTCATCAGAAAACACCTCCAAAGCGACTGCAAATTCAACGGATGAAACCTCAAGCATTGACTCCTCGCCATCGTCGCCAAGGAAAGAGATTTCGTCACGACAACCCGTCATGCTTTTTGGCTCCACTGGCATGCCAATCATGGTAACCAGCATCGTGCCTATGGAGGAGCAAGTAGCCAATCTGCAGGCTCTAGTGGAAAACCTTGTGAAGGTTGTTGTTGAGAAGGACACCCAACTAAAGGAACAAAGCAAACAAATTATGGCATTAAGCAACAAACTAGAGCGCCAGAGTGTTGTACGAACTGGCAAGAAGACGGGGGGAGAATCTGAGTCTGACTCTGACCAAGAGATTGAATCGGTGAAGTGTCCAAGGGCCAATGTCACCAGCAAGTGTGCTCTTACCCAGGAGTCAGTCTGTTTGACCTCCATGTCTGTCCCCCAAATCCAAGATCTGATAGCCAACGCGATTAAAGCGCAAATTGGTGGTAGTTCTTCTAGCAACCAACACTACCAAAAACCTTACTCCAAGAGGAGTGACAAACTCAAAATGCCAAATGGCTACCAACCTCCAAAATTTTAACAGTTTGACGGCAAGGGTAACCCGATGCGACATATCGCCCACTTTGTGGAGACGTTTAATAATGCCGGCACTGACGGCGACCTCCTTGTCAAGCAATTTGTTCATTTCCTTAAAGGAACCGCTTTTGACTAGTATACCGATCTAGAACCAGAGTCCATCAGCAGTTGGCAAGAAACAGAGTCTAAATCCTTGAACAAGTTCTACAGTGCACGATGCACCATAGCGATGAAAGAACTATCAAGCGTAGGACAGTGGGATGGTGAACCAGGCATAAACTTCATTCACCATTGGTGCGCTAAGTCTAGACTGCAAAGAGCAACTCTCCTAAGAATCAGCCATCGAGATGTGCATTCTGGGCATGAGGCTAGAGTTGTCCTACTTCTTGCTGCCAATGTAGCCCGAAACTTTTAACTCGTTGGCATCGGACACCCATGAGATGGAGAGTAACCACGCCAAGCATGGCTCTAGATTTACAACCATCTTCGGAAACAAGGATGCAAAAGAGCCCTCAAAAGGAGAGAAGCCAGCCAAAACAAAAACAAAAGAATCTTTGGTCATGAACGTTGCTCCAGTCAAAATATTTGGAAAGCCGAAGCCCAAGGAGTATGACAGGTAGAAACCAAGTTCGTCTACGGAAAGTGGAAAGAAGCGTCCAACGCTGAAGGAGCTCCAGTAGAAAGTGTATCCTTTTCCAGACTCAGATCTTCATGGTATGCTTGATGATTTACTAGCAAAGAAACTCATTGAATTTCCCGAGTCAAAGCCCCTAGAAGAGGCCAGCCGCACCGGTGGTCCAAAGTATTACAGGTATCATCGAGTTGTCAGTCACTCGCTGGAGCAATGCATTACGCTCAAGGAACGTATCATGAGGTTGGTGGGCGAAGGACAAATCGTCCTTGATGCTGATGATGTGGCCCAAATAAATTTGGCTACAGTGGCATTTGGAGGTTTCATGGATCTAGTGCCTGTACTGAAGAAGTCACAGACGACCCAACAATATGTTGAAGCAGCACAATTCCAAACAATTTAGTTTGGAGGGTTGGAGCCCATGGTCATATAATTGTCAACTTTGTCGGAGCCCTTGATAGAAAAGGAGGAAGAGGTTGTGCCGGCAGAGGTCGATGATGAGGGGAGGACTTTGGTGACTCAAAGGAAACCAAAGACACATCGGGCACCACAACCTCCTCAAGGTCGCCACAAAGGAAAACAGGTAAGGAGAAAGCCTCACCATAAGAAAAAGAAGAAGAAGGCAAATAAGACGAAGGCACAGGAGCAACCAGCCAGCCATGTTGACATTTTGCTACAAAGCCATGAACTCCTATCACTTTAGGGGAGTTCTTTCCAATGACGTACTTCGAAAGCGTATCTGTTAACATGACTTTGTGTTATGAGATCAATGATGACTGAAGGAATCTAGATTACGAAAAGGAGCCAGTTGTGGAAATGGTAGGAGAGATCCAAAGTTTTAGTAATGATTCCTCACCAGTCTAAGGTGATGGAGATACCGCAGAAGGATTGATGGGTTGTGCTTCCTATAGCACCGCCTTGGCTTTCACTGATGAAGATCTAATGCTAGGGTCTAGGCCGCACAATAGGCCCTTATTTGTGTTTGGCTATATTCATGAGCAAAGGGTTAACCGGATTTTGATAGATGGCGGATCTGCGGTCAACATCATGCCTAAGTCTACCATGAAGCAATTAGGGATCATGGTGGAGGAATTTGCGAATACCAAAATGATGATCCAAGGTTTTACCTTGAATACCAAAGAGCAATGGACATGATTCGCCTTGATCTTACCATAGGGGAATTGACTGCAAACACCATTTTCCATGTCATTGATTCAAAAACATCATACAATATATTTTTAGGGCCACCGTGGATTCATGAAAATGGCATAGTTCCATCCACACTACACCAATGTTTGAAGTATTACAGAAATGGTGGAGAAAGGGTTGTGACTGCTGACACCAAACCCTTAGCTGCAGCAGAAGCTTATCTGGCAGATGCAAGATTCTACAATGACGAGAAGGTTCTATCTCAGGTATTGTGTTCAGGGACCCCTTTTATTAGGAAGAGTTTGTCGGGAGAGAAACAGGTGCCATCACCCTCGCCTCAAGAAAGGGATTTCCACCTGACCGAGAACAAGCCAACAACCACCAACATATTGGTTGAGGATGAGGCGTCTGGAATCCTCACCTCAACACCAGTGCTCTGGTACATCCTCAAATCTCGCAAAAAAAGCCTGGGGAGTCACCCTTTGTCCAGTGCAAAGCTCCTAGTCTTCCAAAATTGCCGTTAGAACCTATTTTGTAGGAATTAAAGGATAAGATGGTTTTTCCTCTTACAAATACAAACCAAGCCGAACCGAGTAGACTACCAATGACGGGTTTTGTAGCATCTTCTCAAAAACTCACCGAAGAGAAGGAACTATTGCCTAATACCCGGACAATGGAAGGATTTGATTCTAATGTCTACACGTTGATAGCCAGCCAGTTGTTGGTATGATTTCACCAACCCTTCGCCCGTAGGGAAGATAATTGATGCGAAGGCAAATGGACTTTTTGAAACTCAGCAAAAGTTCCAAGAGTAGGGCGGCCAAGTCAAACCTTCTAAAGTTGGCTTGGGATTTACCCCTTCCCAACCAGTGAAAATCTATATTCATTGCAAGGAGAAGATGGTATCCTCGCAATATATTGTCGTCAAAGAGGTGGAAGAAAGCAGTGGAAATCCTACAGTGGTGTTTGTGTCTGTTCGGGTGGAGGCTACACCATCGTCTCCGCGTCACTCAGCTTTTGGTAGATTGGGGTCCTTTTCGAGCAAAGATGAATCTCAACAAATTGAAAACCCTTCGCGGATTTCTGCTTTTAGCAAGCTTGGGAACGCCCCTAACAATGGTTGTGGCATCTTAAACTAGCCACGGGCCTTTGTTTTTAGCAGACTTGGGGGAAAAATGAGTGGTGAACAAAAGCCTAAAGTGTCCACCCTAAACAGACTTGTAGTTTCCAGACCATCTCGTCATTCGGAGAAGCTAAGGAAGAACCAATCCAAGAAAGATACCATTGTGGAAGTTGAGATGAATGAAGCTTGTGAGGCTAGCACTCTAGAGGCCAAATCACAGCATGGGTTAAGGATTAGCACTAATGGGCAATCCAGGTCAATAGCTCACGCCAAAAGGAGATGGCTTCCCAAGAAAGGAGTTCTCGTGCAAAGCGCCAAGGAGAGTGACATAGGTGAAAGCAGCCAATCTCACATCACATAAGTTAAAGCTACACCATCCCAGAACAGAGTTAAGCCTTGGGTACTTAATGATGAGTACTCCAGGGTTGAGATAGGTGCTAGCAGTCGGCTCAAAGTTAAAGCACAAGCAGCCTTGCCACCAGAACAATCAGATGTCACCATGCATGAAGATCAAACAAATGAGACACTTATTTTCTCATCGAATCACGTAACCATTTTCGAAGTGGCATTGGTTGAAGAAGAGAACGATGAGGAGATTTTAGATGCCCTAGAGCCTCCATCAAGACTGGAAGACGGGGGGCAGGCTACAATAGATGAGTTGAAGGAGTTGAACCTAGTCACCCCTAAGGATCCTTGACCTATCTATGTTAGTGTTCTGCTAAGCAAAGAAGAAGAGGAGGCATACTTCAAACTTTGGTAGACTTTAAGGATGTATTCGCTTGATCCTATAAGGAAATGTCTAGATTGGACCCAATTATTGTTGTTCACCAACTCAAGATCAAGAAAGGTACCAAACTAATAAAGCAACCCAGCTGACGGTTCCGACCTGAACTTGTGGTGGAAATCAAAGCAGAGATCAACAAATTGATTGATGCTGGGTTCATTCGGGAAGTGCAGATTCCAACGTAGTGCCTATAAGAAAGAAGAATGGGCAATTACAAGTTTGTGTGGATTTTTGTGACCTCAATAATGCATGCCCAAAGGGTGATTTCCCATTGCCAATCCCCGAACTAATGGTCGACGCAACTACTAGCCATGAGGCATTGTCCTTCATGGATTGCATGACTAGTTATAATTAGTTGAAAATTGCTCCTGAGGATGAAAAATCCACCACCTTCTGTACTCCCAAAGGGATTTATTGCTACAAAGTGATGCCCTTTGGCCTAAAAAATGTAGGTGCCACCTATCAGCGTGCAATGCGGAAAACATTTGATGACATGTTACACAAGAACATTGAATGCTATATAGATGATCTGGTTGGGAAATCCAAAAGACAAAGAGATCATCTACAAGACCTTCGTTCAATCTTCGAAAGGTTAAGAAATGTGAGTCGTAAGATGAACGCTCTTAAGTGTGCGTTTGGTGTCACCTCTGGTAAATTTCTTGGTTTTGTTGTCCGACGTAGTGGCATTGAGATTGACAAGTCTAAGATTGATGTTATCAAAAAGATGCCACCTCCTAAGAACCTGCACGAGCTTCACAGTTTTCAAGCATGTTTGGCCTACATTAGAAGGTTCATTTCTAACTTGGCAGGACGTTGCCAAACCTTCAGTCATCTAATGAAGAAGGTGCACCCTTTGAATGGGACGAGTCTTGTAACAGGGCCTTTAAAAGCCTTAAAAGTTATCTGACAAGCCCGCCTGTGCTGGAGGCACCAAATCAAGGAAAGCCGCTTATCCTTTATACATCTGCTCAAGAACATGCACTTAGAGTGTTATGCGCTCAAGAAAACGAAGAGGGAAAGCAAAAGGCCTTGTATTATTTGAGTTGAACTCTAGTGGAGCAGAGTTGAAGTACTCCCCCATAGAGAAGATGTGTTTGGCTCTCATTTCCGCCATTCAGAAGCTGAAACATTACATGCAAGCTCATACCGTGTCGTTAATCTCTCGAGCTGATCCTATCCAATACATTCTTTCTCAGTCAATACTTTCAGGGCGTTTAGCGAAGTGGGCTGTACTGATAAAGCAACATGACATTGTCTATGTTCCTCAAAAGTCTGTCAAAGGACAAGCTCTAGCTGACTTCTTGGCTGAACATCCTATCCCTGACCTTTGGGAAGTAAATGATGACTTGCCAGATGAGGACGTCTTCTTCATTGAAATCGCACCCCCATGGGAGATGTACTTTGATGGTGCCTCGCGAGAGGACGGTGTAGGTGCTGGTGTTGTTTGTATCTCTCCTGAGAAACATGTCCTCCCTTACTAATTCACACTCACTGAGAAGTGCTCCAATAATGTAGCTAAGTACCAAGCGCTGGTCATAGGATTGGAGATGGCAATAGAGATGGGATTGAAGGATTTAGACATTACGGAGACTCGAAATTGGTCATCCACCAGCTCCTGGGTGACTTCAAGGTCAAGAAGGAGGACCTTATTCCCTACTTCAAATATGCAACCAAGTTGTTAGACAATTTAGAGACAAAGAAGCTAGAGCATGTGCATACAAGTGCCAATGGAATGGCTGACGCACTTGCAAATCTTGTAGCCACCATGGCACTAGGGGCATATGAGTCAATGATGTTTCCTATTTGCAACAAATGGGTTGTTCCACTATGAAGTAAAGAAAACATGGATGATGACTTTGGTGAGGTCGGCGTTGTATCGGTTTTTGAAGCCACCAAAGAAGATTGGCGTCAACCATTAATCGACTACTTAGAGCATGGCAAGCTCCCAAGCGAATGCCACCACAAGATGGAGATTCACCGTCAAGCTGACCATTTCTACCATCACAAGGGAGTCTTGTATCACCAAGCTTTTGATGGTGGCCTTCAACGTTGCCTAGGAAAAGAAGAAGCTATCCAAGCAATGGAGGAATCCCATTCCGAGATTTGTGGCACTCATCAATCCAAACCTAAACTCCATGACCGCTTGAAGATGATGGGCTACTATTGGCCAACCATGGTCCAAGACTGCATGGATTATGCTAAGAGATGTGATGCTTGCTAATTCCACGCAAATATTATACATCAAGCAACATAGCTTTTGCACCCGTCAATTGCATCATGGCCCTTTGAGGGGTGGGGTCTCGACATAGTTGGACCAATTACTCCAAATTCCTCAACTGGTCATGCTTATATCGTCGCCGCAACTGACTACTTTTCCAAGTGGGCGGAAGCTGTCCCACTAAGAGAAATGAAAAAGGACAATGTGGTTGATTTCATATGCACTCACATCATATTCAGGTTTGGAGTCCCATGGTACATAATTATAGACAACGGGAAGCCATTTGACAATCGTCTCGTGGCTGAACTATGCCAAAAATTCCAGTTCGCCCAACACAAGTCCTCCATGTACTATGCGGCAGCGAACGGACATGCTAAAGCTTTCAATAAGACCCTCTGCAATCTATTAAAGAAGGTTGTAGACAAGGTTAAAAGAGGGTGGCATGACAAAGTTGGAGAAGCATTGTAGGCATACCGATCTACACACCGCACTCCTACCTAAGCAACTCTGTACTCTTGAGTGCATGGAGTTGAGGCCGTCTTGCCATTAGAGCTTGAGCTTCCCTCTTTAAGGATGGCTATCCAAGAGGGACTCGCCACCAAGGAAAACGCTAAATTACGTCTGGTAGAACTCTAAGCTCTGGACTGTAAAAGACTGCAAGCTCAACAATAGCTAGCATGCTACCAAGCTCGTTTAACGAGAGCATTCAACAAGAAGGTGCGCCCTCGTTCTTTCAAAGTGGGAGACATGGTCCTAGCAGTCTGCCAGCCTATTATCATCACACATAAAATGGGGAGCAAATTCACCTCAAAGTGGATGGACCCTACGTGGTACAAGAAGTGTACACTAACAGGGCATACGTGATAATAGATGCAGATGATGTTCGAGTAGGTCCAATTAACGGAAAATTTCTAAAGCGCTACTACTCGTAAAGCACTCCACCACACTCCTGACTTGCACGAGTATAAACCGTGTACGACACCCCAAAATCCAAAAGATCTCACCAATGGTGTAGTATGTGGTTAAACTACTAAAACATCCCACCAAGTCTAAGGTGGTAAAAAAAATGGTTACTCCTAGCCCGCAAGAATATAAATTGTGAAAGGCCAAATGATTCTTAAAAAAAATGACTCTTCGAACTACGTTATGGCTTGATCCCCAGTGGAATTTGTTCCACAAAAGTACGTAGGCAGCTTGGATGAATATAAAAAAAAAATTTGTTCGAGCACAGTCATAATAAATCTCCAAAAAAAACAACTAGTTTTATTGATGGTGGTCTCCCTCATACAAGTTACAAGAAAGGACTTCCACACAAAAAATTCCACTGCTAAAATAATGGCAAAATCCAAATTTACAAAAAATGAGGTGAAGGATCATGCCAAAGGGATTCAGTCCAAAATGGAAGGGTCTAAAAGCTTGACACATAATGGATCCAACTCTGGCAAATCCACTTCCAGTCTTGCCTTCTTTGCTCGTGCCTGTTCAAGTTCTCGCTCCAATTTACTTATAGTTGCACAGGTAGCTGAAAGATCCTCTGTTTTGTCATGGCATTGAGTTAGTAGCTTTGCCAAATCCCGCTCTCCATTACCCTCCTCCACCAGATCGAACATGTGGCCACCAAGCTATGTATCCAAAATCAACAAAGAGCACATGATAAAAGGGAAAGAGGGATAAAGGAGTTTTAAAGGAAATATGGATTTACCGCTTTAAGGTTGGAGGGTAGATTTGAGGAGCTAGGCAACCTTTAAAACACGTTCTCATCAACATCCATCTGAGTGTCAGGATCCTCAACCACTTTGTCTTGGCAGCTTTTCCTCTTCCTTTTCTTTCCCTCCTTTTGGTGTCTGAAGTTCTCAGAGACAGAATCTTCATAGTCGCCTTCAGAATCCCTAATACTTGCGGTCAAGATTGTTAACAAGCGGGCTTGTCATAGTAGCCCATTTCTTGATGAGAAATCTTTGAGACCCTTTTTTGTCTCCACTAGGTGGAATGCCCTACAAAAAAAAGGACAGTTTAAAAATTCAAAAAAGCATTGTAACCAGTAATAAAGAAGAATAGTGCTGGAAATGTGCTTCACCTTCCCTAGTTTGCTCGCATCTTCGGGAAGAGCATTTGAACTCTGCCCCTTTATTGGTGTTCCTAGATTCAAGCATCGTACTATGGACCAACACTTCAATATTTTCCACAAGGTCCATAATTCTTACCTCTTTCCACCAGTCCCTAAACTGCCTTGTATTGGAATATTCTGGATTAATCGCCCCATTGGAAAGTATAACCTTCCCCATTACTCCCCTACACTGGCATTGCTTCCAATACTCCCTAGCCCATTCATAAGAGACTTTTCGCTCGTCACCTTTCAACACTTCGGGGATGCAGGTGCGGATTGTATAGCTCAACATGGAAGCTCTTTCCCACAAGTATTGGCAGGCGGGCTGAACGTAGAGACTTATGGTAGGTAAAATGCTTATCACCAAGTCCGTTGTCATCCCTCAATTCTTGAATCCTGTTAGGATTAAGAATAAGTGTACGCCACTACACTATGCAACCATCATAAATGAGCTTACGAGCTTCGTTTTCGCCACAAAGCTTAGCAACTCCAACACGGTCATACCGGACCATTAGGGGGCCAGGTGGTATGTCAGACTATTCTTGATGGGTGCCAAAGTAACGAGCGAGCCATGCATAGACATAGTGAGCTGGGAAGAAAACGAAGGCACTACATGGCTTCTTAGACTCTGCAATAGAGTTCAGACCTCAATAAATACTAGCAAGCAGCAAGACCACAAGATTATAAGGTTGACCTGCGGCCATATGGCTGGCAATAACAAAGGTTTAAGGCCGGATCAATCACTTTCCATGAGCTGGGAGGACAAGTGCGCACAGCCAGCGGAAGAGGAACGCTGCCAAATAAGTCTCGTACCTTTTATCATGTGGAACATTCAAATCGTTGAAAACTTTCACCTGATCATTGGTCCATGAGTTAATAGCTGATTAATAGTTGCCACTAGGGTTCTTTTTAGAGCGAGATTTTGCAGCCCGATTCCCGCAATCACTTTTTGGTACATTTCCAACCTTTTATGCCAAAATTTCGACCCAAGTTTCTGCATCAACACTGTCATTCTATTCTTTAAGTTGACTAAAGGCAGTAAACAAGGCTTCACAAGGTAATAGAAAACACCTCCTACCCCTTTCGTCCTTGCCCGTCAAATTACTCACACTAGGGATAGTCTCGTCATGTTGCCATCCGGAGTAAGGGAGTCCGCCAAGTCCATATATGTCCCATTGCGAGATTGACATCTCTCCCGCTTGAGTATGGAGTGTGTTGGTTTTAGGGTACCAACACTCACAAAAGGCGTGCACTATGCAGGTACTTCAATCATATGGGTGAAAGGAAGCAATGACAGCGTTCAAAATTCCTGCCATGTTCAAGATTTCCTAAAAGCGACATAATACCACCTCTGTCCATTCCCAATATTTTCCAATGTAGCCAAGTTCTCTTCTCACCCACAAATTATTGCCCCATCGTACTCCTCCACTAAGGATGCATCGACCTAACATTGGAAATTTGTCAGTAGGCTTCGTTTTGTCTTGGGAAAGACTCTGAAGTACTCTGTCAGCAACTCCCTTTCTATTTGGAATCTCTTTTGACCATTCAATCTGCAATTTGCTCTTGTCAAAGGAAGTCCACTTCGTGGAACCATAGCTAGCGAGTGGTTGATGAATGTCAAACTTCCATCCGCTAGCTGGGTCATCTTGTTCACTTTCCACAATTGAGAGATACTCTTTTCCCTTATCAATTCATTTCTTGAAACAAACCATTATATAGCCTTGCAAGAAAATAAATGTTATATATAACAAAAAGGGCTAATACCAAGTCACAATTATCCGATGTGCTCCATCTCCATGCATGGGCGTGTGCACGCAAGATAATCTAAGAATGACTGATCTACCAGATGGTTGAGGTTTTCCAACAAAAAAAAAGGGGCCAATTTCAAAACGTGATTATCCGGGGGTGCTCCAGCCTCGTACATGGGCATGTGCACGCAAGATAATCTAAGGATGAATGGTGAACCACATAAGTTGAGGTTTTCAAAAAAAAAAAGAGGTCAATTTCAAAACGTGATTATCCGGGGGTGCCCCAACTCCATACAGGGGCGTGTGCACGCAAGATAATCTAAGAATGAGTGGCTTTCCAAACAATGGAGTTTTCAAACAAATTCATTTTACGTGGTGAGAGATGTGTTAAAAATTTAAAAAAAGAAAAAAAGAAGAAAAAGACTACAAAACAAAACAAGAGGGTATCTTTCTCTCGTTTAAAATTGGTAGTACTTTAATTTTTATTTCCTCGATAACGGTTTTAAAAAAAAACAGTCATCACCAAAAAAAGAAAAGAAAAAAGAAAATTCAAGTAAAAAAAGGGGAATTCCAGAAAAAAAAAAAAGAAGAGTAATTCACAAAAAAAAAAAAAGAAAGAAAAAAAAACTCACAAGAAAAAAAAGGAGAAAAGTCTCAAGCACTACATTCTCTCTCTTCTACTTTTCTCACAACTCTCTCAGGTTTTCCCCTTCATTATAAAAAAAAATTCTCAATTTTTCCTAATTCATCCAATTCCTCTCATTCTTCTCGTCCGTCATTTAATTCAATTAAAAAAAAACCCCTAAAATTGCTTACAAATTTTCTAACCCCAATTTCATGGCAACTTCCGTTGACATTTCTAGGGCAAAAACGAATGAGACCCAGAATCGTCATTGAAGGAATTACTCAAAATCACTTCCGACCTAGCTTTCTTTTTGGATTTCAGGTAAACCCATTTACCAAAATAACCAGAAATCAATTCATACGCGTTGAATTGTTGAGGGATTTGTTGATGAGGATAATATCTGGTTTAAAATTATTGAAGAAGCGAAATTTGATGTTGGTTAGGAGCCAATTTTATCCACTTAATATTGTAATTCGATTTTGGCTTCAAAATTGAGCAGCTTATCCATCTCTGCAAATACCGTTTTTGATTTGTTCCTTTCTCTGTTGATTGAGGATAGATAGATCACCAATACAGTAGGTGAAGAGACCCAACTTGTATAGATTACATACACTGCGTTTTGAATTTCAAGGGCTTTTTAGCATGTCAATGTCATGAAATAGCACACAAATTACGATGATTAAAGAGGAATCTCATTTGTGAGGATTTTAATTTCATGAAGACAAGGTCTACATTCAAAAAAAAAACTCTTCAAAAAGAGTAACACAGGGTACTATTCATTTGTAGTTACAAATCAAACACAATTTAAAAAAAGGGGGGGGGGGGGGGAATTACCTGTTTAAGTTTCAAATTTCCTAATTAGCTGGAATCAGTGACGCTTGAAAGCCCTCTGAATTTTATTTTTTTTAGGCTCTCTGATTTCCTAATTAGGCTCTAAGGTAAGCAGGTTTCACTTTTAAAAGGGTTTTAAAAAAAAAAAAAATGATCTTAACCAATTAGATTTTGTTTAAATTTCTGGTCAAGCTAAATATTTTATCCAGAAATAAAAATTTAACCAGATTGACTTCCAAACGAAATGTGCTTACTGGTTTAAAAAAAAAAAAATGATTTTAACCAGATTTTGTAAAAGTTAAATTGCTAGAAAATTTTCTGGTCAAGTTAAATATTTCATCTGGAGCATCAAATATTTTGACTTTAAACAGAAAATTTTGGTTTATGATCTTAACCAATTAGATTTAAAAAAAAAAAAAATTAAGTTCAAAATTTGAATTTCAAAATCATAGGAAAGATTTGAGCTGGGTATTGGAATGCATTTTAAGTTTGTATTTTTATGTTTAAAAAAAAATTTGTTTAAAACAAAATTCTTTAAAAAAAAAAAAATCCAATCTATAGAAAAATTTTAATTCAAAATTGAAATTTTAACAAAAAAAAAATTCAATCAGAAAAATAAAATAGTTTTTCGAAATAAAAATTTTGTTTTGTTTTCAGATTTAAATTCGGATAAAAAATACAAAACGATTTTTTTTTCTTTATTTTCTTCTCTTCTTTGAAGCAATAAGCTTAAAGTAAAAAAAAAAAAAAAATTTTTGGATGTTAACTTGCAAATAAACCTCTGAATTAAAAAAAAAATGCCTAACTCAAATCACATCTTCTTTAATTGGATTATAAAAGTTTGAAAAAAAAAAAAATTTTTTTACTTCAAGTCACGACATTAAGGTACAAAGTTAGAGCCGTCCTGACTTGAAGTCGGGGCAATTTGTAGGCATGAAAATTTTATCACGATTATAAAATTTAAATTGGGCCAAAGAAAAGTCGAAGCCCAAACGATTTCCAAGTCAAGCTCGAAATTAAACTTCTTCCAAATCGAAAAACTCAAGCCCAAAATGACTTTGAAGTCAAACAAAAATAAAATCCCTAAGGCTCTGTTTGGAGCACAGAATTTAAATTGGACTGTGGAATTGCAATTTCAATTCCAATTCTGGTGGAATTGGAATTTTGATGGAATTGAAATTTCATTGTTTGCTTCGTCAAAGGAATCGGAGGACGGAATTATAATTCAATAATGATTCAAGTCATCATAGATTTTTGATCAATCGAGTTAGAATATTTCAAGTTTTAAATCAACCACGGTCAGATTTTGGTCGGAGCGGTTAACATTGCATTTGAGTTAATATGATGCAACTATTAGGGTTGCATCCAAGAATTAGGGTTAGGGTAAATTGAAGAAGAAGTAGAGTTAGATGAGAGAAAGAAAGAGACAAGAAGGAGATGAGAGAGAGATTAGAGTTAGACGAGAAAAGAGAGAGAGAGAGAGAGTATAGAAGATTGTTTGATTCTTTTTTATTCTTCAAATGATCAATTACACCATTATTATAGTAATAGTAACTAACTAAGTCTAACTACTTTACTACTAATTACTAATTAGTTCTAACAACCTTACTAATCCTAACAACCATACTAATATCTATTACATACTTCTTTTACTTGTATCATAATATGGTCGGAGCGATTCAATTTGAGTTCGAATATTCAAGTTTCGAGTCAAATCGGGTCAAAGTATCACGTCGGATCATTTGGTGTTCAAGTTATCTCGGATTTTCAATTAATCAGGTTAGGTGTTTCTGGGATTAAGGAAAGTTATGATCGGGTTTGAGTTCATTTAGGTCATTTTAAGCTCGAGTTATCTTAGTTTTGGGACAAATGAGTTTTATCATTTCAAAATTCGAGTCATCTTATGCTGAGTATGAGATGGGTCTAGCCATTTCGGACTTCGAGTTAAGGTGATTTCGGTCATTTCAAGTTTAAGTCATTCGAGTTGGGTGATTTTGAGGTTCGAGTCAAATTATAGGTTGTGTCTAAGTTTTTGAATTTTGAGCCATATTGGATTTAGGTTAATCAAGTAGGGTCATTTTGGTTTTAGGTCAATGAAGTTAATATGGAATTGCAATTCCTTATCCCCACCCTAAGGAATTAGAAAGTTTGATTTTTAGTTAAAATCCAATTCTATGGAATTGGGCAGTGAAATTGTAATTCCAATTCCAATAGGTGAACCAAACAACAGAATTGGAATTCTGGGCTCCAATTCCAGCCTCCAATTCCATGCTCCAAACACAGCCTAAACAAACTTCAGAGTCAAACGTAAGCCCAAAAGACTACCAAGTCGAATTGAAAACCCAAATGACTTCTAAGTCAAACTCGAAGCCCTAATAGTTTTAAAGTCAAACTAAAAGGGGCAAATGACTCTCGGGTCAAAACCAAAGTCAAAGTCTTAAAGCCAAAGACGCCCAAGTCGAACTTAAAAATGATGACTTCCAAGTCAAAGTCAAACCCACAAAATTTCAAGACTGGCGTTAAAAAATAGGCTTATAAAGCTTTTAAAACAACTCGAGCCCAGTCTTATTAAGGAAATCCCCTGGCCCAAAACAAGGGTCCATTTTCTCTATAAATAAAGGACCCTTGTTTCAAAGGAGGGCATTCATGACACACATAAACAAAAAAGGTGAAGAAAAGGAGAAGTAGAAACTCTCTCTCCATTTTCTCTCAAAACTCTTTAACACCAAGTCATTCGAGACAAAGTCGACAAAGCATACCAAGTTTGTGCCTGATTTCTTCAAAGGTTTAGTTCTTGATTTGAGATAAAGTATCGTGTCCTTAGTCAGGAATTCAAGTTTGATCGTCAACATCATCAACCAAGTGCAACCGCTGTGAAAATCGAATCAGAGGACTTTTGTTTGTTTTACTTTGTAAAGCATATTATAGAGATTGTACCCACAAATTTATCAATACAATTCTTTAATTGTTATTATGCATCTGTTTTACGTCTTTTTATCTTGATTCGAAATCGGTGTCCACAAAGCTTATGAATCTATGAATCTTGAGCAAAATTGGAAAAAAATGCAATAACATTTGAAACATTGAGAGTGTTTTTGTTGGAATGAAACTTGAATTGTCCCAAAAAAAAAAAAAAGAACATTTGAGACATTGAATATATTTTTGACTTAGTATATTTAACCTAAAAAACTTAGTATTAAAAAATTTTACCTAAAATAAGGGAAAAAAAAAACAAAGCAAAGATACTTTTAATAACAAAACTTTGAACTCAAGAAGAGAAAATGGTAAGAGGGGTAGATTTTGGTGGGTGAAGATGAAGATTTAGTGTGTGGGTTTTAAAATATGGATGAAGGTGGAAGATGAAATGTGAAAATGGGAAAAGGAGGAGGCATTTCAGTGAGGAGGGAAAAGGGGGCGGGGTGAAAATTTTTGATTTAATATTTTTTTTAAAATTTATGGGGTCTATTGTATTAAAATTAATAGTTCGGAGGGTCAAATTAAAAATTAAGGGGGTCAATTGTTTACAATAATATAGTTCAAGGTGCTATTTCATAAAATTGAAGTGTAAGGGGTGTGTTGAGTATAATTTCAAAGTTTGAGGGTATGTTATTGTTTAATTGAAAGTGTAGGGGGTCACTTATGTTTAACAAAAAAGTTCACGGGCGTCTTATTATAATTTGCCCTAAATTTTAACGGGAAATTTAGTGTTGCATTACATTTTGTGCTACATTATATAATATCATATGATATTGTTTCTGAAAATATATGAACAGAAGTATAATATATATTTTTTATTTAATTTCTCGTAGTTATGGTAAATTTAGACTAAGGGCGTAGTGGATAGTTTTGACCTCTTGGATAAATGCCGGGATGTCATATGCTAATCATTGTATCCTCTGTATACCTACTTTATCGGGTTTTACTCGTAGGAGTATAGAAATTGTCATAAAGAGAACGTGATCCGTGTCTCGCTCAGTTATTACTTCATCGGTATTTGATCGTTTCTACGTGTTTTAGGTAATACCTTTTTGTTATTACATGCTTTGGGTAATATTTTATACTACTTTCTCTAACATCTTTGTTGAATTATGGTCCAATGAAATTTCATATCCATTATAGAATCTGACTTAGTTTCGTAAGTTTATCAGTAATAATAGATTGGAGCATCTTGACTAAAATAAAAGGGTGAAATTGTCTGAGAATTTCTATTCGGGAAATTAAGATATCATTTGTCGGTTGTAGCCACCCGTCTTATTTAGGCTTGTTGGAGGTAAACTTGGATGATTATATCCTAATTTAGGGAATAGAAATTATAGACAATTTTATTAATTTTGTAATTAGGTTTTAAATGGGGAATTTGTTTTAAATGGGTAATTTGTGTTGAAAAATATCTTGTATTATTTTTTGATAACATTGTTATATTACCCGTCCCGACCCGGATTTCTAATGCCAGCTGCTCATGTGCTGTCGGATTCATGGCATCTGTCCCATGCCTTGCCGTTGGATCTGCTTTTGCTTTATTTAACCCTTCATTTAGGGTTTATGTAAGAGTTATCAAAAAATGATAATGAGGAGCATTTTTCAGCGAGAGCTACAGGAAATGGTGAAAACCCTTTTTGGGGTTTTTTGAATAGAAAACACAGAGGGAAGAGAGAGAAAAGAAAATGGAGGAGAAAGAATGGCTTTCTAGTGAGAGAAAGCCTATATGAGGAGAAAGAAAACTTGTAGACTGAAGTTGGAGTTCTGAAGAAGAAGAAGAATGTGGTGAACCTTTGGAGCTCAGGATGCTCGGTTCAAGGTGGTGACTCGAAGGTGTAGTCCCAGATGAGGTCTTCTTCAATGATACAGCTAGGGTTTGGATCTCTAGGCTGTTCTTTGTTCATGTCGCTCAGTTATGGTTTTTCTCTTGTTCTTTCTCGTTTCTTGCTTTGATCTCTTTAATGGTTTTTGTTTTAGATTTGATGCTCAGTTTCTATTTGTAACCCTAAATTATTGATAGTGAATTTGACTCCTCTGAAAACAGAGGCCCGTGGACTATGACTCGTTGAGGTGTTGAACCATGTATATCGTGTGTTCTTTATTGTTTTTTGTTGTTTCTGGTTTATTTCTACATTGGTTTCAATTGTGGGTTTTCTTTGCTCAGTGCTTGATAAGATCCCGTTTTTCGAGATAAGGTTGAGTCAGATTTAGGGCCCAAATTCACAACAATTCTATAGCTAAGTACTCACACCAAAAGCTACAAACCTCCAATCTAATCAATTTAAGGGGTATTACCAAAACCCTCTAAAACCCCAATTCAAGCATGTTATTTAATATTTTAGGTCATAAGAAAGGAAAAGCAAGAAATTTAAATCTTTTTTTTTTTTTTGATCAAAAGAGAAATTCAAATCTTTACTACATCATTTTTGCAAAGTATATAATATTGTATTTTTTATACATTATTGCTAGAGTAATTTTTTAAAATAGCACGTTTTTGAAATTTTTATTTTCAAAACAGGTCACGAAAATTTAAAATTATCAAAATAATATATAAAAATTTAAAATTATTAAAATAACGCGCCTAATTAGCAATCGAGATGGCCCATTGTGACACATCAACAAGAGCAAAATGATAAATTATGTTTAATTAAAAAAAAGAACAATTTGTGTTATGTGACGTGAGAGAGAGAAAGGGAAATGATGAGAGGAGGGTGTTTTATTGGGATAAAAAAATAAAGGATAAACTATAAAAGAATTTTTCGTCTTTTACTTCAAAAATAAAAAACTCTCCTTATAAATAAAAGCACTCATAAAATTCTCACTTTTAAAAATTTATCACTTAAACCCTATATAATTTATTTTTGACCATTTTGTTCCTAATTTTTAATTTTGTTTTTAGAAAAAAAGTTTTATATTATTAGACAAAAAATAAATATTTTATATTTTTAGCAAAAAAAATTAAGAAAATTTTTTATATTTATAAAAATATAATTATTTTAAAATTTTTAGGAAAAAATATTATAAGATAAAATATGATTTTTTTTTTGGTTGATGGGCAAAATGGTCAAAAAAATTTAGTTGGGGGCAAAGTAAAAATTTTTCAAAAGTTAAAGGGTTTAGTGAATGATTTTATTTGTGAGAGGGTTTTTTGTTATTGAAGCAAAAGTCAGGGAGATTTTCTGTAATTTACTCAAAAACAAATGATGATATATATAGGTATAAGTAAAATAGTAAATTGTATTTAATTAAAAAATTAAGTGTCATGGCATGATTTTTTTTTAGCCAAAAAACGTAGGATGGTTAGCTAAAATTAATAAAAAAAAAAATTATGTTGTGATTAACAGTGTCTAATTAGAAATAAAAAATTAAATATTATATATTAATATAACATTACACATATATTTATAGTTATTTCTATATATTTAGGTTTATATTAAATTTGAATAAAATTATATTTTAAATTTATATTATACAAGTATTATTATTGTATGAAAAATAAAAATGGCCAACACATTATCATGAATTGACTGAGACAAAGAAATAGAAATATTTAATATATATTTAATTAGTACAATTTGGCACGGTGAACGTTTAAATAAATCAATTTTAAAATTAATAATTAATAATTTTAATTATGTTATAGGGAAAAAATTGACAAGATAAGACTTACATGTTTAATGACTAACAGATAAAAGATCAAAAAATATGTTTAAAATATTGGGTAAATTACGTATTCTTACTTTGAGATTTAGTATATTAATTTTTTAGTATACAAACTTTGTGAAATAATTTTTAATCCAAAGCATTACATGCATGATAACTCCAAAAATGGCATCCAAACAAGTGACACATGGCCAAAGGGGACGAGGCCGTAACTCAGGCCGAGATACACCCTAAGAGGCCGGGTTCAGAACTCTACTTACGATTTGGAAGAAAGGAGCCTATCTAGCCGACATGACACATCCCGGGATCCGAGTAGAAAATGAAGGAAGCACGCCCGCCCTGACGTGGGTGCATCTCGCTTGAAAGGCGCCTTCGGAACCCCACTTTTGACTTAAAAGAACGAAGCACATCTCGCCGATGGGACACGCCCCGAAATTCGAGCAGAAGAAGAAGGAAGTGTGCCCACCTGGACGCAGGTGCTTCACGGGCCAAGATGCACCCTCGGAGGACAACTTCGAAACTTAGATGGCACCCGTGAAGATATAGACGCACCAGACCGACAAGGAGCATTTCGGCCCTCGGACAGTCTTGCAACAACACCTCAATGAAGCACGCCCCCCGGGTCAGAGGGGGCATCTTGGTCCGAGACGCTCTCTCCCCCAAAAGTCGACCAAGCAACAACAACTATTCGGCACCATGCCTCAGACCGACGACAGCCCGAAGAGCCTCACAATGACACCCCAACGCAATGCACACCTCAACTCTCGGAAGGCATCTCGCCCCGAGATGCCCGCTTCCCCAGGGACCCGTAAGCAACAATCCCCGACACCATGTGTTAGATAGAAGATAACCCAAAGCCATTGGCTCAACGGCTAGAGGTATCTTGCCCCCGGTTCCATACCGGGCAAGATACAAACCAACACCAAACACACCCCCCCCCCCCCAATACGAGGCACAACTCTTCAGGGAGAAAACTCTACAAATAGGGCTTAGAACCCTGAAGAAATGATAAGCTCATTATTCTCCCTTCACTCTCATCTGAAGGACCCATAGACCAGCTATGCCCCTTGTTCTTCTTTCCTTTTCTCTTGTAATCCCATAAAAAATCCCTGTAATAAAACTATTAATTAATAAAAATTTAATAAAAGATAAAGGGTTTGAGTTTTGGCCCTCCATTAAAAGAACCTGTACCAAAACAGTTGGTGCCGTTTGTAGGAAATGGAAAATTTTCCTCAAAATAACTCTGCAGGATCTCTCCCCTCCCCGAGGCGGTCCGAAGATTGCTACGTCACTCACAGCCAGTTCCACGAGCTCCGCATACTCATCATGCAACTCACTGATAGTGATCACTCCAGCAAGACCACGCCGCATCCCGCACCACCAAATCCAGACTCGGTCATCGAGTTCCTTGCCTCCATGGAGCATGGAAGCCGCCGCAACCAACAAGGAGGGGAGAGGGAGAAGACGCTTCACCGCACCAATAAGCCCGGGGACGTCTCGGCACGGACCCCTCCCTCGTTCAAGGCGGGCTCCGACACCGACTCAGAAGGTGCGGCGCACGGGCTTATGGGGAGAATTCCCATCACCCATTCACTCTTCACCCCTCGCATACTCAACGCTCCTATAGGGAAAGAGAAGATGCCAAACTTGGAGCTGTTTAATGGGACACAAGACCCGAACGACCACATCTCGGGATTTGCAGCACGGATGTACATACATGATGCCTCTCAGGGCGTATGGTGCAAGTGCTTCCCAGCCACCCTCAAAGGCATGGCTCAGGCTTGGTTTGCCTCTCTCCCCAACGGGTCCATACGCATCTTCAAGGAGCTATCCAAAAAGTTCACTCGCCACTTCCTCAGCAACAAAAGGAGAAAGAAGATCACTGCCCAGTTGATCCAGCTACAACAAGCTGAGGATGAGCCCTTAAGGGCGTTTGTGCGACGATTCTTGAAGTCCATGATCAGCATCCCTAACATGGCTGATCAAACAGCCATCACCACCTTCATCAACGAACTCAAAAACAGCGACTTCAAATTCTCTCTTGCCAAGGCACTCCCCATGATTGTGGACGCGCTCTGACCAAGGCCGATAAACACATCATCGCCAAAGATGTGATGGACAAAACGGAGCCTCCTAGGCGTGAATATCGAAAGCTCGGGACGCACGCCCTAAGCTTCCACCCGAAAAATGAAAAACCATGAAGAATGTAAGGGGGATCCGCCACGTGGGCCTGAGGAGACCCCCCGGACTGCTCTTGGAGGTAAGAAAACCGGAAACGGGAAGGGACCAGGCTCCCGAGGGCCCGTGGTCCGACGCGGCCTGTACCCGTGGTGCGCGTACCATGAAACTTCTGAGCATGATACTAAAAACTGCTCAGTGCTCCGGAACCGGATAGACGTATTGGAGAGAAGAGGTGACCTTGGGAAATTCGTGGATATGAAGAGGCTTAGGACCGAAGCTTTGGGACTTTCCCATGATGAGCCGCGACTCACGCTCTAAGGCAAGTGATAGCGGCCATAAAACAAAAATGGGAGGACACAAGTCTTGCTACTATCGGAAGAGGAGGAGGCAAAGTCAGAAAATGTCAACCCTTAAACTTCTCGCAAGAAGACCTTGAAAACGTCAAAACTCCGCATGAAGATGCCATGGTCATCACCATGGACGTTCGCGACCACTCCCTCCAAAGGGTCTTGGGGGATCAAGGAAGCTCGGCCAACATACTTTTTTTTCCATTGCTTTAACAAATGAGAATACCGCTCGAGACATTGCTCTCCACGGCCGGTACCCTAGCGGGATTCTTCGTCAAGGTGGTTGATCCGCTAGGCACCATAAAGCTCAATATCCTCTTGGGAGATGGAAAACAAAGGCATGCACTTAATGCTGAATTTTACATCGTGGCGGCCCGCTCAGTGTTCAAAGCTATCCAGGATGCTTGGTACTAAATTCATTAGGCTCTATAGTGTCAACTTACCACCTCGCCATGAAGTTCAAAACTCACAAAGGAGATGTCATGACTGTGAGAGGTTGTCAGCAAATGGTCCGCAAATGTTGCCACACCCGAGACGTACCCGAGGTGAGGGAGACGAAAAGCGGAGAAAAGATAGGCCGAGGACCAGAGGGAGCCGTTAAAATTGAGATAGGACTAGGGAAATCAGCCTAGGTTGGAACGCAATCGGGCGTGGACGTAAGGGACCGGATCCAGCAGGTGCTCCGACAGTACTAGGAAGTCTTCACATATTCCTCGAATGAAATACCGAGGACAGATAGTAGGATCATCAGCCATCGCATGAATGTTTTACCCGAAAAGAAGCCGGTAAAACAAAAAAAGCGCAACTTTCGTCCCGAACGGAACAAGGTTATAAGCAAAGAAGTGTGGAAACTCCTAAAAGCTGGTTTCATACAAGAAGTGTTGTATCCAAATTGGTTAGCAAACTTGGTCCTGGTGAAGAAGCCAAACAAAAGCTAGCGGATGTGTGTGGACTTCACCGTCTTGAACAAGGCCTTCTCGAAGGACTCGTTCCCCCTTCCTAAGATAGACCAGCTGGTCGACTCTACGACAGGGAACACGTTGTTCAGTTTCCTAGATTCTTTCTCCGGATATCACTAGATCACAATTGACCCAGAGGATGAGGAGAAGACGTATTTCTTCACCCATGAAGGCACATACTGCTTATGAGTCATGCCATTCGGATGGAAGAACGCCGGAGCTACATACCAATGCCTGGTGAACCATGTCTTTCGAAAGCAGATCGGAAGGAACTTGGAGGTGTACGTCAACGACATGATCATAAAAAGCAAGCAGGCTTCCGATCATGTAGACGATTTGAGAGAGATCCTGGAAGTGCTTCAGGCTCATGGGATGCGTCTTAATCCAGACAAGTACACATTCGCAACACCGGAAGAAAAGTTCTTGGGCTTCATCGTGAGCGCAAGACGAATAAAGGCCAACCCCACCAAGATAGACACCGTACTCAGGATGGAGATCCCGAAGACCCCAAGGGATATTCAAAAGCTAACTGGTTGTCTCGCCGCACTCAATAGGTTCATCAGCCGCTTAGCGGATCAATCGTTCCTCTTCTTTAAAGTATTACGAAGAAGAGAAGCCTTCAACTGGGACGAAACTTGCGAACAAGCCCTTTGGGAACTCAAGGAACACTTGGGTAAGCTTCCAATTATGTCCAAACCCATTCCAGGGGAGGACTTAATCCTCTACGTTTCGGCATCCGATGACACGATAAGCGTCGTGTTAATATCTGAAAGGGAGAACCTCTAGTTGCCGATCTACTTCAGGGGTTAGATATTGAGGGACGCAGAAACACTATACCCCCACGTCGAGAAGCTCGCCTATGCCGTCGTCATAGTCGCACGGAAGCTCCGACCTTACTTTAAAACTAGCCCTTGCAGAAATCACTTCAACAATTGGAGAGTTCGGGAAGAATGCTGTCCTGGGCGGTTGAACTCTCCGAGTATGACGTCTGATTTCTTAGCAAAATGCTCGTTCACCAACTTGGCGGCACCAGCTCCGAGCCGTGAGTTACCTCGGAGGGATTGTAGAAGCTGTACGTAGGTGGGTCTTCCAACAACCAAGGGAGTGGAGCAGGCATTCTACTCATCTCTCCCAAAAAGCAACACTTCTCTTGCGCCTTGAGGTTCAAGTTCAGAATTAGTAACAACGAAGCCGAATATGAAGCACTGAGAATGGCCCGAAAGGCAGGAGCCCACTAAGTGGAGGTATTTAGCGACTCTGAGTTAGTTGTCAAGCAAGTCCAAGGGATTTACGGAGCCAAAAGCACTGCTATGAAGGAGTATCTTGAAGTGGTGAACAAGGAAGCGGAAACTTTCTCTTTCTTTCGAATCCACCTCATACCGAGAGCTGAGAATGTCAAAGCAGTCGAGCTCAGCCGGATCGCCAGCTCAGAGATGGAGGGGAAAGGGCTAGAACCCGTCATTCGGATAGAAGAGGTATGGACGTTGTGCCGAAGTGTACCTTAGCTTGAGGGAATCGCTCGGATTCAGTCCTTGAACGACTGGCGGCGTCCCATCATCGAATTCATCAAAAACGGAACTCTGCCTGAAGACCCGTTGGAAGCGAGGCATATCCAAAGGCGCGCACCATGCTTCGTGATAGTGGACGAATAACCTCTACAAGCTATCGTTCGTGCATCCCCTATTGAAGTGCGTTGGAGAAGAAGAAGGGAAGTACGTCTTGCGGGAAATCTAAGAAGGCATTTGTGGCAGCACCTTGGCCACCGAGCTTTGACTAACAAAGCTCTACGATCAAGGTACTATTGGCCCACCATGAAGAAAGATGTACTAGACCACATCAAAAAGTGTGAGAAATGCCAGAAGCACGCTCCAATAATTCACGTACCAGTGTCTTTACTGCAGCCCATACTTAACCCCATCCCCTTCACTCGGTGGGCGATGGACAACTCAAGATTGTACCCCCCAAGGCAACCGGACAACGAAAGTACATCATCATGGCCGTAGATTATTTCTGCAAATGTATAGAAGCGGAGCCCGTTGCATGGATTATGGACCAAGTAGTCCAGCGCTTCGTTCGCAAAGGAGTCGTCACTTGATACGGGTTTAGCTCAAAGAGGTACGGTCAATAATAATAAAAAAATAATCAAAAATAAAAAAATAAAAATCAAAAAAAAAAAAAAAATCAGATCACAAAAAAAAAAGAGACGACCAAAAAATCGAACCTAAAAAAAAATCGGACAAAAAAAATAACAATAAGGAAGATAATTAATCAAAATGACAATCATAGTTATCCAGAAACATCAAAAACACTAAATAAAGAATGTAAACGTTTGTGCCAAAAGATTTTCCAAGACAGTTGGCACGAACACTTAAGCTGTGAGGGCAGGACGCAGCGAGCTCACTTCGTCGGTCTTGCCCACGGCCCACTAAGTCCGTAAACGTCTAAACCGTAAGTGCTTCCGAGGAAGGGGGTTTATGCGCATAAGCCGCGAGAGGAGTCCGCCTTGGGCAATCAAACCCACAGGTCTCACCCATGGTTCTTAAAAGCCCATGGGTGTCCACAACATCAGACCGTAAGTCCGTAGTGGCAGGCTAAGCCCTGATGTCTTTGTACATCGGCAAACTTCCCGTAAGCCCAGATGGCTCTATAAGCCGGTTGGATGAAAATCTCGTCAGTCGCACCCTCGGCAAAATACGCGCCCCACCTAAGCGAGTCAAATATAAAAGCCTGGATGGCTCTGTACTCCGGCACCCCGTAAGTCCGTGTGTGGTAGGTTAAAGTCTGGATGGCTTTGTACACCGGCAAACAACCCGCAAGCCCGGATGGCTCATAACACAGGCAGGAAGAAAGCCCACGAGCCCATGCATGACAAACATACTGTAAGTCTGTCTATGGTAAGGCTAAATTCTGGATGGCTCTGTACACTGGCAAACAACCCATAAGTCCGGATGGCTCTAAATACCGGCCGGAAGAAAGCCCACAGATCCACCCGTGGTAGACAGACATTAAGTCTGTTTATGGCAGGCTCAAGCCCGAATGGCTCTGTACACTGACAAACAACCCGTAAGCCCGGCTGAACACCGGCGGGAAGAAATCCCGTGGGTTCGCCTATGGTAAACAGACAGTAAGTCCGTCTGTGGCAGGCTAAACTCTGGATGACTCTGTACACCGGCAAACAACCCATAAGTTCGAATGGCTCTGAACACCAGCAGGAAGAAAGCCCACAGGTTCGCCCGTATCGAGCAGATCGTAGGTCCGTCAATGGCAGGCTAAAGCTCGGATGACTCTGTACACCGGCAAACAACCCGTAAGCCCGGATGACTCTAAACACCGACAGGAAGAAAGCCCATAGGTTCGCCCATGGCTCTGTACACTGACAAACAACTCATAAGTCCGAATGGCTCTGAACACCAGCAGGAAGAAAGCCCACAGGTCCGCCCGTATCGAACAGATCGTAAGTCCGTCTATGGCAGGCTAAAGCCCGAATGGCTCTGTACACTGACAAACAACCCGTAAGCCCGGCTGAACACCGGCGGGAAGAAAGCCCGTGGGATTGCCTATGGTAAACAGACCGTAAGTCCGTCTGTGGCACGCTAAAGCCCGGATGGCTCTGTACACCAGCAAACAACCCGTAAACTCGGATGGCTCTGAACACCGGCGGGAAGAAAGCAAACGGGTCAGCCCGTGGCAAATAGACTGTAAGTTTGTTTGTGGTAGGCTAAAGCCTTCATGGCTCTGTACACTGGCAAACAACCCATAAGTCTGGATGGCTCTGAACATCGGTTGGAAGAAAGCCCACAGGTCCGCTCGCGACAAACAAAAACTGTAAGCCCGTGGCACCGTCCACGGCAGGATACAAACTTACGGATCCGTCCACGGTGAAAAAAAACCGTCAACCCGTGGCACCGTCCGCAACAGGATACAATCCCATGGAGAACGAAAATCGTAAGCCCGTGGCACCTTCCGCGGCAGGATACAAACCGATGGATCTGTCTATGGTGAACAAAAACCGTAAGCCCTTGGCACCGTCTGTGGTAGGACACAAACCCATGGATCTGTCCAACGTGAACAAAAGCCGTAAGCCCGTGGCACCGTCCGCTGCAGGACACAAACCAATTGATCCCTCCACGGTGAACAAAAACCGTAAGCCCGTGGCACCGTCCGCGGTAGGATACAAACTCGTAGATCCATCCGTGGCGAACACAGACCGTAAGCCCGTGGCACTGTCCGCGGCAGGATACAAACCCTTAGATCCATCCATGGCTAACACAGACCGTAAATTTGTGGATCCATCTACAATAGGCTAAAGCACGCGGATCTGTCGGTGGCAAACCTAGACCATAAGTCTGTAGATCCGTCTACGGTAGGCATAAAGCCCATGGGTCTGCCCACGGCATTCTAACCCGTTTTTGACAAGTGACGCACCAAGACTTGTAAACAGAAGCCCGCTTGAAGTGGAGAAGAGGTGCGAGCCCGAAGCCCACTTAAGGCAGGCAAGAACCCGACGAATGAAGTCACACGCCCCCTTAGGACGAGAAAAATATATCAACACAAGGCTTAGGTCCGCCCGAGCCAGTGCAGGATCGAAGGCCCATACGAAGCAACACGTCCTGAGGACCTCGTGCAACAACGCGAGCCCGAAGGCCCGCGCAAAGCAGCACGACCTGAGGACCTCACGCAACAACGCGAGCCCAAAGGCTCGCACAAAGCAACATGACCTGAGGACCTCGAGCAACAAAGCGAGCCCGAAGCCCGCAAGAGGCAATTCAAGTCGCGAGCTTAAGAGAGACGAGGCAAGATGCCGATCCACGAGGCAATGAGCCTTCTCAGAACATGACAAGTTCCCACACTTCGTCAAAAAAACATACAAGACACCGAAGAAGAGCATAAGAGCAGATAGGCATTACATTGATAAAGGACAAAGTACATGCCGGGTACAACTGTTCCTTCCACATACAAAGTACATTCGAAAACATGGACGGGACTATCAAAAAACAAATACGAAAAGAGACCATCAGTGAGAGCCCTAAAAGGCTAGTCTATCCTTCACCTCTGGCTAAATAAAAGGGAGGGACAAACAATAAGGAGCAAAGCAGAGCCCTACTATGGAGGAGCCGAGGGAGTGACTTTCGAGGTGTCCGATGACGAGGCCGTGCCGAGCCTCCCTTCTTTCACGTCTTCAACGATAAAGCGGCATACTTGTTCGAGGAAGGGGATCCCAAGACTCTGCTCCACGGATTTTGCCTTCCTTGCCGTAAGACTGACTCTCATGTCGAAGCCCTTCCAATACTGGGTAACGTTGTGATCTAAAAACTCAGGGCCCTTCTTGAACTCAGCGACAGTGTGAGCAACTTGCTCCGGGACTCGGGATATAATGGTGTCTTGCTCAGACACACGGAGCTCTAACTCCCGGAGCCGGGCATCTTGTTCTGCGATATGAGCTTGCATTGTTAAGTTGGCTGAGCAGAGCTCTCTAACCTCCTGTTCTCTTCGCCTCCAACTTGAGAGGGAAAACGCTAATCGTGCGAAGAGCTCACAAAAATAAGACACACTAAGGCATGAGTTAGAAAAAGACAAGGAAACAATCAAAGATGAAATGAAAAATGACAGAAGTATGGTAAGCTACCTGAGAAAAGAAGATGGCTGCTTTCTCGGGGGACATCTCGGACAAGCGCGCTGTGTTCGCATGCAAAAGGAATCGTGCACACATTCCCCAATAGGTTTCTGCGTCGCTCGAAAAGATGGAGCTGCATGAGGCTGCAGCAGAAGCAGCTACCCTAAGATCCGGGACATATGGCCCAAAGCCTCCCACACCACCGGACAGATTCCCCCTTGGAATGAAAGGAGATGACGACCCTCCTGAGCACACTTCCGCGAAATATGGCGGGAATCCAAAAAACTCACTTGGAACGTGCTTAAAGGAAGAGAAAGCCGCTCCAAAAATCACCTAACACAAAAACGTACATTCATCAAGTGCTTAGCCCAACGACAACTCCACAATAAGCGAAAATCACAAAGCAATGAACTAGCCTCCTAGCTCATCTCCTACTCCCCTTAATATAAAATAAAAGAAAATATATATATATCCAACAGAAACTTAAGTTAAACTAAGAACAAAATTCGAATAAAACCCGGAACGGGGCTTTAACTCGCCCCTGTTCGAAAAAAAAAACCCTTATATATTTAACCAAGTACTTAAGAACATAAACAAGTTAAAAATAAAAACAAAAATCGAACAAAACCCGGACCGGGGCCCTAACTCAAATAAATTTTTTTTTACAAAAACTTAAGGCTCATAAATAGGCTAATGTAAGACAAAAATCGAAAGAAGGCCAAAAACGAGCTCTCTCTCCCTCTAACTCCCCCCAATTATCGAAAAAAGGATCACAAAGCCCATGCATGTCCCCAAACCTGAGCCTACTCTCGGAAAAATCTCAAAAAACGGCCCTATTCAGGTCAAAAACCCATGACCACTCCTTTAAGAAGAGACCCTGAGGCAAGAAGCAATTTTACCCCCAAAAAGGGGCCCATCTCGCCCCCAAAAGCTCCAAAACAAGGGAAAACGTACATTTATAGCTGAGCTCACCCGAAACCCGTACTTAAAAGTTGCAAAAACGGACAAAAAGGGGACAAGAATCCAAATTAGAGAAAGAGAGAGGGACGGGGATGGTGAGGGGGAGAGAGAGGAAAGAAGAAATTTTTTTTAAGTTTTAATACTTGAAAATTACATCAAAACAAAACAAAACAAAGGCCGAATATTTTTCTCAAAAAATCAACATCCATAAACATAATAAACAAAGACCAAGTACGACAAAGAAAAATAAAATCAAGTAAAAGTAAAATACAAACCGAGCAAGTCGGTCCGGGAAGTGTCTCGGACTGCACGGAATTTTTTTTTCCCCCAGGCGACGAAGGATGAGAAACGCCCTAAGCATAAAGTTCATTAAAAGTCGCATCATCACTTACAACAGTCAACATACATCTTCCTACCAGGAACGACGAAAAACGACAAAGGTACAGAACTCGAAGGCAAGTACAAAAAAAGGGGAGAGAAAAAGATGACGGCAACAAAGCAATACGTCCTAAAACAGCAAGGCAGGACCCGACAACTCGTGATAGAGAGTCCCCATGTATGGAAATTGAGAAAGCGAGCCCCGGTACGGATATTGGCCCATGCGCTTCAACATTCCATGCTCCGGCCCATCGGTATGACAACGATACAATCCACCCCCACAGGCCATGCTCAAATAATAGCCCGAGACGCAAAAACTAGAAATATGAAAGCCGCCAAAAGTATTCAGGATCGGGAATCAGTAGTCAATGCTGCTATAGGGGAACCGAGAGGAGAAGTCGCCTCAATCACGAAGCAACCGCACTCCAAAAAGGGAGCCGCTGAGAAAGACAAGACAGAGCGAAGCACCGAAGGTCGAAGGGCCGGTCCAGCAAAATAAGCTGGCATCATGACTCCCGGTAATGTTTTGATGAACCCGTGATGGAAAAAATAGAAACTTCGCCGTGTTCGTGGCCATATTCCAATGGACCACATAAGTCCAATAAAAAGGAGACCGCTTCGAAAGATAAGAACCCCAGTCCGACATCAAGAAGGTCATACCGTCAACAAAAGCAGGGACGTGAAATAACAAGTTCCGCCCTTCGGCGTAAAGTTCGTCCTTATAGACCCAGTCGTCTTCCCAAGCAAACACCACTCCCCTCTGTCGGACTCCAAGCTGGAATCGTAGAGAAGCAGATGAACCAAGAAGTTGAACGATTCGGACGAACCCCAACAATCGAGAATGGCCGTCATAGGACATCGGACCAGCGGGACCAACACCCCCTCCGTTAAGGAACCCAGCGGGAGATAGAAGCGAGTTGCGGGATTGAAGACAGAGAGGTGCGAGGGATCTGTCGGGATAAACACTCGACATAGAACCAACCCCCCATGAAATCTAAGGATCCTCCGATAACCAGAGAGAAATTCCATCGAAGACTCAGGGATAACCCTCCCCGTTGTAGGCGTACCTGGAAAGACGAAAATATAACCCGGGTCCACATAGCACTGAGACTGGACCAGCATGCCGTCAACATATCGAAATAGAGAACGAGACACTTGAGCATCGATGAAGCGACGTGTCCTAATGAGGCGGGAATGGAAGTGCGACAGAGTTTGAAGCCATAGGAGAGACTTCGCTAGGAGATGTGAAAAAATCTCGAAAGCGATGTCTTACGAGTTAGACATCGATCGATCAAAAAACAAAGGTAAGAAGAGGTATAATGAAAGATTCAAAGAATAAAAGAGGGAGAGTTGGTGAGAGTGAATGATTCATTACCGTCATATTTATAGAGAGAAATCTCCGCAAACCAAGTCGCAAACGAGAATCATTTGCGAGCTGGCGGTGGAGTAACTGATAACTCCAAAAATGGCATCCAAACAAGTGACACGTGGTAACTGGGGACGAGGCCGCAACTTTGACCAAGATACACCCCTGGAGGCCGAGTTTGGAACTCTACTTACGATCTGGAAGAAAGGAGCGCATCTCGCCGATAGGACATATCCCGGGATCCGAGTAGAAAACAAAAGAAGCATGCCCACCCGGACACGGGTGCATCTTGGATTTAGATGCACCCCCCGGAAGCCGCCTTCAGCAGCCCACTTTCGACTTAAAAAACAAAGCACATCTCGTCGACGGGACACACCTTTAAATCCGAGCACAAGAAGAAGAAGCATGCCCACCCGGACACGGGTGCATCTTGGGCCGAGATGCGCCCTCGGAGGACAACTTCAAAACTTAGACGGCACCAGTGAAGATATAGACACATCAGGCTCGACAGGGAGCATTCTGGCCCTCGTACAGTTGCTCAGCAACATCCTCTCCCCCAAAAGTCGACCAAGCAACATCAACTATCTGGAACCATGACTCAAACCGACGACAACCCAAAGCTCGGTACTCGAAGAGCCTCACAGTGACACCCCAACGCAATGCACGCCTCAACTCCTGGAAAGCATCTCGAGATGCCCGCTTCCTCGGGGCTCTGCCAGCAACAATCCTTGACACCATGTATTAGATAGATGAAGACCCGAAGCCATGGGCCCAACGGCCAAGGATATCTCGCTCCTGGTTCCATACCCGGCGAGATACACCCTCCCATACGAGGCACAGCTCTTCAGAAAGAAAACTCTATAAATAGGGCTCGGAACCCTAAAGAAATGATAAGCTCACTACTCTCCCTTCACTCTCATATGAAGAAACCCCAGAGCAGCTGTGCCCCTCGTTTTTCTTTCCTTTTCTCTTGTAATCTCATAAAAAATTCTTGTAATTAAACCGTTAATTAATAAAAGCTTAATAAAAGATAAAGGGCTTGAGTTTCAGTCCTCCATTAAAAGAACCTATACCAAAACAATGCATTTAATAAATTAGTCCAAATAGAGGTGTGGAAATATGCAAAAGACCCCATTTCATTCTTCACAATATTGTTTGAATTATTTTATTAAATACATATGACTTTTTGGACTAAAAAATTATTTTTCAAAGTTTGTGAATTAAACAAATAATACACTAAACCTCAGATACTAATATATAATTTATCCTAAAATATTATGGTCAAAATATTATAAATGGCAAATAATTTCAAAATGCTAGGTTTTTTTTTTTTGAACAAAAAATACGAGGTTATGTCACTATAAAATTATACTTTTCACAATGAAATAGTGGGCCATCATTTTTAATTATGACATGACACTTAATTTTTTAATTAAACACAATTTACTATTTTACTTTTTTTTTTGGACAAAATTTTAGTATTTTACTTATGCCTATGTTATCATTTCTTTTTTTATCAAAAAAACCCCCCCTTCATCATTTCCCTTTCTCTCTCTCAGGTAACACAAATTGTTCTTTTTTTTTTATTAAATATAATCTACCATTTTTTCCTTGTTGATGTGTCATAGTGGGCTATCTTAATTGCTGATTGGGCTTGCTATTTTGATAATTTTAAATTTTCACGTGCTGTTTTGGTGATTTTAAATTTTCGCGTGCCGTTTTGTGAATAAGAATTATCAAACGTGCTATTTTGAAAAATCATCCTTATTGCTAAGCCTCTCTCTCCCTCAAAATCTCTCAAAGCTCAAATCTTCCAATTTTAAAGCCTTACACAAAAGTTAGCAAATAATTATAATATTATATTTTAAAAATATATAGCAGGAGCCTCTTTGAGGCACTGGGTTGTTATTATTGTTGATGTATTTTAAAAGTACAAACAACCTTCGTGCATTGCAGGGGATAACGTGAGTAATAGTTTATGCAATAGGAAACATTTCTAGGAGGGGCTAGTTGTTTGTTTAATTTATTTTATGCAATTTTAATGGTCTTAGTCATATACCATTGCTAGGTGCTTATTAGGTGATAAATGTTCAAGTGTTAGGATACCTAGGTGGTAATTTCTCTTTTATATTAGCGAATTAGTATTTGATTTTATGAATAAACATTTTGTATATTTTTTCGTAAAATTAGGAATATTTTTTATAATTTTCTCTTTTCTTATCTAGGTATGATATGTAAATTTAGGTTTGAAAAGGTAGTTTTATAAATTTTATGCTAGTAGCATAGTTAGTAAAGTGCACTTATATTTGATGTATTAAACATATACACATATTTTCCCAGTTAAAATAGGAGTTTATGTATGATTGCTAATAATAAGGTACGTTTTATATCACGTGTCCAAATTTTTTCTGAATAAAGCGCAAAAAGATAAGTTAAAAATAGTTATATCTATGATAAGTATCCATTTTAGGGTTGGGGCCCCTTGGACACAACCTCCATTTTGGGGAACACCCCAGAGGAGGTAAGGCTGCGTACATCTCAAGCCCCCATGGCCCTGCTTTGGCGGAAGCCCGTGTGGCATTAAGATTGTTGTTGTTGTTGTATACTGTTGAGTTTTGTTTTACGTATTTGTGCATATTTTGTATTTTCATACATGTACGTATTTATGCTCTAGAATATTCTTTGTAATTAAGCAAATCTAGAAGATTCTTTGTAAGTAGGTAGTGTTTCATTTCCTCTTCCCTTCTCTTGCTCACAACCGGCCATTAAGGCCCATTTACTAAGGTTTTTATTTCTTTGTAACTTGTAAGTAGGAAGCTCTAGAGTTGAGACTCTTTGTGTATTTCCTTACTAGTATAAATAGCTTAGTTGATGTACTAGATCAATCATCAAATACAAGATTGTTTCTTCCATTGCATTCCTTATTTTTAAGTATTTTATTTTTAACATGGTATCAGAGCACGTCTCGATCTCGGGTTGAAATCTCCTCTCGGTTCAAGGCTGCCGTGCACCTAGTGGTGCACTTTGTGAGTTTTTTTCCTATCCTTTTCTTGTCTTTGTGTTTGTCTTGTGTTTTAGCTTCGTAGAATATGACGGAGGTTAACAATGAGAATAACACTCTTAATGCACAAGATAATAACAATCAAATTTCCGTGCCGGCTACCATGATAGGGGGAGCCGTGGACATCAACTCCCCGTTTTATCTTCATCCTTCTGATAATCCGGGTTTGGTTTTTGTCCAAAACATTTTAACTGGACCAAATTATCAATCTTGGAGGAGGTCCATATTGAAGGTTTTTAAGGCAAAAAGGAAAATAGGATTTCTTGATGGAAGTATTCCAAAATCGGATGAGAATTCACCGGACTTTGAAAACTGGAGTGCTTGTGACTCCATGGTTTCGACTTGGCTCTTGAATTTTGTCTCTAAAGAGATAAACGAGAGCATCACTTATTTAGAAACCGCACGTGATGTTTGGTTGGATTTGCATGAAAGGTTTTCTCAGGGCAATGTTCCCCGTATCTACGAGCTAAAGCGTGAGATCTCACATTTGAGGCAAGAAAATTTGCCGATTTCCACATATTTCACTAAATTGAGATCCCTATGGGATGAGCTTTACACTCTCATAGAAATTCCACCTTGCACTTGTGGACATGCTAAGTCCTTTTGTGCCATCTGCGATATGGAGAAGCTTTTGGATCTCCTAATGGGTTTAGACCCATCATTCTCTACCATTAGATCTCAACTAATGAATTCTAAACCCTTGACTTCTGTTGGTAATGCCTACTCTATTTTATGTTAAGAGGAGAAATAACAAAGCGTAGCTGCAGGTTCTATTGTGCAACCCGAAGGGGCTGCGCTTGCTGTGAAGGGTTCGAATGGGGGAGGTGGTATGCCAACCTCCTCGGGTAATTTTCCTCCTCGTAATAACCGTGTTACTTGTTCTTATTGTAAGAAACAGGGTCATACAAAAGACAAGTGTTTTGAGTTGATAGGGTATCCTCCCGGTTGGAAGAGACAACAACCAAAGGAAGTTGGAAGTGGGGCCACTGCTGCAGCGGCAGCCCACTGCGGCGCAGCGCCTGTGCAACCCGACAATCCCATCGTCGGGTTGTCCGCAAGCCAGTATCAACAACTTATGTCCGTACGTAGCCCAGATCTTGCTTCTCCCAGCATAAATCTGACAGGTCAGGTTTTTATTTCGAATCAAAGTTGGATTATAGATTTCGGTGCCACCGATCACATGGTTTCGTCTCTATCTCAAATGTTCGACGTTGTGTCAAACCAAACCGTTAGACCCGTAAAGTTACCCAACGGGACTACTTTATCGGTCTCACATATAGGAAAGGTCCAAATTCTTGATAATATTGTTCTTCATGACGTATTGTGCGTGCCTGGTTTTTATTGTAATTTATTATCGGTGAGCAAACTTACTCGTGATGAAAAATGTACGTTTACATTTTTTCCTAATTTTTGTTACATTCAGGACCCTCACTCGAGGACGCTGATTGGAGCGGGTAAGTTGAGAAATGGGCTATATCTGTTGGAAGCTGGGTCGCTTGGGACTTCGGCACACATGGTCAGAAATAACCAAGAAGCAGTTTTGTGGCATCGCCGGTTAGGACATGTTGCTTTCAATAAACTTTCTCTTTTTCCGCATTTGAACATCAAAGGAACAAATGTTGTTTGTGATTCTTGTCATCGTGCAAAACAAGCACGTTTGCCCTTTCCTTTGTCAGTTTCAATAACTCAGCGTTGTTTTGAATTAATACACTGTGATATTTGGGGACCTTACCGGACTTTATCTTTATCTGGTGCGCGTTATTTTTTAACGATTGTTGATGATTATAGTCGTTGTACTTGGGTTTATCTCATGAGAGAGAAGTCCCAAGCTCATGGGATCCTCATGGATTTTTGTCGAATGGTGGTTACTCAGTTTGATTTGCAGGTGAAAGGAGTAAGGAGTGACAATGGCCAAGAATTTAAATATGGGCCACTGTTGAGTTTCTACGCCAAGCACGGAATCCAATTTCAAACCTCGTTGACAGGGACACCTCAACAAAACGGTGTGGTTGAGCGGAAGCATAAACATCTGTTGGAGGTTGGACGTGCACTTCGATTTCAAGCCGGTCTCCCTAAAAGATTTTGGGGTGAGTGTATCTTAACAGCTACATATTTGATAAATTTGATGCCTACTCCTTTACTTGCTAATAGGAGCCCATATGAGGTTTTGATGAGCAAAATCCCATCATATGATCATTTGAGGATTTTTGGGTGTTTATGTTATTTTCATGTTAAAGATCGGTCTAGTGACAAATTTGACAAACGAGCTTCACCGGGTATTTTTGTGAGATATCCTCACGGTCAAAAGGGGTATAAAATATATAGCTTGGATGATAAAATGATCATTGTGTTTAGGGATGTTCGGTTTTATGAAGATTCCATGCCTTTCTTGAAAATCAATGAGTTAAATTTGACACCGGAAAAGCATGTTAGTCACTTGAATGAACAAGTAGAGTTAGACCCGGTCCATGTCGGACCGGTACAACAGCAGAACAGCAGCTCACTGTCGGACAGTGAGCTGCAGCTTCAGCTGGGCGCTGTACCGGTTGCTGAACCGGACAGTGCGTCAGTAGTGGAGCCGCAGCAAGCCGACAGGGGGAGTAGTATGCGTATCGAGGAAGATACATTGAGAAGAAGTAGTAGAGTGCGTTCTATGCCTGTCAAATATCAAGATTACATCACTGAGGTACCGCCTTCTATAGCCCATTCTCCAACTGCCACTCCATCAGCTAACTCTGGTATTTTTTATCCAATCTCAAATTTTGTCTCTAATGTACATTTTTCTAATGCTCATTCGAAACTTTTAAATGCCATCACCTCGGGTGATGAGCCAAAAAATTTTAACCAGGCCGTTCAGTATGAACATTGGAGGGAAGCTATGGACGAGGAGATCAAGGCACTTGAGCAGAACCGTACGTGGACACTAGAGAAACTACCAATCGGTAAGAAGGCAATAGACTCGAAGTGGGTTTACAAGATCAAGTACAAATCAGACGGGACAACTGAACGCTATAAGGCTCGTCTTGTTGCTAAGGGGTACACTCAGGTAGAAGGTATAGACTATCATGATACCTTTGCTTCGGTTGCTAAACTTGTGACTGTTCGTTGTGTGTTGGCCGTAGCCTCGGCCCGTAGTTGGATTATCCAACAATTAGATGTGAATAATGCATTTCTTCATGGAGACCTAGATGAAGAGGTCTACATGAAACTTCCTCAAGGTTTTGAACGTAAAAATGAAGGGAAAGTTTGTCGCCTTCGAAAATCTTTATATGGACTTAAACAAGCCTCCCGAAATTGGAATCACAAATTCACCTCGACCTTAATTAAGATTGGTTTTCAACAATCTAAAGCTGATTATTCATTATTTACCTATATGAATGGGACGACCTATACAGCAGTTCTCATTGATGTTGACGACGTACTCATAACGGTAATGATGAAGAACACATTAAAGGGGTCAAAGCCATCTTGAATCGATCTTTTGGTATTAAAGATCTAGGACCGGTTAAATATTTTTTGGGTATCGAGGTTGCGCGTTCTCAAAAGGGAATTATGCTTAGTCAACGAAAATATGCTCTTGACATTGTTAGTGAAGCAGGGATCCTTGGTGCTAAGCCCGTGTTTACTCCCATAGTTCAAAACCATTCGCTAGCAGATGGCGTTGGCGAGCCTGTTGTTGATAGTGGACAGTATAGACGTCTAGTAGGTTGTCTACTATATTTGACTATTACGCGTCCTGACATTTGTTATGCTGTTCGTGTATTAAGTCAATTTATGCATGATCCGCGTATGCCTCATCTCGATGCTGCTATGCGAGTTCTACGTTACCTTAAGGGGACACCGGGACAAGGAATATTTCTTTCTTCTGATTGTGATTTGAAACTCCGAGCTTAATGTGATGCAGATTGGGCTGGTTGTCCTACAACTAGACGGTCTACAATGGGGTATGTTATATTCTTGGGAGAGTCACCCATTTCTTGGAGGTCCAAGAAACAGACTGTGGTGTCTCGTTCCTCGGCTGAAGCTGAGTATCGGTCTATGGTTACCACGTCTAGTGAGATAGTGTGGTTGCGTCGGTTATTAACTGATCTTATTGTTCCTACTGGTAATCCTGCCTTATTGTTTTGTGATAACCAGGCAGCTCTTCATATTGCATCTAATCCTGTATTTCATGAACGAACGAAGCACATTGAGATAGATTGTCACTTTGTTCGTGAGAAATTACTGTCCAAGGAAATCGCTGCAGCCTACATTCGGAGTGGAGAACAAATTGCAGATTTATTCACCAAGGCTTTAGGCCACCCGGGCCACTCTTCTTTTATTGGCAAGTTGGGCATTGTAAATTTACATGCTCCAACTTGAGGGGGAGTGTTGAGTTTTGTTTTACGTATTTGTGCATATTTTGTATTTTCATACATGTACGTATTTATGCTCTAGAATATTCTTTGTAATTAAGCAAATCTAGAAGATTCTTTGTAAGTAGGTAGTGTTTCATTTCCTCTTCCCTTCTCTTGCTCACAACCGGCCATTAAGGCCCATTTACTAAGGTTTTTATTTCTTTGTAACTTGTAAGTAGGAAGCTCTAGAGTTGAGACTCTTTGTGTATTTCCTTACTAGTATAAATAGCTTAGTTGATATACTAGATCAATCATCAAATACAAGATTGTTTCTTCCATTGCATTCCTTATTTTTAAGTATTTTATTTTTAACATATACCTATAATAAGTATATCCGTATTCCATATTTTTCGAATTTTGTCATTGTAATTTCCAAACTATTGACTTATATATTATTTTTTACTACATATCATGCTTCTTACTGCTGTTATTGCATGTAATATTATCAAATAGCAGTCAAAAATTACATTTCTTTTTTCTCTATCAATATTTTAGGAGTTAATAGACATAAATATAGTTATATATAAATTTTTGATAGGTCGACAAATTTTAAACTAAAATTTTAAAGTATATGTATTATATTCTGTTTACCTTCGTATTTTACTGTGTTTGGTAGTTAATGTTCAGTTTCCTTTTTTTCTACTTAACAACCCATTATGAGCTACACTTTTGATAGGGCTAACATGGGGTTTTTTTCCTAATCATAAGTATTTATGGCTTTTTTGAAAGCCCATTTAAAGCATGCCATTTCTTTTGATAAATAGCGTACAACGCAATACAAAAATGGCACATCTAAAATGGGGCATGGGCCAACAAAGGCCAAACAAAAACAACGCCATTTGATGGTTAGCGTTGGAAAAGACGATGTTGTTCTCTCCGTATATCCAAACTATCTAATCCTCTTTCTTCCACCCATTGCAAACTGTAGATATATATATATATATACACACAAAATACAATACTTTATCATTCCCCCTCAATCTAAATGGGCTTCCCTACGGATATATTTTTTTTTTTCCGATAATTTGCGACAAAATCACGACAACAAGCAGGCCACTCACTAGGCGAGGCCTGAGTCCGACAGCAACAGCACGGGGACCAGAAACAAAAGGCACAAAATAAGAAAACAGAAACAAAAGCTCCCCTCAAAACACGACACAGCAGCCATCGAGAACAGGACTAGACAAGACACAGGGACAACGCTCAAAGAACAAACACACACAGGGACCCTAGTTGAAGAAGAACCAAAAGGCGGACAGGAGCAAAGAGAGCGGAACTGAAGCCTCCGCCCAACACCCAATCCCTTTATTGCGCAAGAATGTCTGCCACCATCAGCGGGTCGAAGCCATCAAAATTGAAGCTCATCCGTTCTCCTATCTCTATGACCCGCTCTGCATTTAGTATCCTCTCATCATACTTCTCTTCCGTGATCTTCTGAACTCGATTTCCCCTCTTCCATTTTTTCCTTTTCTCGGTTATCTTAGACGATTTCCTGGCACTATTTCTTGGGGACATTTCCTGTAGGAAAAGCTGCAACTCCCGCTTCTCTCTTTCCTTCATCTTGCGCTTAATCGCTCTTCTCTCTCTTTTTGTTGAGTGCAGCTTATCCTTTTCCCTCCAGTCCAAGTTAGATCCTTCCATAGACGGTGTTATTACTTGATGGCTCCGCGACATACTGTCCTCTTCTTGAGAGTTACTGATCGGTACTAGGGGCTCGAATCCTGGAGGAAATTCCGGTCCAGAGGTTAATGAATCATTATCACTGTTACTCCCCATGGCATCAATATCAAGAGTAGTTAACTCAGCACGATGTTGATCAACTAAAACTTCAACATCCTCGACCCATGGTAGTAGAAGAGGAAGATGGGCCGCAGGCTGAATAGTGTAGGAGGTGGGGCGCAGGAATGAGCATTGCACAGCCCATCTTCTCATGATCTGACCATTGAGGTGGAAGGAGACATGCCCAGACAGCTCCCATGTAGCATCCATCTCTTCATTAACAAGCCTCGGGATAGGATTTCCAAGGTCCTCACTATGTAGAGGAGGTTGGACATGTAGAGCGACCCTTGCAACGGTAAAGCACTCGTTCCTTTGAGTTGACTGAGTTGGCCAGGAAGCTTGTTCCCTGGCCAATCTAGCAGATGCGACTCGGGACACAACGCTGGGGGATAAGTCGGGTATCAATACGGAGCTACCTTCTTTAACTAGAACCAAACGGGAACCCCTACTGTACTGGATCTAGACTGTCTGGTGAATACATGATGTGTGGCAAGTGTCAATCAGAATCCTTGCAACGTCGACACATCCCATAGTGGAGGACCTGGAATCTACCCTAATAAAATTCCCCCATATTTTGGCTATATCCTCAAAGCAGTCCTTAGACTAACACTGGACAGGTAATCCATGTATCTCAAGCCAAACCCTTCTGTTAAGGGATCCAAGCGTTTCCCCACTGTACTTATACACTTCTCTGAACTTCCTTAGAAGAATCCCCTTATGGGGGCCGAGGTAGGCATCCATAGTGTCAGTTGAGTCACAAACCAGGATAAATGAGAAGATGCTAATCCCTTTTGTAAAAATGTTAGCAATCTGAGGCTGAGAAGGCACGTAACGAACCACAACATCACCAACGCCAACCTTCTCATGAACAAAATAGAAATCGACAGCAAGATGCTTAGTACGACGATGTAAAACATGATTACTAGACAAGTAGGAAACAGTAATATTATAACAGAATACCATAACCGGAGTATGTGAAAGGACACTTACAGGGTTTTAAAAGTGTGTTAAAACCGTTTACTCACAAGCATACGAGTTTGTCGTAGATTTGTCGGGTATACGGGTGTCATATCCACAAGAAATTGGTGTTAAGTCAGATTCAGTTATCAATGAGTGGTTTGATTTAGGTTTTGGTAGTGAAGTGAGCAATCAATGACAATAACACAATTAAAATAGTGAAAAGGTTATAAATTCAATTGAGCATAGTTTAGGTAATGAATTCAGAGTAATGTAACTCGTATCCCGTCATTATATTTTACTTATAACAATGATTTAGGAAGCTTAGGCTACAAGCACTAAGCTTGGATTAATATTTAAATTAGGGTTTAGGATAATGAACTTATATAAAAGGCATAACTTATCTTGTCACCCTAAGTGTAGCATATGTTATCTCATTAACACTACTTAATTCCTTTATTGCTCCTAACTCAATATTAACTTATATAAAAGATTGTATTCAAGGTTCGGTACGACCTCTACCCTGACCACTCATGAAAACTTGTTATGTCATGATCTAGGCTACAAGCTTGTAGACAAACGCTAATAAGTTGGAAATTTGAACATGGCCATAAGCACATATAAAGAAAACCAAAAAACATAAATAATGCCCCATAGGGGGTGTGAAAATAACATAACAAAATCATCGTCAAAAGTATAATACAAATCTGGGAAATGGACGGCTGTCCATTCTTCATCCCTAAACTAAAAGAGTTTACTCCTCCGTGGGAGTTCCAAATATTATGAAACCTAAAGAGAGAAAATAATGAATAAAATTCACAAGTGAAAACTCCCTCAATTGATGTGAGCGTTGATCCTTGCTTTGATTCTCCCAGCACCCGGGCCACCTGTGCTTCGACGTTTGAGAAGGCTTGGATCTTGTAGCGGCTTCGGGAAGGAAAGAAGGAGTGGGGATGAGGAAAAAGATGGGAAAAATTAGGTCTCCCCCTCTCTATTTATACCTGACGCGTGACCTAGGGTCCGCTACAGGAATTTGGTTGATCAATCGCCGATCGATCAATAGTCTTACTATAGGTTACGTCCCACAGTAAGCTACTGATTGATTGGTCCTTGTGCTGATTGGTCGATTACTTCCCAAAACCTTATGAGATCTATTTAGGATACCGAATTACGACCCGATGGGTCCTTCTTTTACACACGTGGTGGGGTTTCTCAATGTTGTCTTCAAATTTGCCTAAATTCTGCTTGATTTCGCTACTTTTCAACCTTTGTTTGCTATAATGAATTCACTTTGACCACTACCCTAAACTAAAACAAAAGAAATAACTAAAAAAGGGTACAAATACCTATTTAATTGGGTAAGTGTCCGTGACATGTTTGTTCTTGTAGCCCCTGTGTCTTGAACAAGTAAGCTCGCAAGGGTGTTTTAACACCTAATACCTTGATCCAACCGGATTGGGAGCTGCCGGTCGAAAGCTCGCAACACGAGCCACAGGGAAAGTTTAAAAAGAATCAACTTCTTTAAGTCACTTGAATAAGCATCAATACCTAATGTCAGTGAAATATTCTTCCAAGATATGTGCTAGTAATGGCTTAGGTCGTAAATTCCTTTGACTCGAGCCATTAGGTTCGAGTAGCACTCTTCACTTGGTGCCTTGAGCCAACTGGATTAGGTGTCACCGGCCAAAAACTCGCTAGATGGGTCCTAGGGAGGTAAGCCTGACCATAGTTACTTTAAGAAAAAGAGAGAAAAAGAAAAAAATTAAGAGAGAAAGTAGAAGACTTGAGATTTCTTTATTGATTAGGGGTAATTTGTTAGGATAACTGATTCATTTTATCTATATTTGTCTTAATTATAGGAAGTTTGGAATAGGGAAAGGGGAAGAGAAGTTTTAAACTCACTATTTAGTAAAAAGACTTGAATTACGAAAACTTGAGTTGGAACCATGGTAATAATAACATTACTTAAAGATTCTCCACTTTCAGGTACACCTTCAAATATGCTCCGAAATATTTTTCACAGGTAATTCTTGTTATTACATGTCTGATTAAAATTTTCTGTCTATAACTAGTATGAGTTGAATCTTGCTTGAGGACAAGCAAGGTTTGGGTTTGGGGATGTACATGTATGAGAAAATAAAATAACAAAATCATTGTAAAAAATATAATACAAATTCGGGATACGGACGGCGACCCGTCCTTCATCCCTAAACTAAAAGAGTCTACTCCTCCATGTGAGTTCTAAGCATCATGAAATCTAGAAAGAGAAAACAATGAATAAAATCCAGAAGTGAAGACACCCTCAATTGATGTGCGCATTGATCCTTACTTCGATTCGGCGTTTGAGAAGGATTAAATCTCGTAGCAGCTTCGAGAATGAGAGGAGGAGAGGAGACGAGGAAAAAATTGGAAAAAATTAGGTCTCCCCCTCTCTATTTATGCCCACAGTGACCAACGGTCCACTGCTGGAATTTGGCCAAACAATTGGCACTATTGGCCAATTGATCGGCTGGCCCACTGTAGGTTGCCAATCAATCGCCATTGTTGGCCAATCGATCCGCAGTCCTACTCTAGGTTTCGTCCCATAGTAAGCTGCTGATCGATCGGTCTTTGTGCCAATTGGTCGATTAATTACGGAAACCCTATAAGATCTATTTGGGCTACCGAATTATGACCCGATGGGTCCTTCTTTTACACATGTGGTCGGGTTTCTCAGTGTAGTCATCACATATGCCTAAATTCTACTTGATTTCGCACTTTTCAACTTTTGTTTGCTCTGATGCATTCTAAGCTTACATGTGCCTAGATTGCAATAAAACACACATGTAGAAGACGAACGAGGTATAAAATATGTAAAAATAAGGCACATCAGACACCAAAGCTCTTTAAGTAGTTGACGTAACTAGTATGTCTCGGCTACAACATGAGCAACCGAGCAATACTCAGATTCAGTGCTAAAAGGAGCAATTGTGTGTTGTTTCCGAGCACTCCATGAAATCAAATTTGACCCAAGAAAGATAGCGTAACACGACGTGGAACGCCGAGTATCAAGACACCCACCCCAGTTAGCATCAGTGTAGGCAATTAATGATGATAGTGACCATGGGCGCAAATAAAGACCAAAATGCAAGGTACCTTTAAGGTATTGATATATGCGCTTAACAAGCTGTAAGTGAACTTTAGTTGGAGAATGCATGAATTGACTGACAACACTAACAGAATGAGTAATCTACAAACGAGTCAAAGTCAAATACTGCAAGACACCGACCATGCTACGATAAGTGGAAGCATTAGAAAGAGGCTTCCCATCAGTAAGAGTAGGCAAGGACTTCACTAGCAATGGCGTACTGACATAATTGGCTTCAGATAAAGGGAACTTCACCAAGAGATCTTCCAAGTACTGCTTTTGTGAGAGATAAATACCATGGGTGGTGCATGAGGCATCCACACCTAGTAAGTAGTGAAGAGACCGATCTGTCACGGTAAAAGTAGCAGCAAGGCGATAAAAGAGGACAAAAGGACATCATTGCTTCCAGTTACTAATTTGTCATCCACGTATAAAAGTAAAGTAAGAATGCCATGAGATGAAGTGAGAATAAATAGTGAAGAGTCAGCTTGTGAAGAAAAGAAGGCCATGCCATGGAGAAATGAACTCAAGCCTCTGAAACCAAGCTTTAGGCATCTGCTTAAGACCATATAGAGCACGATGAAGCTTACAAATGTAATGAGGGTACTCAGGATGAACAAAACCCATAGGTTGCTTCTTATACACAACTTCAGACAAGTAGGAATTAAAGAAAGCATTTTTTGATATCCAATTGACAAACCGGCTAGTTATAGTAAAGGGCAATACAAAGTATGAGATGGATGGTTGCAGGCTTAACAACATGACTGAAAGTTTCAGTGAGATTTATCCCAGCTTGTAATTGGTACCCTTGAGCAACGAGATGTGCCTTATAACACTCAAGTTTACCATCAGCATGAAATTTCTTTTTGTACACTCATTTAGAACCCAACACATTATTACTCGAACTCGGAGAAACCAATTCCCAAGTACCATTACGAACCAAAGCACTATATTCATCAAGCATGGCAGCACACTAATTAGGATCTTTACTAGCTTGAGTATAGCTAGTCGGGTCTACAGAAATAGTGTGATGAGACAAGGAAAATATGTGTTTAGATTTGCCAATACCAGTTTTGAGTCTTGTGGTCATGGGATGACAATTTGAGACAAGTGGACAGGTATTACGCACGGGAGGATCCTCGGAGCCAGCTGATAAGGCCAACCTAGAGGGCTCCCTTGTTGCAGCTGGTGTTAGTGCACTGGAAGTAGAAGATGCGAGTGCACCAAGGGACCCTGCAGCTGGCAATAGCATACTACAGGAAAGCCCCTAAGAGCGGCTATTGATGCTATAGTAGCTGCTAGCTTTGTGGTTATGGGGAACACACGTGGAGGTGTCGAAGGGAAGTGGGCGACCCCTTGGGGGGCAGGCGAAGTATAGGAATAAGGGGGAAGATAAGTTGGAGACGATAAGTCCGCATTCGGAATATCATGTATACTAGGGAGTGGGGAAAAACTAAAAAACAGAGGTAAAATCACCTTATCACCTGTAGTTGTTGGGCAGCACGTCACATTTGAAGGTGAAGGTATAGAATATGGAAAGGAAGACTCATTGAAAATAACATGACGACTGTTATAGACACGACAAGTATGAGAATCAAGGCAATGATACCCTTTATAATTGAGACCATATCTTATGATGACACATTTTTTGGACCATGGTGAGAATTTGTTGGAAACATGGGGTGATAAGTTGGGATAACATTCCGAACCAAAAACCCTCAAGAAAAAGTAAACAGGAATGCAGTGAAACAATACGTCACAAGGAGATTTATTACCAAGAAGAGGAGTTGATAGGCGATTGATTAAGAAAACTAAAGTGTATGCTGCATCAACCCAGAATTTGGGAGGCATACAAGCATTAAGAAGCGTAGTGTGACCTGTTTCACTAAAATGACGATGTTTACGCTCAGCCGCCCCATTTTGTTGTGTTGTGTTAGGACAACACATAGGAAATTAAATACCACGCCACAGAGTAATCTTAAAAGGGATTTTGATTGAATTCTTTTACCCATCACTTTGAAAAATACGAATCTTTTTTTTTTCTATAAATGTGTCTTTGCCTGATATAGGAAACAACCATGTATAACGAGAATAATCATCCCCAATAGCGATAACCATGAACTGAAACATTAATAGAAGACCAAACATCTAAATATATTAAATATAACAATTCCTATATACAATGGGTGGATAACTGAAAACATAAACGTTTTGATTTTCCTAACTGACAGTCAAAACAAAACAATAACAACTTTGATGAAACAGAAACGAGATTCCTATTTACGAGAATAGATAAGATTCTAGAGTTAGGATGACTTAAATGATGATGGAGAAGATTAGTGGAGACAGGCGCAGCCACAAGACAAGTGTGAACGAGGTATAGAGAACCATCCATCTTACCCCTGAGTATCAGTTTCCCTAATGTATTGTCTTTTACAGAAACAAAGGAGGCATTAAAATTAACATGACAATTATTGTTAGTACATAAGCGATGAATGAATAGTAAATTGGGATAAATGAGGGACATGTAGGACACCATTCAGTTTAAGGTTTTGATGAGGGGAGGAATGGCAATTGGACCCGAATCTATCGGATATCTATCCAATCTGATCCATTTATGATGGATTTGGATGTGAACACATAGGGATTAAATGGATTTTGATTTTAATGTTAAAAATGGGTTTTGGGTCGGGGTGACTTCAAATCCAACCTAGACCCGACCCAAATCTAACCCGAAATTTTATTTAGTGTATAAGGATTATAAGTTAAAAATTTTTTCAATAATTGTCTAATATTATATTACTATAATTATACATATTAAATGAAAAAAAAAGACTCAATGATTAATCCAAATATATTGACTTTTAAGGTATAATTATTATATATATTAGGTGCTTCCCATGCGGTGCATGGTTATTATATTAGGAAGGCTAAATTATAACTAGGTTCTTTAGCATGATTAACTAATTATGTAACATAATATTTTTATATGTTGATTATTATTTTCTACTAATAGATTTTCTAAGTACCAAATCACGCTATTGTTTTAAATATTTTTATATGTTCCTATCTTATATTATTAAATATTAAATTATGTCCATTGGTATTAATATACATAGTTTTACATTGTTTTACTTAGCTAGTAGCCTTTTTAAAATTATTTCATAAACACTTGTGATAATATGTCAGGATGACCATATATATAAAGTGAGATTGTTATTTGAGCCTCGCTCGTGAATTATAAAAAAAAAGGGTGAAATATAAAAGAATGAATTTTGAACCACACATTTTTGTTTTCTATCCTAAAATAAATATTTTATGTACTCTAACTGACTGGTATAGTATGTTGGAACCAAATGAAAATAATAATAAAATAAAACATATAAAGTAGAAGGATATCACCTAAAATACTGAAAATAACGAAGTGCCAATAAAGTAACAGTTGAGCGAGGTGCGGATCACGCTCTCTTTAAGACGGTTTCGCCCCCCTCTCGGATCTAATCCAGTGCAGCAAGTTCTGACGCTCCGCGTCCAGGATACAACGCCCAACTAATGTTGATACTTTCTTAGTCTGCACAACCTCAAAAGCCAGAACCTCCATAACACCTTACTTAGCCAAATAATTACAAACCTTTTTTCAAAATCATGTGCACATGTTTATTTTTATTATATATAAACAATTTTGGTAGTTTTTTTCCTTACAACTTCTTTTCTGCATTGCTTTCAAAAGCTAATATATATAAGCTTTTAAGTGCCAAATTAATTTGTAATATCCATTGCCACCGACCGTTTTGTCTAATTGTTTTAAAGACCAATTGTAATGGATCCTCCATTGTATTATTGCAAGCATTTAGGACGTAAATTAATTACAATTTTAATTTGAATAGACTTATATTTCATGAATACATAAAGAAGGATATAATTGTTTGCATTGAATAAAAATTACCAACATAAATAGCATCATCATATCAACATTGAATTTTAAAACGTAACCGAAAGCATGATTTAAGATTAGAATTTTAAAGGTTTTGATTCAATGTTCAAAGAGAAATCAATTATTCTTTTACACTCAAAAACTATTATGTAATATGTAGAATATGTATTTTTTATTATAATATCTAACATTCCCCCACTTATTTTAATAAAAATGAACAAGAATAATTTTTTGAAAAGAAACATATCTTTGGCCAAGTGAGGACCCCATGCATCATGAGAGTGGCAATGCCTTTAAACCTTCACTTAGTGTTTCAGCAGCTCCCATATTAGAGCCACAGTGGACTTAGCCTTTAAACCTTGGTTGCTTGTGGGCATGTAGAGTGCTTCACACACATAGTATCCATGGTGCCCCCATAGGCTCTCTAAAGCGTGCACATTATAGCCTTGTGCATCATCCTGGATTCATAAGCGCTCTAGAGAGTTAGCCCAAACTCTCATAGGAAGCGGCCTTACTCCCATACTCATATAGGTGAGTCTATCAGGAGTGTACTCGTGGCCATACACCCCACCCCAACATAGGGGCTATAGGCCTCATTAAGAGCGTAACTAGCTCAACCTCAACATCGCCACAAGTAAGCATGCCGCACCATAGGGATGAACTAAAATAATAATCAAATGAAATGCATGCTCACCCCCTGATCACTCTATGATTCGTTTGTCCCCTTTTCAGGGTATCCTCATAGGTGATCCAATTTCTTTTTTTAGGCTTAAGTCTCATCCCCCTCGATGCTGTCTAGATCTTAGCTTTAGCTAGAGCTTTTATCCCCTCATATCACATTATATTAACATTGGCGCCATTAGTAATAGATCTGGATCTACCATCCTTATGGTATTTATCATACATTTTCATTCATATCTGATCGCAGTGGCACAAAAGAACCATTTAATAAATATATCATTTTCACCACTTTTTCAAATAACATGGTTTGTCGTCGCTTCCTTGCATCATTGGCACTACACGGCCTCTAATGCTTGCCCAACAACAAACTCACATGCCACGTTGTGACAACATCCCTCATGGATAACAAATCAATTTCAAGATGCCACTGTCCAATGATTTCTTCCTCACTCATGGCCCTAGTGCCAATCATATAACACGTCAAAGTATCTTCTCCAACAACATACCTAAAACAGGAATATAAGATGAAGAGACACATATTCAAGGCAATATAGTAAGTGCTACCAACTTATCTTTGTGATAAGCTTTGCAACATCGACATACTCTCTTACAAAAGACACTAGCTAAACTCAAAGAAACTAGCTAGTGGTAAACTTAAATTATCACCACTTCATCAGATCACTTAAAACAACCATAAGAATAACTTCATGTTTTACATTCATTTACCCTGTATATCTTTTGCTTCATATATTAGCCCCAATTGCATTGACACCAACCTATTTTGAGTCTAAGAACAATTGCCTTTATTTATTCATAACAAAGGGCCCAAATTCATTATCAAATATATATAGTAAAATTGTCAACAAACACCAAATGATCTTTGTATAAAGTAGATAGATAGGATAACCATAACCAAAAGTTTTCTACTTTTCCTATTTTTGCCCTTTACCTCTTACTCTTCAAGGTAGTTCAAGAATTAATTCTTCTCTATGTTGGGGTAAGCCCTTACCACCCCCACTATTTTTTAAAAATTAGAAAGAAATTTATATTCAGAATGATTACATCTAAAGACTCTATTGTACATTGCTAACAAGGTCTAGACATCCATTGGACTTATCATTCAAAATATAACTTACTAAGGCCCTTCTTGTTGCTCTTATTTCTAACTTAAAAAAAATATAGAATACGACTTTCTCATGTGAACAAAACATCCTCCATGCCCTTAAGCAGTCCAATTTTTTGTTGTTCTATTTCTCCAAATTAATTGGGTGGGTTTTTTTCATAACATTTTACGAGACATTCTATTTCACGTATAATCGGTGAATTAAGAACTCCATCTCCCATTATATTACACTGTCAATCGAATTGTTTTTTCACTAAGCGCCAAACACAAATAATACATATAATATAGCCTCTTTAGAATGCTTTGCCTTAAGCCTATGTGAAGCTTATTTTTAGGGCAAATTAAATTGAACATTTTAACTTATTGTTTTTCGAGGTTGTGATCTATTATTTTAATTGTTTGTGCAAAGCTCAATTGTAATAATGTTTTGCGAAACTATAGAATTCACATTTTAAAAAACATTTTCTCTAAAACCTTCGAGTTTAAACATACCATCACAAGCATATCACTTATTATCAAAATCATCCTTCTCAGTAATGGCATGATGATAAAACTCAATCATTTACCTAAAATCGACCTTAATTAAGAGACAATATGACAAATTTTTATTTTATTTATTTATCTTATCATGAGTATGGGGAATATATTTAAAGGTTATAAATAGCTTGGAGGTATATTTGACTTTCAAGATGCCAATGCCTTTGACCCAGGTTTAACTCTCTAAGAAAGACCTTGCCATTACTCTCAACAGTGTTGTAAATTTTTCCTTGTTGATAAATCAAAGCATTAACACAACTAAGAAACCGTAGCATAATATTGTCCTTTATTGTTGACATGAGGGCTAACACATCACAAAGACAGGGATGTGGAAACGAGTTTTTGGCCACCTCAACTTCAAGAGGGAAAAAAAAATGGTGTTTCACAACTCGATCCATTTTCCACAGCACATAACTCTCACATATACATCAATACTCTCCTAATTAAATCCCCCATTATCTCTCTTATCTCTCTCAACCTCGGCTACAACCCAAAATGCAAAATCACATAGGACGCCATTAAAATTAGAAGCAATAGGATCTAACTGTCTCAAATAAACATGATCAAGATAGTAAAGGTTCACAAGACAAGGGGAGGATAATGACTAGCCTATGCTTGCACCCTTCACTAGACAATGTTATAAACCCTAAACCAATATTTATTCTAATACAAGTTTAGGGGTACTTGTATCCACTTACCGACCATCATAAATTTCAGATATTTATCGAAGGCATGAATGACTCGTCATTTACATTGACTTAAGATTTTGGTTCTACAGCTTCTTCTTTTTATATTTTTTTAATTTTTTATGGGTTAGCCTCTAGGGGTTATGTTGGGCATTGGACATTAATCTTTGATGCTTACGATCATTTACATCAGTAGAGACTAAATTCACCTTTGAACGGCAATCCGTCTTAAAATTGTTGGAACCAAATGAAAATAACAAAAAATAAAACATATAAAGTAGAAGGATATCACCTGAAATACTGGAAATGACGAAGTACCAATAAAGTAACAGTTGAGCGAGGCGCGGATCACGCTCTCTTTAAGACGGTTTTGCGCCCCTCTCGAATCTAATTCGGTGCAGCAGGTTCTGACGCGCCGCCTCCAGGATACAACGCCCAACTAATGTTGATACTTTCTTAGTCTGCACAACCTCGAAAGCCAGAACCTCCATAACACCTGACTTAGCCAAATAATTACAAACCTTTTTTCAAAATCATACGCACATGTTTATTTTTATTATATATTAACAATTTTGGTAGGTTTTTTTTCCTTACAACTTCTTTTCTGCATTGCTTTCAAAAGCTAATATATATAAGCTTTTAAGTGCTAAATTAATTTGTAAAATTCATTGCCACCAACCACTTTGTCTAATTGTTTTAAAGACCAATTGTAACGGATCCTCCATTGTATTATTGCAAGCATTTAGGACGTAAATTAATTACAATTTTAATTTGAATAGACTTATATTTCATGAATACATAAAGAAGGATATAATTGTTTGCATTCAATAAAAATTACCAACATAAATAGCATCATCATGTCAACATTGAATTTTAAAACGTAACCGAAAGCATGATTTAAGATTAGAATTTCAAAAGTTTTGATTCAATGTTCAAAGAGAAATCAATTATTTTTTTACACTCAAAAACTATTATGTAATATGTAGAATATGTATTTTTTATTAAAATATCTAACATAGTAAAATGAGTGTTTTAAATAATTTTGTAGCTTGTGTTTTATTCTAATTTATAACAGTATAATCAAGAATAATTATTTGTAGTTGGCTAATATGTAAACATTTTTATATAATAATAGAATCAATTAGTTTGTTTTTGTGTTTAAAAGGAAAATAACCCAATGCGACTGAAATATTTATTAAAAGACTGGATCCCATTAAAACCAATTAGAAAAGAATCAATATTTGAAGGCATTATAAGTAGGCCATTCATTTTACATATATTATAAAACTAAGGACATATTAGACTCAATAAAACGTGAATAAAAATACAAACTCAAATATAATTAGAGAAAAATAGTAAGTATTTTATTTTAGAATTTAGGAACCAAATAATATTTCTCTCTTTGTCAAATATATCTCGTGTTTCTCTCAATTTCATCTTCACTTTATTCTTCTTCTTTACCTCACGGCTATCCATATATATATGCACAAAAGCCTTTTGCTTAGTCACATGAGCATGATTCATTTTATGCCACGTGTATGTGACTTTACATGTGTCATCATATGTATTTTATATATGTGTATGTATTTGTATATGTAAGTCTTTTACATCATTTCTAATTTGATAATATCTAATATCTAATATTAATCATAAAAATTGTACCCAGAAGAATATCCAATATTTGCAACAAAATATTATGTTCTTTTTGATATTTTTGTTTTCACTTAGTTTAACATGACAAGGAGTCGTGAAATAGAGTATAGAAAATGCAAATGTTAAGTCCAAGAAATAATGGATTATCAACCACACTGAAAGTTGAATTATAGCACCAGTGAACAGCAACCATCTTACACATCTTTATGCTATTATATATTTATACACATCTACATGTGCAACGAATTTCATAATTATATATGGATTTCGGTTTATAAATTAAAAGAAAATAAAAGAGGAAAGTAAAAAAGTATAACATAATGCAAAGAATAAGCACTGCATATTATCTAAAGAACCAACCATCACTTTACTGGTGTCCGTATGACTCTTTTGACCAATGTAGTATTTAGCCACCTTAATAGATGCATTTCCGACCATTGTAAAATTGAGGATTTCAGTAAGAAATTAACATCAGCAAATGGACAGCAACATTGATGAATTTTGTCATCTATGTTTGTATTTCTCATAGGATCGTAGGGACTTTTCGCATGATGCAATTCTTAAGTGCCAAATGTAGCATCTATCTTCAAAATGCATTACAGATTCTAAGTTTCATGCCATTTAACTGCAATTTGTAATATAGGATCCTTAAATTTGAGGCCATTTGTATTATTTGGGTATTGGAAATCATGGTTTAAAGTTTTATTATAGGGGAATGCAATAAAAATTGAGAATTGCTCATATACAGTGATGGAAAAAAGTAACGAATTATGGATAGCATGGCAAGTGATAAATTGCGTGTGTGCTATTACCGACCAAGTAATGATAAACCACCCACGCTTCCCTACTCTCCCTCCTAACGAAATATTGGGTGTAGTTATGACAAGTTTTTTGTTTTTTTTTTGGTGCCCCACTATTTAACTTACCAGTAGTGGTTATGGTAATATTATGCTTTTCTTTTTAGGAGAAATCCCTGTGATGTTTTAGAATTTTTTGTTTTGGATTTTAAAAATTTTGGAAGATGAGACAATTGTACTTAAGCTATCTATACTATATACTATATATTAATTTGAAGTTCACCCTCCCAAAAGCCTCAAATTGTCCATTCTTGAATTTCTAAGTCATCACTTATGCTTCTCCTATCTTAAGCCTCTTGTAATATAATAAAGATAATGATCATAACAAAATATATAATATTAAAGACGTTAAAAAAAAAACTATGCCAAGATGCTCTATTATTTTAAGAAATAACATATCAAATGAAAAAAATAGGATTATTACATTTTGATATCCTGACGTTTTTGGAAATATTAAAAAGGACTCTGACTTTTTTGAATTATTAAAAAGGCCCATAAGTTTTTACCATATTAATAAAAGTCATAACATCATTTTCCATTCGACAGAGCTGATGTGACGACTACCTTTTATTAATGTTATAATAAAATGACCGAAATTACGCTTTAACTCGCTTATTCTTACTTCATAATACAACATTCGAAATGTTGTATTATGTAGAAGCTATCTATTTTCACTTAATTTGTTTCACACTATAGTTATTAAAGGGTTATTTTGTTATTCTAGTGCAGCATTAATAAAAAGGCAGCTATCACCTCAGTTATGTCGAATAAAAATGACATCATCAAGTCAAAGAGGATCCTTTTTATTAATGCGATAAAAACTTAGGAGTCTTTTTATTAATACGACAAAACATTTAGGGGCCTTTTAAATAATTCAAAAAGGTCAAGGTCCTTTTTATTATTTACGAAAACATTGGGGTACTAAAATCTAAATAATTCAAAAAAATATAACTTAAAATAACAATGCATATTACTGTGTAGAACCATAAAGCATGTCTACAATACTAAATACCAAATGATGCAGTGCATATAAGAAGAAATCGGGGAATGAGAGGTTCAACAGCCTTCCTTTAAACTCTTATTGCTAAAACAATTAAAAAGCAAAGGAAAAAATAGTTAACCCTAATTCTCAGAACCTGAGAATAGGAGAAAACATTAAACGTATAAAAATCTACAGAAAATTGAATGACTAAAAACCATAACCAACCTTCTTTTTAAACAGAAGAGCTTTTCTAGCTAAACTCAAAATAAATGAAATAAATAAAAAATAAAATAAAATCCCTATCTAAAGATCAATAGTGTATATTAGTTATCTGTGTACTCATCTAGCAATTTGTATAATCTTAAAATAGAGAAGCTATTTCACCTAAAATAAAAATACTAAAATTAAAATCGATAAATAAAAGATGATTAATCTAATCTATATAAGCTTTCTTCCGCTAGTTAAACTCCACCAAATCAAGCCTTTCTTGCTCATCCCTCCAACCCACCGAGGCACCAAACTCGCCAAGTTCAACCCACTATTCATACTAAGGCGTGGCTGTATCATTCTCCCCCAACTTGGGGAGAATTCATCCTCGAATTGGCCAAAAATTCTGTTGGTAAATAATAATTGAGCAGCTTTTTACTGTAGAAGGGCAAGTATGTTACACAAACAACTATTTGGACAAAAATTAAAGCAAAATTAACATAATTCGCACAGTAGAGGCAAAATTAACAATGTTCACCCAGTAGAGACAAAATCAATACTATTTGCACAGTAGAGGCAAAATCAACACTATTCGCCCAGTAAAGGCAAAATCAACACTATTTGCCCATTAGAGACAAAATCAACACTATTCGCCCAGTAGAGGCAAAATCAACACTATTCGCCCATTAGAGACAAAATCAACACTATTCGCCCAGTAGAGGCAAAATCAACACTATTCGCCCAGTAGAGGCAAAATCAACACTATTCGCCCAGTGGAGGCAAAATCAATACAATTCGCCTAATAGGGGCAAAATCAACACTATTTGCTCAGTAGAGGAAAAATGAATACTATTCGCCCAGTAGAGGCAAAATCAACACAATTCGCCCAGTGGAGGCAAGATCAACACTATTCACCCAGTCGAGGCAAAATTAATGCAATTCGCCTTGTAGAAAAACATACTTATACACAAGTACAAAAAGATAGAATCAAAGATAAAGTGATACTTATCCAAAAAAGGGATACCCATCCAAAAGCATTCTTCCCCTATAAAAGGGGGGGCTACACACTCCTTGAAGATCATCCACTCCTACGATCACCTCTTCGGAGCAATAATCATTCAAACGCCTTACTCCTCTAAGCTAAGTATTTTATATCTATTATGTCTGTTTATTTCTTGCCCTTATTTTCTATTTCATAATATTGATACTGACTTGAACGTCGGAGGGATCTCCCGTGGGTTGCTCCACGGGCTCCTTTAACCCTTTGATCTTGTAGGGAATACCAAGTCGGGTGTGCAACTTGAGCTTGAGTTTAGCTCATCCTAACAAACCCCACCCTATATAGAATTTTATAATGATGGATAAGCGCACTGACCAAATCCATCACAGCCATAGTGGCATCATCTATGGGAAGGATCACAAGCTCACACCTAGCTTGGCGTTTTTGGGAAATTCAAACATTTTTAACGTCATTAGAGGTAATTTTCATCATTTTTTGGTGTTTAGTGCATTTTTCTAACAAAAACGACCTTATTCAAGCAAAATAAGTCAAAAAATCTCTCTACTATTCCTTTGAGCACTTTTAAACATATCAATACATGCAAAGAGGTATGTTTCAGCAAGTCAAGTATTGTAACCTTTTTTTTTTTTTTTCCCTCTTTCTTATCTTTTATTTGATCAAAAAATTTTAAAAAAAATATATCATAGCTAAATAGAACTCTTCAAGAGCTTCATTTTGATATGTAACACAATCCGTAACTCTTCACGAATTAAAAGTTATCCATATTTTAAGTTACAAGGTACGTTATACAACAACTACAATTGGTATTCGCCCAATTTATCTTTTTTACCTCCTTTTTATATTTTCTTTGATCAAAGCCTTAAAAATCATTATAGTTACATAGAACTATTCAAAAGCTTCATTTTGATATATAGCTCAATCCGTAACTCTTCACAAATTAAAAGTTATCCATGTTTTAAGTTACAAGGTATGTTATACAACAACTACAATAGGTATTCGCTCGGTTCATCTTATTACCTCATTTTCATATTTTCTTTGATCTAAAGCCATAAAAATCATTATAGTTACATAGAATTCTTCAATAGCTTCATTTTGATATGTAATTCAATCCGTAACTCTTCACGGATTAAAAGTTATCCTTGTTTTAATTTACAAGGTACGTTATACAACAACTACAACCAGTATTCGCCTTGTGCATCTTTTTACCTCCTTTTCATATTTTCTTTGATCCAAAGCCTTAAAAATTATTATATTTACATAGAAATCTTCAATAAATTCATTTTAATATGTAACTCAATCCGTAACTCTTCACGGATTAAAAGTTATCCTTGTTTTAAGTTACAAGGTATGTTATACAACCACCACAACCGGATTTCGTCCAGTTCATCTTTTTCACCTCTTTTCATATTTTCTTTGTTTAAAAGCTTAAATAATCATCATAGGTGCCTAGCACTCTTCGATAGCTTCACTTTGATATGTAATTCAACCCGTAAGTCAAAGAGTCAAGTTGTATACCCGCCATGTAGGTAAAATGCCCACTTCATCTTTTCTCCGGCTTTTTGTGTTTTCTTTGATCAAAAACTCTGAAGATCATCATAGTTATACGGAACTCTTCAAAAGTTTTGTTTTGATATGTGATTCGACACATAACTCTTTATGAGTGAAAAGTTATATACATTTAAAATTCCACTACTCAACGAATTCCCTACCCAGCATTTTCCACAACTCGGCGAATTCCACATCCCAGCATTATCCGCCACCATCGTCGTTCTCTCTAATGACCATCACTTCCACGATGCTTGGGACTTCAACCACCATCCACTCAAAAGTCACCACCCCGTGATGCTTTGTTCACCGCATGTGAAGCTTCATCTTCCACCACTACTATTAGCATTCCCAACACATGTTAGCACCGGTACAACACCCATATCCACTGCTGCCCTCGATCGCCCAACAGCCACCACTGGCACACTGGTTGTCACTGGTCATTCGCCACCCACCATGATCAACCCTTGCTCTCTCCTTGAAACCCGAATTCGGGTCAATTTTTATGACAATCTTAGTTCAATTCAACCTTCATATTAAATCAAATTTTGATTGAACTAATTCTTGTTGCATCATAAGTTCATTTCAATTCCAGCTGAATCACTATTTGCAGGAGTTTTAGCCAGCTCAAGTCCTCATTATGTTAGTTTATGTTCAATCAACATTTGAGGGAATCAGTTTTCATCGCAACTCTACTCTGATGGATTTGAAGCCAAGTAAACCTTTGCTAAGATTTCTAGTCTAGACAAACTGTACTTCAACACACTCTTGCTATGGCTTCTGGTTCAACTAAGTTATACTTCACTAGATCCTTACCCATAAATCGTCAAATTAGCAATTAGACACGACAATTCTAAATTAAGGGCCTTACAGGAACAGAGTCATTGACCCTACTCAAAACATACATTATTCAACACTAACATGAGTATAAATCAAAGAACACATAAGTACTGAGTTCTAGAATAGTAAAAGTACTTATAACAAGACAACCAGTTTATACGATTCATTCCATGAACCTTGTATGGGCACTTAGGGGACCTTATAACTCCCTTGGAATTTGCAAGGCATGTCTGTTATTTCTCTCCATCCATGACTAATCTAATTACTCCATGAACTTCTTATTGGCATATCCTATACACCTATGAAGAAATCCCGAAGCAAACAGTTCATCCAAGGGGAATTCAATGACACTAGCAAGGGCTATTTAGTCAAAAAAAAAAAAAAAAAACGGAATCTCATCATACTTAACTTGTTTCCTAAGCTGCAAGATATCACTCTCTCTCAAAATCGGACATGGTTGTATGCTAAGTACCTTTTGGCAGTCCAAACTTCATTTCAACGGTGGAGCAAATCAATTTAGAACTGGGAAACTTTGTTCCAATTCGCAATCCGAACTTCATTTCAACGGTGGAGTAAATCCTTTTAGGACTAGGGGACTTCTCCCAGTTCGCAGTCTGAACTTCATTTAAACGGCGGCCTAAATCAACTTAGGACTGGGGGACTTCGTCCCTGTTCACAGTCCAAACTTCATTTCAACGGTAGCGCAAATCAGTTTATGACTGGGGGACGTCGTCCCTATTCATAGCCCGAACTTCATTTCAACAATGGCGCAAATCCTTTTAGGACTAGGGGACTTCTTCCCTATTCCCAGTCCGAGCTTCATTTCAACAGTGGCGCAAATCAATTTAGGACTAGGGGACTTCGTCCCTGTTCACAGTCTGAACTTCATTTTAATGGTGGCGCAAATCAACTTAGGACTAGGGGGACTCAACGGTGGCGCAAATCAATTTAGGAATGGGGGACTTCATCCCTGTTCGCAGTCTGAACTTCATTTCAACGGTGGCGCAAATCAATTTAGGATTGGGGGACTTCGTCCCTATTTGCAGTCCGAACTTCGTTTTAGCAGTAGTACAAATCATTTTAAGACTAGCGACTTCGGCTCGATCATTCCCATATTTTAGGGACAAATCACATTCATAATGGAAGACTTCACCTCATCCATTTTCTTATCTTAAGTGATACAAATCATTTTAGGAATAAGGGACTTCATCTCGATTCACGACTTCAGCTTTTTCACCTTGATGGTGCAAATCATTTTTCATGACTATAGGACTTCACCCCCAAGTCACAAGCTAAACATTACCTCTATCACAAAGGATAAACCACTCCAAAATCAAGAGGCCTCATAATCAGCAATGGTTGAAAGTACATTCTTTTCATGCGATACAGAGCAGGTCAAGACAATTAAAGCTAGCAAACTTTGTCCTCAATCGTGCTACATTATACAACATTATCGCATATCCAGAAGACTTCACTACTCGACATAAACCAAATTATAATTGTCAAATTTGGTTGCTTACTGCAACTTGACAAAATATTTCCAACAAGAGAATCCAAAATGAGCCGCATTTCTTATTATACCTGAGCAACCCACACCTCAACTAACTCTTTATTAGTTAGACACTACTACTGGCTAATAACTTAAGAAAAGTATATTGGAACACCATGCAACTGGACAATTCTCATGTAGGTATAACCTGACAAGTCTGTCCGAGTTGTTGGTGATCTTAATGGGTAAAAAGTAGGCTAATTTAGTTAAACGATCTACAATTACCCAAATTGCGTTATGATCCCTTGCTATTCTTGGAACCCCAATTACAAAATCCGTTGTAATATTTTCCCATTTCCATTCTAGTATAGGAAATGGTTGAAGCTCACCCGATGGCATTTGATGTTCTGATTTCTTTGGCATTGAGCCACAAATTGAGCAATGTCCCGCTTCATATTGTTCCACCAGTATCTTTCATAAAGGTCCTGATATATTTCAGTCTCGCCAGGATGCGTGGAATAACTCGAGCTATGAGCCTCTTCTAGCAGCGCCTCCTTCAACTGAAAATCATTAGCAATACATAGCCTTCGCTCCCCAAATCTCAGCGAACTACCTTCATAAATCCTGAATTTGGTTTCTTGACCACTTTCCACATTATTGGGGAATTTATATAATTACGCATCAACCTTTTAGGCGTCTTTGATCCGCTCTATTAGGGTTGGCTGAATCCTTAGCTGAGCAAGAGAGCTTGAATTGTTAATGTAAGAGCAGAAACTAGACGTTGCTTGAGCTGTAGGAAGCTCCTTTCACACTCTTCGTTCCATTCAAATCATGCTGAAATACTTGCACTTCATGAAGCAAGAAGGGAATGTTTATGGTTGAAATCTCTAATTCAACATGCTCAAGAGGAATATGGTCTTCCAGCAATCAGGGGGAGTCCGACGATACTATATGAAGATAATATTGCATGTATTACTCAAATCAAAGGTGGATACATAAAAAGCGACAAAACTAAACATATCTCACAAAGGTTCTTCTTTACAATTGAGCTCCAGAAGACGAGTGAAATAGATGTTCATCAAGTTCGCTCAAGTGAGAACCTAGTAGATTCGTTAACAAAAGCATTGCCAACAGCAAATTTTGGGAAATTAGTTCACAAGATTGGTATGCGTTGACTTGGGAACGCTTCTTGCTAATATATTCTCGGATAAAATAATCCCATATCAGATGCACCACGAAAACACCGGAATATATGTTTAATCCCATGTCTCTAGTTAGGAGTTGAGCTATATCTTGCTAATAAGTTAACCGAAAAGGCTATATCTGGCCTTGTGTAGTTCGCAAGATACATCAGTACACCTATTGCACTTAAATATGGCACTTCAGGGCCAAAAAGGGTCCATATTTACATTAAGAGATCGGGCGACCATTGGGGTATTCAACGGCTTTATCTTATCCATGTTAAAACATTTTAACACTTTTTCTGTATAAGCAAATTGATGGATTAAAATTCTATCAGATAAGTGCTCTATCTGCAAGCCAAGACAAAATATTATCTTTCCGAGATATTTCATCTTAAACTCCTTATTTAGGTATGTGACAACTTGTTTGATCGCTTGAAGAATCCCTATGATGTTTAAATTATTAACATAGACAGCAGTTATAGCAAATCCAAAATTTAATTTCTTAATAAAAATACATGGGCTCACGGGGTTGTTAACATATCCCTCTCCCAGAAGGTAGGTACTAAGACAATTGTATGACATTCACACAGATTGTTTTAATCTGCACAAAGATCTCTGTAATTTGATTGAACACAGCTTTCAAGGTTTGAGTTATATGTATCTGGCATTTGCAATTTTTTTGGGACTTTCATATAGACACTACGATCAAGTGATCCATATAGATAAGCCGTCATTACATCCATAAGACACATTTGGAATCTTTTTGAGATTGCCAGACTCATTAACAATCTAAATGAAATTGCGTTCATTATTGGTGACTATGTCCCCTTATAATCATGTATTGGCCTCCGTGAGAAACCCTGAGCTACAAGTTGTTAGGAATAGTATCCTAAAATTTAGATTTATTCTGTTAATATTATTTTATTAAAAAATAAAATGGAAGTTCTAGTCGCTTTCTTGTTAAATTTGAGTAACCGAGCATTTATACCGCATGTGATTTTCTTTTGGAAACATCCATGAGATGGGTGTAGTCCCATTACTATAATTTACATGTTTGTTCTGTTAGGAATACTGTCCTAAAATTCAAATTTATTATGTTAATATTATTTTATTAAAGAATAAAATTAATGTTCCAGTCGTTTTCTTGTTAAATTTGTGTACGCGAGCATTTATACTACATGTGATTTTCTTTTTGGAAGCATCCATGAGATGGGTGTGGTTCTCAAACTACAATTTGAATGTTTTTTCTTAGTGATTTATGAGATTAATCCACAGATAGACTTAGAACAAATGGTATGGATTGTTGTTTGAAAGACTCGTAGTCAAAGACAAGTTTGGACCACTTGTATGCTAAGACTATAACGTGACACTTTAGATGACTTGTCTTAGTCATATGGATAGTGATCCAAAAGTGTTATGTCGGTGTGTTTAATAAGATTGACACACTGAGTTGGACCACGTGGATTACTTGTTTCTAGACTACTATCGGAGATGAGTGATTCATATTGTACTGTTTGAACGATGACTCTAAATCCTGACAGTATTCTGGACTTGTGCATGGAGCTTTAGTTACTTTGGTGTACTATAAGTAAGGTCTAAATGCACGACTGAATTCCCACGTATACTGGGCAGCGGCGTGAAGTGGGACAATGATAAGTTATTCAATAGGGAATCGACAATCTCTTATGAGATACAAATTTTCCTTTAGTTGATTCGCAAGTATTTGAATAGTTCGGAAACTTTGGCCAAAGTATTCCAAGTGTTTAACATTTGGAATTTACACTGTAAATATGTTCAAGTATAAATAAATTATTCAGTGAAGGGCGAGTTGGTAACTAATGGAGAAGATATGAGAAGGATAATGGTAGTAGTTATACTTATTCTTCATCATGGACATTTAGTGGAGGGTTGTTGTCATCAATACAGTCTATTAAGGAGATATCGAATAAATGGTTTAAGTCTGGAGTGCAGTGAGATTTATTTAGTGGAATTAAGTCTCATTAAATGGTAATTAAATTATTTCATGAGATGATTAATTTAACCTATTTGGATCTAGATTTAAATTGTCCCTAAGGTCTCTGCGCAAGCCTCTATAAGTATTGCCATCAGAAAAATATTAAAAAATTTATGAGATGAATTAATTTATTCATGAGATGAGTAAATTTAATTTTACTAAATATTATTCATGTTATGAATAAAAATTAAATGTTTTTCGAAAATTAAAATTCATAAGATGAATTTTTACATGTGGAAAACAAAGAAAAAAAAAAATCAAAATACTGCGCACACGTCTGAGAATCCGTGTCTACGTGTAACGGTCGTGTCGCACGCTGGGTTGCCAGGGCATGATCCGCTCCTTCGGGCGCGAACGAATCGCGTGCTGCCACGTGGCATGTGATGATAAGCTCGAGCACGCGTGTGGTGAACATTGAAACGAAGCGTTTTGCTAGTTTTATATGTTAAACCGATGCGTTTTGATTTAAACCTGTGAATCCGACATCAAAATTTCAGCTTGTTTTTGCTCCGGTAGCTTATTATAAATAGAGGTACCTATTCCAAGGGTTTGGTATTCAATCAAACAAATTATTTTGGGCTTCTACAAATTGTTTCGGAGACTTAATTGGACAGAAAATTTTCTGTTGTAACTTTTCTTTCCTCAGTTTAATATTTTTTGGAGCCCACCCTTTGGGTAGCTCGAGGTCATTGCGTAGAAAATCGCGGGGTCTCAATTTTGAAGATTATTTTTATTTTTTGATTTTCTTTATCTGGAGCAAATCCAGGTATGCTTTTTTCCTTCGCTTTTCTATTTATTTACAGTATTCGTTATTATGCCTGTTTAAGTTTATGCATTGTTATGAATGTATTAGAATAAAAGGCCTATAGTCTGTAGATTTAAAATTAGGAATTTTAAATCAACTCTAGATTTAGAATTATGAATTCTAAACCTATTCCGCCACGTAAACTCTATAAAATTAGGGAGAATTTCTCAATTTCGTCTCAAGAACTTGTATTAGGGCAAAGGGTTTATAAACCTATTCCCAGGAACTCTCCCACGTGAGGTTTCACAAAGCGTGACTCTCTGACCGGGGGCTTAGGTAGAGAGAAGAGTCTCCTACTTTAAGTGCTCTAATAAGTACTCATTGTTGTGACCGCAATTGAAAAATTGTGAACCCAACAATCGTTATTAGAGTTTATTTGTCCGGCAAAAGTTTTTATTTTCCAACAATTGATATTAGAGCCAGTCTCTGATTATATTCATAATATATATGAATAGGCATAATAAGATCAAAATGAATAGATTTGCGATTTAATAAAATAGAGATTTATTAAGAAGGAAAGTTTTTTTAATTGGACATTGATAATAATCTGCTGTTCGATTTAAATTGTTTAAATTGATAATGAATTAATAGTTAATTTAGATGATTGTTTAAAGTAACAATTTAAATTCCTTAAATCGTTTAAGAATTAATAGCTAATTAGATTGTTTACTGTACCGGTTTAAATTATTTAAATCGTTAATGAATTAATCGTTAACTCGTGTATATCAATTTATAAACTTTCGATTATGTTATTTGTATAATGAGATTATGCATGTTTGATATGATTTGTGAAATTGGATAAAATTAATCTAATAAGATTAAATTTAATTATCTTTTTTAAATTGATTATTTTAATTAAATATTAAAAAGAACTGAAAACTAACGCTGATGTCAGCCACGGCAGCTGTTAGTGCTGACTTCAGCACTGACGTCAGCATCAGATAAAACAAGAAAATAATGATTTATTTGCTAATATCCATAACAATTATAAATTAATTATTTTATTAATTAATTTCTTTATAGAATGAGATTCTAATTAGATTATGAGATAATCTAAGTTGTAAATCAGTGTTTTTTGAAAATCAAATTAATTATATTAATTAATTTAATTTTAGAATAATATTCTAAAATAAATTATGAGATAGTCTAAGCTTATTTAATTTTTGGAATGAGATTCTAAAAATAGTATATGAGATAGTCTAAGTCTAAATCACTACTAATCTTGAATAAAATTGATTTTATTAATTAATTTAATTTTAGAATTAGATTCTAAAAATAGATTTTGAGATAATCCAAATTTCAGTATTATTTAAAGTAAAAAAATTTCAAAATAATTTATATTAATTTATTTAATTTTAGAATGGGATTCTAAATAATAGGTTATGAGATAATCTATGGCACCGTTTTTAAAAGTAAAATTAATTAATTAATTTTATTGAATAAATTTTGGATGAGATTCTAAAGCAAGATTATGAGATGATCGATATTGTAAAAAGATAATGTTCTGAATAAATTAATTGATTAATTTTGGTTAATTTTTAAAATGAAATTCTAAAAGGGGTTATGAGATAATCCATGTTGTAAATACAAGTTAATTGAAACCACTTGTTTTTAAAAATCAAGTGGGGGTGAGTTTTCAATTGTTGTAATCTCACGGTCTCCATTACCGGTCTAGCAGTATAGTAGATCTATAGACCTCGCTGCGAAAGATGTCGGTTTGTAAATTACAGGGCTAGACTTCTATTGGGATAAACCGAAGTGCAAAAAAGCGATTCGGCCGTGCTGTCATGGAGTATTACGTGTATTTGTATGGGGGTTTAGGTAATAGTTACACTTGACTCGCGTGATGCATTAGCCTCCCCGAGGAGCTCTTTTGTGTTATGTTAGAGACTAAGGTAAAATGGTGAGTTAATCATATTTAGTAAGAATTACAAGAAAATATGTTAATTGAGAATAGTTCTTACCCGAACTAGCTTCACGGGACCCCTCTGCCGGGGAGTAAGGTATGGTGTGTTTGGATCATCATTGTATGTATGATAGTATAGTTTAGTGGATACTTGACTTATTGTGTATACTAAGCATTATACATGACTCTTATAAGATAGTTACACAATTATTTGCATTTAAAGTTTTTGAAATGGCTGTAACTGGCACACTTCACACAATTTTGAAAGATAATGCCTTAACTGGACTTAATTACTTCACTTGGAAAATGAAACCTGGACATAGTATTAATACATGAGGGTCATAAGTTTGTTCTCGTTGAAGCTCGACCTATGGTGCCTGCTAATAATTCTGCAGCTGCTATTAAAGAGCATTATGAATACTGGAATAAGGCTAATGAGTTAGCCAGATGCTACATTTTGGCCTCTATAACCAATGTACACAAGCATCAGATACTTGAGATAGAAACAACAGCTGAGATGATCAAACAATGAACATGAGGATGTCAAAAGGGTAGCCAGTTTAGGAGCACGTCATGAAAATGATGGCGTGCTTATCTGAGTTGGAGATTGTTGGTTCTAGGATTGATAGTCAGTCTCAGTAGGACATCATCCTCAGCTCTCTTTGAAATAGTCTCTCATTAGGGTCTCACTCTGATAGGGTAAGGCTGCGTACATCCTACCCCCACCCACACCCCGCGCAAGTGGGAGCCCTTGTGGCACTGGGCATATTGTTGTAGGCTTAATTATACAATGAATAATAAGGATTATTCATTGCTTGAGATGATGAAGGAGCTACAGGTAGCAGAGGGTGTTATGCGAGCCAAGGGGAGTGTCCACTTGACTCAGGTATCAAAGGCTAGAGGGAGCAAGCAACAAAGGACTGACTGGAATGAAAGACAAAGGCAAGGTTGCTAGTGTAACAACTAATCCTAACAAAAGGCCGGAAAAAGGAAAGTGTTACTTTTGAGGAAAGATGGGCCATTGGAAGAGGAACTGCACAAAGTACATAGCTACTCTGCTTGCAAAGACTGTAAGCCATCTGGTGAAGGTATGATGATATCTACTTGGTTGAATCATGCGTAGTTGAGAGTCCACTAGATACCTAATGTGTGGAACTCAGATTCAACTGACCATGTTTGCAATTTGTTATAGGGGCTCAAGCTAACTAGGAGGCTGCATGATGGGAGCTGTACCTGACAGTTGAAGAGGGTACAAGAGTAGATGTCTTAGTAGTAGGAGATGTTAGCTTAGACTTTAGTGTTAGAGTTTTTGTTATTAAGAGTTTTGTTTATTCGTACCTGCATTGGACATGAATTAGATTTATGCGGTTTATTAAAGGATAATTATTTTTAGTTGATTTTGATTGTGAACCTTTTATTACAAGAAATAAATTGTTTATTAGTAAAGGTATATGTGTGTGTGATTTATTCATAACATTTTGATCAAAAGTTATTTTGTACATGAATAATGCAAAATACTTAGAAAAGGATTTTGCCAACAAAACTATGAAAACAAAAGCAAAATAGTATTATAAGAATTAAAAGAAAATGACACTAATTCTGAACAGCTAGACACAACTCAAGACATAGTGGATGCATTAGATGCACCTACTGATAGGAGCGAGAATGTTCTAGGTACACGAGTTTAGGTGTGGTGGGAGGATTGTCAGGACACCTGATAGGTTCATAGCAGGAACTTTTAGTGGTTGACCGTGGCATTAAATCTAATTCTTTTAGTCACAAAGAAGCAATTAAGTCTTAAAGTTTTGAAAAATTGGTTGAACAAACCATGCGTGTACAAACAATATTAAGAGAAAGTAGTGACTTTCTTGGTATTGTATGTTAACAATATACTACTCATTAGGAATGATGTAGGGGTGTCATCAGCTGTAAAGGCTTAGTTGTCATGATAGCTCAATATGAAGGACATAGGAGAAGCCAGCTCTATTCTTAGGGTTAAACTTCTGCGAGGTCGTAAGAATAGGATGTTGGGTCTTTCTCTAGCCACTTATACTGACAAAATATTGTTAAGGTATTGCATGGAGGACTCTGAGAAAGATTTTTTTTACCTTTCAAGCATGGAGTCCCTTTTTTCTCTTTAGAGTAGTATTCTATGGCACCTCAAGAGGAGGAACAGTTGAGGAATATTTCATATGCTTTGGTAGTGGGAGCCTAATGCATGCCATGCTGTGCACGAGATCAGATATTTGCTATACTGTGGTATAGTAAACAGGTGTCAATCTAACTCGGGTTCGATGCACTAGGTGGCAATGAAGCGTTTTCTCTAGTACTTAAGAAGGACTAGAGATTGTATGGTGATCTTTCAAAGTGACGAGCTTGTTCCAGTTGGATATATTGTTTTAAGACTTCCAGTCAAATATATATGCCAGACATTCGACGTCCGGGCATGACTTGACCCTTGGAGTAGGAGCCATTAGTGCGAGGAATGTCAAGCGGTATTGTATTGCTGACTTCACCCTAGAGGCTAAATACGTTGTAGCTTTCGAAGCTGCATAGAGGGCATGTTGGTTCAGATAGAATAATTGACCTAGTAGACATTTGGTTCATGCACAAAAGAGATGGGTATAAAGCTTGTCATAAATTGGATTTAGGACAAGTGAGAGATTGTTAAGAATCGTGTCCTAAAATCCATATTTATTATGTTAATATTATTTTATTAAAGAATTCCAATCATTTCCTTGTTAAATTTGTGTAAGCGAGCATTTATACTGCATGTGATTTTCTTTTTCGAAACATTTATGAGATAGGTGTAGTCCTCAAACTACAATTTACATGTTTGTTCTAAGTGGTTTATGAGATTAACCCACAGATAGACTTTGAAAGACTCGTAGTCAAAGACAAGTTTGGACCACTTGTATTCTAATACTATAAAGTGACACTTTAGATAACTTGTCTTGGCCATGTGAATAGTGATCCAAAACTGTTATGTTGGTGTGTTTAATAAGATTGCCACACTGAGTTGGACCACGTGGATTACATGTTTCTAGACTACTATCGGAGATGAGTGATTCATAATGTACTGTTTGAACGATGACTCTAAATCCTGACAGTATTCTGGACTTGAGCATGGAGCGTTAGTTACTTTGGTATACTATACGTAAGGTCGAAATGCACGACTGAATTCCCATGTACATTGGATAGCGGCATGAAAGGTAACAAGGATAAGGTATTCAATAGGGAATTGACAATCTCTTATGAGATACATATGTCCCCTTAATTGATTGGCTAAAGTATTCCAAGTGTTTGATATTTGGAATTTATACTATGAACATGTTCACGTATAAATAAATTATTCAGTGAAGGGCAAGTTGGTAACTAATGGAAAAGCTATGAGAAGGATAATGGTAGTAGTTATACTTATTATTCTTTATGGACATTTAATAGAGGGGTTGTTGTCATCAATACAGTCTGTTAGGGAGATATCGTATAAATGGTTTAAATCTGGAGTGCAGTGAGATTTATTCAATGGAATTAAGTCTTATTAAATGGTAATTAAATTATTTCATGAGAAGATTAATTTAACCCATTTGGAGTTAGATTTAAATTTTTCCGACGCAAGCCTCTGTAATTATTACCATCAGAAAAATATTAAAGAATTCATGAGATGAATTAATTTATTCAAGTGATGAGTAAATTTAATTTTGCCAAACATTATTCATGTGATGAATAAAAATTAAAAAAATATAAAATAAAATAATTTTAAAAAATTAAAATTCATAAGATGAATTTACATGTAGAAAACAAAGCAAAATAAATAAAAAATCAAAATACCGTGCACAAGTCTGAGAATCTATGTCTACACGTATTGGCCAACTAGTGTGCGACGTGTGTCGCACGCTGGGTTGCCAAGGCACGCTCCGCTCCTTCGGACGCGGTCCAAACATGTGCAGCCACGTGGCACACGATGATAAGCTAGAGCACGCATCTGGTGAACATTGAAATGATTTTTTTTTGTTGGTTTTTTATGTTAAAAGTCGTGTTTTGATGTAAACCTGCGAATCAGACATCGAAATTTCAGCTTGTTTTTGCTCCGATAGTTTACTATAAATAGAGGCACCTATTCCAAGAGTTTGGTATTCAATCAAACAAATTATTTAAAGTTTTTGAAAATTGTTTCGGAGACCTAATTGCAGAGAAAATTTTTCGTTGAAACTTTTCTTTCCTCGGTTTAATATTTTTTGGAGCCCACCCTCCGGGCAGCTCAAGGTCATTGCGTAAAAGATCGCAGGGTCTCGATTTTGAAGAATATTGTTTTTTTTTCTTTATTTGGAGCAAATCTAGGTGTGTTTCTTTCCTTTACTTCTAGTTTTTGCTTTTCTATTTATTTACAGTATTTGTTATTATGCCTGTTTAAGTTTATGTATTGTTATCAATGTATTAGAGTAAAAGGCCTATAGATCTAAATTAAGAATTTAGATATATAGATTTAAATTATAAATTTAAATCTGTAGATTTAAAATTAGGAATTTTAAACAACCCTAGGTTTAGAATTATGAATTCTAAACCTGTTCCGTTGTGTAAACTTTATAAAATTAGAGAGAATTTTTGAAATTCGTCCCAACAACTGGTATTAGGCAAAGGGTTTATAAAGATAAGCCTATTCTCGGGAACTCTCGCACGTAAGGTGTCACGAAGCGTGACTTTCCGACCGGGGGCTTAGGTAGAGAGAAGAGTCCCCTACTTTAAGTGCTCTAATAGGTACTCCTTGTTGTGACCGCAGCTGAAAAATTGTGATCCCAACGATTAGTTTTGGAGTTTATTTTTCCAACAAAAGTTTTTATTTTCCAACATATTCTAAGTAGTTTATGAAATTAACCCAAAGATAGACTATGAACAAATAGTATATGGATTGTTGTTTGAAAGACTCGTAGTCGAAGACAAGTTTGGACCACTTGTATGATAAGACTATAAAGTGACAATTTAGATGACTTATCCTGGTCATGTGGATGGTGATCCAAAAGTTTTAGGTTGGCGAGTTTAATAAGATTGGCACATTGATTTGAACCATGTGAGTTGCTTGTTTCTTAACTACTATCAGAGATGAGTGATTCTTGTTGTACTGTTTGAATGACGACTCTAAATCCTGAGAGTATTCTGGACTTGTGCATGGAGCTTTAGTTACTTTGGTGTACTATAAGTAAGGTCTAAACGCATGACTAAATTTCCACGTATACTGGGTAGCGGCGTGAAATATGATAAAGATCAGGTATTCAATAGTGAATCTACAGTCTCTTATGAATTACAAATGTCTCCTTAGTTGATTCATAAATATTTGAATAGTTCAAAATGTTTAGCCAAAATATTCCAAGTGTTTGACATTTAAAATTTATACTATGAATATGTTGAAGTACAACTGAATTATTCAGTGAAGGGCGAGTCGGTAACTAATGGAGAAGCTGTGAGAAGGATAATGGTAGTAGTTATATTTGTCCTTTGTTATGGACATCTAGTGGAGGGGTTTTTGTCATCAATACAGCCTATTAGGGAGATATTGAATAAATGGTTTAAGTCTGGAGTGCAGTGAGATTTATTTAGTAGAATTAAATCTTATTAAATGGTTATTAAATTATTTCATGAGATGATTCATTTAACCAATTTGGAGCCAGCTTTTAATTGTCCCTAAGGTCTATGCACAAGCCTCTGTATTTATTGCCATCGAAAAATATTAAAGAATTGACGAGCGAATTATTTATCCATGAGATGGGTAAATTAGTTTTTGAAAATATTAAATAAAATAATTATAAAAGTTAAAATTCATAAGATGAATTTTTTACATGTGGAAAACAAAGAAAAAAAAAATTCAAAATATTGCGTATCAGGTCCCAATCCACGTCTTTTAAATCAGACGAACCAGCGTGCGCTGGGCGTGGCTATTTGCGCCTGCGTAAGCGGGTGAATGAGATTGCGACACATGGCGAATGTTTATTTCAAACGCACGCTGCTTTGGCCTCAAATAAAACGTGGTGTTTTGATTCTTTTATATACTAAACGCTGAATTTTGTTTTTTGAACTGTGAATCCCACATCAAAAAATCAGCCTACTTTCACTCCGGTATACTACTATAAATAGAGATACCTATTCTAAAGGTTTGGCATTCAATTGAAACAAATTATTTTGGGTTTCTAAAATTATTTCGGAGACTTAATTGGAGAGAAAAATTTTCGTTGAAATTCTTTTTTCCACAGTTTAATATTTTTTGGAGCCCACCCTCCGGGCAGCTTGAGGTCATTGCGTAGAAGATCGTGGGGTCTTGATTTTTGGTTTTCTTTTGAAGATTATTTTCATTATGATATTCTTATATTGGAGCAATTCTAGGTACATTTTCTTTTTTTCACTTTTAGTTTTCGCTTTTCTATTCATTTACAGTATTTGTTATTATGTCTGTTTAAGTTTATGTATTGTTATGAATGCATTAGAGTAAAAGGTCTATCGATCTAAATTAAGAATTTAGATCTGTAGATTTAAATTTTAAATTTAGATCTGTAGATTTAAAATTATGAATTTTAAATCAACCCTAAATTTAGAATTATGAACTCTAAACCCCTTCAGCTATGTAAACTTCATAAAATTAGGGAGAATTTTTAAAATTTGTCCCAACAACCGGTATTAGAGCAAAGGGATTAATAGAGATAACCCTATTCCCAGAAACTCTTACACATGAGGTGTCACGAAACGTGACTCTCCTACCGGGGGCTTAGGCAAAGAGAATAGTCTCCGGCTCTAAGTACTCTAATAGGTGCCTTTTGTAGTGACCATAGTTGAGAACTGTGAACCCAATAATCGGCATCAGAGTTATTTTTTCCCAACACAAGTTGTGCTTTATATCTGACCACTTCATTCTTTTCATTTCTTTCTGCACAAATACCCACTTGTAGCCTACAGGTTTTGTATTTCCAAGCATTTGAACTATAGGTCGAAAAACTGCACATTTCATAAGTGAACTTAATTCTGCCTGAGTTGCTTCTTTCCATTTTGGCTAATCTTTTATTCTCTAGTAATCTTGAACGGATTCACGTTCAAGATCTTCACCTTCTATGGTCAAATTAGTGGCCACAGTATATGCGAACGCTTGATCAATAATCATCTTATTTCGATTCCATCTTATGACAATAATGGCATAGTTTTATCGAGATTTCTCAATTTCACAATTTCACGCTTTTTCAGCTTTAATTTTTCTCCCCCTAATTCTGGGAACATTATTTCGTTAAATTTATATTCTGCAAATTATACAGTAAAAATATCTCCCATCAATGATTCAAGATATTTTGTAATTGACAAGGATTCAAACCCAACATAAATTCTCAGTTTCCTTTGTGGTCCCATCTTTATATGCTGAGGTGGAGCAATTGGAACATATGGTCCCATCTTTATACGCTGGGGTGGAGCAATTGGAACATACACAGCGTAACCAAAAATTCATAATGGGATATATTTGTTTTTTGACCAGAAACAAGTTGCAATGGGGAGTATTTATGATAAGCAGTTGGCCTCGCATGAATCAGTGCTGCAGCCTATGATAAAAGAGATCGCTTTTATCTGCCTAACTCTAGGCACTTATTAACTGCTCAATCAAGATGAAGAGTCACAAGCCAGTGACGTATGAACATAAATGATAACTCCATAGCAAAAAGCCCTTCAGAATGTGGTAGTCTGAACAAAGAGCTAGGAATAAGGTGAGCCAGTTCAATACTCGCAATGACCTGCTTCAAGATGGTCTAAGACTTTCTTACAGTCCACTTTAAACTCATATCGTAGACTATTCAATTTCGCAATAGGTGTTGTTTTGCAATAAGTGTCATGATAAGAGGATATTGAGGGTCGGTCGTTACTAAGCCGCTTATTAGACATAAGTGCTTCACAAACGAGCAATAGCCTATGTGATGAATCACATCCTTCGGATAATGTTCATGTGTAAAGTGCATTATATGATTACTACTAATTACTATTAGTGTGATTGTTTATTTACAACCGCTAAACAGGACGCATATCAAGTTCGTCAGCTCATAGATGAACGCCAGATGTAAACCAATGATAATCAAAGACATCCTTTGGGAATTATATACCATATGCTTGATTTACTTCCTGCTTGACATGTAATAGCCTTGAAGGTGTGTTAATTTTAATAACCTATCTTTACTTCGATATATGTCTTCGACATGCTTATCATCAGATAAGAATACTACCCTACGTGGTTTTACAATTATGCCGGCTACCTTGGCTTCTCTAGGTATTCTGTACGTGACACTCAACATTTAACAAGTGTATATTCAGCAACACGGTCCGCCCTGGTGCAATCACCCGTAACGAATGCAAAATTTATCACTATGGTTCATCCTGATGCAATCAACCGCAATGGGTGCAACATTCATCACCATGGTCCGCCCTGGTGCAATTACCCGCAATGGGTGCAACATTCATCACCATGGTCCGCCCTGGTGCAATCACCCCCGCAACGAATGCAACATTCATCACCATGGTCCGCCCTGATGCAATAACCCACAACGGGTGCAACATTCATCACCATTGTCCGCCCTAGCGCAATCACCCACAATTGAGTGCAACGCCCCTCAGGAACATACTCATCACATTAACTACAATACGATATATTACATACTGTTTACTCAGGCAGTAAACGAACAACGCAATATATTTGACACTTTAATCTCGTTTAAGTAGGCTACACCTATCATCGGTATACCAACCAGGTGTATGAATTCAACCCCCTGGCTCTATCCAGAGGTGTCTTTGTCTATCATAGAGCTTGAATCATGATGAATGCTCACTATATAAAGGAGCAAAATGCTTGAGTACTCTAAGTTTCAAAAAAGACCTTAGAAGCCCGGAATCCCCTAAACTTCTTACACAAATAAGAGTTGCGACATAAAACACTCTACCAATACCCACGATTGCGCTAAACGCCCTATTAAAGTTCATGATGGGCCATGCACCCAATTATAACTCATGTTGGCTTAAACGTCCTATGAAGTGTCAAATACCTCGTTACGCATCTTATTCAGACCGTATGCTTTATTGATTTTGAATAAAAATCAAAATACACATCAACAAAAATTATGAAGGGCCAGAACAGAACACTAAATATCACCATCACTCAAGAAAACGATATATAATAGCAAGCTAAGAACAAGGCAGATTTATTACTTCGTGATCGAACTTGGAATGACAAGGATTCGCTCATGAAGTAGGGGGGATTAATATATTGGTAAACTATAATTGAGCAGCTTGCTACTGTAGAGGGACAAGTAGGTTACACAGACAACTATTTGGACAAAAATTAAAGCAAAATCAACACAATTCGCCTAGTAGAGGCAAAATCAACACTATTTACCTAGTAGAGGCAAAATCAACACAATTCACCCAGTAGACGCAAAATCAACACTATTTATCCAATAGAGGTAAAATCAACACAATTCGCTCAATAGAGGCAAAATAAACAATATTTGCCCAGTAGGGGCAAAATCAACACAATGCACCCAGTAGAGGCAAAATCAACACTATTGGCCCAGTAGGAGCAAAATCAATACTATTCGTCCAGTAGAGGCAATATCAACACAATTCACCTAGTAGAGGCAAAATTGACACTATTCGCCCAGTAGAGGCAAAATTGACACTATTCGCCCAGTAGAGGCAAAATTGGCACTATTCGCCCAGTAGAAAAACATACTTATACACACGTACAAAAAGATAGAATCAAAGATAAAGTGATACTTATCCAAAAAGGAAATACCCATCCAAAAGCATTCTTCCCTTATAAAAAGAAGGGAAGAGAGGGGGGGGGGGGGGGGGGGGGGGGGTTTGTACGCCTCCTTGACGATCATCCACTCCTACGATCTCTTCTCCGGAGTAATAATCATTCAAACTTCTTACTCTTCTCAGGCTGAGTATTTTATATCTATTATGTCTGTTTATTTCTTACCCTTATTTACTATTTCATAATATTGATACTGACTTGAGCGTCGGAGGGGTACCCCATGGGTTGCTCCACGGGTCCCTCTAACCGTTCGTTTGATCTTGCAGGGAATACTAAGTCGGGCGTGCAGCTAGAGCTTGAGTTCAGCTTATCCTAACAAATCCCACCTCATACAGAACTTCAAAATGATGAATAAGCACACTGACTAAATTCATTATGATCATTCTTGCCAAATTCGACCAGACGTAGGCTACACCACTAAATAGCATATTACTAACAATTTTATTCGAAAAACTTTGGGAAAGAACTATTAATGAAAAAAATACCTCCATTGCATGGAATTAAACTAGATGAACTGCAGGGGAGCATGAAACCAGCAATCAAAGCAAAATTTGCCCTACACCTCCAATTTAGTTGCATAATATTCATGTACATCAGCATTATTTTCAACATCATAAACGAATTCAATTCATATACGTTACAAATAAAAACAATATGTGCATTATACATGAAAAACTTAGTTACAAACTACAAATATTGCAAAATTGAGTACCAACTAGGCACTTTACTATGCAACTCTTATAATAAACTACCATGTATCCTTATAATTTATATAAAATCAAGCTAATGCTACTTTTTATAGTTTTATAATATTTTATTACATTATTTAATACACAAATTCAATACTCTTATTATGCTATTAAATATACGTTGAAAATTTCGTTGTCATTAATCAACTGCACTCTCCTTCCAATCCTTCAAAAATAGTCATTTTCTTATATTTAGAATTTTACCATTACCACCAATTCCTTAATTTTTGCCCAACCACTATTCCCTTTTTCCCCTTTTTCAATACCCATATTTTCCCCCCTCCACGAAATTTTCTCCTCTTTGTATTTTCCTCACAACAAATAAAGGAGAGAAAAAATGTCTCCTCTAATACCATTTTATTTCCTTTCTTTAATTCTCCTAATTTCCAACTTTAATCTCCAATGCGCCGTGGGGTCCATGATTGTCCCTGGACCCCACTACTACCGTCAGCTGGCAGAGCGTGATGCTGTTCGATACCAATCAATTGCCGCCCAAAAGCGTCGCAACTCTCGGCGATTGATTGTAGAACAAGTGCCGCAACTAGAAGAGCAACCCCCAGAGAGCGCCGCTGAAGCCGATGGCCCTAAAGTGGGGGAGGTGGAAAGGCCGCGGCTATTCAAGAGTATAATAAATGGTTCAGTGAGAATGCCAATGTACGCAGCAGCGGATTACAATCTGAGTATGTACATGGTGGACATGGAGCTCGGGACGCCCCCCGTGAAGCACAAGTTGCTTGTGGATACGGGGAGTGACTTAACGTGGGTAAGGTGTCGCTATGACAAACAAAGCGTCACTAGCAGAGATGCAGCGGCTGTGCCAGGGGCGCTTGCGCCGTTGTCCGATACGAGTTCGACATTTAAAACGTGGTCGTGCGGGTCGAAGTTTTGCGAGAATGAATTGGGGAATATGTTTTCGATGTTCTGTGGGGTCGATGTTAACGGTCCTTGTATGTACAATTATAGGTACCTTTTTTTCATACCCTTGTTTGATACACTTTCGATTTCTTTTAGCGGAATCTTGTATAAATTTATGAAATAAAATTATATTTTAAAATAGAAAAGTGAACTTTTCTTAAAATTTATTTTAAAATTAAAGCATCAAAATTGTCCCTTATAAATCATGAGATTTGACTATTTGACTATCTATCAAGTAAGTATTATAATATTTTAATATATAAGTTTATTATGAGGTTTAAAATTTAATCACTTAATTAATCTAAATTTTTAAAATTGTATTATACCAATACCTTTATGCTAAATTTGATAGATTTTCTTTGAAAAATGCTAAAGTAAAATCCAATTTAAATAATATATAGGTATTTTCTACTAGAACTTGATGTTTTTTATCCAAAAAATCTAACATGACACATGACTTCGGAAATATATAGGTACTCTATAACAAAATTATGTCTTTTTTTTGTTGTTGCTGTAATTCACTAAATTTTGTTAAGAAGATTGATATAATTTATATATCATCGTAATCATGTACTATATTAAGCATTTTCAAGATAAAATTAGCCAACTTATACAAAAATTCATTAAATTTCGACATAGGGCAACTAAGTAATAAAATATTTAAACATTTGGGCCCTGTTTTGTATATATTAAAATATCATGGAACCTAGGAGATGAATGTTCAAACATCACGGTATCTAAGGATAATTTCCCTTACAAATATTTTGTTAACAAAGTTTTTGCGTAAAGAATAATATTTTCTGTTGAATCAAATGGAGCCTGGATGTTTAGAGAAATTAACGAGAATATAGGTTTTTATCATAGAAATTCAATATCATTTTTTCTTTTGTTAAAGAGAAAGATTATACAAAGAACAAAGAAGGATTAAATATTAAAAAGTTATTGAACGATACCTAAAGATTTTTTCTGACATTTAATTTTTTGATGGTAAAATAAAAGTATTGAACACTCATATATAAATTAATTTGTAATTGAAGAGCTAAATAAAAATTACTTTGAAATTGTACAATTAAAGGGAAAAAAGTAAGCATTCTAGCCATATATTTAGTATCTATAATCGTCTTTTTTTAATAATTAAGGATATTTTATGATATATCTTACTATATATTAATTTGAAGTTCCCCCTTCTATAAGCTTCCAATTGCTCATTTTTAAATTTCTAAGCCATCACTTCTCCTTCTCCTATCTTAAGTCTCTACTCCTACATTTATGAATTTTTAAGTCATCATTGCACCTTTTTACAAATTTTAAAAAAAAAAAAATTAAATAACCCAAATACATAATAGAAATTGCAACTCAATAAAATTTAATTTTAAAAACACATGCAAACTAATATATCTTTATATATTAGTTTGCACTTGCTTGCCTCTTCAGATTTTACGTAACCCCAATTTTTGGTTTTTTTTAAAATATTATCTTAAAATTAACTTCTACAAAATTTTCTAAATGAGTTCTTTATGACAATTTTCTAAATTCTTAATATCTAATTTAAAATAAATTATTTATTAAAAAATCAAAATTCAAAAATCAAAAAATAAAGTTTGGAAAAAATTAAAATTTTCAAAAAGGACAAACATTTAAGAAACAAATTGTGAAAAACATTCTGATAATGTTTTCATTACAAGGTTACTAATATTTTTCAAAATAATTATTGTAAATTATTTTTCTATTTTATAAAAAAAAACACCTTTACCGTATTTACTTTAGAAAAATATAATAATGATTGACATACAAATTAAATTAAAAAAATTTTAAAAAAGACATATGAGTCATAGGATAACAAAGCAGTTTTTAAACAAAATAATTATTTCTATAAAGAAGTAGCTTTTTACAACAATTTAAATAGGGCATTTACTTCTATTTTCATAGTAAAAACACAAAATAATAATAAAAAATAAATTTGATTTCTTTAAAAATAACGCGTATATTCGAGATACAATAAAATCAAAAAGGACGAATAAACTATTAAAAAGAAATTATTTATTAGAAAACAAGAAAAAAATCAAGAAACGAGTAAAAGAATTTTCAGGTAAAAAGACTTGCAACAAAATTAAGAAATTTTAAAAGAACGTAATTCAAAAAAAGTTCTAAATTTTTTTCAAAAAGAACCTATAATTCTTCAAAACATAAAGAGGTTATATGATAATATTATTTTATAGTATGTAATTTAATAATTATTTCTATAATAAGTAAGGAAATAAGGTCTAGAACCATTTGTATACTATATTTATACTTTATCGTAATTGCATTGCAATGAAAATGTAATACAAAAAATATAAAAATATCATCATCATAAATTCTATTATATGTATTAGCGTACTTTTAAATGTAAACATCTTCTATGCATCTTACGGAAAACAACTAATTTATATATGATCACATGTTCAAAAATTACACCATACATTAGCTCAAAAAATAAGAATAAACCATGCATCGCACGGGGATACGCTAGTATTACTTAAATTGGAGTTGTTTACGTAGAATGTTATTGTACTTTGACAAATGTGTTAATTTAGTCCTTTTATTTGAATTGTATCAGTTTAATCCTCAATAACATATTTTAATTGTTTGATCACATTAGATGCACGACCTAATCCAAACACACCTTTTAGCCCAATTAAACTCACTTATGACTCGACAATTAAAAAATTTTCCACATCGGGGTTAATTTTACTATACAGCTACGAGTAAAATTAGGCTAATTAAAATTAATTTATCCTAATTAGACTCGCTTGTGGCCTGACCTTTAAAAGAATTTTCATTACATTGACGTTAATTTTACTGTACGACTACAAGTAAAATTAGGCCAGTTAAAAATTAATTTAGCCTAGTTAAACTTATTCATCACCCAATCATTAAAAAAATTTCACACATTGATGTTAATTGTACAATAAGAGTACAGTAAAATTAGGCTAATTAAAAATTAAATTAGCCTAATAAAACTTATGACCCGACCATTAAAAAATTTTCACAACATTGACCTTAATTTTACTGTAGGACTATGAGTAAATTTAGGCTAATTAAAAATAAAGTAGCCTAATTTACTTTGGTCCTACTAAAAAAATGAACTTGAAGGTGGTGAAAAACTTCTTAACAGTTGGGTCACGAGTGAGTTTAATGAGGTTAAAGGTGGGTTTGTGATGGATTGTGCATCTAATTTGATTAAGCGATCAAAAAATATGTTATTAACTTGTACCAGAACTAAACTGATACAATTAAAATAAAATAACTAAACTGGCACATAGGTCGAAGCACAAAAATATTTTGGGTAACCCTAATTTAATTATACAATATATATCAAAAAATATCCTTAATTATTAAGAAATAGATTAAAAATATTAAAAATATATATATATCTAGAATGCTTAATTTAATCCCTTTAATTATACAATCCCAATTAATTCCTATATGATTGTTCAATTCTAAGTTAATTTCTATATGTATGTTCAATGCTTTTCTTTTACCATTGAAGAGCTAAATACCAAAAAAATTCTTTAGAGTATATAGTTCAATACCTTTTTAATATTTTTTCCAATAAAGAATACAATATTTTTATATATTCAATCATGCAACATTATAAAAAAGGGTTATTTACATTGACGTTTCTAGAAATAATAAAGAGGACCGTGACCTTTTTGAATTAATAAAAAGGCTCTTAAATTTTTGTCGTATTAATAGAAAGGCACCTTTCAAACGTGATGACGTCATTTTATGTTGACAGAGCTGACGTGACAACTGCAGTTTATCAATACTACAACAAAATAACAGAAAGTATGGTTTAACATCGTTATTCTTACTTTATAAGTACGAAACTCGAGATGTTATATTATGTAGAAACTATTTATTTCCGTTTAATTTATTTCAAAATACGGTTATTGAAGGGTAATTTTGTCATTTTACTGTAACATTAATAAAAAATACAGCTGTAACATTAGCTTTGTCGATTAAAAACGACGTCATCACATTGGAGAGAAGTCTTTTTCTTAATGCAACAAAAATTTAAGGGCCTTTTTATTAATATGGTAAAAATCTACGGGCTTTTTATTAATCCAAAAAAGTTGGAATTCTTTCGTTATAAAAAAAATCAATAACTAGTAATATCAAGTCCTTCGATGCCTCTGCAAGCTTGCACATGCATTGTTCATGGCATTCATTTATCAATAACTACTAATACTTCAAGCATTTCTTCTTCTCCTTTTCTTCCTGATCGAAAATAAAAGGTTAGGCATCTAAAAATGCAAGGTTGGTGTAAACCCATCAATGCATGCATGGAGGGTGTTTACATTTTTAAAAAATTTCATATATTATATTGACATGTTGTCATTATTTCAAACTTAAATTATCACTTTTAACTCCTTATTGATGTAATAAATTTTTTGAGAATGTTCTTATAATGATTTTATGAAATTAATCTAGTTCTAATAATTATTTCAAACTTAAATTAGTCACCGGATCCCATTAGAATTCCGAAGTTAAGCGTGCTTGAACGAGAGCAATACCAGGATGTGTGACCTCTGGGAAAGTCCTCACACTTGAAAACAATCTCTCTTCAGGGGTTAATAACCTGAAGAGGGAAGGCTACATACATTCGTCCCCCAGACCCTACTTAGGCGGGAGCCCTTAGGGCACTGGAATTGTTGCTTTTCAATCTAGTTCTAATAATGCTTTATAATTTAGTAATACAAAGAAAAGTGAACAGTGGATTTGTGAGATTGATAGGATAAGAAAATGGAGGACTTTGAGGTATGGACAAATTTGCAATAATATATGTAAAGATGTAGTGACTTTACTCCATCTCTTATATTTTTTATGATTGGTTGTCACAGCTACCTGAACGATAAACTAGTGGTGTACGGCACGTTTGGGCAAGACGTAGTAAGTTTACCAACAACCAACGGTGACAATGTGAATTTGAGTGGCTTAATAGTAGGATATACGGAGAAGTTGATGGGGGACTTATCCGAGGCTGCAATCACCGGGGTGCTCGGCTTGGGGTTCAGCTTTAGATCATTTGCATGGGTCGCGGGCAAGAAACTCGGGGGCATCTTTTCGTATTGCCTTGTGGACCACCTTAGCACCACTAACGTCACCAACTACCTCATCTTTGGACCGGACAAGTCCAAAGCCCCAAGGTCAGTCTCCCACATCCCGGGCAATTTTGGGGCCTAGAGTGAATGCCTTCAATGAGATCCTTTATATACAGTAACAATTCTTTTAACATTAGTTATACAAATATAATAAAGGATTTTTAAGCTGTTTACATTTTAGGTTCGATTTTAAAAAATCATCTAACTTTTTTAATGTTTTAAAGTCATATCTAAACTTTTCTATATTTTTCATTGTCACACATAATGCTGACACCATTAACTTTCCGTTAAAATAATAGGAAATTACAAAACTACCCACAAAATTTTTGTAGCTTTTTCTGTTTATTCTTTGAGCTCAAATAATTTATCATTTCTGAAATAATTGGGATTTTTCCATGATTTGAACTCAAATTATTAAAGAAATTTTTTAAATAATTTGAATTTCCATGACTCATAGCTAACCTTGAGATTTTTATTTATTTTTTCAACCCTTTCTTGAATTCTTTTCACTTTTTTCCTTCAATTTCTAGAAAGTTTTGTGTAATAATTAAAATTTTTTAATGAATTATAAATAATTTTATAAATAAAAAAAACTTTAAAGTTTTTGTTTGGTGGCAAAAGACTATAGCAGTCCATCAAATTCTTTACGATTTTACAAATTCAGAGGTCAAGGGTAATTTTGTCATTTCATAATATAAATTAATTAAATTAAAATAAACTTGGTATATTGATGAATTTATACTCCAAAATGCAATGTTTCAATTGATGGAAGATTAATGACGTTAGTATAAGGTGTGACATTGAAATTTTTTAGAAAGTTTAGGTGTGACTTTGAAAAATTAGACAAATTAGGTGGTTTTTTGAAACCGCATCTAAAATATAGGCAGTTATTAGTAGAAAACCGTACAATAAATTGTAAAGTTTTAATCAACAGACTTATCAATAAAAAAGTAACCTTATCTGCAATATTCTTTTCGGGTCTTACGTTTTGGGGGCCTCAGCGGTTGCTTGAACTGCTTGGGGTAGTTTCTGGCCCCCGATCATCCATATTTGTCAAATTCGACAATGGGAATTGAACTTGTTGCAGAGAATCATAACACTCTCCAATGATATAACTAGATCCAGTAGTATACGTGCGCAGGATTGATAGACACAAGAAGTGAAGTTGTATTTTCAAAGAGATAATGAACTAACCCAAGTGACCAAAAACTTATTACAAGGAGGACATGTACTAAAATACACTTGAGCACACATAACATCCTCTTTCGATGTTTTTTTGGACAGATAATTATATTTCTACATAACTCATGGCATATCTACGGTCTTTTGGTGAATGATTGGTTTGTTTACACCCGTAATTGCCCAACATGAACAAAAATCATCTTCGTGCTAGCTCTAGCACCACCATTTTGTATTATATATGGTCAAGAAACTAACTCTCCTAAATGATTAGGTAAATGGGCGACGGCTCATAAAGTGAGGGCTATATGGATTTGAAATCATGATTTTTTGGTCAACAAGGTTCTGATACCATGTCCAGGAACTAACTTTTCCAAAAGTTTAAGTTGGTAGATGAAAATCCATGAATAATTCTACTCTAACATATACAATCCGAACTATGACTTTTGTCACCAAAGCAATGGTGCATATGGTTGTTAAATATGAACAAGATTATTTGTGTTAAATGAAAACAAATTCTAAGTTCAAATTTCCCATACTATCCAAAAGAACGATAATGTTGTCAATTAACTAACTTTTCCAAAAGCTTAAACTCATAGATGAAGGCACATAATTGGTTTTATTCTCAAACATGCAGCTTTATGCAAATATCATTGAGCTTGAAGCGTGGATATTGCATAGGCCTACCTCATAATTTATGCTTAAATTATATTAATATTGAAAGTGAAGGCTATTGAGATTCGAACTCATGACCTCTTAGTCAACAAGTCTCGAAGGCTATATCCAAAGAGCCTAAATTGATGGGTAAAGTCTTATGATTGGTGTTAAACACTAACATCTTTCTATAATAAAATCATGAGTTGATAACCTTACTATTATTAACAATGTGAATCTACCACTGCTTAGGACTGAGGCCATGCGATACACGGAGCTCGAACTTAGTGAAAGCGAAGTGTTCTACAATGTTAAAGTGAAAGGCATATCTGTAGATGGAACTATGCTAAGTATCCCACCTAAGATTTGGGATATCCAAGATCAAGGAGGTATGATCATGGACACCGGGTCCAGTCTCACGATTTTATCCCCGCCTGCATACCGACCAGTAATGGATGCGCTCATCGAGCCACTCGAAAAGAATTTCCCAAGGATAGAAAGGCCAGATCATCCTTTTGAGTTCTGCTTCAACTCTACAAGATTTAACAAGTCTATGGTGCCTCATTTAGAGTTCCATTTCGTTGATGGCTCTCGGTTCAAGCCTCATATCAAGGGTTACTTAATTGATGATGTTGCAAAAGAGGATGTTAAGTGCATTGGGATCATAGAGGGTGGTGAAACGGTCAGTATTCTAGGGAGTATCATGCAGCAAAACTATCACTGGGAGTTCGATCTCTTTCGTCAATTGTTAGGCTTCTATCCATCGACTTGCTCATAGAGGAGCAATCAGAGTAAGCATAATTGGCTAAATTTGCTAAAAGTATTGTCAAAAGAGAGCCATTATAAAGCTGACATGCATGTATTCCTATTTGTTTTCTGATGTGAACCATAAAATTTCACTACATAGCTACTATATATATTTGTACATGGATATGATCCCTTTGCTATCTTGTATGTGAGAGTGACTACTATATTCATCAGGTTTTAAGCCATTTTTATTGTTCAATTAACTTCTTTTCATGTGAATATATATATATATATATAAACACACACACGACAACAACAACAATAACAAACCCAGTGCCCCAAGGACTCCCACTTGAGCAAGGTATGAGGGGCTTTAGGTCCTTCACAACAACTAATACCTTCTCTGATAATAGTTGTTAGGACCACCAATGAAACAATGAACTATAAACCAAAAATAGCAAGCACAAATTGAAAGGCAATGGGAGAAAATTTGACCACCGGAATTTACGTGGTTGAGTCGAAGCTTACGTCCACGAAAAGGGAGCAATATAATTTCATTACAGTAATAGAGGTATTACAACAACGTCTTACACTCACACTCTACCACCCACTGTTTGTACTACATCTTCACCCCTACCTCAACCATGGCACAAGAAGTCCTATTTATATTCACTACCCCTCAAAGCCCTTGGAGGCACTGGTTTTGTTGTTGTTGTTGTACCCCTAAAAGCCCAAAAGTCACCATCATTTTGGGATACCATCAGTCTCCAACCTTAACCCGGAGGGGCGGGGAGGGTGTACGAAGCCTTACCCCTTCAGGGTACTATCCTAAAGAGAGGCTATGCCCGCAAGTCCCCAATTGTAAAAATAAAAGGTAAAGACAAAGTAAAAGTGAAAAGTAAAAAGCAAGTAAACACATGAAGATAGAACAATAAGAACTCAAAAGGGCAATAAGCAGCAAGAAGCCAGCAACAAAGGAGCAACAATACTACATGCAGTCAAGCATGCAACAATCAACAGTATCAAACGTGAAAGCCTATGGTGTTATACGCTAGTTTCATTGTATACAAAGAAAACACAACTTAAAATAGTATTGATCGCATAGAAAATACGACCAATCTAGTCTAAAAAGGTTGGAAAAAAATACAGTTAATTCTACACGTTCAATTATAAAGGACGCTGACGACCCCAGCATAGCTAGAATAAGGAGAAAATTGATTGAACATGAAATAAATAAGACCTTCTTAATCCGTTGATTGAGTAACAATGCCGGAAAAAGGAAATCGCAAAAGTCTAAAACAACAACTACAACAACGACCCGGTGCCTAAGAGGCTCCCGCCACGGCAGGGTGTTGAGGGAGAAGGATATACACAATATTACCCCTACAGGGTGTTACCTTACAAGGCTGTTTCCAAGCACAAAAGTCTAAAACAAAGCTGCGAATAATAAGACAAAGCTAGCCTATTTATAACTGTTAGAGTATATTTGTATAGTGGGTTATATTTGTATATAAATCAAGCCTTCCATATTTGTAATTAATATTTTCTGTAATATTCTCTGCAAATAATATAAATATACGAGAGCGCTCCTATTCTAGGAGTATCCAATTATTCTACAATTCTTTCCTTTTCATGGTATTAGAGCAAACACTAGCTCTCTAGTAAAAATAAGGCAAACCCTAGCCGTCCTCTTTCTTTTCCTAACCCTAAACCGGTGCAGCTCCTCTCCCAACACCACCGCTTCCTTGTGGTCTTCCTCCTCTCTCTATGGCAGACGAATCCTCCTCCACCCCTACTCCCTTGGCCACCATGCCTTCCCAAACGGCCGACTGTCTGTCACTCCCAACACCGTTTAGCGTCTCAAATATTCATCATCAAATTTCTTCGACCCTAGATCTAAACGATCCATCTACGTATCTTGTTTGGCGTCGGTCGTTTCTTTCCGCTTGTAAAGGCTATGCTGTGGATGATCACCTTGATGACACCTCCTCTTCACCTACTACATCAGATCCCAACTATCGCTATTGGAGACAGGTTGACAATCTTCTTATTTCCTGGATTTTAGGTACTATCTCTCCCAATCTGGCTAATGCTGTGTGTGGTACTGATGATGATGCCACGGCTGCATCCCTTTGGGATTCTATTACTCGGCTTTTTACTGATTTGGCACAGTCACGTCAATTGCAGTTTAAACGTGAATTAACTAACATTAAGAAAGGCAATCTCTCTATGTTAGCCTATCTCACGAAAATTAAATTTTTAGCTGACAATCTCAAACTTGTTAATGCCTCTATCACTAATGTTGATATGGTTCTTGCTGCTGTGGATGGTCTTTCTGATGAAAAAGATTACAATGTTGTTTGCACATCTATTACGTCCCGTGTTCCCTTCCCATCCTTTATTGAGGCCCGTTCTATGTTGATGAATGAGGATTCTCGTCTTAAGAATGCCAATGCAGGTTCTTCCTCTGTCCTTCTTGCAGCTGGGACCTCGAGTGCACCGCCCGCCCCTCCACAGGTCGCCCCTCCGGCTGTGCCGCAAGCCGCCACAATAGCCCCAACCTACCGACCAGCAGGCAGCTTTTCCTGCTAACCAACAACAGCTCGGATATGGAAATCAGTATGGTAATGGCCATGGTAACGGTCGTGATCGTGGAGGTCATGGTAATGGCTGTGGTAAAGGTAGAAACGGTCGTGGTCAGGGTAATCAATGGATGCATAATATGTGGGCTTCGAACTTTAGTGGAATGCCGTACATATTGCTTATCCCGCAGTTCAACACGCAATATCGACCTCCTCCTCCGTTCGGTTCTGCTCCTTCGGGTGCTAATATTTCTAATCCACAATTTCATCCTACAAATAATGTTTATACCACTGGCTATGGTTTTTACCCATGTTTTGATGCAAGTCAGTTCTCTCCATAATATTATACTACCCCTACTCTTGACCCCTCTTGGATAATGGATAGCGGGGCCTCCTCTCACTTGACAAATAATCCAGGTATTCTAACATCCTTGTCTCCATACACCGGGTCTAATAAAATTTTAGTTGGTAATGGTGCGTGTCTTTCTATTGCTGGTATTGGGTCCTATTTCATATCCACTCCTGCAGGTCGTTTTGTTTTAAACAAAGTTCTATTTGTCCCTGGTCTCTCCAAAAAATTACTTTCCGTTCATCATTTCTGTTCAGATAACAATTGTCTCCTCGAATTTGACTGTTTTGGTTTTTTTTGTTAAGGATCCTAAATTGAAGTCAACTATCATCCGTTGTGTCAGTCCGAGGCCACTCTTCACAGTACCAGGGCCAACTACCGTCAATACATTGTTCGTTGCTTCACGAGTCTCCTCTTCTCTTTGGCCCCGTCGATTAGGCCATCCAGGAGAGCCTGTTTTGTCATCCTTAGCCAAGCAAAAATTTATTTTCTGTTCTAGTCCCTTAGAGTCTAGTTTGTGTCATGCTTGCCAACTAAGCAAGCATAGTCGTTTACCCTTTTAGAAGTCTGTTTCTAGTACTATGCGTCCTTTTGATACTGTTCATTCCGATGTATGGGCATCACCTGTTTTTAGTTTCAGTAGTTATAAATATTATTTGTTATTTTTAAATGATTACTCTCATTTTGTGTGGATTTACCCGATGCGTTCCAAATCAGAGGTGTTTGATTTGTTTCTTCAATTCCGGGCACTTATCTTAAATCAATTTGGAGTGGAAGTCAAACATTTTCAGTGTGCTAATGGGAGTGAATATATTAATCGTGATTTTAATGCACTTTTTATACAGTGGAGTATTTTTAGTCGGGTCTCATGCCCTCATACGTCACAACAAAAGGGGAAAGCTGAACGTATGCATAGAACTATTGGTAATACGATGCGTTCTCTCCTTTTTCAAGCTTGTATGCCTTTGGAGTATTGGGTTGAGGCTGTTTCTGCTTCTACTCATATTATCAACCTATTGCCCTCTACTTCTATTAAGAAAAAGATCCCATATCAACGCTTATATAAACAAAAGGTTAACTATGATCACCTTCATGTTTTTGGAAGTGCCTGCTATCCTAATTTGACTGCTACAGCTCCACATAAACTTGCACCTCGGTCTACTTTACTTGTTTTTCTGAGCTATCCACCAAATCATAAGGGGTATAAATGTTTAGACCTTTCTATTAACAAAGTCATCATTTCGATGCATGTTGTGTTTGATGAAACAGATTTTCCTTTCGCTCAGCTGGGTACCTTTTCTCAAGACACTATGAAACGTCTCAATCAGGTGTTCTCCTTACCTCTTGCCTCATCCCCTTTCGCCGGTGCCGCCCCCATTCCACAAACCGAACCACCCTCCCTGCAGCCTGCTGTATCGCCACTGGGCACCAGCCGAGCCCGCAAAAACACGGGTCACCACACCGGTGCCCGGTTCGCCTCCTGTTCCATTCACAACGGGTGCGCCGAGCCCACCTCGGGATGCTTCCCGAAACCTTCATCCTACAGGTTCCAAAGCTGGTATTATAAAGCCCATTCTTAAACCCTCTATGCTTGCTCATAAAATATTGCTCGAGGTTCCCTTCTCTTATAAGCAGGCCCTTACAGATGATAATTGGAAGAACGCAATGCTTGATGAATATAATGCCTTAATTCGTAATCACACGTGGGATCTTGCTCCTCCACCTGCTCATGGCAACATTGTTGGCTCTAAATGGGTTTATTGCATTAAGCAAACTTCTACAGGTGAAATTGAACGATATAAAGCTTGGTTGGTTGCACAAGGTTTCACACAACGGTATGGCATTGACTATGGTGAAACCTTTAGTCCCGTTGTTAAGCCTACTATAGTTCACATGGTTCTCACTCTAGCCACTTCACGCGGGTGGCCCATTCATCAGCTTGATGTTAAGAATACCTTTTTGAATGGATATCTTAATGAAGAAGTCTATATGAAGCAATCTCCAGGTTTCATTAACTCTCAATTTCCTGATCATGTTTGCAAGTTAAACAAGTCTCTCTATGGTCTTAAGCAGGCACCCCGGGCGTGGTACACTCGCTTTGCTACCTTTCTCCACACACTTGGCTTCACTGGTTGTAAGTCCAATTCATCCCTATTTGTCTTACGTTGTGGTAGTGACATGGCTATACTGTTGGTTTATGTGGATGATATAGTTCTTACTGCGTCTTCTACCATGCTTCTTCAAGCTATACTTTGTTCTCTATGCATATTCTTGGGATCTCGATTACTCACTCTTCAGATGGTCTTTTCTTATCTCAGTCTAAGTATGCTCATGATCTACTTGATAAGACCAACATGCTTTCCTGCAAGCCCGTAGCTACACCTACAGATTCCAAGTCCAAACATTCAATCAATGATGGCGATCCTATGACTGACCCCTCCTTATATCGATCTACATTTGGTGCTCTTCAATATCTCACTTTCACTCGCCCCAATATCTCTTATGTTGTACAGCAAGTATGTTTGTTTATGCATGCTCCGCGCTTACCTCATTGGATGGTAGTTAAACGTATTCTTCGGTACATCAAGGGCACCATTGATTATGGGCTAACTGTTTCTCCTTCTCGTGTGGATCAACTTGTAGCATACTCTGATGCAGACTGGGCCGGATGTCCTGATACTTGCCATTCTGCCTCGGGGTTTTGTGTTTTCCTAGGAGGTAACATTATTTCCTGGTCTTCTAAACGCCAACCTACAGTCTCTCGCTCCAGTGCTGAGGCAGAATATAGGGCGGTCGCAAATGCCGTTTCTGAGTGTTGCTGGCTTCCCTCGCTTCTTGGTGAGCTCGGTCTTCTTCTTCCACACCCCACCTTGCTTTATTGTGATAATATCTTAGCTATGTACATGTCTACTAACCCAGTGCAACATATTCGCACCAAGCATATTGAGATAGATATTCATTCCGTTAGAGAGCGTGTCCACATGGGTCTTGTTCGGGTTCTACACATTCCTTCGTCGCAACAGATAGCTGACATCTTTACTAAGAATCTGCCGCGACAACTCTTTCTCCTATTCAGACACAACCTTTGCATTCGTTTATCTCACCCTTTGGTTGAGGGGGGATGTTAGAGTATATTTGTATAGTGGGTTATATTTGTATATAAATCAAGCCTTCCATATTTGTAATTAATATTCTCTGTAATATTCTCTACAAATAATATAAATATATAAGAGGGTTCCTATTCTAGGAGTATCCAATTATTCTACAATTCTTTCCTCTTCAATAACCTTAAGAGGTTGACTAAAGGAGTAATTCTAGTAAATCATAAATAAGAAATTGATTAAAGTTGTAATTCAAATTTCAAAATCTTTGATATTTGACACTTCTTAGATCCCCTTTGTAATGTTAGTTGGTGTTGGAAAAATGATATAAGCTAACTTTTAGTTTTATGGGGGAGTTGTATCGTACATTTGAAAAATTGTGTGGGTAATATTTTTCTTAATGGGTATATTTATTTTCAGGCGAATAATTTTTCAAGACCCGTTACTAGCCGTTTACTGTCATTAGTTGTGATTGTTGGAGATTCATAAGTAATTAAACAATAGATAGCTGTTGCAATTTATTATGTCCGTTATGACCGTTGGATTAATGGCTTATTAAATATATGATACTCACATTTTGTAACCACCATCACAATCCTCTCTATTTAACTCTCTCTCTCTCTAAAAACTCGATTTTTTTGTTTACACACTCCCATACCAAACTGCCGTTCTTTTCATGCCTCTAGATTTTCCCTAAAAATACAAAATCAAAGCTTAATTGATAGAAGAAATGGATTGCTCAAGATTGATTCTTCTAGTGTTGATGATTTGCTCTGTTGTTTATGCTTCAAATTCAGAAGAGAAAATTCTCATTTGATGAAACTCTCTCCTCTTACTTCTCCTTCTTGATTTTGGCAAAGTTCAAGGCTTTCCTACCCGGCAATTAACGAGTGCATGGTAAGAGTCGGATCACATTAATCCTGGACGGCCGCCGGTTATACTTTGTACACCGAAGTAGCGGCGAAATCCTCTTTTAGGACAGTGGTCGCTGCCACGGCGCAATATCATCATTTTTGTAAGATCTTTCTAATGCTCTCTCCATCGATGATATGTCTGAATACTAAATTTTTCTAACAATATAAAAGATGATTTATTGATAAATCATGGAAACAGGGATGACTCTTCTTTATAATCTATGTTGATTATTCAAAGTAATTAAAATGTGAGTATATGGCTAGATTTGAAAAGATATTGATCACCTTTTAAAATACTTTTGGTGAAAGTCATAACTAAATTTGTACACATAATGAATACCAATTAGTTACGAAATTGAGAGAGAACGAATAGTAAGAAAATTAAGTACAATTTATTTCAAGTTTTGAACACCGGTTATTGGAAGAAATTACACTTGCAAAATTAAAATTAAAACCAATGAAAAATCCTGTATCTTGAACGATCATGGTCGATGCTTACAACTGATTGTAATCAAGTTGCTTCAATTTGATGATGATCAAAAGTGTTGTGGTTAATTTTGACATTCTAGTGATGATTTCATCTTTTGATTAGTATTACTGTACATGCATTTTTGACATTTTGTTTGTGATTTTATCTTTTGATTTTGATGCTTAGACTTGAAAGGAAAAAGAAGGGGTTCAATTGCTAAGTTTTTATATATTACATTTTTTTATAAAATTTGAAGTTGAACTTATATGATTCAAACTTATTTGAAATTGTTATTCAAAATTCTTAATTCTGTTTCGCATCTTCCAAATATGTATCCTCATTATATAATGTGGTATGGTTTTGTTAATCTATTACTGCCAGTCTGCGTAATGAATGTGAGAAATATGCTTCGATCTGTAAATTGATATGACTCTATTAATATGAATTTGAACCTCATATGCTAGTTTTTCTTAGATCTAGTTGGTAGTGGCAGACCACATAATGAAAATGAGAGAGACAGGCGAATCATTGTATACTGTGTGATGCTATCCATTGTTGTATTATAAGTAGTGCGGAGGTAGGAGGCATGATTGAGATGAAAAATTAAAAAATTAGGTTTGGCTTTACAATCAAAACTAGAGGCTGGTTTAGGTGTTGGATGCTCTGCTTTGACCTAGTTTGAGGACTTTTACTGCCTACATTGGATTTAAATAGGTGGTGGGGTGCTTGGGGTAGATGTTTTCTTGAAAGATGGTTGAAGATTAACTATCATGGTTTTAGAATATTGGATATCCTTAAATGGTTGAGAAAACTTGATTTTCTTTTGGAACCTTAGAAGTGTCTAATTGGTTAGGACCTTCTTGAAGTCCTGGTTGTCACTAGTAGGGTTGGACTAGTTTCAAAGATGGGTCATTACTGTTTGAGCATTGGCCTGCATCTAAAGCCCTGGTTTGTCTCCTACGTGGTGGTTGAGACGAGTTCAAATGTCCTGGTTTCTTGGGCACTCAATTAGGTGTCCTAGGTAGCATGGATTTCTCACTGTTTTTAGAACATCCTTTGGTTTCCTCTTTGTGAAAAAGATGTTTATACTTGAGACTAACAGTTTGTCTTGAAGTGAGAAGACTCTAGGTACATCTGATCGGTGGAACGGTTCGTTGTCAGTCACATGTTTGACCTCATGTATGGTCAGTTGAGAATGTGGTGTAGATTCTTGTTTTGGTGGAGCAATTTCTAAGTTAAATTGCTCGAGCCCGACCTTGTTGGTGGTCGGAGGAGAGTTCTTGGTTTGGATTCTGGGTTGATGTTGTTTTGAACACCTTTAAATGGTGCTGGTGCTATTGTTGTGTGGCTGACAATGTTGTTCAGAAATTGGATTGTGTGTTTTTCAATTTTATGTGTGATTGTTGTGGTTAATACGTGTTTAACGCTTGAGGTTGATCATGAACTTGTTAGAATGAAGTCTTGAACCTGGGATTGGAAACTCTTGGGTTAAGCATGTCTAGCTACACAATCTTGAATCCCTTGTGTTGGTAGAGCATTGTATGTTAGAGTTTTAACCCTGAGTTTAAATCTTGTATGTGAGAATTGAATTTTATTGCATGTTTTGAGTGACCTATTGAAATAGTTAATCATTGTAAAGGGCTAATAGGACTTATGAGTTCTTGTGAAAATCTATATGTGATTTGTATATTAGTCTCCATTTTGATGTGTTTCATGTGTTTCCCATGGCTATGATTAAAGCATTATGAATATGTTGTTACTTGTTGCTTGAAGTGATGATAAACTTATTATTTATGGACTGTTTTCAAGCTGAATATGCTACTACATGTTTAGTTTGGGTTGTATGTTGCTGCTACATGTTGGTTTGTTGCTAAATATTGATGCTCAATACTGAATTTGGTGTTGTCCATATTGGTTTTGGGCTGTATGTTATGTATATACTGTTTATTATGACTGGTAGCTGCTAAATTTGTTGTTGTACTAGTTTGCTCTTGCTGTTAAGGGACTGCTCTCTAATGAATTCTTTGCACTATAGTATGATTTTAAGTTGATTTGCTAAATTTTAGCCAAGAGTTGGAAAAAAACATGATATGTTTGAGTCATATGAGGACTTGTGTTGTCTTTGGAGACTTGTATGCCCTTTAAGATCATTATTCCATGCTTCTTTTCAACTTTTGGGAAAGGGTAAGGTATAGATTATATGAGAACCTTGATTGACCTTAAAAGTTTGAGTTGGCAGGTAGAAAATTGAATGGCTTAGGAATATAGTTTAAGACAATCCATTGTGGGGGTTGTAAGAGCACCCAAGAGCCTATGAGTTATGTTATCTAATCATATTCTTTTCTTATTATTGTGTTTTTGCTAATGTTTGCTAGTTATAACTAGCTTATGAAAATTGATTATGGTAGAAATATTATTTTGGTGACTGTATAAAGTCATGTGAATAGCGTGATGATGCTAGCACTTGGGCTCGAGAGCCTTGTAGAGGCTTGGGTTGCCTTAAGTTGAATTGTAAAGGCACCTTGAGAATTATTGTCTTCTGTACCTTTTTTTCTTCATATCACCAAAATTTGATACAATATTGGTAAAACGTGGTCTTTTGTGACCTAAACTGGTGGTGATCCAATAGATTTGAGATGATAATATTTCACAATTGTGATGATATATGAAATTGATAAATTTGCGGTATATGTCTTTCGTACCAACTGTATATACGATATACGTATTATGTGTGTACTATTTGAGTACTTGGTGTGGAGATATGATTTTATTGATATGATATTTGCTCCACTTTTGTGTTATACTGGCTCTTGTTGAAGTTGGCAGGCGATGGAGCTAGTTGTTTAACAGCTTATTGCAGATACCTCAATGTGGGGGTAAGAGCAACTCGTGATTGATGTTCGCAGTGTTCAATTCTAAAGTACTGCTATATTCCAATACAATATGGAAATGCCATTTATGATGGTTGAACTTGATGCTTTAACCTAACCCATAATTCGTAAAGGATGGTGTGGACATTGCATACTTGATGGGCTTGGCAAGAGGAAATGTATTCGTCTCAGGCTTAAGATCATAAATGATCGACTCGAAAGAAAGTGATATCACTAATTTGTGTAAGATTTTAAAAGAACCTTATAGATCCATTGATAAAGATACTATGTTGGAAAATGGTTGTGGAAACATCGAGGGGGACGGGATTAAAGTCTATGTATGAATGAACTGTGATGTATCCAACTTGATTTTAATAGGTTTAATGTGAAAAGTCATAGTTTTACTCAAGAAGTGCACTGTATTTTATGTTTTCCCTCCCTATGGTGTGACAGTGTGGAGATAGGTCCATAGCCATATGTTTGGTGATGTAAGCGAAGTTTGCACTTGATGGACACTGTCGTTATATTACCAAGGGGTGAGGTTGAGCTTTAGATTTTAATGGACCTATAGCCATATGTTTGGTGGTGTGCGGTAACACACACTTGATGGGATCCATCTATGTAGGTGTGGGAGTGTGGCCGCTCCCTATGAAAGTTTAAGACATATGCCTTCTAGAGTGCCTATGAATATCCATGATGAGCACATGGCCGATAAAATGTGCCAAATTGCCGAAGTTGTCGAGATTTAGAATTTAGTATGTGTACGAGTGACAAACTATACAACTCCTTGTGAGGTTCAAGACGAAAGTCACCTTGCAAGCTGTTATTCCTAAAATTGGGTTACACTAGGTGACAATTCAAGTCGCAAGACATTGGCACTGAAAAATTAAACTCCCTTTGCCCAATCTATTCTTCTTTGTTCTCTTCCGCTTGTATCCTTTGTGGGAAATTATTGGAAAAGTGATACAACCTAACCTTTAGTTTTATGAAGGAGTTGTATCTCGCATTAGAAAAATTGTGTGGGTGATGTTTTTCTTAACGGGTATGTTTATTTCCGGGGAATAATTTTTCAACACCTTTACTAGTCATTTACTGTCATTTACTGTGACTGTTGGAGATTCATAAGTAATTAAACAATATAGCCATTGCAATTCATTACTTCTGTTATGACCGTTGGGATTAATGGCTGATTAAATATATGATACTCACATTTTGTAATCACCATTACAAACCTCTCTATTTTACTCTCTCTCTCTCTCTCTCTCTCTTTAAAAACTCGATTTTTCCGTTTATGCACTTCCATACCAAATCTTCAATTCTTTTCATGCCTCTACATTTTCCCTAAAAATAAATCAAAGCTTAATTGAGAGAAATGGATTGCTCAAAATTGATTATTCTAGTGTTGATGCTTTGCTCTGTTGTTTATGCTTCAAATTTAGAAGAGAAAATTTGTCGATTCTTTCATTTGATGAAGTTCTCTTGTCTTCCTTCTCCTCTCACTTCTCCTTCTTGATTTGGGCAAAGTTCAAGGCTCTCCTACCTGGCAATTAACAAGTGCATGCTAAGAGTCGTATCGTGTCAATCCTAGAGGACGGCCGCCGATTATACTGTGTACACCAGAGAACAACGAAATTGTCTTTTAGGATATTGGTCTCTATCATGGCGCAATATCATCGTTTTTTATAAGATCTTTCTAATGCTCTCTCCTTGAATGCTATGATTGAATATTAGTCAATTTTTCTAATAGTTGGAATATGCCACAGGTGAAAAGGACCCCTACTCGAACTCTACTTGCTCGCAGACTCCTACTTGTGCTCCACTTGCAATATGTTGGACCATGTCGTTTTCCCCTGGCACGGCAAAATTCGCCCTCCAATTCGTCATCTCGTGCCACGATCCTTGACCCTCGAATTCGTCATCTCGTGTCACGATCCTTGACCGTGACCTTGTCCCGACCTTATCATGACAACATATCGAGATGACTATTAATATTTTATTATATTTACAATTTCACCCAGAATATTCTAGAATTAGTATTTAAGTAAAAATATCTATGTATTTTGTATTAGGCAACAGTGGGCATTAAATGCGCCGCCCATACTTGCTCTCCAAGTACATCATTTAATCATTAGTATGTTATGTATTGAATTAGGCTAGTTAATGCCCTTGGGCTCCAAGGCATGGTTAGGTAAGAAATCTAGAGTCTTTCATGCTTGCTTATAAATAGTTGTATTGGGCTCCAAGGCATGGTTAGGTAAGAAATCTAGAGTCTTCCATGCTTGCTTATAAATAGTTGTATTTGTCACGTGGTTATGTATCCAAAAATCTAACAAAAATATTATGAATGAAATCTCTCTAATCTTCTCATCTTGAATTTCTCTCTCTTTCTCATCTAAACTTTCACTTCTCTTTTCATCTAAGTCTATTTCTAATTTCATTCTCATCTCATACTCTATTTCTAATTCTCTCTCATCTAAATTCTATCTATTTGTCTTCTCACCTAAACTCTATTTCACCATCACGAACTAAAGTCGGTGAATATCCCGTCACTAACCCTTAGGTTCGTGACAAAGTGGTATCAGAGCCATCTTTCAATCGGAGGCTCAAACTATCCTTAATGTTTTCATTCATCACTACCGTATCAAAAAAAAATCCGAATTTAAAAAAAAAAAACAAGAATCCCGCTGCGCTCTTACTGATTCAAAAAAAAAAGAAAAAGAAAAAAAGAGAGAACCGTTCATCATGGCCACGCTCCTTGTCAAGGTTTGGGATCTTCTCTGTCCCATCACCGAAGATGTCCTCCCCCAAGTTTTCTCTCCTTATGGTTGCCTTGAGGAAATCAAGATCAAATCAACATCTTCTTTGGTGGTTGAAGCTCAAGTGACCGTTGCCTCAAGGAAGGATGCCGAGATTACACAAGTAAGGCTACACGGGAGATGCATCTACGACGAATGTTGTGTGATGAACATCCAACGAGAGATCTTCGCTACAGCAATGGCTCCATTGACAAAGGAAGAGAGAGAAAAGTCCTACAAAAAATGCTTAGCTTCCATGATGGAAGTACAAGCTGCCATGAGATCATTAACCAATTTCATAAACCAATACTTGGACAACCAAGAAAGAAGCACGGGAGGGGGGTTGTAGAGAAGTCGGTTGAGCCAACACTTGAAGGACCACCCATTGTACAGCATGAACCATGGACGGAAACGGCGAAGGTGCTCATGGAAGTTGAAGAAACGCATTGCCCTACCAAACCGTGGCCATCGGGTGATGAAGAGCAAGATACAAGGGAGGAGGTTCCTATCATTGAACCGATTGAAGCACCAATTGAGGAGCCACCCCTTGGAAAGCCAACGCTTGATGAGCCACCCCTTGTTGAGCAAAACCTTGTCAAGCCGACCATTGTTGATTCACACATCATTGAAGAACCGTACGAGTTAGAACCGGAGGAGGAAGGAGGGACAATGGAACTTCAAGGACCCCAAAGCGCTACCATGAGTTATGAACCAAAACAACCGAGTTTTGATTCATGTGGCACCAAGAAGAGGGATGCGCAGCCACCGAAGGGGGGAACCGGCCCGATCAAGGAAAGGAAGAGAAAGGCTAGAGCATGGAGACACTTTCCAAGAACAGGGGTTGGCATTAAACGCTCAACCCACGGACACCGATATTTGCAAATGAACCTTGAGGACGAGAATTATACCTACGACCCGGGGGGAACCGAAGGTTGGAGGCTGCAAGCACAACACATCCTTGAGGACAAGGATGCTTTCAAGAGGAAGGGTTTGTCACGATCCTTGACCGTGACCATGTCCCGACCTTGTCATGATAACACATCGAGATGCCTATTAATATTTTATTATATTTATAATTTTGCTCAGAATATTCTAGAATTAGTATTTAAGTAAAAATATCTATGTATTTTGTATTAGGCAATAGTGGGCATTAAATGCACCGCCCATACTTGCTCTCCAAGTACATCATTTAATCATTAGCATGCTATGTATTGAATTAGGCTAGTTAATGCCCTTGGGCTCCAAGGCATGGTTAGGTAAGAAATCTAGAATCTTCCATGCTTGCTTATAAATAGTTGTATTTGTCACTTGGTTATGTATCCAAAAATCTAACAAAAATATTATGAATGAAATCTCTCTAATCTTCTCATCATGAATTTCTCTCTCCTTCTCATCTAAACTTTTACTTCTCCTCTCATCTAAGTCATATTCTAATTTCTTTCTCATCTCATACTCTATTTCTAATTCTCTCTCATCTAAATTCTATCTATTTCTCTTCTCACCTAAACTCTATTTCACCATCATGAACTAAGGTCCGTGAATATCCCGTCACTAACCCTTAGGTTCGTGACATCTTGGCACTAGCTTTATTCTTATCCATGATGTAGAAATCTGATGCCTGACATTGAGGACATCAGGCGTGCACATACAGGATGGAAGCCGAAGTTGGTACGCATTAGAATCGATCTTCTCGAGTATTTACAGTGGCCCAATCCTTTTTTCGTTGACATGTGGTACTCACAGACTACATGAGATTCCGTAGCCAACAATGCCTAGAAAAGACCGTCCACATTCAATTTGCAAATCTTCATCTTAGATAACCAAGCTTCTTTTAGTGCTCAATAACTTGTGTCAATCAGTCACGGGTTTGTTGATGTATGTGTTGAACGTTTGTAACAAAGTATTTCACCTTTCTTTGTAAATTGGTTAGTAATGTGTGCCAAATCCAATGATGATCTAGGAAAATAAGCAATACACGATAAATAATAATGCGAACACGACATTTCAATTAACAGAGCAATTAAACACGACTTTGGCTTGGTAAGGCTTTTGATCCCAAGTCTTTAAGTTTTCTTTGAATTAGTAGCACAACAAGTAACCATGGGAAAGCCGGCAACTTTAGTTTACCCATCGGCCCATGGGTGATGAATAGTACTAAAGTACAACTTTGTGTTGGCTAAGCACCAAAACTTCTCTTAAAGTGATTGATGAAGTTAGTATCTCAATCACAAAAAAAAGGGGAAAAAATCCTCCGTTCTTTCTCCTCAACAAAACCCCAATGGTCACTATTCACACCGCCTCTCCCGGCGCATGTGGGCACTTGACCACCCACCCAGAGGCCGGAGCTCTGATTCCGAGGTCGCCAAGGCCTTCCCGTGCTAGTCGTACAACGTCTGAGGGTGTTCGCTGACTACCAAAGGCTCTAGCCCTTCGTTTTCCTCCTCGTCGCTTCTCTGCCACATCATCCATCTTCACCGGTCTTCTACCTTCACCGTGCTGCCCCTGACTTCCACTTTCAGCCACGTCGCACCGGTAACTCTTCCCTCATAATCTCTTTTCTCTTCTCCTCACCCTCACATTCTTTTCCCGCCGCTACGGGTCTCCTCCCCAACCTCTGGTGACCGCCAGCGTCCCGCTAATGTCGGCTCTTAATGATGCAATGTCAATTTTTGTTGACGGTCTCCCGGAGTTTACTTCAAATTTGTGGCTTAAGGTTGTTTTTCTTGATTTTCGATCAGTTTATGACTTTTGTCCCGCAAAATAGAAGGGCCAAAATAAGACTTTCTTATGGTTTCGTTAGATTCCGGCAGCGAACTGAGGCCCTAAGGGCAATTTATTCCATGTATGGTCGTTGGATCATGGGATACAAGATTAAGGTTGATTGGGTTAAACAACGCAGGGGGTCGAATAGCAGGCAGTATCAGAATCAAAATCGCACAAGGGTACACTCTTCAGATCGAGATAGGAGGGTTGATGATTTAGTCATCAATCAAACCCCAGAGGACACCGATCAATCACCCCGGGGAAGGGGTGCAATGGAACATAATGGTCCCAAAGTCATAACAGCTTCCATAAACAATCAGGTGGAAGCTTGGATATGTAGATCGATAATAGCTCATTTGTATGGGGATGATACGCTTGATAATGTACTGAGGTTCCTTACGGAGAACGAACTTTTTGACTTGACACCGAGAGGTCTGAGCTCAGAAACCTTTATTCTTACGTGCGACTCGACCGCAGCTATGGATGATTATCTCGGTGCCCGGAAACATGTACTACTTGGTAAATTCAAAGAGGTGAATCGCTACATAGGACAAACTCTTGGTACTGTAAGAAGAAGAGTGCGGATTGAAGTCCATGGTCTTCTATTACAGTGCTGGTCGACGGAGAGCTTCACTAATTTTGCGCGAATCTGGGGCAACTTCATTCGAGCGGATTCGCGAACTTCGACAATGAGATGTGTGGATGTGGCAAGGGTTCTCATTGATACTTTCTCTTATCTACTATCCAACAGGTTGTGCAAGTCAACCTTGGTGAGGGAAGCCGAATGGTTTTTGTGAAAGAAAGGAACTCCGAGCTAATCCTAAGCTACTCTGTGGAAGTTATTCACCTCGCAGCGTCTGCCAGATTAAACAGGGAAGAAGGTCAAACCCTACGACAAGCTCCCAACGTTATTACCAACACCAACCCAGGTCTTAGTGAACTTGCTATGTACCCGATCCTGGAGATGGACCCTTCGATACACCCGAGGACTGGGTGTATGGATGTGTGTATTAATAATCTGAGTACAGAACATGTTACGCTATATGTTAACCACCAGGTTATTGGTAGCTGGCCCATGGTTGTGCAGTCTCTTTACTCGCCTGTCTATCTCTCTCCGCCCTGAGTCTTTGAACAGCCTATTACTACACAGTGCCAGGTTAACAGACCGTAGGTAAGATCGCAACTGCTTCTACCTTGGGTTGAGGACAGAGTAACCAGATCACATGGGATGCAAATCCAGAGAACACCTCAAGCAGATCAAATACCAAACACTAATAGTGACTACGAGTCTGAGTCGTCGGGTCCAACCTTTCCACCGGGATTTGAACCATTGATTGATCATAGTTAAGTCGAGGACATGGACCTATGTGTTAATTTGGCTCAAGATATCGCGGAAACCTCAAAGGAAGGGGAAAGGAGAAGAAGAAGAGAGAGACCGGGGTGCCAGGAACCTAATGGTGGTGCTTCTAAAAGGGATCGCAAGGCTCTCAAGCGCTGGAAAAAAGACCAAGAGAAACAGAACCTTCAAGTGTTCTTTAAAGATATATCTCCTGGTAGCAGTGGGAAGAGGAGGCCTGAGAAAGTGACCAAGGCCAAAGGGAAGAAAAAAACTCGAAACAAGAATAAGAAATGCTTCACAGCTGAGCAACCGCTCAAGGGGAAATGCACTTGGGAGACCGGGAAGTTGCTCGGGTTGAGTTTTCATGGGGATGAATCCCTTATAATTGAGCGCTTTGCTGAAATGGACTAAGGTTTGATTTCATTTGTGCTTTTCTCCCTCAGATCTTTGTGGTTCTGGTCTCTTCTTCCTCCTCTTTCCAGCTCCGTTTTTCTGGTCCAGATCTGCTGCGCCTTTTTCTCCAGCTTTTGGTTTTTGCTTCTTGTTCGTGCTTTTCTTTGTTGCTCCTGAGTCTCCTTTTTCGGATTGTGTTGTTTTGTTGTTCTTTGCCCTGTTTGTTCTGTTGCCCCTCCGCCGTTATCTTTTCTCTATTTTGTTTGCCTAGTCCGTCTCCGTTTTTCGGAGTTGTTTGGGCTCACTTTGTCAAGGCCCGATGTTGTTCTTCGGCCTTGCCGATATTTATCGGAAAAAAAAGTATCTCAATCACAAACAATGCAAATAGGAAGATAGAGCAAGTAATAAACTTCTTGGAAATAGGGTTAGGTAAGATGAGCAACATTAGTAGCTTGTCTACTACAGATGAAATAGGCCATCTTGGAGAACTGATCAACCACCATCGAGATGGAATCCGCACTATACTGGGTATGCATATGCCTAAAATGAAATCCATACTGATATTATTAAAAGGCTGACCTAGAATTAGAAAAGGAATGTAAAGGCTAGCACTTAGTCCTCGTTTCTCTGGAGATTTGACAAACATGACAATGCTCTACAATGCGAAACACGTCTAAGCACAAAGTAGCCAAAGGTAAGAACTGAAGATATGGTAAAGGGCCTTGTACCACCCCATGTGTCCTTTGTTTCTCACGAATGATCTTCAATTGGAAACTCACTATTGCATTGTAAAGTTCCTTTAAAAAGGAACCTATCATGTAAAGAATAACCTCGTGTTTGCCATGTCATAACATCTTGCTAAATTGGTCCAAATAACATATCACTCTATAAATCCGCCAGTGAATGAAAACCAAGTATGTAAATATGCACGGTGGTCGGGGACCAAGCTCACCTTCTGAGGAAAACAACTACCCTATTCTAAACTCTAGGCTTATTAAGAATAAAATGAAAGAGTTGAAAATAAGTCATCCACTTAGCGTGTCGTTTTGAAAGCTTGTCTTGATTGTTTATGTATTTTGGAGTTGCGTTGTTTGAGCATAGCACAAGTTCTCTATTTACCAAACCACACTTCTAATACATTAATGCTTGAAAAACACATCAACAACATAGGTGAAGTACTAAAGCTTAATGCCTCTCAATGAAATTTTTTAAGTAAGGTAAAGGAAAACCCTAGTACTACTAAATAAAGTTAGTAAGATGTAGCAAATCATGATACGAAGCCCAATGGAACTGCATGTAAACACCATTATGTTAATCTTGAAGGGAAGAGCCTAACGTTGCCATCCTATGGCCTACCTTCCTCGCATTGTCCTGCACTAATTCCCACCTTTAAGGCATCTACGTGTAACTCAAAAGTTTTCTAAAAATCCAGAAGCATAAGGACAAGTGCCCACATTAGTCACCTCTTCATTTTTCTAAATGTGTGTCGACATGGCAGCATCTTGCTAAAGTTTCCATTTCTCATGCACTTTGTTATAAGTCCTATGGCGCTGCTTAAGTATAGAATAAGTCGTCTATAGAAGGAAGCCAAGCCATAAATATTGCAAAATCCAATGAGATTTTTGGGTTGAGGCCAATCACATAGGGTGGATACCTTGGCTTTATTAGTTGCAGTGTCGTCGTACGAAACAACAAATCTGAGGAAAAAAACTCAACTCTTTCATGAAAAATCGCTTTTGGGTTGCTGCGAACAATAGGTGTTCACGAAGAATGTTGAGTATTTTCTTCAAATATTGAATGTGAGGCTTCGGGTTTAGGCTAAAGATCAAGATGCTAGCAAAATACAAAACAATAAATCGCCTTATAAATCACAGTAACAATCTGATGTAGCCCCACCTTCATAATTGGAAGATAGCTTGGCGGGAGACACATGGCGAGTCCCTAGGCTTGGCGACCAGACGACGCGGTTGGGAGGTGGAGACAATATAGAGTTTAATTAGCATTAGGAAGCTTAGTTTGAATTATCTAGTTTTATTTGTGTCTATCTCTTACTTTTTAGTATTTTATTATGAGTTAAATAGCTTCTCTATTTAAGAAAGAGGAAGTTTGGAGTTTAAGCAATCAATTTCTAGATTATTTTTCATAATTTGTTAGGTCTTTCTATTCTCGAGTTATGAGACTTAAAATGGACTCTATTTTCCTCTGGTTCTTTATTATTTTCATAATAGTAATTAGGAGAAGGTTGTTGAACCTTCCCGTTACTAAATTTCCATCTACGCATTGCATCAGTTCGTATCAGACCTCAAAATGACTTCTAAGGTGGCCCATGGCAATAGAGATATGCCGCCGTCAGCGACGTGTACAAGCGTGATTTCAATGGCAGACCGAGAGGAGATTTGAGGAGATGGAAGAGAGATTCCGGAAAATTGAGCTATGTTTGATACAATTGGGAGTGAGTCCCAACCATACACCGATGGCTCAGCCTCAAAACCCGCCAGCAGGTGGTGGCGAGGAAGTAATAGACGAGAATATCCGTGAGCCATATCTAGATGTTTAAGACCATGGGAAGAATGTGCGAGAGACTCGGCTGAATACCGAAGGTTGTGATTGCTTAGGTGAATAGGAGTGAAATTCTGGGCTATAAGAAGAATTTCAAGAGTTTGTAGGTGATGGCGTCATAGTGGGAAAGAGGCTTAGGACGAGCTGCTGTCGCTAGACGAAAAGGATATAGCGGGTGATGAGGGTTGCTTGCTATATGTAGGGCGAATTGGCTTCATGCCCGAGCAAGCAAAAGGAGATGAATGGCTTCGATACAACATCTTCCAGACGACATGTACAATTGGCGAGAGGGTATGCCGCTTAGTCATGAACCCAGGGAGTTGTGAGAGCACCATCTCCGAGGAAGCCTAGAGATGGAAGAGCATCCGAACCCTTACAACTTGTCATGGCTCGAGAAAGGAGATCAGGTAACAGTAACTAAACATGACTTGAGAAAGAACACATATAGCTTTGTCTTTGACGAAACAAGGATCATCTTGATGCCCAAGAAAGATGAGTTGCCATGTGCGTCGAAGACCAAAAACCTAAAGTTGAAAGATAGGGCCTTGTTCGCCAATGTAGTTGACAAGGTAGAGATGGCGTCTGCACCAATAGCCGACATCAAGAGAGAACCTATCTTGGTCTGTCTTCTCCTCCCATCTTTGATGAGCCCACATATGATGACCCCATCTATGGAGAGGAGGAAGTGCCGGATGACGTAGGAAGTCCATCAAAGGAGGTATATTAAGAAGGGTTGGCGTATTTCTTACTGCCCATAAAGGGGATTCCATACTAGGTAGATTGGGTTCCAGACAATGCGTTACCAAGATGGCCTCATTGCCTAGTGAGGCTTACAAAGCGTGAGGATATCAGGCGCCGAGTTTGGAAGCTGCTCGCTAGGAGATACCCCAGAGAGAACTTGAAGGGCAGATCAGCTACCTTGAAGCCAACAAAGGAAGGAACTTGGCAAACATGCCTTGGTAGTAAGACCGCGGGTAAGCTCACGGTACGATGTCGAATACCTGCTCCAAGATTAGATAATTTTTTTGACTAATTGCGAAAGGCGATGGTGTCTAGCAAATCGTGTTTGAAGGATGAATTCCACTGGAGTCGTGCCTTGCCAGACGATTGGTGGAATATCATTTTCAAAATCAAGGAAGAGCTATCCATGAAGTATATGCATGGCTTAGCCACCAACGTTGTGATTAATTCTTTGTGCTTATAGCCTTAGGATTAATTAATCAAGCAATAGTATTCACCGAATTGTTAATTAAAGCCTATCTTCCCTATGCTTTAGTTAGATAGGGTCAATATGTGATAATTAACAATACTTTAGGTAAAGTCTATTTTCTTTATGCTTTAGTTGAATAGGGTCAATACGCAAGAGTAACAACATTGTCTTAGTAGGTTGAAGCTTGTAGCCTAAACCACTACTCATGTAACAATCAATAATTCCAATTTTAGAGTTAACGCAAGAATAATTGACTAATGATGAATTTGAAACCTTAGGTTCCAATTCCAAATTCCCTTCCCTTTAGAAGCAGAGTGCTTAGTTTAATTTTTGATTCTTTAGATTAATTAACACAAAATCACATAATTATTTTTAAATCGATTTAGGTCATAGAATAAATTCATGTACTCTTAGTCCCTGTGGTTCGATACCCTTTTGCCCTAAGCTTCAGTTTAGATGTGTTTAGTGAATGAGGTTTAATATTAATTTTTGATAGATGTAGGAAACATATCATGAACAAGTGTCGGAATACGCCTTACTGGATTGGCTTCATCACCAAGTGAGTATTGTGAAGCATGAGGAGCCCAAGAGGGACAAGGTTTGGTCTGAGAATGTTAATGGCAGGACAACCAACTGGGTTACCATATATTATGGGCTTTCCGCACCATTGGTAGATGGTCTGGTAGAGACAACAAGGATAATGTTGGGTGTCCTTATCCTACATTTTGTTTCCGAGAACATCAGAGGATGGAAGTAGAATTTTATTGAACCCAAGCTAGATTGTAACACCAAAAAGGATAGCGCCAGGTCAGAAATACAATAAGATTGGTCCATTGAGTGCTTTCAAAAGAGTCTACCGTCTACATGTGCAACCTTGACAAGAGAACGACTTCCGACTTAGAAATACAACAAGGTTGAAGCCTTCAAAAGAGTCCACCGCCTACAACTACCAAGTGGATTGAAGCCTTCAGAGTCATCAACATCAAGCACCTTGCTCTTTACCATGGCAAGAATTGTCCGATTTAAGCATGAGCAAATTCTCTCCAACACGGGGAGGATGATGCAACCGCATATTTGCCATGGCAGCTTGTGGGTCCAGGCAAGGATGGTGCCGCCAAGAGGAAAGCTTAGCAGATTGATCTTTGTAAGCTAAAGTTTGGCAAGATTGGGGCCGAGTGCGCGGAAACGTGGCTTAGCGAGAATAACCTACATGATCTATTTCGGAATTCGATGACGAATTCTCTCCAATCTGGAGAGAATGATACATCCCTGCCTTCATAATTGGCAGATAGCTTGGCGGGAGACACTTGGCAAGTCTCCAGGCTTGGCAAGCAGAAGATGTGGCTAGGAGGTGGAGACGAGGAGTTTAATTAGTATTAGAAAGCCTAGTTTGAATTATTTAGTTTTATTTGTGTTTATCTCTTTGTTTTTAGTGTTCTATTATGAGTCAAATAGGTCCTCTATTTAAGGAAGAAAAAGTCTCAGGTTTAAGCATTCAATTTCTATATTATTTTTCATAATTTGTTACATTGAGAATTAAAATAGACTCTATTTTCTTCTTGTTCTTTATTATTTTCGTAATAAGAATTAGAGAAAGGCTGTTGAACCTTTACATTTCCAAAATTTCCATCTACGTGCTACTTCACAATTGGTTCTTAAAATTGCATAAAAGTACTTGGAACTATGGAATCTCAATACATAAACCGAATTCCCAAAGTTGGGAATTAGTTTGTTTAAATAGTTCACAAGAAATGCCCTCATCTCTTAACCTATTGTTAGCAACTGTGCCTTGAAAATCCAACTATACATTTTTTTTTTTAATTAAATAAATTTTATTTATTTTTTATTTAATTGAGTTCTCACAAGGTATACATACGTATAATTATTTTTCAAAATGTGTCATCAAATAGATGTAGTCCAAGATACAGTATCAATATTTAATTCATGTGTGTTTGCTATATTTGTTTCTAAATTAGTGTGAGATGGTCGTCGTAAATACAAATGTAAACAAACATGCAAAAAAGAACTTACCGCGACTAGAGAGCGAGCCTAAATTCAGACCGCACTTCTTTGACCTCGACCACTCACCTTTTGGAGAAAAGGAGGTGATGATTTTGGTGTATCCAACTTCGTTTCTTAAGCGCATGGGTTCTGCTTATGCATTAATTAAGGAGACTTTTATATTTTTTGTGGATTTTTTAATATATATATATGATGATGTTAGAAAATTAAAGAGATGTACACCTAACTTAAGTGGCAATTACAATGACGGAGTAAGGCCCACAGACACATTTGCTCGTATACTTAAAAGTCAGGAACTAGCAGTCCACTTATAAGCCCGAGTTTATAGATTTTTAGGCTTGGCACCATTGACTTATAATAACTCGAATGAAGTTAAAGTCCGACAAGATTTAAATGGAACAAACCATAAAACATTGGATGAGGACCAATGCAATCAAGGTCAAGCCTTGGCCATCAGAGCCATTAAACAATGGAGCAAACCTAAGTTCACCTGACTTATTAAGCAGTGATAGTAGTGTTAAAATTACTGAAATCAAGGTCAAACCTTGGCCGTCAAAGCCTTAAACTAAACCCTCAATTCTTAATTGGTTGATTTTGGAAACAAATTAAAACGAGAAGTTCATACCTGAAGCTCGAAGCACTATATTACTGAAGAAGCAAGTATAGCAAGATCTGCACTATGCTAAACTAAGTTAAGTTACATTACTCCTAGGTAAAAAGCACAAGCGTGCTGTAAAGAAAACTTGAAGAAATTTTGTATGAGTGTGGGACTATCTTGGACAACAATATCATCTCTTATTTATGGCAAAAACTAAATAACAACTGCTCCCTAATTTCGTGGCATTTTCTTCCCACGTCAGGCCATCAAGCTCCTTAAGCGTGTGAATAATCAGTGAGCGTGTCCTTGATATATGGTGCTCGAGCATATTTCTTGAAGCCAAGTTTGCTTTTTCAGCTAAAGTCTCTTCTGAATGTCCCATGTTCTCTTCGATAAGCTTGGTGCCCACGCATCTGAAATTACGCTCCAAGTAACTGCCTCGAGCTAAGAAACCACCTATCTTACAGCCTTCTTGGCAGTCCCTTGAGCTCGAGCTCATTTTACCCTTCAACTATCTCGAGCCTCAAGTGGCTGATACGCTTGTTATGGTGATAAACTGTTGGGTTTGAGACGCCGTTATCTCAGTATATAAAGGTCTGACTTTCCTCGAGGAGGACCTCACATGATAAGCACGTGGCACTTTCCCCAGAATGGCTTTGTCCCAGCTCTCTCGAATTTAGGGTGTAAACAATGTTGGCAAAGTATTTCAATTGAACCTCATTGAAAAAATGTTATTTGTTACAAGAAAAACGTTATTCGTTCCATGGAATTTTCAGAAAAGAACAAATTGATAAGAGAAGGTTTTGGGAAATATAATTACAGTAGTTAAAGTTATTTTTCTCACGAATAATTAATAGATGAGTCAATCATTCATGTAACAGCAATATAAGAAGTGTTGAATATATATATATATATATATATATATATTATAATATAATATGGTGATAATTGGATTGAACAATTTGGAGACAAAATTAAATTGTCCCGTAGGTCCCTTCGTAATTATCACCAAATCCACCATTTCAAAATATTTAAATCAAATTTGTAAGATAAATAGATTTTATAAGCAATATTCATGACACAAAATATACTCATGAAGGAGAAAGTGTGAAATGCAACAACTAACAAAATGATGTGATTCGGAACGGCAACGCAAAATTCGCATCAATCATGCCAAATTCGAAGAATAAACTCATAATCCACCAAAAGAAATTAAATAGCTAGGCTTTTATATTTTAAAATTGATGAATGATTTAAATAACAATAAAAGCAAGTATTTATAGGCAAACTAAAAATGCTGAAACGCAAAATTACGAAAATACTCTAAAATACGATATTACTAAAATGCTCCAAAACTGCGAAATTATAAAAATACCCGCTTGGGATTCCGATGGCCCACTTGCTTAATAAATTCATTAGCTACTCACCGTACATCAGTCCCCTCCACTCAAAAAAATTCGACCTCGAGTTGATTTCTAGGTAGAGCGGCTCCTTAGAAAAGTGATAATCATAGAGGTCTGCTACGTTGAACATTTTGGATATTCTTATGCTCTCAGGTAGCTCCACTACGTAGGCATTGTCGCTTATCCTCTTTAAAATTTTGTGAGGGCCATACTTCTTCGGCTTGAGCTTGTTATACATCCCCACAGAAAATCTTTCCTTGCGTAGGAATACCACTACCATATCACCTTCATGAAAGATCTTTTCCCGCCGATGCTTGCCAGCGGCAGCCTTGTACTTAACATTCTTCTCTTTCAACTTCATTCAAACCTTAGCCTATATAGCTCGGACTTCTTGTGAGATCTTAAGATCCTTCTCAAACTCAAACTCATAAGTTGTGATGGACAAAAGTGATCGCTTCTCCACTTTAGATGAGTCTAACTCATTCACTTTGGGCACCATGGCAATCTTATAAACTCCCCAATTAAATTATGATTAACATTTACATCAAACTATCAAGGTCTCCCTAACAACACAGGATGACTCATATCTAAGTCCACCACATCACATTCTATCACATCATGATAATGTTTGCCAATAGAAATAAAAATGTGACAAAGCTTAATTACCTTAACCTGTGAACCTTTCTTGATCCACCAGATTGAATAAGGGCCAATTGTTCTTCTGTAGGTAGCTTCAAGTGGTTCACCAGATGCTTCGACACGAAGATTTCACAGCTACCACCATCCAAAATCATATTACACATCTTCTCATTTACCATATAATGCAACCAAAAGATGTTGTTCCGCTGTGAAGGAGGTTCCTGCTTTGCATTGCGCAAAAGTCGCTGCCCAACAAACTAACCTTTTCTCCTTCCTCTTCAGCAAATTCAACCATGTCGAGGAAATCAGACTCATCTTGGTTCTCCGGTATCTCCTCTTTATCTTCCTCGTGTTCTGCAAAGTTTACAGTCCTTCGGCTCAGGTAGACGTTAGAAGTGTGACCGAGTTTTCCACAACAGGAACAATTCACGGATCTCGACTTTGTATACGGGTTCAAAGTTCTGGTTGATCCATGTTTGTAGAAGGTCTCCCGGAACCTTTGGCAGCACTAATTGGTGGCACGATAGTCTGGGCCGGTGCGGGTGATTTACCCCTAGCTAGTGACTGATTGGATGATTCTGCAATATTCTGTTTATGAAATTGGACCGTCTATTGTTTTTCTTCAATTTTGGTCACTTGTTCCTCACCCTCCCAATGCTAATGTTGTTGGGTGCAATTGGGTCTTTCATATCAAACGATAAAAAGGATGAGATTATTAATCGTTGGCTAAGGGATTCCCAAAATAAAAAGATATTGATTTTTTTGAGACCTTTAATGCAATGGCCAAGCCCGCGAAAGTTCATCATGTACTAGCTATTTTTCATGTATGGGTAATTCGGCAACTTGATATCAATAAAGCATTCTTAAATGGTGATTTGCATGAGACCGTTATATGACTCAACCACAGGGCTTCATTGACCCTAAGGCCCCTACTTATGCTTTTCTTCTTCAGAAGGCACTTTATGGTCTTAAAAATGCTTCGCTTACTTGGTTTCATAAATTGAAGGACTTCCTTCTTCAACATGAGTTTCGTAACTGTTATTTTGACTGATCTCTTGGACGACTCAGTCACGTATATGTTTGTCTATGTGGATAATCTTATTCTTACTGGTAGAGACCTCGGCTTTATTCGATCCTTTGTCATGAAGCTCTACACAGCCTTTTCACTAAAGGATTTAGGTGATCTCAATTTTTTTCTTGGGTGTTTAGGTCACTCATTCTCATGATGGCATTTTTCTATCTCAAGCACAATATATTCGAGATATTCTTACACGACTACAACTCGATGGCCTTAAACCAGTTTCCTTTTAGGTAGAGGTTGGTTCTCATCACTCTCTTTGGGGTGAATCTATGACTGATCCTTCACTTTATCGCAGTGGAGCACTTCAATATGCCACCATTACTTGCCCATACCTTTCTTATGCAGTGAATTGGGTTTGTTAGTACATGTATAATCACACCACTCAACATTGGCAAGCTGTGAAGAGCATCTTTCGGTATTTAAAAGGTACTATACATCATGGCCTACTCATTCGTCCTAATTCTCATCCTAGTCTTGTTGCTTTCTCAGATGCAGATTGTGCCAGTGATTCCGATAATCGTCGATACACCTATTGTTATTATGTTGACTTTGGCGAAACTCTTGTTAGTTGGTCATCTCGAAAACAAAAAGTTGTAGCTTGTTCTAGTATTGAGGTAGAGCATCGGGCCATTGCCTTTGCCGCTGCAAGGCAAATTTAGGTTCAACAATTATTACGTGAATTGTCCTCTTTCTCAACATCCGGTTTTACTATGTGACAATCTTAGTACTCGGTTCATGACTGCAAATCTCGTTTTTCACCAAAGATCAAAGCATATACAAAATGACTTCCATTACGTGCATGAAAAGGTAAAGAAATGTAACGTCGTTCTCCACTATATTGCTACCAAATATCGAATTGCCGACATTTTGACAAAGCTCGTTCATCCAAACGATTTGCTTATCTGCATTGCACACTCAACATGACTACAAGCCCTATTGAGTTTGTAGGGGGCTATTAAAGATATAGTGTTTATCTTCTTCCATGATTTGCAAATATATTATTGACGTCACAATATCTTTAATTTGAATTCAAATGTTCACCAATCTAGGGTGCAAGATTGTGGAAGCTGCAACAAATCCAAGATTTTGTAGATTTTGTATATCTTAGATTATTTGTATTTTTCAAATTTACATTTTGTGTATATATGTAAAAATTCCTCTTTATGTAGTCGAAGAGGTTAAGGGTGTCTGCGTCATTAAACACACTTACCAATTTTTTGTTCTCTTTAACTAACTGTTGAACTAAAGAAAAACTTGTCTTTGTTTAAGTTGTTGTTAATAATTGAAGATGATAGTATATGTTTGGTGTGTTCTGGGGTGATAAAGCCAAGACTATTAGAGTTTAGGTGTATTTGGTTTATACAAAGAAAAGGTCGATAGGTGATGGTTATTCCTCGGAAGTTGTTATTATCAGGACAAAAATTGTTATTTTCAAAGCAATGGAATGACCTACAAACAATGAGAGCCCCAAAAATGCATTGAAAACTATAATTTTGCTCTAACAATAATAATTTTACTTTGACAATAAAATTATATGTATTCGTCCTTCCCATTTGTGACATTTGAGACCAAGTAGGAGATCTAGCAAGAATGGGCTATAAAGTGAATGAAGTAATGATGATCTGTTTGAGTTATATTGACTCAAGTTATATTGAGAAGAAATCGAATTTCTCCTTCCCGGTATTTGAAGACATAATGCATGCAGAGTTCTCATCTTCCAGATATAACTTCCTCACTCCATCTCAATTGTTGTGGTTTTTAATTTCGAGCTCTCTAGGATTTTAAAAACTAGAATTTATATGTGGAACTTGTTGGGATATAATGCATTAAAATTCAACAATTACAAAGTAGAAACAGTCAGCAAAATATAAATAACAATAGCAATCCAAATATAATATATAAATCATAAAGGGTTAAGAAACACGTGTTAGGTTGAGGCAGAAAAAAGAGTGCTGAAAAAAAGAGGGCAAGTCGGTAGTCAAATTCTCGATCTTAAGAGGCTTGAGACTAACTCAAGATGGGGGAAAATATATAACTTAACCAACACAAAGACGAAACTGAACACAATAAACTTTGAATTACACCAATTGGACTTCAGACAAGACAATAAAACGACTACAAGTAAAAGATTTAGAGAAGAAAGATTAAACCGAAGGAAGTCACCGTACCGTGGATTTCACCACTGCCCTGAATCATTTGTGCCCCCGCTATGGTACAGATGGGATCGTCAGGCACTTCGAGTCCCATGGTTAACAAGGCACCCATCACAGGAGTGTACTCTTGGGTGATGAGTTGGAGTATGCCCCAACTTGCTCAGTAACTAAAGTAATGGAGAAAAACTCAGAGAATATTAGAGAGAATAACAGAAGGAAGAGTTTCGTATTTCTGTATGATCTATATGCTTTCTAAATGACCAAAGAATGGTATTTATAGGCAAAAATACTTGATGCGCAAGCAAAAGTTAGTTATGGAATTAGCCAGAAATTCAGCCTCAATTAGGAAGGTGGGGGGATATGGAGCACAAAATCCGGTCACAACTAAGGCAACAACGGTTATGTAAAGAAGGGGACAGTTATATGATCAAAACACATACCTTGAGCTCAAGCTTGTAGCCTCGAGCTCAAACCCGGAGTAACGGACAGTACCTTGAGCATAACAGCCTCGAGGTTGGACATAAGGGGACACCTCGAGCTCGAGCTCAATCCCACATGCTCAAGCACAGTCCTAAGAACTCCCTTAGAGTTCATTTATGATAATCAAAAGCATGATGTCCATAAAAGTAAAAGCCTGGGTTAGAAAAAGACCACACCGCGACGAGACGTGAACGCTAGCGCAACGAGGTGCACACACGAGCGTGTGGTCCACTAAGCCCATAAGACTTTATCAAAGGAAAGGACAAAGGGGCTACGCAGACTAGGCTTCTCACGTCTATTCTTCCTATATGGAATTAAGGCAATTTATAAGAGAGGCAAAATTGAAGCACACTCCCCTCAAATTCCAACGAAGAGCGCTTTCCTTATAAAATGCCCCTCCTGCACAAGTATTGAATTTGTATGTGCTCCTTTCTAAGGATTCAACAATATGACATATCTCTATTAGTGTAGCATTCAAAGATCCCCTTGTTGGGAACATATTTCAAATTTTTTTCCCCAATTGACTAAAGAAGGTGTAGGGAAAAAAGAATTTTAAATTCTTAATTTTAAATCTAAAGCCCTGACCTAATTAAACTGCTTAATTAGATCAAAATCTTACTCTAATAAGTTCATAATATCACAAATGAAAAACTGTTAGGACCCAAAATATGAACTAGATGCATACATGCTCTTGCTTAACAATTTCCAAGGTTGTTACTTGTTGTACTTCAAGAGAATATTCTAATATTGGTGGTTAGGAGTTAGTTGAGTTAGCTACAACGTAAAGAGTGCATATAAGGCACTTGTGAATTGTAATGAGGGGCTATGTGAATGATAACAACAATTCTTACTCTCTATTCTTCCTCTCTTCTTTCTCATTCTACCTCTTGTTCTTCTAAACTCTATCTTCTTTCTCAATTCTATCTCAAACTTCTAATTCTTCTTGTTGAACCTAACATTTAGTATCAGAGCCAGTTCTTTCCCGTGTTCAAAAGCTGATCATAGTAGTGTGTGAGCAGACCTAAGAAGCAAGCTAACATGGTGGATATGGAGCAGCTGGAAAAGTCTTGGGAGGCTATTATTATAGCATCTTTGGACTCAATTAAGGAATCCATTGTGTCATCAATCAAGGAATTAGTATTAGCATCCATTCAAGAACCACTTGAATCATTGTCTGAAAGAAAGACACAGTACGATCAAGAGTTGGCAGATTTGCAAGAATGTGTGACAGGAATAACCCACCAACAAAACCAACTAGTAGCTCAAGTGCAGAACAATCAATCACAAATTGGTGGGAGCAAGGCTAGTAGATCAGATGCTGCAACAGTGGTAACGAAAGCTGATGTTGAAGATCCATTCAAGTATCATCAAGTTGCATTTACAACAATGAATCAAGCTCAATTGAGGCCTCTTGATGCAGCTGCAAACTTGAAGGCTCTAACAGTACAGCTGGAGGAGCAGAATCGCTTGCAGCTTGTGGGCATTCAAGGCCAATTAGGTAAATCAACAAATCCCTTTGAAGCAATGTCAATCTTGCATTATAGTGGTAGGCCACCTGATGTCCTACCTCCTAAGCCAAATAGAAGAGTTCTTGAAAAGATACACATGATCAAGAACACGAGAATTGGGAAGCCTAAGGTAAAGATCAAAGCATTTAATAGACTTCATACACAATATTGGACTCAAAGGACATTCAAGCGGGTGAAGGGAAGGTGGACTTATGACAAGGTTGATGCAAGTTCAGAAACAAGTCAGCCATTACTGCAGAAAGGGCATTTTTCAGTCTTCATGCTGCTGAAATTCACAAGAAGAATGCAACCTTCCTCGAATGCAACCTACCCTTGTGGACAAGGGTATTCTTTAAGGGGGAGGGAATTGTTAGGACCCAAAATATGAACTAGATGCATACATGCTCTTGCCTAACAATTTCCAAGGTTGTTACTTGTTGTACTTCAAGAGAATATTCTAATATTGGTGGTTAGGAGTTAGTTGAGTTAGTTCCAATATAAAGAGTGCATATAAGGCACTTGTGAATTGTAATGAGGGGCTATGTGAATGATAACAATAATTATTACTCTCTATTCTTCATCTCTTCTTTCTCATTCTACCCTTGTTCTTCTAAACTCTATCTTCTTTATCAATTCTATCTCAAACTTCTAATTCCTCTTTTTAATCCTAACAAAAACATCGACTAAAACATATATAAATATAGTATGTAGAATAAATGACATAAAGGAAAATAAATTAAATATCAAATACTTAATTTAGACATACCTAAAACGCAAATCTCAACTCTGACTTGAAGATCTGAAATTGAAAGAAAGTTTCTTGACACCTTAAGGTTTTCTATGCAATAACCTCTTTTAGCACCGGTGTGTGGGCTACTAAAATATTTAACTTAGAAAAAGTTTCGGAGCAAAATTTTTTCTTTTATCTTACTGAAAAATAATTTTTCAAAAAATTATGCTAAAAAATAATTTAAAAAACCTCTAAAATAACTTTAAAATTTTCGTTGCGGGAGAGAAAATCAAGTACCAAAACCCCTTAAAAAAAACACATCTCAGCTCACAACAAAGACATGCTTAAATAAAATTTTAAAAAAAAACAAAAAGGTCGCTGACGTTGTTGAGTTTCACCTGTATAAAACGCGAATTATGCTTGCCACTAATGTCAACATGATGTCAGTGACCCTTTCCTTTTTTTTAAAAAACAAATTGAGTTGATCAGCGCGTGCATATATGAGGGCCAAATCCCCGCGTGTGGGTATTCTTAAGTTCCCTTTTTATATTTTTTTAATTTGAATAAGATATAATTTATTGCATTACATATTCATCTTATGATTATTTATTTAGCATAAAATTTATTTATCTCATAAATATGTAATTCATCCCTTGAATTTTTTTTAAAATATTTTCAAATGATGCTTAAGTTGAGGCTTGTGGAGGGACCTTAAAGATAATCTAACTCTAGCTCCAAATGAGTCATATTTGATTATCATCTCATAATAATAATTAATTACCATTTAATAAAACTTAAATTCACTAAATAAGTTCTAATGCACTATAGAATTAAATATATTCACTTAAAAATTTCCTAAATAACTTTTATTACGACAATTAACTCATCTATTAAATATCCGTGAGCAAAAGTAATTTTAACTACTATGTTACTTTTCTCACGTCTCTTGCCATTGTTTCCGACTCGCCCTTCTCAAATAATTCAATAATATAAAAATAATTTTCATACTAATTCCAAATGTCAAACATATGGAATACTTTGACCAAAGATTATCGAATAGATTCCACATAAAATAATTGTTCCCATCACACTATATGCAGTCACCCAATGCACATAAGATTCAAGTCAACATACTTTGACTAATCCTTTTAACACATCAAAGCAACGAACAATCCATGTACGAGTTCATACTGTTTCCTTGATTTAGAGTTATTGTCTTACAGAATTAATTATTTCTAATAACAGTTAAGAAATAAATAATTCAAGGGGTTTTGCTCTGTGTTCCAATATTATAGACAACAACAACATGATACTTTTGAATCTCTATTCACATGATCAAGATAAGGCATCTAAGGTATCATTATCGGATAAATTGTCCAAACTCATCATCAACTACTAACATATACTTTGACAACGTATTACTAGTTTGATCTAAGTCAATCTGTGGTTCAATCTCATTGACCACTTAAACTAAACTCGATATATCATACTGGACTACATCCATCTTATTAAACGTTTTAGAAAACAATCACACACATGTTCGACTCGTAAAACATAATCAGACAATAAATAAATAAAATAATCTTATTTATTTAATATTTAAATCTTACTAATTGGATTTTTTTGGGGAAATCAATTTCAACACCCCAAACTGCAATCAATAAACATGACTTGTTACTTTCATGACTACAAGCATTAAATTGAGTTATTGAAAGCTTTTTATTTTCATCAATGCAAATCCACTACAGCACATAACATACGATGTCACTTTACAAACCAATTTATGCACGTTGAATAATTTACATTTGATTTTTAAATTTTTTATTTTTAAATAAAATAAATATTTTCACTTTAAAATCTTTTACTTACATAAAAAAAAAATAATTTTTAAAACAATAAGCACATAATTTTCCAACAATCTCTCACATGATTTAAAAATTTTAAAACTTTATGAGCACAGTACTCCATCAATACATATAGGTACGTTCCAGGCTTGAACCCACACTTAGTGTAAGTGAGCTTCAACTTGAAGAAACAATGGTAAACGCTTTGAATTAGATCTCTTGTAGCCAGGTCTAAAACCACCATACACAGAATACCGGTAATTATAAAGTTCTATCAGTGAGGCACGTTACGATCATGCGCAGAAATCGTGTCTCATGGCTGTCATTAGGGAATAGCCCATTTCCCACACTGGCGACCCCACCACACTACTCATGTAAATGAACCCTCCAAGGGTGATCTGTGATCGTCACCTCATACTTATTATTCCATCGGGTCCATTTAGAGTTTGACCTTTACCTTAAATATCACCAGTAAAGAGCATCTCACCTTAGGAGTGGAACTCGGGAATACCCAACAACAACAACAACAACAGACCCAGTGCCTCAAGAACTCCCACATAAGCGGGGTCTGGGAGGGGTGGATGTACGCAGCCTTACCCCTTTAGGGTGTAACCCTGCCAAGAGGCTGTTTCCTAGGATCTCCAACCTTATAGGGTTGGCAACACGAGGACTTCCCAGGAGGTCAACCATCCTGATACTGCTCTTGCCCAAGCACACTTAACTTCGGAGTTCCAATGGAATCCGGTGCCTTAGTGCTAAAAATGGGAATACCCAACTATAAATAGTATAATTTGTGATCTTTCAATCACCCATTAGTTTTGTTTTTACCTATTGAACCTTATTCATGAGATCGCTATACCTTTGAGGACGGGTTTCCACTGTGATGATTAGATTATGGGCTTCAGTCTCATTCCAATCGATGAGCGGATCCGCTACATTGTCTTCTAACGTGATAAAGTCAATAGCAATTACATCATGAGAAATTAGATGTTTTATTGATCTATGCATTACCCTTAGGTGCCTCCTTTTCTTATTAAAATTTTTACTTTTAAGTTTAGCTATTGCAACTTGACCATCACAATGTAATTAAGTCAAAGGTACGGGCTTAGGCAATAATTGTATGTCAGCCATATTACTTTTGATCTATTCAGCTTCAAAACTAGCAGAATCTAGTGCCACTCTTTCAGCTTCCATAGTGGAATAAGAGATAATTGTCTGCTTTGCAGACTTCCAAGATATTGCACCACCACCAAGTGTAAACACATAACCACTTGTTGATTTATTGTCTTTAGAATATGCTATCCAATTAGCATCGCAGAATCCTTCAATCACAACAGGTAAATCACAATAATGAATAACATTATTTATAGTTCCCTTTATGTATTTAAATACACTCCAATGTAAAATACTTAGGTTATATGTACATCTTCCTCATTTAGACATAGCATAAGATATAGTATGGTTGGCTAAATATAGCAAGGATCCAATAATTTTAGAATATTTATATTGTGAAATACTTTCACCTATATTCTTCATTAACTTAATCGTTGGATCAAAAGGACTTGAGTAATATTAGCATAACCAAACTTAATAAGTAATTTCTCAATATAGTGTGCTTGAGACAATGCAATACCATTTTCATCTTTAATGAATTGCATTCCTAGGAAAATATCAATAGGACCAAGATCTTGTCGTATCAAAACTATTAGACAAGAACAACTTGATGTCCATAATATCATGAAAATTACTTCCAAATATAGTATATCATCAACAGATAAACAAAGTATAACACATGTGTCATCAACTTGTTTAATATACATTTATCTGCACTATTTTTTCGAAAATCATTTGAAATCATTACTTGGTCAAATTTTTCATTCCATTACTTAGGTGCTTGTTTTAATCCATAAAGAGATTCTACAAACCTACACACTTTTTTTTCTTATGTAGGACCCTTCTTGTTGATCCATGTAAATTTGTCCATCTAAATCACCATTTAAAAATGTTGTCTTAACATCCATTTGGTGAATTTCCAACTTATAGATAGAGGCTACAGCAAGTAAAATTTTTATACTAGTAATTTTAGAAACCGGTGAATAAGTGTCAAAGTAATCAATTCTTCCTCTTGTTTAAACCCCTTAGCTATAAGTCTTGCTTTAAATTTGTCAATTGACCCATCAGTCCTTTATTTTTTTTTTTTTGAGAAACCCATTTACACCCAATTATTTTACACCCATATGGTAAATCAGTCAAAATCCATGTTTTTTTTAGACATAAGGGATTCTATTTCGTCTCTAACTGTTTCTTCCCAATTACATGGCTTCTCTATAAATTTTAGGATCATCTTCTAGCAAAAATGTATAAAAGTCATTACCAAAGGTTTTGGGTCTGCTAACCCTTTTACTTCTCCTAGGCCCATCATGCGAATAATTATCATTGTCAAAATGTGTAGGTCTAGGAGAACTAGAAGAATTACCACTAGAAATTTTGCTAGAAAGAATAATATTTTCAAAGAAAGCTGCATCATGAGATTCAATAATAGATTATTAGAAATTTTAGGAACTTTTGAGTTTAACACCAAAACCTATAAGTGATACTATTCAAAGAATATTCAATAAATGCACAATCTACAGTTTTAGAACCAATTTTTCTTCTCTTTATGATAGCCGAACACCCCACACTTTAAAGTATTTGAAAGAAGGTTTTTTATTTTTTCAAAGTTTATATGGCATTTTGTCAATTTTTCTATATGATACTTTGTTCAAAATGTGGCCTGCAGAATAAAGAGCTTAACCTCACAAGTTATTAGGTAACCCAAAATTAATGAGTATTACACTAATCATATATAACAAGGTTCTATTTTTTTAATTTCGCTATGCCATTAGATTAAAGGAGAATAAGGTGGTGATACTTGATGTATGATATCATGCATTTCACAAAATTCATTCACATCAATTAGTGCATATTCACCTTCCCATGCAGAACGTAATATTTTTATTTTCGTTCTCATTGATTTTTCACTTCTACTTTATAAATCTTAAATTTATCAAATAATTCACTTTTCAAATTAATTAAATAAATATAATAGTAATTTTGAAAAATAACCTATAAAGTTAAAAAATATATTTTCACCACGAGTCAAGACAAGATTATTATCACTATGAACTGTTTCTTGTACCGATTTAAAAGGTTTTCTAGGTTGTTTGGCTTGTACACATATTTCACTTTTTTTTTTCCATATTAACATGCAATTTAGGAATTTTATTTTATTTTATTTTTTTTTTTTTTGTACTTATGCAATTTAGGAATAAGGTCTATATACATCATTCTTTTCATTGTATTTAGGTTAACATAACCAAATCTATCACGTAATTTAATTTCTAGGTTCTTTGGCTTGTGCACATATTCCAATTTTTTTTTTTTCCCCCCTATTAACATGCGATTTAGGAATAAGGTCCATATGCATCATTCTTTTCATTGTATTTAGGTTAACATAACCAAGTCTACCATGCCAAGTATCACAACTTTCAACAAGATGTGGGTAGGGGTATTCATCAGTCCAAACCTAGACCGGACTGGATCAGAATGGACCGGACCAGACCGGACTGATTTGGACCGATTATCATTTCTTTATTTTTTAGTATTAGTTAAATTTAGCACACTTTATAAAATTTGGTCAACTTTAAAGGCAACTAATCAGAAAAACATAAAAAATAAACAATAGAAATAATAGAAAATATACAAATACACATGATCACTCACAAATACCATGACTCATTATAACAACTTGTATTTATTAAACTCGGCCCCGACAATGTGGCCCCTTTGATTTAATTCTCATATTTTTTGATTCTTCAATAATAACCGACGAAATTTTTCATAAATTAACTTGAAATAATTATACATATAAGTAGTAACAATATACAAAATGCAATAATTATCATTAAAACAAATAATATAATTTAATATAGGTGTTTATTACGGGCTATTTTAAACTAATTTTAAGAACAAATGTTATTTGTCTAAAATAGTTTTCTTATAATCTAATAAAATACATAGGAGGCCCAACAACATCATTCAGGTTTTCAGTCCGGTCTCGGGTTTTTTGAGTTTAGACTGGACCGGACTGAAACCTGAAATTAGGTCAACTTGAGGACCTCTTAGACCAAATGACAAGTTCGGTCCGATTTTTTGGTCCGAACCTGTATTTGAACACCCATAGATGTGGGTACTGAATTATTAGAGGAATGTAATATACTTAATTAAAAAAGACCATCTAACAACTATCCTTTACCAACAAAAAAAACCAAATCTACCAATCACCATTTCATTAGACTTAAAAACAACTTTGAAATCTTGTTGAGCAAATAAAGATGCACTATCAAATGCTTCCTAATGTTGGTTACATGAAGGACACAATCCAAGACTAAGAATTTCCCCATATGATAATTCTAACAGACTTTTCCTTGTCCTATGACACGACCAACACTCCTAATCCCCATGCTCATAATTCTTATGCTTGATACTTGATAAAACGAAAATGAGTTTTTATCAACACACACGTAAACATTGGCCCCAAAATCCAATCTACCACTCGTTTGTATTCAAAAATATTGAATTTAACCCTGGCCCACTCACAAAATACATGTTAGCAGGGGAATTGGAGTTAGCCTCCACAATCACCACATTAGCTTGTGGCTTGGGAGCATTTTGAGATCTGGATGTTCTAGAGGGTTATCCATGACAGTACTAGCAATCCTAAGCCTTGTGATTAGTCTTTCCACAATCCCAACACTGATTCTAATTATTATTGTCTTAGGCCTTTTATTATTGTTGTTGTTAACAATATGAATCTTAGCCTAAAGCTCAGGTTTTTTTTTTTTTTTTTTTTTTTTTGGTGTTTGATGTTTAGAAGAGCGATAGTTATCTTCGATTTTCAAAGCAACATATAATTCTTCCAAAGTAAAATTTTCAGGTTTATGTTTTAAACTTCTAGCAAAATCGGACCATAATGGTGGTAGTTTTTTAATGAGCGAAGTAATAAGCACAATGTCATTGATTTCAGCCCCCTTTATTTAAAATTCGTGAATTTGTTCTGTAACATTTTTGTCATCAACCATTTGAAAATCAAGCTAGATTTTAACGAATATCTTTTTAACCCTCTTTCTTCTATCCCATATCTATAATCAAGTGCATTCCATAATTCTAGAGTAGATTTAACATGAAAAAAGTGCTATAAATGTTATTAGACAAAGCACTTAAAATTCTAAAATGGCGTAGAATGTCTTTATCATTAGAATGTCACTATTAGCAAGGGTACCCGTAGATTCAGAAGTTTTTTCTATGCCTTTTTTCTTTATCATTGAGAAGCACTAAAAATAATCCTAATTTGGTAATCCAAAACTTCATTTGTTGTTGCCAACAAAAAAATTTGTTCTGTAAATTTTTCATGTTTCCTAGTCAAAGCATTTAGAAGATCCATGTTAAAGACATTTTTTTTCCTAGATTAAGCTAATTTCCTTTCTAAGAATGTTGGAATATAATTCAAGAAAATTCAATAAAATCATAACAAAGTAGAAACAATCATTGAAATATAAATAACAATAGCAATCAAAAGACAGTATATAAATCAGAAAGGGTTAACAAATGTATGTGTTGGGTTGAGGCAAGCAAAGAGCGCTCTCCTTAGAAAGAAAACACCCCTCCTACGCGAGTACTCAATTTGTATAGGCTCATTTCCTAGGATTTAATAACCCATCGAACCTCCAATCAGTGCAGCAATTAAAGATCCCCGAATGACAATCACCAAGCTCACAATTTTGAAAGAGAAATAGAGGATGAAAGAGTGATAATTTTTCTTGTTGTGTCAATTATCCTCTTGATTCTCATGTTCATATAGACCCAAGAAATATACTAATTTTTTTTTAAAAACAAAATGTGCAACGTCCAATAAACATGACTTGTGGCTTCTCATGACTACAAGCACTAAATTGAGTCGCTGAAAGCTTTTTATTTCCATCAATACAAATCCACAATGGCATGTGTTATGATTAAAGAACAATCTTGAATCATAACCTTGAAGAAAGATAGAATTGAGATGAAAAGAGAAGTGAAGGAGATGAGAAATTGAGAGAAAATTAGGGTTGAGAGAGAAAAGAGATCAAATTTTAGTCTTTAAATTCTAATTACAAGAGCATCAAACTATTTATACTACTCTTATATCAAACTAGATACATTGCATTTGGACAACCACATTAATCGACTTAAACTACCTCAGCCGCCACTATTGACTTGCAAACTAACTAATTGACTTAACTGGCCAGCCACCACAGCCAACTTACGAGCCAAAGCCTAATTCAAAGCTTAACAGAATAATAACACCCAAATGCAGCTCGATCATAACAATGCTCCCCACTTGAAGACATTCTTGCCTCGAGAATTGAAAGAAGGAAAATGACTTTGCATGAACCTTAAATCTTCCCAAGTAGAGTCTTCTATAGCCAAATTAACCCATTGCACCAATACTTCTTCAACCTGCCTTCCTGATTGTTGCACTACCTGAGAACCCAATATAGTAGCTGGAGCTTGCAGAAGATCTCCCTTGGTGCTTGCCTCTGGAGGAATAGAAGAACAAGCCATCCCTTTTTCCACATACTTCTTCAAAAGAGACACGTGAAATACTAGGTGAACATATGAATCAGGAGGTAGTTCTAGCTTGTAAGCAACCTTTGCCAACTTCTCAAGCACCTTGTAAGGTCCAAAATATCGTGCACTGAGCTTAATATTTTTGTGCACCGCCACTGTGGATTGCCTATATGGTTGAAGCTTCAAATAAACCAGATCTTCCACCTCAAAAGATTTATCAGAACGCCTTCTATCAGTAAAGTACTTCATTCTTGCTTGAGCCAGTTGCAAATTATCCTTGAGAAACTACTTGTCTCAGATGTGCAACATGGTCCTCAAATATAGGACTATAGACCAGAATATCATTGAAAAAAACCAATACAAACTTCCTCAAAAATGCCATGAACACATCATTCATCAAAGCTTGGAATGTAGCTGGGGCATTTGTCAATCCAAATGGCATCACCACAAATTCATAATGCCCCTGATGAGTTCTAAAGGCAGTCTCGTATATGTCTTGCTCCAATACTCGAATTTGGTAATACCCCTGTCTTGAATCCAATTTAGAGAAGTAATGTGACCCATGAAGCTCATCCAAAAGATCATCAATGATCGGAATTGGAAACTTATCATTGATTGTAAGTGAATTGAGTTGTTTGTAGTCAATGCACATTCTAGAAGTTCTATCTTTCTTCTTGACTAATATCACTGGTGAGGTAAAAGGGCTATGACTATGTTGAATAAAATTGGTCTTCAGAAGCTCCTCCACCTGCCTTTCCATCTCACTTTTTTGTGAATGAGGATATTTACAAGGTCTCAAGTTAACTAGATCTAAATTTGATTTCAAGGGTATGGCATGATCAAGAGTCCTTTTTGGAGGTAAAGAGATTGGATGCTCAAACAGGTCTTTTTATTCCTCAATTAATTTGCTAATTGCAGGATTAGAATGCACCTAAGCCTCGAATGGTGTGGCAAATATAAAGAATAACTGTCTTATCCACTGATAAGTTCCTTTCTTGATCACCCCCTCTAGCCTTTTGCCTTTCATCATTTGCAATTGAGCTTGTTCTACAATCCCCTGCAATCTAACAGTATGACCATGCATCTCAAAAGAGATTGATAATTGGAAGAAATCAAATACCAATGGACAGAATGTCTTCATCCAATCAACCCTAAGAACCATCTCACAGCCTCCCAGCTGCGAAATTCTGAAGTCATACACAAATTGGTGCTTCTACATCTGCCAACTGAATCCTTGACATTGGTTTGAGTAAGTATCGAATTTCCATCTGCCATAGTCACAGCTAGAGGACTTGTCTTAATCACTTCATGTCCCACTCTCCTAATAATTTTGGGATCAATAATACTATGAGTACTTTCGCTATCAATCAAAATCAAGATAGGCTTGCAACCTACTTCTCCTTTAATCCTTATGGTGTTATGAGATCCATTCCCAGTCAATGCCTTAACAGATATTTCCATCATCTCATCTTCCATGGACTCCCCTTACATTTCATCTTCTTGTTCATTCAATCCAACCTCCATATACAAATCTTCAATGTCCTCCTCAACCTTAGCTCTAGTTACTAGCATAAGGAGCTTTGGATTACATTTATGCCCAAAGAAATACCTCTGATTATATCTATAACACAATCTTTGAGCCTTATTTTCTTCCAAGCTCGATGACTTGGACTTCACAGTCAAACTGTGCTGTTGAGAATTAGCGTGACTGCTTCTACTTCTCTGGCCATTAGAAGCTGCTAGCACAGTGGATTCGAACAATTTGGCCTTTGTATAATCCTTAGACAATGTAGCAGGGCTCAAGGCTTTGACAAGATTTTTAATTTTTGGCTTAAGACCACTAATAAAGCTAGAGACATAATATGCATCACTAGCACCAAAATTGACAGCCATTATTTTTGCTCTCAAATTTTCAAATCTTGTCATATACTCTCTCACTGAAGTAATTTGCACTACCTTATTGAAATTATCCACAATGTCTCCTAGATCTTCATCACCATATCTCTCTCACAGTTCCTTCACAAATTCAGGCCAAGTGAGTGAAGGATTACTACGGATGAAGCTATAAAACCACACCTCTTGATCCCTATGAAGGTACACTGCTACTCATTTCACCTTCTCTGCCTCTGTTATGTGATAGAAATGGAAATATCTTTCACATTTTCTTATCCAGGACCGTGGTTGCATTCCATCAAATGGCTCAATTTCCACACGAGGCTATCTAAATCTTGAATTCCTAGACACACTCACTCCAATACCGCTATCCTCAATCACCTGCTGCTGCATAGGACCTGGTAGAATAGGATCAAGTGGCCTTGCATGTTGGCTAGCAACTGACCCCCACTTCTGCATAGGACCTGGTGGAATAGGATCAAATGGGCTTGCGTGTTGGCTAGCAGCTGACAAAACTCTAGCTCCAGTAGGTAAGCTTTGTCTATTAATCTGCTCTTGCAATCCATGAATCTGTTGTTGTAACTGCTGTGAATGAAGATCCAGTTTTTGATTCAGTGTTGTTATGATCATCTCTTGCATCTCATGCTTCCATTGCTCAAATTGATTAGCTTAAATGTCTCCCGCTGCTATTAGCTCCAGCATTAGCAGTAGCTTCAACAGTAACTCCAGCATAAGTAGCAGCCTGAGCTCTAGTTGTAACTCATCCAGCCATTGCCAAAGCTTCCTTGCCTCCATCCAATACAAATCGAACAATTCACAATCAAATGCAAGCAAACGCAAGCTCTGATACCAATTGTTATAATTTAAGATTATGATTCAACAACAATCTTGAATCATAACCTTGAAGAAAGATAGAAATGAGATGAGAAGAGAAGGAGATGAGAAATTGAGAGAAAATTAGGGTTGAGAGAGAAAAGAGATCAAATTTTATTCATTGAATTCTAATTACAAGAGGATCAAGCTATTTATACTACTCTTAGATCAACCTAGATACATTGCATTTGGACAACCGCATTAACCGACTTAAACTACTTCAGCCGCCACTATTGACCTACAAACTAACTAATTGACATAAGTGGCCAACCACCACAACCAACTTGCGCTCCAAAGCCTAATTCAAAGCTTAACAGAACAATAACACCCAAACGCAGCTCGATCATAACAGCATGTAATGTAGAATGTAATTTGTACAAACCAATTTACATTTGATTTTTAATTTTTTTTCTAAAATTAAATAAATAAATTTCACTTTTAAATCTTTTACTTAAAATTATAAAAAAAAATAATAATAATTTTTATCATTGCAGAGTTCACATATTGCAAATATGACTTCTTCACTCCATCTCAATTGTTGCAGTTTTTAATTTCGAGCTCCCTAGGATGGTAAACACTAGAATTTACATGTGGAACTATACGATGATTGGGTGCGTCTTACGTCTCGCCAACCGTGGGGCCTAGCTAGCGTCTATCTGTCTTCTTATTACTTCTCTGTTTAGTTTCTATTGACAAGAAACTAATTTGTTGGAATATTAGAAACATAGGTAGTTCAAAGGCTGGTGAAGAACGTAAAAGTATCATCTGCATATCTAGGCATGCTCTTGTGATCCTCCTTAAGACTAAGGGCATGTTTGGTTTGGGGTTAAAAAGAAGAGATAATCTTTAATAATGTAATTGCTAATAGAATAACCATTACCCTATGAAAAATATTTTTTCCTTTCACCTTGTTTGGTTGTACACTATTAAAGGAGTAAATATTAACTCATGAATCTTTCAACATGTATGGTTTTCATGTAACATATTTCTTTTATCTTTTATGTGCTAATTTATTTCTTATATTAGTTTTTAAATTTAATTATAATAAAATATAACTATTTATTAAAATAATGGAAAAAATTTATCTTTATATAATTAACTATACTTTATATATCTAAAAAATAATTTCAGATTAAAAAAATCAGATAATCTCTATTACAACACCGATAACCAATCGCATGAACATCATTATTGTTGTCGATCTTTGTTCACCACCAACACCATTACAGTAGATCCCTCCTACTTTCTATTTATTTTTTTGAATATTTAGTGTATTTTTAAATCTTTGAAATATTTTTTAAGTATTTAAAATATTTTTTATAAACATATAAAATATTTTTCTAAAATATAATATTTTTTAAGTATTTAAAATATTTTTTATAAACATATAAAATATTTTTCTAATATATAATATTTTCAAGTATTTTTAATATTTAAATATTATTATATATTTTTAATTATCAAATTTTTATAAATAATTTTTTATTTTTTATTTAAATATTTTTTATTTTAAAATATTGATATATATTATATAATATTTAAAATATTTTGTATATATTTTAAATATTTTCTAAATTTTTAAAATATTTTTTAATATAAAATATTTATAATATTTTATTAAATATTTAAATAATTTTCTAAGTACGTAAAATATATTTTTATAATATCCAAATTTCTCAAGCCAATGAACAAGTTCAAAAAATTTTTTACCCCTTCCCTTATTATGGATGTTGCACTATGGGGGTAATGCAAAGATTTTAACCCCTTTTGGGTGTAAACTTTTTAACAGGATAAATATTAATAGTGAACCAAAAAGGGTTAAAAGGGGTGAAATGGTTACCCCTGTAACCACTAACCCCTGTTAAGCCCATACCAAACATACCCTAAGGTGAACAACATTGTTTCTGACTGGAACAGCTATTTTGGTCAAGGATCGAACCGAACTGACTATATGTCGTTCTAGTTTTTTATCCTACTATATGGGCCTAATCGATAGTTGGTTCAGTCCGGTCCAAGATCAAAAAACCTGAAGACAGGACCAAAGACTAATCTATACAAATTTCTTATTTAATGTTTTGGGTCCATAAATTTAATACATAATTAAGTATAGATTGTATATATAATTAAGTATAGATTGTATGTGTCAAAAAATATTATAATTTAACAATTAGATATATTTGTTGTACAAATTATTCTTAAATTATATAAAATGTGCATTTTATATTATTTATTATTATTATTTCTAAGTTCCTACTTTCTATTTGGAATTGTTTTTGTTGCAATTATGCTCCTAGCTGGAAAACCAGTCCAAACGATCTAGTCTACTCCAATTTCTGACCAATTATGAACTGAACCAAAGCGATTTTATTTGGTCCAATCCATGATCTTATGATTTGATATAATTTAATCTTTTTTCTGGACCAATCTGGTTCGGTTCGATCCGATCTTGGACCGCTGTTCACCCTTGAGACCCTTATTGTAAAATAATAAAAATAAAAATTGGAACAAACTAAATAGAACACAAGAACACTTCAGAAATTTTTGGATGATTTTTATTCACAAAACATAGCCCTATTTCTATACATTCATAGGCACATGAAGAGTTTACTCTTGCAATAAAGAAAACCCTAATTGTAATTAAGCGCCAATGGGGAAGAGAGGGAGGCATCGGTTGTAGCAGATGATAGGGAAGAAAATAATTAGCCCTATTTAATCTAGAAATTATAAAAACACTATTAACTGCCTAACACTAATTACAAGATACATACCAAATACAAAATACATAGTATATTATATAAAAGCACCAATTCTAGTAGTTATATGCCAAGAACAAATTAATCATAATAATCAAAATTTTGGACTTGAAATAATGTCATACCAACAGGATTCTTGTTTTACGGGACAGTGAGATGTGCGAAGTTGATATTAGATCTACCTCGAACAGATTGGTGCATCTTGTTATCTTGGATAAAAAAGGTTGACAAATCTCATGGTTGTATATGCTCCATCTAGGGAGAAAGAGGAGGGTTCCTTGGGCTATATCATGGATTTAGGTAGGATCTTTTCTATTAAACTGTGCCTTGTGTGGATTTTGACAAGCTCATGACAATTAGTGACAAGGTAGGGGGAGCCAAGTATCTTATAGGCATATGAGTTGACTTGGCCTATCATGCGAGGTGTGTGACCTATTTAAACTCTAACTATAGAGACGAGATTTACATGGAGAAGGAAAACCAATGGATGGTCCAAGATAAACTAAACAAGATGATGTTGAAAAGACTAGTAGAGTCTATACCCTCAGAATGTCGTTTTTAATGGGTATGGAATCGTATCAAGCCATAGCTTGATTTGTCTAAGAAATGACAAAGAGGAGCCTTTTAGTATATGTTGTTTAAATTCATAGAGAACTAGGGATGTAACAATCAAGTGAGACAGATTGTAAGGAAAATATGGAAAACTCAAATTAAGGGTTTGAAACTTTTTTAACATGTATTGATCCCTGATTACTCTCTCAGAGTTGTTTCCCATGCAGCCTCAATCAGATTGGCTAGGGAACAAGCATCCTTTTCGATGCAATCCCCTCCAGAAAGTCAGTGTAACGATGTTGCTCGGCATACATCATGGGTCGACCCTTTTTAGAGCAGATTACGGATTTCTCGAGTGTTTGTGAGGAGCCTGGAACTCCTATCCCATGGTCTGCGAATGAAAGAATGGATGTTACTTGGCAGCCGTTAGGTCAGGTTTCCTTCCATTTCAATGGTCAGATCATTGGTAGAGGGGAGTTAGAATGCTCTTACCCATACAACACATTGCAGCCTTACCTTCTTCAGCCTATGGCCCATCCTACTCATTTACTTCCTTGGGTTGAGGATGATGTCGGTAGGTGGTCTGTGGAATGCTATTGGCCACATGCTTCTCTTCCCAATCCGTCTCCACAGCATGGTGATCATATTCCAGTTGAGGAAGTGCGTGGATACCATCATCTGCCTCCTTTGCTCCAGTGGGTGGAAAGTGGCATAACTAGTTCAGCTCAGCCTCAAGCTCAGGTAATGCATGTTCAGAATGAAACTCAAGACCATGCCAGTGAAGATGATTCTGGGTCCTCCGGGCTTGTGTTTCCTCCAGGTTTTGAGCCCTGTGCTTTGAGCAGGCCAAAGACTTGTATAGAGAGACCCAGTGGAGTAAAAATGAGAAAAGGAAAAGGAGTGATGACAAAAAGGGAGAGGAAAGCGTTGAAGCACAAGGAAAAACAGAATAAAAAATGAGAGCTTCAAAAATTTCTGAAAGATATGTCACCTAGGAATAGTACGCCGAAAACGACCAAGATCTTAGGCAACCAAAAAAAGAGGAATGAGGTGAAATGGGGAAAATGGTCAAAGACAGCCAGGAAAAAGAAAAAAACAGAGTAGGGGGAATCGGTACAACAAGATCTAGGAAGCGAAGCATGACGAGATGATCATGAAAGCGGAGCGGGTAATAGAGATGGGGAAAATAGTAGGTTTGAATTTTGATGGTTTCGACCCACCTAGGATGGCAGACTTGCTTGCTAAATAAGGTGGATGGGTTTGTGGTTGAGGCGTCAGTCATGCCTCTGTTTCCCGTGTTGTCCATTTGGTTTTTCTTCATTTGGAATCCATGTCTGAGCTTGTCCTTGTATGTCTTGTCTGGCCTGTGCTTGGTGTCTGTTGTGTTCTGTTTGAGTGTTTTGCTTTTGGTGCCAGTTTGTTCCCTGTTTGTTATGGCCTTTTTTTGTTCCCACTTCCATTTTACGGGGTGGCTAAGGGCTCATCCTTTTGAGTTACCTGTTTGTACCTCGGTTATGCTGATATTATCAAAAAAAAAAAAAACTTTTTTGACATTGTTTAAGGACTAAGGCTCATCAAGAACAAGTTGAAGTTCTTGCGAGATCTAAGTTCGAGAACATGGGGAAATTGGACCCAAAAAAAAAGACAAAATTGAGGATATTTAAAACATGACTAAGTACAACAACAACAACAGCAACAACCTAGTCCCTCAAGTGCTCACGCAAAAGCGGGGTCTGGGGAGGGTAGATGTAAGCAGCCTTCCTCCTTCTAGGGGTTGCCCAGAAGGGAGACTGTTTCCGATGACCCCCAACCTGAAAAGCTTATCCTCGGTAATGAAGCCTGACAACCTAGTAGCACAAAAGCCAGTAAACATATAAGCATATAAGCTGGGCAAAGCTAGGCAAATAAAGGCAAAGACATAGCATATCGCAAATAAACCAATGAACAGCTAGTCAATCAGGAGCTCGGAACGCACATAAGCGCGCTGGCTCTGGACTACCCTAAAGGCCTAGAACACTAGAGATAGCACAAAAGCTGGACTACCCTACTCTACTCCGCTACCTCTGCTACTCATACGCTAGCCCTCCATTGGGCTCTACCTAAGGCCATCTCCTCCCGAAGGTTGAGGTAGGTGAGGTCTTGTCTGATCATCTCCATCTATCTCTTCTTTGGTCTGCCTCTCCCTCTCCTGCCTAGAGTAATATAAGGCTATTAAACAAAAAGGAGTGTCTAGTTAAAAGAGATAGATGTTCAAATTTTTTTCATCTTGTGGCTTTAGCCAAGGAATGAAGTGCTTGTTCTTGAACTTAGAAACGATGTTGGAGGCAGAATGCCAAATGAGGGTGAAGATGTTGAAATGTTTATTCAAGAGTCTCCAAAAAATTAGGATGGTTAGGCGTTGGACTTCAATCCACTCTAAGAACATATTGCAAAGGTGTATAATCGAGAGGGAGAACTTTAAGGGAAGTCAAGAGTGAGTAGGTTCAGTAAGTTGCTTTTCAAAACATCTAAATCTTTGACCAAATATTTCAATTGAATGTCACTGAAATTTGATGCGAGAAAAATATTTTTCGTATCATTAAATTTTTGAAAAATGGCAAATCAAGAATTGGAAAAAAAAAAAAAAAACAAATCTATGAGAATTATAATAATAAATTGTTCAATTATTTTTTCTTTGGATATCCAAGAAGTCAATGATTCATGAAATAATAATATGCGAATTCTTAAATAAATAAAAATATATATATATATATATATATATAATTCTACAGTTCATAATATTTAACTATTAGAATTAAGTATTGCTAATTAATAAACAAATGTTAACATGTGATAATAATTTGATTTGAGCCATTTGCAACCGTAATTAAATTATCCATTTGATCCCTTTGCAAATATCAATGGATATACAACTAGAAAATATTTAAAGTGAATTCATAATATGAATAAATTTTAGAGTGAAAAGTTTTTGAAAATAATAAAATGAACCCTAACTTTTTTAAATTATTAAAAAGGTCCCTATGTTTTTGTCATATTAGTAAAATGGGCCCTCACAAGTGTGATGACGTCATTTTTCATCGACAGAGCTGACATGACAGTTGCCTTTTATTAATGCTACAAAACATTGACCTAAAATACGCTTCAATACCTTTATTCTTACTTTATAAGCACGAATTTGAGATGTTATATTATGTAGAAACTATATATTTTAGTTTAATTTGTTTCAAAATATAGTTATTATAGAGTATTTTTGTCATTTTATTGTAGTATTAATAAAACAGCAGCTGTTGCACCAGATTTGCCAGCTAAAAATGGCAATATCATGTGGGAGATGGACCTTTTTTATTAATCCGACACAAACTTATGGGTCTTTTTATTAATATGACAAAAACTTAGGAGTCTTTTTAATAATTCAAAAAGGTCGGGATTTTTTTATTATTTCCAAAACCGTCAGGGTACTAAAATATAAATAATCCTAAATTTTATGCTACACAATATTCTTATCATGAATAAGTTTTGTTGCTGAAAAATATTAATAAGATGAATATATACATGTGAGAAAGCAAAAGCAAAATTTGAAAAACAATTAGCAATCCGTGACAAATGCCCGAGCGGATTTCCAATGTCGTTTTGTTTGGTTGGGTTGCCATCAAGTTACATATGGAAAAGACATATGAGAAGTAGAGTGAGATTTCCAAAAGGATGTATTAACAAGGCTAGGTTTCTCTAAGATCTGGATTGTGAGTGATGTAATGTGTCATAATATCCGTGTTTTTAATCATCAGTGATGACTCCTCAGTCTTAGGAAGCCAAATAGAGGCCTTCTTCAGGGGACCCTTTATCCCAAATTTTTTTAATTATTTGTACGTAAGCTTCTGGCATCCCTTCCCTTTTATTCTATGGGCTAAAATGGAATCGTGTGTCAAGTAACAAACATATTCTAAGGAGGTATTGCTTGAACTTAGTTTCATTAGTGAATTTAAATTAGTCTTCAACAATGTTTTCCCATAATACATATAGATATATTCTCCAAATGACACGTGATCTGTTAGGGATTAAAAGATTGCAATATAAGGCAAATATTTGGATTGTGTTCTGAACAATGGTGGAAGGATGGGTGAAACCATCCACGGAATGATCAACAAAATAAATGCTAGACTTTCCAATTGGAAAGCAGGCCTTTTACTAAAAGAGGGCAAATCGGCTCCAATCTAGTCAATCTTGGAGGCCACTTTGGCGCACACTATGCAATGTTGCCCTATCTCAAAGAAGGATAGCAAGAAGTTGGATGCAATTAACCAAAAGTTCTTATGGAAAAATGTGAGATGCTTGGTTTGAATATAATTGGGTGGGATGAGTTCTGCAGGCATAAGGAGGCAAAATGTTAGATTCGAGAAGATTAGAAGCAGACAATCAAACTTTCCTTTTTAAATTGGGTTTCAAGATCATCACTAATCCAAACAACATCAAGGTGAGATTATTGACAGCGAGATTTAAAGCAAAAGTCTTTTTATTTATGTCCCTGGTAACATACAAGACTTTGTGAAGAGGAATCATTAGGGCATGAGACATTATCAGGAAAGGTGTGAGGTCGGCAATCAATTTGGTAACTATGTTTCCATCTAGTTCGATACCTAGCCTCGACAAATATTCTTTGCTCCATGGTGACCAGTGCAGAGGTGTATACATACCTCTCAATTAAGGTGGTTGATTTCATCAAGAATGAGGGGTGGGATAAGGAAACCCTTTTAATCTTCTATCAGAGGGCATTTGCAATGGCATTTTCTACTGGGTTTAATATCCGCTAGTCGTTTCACCCGCAATTCGGATTGGAGACCAAGAAATGATTGGAGTTATAAAAAGGTTTAGCATCTCGACATTCATCCAAAGATTAAGATATTTATGTGACAGACTGTCCACAACAAGATCCCAACTGCAGAAAATCTCGCTGAAAGGGGTTGCCAAGTCCCCATACCTTGTCCACGGTGTAGTTCATGCACGAAAGACTGCCTTTTCATTCCTTGCTGGAGTCCAAGCGCACTTGGATGGGGTGGTAAGAAGCGAGTGGTTCTAATCTAAGAAGTAGAAAAATAATACTTCTCCTTTAAAACAAAAATAAAATCAAAAACTAAAAATTTTCAGACAAAATACCCCTACAAAGAATTTGCTTCTCGAAAAAGCCAATCTAACCAAGCATGCCGGAAATATTATATTCAAGTATTGTTTTAAAGTTGAAAATATGACTACCGATTCAATAGCAAGTTCAGTTGTCATAACCCCATTTATAGTCCAGTAGTCAGCAAGGCCTAACCAGGATCTATGTTCTATAATTTAGGCTAACAGATTGCCATGACTGGACTTGGGATTAAGCACTAGGAAGTCATTGGTTGTAATGAATTTGTACAAGTCACTAGTAATAGTCATATTAGTACTTGTAATAATCTAGTATTTTGGAGGGAATGTCGGTTAAGAGGTGAGTTAGGTGGTTTGTCTAGATGAAGTGGATTGTTAGATATTTTCCCTTGTAATCACCTAGGCTAGAATTAGTATAAGTAATGGTTTGGCATTGTAAGAAAGCATTATTGTTGAATGATATTAATATCTCATCTCTCTGTCATCTAAATTCTCTCTATTTTTCATCTCTTTTCACCTCTTCCTCATCTCATACTCTATTATCCCTATGTTATGATCAAGATTCTTCTTCTTGAATCATAACAATTGGTATTAGAGCTTATGATTTTTGCTTCCGGTTAAGTTGATTTAGTTCAATTTAATTGTTTAAGCTCAGATCAAGCTTAAATTGATATCAAGAACTAAAATTAGCTACTTATGTGTAGTAGTTTGAGGATTTGCATTTGACTCAGTTGAATTTAGTTCAATTAGGTTAAGTATGTATTGAATCAAGCCGGTGGAGGTTACCATTTGGAACAGATTGTCAATGCTTTGAAATTCTTGTGCAAAAGCTTGCGTTGGCTCAAAATTTCAGAGTGAACTCGTTGACTTATCTTCAGATTGAGATTAGGTTCTGTTTTGGTGGTGTTTGATCCAAAATTGTGCTTAAACTGCTAGAATTTTAGTTCGTGCTGCATCTAGGTATGTCTTGCTGCTCAAAGTTGCATTGGATCAAGATTTCGTGTTAGCTGTCCAAATTTTCAAACACTACTGCATCGGTAACAGATTCTGATTCTCAGGTTATGTTTGACCGTGAATTTAGTTCAAATACCTTAATGTTGGTGTTGCGATAGTTGATTCTTGTGATATTGTAAACCTGAGTCGTTGATTAAGTTAGATTTGGATTCAATCTAGCTTATTACATATTGAACCTCCCAAAATTGATCTCAAACTTAGCTCCACTCTTGAGATCTTGTTCGCTTAATGTGTTGTTCTGGTGATCAAGTGGCTGAATCAGTTACAGTTGCAGACATTACATTAAATCAAGCCTAAACTACTAAAAATTGCTCTTGACCTCACTGGATTCTATTTAAGTGTTGTCAAAATGTTACAATATGCAATGCTGCGTTGGCTCGATCCAGCTCCGGTTCAAGATGCTAGACTTTTTGTCAAAGTTTGAAGCCTCTTTACCATATAGATGATGATGTTCTCTATCAAGTATTTCGGCCTTATGGTTCTCTTGCAAGTATTACGGTGATTTCATCTTCCATCAGTGAGGTGATTGCTCATATTAGTTATTACATGAGATGGAGTGCCAATTTAGCCTTCAATTCATTACACGGGAGAAATATATACGATGGATGTTATGTTTTAGACATAAGCTACATCAAGATGTGTAATGATATGGAAGAGGAGCTAAAGGTGATAAGGCTTGATAATTGTCAAGCTAAGGGGCCGGATTCTATGTCATTAGATCAACTTTCTCTTAGAGAGAATGACATTTCGAGATTCGCGAGTGTTAAAGAATCAATGGTTGAAGTAGTTGAGGAGTTTGAGCAAGAATTTGAGCAAAAAGTGGTTGACTGTGCTGGAATCAGCTTGAATCTGGATGCGCAGCAACAAATTAGGCTAATGAGGCTGATTTGTATTCAATGGATCAAATGAAAGTGGTGCAGGATCAGATTGAAGTGGTACAGCAGCAACATGATCTGAAATTTCAAGGTGAGGTTGAAGAAGCAGCAACGATTAATGTTGCAGTAGAGCAACCTGTGCTTGATCCTTCATTGCTGCAAGAAGATGCTTTTACAGTTACAAATCGCGTTCAAATGAGACTATTTGATCCGGGAAAGGAGAACATTAATAGCACCTGGGTAGGAACACAGCAAATGCAACAAGAAGTGGAGCAAAACATGAATGGTGGTGCTGAAATAAGCCTGAATCAGGAAGCTACAGCTGCAAATCAGGCAACAATTCAAGGCAAAATTGTACCATTGCAAGTTATAGAGCCACTTAATTTTGCAGCTGAGAAATTGCAAGTATACATAGAAGTTTTGAGCATCAGAAGGTTGAGGTTTAAGCTCGCAATGCAACAGAAAATTGAGATCAAAGCAATAGTTCGCCTTAACCATAAGAAGTGTTGTTCAAGCAAGAGAATAAGAGCCTTGCTCAAGGCAATCTTGGTCGATAATGGAAGACCTCCAGATTTTCTACTTCTCAAGGAAAATAAGGTGTTTCTTGACAAGCATAACATGCTCAAGGATTTGGAGATTGGGCATCCTAAGATGGTGTTGTGGTCAATTGATAGACTTGGAGCATCTTCTTAGATCAAAAGGATGTTGATGAAGGCAAGGAGAATGAAGAATTCTATCAATAATGTTACAAGTTCAGCACAAACCCAAGGTGATGCTACTGCATTGCAAACAAATTCAGTGAAACTTTTGGTTGTTACTGCTGTGGAACAACCTGTTCAACTGGAAAAATTGCAAGATCAGGTCCAACGGCAGACTCTATTGAGGTCTTTTGATTTAGGACAGAAGGATTCATTCAGCAAAGATGTAAATTCATCAAGAAATCAGGGTGATTTCACTGCAGTCCACACAAGAACAGCCCAGCCTCATTTTGTTGCTTATCTAATACAAGCGGCTGATTCAATTCAGGTGAGAAACTTGCAAATTTTGATCAAAGTGTAGGGTGAATTGAGTGGAGTTAATATTTATTTATCCAAGAACACAAACAATAGTACCTTATTCAAGGATATTGGAGCAATATGTCAAATTTAGCAGGAAAAAATTCAGCAGAAAAGTACAGTTGCAAACACTTTGGTTGAGCAACCTCATCTAACTGATTTCCTTAGGTCTAGATTCCAGCAGCAAGTAGAGAAGTTGGGTAAAGCCGCTAACTCATTTTGCAAGCAACAAGATCACCTTGAAAGAGATTGTAAGGAAGATACAGCTGCTGACCAATTCGACAGAAGCAAACAAGCTGAAATTGATCAGGAGCTGAATATGAGCTTAAGATCATTCCTAGCTGATACATCTATGTAGCAGTGCAGCAAGGCCCAGCAGCAAGGGGAAGAGTGTTGGACTTCCTTAAGAGTTCAAGGCATGAATAACTTCCACTGGAATTCTGCTAAGGCACTTGAGAACTTGTATTGGTTTGGATATAAAAAACTAGTAGCTAGTCGATGGGAAGTATACAAGCAGTTTGGAAAGTACAGCAGAGTTGATTCTTCTCCATTGCAGCAACAAGTTGTGTGAACATGTGGTCTTGGATTTAGAAGTAGCAATGTTGAATCAGTTGTAAAAGCTATTAGCTTGAACAATGTTTTAGTGCATCATCATGCTTGAGAAGAACGTGGTACTTTAACAGATGCAAATTCAACAACAAATCTGAGTGTAGTGGCAGTAATTGTTTTGGGGGAATTGAGCACTTGTAAGAGGATGACATCGAGACAGCTTGGTAGAAGGTTAATTCAGTTTCATATATATGCACCTTGGTATATGAGTGAAGATATCTCCCTTGACACTTCTATTGAAGCAATAGAAGCAGCACTTGAGGACGCAAAAGGGACAACGGAATGTGCAAGTTTGATTCAAGGGAGCCTTGGAAAACTTAGATTAGCTGAAAATCTATCCCAACACAAGGGAAAAGTTGAGTTCAGTAAGATTAACAGCAACATAAAGCTCTGGTTCAGTGAAGGAAGGTTGGAGCAATACAAATTCAGATTTAGAACTAAGGTTCAATGATTGCAGCTGCAGTACACTTGGTCTTCTATGAGCTTCTGCTACAAGTTGGTGATGTTGGGCCGCATTGATTGCCACAACAAGTTAATCCGAGGTGTTAATGGTTGCAATAGAGTTTGGCGAACATGGTATGACAGTGGCAAACCTCCTAACACTTACTTTACAGGTCAGATACAAGCACATGGGCGGAAGCACAAGAACCTTATTACGGCACTATACAACAATAACTAGTACCTTGGCTGCGCTCTTGGGTTACAGCAGGGAATCAACATCAAGTAGCAAGTCTTCAAGCTATTCAGATTTAGATTCAAATGTTTATATTTCAAATGCAAATAATCTCTTCAGCTGCAACTTCTACATCAATAAAGGTTATTGAAAGTCTCAACCCTCTACTAAGATTTTTGAGGACAAGAATCTCTAAAAAGAGGAGTATTGTCATGACCGAACTTGGAATTAAGCACTAGAAAGCCATTGGTTGTAATGAATTTGTATAAGTCACTAGTATTAGTCATATTAGTACTTGTAATAATCTAGTATTTTAGAGGGAATGTCGGTCAAGAAGTGAGTTAGGTGGTTTGTCTAGGTGAAGTGAATTGTTACATATTTTTCCTTGTAATCACCTAGGCTAGAATTAGTATAAGTAATGGTCTTGCATTGTAAGAAAGCATCATTGTTGAATGATATTGATATCTCTTCTCTCTCTGATCTAAATTCTCTCTATTTCTCATCTCCTTTCACTTCTTCCTCGTCTCATACTCTATTATCTCTATGTTAGGATCAAGATTGTTCTTGAATCATAACAATTGGTCATGACACAGATCTCATAGAATTATCCTTCAGAGGCTCTGCTTAGGCTTTTCCTTTACCATTGTAAAAGAAAGTACTCAATCGGGCACGATTAAAACTGGTTAGGCCAAACATTATACCCATACTCACCCCACATCCATTACCAGTATGGCCTCGTGCCTACATACCCACCCCACCAAAGCACAAGAACCCGCAAAGGACTTGTTTTCTCAGCCCCATCATCAAGCCTAGTCAACAACAACAACAACATACCCAATGCCTCAAGGGCTCCTGCTTGCGCAGGGCCTAGGAGGGGTAGAATGCACGCAATCTTACCCCATCAGGTGAGACCCAGACGAGACACTATTTCCGAGGAGCCCCAAACTGATATTTGATGGTTTTGATAGTTATTATATATATGAAACGTCTGTATGAAGAGCATGTAAAGTATAGTTATCATGCAAGGCTTGAAGAGCATGTAAATTAAAGTTAACATGCTAGGCAAGTATGCATGTAAGCATACGCTTCGTGAGGATATTTCGGAGCTCTTTCAGACCCGTCTTTCTGAGGATCAGGCTCGTCCGCTGTCTGTTCCGGTTACTGATGTTGAGGTGAGAGATGCACTGTTCTCCACTGGTGATGATAGGACGCCTGGCCCTGATGGCTATACCTCCCTCTTTTTTAAGAGGGCTTAGGACGTGCTGGGGCGTGATATTGTTCGGGCTGTCCGGTCTTTCTTTCAATCAGGGCGCATGCTTGGCTCTCTGAACTCCACTCGTATTAGCTTGATCCCGAAGGTGGGGAATCCCTCCACTTTCGCTGACTTTCGCCCGATATCCTGTTGCAATGTGATCTATAAGCGCATCACTAAGATCATTACAAACAAGCTGAGGGGGGTTCTTCCTTACCTCATTGATGACTCGCAGTTTGCTTTCGTTCCTGGGCGAAGGATATCTGATTGTATTATGTTGGCTCAGGAGCTTCTGCGTGACTATCACCTTAAGACGCTTTCACCTCGATGCGCTCTGAAGGTTGATCTTCGCAAGGCTTTTAACGCAGTGCGCTGGGAGTTCATTATTATTGCTATGCGCTGTCTGGGTATACCTAGAGGTGGCCAACAGGCCGAGTCGGCCCGAAAATCGACCCGACTCCTCCTAATTACAAAAAAAAAAATTATTTTTTCTATAAATACCTAATCCTCCCCAACCCATTTCCTCACCAAATTTTCAATCCTCTCGTCTCTCTCTATACATTCATCATCTCCCATCTGCTTCAACTTTGCTAATTGCAACATTGTGCTGTAAAGTTTGAAGTTCATAAAGTGTTTGTCTAAAGTTCGAATTTCATTGTTCTCTCGTTTCGATAATTTTAGTATCGCAATTTTATTTGGTTCGCATTTTTAGTTATTTAATTTGCATTACTACTTGCATTTTATAAATAATAATCACTTATACTAATATGACACACAACTCTTCATCATCCTCTGGAGCCGGTCATGCTGGTTCTAGCTCTTCTCGGCCACCCAGAATCCCTAAAAGGAGTAGAATTGTCGAACTTAATACGGAAGAACAAGCTTTTATACAACCAAGCCCATTACCCCCATACACTGATGATAGCATAAATTGGGAATTTGAACAACAACAATATTATTATGAGTTGGGTGGTGGGGGTGGAGACTCACAAATTGATGAGGAACCCACGCCCACCACCGAAGCCTAGCCAAGTAGTACCTCTACTAGTAGGCGTACAACTAGTAGGGTATGGAATCACTTTACCCTTAATAAGACAACTAATAAAGCAACTTGTAAATTATGTGACCCACTTGGGACTTTTAGCCATCAACCTGGCAGTGGGACAGTCACATTAAGCAGACATATACTTAAGTGCCACCCCGAGCAATGCCCAGATAAGAGCCAACAACGTTTAGTACAGCAAGTAACCGGTGCACTTGCTAATTTTAGGTTCTCTCAAGAGGGCAACCGAAAGGAGCTAGCTAAATCTATAATTTTGGGTGAAAGGCCTTTCAATGCCGGCGAAGACCAATATTTCGTCGACTACCTCCAAAAATGGGTGAACCCCGCCATTGTGAGGGTTCCTCTGAACACCGTAAAGCGGGACGCTTTTACAGAGTACCATAGGATGAAAGCTGAGGTCTTAACACTTTTTGCGAAGAACACGAGCATGTTCTTGTTGACGTCGGACATATGGAAGTCGAAACCCAGTGTGCCTTATAGGTGCATAACGGCACACCGGATCGATGACTCCTACATCTTCCAAAAGAGAATAATTCATTTTGGTAATTTAGATTGCCCCCACACTGCCGAGATAATTACGGATGCAATTATGTCGGCAGTCCGCGACTGGGGCATAGAGCGACGTATCTTCAGTATTACGTTCGACAATGCTACCAATAACACTGCATCCATTACACATTTAATTAGGCACATGAGACCCATGTTAGGTGGGAAGTGTTTCCATATTCGTTGCATTTGTCACATTTTGTATTTAATGGTAATGGATGGTTTAGAGCTAGTAAACGCATCCCTTAACACCTTAAAATCCGTAATAATATCTATTAAATCATCCGGTACTAGAAAAAAAAGATTTAGAAATTTATGTAGGTTGCATGGCATAGAATATAAACAATTCAAACTAGACTCCCAAACTAGGTGGTCGTTTACGGTAGAAATGTTAGAGCGCATTCTACCATATAAAGGCGCTCTGATGGAATTCGCACAGGACAATCGTTCAGAATGGAGCGATTACAACCTGAACGATATAAATTGGGAGACAATAGATGAAATTTGTAAAAAAAATTTGCATTTTTACAGAGGCCATGACATTTTTTTTCGTGTTGCTACTATTCAACCATGCCTCAAGCAATATCAAGATTGCTTGATATTGTAAATTGGATGGCAGGTAATGAATCAAACCCCATTTTGTTCGAATCGATTAAGGCAATGAAAGAAAAGTTGGTTAAATATGGTTCTAAACTACCTCTTACATACTGCTTAGCAACTATTTTAGATCTTCGTTGTACACGCGGGGGTTTAAACTTGTTTTGCCAACATTTTTTCAAATATTTGTATCGTAGTCTCAATATCGACACTTTCATTGCCGAAGTCGATAACGACTTACACAGTTTATTTTTCCACTATTCCCAGAAATTAGCGTCCAATAATCCATATCCTAGTACTGCTACAGTAGGATCCTCCACATCTAGTGGAAGTAGTTCACACACGTCATATTCGTGGAAGCTATTGGAGCAATTTACGCCCACAGTAGCCCCCACGTCATGTGACGAGCTAAATTATTATTTGCGGACACCGTTGCTCCATATTTTCGTGACGCCGGCCAACCCGCATTTTGACCTTTTACAATGGTGGAACACAAACCAAGCCCAATATCCCGTGCTTTTCACCATGGCATGTGATATACTAAGTTGTCCGGTGTCTTCGATAGCATCGGAGTGTGCTTTCAGTCTTGGTGGTAGGTTGCTTGGAACGAAGAGGGCGAAGCTATCACCATCAAGCTTGGAGATGTCAGTGTGCTTGAAGGATTGGCTACTAACTGAGGCAAGGAATCAACAGAAAATGAGATTGGATTCATCGAGCGATGAAGAAGACAACCGCACCACTAATTCGTGAAACGATGGCACAGCAACACCCCCCCCCCCCCCCCCCCCCATGCGACTGATATCAACACTTTTTGTCAATTATTTGCTTTGTATTTTTTAATAAACAAATTTATACTTTTAAATACTAGGCTCCAACTGCGTTGTATTTGTACTTGTTACGTTATTTATTTACCCTTTTTTTATCAGATATTTACCATTATTTACTATTACTTATTGCATATTTTATTTTATTACATATATTTAGCATTATTAGTGCTTGGGATAAAATGCATTTGTAACTCATATTATTTATCAATAAATTATAATAATTTTAGTACAAACGACTTTGTATTATTTAAATTTTGCTTTTTTTTTTCAAGCGGAAGAAAAGCCGGCCAACCCGGCCCTGGCCCGGGCCTGGGGCGGGGCCGGGTTTGGCCCTGGAGCCCTCCAGGCTAGGCTAGGCCCGGCCCGTAGGTATACCAGAGGTCATGATCCGATGGGTGCGAGAGTGTCTTTCCACAGCCAGATTTTTAGTCGCCATTAACGGCGAGCTTCGTGGTTTTTTCGGCACGAGCAGGGGCATCAGGCAGAGGGATCCTCTCTCGCCCTACCTCTTTGTTATTGCCATGGAGGGCTTACAGGTTTGCTTCGCCGTGCATCTTCTGATCCGATGTTTGGCTTTCATCCTCGCTGCCAAAGTACCAGCCTTACTCACTTGTGCTTTGCTGATGACCTTATGATTTTTAGTGAGGCTGATGAGGGCAGTTTGTCAATTATTCATGAGACTTTAGATCGTTTTGTTGCATTGTCGGGGTTGTCCTCAAATGCAGCAAAGAGCACCGTCTTCATTACTGGGGTTGACTCTGAGCTTCAGCAAACTCTCCTTGATATTTTGGGATTCCGGTTAGGTCGGTGCCCGGTCAGGTATTTGGGGGTGCCGCTCATCACGATGAGGCTTCGGTTCATCGATTGTAAGCCTCTTTTAGACCGCATCCAGCTTTGGACATCTCGTGCTTTATCTTATGTCGGGAGCTTGCAGCTTATCAGATCGGTCCTATTCTCTATTCAGGTCTTCTGGTCATCTGTCTTCATTCTCTCAAAGCTGATGATCAAGAAGATTGAGTCGACTCTTGCAGCCTTTCTCTGGGCCCGGGTGGGGCCAAGGTCTCCTGGGAGCATCTCTGTTACCCTCGCAGGGAGGGCAGTCTCGGGGTTCGGCATCTGCATGAGTGGAACCAGGCTTCTCTCATGAAGCATATTTGGGTTCTACTCACCGATCGTGACTCTCTCTGGCCTCTGTGGATTCATGCCAACCAACTCAAGGAGAAGTCCTTCTGGGATATTTAGTCGAGAGGTTCGATTTCATGGTTTTGGAGGAGCATTCTTGGTGTTCGATCGCTTTGTGCTGGGGCTTTTCGGCATATCAATGGTGATAGCCGGGACACTGCTTTGTGGTCTGATTAGTGGCTGCCGTATGGACGTCTGGAGGGGCAGTTCAGTTTCCGCCTCCTCCATTCCACTGGTCATAGTTTGGGCTCTCGAGTTTCAGATATTATTGAGGGTGATCAGTGGCGTTTCCCATGGGATATTGAAGAGCTGCTTCCTATCTGGGATTCTGTTGACTTGAGGCCTTGACCTGGGGTAGCTGATAGTGTACGATGGATGAGGGACCCATCTGGGGTTTTCACCACTAGATCGACATGGGAGATGATTCGCAGTCGGAGGGAGGACGACTCCATCCATCATCTCCTTTGGTTTCAGCTTCACATCCCAAGGCACTCCTTCATTTTGTGGCTTACCTCCTGTGAGCGACTATGGACATTTGACAGACTGCGACATCGAGTGCAGGATGTACGGGCTACTTGCATGTTGTGCAGGTCAGATACTAAGTCGCATGACCATCTCTTCTTCACCTTCAGCTACTCTGCTACTGTTTGGTCCAGGGTGTCCTCTCGCACCTCTTTTGCCTGGCCCACGCTTCCATGGCGCGAGCTAGTTCAGTGGGCTGCTACCAGGTGTCGTGGCCGCGGGGTGGATCGGATCCTTGCCCGCCTTTGTTTCTCCGCAACGGTTTACATCCTCTGGTATGAGCGCAACCTGAGGATTCATTGCTCCTAGTTCAGGCCTTCTGCAATCATCACTGAGGAGATCACAGGATTGGTCCGCAGCCGTCTTATTGCTGCTCCTACGCTTCGCAGTGCTCATCGCCACTCGCAGCTTCTGTAGGAGTGGGGGATTGAGTATTAGCTTTGATTGTCTTCATTTGCTTGTTCTCTTTGTTTGGTCATGTTCACCGTTGATACTTCTTGTTTTGCTTTTTTCTTTGATTGATTCTTTGATGTAGGCCTTTTGCCTTGGCTTGGGGTATGCCCCTCGTAGACTTGGACATATATTTTTTATCAGATATGGTATTTATCACTGATTTACCAAAATATATATATATATATATAAGCAAGTAAACAAACAAACAAGCAAGTTAGCATGTACGCGTAGAGGCATGGAAGCATGGGGGCAACGAAGCATAGGAGCATAGAGACATAGAGACATAGAAGTCAGAGCAGAATGTAAAAGGTAAAAGGTAAAAGCAAAGAAGCATGTAGAGAGATTAGAGAGTGTAGAGAGAGCGTGTAGAGCGCTTGGAGCATATAAGCAACGAGAGGGAGAGAGAGAGAGAGAGGATGTAGAGAGAGAGAGAGAGAGAGAGAGAGTGAGAGAGAGAGAGTATGGGCATGTTAGCAACATCACTATGCCCCAAGGTAATACATCCTAAAAGCACTAAGCAACTAACGTACGCCAGTGCTGACATATACAAACGATCATACAAGTAACCTCGTGGTACTAGGACTATCTTATGGGTGCTCGATACATCAGTTATCCCTATACTAATCCTCGACTGAGCTCTCATCCAGGGCCATTTCTTCATTTAAATTGGGGTAGGCAGGGTCCCGTCTAATTGTCTTCTTCGGATTCTTCCTTGGCCAGCCTCGTCTTCTCTTTCCGTTTGTATTATGGAGTTGTTCGCAACACCTTGCAGAGGCAGTAGTGGGTGTCCCTCCAACTCTTCTTTGGCCGGCCTCTTCCTCTCCTCGCATCCGTCGAATTGTGTCACAACCATGCATATGAGCATCCTCTTGGTATTTGGACGAGCTTGCAAGTAATCGATGCTCTTACACTGTTATATCTGTTACACCTATATTAATCCTCCATTGGGCTCTGTCTAGTGCCATCTCCTCATTTAGGCTAAGATAGGCGAGGTCATGTCGGATCGTCTCCGCCCAACTCTTCTTTAGCCGGCCTCTCGTTCGTTTCCCATTTATTATAAGGAGTTGTTCGCATCTCCTGACAAGGGCAGTGATGGGTCTCCTCCTAACATGCCCAAACCACCGCAAACGTTGCTCTCTCAACTTATCCTCAATCGGAGCAACGCCTAATTTGCTTCCTATAACGTCATTTCTAATCCTGTCCTTCCTTGTGTGTCCACACGTCCATCTCAGCATCCTCATCTCGACTACCTTTAGCTTCTGCGTATGCCAGCACTTAACTGGCCAACACTCTGCCCCGTAGGACATAGCTGGTCTGACAACTGTCTTATAATATTTACCCTTTAGCTTTAATGGGAACTTCCTATTACACAGTATCACAGAGGCCATCCTCCATTTGTGCCACCCCACTTTTAATTCTATTGTTGATATCTGCGTCCACTTCACCATCTTGTTGGACCACGGAACCCAAGTATTTAAAGCATGTTTTCCGTGGTATACACTTTGATCCAATTTTGACGACTTCTATGCTTGGCATGGTAGAGGTGCAGAACTTGAGTTCCATATACTTGGTCTTAGATCTACTGAGTCTTAGACCATTCGATTCTAAGGCCTTCATCCAAAGTTCAAGTTTCTCATTCACCTCCTCCCTAGATTCTCCCACTATGACTATGTCGTCCGCGAATAGCATACACCAAGGCACTTCCCCTTGAATGTGCCTTGTAAACTCATCCATTACCAAAATAAACAGAAAGGGGCTCAAGGCTGATCCTTGGGGTACTCCCACTGTAATGGAAAAAGCGTCCATATCCCCTTCTGTTGTGCGCACATTGGTGTGTGCGTCTTCGTACATGTCTTTGATGACTCGTATATAGGGTTGGGGGATGCTTTTCTTCTCCAAGACCCCCCATAGGAGATGTCTCGGTACTCTATCATATGTTTTTTTCCAAATCAATGAAAATCATATGAAGGTCTTTTTGTCTATCTCTGTAATATTCTATCGACCTCCTTAATAGATGGATGGCTTCTGTCGTCGAACTCCGTGGCATAAATCCAAATTGATTCTCTGAGACCCTTACTCTTTGTCGCAGTCTTTTTTCTATGACCCACTCCCAGAGCTTCAGGGTATGGCTCATTAGTTTGATTCCTCTGTAGTTGGCACAACTCTGAATGTCGCCTTTGTTCTTATACACGAGAACTAATGTGCTCTTCCGCCATTCATCAGGCATCTTCTTTCCTTGGAGGATTTGGTTGAATAATCTGGTTAGCCACTTGACACATGTTTCTCTAGTGCATTTCCATGCCTCAATGAGTATTTCGTCTAGGCCGACTGCCTTACCCCTACCCATCTTCTTCAATGCCTCCCTAACTTCCTCTAGTCTAATTTTTGTGCAGTAGCCATCTGGCCCTTGCTCCGCCAGTGCTTGTAGTTCTCTCGGGGATGTATCTGTATCTCCATTTTCATTGAACAAGTCGTGGAAGTAGGATTTCCACCTAACTTTAATTTGTTGCTCATCTACGAGTACTCGTCCATCTGGCCCCTTTATGCACCTTACTTGGTCCAGGTCTCTAGTCCTCCTCTCTCTTGCTTTTGCAATTCTACGGAGGTCTCTAGCTCCCTCAATCACGTCCGATCTTTTATAGAAATCTTCAAAGGTCTTAGATTGTGCGTCTCTTACTGCTATCTTAGCTTCCTTCTGGCTTGTTTGTACTGTTGTCTCTTTTCCTCATCTCCACTTCGATCCCACTCTCTGAAGCAATCTCATTTTTCCTTAATCCTTTGTTGGACCTCCCTGCTCCACCACCACACCTCTCTGTTGTTTAGTGTCTCACCCTTTGATGCACCTAAGACTTCGTGTGCCGCATCTCTAATCATTTGGGCTACTTGGTTCCACGAAAGGTTGACATCTCCCTCGCACTCCCCTTTAAGCTCGGGCTCGACTCTTTGCTTAAAGGCTTGGGCCTTTTCTCCCTTCAGATCCCTCTAACGCATGCGTGGCTGTGATGGTTTCCTGGTTTTCTTGCCCATTCTCTAGGCCTCGACCTCCGCACACACTACCCTATGCTGTGTTGAGAGGTCATCCCCAGGGATAACCTTGCAATCTTTTTGGATTCTCTTCCTTAGCAGTATGTAGTCCATCTGGGTCTTTGCTCTACCGCTTCGGTACGTGATGACGTGGTCTTCACACTTTCTGAAGAAGGTGTGGGCCACTGTTAATTCATAGGTGACGGCAAAGTCTAATAGAGACTTACCCTCCTCGTTCCTTGTTCCAAAACCAAAGCCTCCATGGTGAGATACATAACCTTCTGTGCTCGCTCCTACATGCCCGTTAAATTCACCTCCAATCATAACTTGTTCGCTCTGGGGTATGCCTTGCATTGTCAAGTCTAAGTCCTCCCAGAATCTAGTCTCTTCCTGTTCTGTCTGCCCAACCTGTGGAGAATAGGCACTTATGATGTTCAGTATCTCCTTATCTAAAATTAGCCTGATGGTGATGATCCTATCGTTAATCTTAGTGACCCCTACTACTTTGTCCCCAAAGGAGCTATCTACAATAATACCCACTCCATTCCTCTCCCTAACTTTGCCTAAATACCACAGTTTATATCCTAACACGTCCCTTGCTTTTGTGCCCACCCACCTAGTCTCTTGGAAGCATAGGATGTTGATCTTTCTCCTCACCATCATTTGAGCCACCTCAAAGCTCTTTTCCGTTAGTGTGCCAATATTTAATGTCCCAAATCGCAGGTTCCCCAACCCTTTTGAAAGACGGCCTTAAGTTTTGAGCTCCATTAGTGATAAAGTTCATAAACTATCTATAAGTAATCACTTTTGAACACTCACAAAGCTTACCAGATACTAGGATATATTATCCACAGTACAAGCAATATCACATCCGTGAGGTACACTAAATAAAAGAGACAGAAGGAGAATTCGAACCTGTGGTCGACGAATTTTTCTTACCTGGACCGGCCTGCTGCGAGAGGGGGTGGCTGTTGCGTCTGCCTTAAGGTAGGGTCATGGGGTGGCGGTGGTGGTGGTGGTCTAGGTTGTTGTCGGTGTTGGTGGTGGTTAGGAGCTGTGGTGTTCGGGGGTCTGGGTGGGGTGGTAGGTGGAGATTGAGGTGCTGGTCGGTGTTCGGGTGTGGGTGCTCGGTGGTGGTGGGGCAATAGGGGAGGGAGGGGAGGAGGTGGGTGTTGGTGATGTGTTGTTGGGGTTGGTGGCTGTGTGCTAGGGGTTTGGTGGTGGTTGTGGCGGTGGCGGTTGGAGGCCACGGGGTGGTGGTGTTCAGGTGGTGGTGGTGTACAGGGGGTTGGTCGTTGTTCGGGTGGTGGTGGTGTACAAGGGGGCGTGCAGGAGGGGGGGGGGGGAGATGGGGAGTCGAGAGAGAGGGGGCCGAAGGCAGGTGGGGTGGTGTTGGTGGTGGCAGGGCTGCGTCGCCCTGGCCAGCGTTACGTTGTCGCCATCTTGAAGGCAAAGCCGGGCCGGTGGTTTCGTGGCCGGGGAGGCTGCCGACCGGGGAGGAGAGAGAGCGCGGGGGAGGTGAACGTTGCTTTTGTCAGAGAGGGGTCAGAGAGCTTGTCAAAGAGCTTCTTGGGTCAGCAATAAATGGACGTTGTGAAATAGGCGAAAAGCAAAACAATTAATGTGTTTTGCCAAGATAGTACCTAATAATGCATTTTCTCTGTTTCAAATGCGACAATTATTCTAAACTAGTGCTATTACCAAGATAGTTTTTGTTAATGTCAGGTAATAACAAAGACTTTTGACTACTTCTTATGTTGAAATTACCTGGTCATTAACAAAATTGTCTTGATAATAATATTACCCTTATTGTAAATCAAAGAGCATACAAATTTATATTGCAGCACAAAAGAAAACTAACATGAGACGTACCTTCTGGCCATCATGAACTAAATAAAGCCGATTACAGGGAACAAATCCACGGACTCAAGATGTTCTTACTACAACAGAACATTTTTAGGGCGAAACAACAAATTGAATGTCTCCCCAGTGTAATTATTTTAACATCCAATCTTCAATCAAAATGACCCAAAAACGCTGCGACATACAAACGCTACTCCTAAGGCTTATCAATGACAAACTGTTGACCGTAGCAATGGCAACCAGATTACTGAGCTGCTACCAACGCCATGTGCTCAATCAGATCCAAAACTCGGTTGCTACACGTCAAGTATCCACATGTTATCAGCCTCACGTAATCAACAAGTTCAATCAGGGAATTAAATGCAAGTCGTTATGCATGTGATGGCAGCCATTAGTTATTACATAACAGTACTTCTATTATAGCCTTAGATTAAAACAGAGTTACAAGTTTTACATGTTTGATGGATAACGTAAAACATACTCCCATAAAATCTAAAACTAAACTCTCTCACACCATTATTTTGTCCTTGGAACAAAGTGATTAATTTTCTTCAATTAGGGTTTAAAGGATCTTTATTTATCATTATGTAATTTTTTTTTTTAAAGGTTGTTATCAAATTTTTACAAGGGTCAATCCAGAAAAACAAATACAAAGTTTGTTTTAGGTTGTAAATAGTAATGCAAATTATTTGTTAAAGAACATTTGCGCAAATTCAAGAATTAAAATATAAAAAAAACTAATCTCTTTAAAAAAAAAACTACTCTCTTTCAAAAACAATTATGGGTAAAACAGCCATAGAAGCAAAATTAAGGACATAAATAAGGATTACGGGTGAATTGAAGAGCTTTGAAAATTGAGTGTTACCCATTTGATTTTATCTGTGGGAGGGGTTTTCTGTTTTTGACCATGATCAATTATATCATGTCCGCAACATTTCAATTCCACAACCATGACCGAAAATTGTGATTTGATTCCATGAGTTTTTTCTTAAACCGAAAGAAAGCAAAAGTTGAAGTTAGAGAAGGAAAGGAAGAAGTATATACCTGTAACCCCATTCATTGTCATACCAAGAAACAAGCTTCATAAAGGATGAACTCAGCGCAATCCCAGCTTTTGCATCAAATATACTTGACCTGTCGTAATGTACAAGCCCAAATGATCCAGTAATTATTAATTGAATAATATTATTCCCATAACAAACTTTACCATTTTTCCTTTTTATTTGAAATTCAAATTTGCATTCTATATGTAATACCGATGATTTCTTTTTTACAAATGGCAAGAAGTCCCACTGGGATGCAAAAGAAGCAACCCTCCCCAAAATCACCTATAAATCACCTGAACCTTAATAAAAGCGGAATTCGATCCCAGATCTCGGGCACTACCCCCAGATTATCAGCTAAGGTAGCCGCCACCTTCAAGCAATGAGATCCATCTTCTTCTTCTTCCTCCTATTTCTCTCCTTAATTTCTGTCATATTTTCCAGTTATGCTTTATATTACTGCATTCTAGGCTAGGTTTTATCATATAAGTGACAAAAATGCAATGGCAATTCAAACACATTTCTGGCTTATATTTTCCTTCAACACTAAAAACAAACTGATGTAGCAACCTTCATATTCAAAAACAAAATCCAATAATAATTCTCAAAACTAAAAAGTAATGAATTACAAAGCCACATGTATAGACAAACACAGATCCCTAAGATAATATTGAGTAATTAAAGAAATGAAGATTAAATCAATTAGGACACTCCTTCCTAAAATATAGAGAATTAAATTATCACATTATCTAAAATAATGATAATTGAAATATCCTATTGCCTAAGATAATGATATTAAACAGAATTCTATTTTGATCCCAACAAATTGTCCAAATAAATCTAGTAAGATACAACTTAGAATATCATGTCTTCTAAAATCATCTAGGAACGTAATACGAATAGGATATAGGATATAGGTTGAACACAATCAAATGCCAAACAAATTCTCATAAATGACGAGGATGAGAAGGGTTATCCTTGTTACATGGCTTATGTTCATTTGAGTCAAACCGATCCAACTCCAAGGAGTTGAAAAGTAATCGAATATAAGCATGATACTTGAGAAGGTAGACATATGGGCATCGGTAAAGTGACTTTATTATTGGTAGGTCATCAGTGATGGTGCTTGGATCTAAAAGTATGACTCATTCTTTTATGTTTAGTGATGGCTTTTAGTAGGAGATTATGATAAAGGATAGGTGCACACTACACCATGGCAGTAGCAGGTAAGAGATACTATTCAACACTAGTACACAAATGGTGGCACCATGGCTATGGTTATAACGGCTATATGGCAGTGTCCAAAACTAACTCCCTAATACCAAATTTATTTACCACAACTTGCTACCCCAAAAAACAAAAATTTAACAGTATTTCTCAAAAAGTAAAAACAATGAATCAGAAATCTATATTTATAAGCAAAAACTACCCTAATATGATATTAGATAGCTAGATAGATAAATATTAAATCAACTAGAAACTACTTCCTAAAATAAGGATAATTAGATTTTATATTAACTAAATGAAGATGGTTAAAATATCCTATTTAATAAAATAAAGATCACTACTGATCTCAACAAATTACCCAGCCAAATCTAATAGGATAAATTTAAATTATCAGATCCCCCAACACTGCACAGGATCATTCATTGGACATTATCCCCATATGCTTCGTCCAATACGAAGGACATACTGCTCTCGTAAGGAAGCTCGTAGGGTTGTTGACTTCGTTAGTCCTTGTTTTTGTAAGTTCATTCAAATAAGCCCCTCATCTTTTATTTTGTTTAAAATAGTTCTAACATTTGTAAGTTTGTTCAAATTAGTCCCTCGTCTTTTGTTCTTCAAAATAATCCCTCATCTTTTATTTTATGGCCAAATTAATTCCTCATCTTTTAATTTTTACAAAGTTTCCAGTCACAAGATGGTAATACCAATTTTTTCATAAATAAAACGTGAAGACAATCTTAAGCAAATAATATGAGGGGTTAGTTTGGACATAGTTACACCCATTAGTGATGGTCCAGACACCCTCTATCTACAACAAAGTCCTCACTGCAGATATGTGCCAATCCTCATCGCATGAATATCCAACTATTAAGCCCCTTATGGTGAATATGAGCCCACCCAAGGGGTACTACTTGTCCTGCTCCTTTAACATCCTTCCTCCCCCCCCCCCGGGGATTGGGACAGCGAAAAGAGGGTATAGATAATGGGGAGTAAACCCTTACCCTGTTTGGTAACCCTCAATTTGAGGTAAAGAGGGAAGGATAAATTTTAAATACAAAAAAAAAAAAACGATTTTACCCTTATTTTAAGGTAACTCTCTTCACAACAACAGCAACATCCTAGTATATTCTCCTAGTATGTCCACATATCCACCACAATATCCTCATTTCCGCCACCTTCAACTTTTAGGTGTGGTGCCTTTTAAGTGCCCAAACTATAACTCTTTTTACACTTACCCTTTTACCCAATTGCCAAACAAGGACAACACATTTACTTCTCTTTACCCCTTCCTTGCCCTCTTTATTAAACAAATCCATACAATAGTTGGATAATACCTTACCCTTCCCCTCTTTACCCCAACTAAAGCAAAAGTGGTAAAGGACGAGAATGACTTCAAACTCTAAAAGCAATGCAGAAGAAGTTTACTCACCTTGAATCACCAACAAAATCATTTGAGACAACGTCCTCATCAGTGTATCCAAGAATGCCCTTCAAAGGCCCCTCAGAAGCAAACCTGGAATTGACAGATTACATGTCTTATTGCAACCATAAAAAAGATGACAATCAAAGTAAACATGGGGCTCAAACATAGAACATAGAACATCGCACATACTTGATGGCTGCTTTGACATCCTCATATGTAGCACTCTTCTGAAGTCTACAAGTCAGGTCCACAACGGAAACATTGGGAGTTGGGACTCGAAAGGCCATTCCGGTGAGCTTTCCATTGAGTTCTGGAAGCACTTTTCCAACAGCCTAGAAAACAATTGGTTGAATTGAAAGTGAATTTAGAAAAGGAGATAAAGAACACTTCCAGTAGCATATCAAGTCCACAAGTTCCTAGTTGATACCTTAGCTGCACCAGTAGAACTGGGAATAATATTTTGTGCAGCCCCACGACCTCCCCGCCAATCCTTCCTTGATGGGCCATCTACAGTCTTTTGTGTAGCTGAGAAACCAAAAAGCACATATTACAAAACTTGGCAGCTATGACCCTGCTGGGTGCTACGTGTTGTGTAACACAATTGTGATACATAGAGAGATAGAAGGAGATAGAGACTGATAGATATTAAGCATTCATGTGCTTAGTGGGGAAAAATCTAAAGTATCTTTTTGCTTGATAACTTACATGTTCTATATCTCCATGAATCTAGGAAGTTTTGCTTGCATTGTATTATTTGGTCTATGTACCGAACTGATAATATATATGTGTGTGTGGATGTGTATGCGCGAGCACGGGGCGTGTGTATATCTAGCCGCCCATATGCTTAGGAAGACAAGTGAGCTCGGACCCAACAAATTAAGCAATGCGATGCACAATCGAGAAGACTTCTAAGCATCCACGTGATAGGAGGATGGCTGAGCATTAACCAAGTTAGCTTGCACTTGGTTTTACGAAACAATTAATTTGACAACTTAAGCTTGATTATATCAATACTTATACTGTCAAATATTAGAGACCCACAAGGAAACGAATATCCTAATCGAACAAGATAAACTAGTCCTTGACTAATCTGAAAAATTAAAAAGACAAATCTTTCTAATATACTTCTAAAAATATAGACAAAATACAATCATTTTGATGATCAAGACATAATAAATGTAGGACTTGTCCTTTATCCTTGATCTCCATTAGAGACAAAGGTGAAGAGAAAAGGAGAAAGATAGGCACCTGTAGTAGCATGCACGGTTGTCATCAGGCCCTCAAGAATCCCAAACTCCTCATGAACCACCTGCAATCATTACAGAACACACATAATTCTTTTCGCTTCCCTTGTTATCTGAAGAAGGTAACAACCCTACAAGAACAGCTAAATCTGAGAACAAAGTTAAATAATCGATTGTACAGGGCATCGTGGGGAATGAGTGTGAAAGTCATCAGTACAGCCTTCTCAACCATCAGCTGATATACAAAAACGGATACAAATTACCTAGTATGTAAGGGACAGAATAAAAAAATGGGAGAAAAGAAAGAAGAAGACTGACATCAGCTTTGGAAGCAACAAATAACCAACTTTATCCTTCACTACGCATTCATAAGCTAACTTGCTCACAATTGCCTCAACTTTTCATTGTCCTTAAAATACCATGTTGGATATGTATATTTGAACATTTTTATAATACTTAGACCATTCAAATCCAACTAAAAACATAGAAAAATCTTAGAAATAGCCGAGTGAACCTCTAAACAACTACTAAGTCTAGGTTATACAGAAGTTGCAAAGCCTAACGTTAAACCAAGGTTAACTTTTATTCCCATTCGTCATTGTCTTCCCTCCCCCGGACAAAGAAGAAAACTGTGAGCAGAGATACAATGAGTGCAACTTAAACTAAACAAGGAAATGAAGACATCATAGAGAACTACATGTGGAGAACTCAAAATCCATTAAATTGTACGGATGAAGTCAAAAAATATTGAGCTTCTGAGAGCAGATTCTGCAAATAAAGATGGAACTTCTGAAGTTTAAAATTTAGCTAACTTATGAAGTTTAAAGTTTCGCTATGACCAGAAGTAAAACCAGACCTTCGCAAGAGGAGCAAGACAATTGGTTGTGCAGCTCGCATTAGAGACAACATCCATATTAGGCTTATAAGTTCTCTCATTGACTCCCACCACGAACATAGGAGCATCAGCAGATGGAGCAGATACTACCACCTTCTTAGCACCTCCCTACAGAAAAGAGTGAAACAAAAATTGTTAAGTGAGCTTTTCAATTGAATGTAAGAGATGGGTAAAACGGATAACTCGAGAGTATATAAACCTTCTTGTGTGCAGATGCTTTCTCTATTGTTGTAAAAACTCCGGAGGATTCAACAACATATTCAGCACCGTAATCACCCCATGGGATCTCCTCTGGATTCCTGCAATTCCACCATGAGAGACCAAAAACAAGATGTTATTTTTTCATTTTAAGATGCTTCTAATGACCACTCTAGTCTCCATGTCAACAGACATCTGATAGCGCTAGAATAGTCGTACCTTTTGCTTATAACTTTGATTTGTTTCCCGTTAATTTCAAGAGTTGAATCATCCAAAACTCTAATGTTTCCGTTGAAAACTCCATGAGTGGAATCATACTTGAACATGTACGCCTGTGTGAAAAGAATATAACAAAGGAGAAATGGAATTGACTCAAAATTTCACTTGGGATACTAGAAGTATACTAAAAGGCATGCACTTGGCCTCTGTATTGCGAAGCAGCAGAAGAAACTTTTTAACTTGCCATGTATTTTGCATCAATAAAAGGATCATTAACTGCCACCACTTCCACATCTTCCCTGAAGGTTGCTATACGTAGCACCAACCTTCCAATCCGACCAAATCCTATAATACAGAATCCACATATTAGTATCAGAATAGATGTCAGCAACATTGATGAAGGATCCTCAATGAAGCTTTCAAATATCACACAGTTTCAGAAGCAAGACTATATCACTAAAAAGAACGCACAAAAAGATGTTCTCAATATTGCACCATCTCAACATATTGTTTTTTATTTAGTATTTTTGATTTTTGAGGAACTAAAAACATATTATGGAAACAATTTTTTCATATTCTGATTTTTGTATTCAATTTCTTCCTAGTTTGAGTTAAAAATGAAAACATACTAAAAGTAAGAAAAATCATTTCTAGAACCTTTGTTCAAATTTTTCAAAAACAAAAAACTGCATAAAAAAGATGCCGAACAGGCCCCTTGTAAATAGGTTTACAAGTTTTGTGGCTGATCCTCTATGTACAGAACCAATATTGTTTCCAAAGCACCATCTTTCCAATCGTATCCGTTGTATCATGCTCTTTCAGTGCACTTCAACCATGCTTTGAAAAATACCAAAGACTGGCTCAGTTGAAAGCAAATTTATTTATTCACAGGTAAGCAGTCTTGTGAAACTTTAGTAGTATTTGTCAACGAATTGAAATGACTCAAGCTGCCTTCAATATCATCTTCCCCATTTCAACATCAAGTGTGTAATCTACAACATAGCACACACAAAAAGAGGCAAATGCAATGTCATGAGGATTTGGATCAAGCTGAGCATACCGTTAATTCCAATCTGTGTCTTGCTAGCACTCCTTGACTCTAACATGAACAAAACAGACAAAGCATGTTATCAAATACAACTATTGCAAAAGCATTTTATTGGCGTTATGCAGTAATAGAGTAAATGAAAATTCAATTCAGATACCCTAAGCTCTGGTAATATATTTTTCAAACTTTCTTCAATTTTAAAATACTTAGAGATACCCAAAACTTTGGTAACATTTTTTTCAGGTACCCTCAGCACAACAGCATTAACGGCCCATTAACTTTTAGTGATATGGCACTGGGGGGAAGAAAACATATAAAAATAAATTATTCAACCAAAAGACCTTTAATCTTTTAACTAAATTACAAAAATACCAGCATCCTCTTTCTCTCCCTCGTGCCACTGCTGGCCTCCCCAAGCCCCCACCCCATCATCGGGCTCCCCAGCCATCACGCCAGTATCAAGAGCCACAAGCAAGGAGAGGAAGAGAGAGAGGGGGGGGGGGGGGGGGGGGGGGGGTGCGGGCATGTGGGAGGCTTGGCAGAGGTCAATGGTGGCGTGAGGGAGGCGGGAGAGGTCCCATGCCTGCATTAGGGGGGTAGGAGGAGGCCAGCAATAGCATAGTGGGAGGCTAGCAGCGGTGGCGGCGGCAGTGGCAGGTGTTGGGTTTGCTTTTAAATTTTAATGTTACTTCAAATATGATATCATATTTATCTCTAGCTAAATTATTTTCTAAGTATTTTCTTTCTTTTTGTTAGCAAATCAACACAAACCAACGGAGGGCTAACTGAGTAACATACAGGGTACCTTAAAAAAAAACATTATTAAAGTTCAGGGTACTTGTAAACATTTTAAAATTTCAATGTACTTAAAAACTATATTACCAAGTTTCAAGATACTTGAACCTAATTTTCTTTATAAAATAAGGTTATTACTTACTTCGAACTGCAGGAGGAATTTCAGTGGCTGTTGCCTTCACAGTCTGCGTGGTTTTGGACCTGCATCTCCTGTTCAATAGGAGCACAACTTAGAATTCAACCTTACACATAAACGTGTAAGCGAAGAATTTCAAATAATGGGTTTCTTGTATTTCAATACTTTGTTTCCCATTGAAAAGTTGCTTAATTATAATTACTAGGGGTTCCTCACCATACAATCATCTCAGTTTGTAGTTTTTAGTTGTTGAGAAGCTAAACACTATGATTCAAAAGAATTTTTCTTAATTCTATTTCATGTTTTCAGTTTTTAGAAGTTTGGACAGCAGCTGAAAAATAGAGATCAGAAAAAGAAAATTCATTTCTGAAGCCCTGTTTCCATTTTCTCATACCTCAAAAACTGAAAATAAAATATATAACCATCGGGCTCTGAGCTTAATTTTCCCCCGTCATTTTGTCACTCTATGTCCATCTTCTCTATAATATACTGAAATTTAATGAAAGTTGTAAAATACTGAAATTAGAAGGGACAAGAAAAAGATAGAAAGAAAACATGATTTCATTGCTCAATTTGCAATACAATTCACTACCCTCTATATAGAATCCCCCCCCCCCCCCCCCCCCCCCCCCCCCCCCCCCTTCTCTTGGGCCAAACCCGCTTTACTTCTTATTAGGCTACCCTACTGCTACCAAATTTGGACATATATTAGTAAACCAAAAACATTCATACCGAAACCAAATCCGTCAGGCAAAGAAATCTAGACAATGGGTAGACATTCTATACCAGCAAAAACACACACAGTGATGCACAAAAATAGATAGAGACAAAGAAGAGAGATTTTACTGTATGGAAGAAGAGCCAGAAGGAACAGAAGCACCATAAATGGTGGTCTGAACCTTCAAAGAACTTGAATTGCGACTAAAACTACGGCAAGAAACCTGAAATATGAAGGAAATAAGCACATTACATCATGAAGAAAGATCCAAAATTCCCACAGAGAAAGTGATATTCATAGATTATCAAACAAGAATAACATAAATCATAAGAGAGACTATAAACTTCAAAAATAACAGATTGTTCAGCCACAAAGACCTCTCAATCTATAAAAATACTAGAGTAAATTATATATTAGTACTCTGAAGCTTGGTATATTAATATTTTGGTTTTTTTTACTAAAACAACCTTGAAAAGTTGTGATATCTCACTTAACCGCCACAACTTTTTATTTTTTCGGAAAACTAGCCCCAAAATTCTAAAATTTCTTAATCAACCACCTTAAATTCCACATGAATCGCAGTGTAGTTCTATGTAAAAAGTTTTTACTTTTTAGTCCACAGACTTTGTAAAATGAATTTTTAGTCCAAAAATCGACATATTTTTTTTTAATAAAATAATTCAAACACCACCATAAAAGAGTGTAAAACATGCCATTATTTGTTGGTAACATCACCTATTCTCCTCGACCCACACACGAAGTGCAATTTTTGTGACACTTTTAACGAATAAAAGTTGGACAAAGAAAACCTATTTTACACACTTGCAAACTATGATTTGGACTAATTTATTAAATACATGCAAATTTTTGGGCAAAAAATTATTTTACAAAATATGTGAACCAAAATATTAACACATCATACTCAAGATACTAATATATAATTTATCCAAAATACCCCATCAAAGCGCAAATTACAATACTTATAGTGAAGAAAAGATGGGTGAAAGTCCTATTTAATACCCTTATAAACTATAATTTGGACTAATATATTAAATATACGCAAACTTTAGGGTAATATTTTTGCCAAATCAAAAATGTCAGTGTTGGAGCAACATTTTAAGAATTTTTGGCTATATTGACCCTAAGTTAAATCATTACTCTGATAATGACATCTCATGTCCCGTCAACAACAACACTGGAAAACTAATACATGGAAAACTATTAAATCAAACCTCAAGATCCGAATATATAAATTATCAAAATATCTACAGCATAACAAAAACAGAGACAGAAAAAACCGATTGATCCGGTCTAGAACACCCATTTCAAGTAACCATCCAACACAAAATATCAAAAAAAAAAAAAAAGGAAAATGCGGGAAAAAATAAACAAGAAGAAAGAATAACCTTGGAAAGATGGGAAGGTCGGGGAAGGGGGAGCTCAGAAAGAGAGGATTCAAGGGGAAAAGTGGAGGGCGGAGATCTAAGGAGAGTAGAGAAGGAAGCCATTGTCGCCGATTCAGAAAGCTCTCTCTCTCTCTCTCTCTCTCTTTATGGAAATGCACGCAAATACACAAGAAGTTTGAAGAGAAGATACAAGAGAGAGGGAGAGAAAGAGAGAGAAACCCTAAACGTGAAACAAAAGGGTGGCGTACTGTGGGGGGTTGGGGGAATCAACCACCTACTACTCTGATGGACGACCGAGTCTGAGTTTTTTTTTATTCGAAATATTGATTTTATTACACATGTTCACTTGCCTGTTTCGATGCCCAGAGAGACAAATCAAGTCTCATTTGGTTACTCAGGTGAAATAATATGAGATAGATTTAGCCTAAATTATACTTTCAAAGATTTATGATATATTTAGTTCATTTTATTTTTATTTATTTATTTTAATAAGAGCCATTTATTTAAAATTTATATCTTTTTATACTTAAGTGTTTAGTTGTATAGTTTAAAAAATTCTTTTTTTATAAAATAAAGTATTTGAATGCAAGTTAAAAAAATTTTATTCATTATAATTAGAAAAATAATATAATTAATATTAGTAAATATGAGATAATTATGATAACATTTGATCATAATAATAGAGAGTGATGAGTATAGAGACGCATAGGTGTAAAATGGGTGGGGGTGTGATAACAATTACAGTAGGTCACAGTGATAAAAAATTAATGTTAATATAGACTATGTATGGGAGTAGCTTTTTCATAAATTTTTATATAGCGGATAGCATTTTGACTGGTCAAACAGCTAAATGTTCTGTTTGGTTAAAAAAAAAAAATTTGGTAGCGTTTAGCTGTTTGATCAGTTAAAATACTAACAACTGTGTTTAGTAACTGTTTTTGTACTTAGTATTTTCATTAGCTTTTGGTTATGTTTGAGAGTAGATTTTTCATAGCTTTTTAAACAACGTTTTGACTAATCAAACAGCTAAACGCTGTGTTTGGTGAAAAAAAAAATTTGGCCCTATTTAGCTATTTAACTAGTCAAAATGTTAACAGCTGTGTTTGGTAACTATTTTCTTACTTAGCGTTTTCATTGGCTTTTAGCATAATCCATGGTTATATTTCCTTGTAGGTGTTAGCTATTAGCTTATGGGTAATGTATTTGGTAAATTAAAATGAAAATGAGGGACAAAAGGATAAATAAAACTTGATTATATAGTATTTGAAAAGCTAAAGGTTCATTGACCAAGCACTATGGCACTTGATCCCATTAAAACTCCGAAGTTAAGCGTGCTTGAGCAAGAGTAATACCATGATGGGTGACCTCCTGGGAAGTTCTCGTATTGCCAACCCTGTCAGGCTGGGGGTCCTTGGAAATAGTCTCTGGCCAGGGTTAGATCCTAAAGGGGTAAGGCTGCGTATAACCACCCCTCCCAGACCTTGCTTAATTGGGAGCCCTTAAAGCACTGGATATATTTTTGTTGTAGTGTTTGAAAAGTTAAAAACTAAATTATTTAGCTTTTCAAAAGCTAAACATTATGAAAAATATTAACAATAAAATTTTTACCAAATAGCACTACTAGCTGTTCGACTAGCCAAAACATTAAACGTTATTAAAAATGCTATGAAAAGTTGCTTACCAAATATAGCCTATAGCATTGAGAGTGTTTGAAAAGCTGCGTATAATAGCTTTTCGTTCCTAAAAGCTAGCTAATGGGGAAAAACAATTGCAACTTTGTATAATAAGTCTAAATAAATATATACACATGTGATAAGTCTGTCTTTTTAATTTTAATTTTATTTTATAATTTTCTTTAAAATATTTGGTTGGTGAAAAAATTAATTGATAAAAGATACTTATTTATCTTTTCATTTTTTATTTTATAAAAATTATTTTTTCATGTTTATATAGTTTACGACTAAAATTATTTATATAATAGAATAATTATCTCTTTTTATTTTATGCAATATAATTCACTAAAAGCTAACAACTATCCTCCAATAGTGAAATGCTATTAGGTACAAGCTAACAGCCATTAGCCAACAACTATCCGCTATCAGTCAACAGCTAACGGCTATCAATCAACAGCCAACAGTTAATAGCTAACAACTAACTTTTAACAACTGACGCCAAACATAGCCTTTAGCGTTTACTAGTGTTTTGGGGAGTGTTTGAATGTTTTGACATGGGGGGGCATAGGGATGTAAAAAGGAAAGAGAGAAATGGGGTTTCTCTCGCTTTTGGTATAGCGGGCCTCCCACTGGGGGCCCGCATGACGGGCTATTAGCTCAGTGGTAGAGCGCGCCCCTGATAATTGCGTCGTTGTGCCTGGGCTGTGAGGGCTCTCAACCACATGGATAGTTCAATGTGCCTATCAACGTCTGACGTTGAGATGTGAATCATTCAAGGCACATTAACATGGCGTACTCCTCCTGCTCGAACCGGGGTTTGGAACCAAACTTCTCCTCAGGAAGATAGATGGGGCGATTCAAGTGAGATCCAACGTAGATCCAACTTTCAATTTACTTGTGAGATTCGGGCGGTCCAGGGGGGACCACTATGGGTCCTCTCTTCTTGAGAACCCATGCATTCCTTATCAGTGTATGGGCAGCTATCTCTTGAGCACAGATTTAGGTTCGGCCTCAATGCAAAAAAATGGAGCACCTAACAACGCATCTTCACAGACCAAGAACTACGAAATCACCCCTTTCATTCTTTCGTTCCTAAAAGCTAGCCAATAGGGAAACAAAACAATTATACTTTTGTAAAATAATTCTAAATATATACACATGTGATAAGTCCCTATTTTTAATTATAATTTTATTTTTATAATTTTTTATAAAAATTTAGTTAGTGAAAATTTTAGTTGATAAAATTTATTTATTTATATTTTTATTTTTTATCCATAAAATATTAATTTTTTCATGTATAAATAGTTTTAACGAAATTATTTATTGAATAGAAGAACTATATTTTTTATTTTATAAAATATAATTCACTAACAGCCAATAACTATCCTCCAATAGCCAAACACTTTCAGCTACAAACCAACCGCCAATAGCTAACAACTATCAACCAATAGCCAACAGCTAACAGTTAATAGTTGACTTTTAACAGCTGACACCAAACATAGCCATAGTCTTTTTGAAACATTTTTCTGAAATAAGCTGTGAAAAATATTCAAAGTTGCATCTTTCTCTACTTCGTTATATAACAACTTTTTCATCTCTACATTTAAACAGTGAAAAGATGTAAAAAGGTCTTTTATGTCAATCAAACGCAAACCTTATAGTTAGCTAAAGTTTTTTCACAATTTTAAGCTGTTACAAAATTGGACTAAACGCAATCTTAGTTACTTAATTTTTATTAAAAATCTCATTTGATTATGTAAGTGTTTTAAAATTATCAAGTCGGTCACCCAAAAAAAACTTGAACAATTTTATTATCCAACTTCACATAAAAACTCATATTTATCACTAAAGTGATTCTAAAAATAATAAATCCATCACCTAAGTAACCATAACAAATTTACTAATACTTTCTTGCTTTATTTATTGCATTACTTCTCATTTGTTTTTCTAAAATGGTCATTCATGTTTTACTCTGTAACCAAATTGGTCCTTATTTGGTTACAGGCATTAGGTAAACATTAAAAGATAAAAAACTAATTTTTGACATAAAATAAAATATAAGAAAAATTTTTAAAACAAAATCAATTAATGACAGGTGCATTAAAAATGGTAAAAGAAGTACTAAAAACAAATTTAGTTATTAAATAAAATATCTTTTTATATTTTATCGATACTCACTTTTTTAAATATTTCTCATGTTTAAAACATGTGTTATTCTTTGATTATACGTTTAAAATTCTTTCTTTTTTTTTGGATCAAATTTAAAATACTTTCTCATGTTTTATTTAATATCAAAATTGATTTCTCATGCTTTACTTTTTACCTAATGCTAACAACAGATTAGGACCAATATTATAAAATAAAACATGAAGAACTACTTTAAAACAAAAATTTGGATCAATAAAAAAATTCAAAAATATAATTAACTTCTTATTTTTAATTTAGGTGTGACCTTATGATTGATTGTTATACCTAACATGATAGCCCATGCTTATATTTATAGAAGAGGAAGAGTACACATGATAAAGTCCAGGTAGGATTATAAGTACAAGATAAATAAGGATAAATAACACACTAATATATTATATCTTAATACGCCCCCTCAATCTGAACAGGAGACCAACGTGTAGATTGGATTTATGAGTGCGGAAGCAATTTGAGGAGAGTCTCTTTGTGAAGATATCGGCAACCTACTTGTTGGTAGGAGTGTAACAAACCTGAAGATCACCCTTAAGAACTTTCTCACGAACATAGTGATAATCAACATTAACATGTTTGGTACAGTCATTAGAGATGGGGTTAGCAACAAGATACGTATCAGAGATATTGTCACAGTAGAGAATGATTGGACTTGAAAGGCGAATGCCAAGATCAAGCATGATGTAGCGCAGCTACTCACTTTCAGCAACAGCATTGGCCACAGCCCGATATTCTAATTCGGTAGTTGATTTAGCAATAGTAGGTTGCTTCTTTGCTTGCCAAGAAATAAGATAGGTCCGAGGAAGAGGGCATAACCAATAGTATACCATCTGGTATCTGGACAATCACCCCAATCAGCATTAGCATATACTATGATCCTAGTACAAGAGCCTGGTTGGATGGTGAGGCCATGATCATGTGTGAGCTTGAGGTAGCGAAGAATCTGCTTAACCATCTGCCAAAGAGAAGACCTAGAAACATGCATAAACTGGGAAACATCGTTAACTGCTTAACTTATATCAGGCCTAGTCATAGTTAAGTATTGGAGTGCACTTACAGCACTACGATACGTAGTAGGATTAGCAAGTAACTCACCTTCGGTTTGGGATAGTTGGACCCGAGATGGTAGGGGAGTTTGAATAGGTTTAAAGTCAAGCATATCATTTTTAAGTAGGAGATCAATTGTGTATTTATGTTGAGTTAAAAATAGCCCACTAACATTTCGTTTGGCCTCAATACCAAGAAAATAATGAAAAGGACCAAGATCTTTCATGGCAAATTGATGTGAAAGTGTTTTAATTATAGGGGTGAGCAAGTTAGTGCTAGAGCCATTAAAAATAATGTCATTAACATACAAAAAGCAGGCAAACAAGATCAGAGGATGAGTGAAAAACAAACAAAGGTGGTTCAACCTGACTACAGTGGAAACCTTGACTAAGGAGAAAAGTACTAAACCGATGAAATCATGCTTAAGGAGCCTGTTTAAGCCCATACAATGCCTTACAAAGACGACAAACATAGTTAGGGAATCTGGGATGAACAAAACCTTAAGGTTGTTTCATGTACACCTCGTCAGTGAGATGGCCATATAAAAACATGTTTTTGACATCATGTGATAGTTAAAGAGAGAATGAAATGAATAGTTGTGGGTTTTACCACAGGACTAAAGGTCCCAAAGTAGTCAATACCTTCCCTTTGATGGAATCCTTGAGTAACAAGCCTAGCCTTCAACCATTCAATAGAACCATTCGCCTTATACTTAACCTTATATTTTCATGTGCTACCAACTACATTTTGGTTTGAAGTAGGCAGAACAAGATCCCACGTTTGATTTTATAAAAAAGCATTAAACCCCTTAGCCATGACCTCTTGCCACTAAGGGTTCTTAACGGCTTGAGAAAAGCACGTGGGCTTTTGTACGACCGTAATGGTTAATAAGGGCAAGATGTGTTTTGATTTTCGAATACCATCTTTGAGACGAGTACGCATAGGATGCACATTAGTGGGCAGGGGTGGGGTTACCTCCAGTGAGGGTGGTATAGTATCATGGGGAGATCGGGATGGGACAAGTGCTTGCGATGTGTCAGAGTGTGCACTAGACGACTCTCCTAGCAAAGGTAAGGGGGTTGGCGACACGGGATTGATGGCTAAGTTCGGCTCAGACTGAATGGAAGAGGTGGAGGACCTAGGGAGATCAGCTGGGACCATATTAGTAGCGTGTATGATGTGGTTAGTCTCACTATGGAGCCATGCATGACTGTAACCTAGGGAAGGGATGTCCGAGATAGTTATCGTAAGAGGAACCTCATATGCCATGGGAGAAGAGTCAATAGAACCTGTGACTCTTGACATGATAAATGAAAAAGGAAATAAATTTTCAACGAAGTGAACATTGCATCTAACTTGGATGCAACCAGTTTTAGGATCAAACCACCAATACCCTTTATAACGTGCAGCATATCCTAAAAAAATTGTATGGAATAGCTCGGGGAGCCAATTTATGAGCAGTGCGGGGTATGATGTTAGGGTAGGATGCACACCCAAAAACTCGAAAAGCAGAGTAGTTAGGAACAGTGTAAAACAACTTTTCAAAAGGGGAAACATTAGCTAAAAGTTGTGTGGGAAGTCGATTAATAATAAAACAAGTTGTACATGCCGCATCAGCCCAAAAATTTGCAGGTAAATGAGCTTGAAAAAGTAATGTTCGCACCATTTCACTAATATGCCGATGTTTGTGTTCCGCCACTCCATTTTGTTATGGAGTACTAGGATAGGAAAGACGAAAGTGGTTGCCATGGGAACGACATAGGGTGGCAATTTTTCTATTGTCGAACTCACGACCACCATCACTCTGAAAACATTTAAATTTACAATTAAATTGATTTTCAGCAAGAGTTTTGAAATCAAAAAATAAGTTGTAAACTCCATCGTTCCCACACATCGAATGCAACCAAGTAAAGCATGAAAAATCAGCAATAAAAATATTGTATTTATACTCAAAGTTAGAAGGGATGGGGGCTTGCCAAACATCAGAATGTAATAACTACAAAGGATGAGTAGAAGTATGCATCACACAATCGAAAGGTAAACGATGAGATTTTCCTAAACAACACGGTTCACAATGTCCAAGAGTAGATTTATTAAAAGAAACTAAACAACGTTTATGTAAAACATCAAAAAACTATTTTTTCCTCAATGTCCTAATCGTCTATGCCAAGTGTTCGCAGGTATCGAACGAGCAACCAATCCAATGTGATGTGGTAAGAAGCCATATAACGTCCCATTAGTGGGCATCTGAAGTAAAGGTGTCCCCATTGCCTTGTCCTTAACAAAAAAAGAGTTAGAGTCAAATTCGATAGTGTAGTTATTATAACGACACAGTTGTTTAAAAGAAAGTAAGTTGTGAGTAAGTTGTGGTACATGGAAAACATTAGACAAGTGTGAAGGACGAGTCGTAGTGGGTATGACAGATGAACCAACATGTTTAACAGGCAGTAATGACCCATTACCAACTAAAATAGATTGAGATCCTAAGTATGGGCGTGAGTTAAGAAAGATACCTGATTTAGAAGTCATATAGTTAGATGCCCCAGAATCAAGGTACCATGTGTAGTCAGGCTTGGTAATAGACATAGCAGATAGAGACAAGGAAATATCAGGTTGAGAGTAGCAATGAGGGTATTGAAGAGTAATGTGCCCAAATTGTTGGCAAATCTCATAGACACCTGGTCCTGGTCCCAAAATACTATCACCAAATTGATGAGAAAAGTTACCTGAAGGTCTTACAATTGGATTGTAGTGTTGAGGAGCAAAACTAGAGGCCGAGTTCCCATGACTAGGTGTAGGGGGCAGTTGACCATACCCCTTTATTGCAAATTGACTGGCACCCCCATTATGTTGCTTACCAGATTTCCCACGGCAATAATTGTTACGATTGCCTCGTCCACCTCTACCACGACCACCACGACTAGATGTATCAAGGGATTGTCCATGAGCCACGAGTGCATGAGAAGGTTCAGATGGTTGTCGGATCTGGATTCGAGCATAAGCAACTTCTTCATTAAGAAGGGACGTCTTTAAGTCTTCAAAAGTGAGATTGGTTGGGTAATTGCGCATGAGAGTACCATAGGCACAGTATTCAGGAGGAAGACCAAACAATGCATAATGGAGAAGCTCCTTATTGGAGATAGGGGAGTCAATGGCAGCAAGATCATCAGCAATGGGATTTAAGTTCAGAAAGGTAGGCCTCCATTATTTTGTTGTCTTTGCGTATATAGGCTAGTTGGCTACGTAGGTCAAATTCCTTGGCAAAGGAATGATCACAGAAGCATTTAGTGAGAGAGTCCCACATATCTTTGGAAGTGGGTTGACAGATGACAGCATTGAGGACAGGCCGGGTAAGAGTAGCAGCAATACAAGAGTGAATACTTTGATCAGTACACATCTAGGAGGTTTAATCAGGATTAGGAATAGATGAGCCATCTATATGAAGGAGATAGGGAGATAGAAAAGGGATGGTACCATCAACAAATCCCATGATTTGGTGTGCCCGAAGAATCATGGATATTTGTTCACGCAAGGCAGAGTAGTCAATAGGTTGCTCTAATTTGATGGTAACAAGGTTAGTGATGGTGGACATAGAAAAGGAGCTATGAGAGGGGAGATATGAGGAAGAGGAAGGCACTATAGGAGTTGTATTTGGAGTAGAATTAGCCATGGGTATGGACATTGGGGATTGGGGAATATAACCTAGGTTGTAAATTAGGGAAGACGATCGCTAATGCTCGAGGTAGGCACCGATGTCGGTAGAGATGCAAGAACCATGCTGAAGGAGGGGAGAACCACCGACAAGCGGCTAGAGAAGGAGACCGGAGCGATGAGGGATGGTATCACCGGCGATTGTTGACCAGTGAAGGGACGAGCAGGGGAGGACATAGCCGGAGATTGTTGGGTTTGGGAGATTGATTCCCTTGCTACCATTGAGAAGCCCTAACCAATTGAAAAGGAGGAGAGAGAGAGAGAGAGAGCACCAAAAGCAGGTGACCACCGGAGTAAGTGAGAGAAAGAATTGAGTACCAGGTGGGGTTGCATGAGAGAGAGAACGAAGGCGATAGGGACGAACAGAGAACGACGGTTGGTGGGGTCGAGGCTGACAGGTGGTGGTGATGCACTATGTGGACAAGGTGGGGTTATTGGCGGGGGGCTACCTTGTGGAGAAGATGAAGGGTTGAACAGGGTATTCGAAGCTTTTCCCCCTTTTTTTGTTTTGTTTTTGAAATTAGGGCTAGGGAAAGTAATTAGGGTTTATTCGTTCTGATACCATGTGAAACCCTATGATTGAGTGGCATACTTAACATGGTAGCCCAGGCTTATATTTATAGAAGAGGAAGAGTACACAAGATAGAGTCCAGGTATGACTATAAGTACAAGATAAACAAGAATAAATAATACACTAATATATTATATCCTAATATTAGGTGATGAATTTTATTATTTTCAAATCACTTAATTTATCTAAATGGGATTTTGTGTGAAGTTTCGTGACAAAATTTTCTAAGTTTTTACATGGGTGACCAACTTGTCCATTTTAGACAACTTGAGTAACCAACTTGTTCACTTCAAACCATTTGGAAAACCAACTTATCCATTTTATACTACTTGGACGGCCAAGTGAGATTTTTATTAGAAGTTAAGTAACCAAATCTTGCAAAATTGATTTGGATGACTAATTTGTCATTTTTGGCGAGGACAACCAAAATGGGACTTAAAACACAAAGAGACCATATGAAATATTATTGGCTAATTTGGATCGCAATTTTACCATTTTGTTTATAAGTATATAATATTTTTATTTTTTATTTTTTGTGTTGGAATATGGGAATGCTTGAATTTTACTCTCTTTGTTCTAAGTCTTGTATCCCACATAAAAAATTTGTCCAATCTAGTTGTTCATAGTTGTCCAATCTCGAGGCTACAAGCTTAAGCCAAGAGTACACTTCTTTTTTCTTTAATTATTGAGCTAGTTAAGGCATACTCTAGTCTATCTTCCGATAGTACACTTCTGTGGTGGACACTGTGTTAACCTTGGGAGTTGAAATGCCTTATGAGCTCGTTTGTATCAGTGTGAGGCATAAATGATTAGGGCAAGGTGAACTCCATGGCGCAGCAACTTCCTTCGGTCTTACTGTTGAAGTCTCCCTACTAGTCGGTTCGAGTTTTATTTTGGCCCCATCTCAAGTCAAGTTTATCTGTTTCAAGTTTGCTTATCTGATTACCCATTTGCATTCTTTTCCTAACTTTTTTATTCTTCGTTTGAAATATATATTTGGGAGTGAAAAATCATTAGTAGTTTTTGAATATAGAAAGTTGGAAAAATAGAATCAAGTGATATTAGTTTCTCAACGTTTGTAAAATTGATAATTATAATTAATTCCCAAAAACTTCAAAAGCCCGGTAATCTAATCCAACATCGATATGAACAATTTGGTAACTGATTTGAAAATGACAAGTCCAAGTGTATCCAATATGTGAAAATTCAGTTAAAACAAAATACAAATATAGTCTACCCATACAATAACCTAATCATTTTATATGCTAACTCACATGGTCCTCGTAAGCGGACCTTGAAAATCCTTTATGAGATGTTATTCATCCTCATATGGTGTCAAAAACCTGAGGCACTATTTGAAACATGAAATTTGAATTAGATTGTTGAATTGCAATTCTAATTCCAATTATGTTGGAATTGTAATTTTGATGGAATTGAGATTCCATTGTTCGATTTATCAAAAAATTGGAGGTCGCAATTACAATTCCATAATGATTCAAGGCTATCACGTTTTAGTGTTTGCATGTGAAGAAAGAAGAAGAGAAAGTTGAAATTAGCTCCACCTGATCATATTTCTCTCGAGATGAAAAAGAAGATGAGCAGTCTTTCTTTTCCGAGCTTTCGCTTCATACAAAAATATTCAGAAGATGAGCTCAACTATGGAGATTGAGAGAGGAGAGAGAGAGAAGAGATAGAGAACCGAGACGAGGGAGAGAGAGTTAGACGGTTCAGGGGAGAGATAAGGAAATGATTTTCATTAATTGGATATTTTTGCAATTACAATACTATCCTCTATTTATACGTCTAACTACAAGTATAGCAATCCTCCTTTACAAGTATAACTACTTCATTATATATCCAACTAAAGTATAACTACTTCATTATTTATCCAACTAACTACTAACCAATTCTAATCATAGGTGACTACTTTATCAAGATACAAATGTGTTAACTACCACATGCCAAATCAAATACGATCACTATAATTTATTTGAATGCATGACATTATCTCCCCTCAACAAATCCTTGACTTGAAGGATGAGCAACAAAATCTTGAAACTAGGCTACAAGAGCAATATGATCTTCCCAAGTAGCTTCATTCTCATCCATATTTGTCCACTTGATCAACCACTGTGTTATGGGAGCATTTCGGCCTTCTACAATCCTTCTTGCTAAGACCTTCTTAGGAGCAACTTTCAGTTCACCTTGGAGGCATGTTTGAGGTAGTTGAGGAGTCATCACAACCTATGTTCCTATCTTCTTCTTAAGCTGAGATACATGAAAGATTGGATGTATAAGGCAATCTTAAAGTAGTTGGAGCTTAGAGGAAACTTGTCTAACTCTTTGCAACACCAAGAATGGTCCATAATACTTAGAAGATAGTTTTAGTTTTCTTCTAATGGCTAAAGATGTCTGCCTATGAGGTTGAAGCTACAAATACACCCATTCCCCTGGTGCTATAAGCCTTTCTTATATGTTCCTTCTAGAAAAGAACTTCATCATGGACCGTGCTTGTGTCAAATGCTCGCTAAGCTGCTGCAAAGTGGTTTGCCTCAGAGATAACCACTCATTAATACTATTGGCGGACCATTTAGAGGGTCATGATGTAGAGGACGGGGCTCATATTCATAAAGAGCTTGAAATGGGAAGAGCTTAAGGCTGCTATGGTAGTTGGTACAATACCATAGCTCTATAAGAGACAACCATTTATGCCAATGCTTGTGTTTATCCAAGAGAAAACACCTAAGATATGTTTCGAAGCACTGATTCAACTCTCAAACTGACCATTTGATTAAGGGTGATATTAAGAGCTCATGTTGAGGGATCTACCCAAGAGCTTAAAAAGCTCTTGCCAAAATTAGTATAAGAAGATTATGTCTCTATCTAAGACAATATGCACTGGTAGTCCATGAAGCTTAGAGACATGGTCTATAAATAACCTGGCCACATGTGTAACAGTAAAGGGATGAGATAAGGACATAAAGTGGCAGTATTTAATCAATCTATCCACCACCACTAAGATGGTGTCTTTGGCTTCTGATAGAGGTAACCCCTCTTTGAAATCTATAGTAACATGTGTCCGACATTGCTTAAGAACCTCTAAAGGCTATAGCAACCTTGCGTAAGGAACATGTTCAGCCTTGCTATGTTGACACACATCACATTACGAGTTTCACTTTTGCACATCAGCCTTCAACTAAGGCGAAAACAACTACTTTTTAAGCCGCTGATATGTAGCATGCATACCAGAATGACCTCCAATAGGAGAGGAATGAATAGAGAAAATCAATTGTTGTCTCAAGTTGTGGCCTTTGCCAATATACAGTCTACCTTGAAAACTCGACATTCCATTCTTGACAATATAGCCTGGGTGGCTATCTGGAACTAACATTAATTCATTCAACAAACAGGAACAATGCTCATCACCATCATAACTTTTAGTGACTTCATTCACCCAAGTGGGATGAACATGTGAAGTAGTAAGTGTATGACAATTATTCTCAAACCTTCTTGACAAGGCATTTGCTACCTTGTTCTCCTTCCCCTTTTTTATAAGAGATGGTATAATCCAACCCCAATAGTTCGGATATGCCTTTCATTTGAATGCTCAAGGTGATCCTTTGATCCAAAAGATGCTTAAGAGCCCAATGGTCTGTTTTGATAACAAAACAACCAGCCTCCAAATAATGCCTCCATTTAGCAACTATCAACAAAATAGCTAAGAGTTCTTTCTCATAGGTAGAGATGCCCATGTTTTTAGGGCCAAAGGCTTTGCTTAAGAAAGCAATAGGCCTACCTTGTGGCATAAGCACAACTCCTAGGCCCTTGTCACTAGCATCCGTCTCTAAGATAAAAGGTTGAGAGAAATCAGGTAAGGCTAGCACAGGGACACTAGCCATAGTTGTTTTGAGTAACTGAAAGGCTATAGCAGCCTGCTCAGACTAACAAAAATCCTGCTTCTTGAGTTGATTAGTGAGAGGTTTTGCAGTAGCAGTATGATTCCGCTTAAATTTTCTATGACACCTAGTGAGAGCCTAGAAAGATTTCAACTTTTTAATATTTTGAGGCTCAAGCCAAGATACCATGGCCTCCACTTTTGCTAGAGTAGTTGAGATAATATGACCCATATATTCTAGTTGGCCCTTTGCAAAATTGCATTTAGCATTTTCAGCAAAGAGTTGATGGGTTCTGAGTTGTTGGAGGACTATTTTTAAGTGTTTTGACATGGGAATTCAGTGAAATGTTATATACAAGTATATCATCAAAGAAGACCAATACATATTTCTTCAAGAAAGGGGCAAACACTTCATTCATCAAAGCTTGAACAGTGGCAAGAGCATTTGTAAGCCCAAAAGGCATGACTCTAAACTCACGGTGACCATGATGTGTCCTAAAGTTTGTTTTTGGTATGTTAGGCTCATGAACCCTAACTTGGAAGTAACCAGCCCTAAGATCCAGTTTAGAGAAAACTGAGGCTTCATTGAGTTCATCTAACAAATCATCTATATGATGGATTGGGAATTTATTCTTGATGGTGCAGTCACTGAGTTGCCTATAGTCAACACAAAATCTCATAGTTTCATCCTTTTTCTTAACTAATAGGATAAGTGAAGCAGAAGGGAACAAATTGGTTGGATGATAGCGGCCTCCAGCATCTCCTTAAGTTGCCTTTCAATCTCATTCTTGCAAGTAAGGATATCTGTAAGGTCTAAACTAACCAGTTTAACATCATGCTTTAATGGAATGTGGTGATCATGGGATATGGGGTGTGGCAGAGCCTTTGGCTCTTGAAATACATCATTATACTCAGTTAACTATGATAGAATAAGAGGGGTGGAATTGAATCAGGTATCTAATGGGCTTCCTAACCTTGTACGAGCAGCAAGGTAGCCACAAAATACTCTTCTTTCTTACGGCAGAGGCCCTGCAACTTCTACCCAGTGAGGAGTGTCAATGTACTAGTCTCCCTTATTCTAGTCAGCTCCACGGTTTTCCCTTCCTTAGTGAAACAGAGCTTCAATTAATTAAACTCCAACAAAACTGGACCAAATTATTTCATCCAATCCACACCTAGGAGCATATCACAGCCCCCTATTTTCATAAGTCTAATATGGTAAGAAAAAGGATGATTCTGCATTTGCCAACTAGTTAGGCACTACTACCTGCTCAACATGGTTTTCCCATTAGCAACTGTGATGCCAAGTGGACAAGTATCTTCTAGGGTAAAGCTTGCCTCTATTGCTAGTCTTGAATTCAAAAAACTATGTGTGCTGCTACTATCTATTAACATAATGACAGTACTTTTATGCAAATGCCCTAAGATCTTGATGGTATTGGAGGAAGCATTACTAGTCAGGGCATGGACATAAATCCCCTTAGCCTTATAATCACAAGTGTCTATAATTTGCTCCTCTTTCAAATCATTAAGTGATGCTAATGTCACGTTTCAGTGTTTGCATGTGAAGAAAGAAGAAGACAAAGCCAAGGAAGATGAGCTCAGCTATGGAGATTGAGAGAGAGAGAGAAGATAGAGAAACAAGATGAGGGAGAGAGATTTAGAAGGTTCGGGAGAGAGAATAGGAAATTATGTTCGTTAATTGGATGCGGATGTGTTTTAAATGTGTGTTTAAAACCGTTTACTCACAAGCGTACGAGATCGTCGTAGCTTTGTTGGGTATACAGGTCGTATCCACAGGGAATCGTGTCAAGTTAGATTTACTGATTAACGAGAGGTTTGAATTTTTGGTTTTTTTGTGTTGTTTGAATAAGTTGAAGCTAAATTACTAAAACTGAATATAAAGTGAGTGTGACAATTCGATTGAGGTTAGTTTAGGGAGTGCATTCAGTGTAGCTTAACACATATCCTGCCATTATATTCTACTTAGGACGATGATTTGAAAGACTTAGGCTACAAGCTCTAATCCTAGGTTAATATATAAATTAGGGCTTAGGGTAATGAACTAGTCTAAAGGCATAACCTATCTTAGCACCCTAGATGTAGCATAGGTTATCTCATTAGCACTACTTAATTCCTTTGTTACTCCTAATTCAATATTAACTTATATAAAAGATTGGGTTTAGAGTTGGGTACAGCCTCAACTCTGACCACGCGTGAATTCCTGTTATGTTATGGTCTAAGCTACAAGCACAAGACTAATCGCTGTAAAGTTGGAGACCCAGTCATGGCTACAAGCACACATACAAAAAATATCCAACAATCATGAAAAACTCCCCACAGGGGTGCGAATATAACATAGCTAAATCAATCGTCAAAAGCATAATATAAATTTGGGATACGGGCGGCTACTTGCCCTTCATCCCCTAAACTAAGAAAGTTTACTCCTCCATGGGAGTTCTACACATATTTAAATTTACATAAACGAAAATACTGTGCGTAAAATAAATAAAAGAGTGAACTCCATTAATCTTTGTGTCGATGCTGATCCAAGCCTTAATTCTCCCAGTATTCCAACCGCTTGCGCTTTAACTTTTGAGAACCTGTAGATCTCGTAGCGGCTTCGGGTTTTAGAGAAAGGGGAGGACGTGCAGTGAGAAAAGCGTATCCAAGGCATGACTTTCCCTTCTCTATTTATAGGCGCAGGAGGAGTTAGGGTTCCGTACGGAACCGTCCCGATCGATCAACTAAAAGCGCCGATCGATAGGTGAACTCACTCAAAAACTTCCGATCGATCGGTTCTTTGGTCCCCTTTTTTTTAATTAAGCCCTGAAGCGCTTTGGAACGTACTCGGTTCACCAAATTATGATCTAATGGTTCTTTCATCTGCACAAATGGTTGGGTTTCTCCAATCAGTGTTCAAAAGTACCTCAATAATGCTTGATTTCGCCATAATTCTTCTTCCGTCCACTTTGATGTGTTCCACATGAAAATGTACCTGAACAACAACCAAACACACATGTAGAGGCCGAATATATGACAAAAATGGGAAATAAAATATGTAAAAATCATGCGTATCAACATCCCCAAACTCACACATTGCTTGTCCTTAAGCAGTACTCTATTTAAGTTAGCTACTGGCGGAAAAGTCGAGTCAAGAATTTAACCGTAAATGTCACTTGTGAAAATTATTGTTTGACCAAACTTGAGAGTGTCCTTGAGAGTAGCGAATCCTTATGTGACGTTATTATTGCACTAGTTTTGACTTAAGTCTCCGTTATTTAAGTCTTTTTACTAGTGAGTGATCTTAAAACTTCTCTCCGCTTCGTCTTACTTCAAAGCCCTTTAACTTAAAGAAATAAAGGTAATAAGTTAAGGAACAAGTCACCCTAACCCTTCACCACTAATCAATTGTGAAATCAAAAGGCTTCTCTTTTCTCTCTTGTTTTCCCTTCTTCCCTTTTTTTTCCTTATTTTCTTTTCTTTTTTTTTTTTACTTGGTTAGGTGTGTCTCCCTCAGACCCATGTAACGAGTTTTCAGCCGGCAGCTCCCGATCCAGTTGGCTTAAGGTACCAGGTTTTAAGAGACCCCTACGGACCTAATGGCTCGAGTCTTAAGGATCCACAACCTAACCTGCTAGCACATACCCTTTTTTTTAGTGCTTATTTTGGTAACTATAAAGTTGATTCCTCTTAAGCTTTTCCTGTGGCCCATGTAGCGAGCTTTCGACCGGTAGTACACGACCCAGTTGGCTCAAGGTACCAAGCTTTAAGATACCCCTACAGGCTTACTTGCTCGAGGCACAGGGGCTACAAGAACCAACCAGTCACCTCTTTTTTTTTTTTTCTTTCTTTCTTCTTTTTTTTTAAAGGGTTACCTAAGATAAAGAAATGTACAATTGATTTCAACATTGTTAGGAGTAGAAAGGTGGATTCCTATTCCTAAAATTATTACCATTATTTCGACCCAAATAGTAGAATATGTCACAAGATTAAGGGTGAAAATTAATAATCTCACTAACTAGTTAAAAGACAAAAATATAGATTCAAAAGTCTGATCCAGCAATAATCTCGTCTCATATTTATTCTAATCGTCAAAGTACATCACAGAACTGGGCTACGATAATGGTCACAAACAACCTCATATTTATGCCTTCCAAAAAATGTGTAGCTAATTTATGCTAAATTAAGCTTAAAGGACAAACAAAGTTGACTCTTATCTGCCATCCCCAAACCCAAACCTTGCATTGTCCTCAATGCACCATAATTAAAATAGAAGCAAGGAAAGGAGAGAGATGACCTGAGATTATGAATGGGCAGCCACATATGTCGAACGAATCCTAGAAGTTGAAGACAGACAAAAGCAAGCTACAACAAAATTACAAAACAGATAAGACTGTGGACTAAAATAATTTGTTAATAAAGAAAAAGAAAGATGTACATAACAAATGTTTAGTACAAGAGTAACATAAATAACTTAGGGAGGGGGGTAAGGTGGAGGAGAACCGCCCGTTTGCAGTCGATAGAGTTCAGTGACTAAAGACTAAATGTGATCCAGACGGTCCATAATATCCGTAATGTACGGCGGGACGTGGCCGGGATCATCAGAAGCAGGTGGCCTGGGTGGGCGTCCCTCGTGGCGTGATGCTCGGGCATGAGCAGCAGCCCGGGCTGGGGCATCCTCCATGTCCGACTCCTCCCCTCGCGCATCGGCCAGGTCAAGCGAAAGGAAGGTCCGACGATGCTGGGTGGGATCAAAGTGGCGGAGCGGTGCGCAAACTCGGTCAGGAGCGATCGGTATGCGCACCCAAGCATGCCGTACAAGCCTCGTGATTAAACGAGGAAAGTACAGAGCACCGCCACCAATAGAGAAGCACTGAAGCCTGTGGCGGACAGCGGTAAAACTCTGTAGGTAAGTGGCCCCCACATCCACCCATACACCCCTATAGAACTTCCAAAGAAGATCTAGAATAGGGCCGGTACGCTCCTGGGCATGACCTGTAGGCCACAGATTGGCCTTAATAATGGTGTCTAGTAGCCACATATGCGACGGAAGGGCGGAGCGGAACGTGGTGGATGGACAATCTCTCGTGTATTGGCCGCCACATAACTCAGCGATAATGTCCACGGCCTTTGGTGGGTTAACAGGCTGGTGCCAAACAGATTCATCAGCATATAAGGGATAACCTATAGCCTCGGCGGCATCCATGGCATCAAATCAGATGGTTTTGCCACGAATAGTGACGTCACCGTAGGTCCGACCCCCCTCTTGTTGGCGAGCAAAGGAGGAATAAAATTGGCGCACTAAAGAAGGGAAAACATGGTCTTCCTCCAGCTCTCTACCAAGAAGGTAGGTAAGATCCCTATGTTGGCAAAAGAGAATGGCCCAAGCGTCCTCCCTTTCATCTTTAAGATCCTCACCAAATACCATCTCCCCAGATATAGGGGCAGCAATGACTCGAGCAAGAACGTCGGGCTGTTGGGAGCTGCTGCCCTCCTCGGTGCAGCTCCGCTTGGCATGCGGCATAATCTAGAAATAAGAACAAGAGCAGATGAACCCGAAGATAACGGAAAGAAACAAACACAAAAAGAGGAAAATCAACAAGAACAACACCCCAATCTCGGCCCACAATTAAAAAAAATAAAAAATAAAAAATAAAAATAAATAAAGAAATAAATAAAAAAATGATAATAATAAAAAAAATAAAATAAAATAAAAATGACAAAAAACCTAGATCGGTACCCAAACCCATAAATCCAGTTAACATAAAATGAGCGTAACTCCCGCAAGATTACCCCAATCGCGGCATAATCCAGCAACCACAAGTATCAAAGGGCGAAATTAAGTCACTGATAACCTATATAAACATGATTCATGAACAAAGGTGTAAACATGGCACAAAATCAAGAAATTCAAACTTTATTCACAACTAAGACATAAATCAGGATGAAACCACTTCAATAAAGCAGAACAACAACCAGAGAACGGCCTAAACATGCTCTCTTGAAGTAAAAACAAGGTAAAGTGAAAGATAAAAGAGAGGGGAAACACATACCTTGCAATAGAGGGTAAAAAACGAAGAGAAATTAGTGCTAGGTCGGCTTTGGTGGTCGGAAAGGCGAGTGCCGGAGGCGGTGGCCGGAGATGGTGGCCAGAGGTAGGGGGTCGTGGGTTAGGGTTCGAAGGTGGGGAAAAATAAAAATGAGGGGGGGGGGGGGGGGGGGGGGGGTTGACAGATCGGGGCGTATTTAAGAAGAGAATTTGTACGGACGGTTCCCTGATCGATCGGGCTTTTAAGGCGAAAAGCCCCAAGTCGTAATGCTCCCGATCGATTGGAGTTGAACCCAATCGATCGGGGAGGCTGCGGTATGCCCTATACGAAAAATTTTTGGTTTTGAACAAAAAAAAAATTTTCCGTAAAAAAAAATAAAAAAATAAGAAAAATAAAAAAAAAAATAAAACTAATAATAAAAATACGGCATAAACTACGAAACATAAATAAATTGGGTTGCCTCCCAAAAGCACTAAGTTTAACGTCTTTAGCCAGGCGCGATTTTGTCTACGACGCTAGGCTGATCCCGACGGGAGGTCCCTAAGATGAATTTTTTCAAACTCGTGTGGTCTATCCCCTAACCCAATAGTGTGTTTAAGACGATGGCCATTGACTGTGAGAAGGCGACCATCATTGATATCTCAAATTTTAATTGCCCCAGAAGGGTATACGTGGACAACTTCGTGAGGTCTATCCCATCGTGAACGTAGTTTCCCGAGAAAAAACCGAAGCTTGGAGTTGTAAAGCCAAACCTTTTGACCAACTTCAAAACTTTTACGCGAAATTCTTTTGTCATGAAAAGTTTTGGTTCTTTCTTTGTATAGTTTAGCATTTTCATGCGCCTCATATCGCATCTCATCCAACTCGCTAAGTTGAAGTCGTCGGTGCGACCCAATACAGTGCATGTCATGATTAAATTGCTTAATGGCCCAGCATGTACGGTGCTCAAGCTCCACTGGCAAATGGCATGCCTTCCCGAAAACTAAGCGATAGGGAGACATCCCTATTGGAGTCTTGAAGGCTGTACGATAAGCCCAAAGAGCGTTGTTCAAGCTTAAAGACCAATCTTTGCGGTCCGATCTAACGATCTTCTCTAGAATAGACTTTATTTCCCGGTTCGAGACTTCAATTTGACCACTAGTTTGAGGGTGATATGGGGCAGCTAATTTGTGAGTGATAGAGTATTTGTTAAGAAGTGACTCAACCGAACGACGGGTGAAGTGTGTCCCCCCATCACTAATTATCGCCCTAGGAACACCGAAATGTGAGAAAATATTGTCTTTAACAAACTCAATGACCACCTTGTGGTCATACGTCCTAGATGCAATGGCCTCTACCCATTTCAAAACATAATTAACAGCTACCAAAATATAAACACAGCCATGTGAATTAGGGAACGGCCCCATGAAATCAATGCCCCAAACGTCAAAAATTTCGCAAACTAAGATGGGGTGTTGAGGCATCTCATCACATTTTGCGAGGGCACCCGCGCGTTGATAGCGATCGCACGCCTTACAAAAATCATGAGCATCCCGGAAAAGAGTCGGCCAAAAGAAGCCACTTTGAAGGAATTTCGCCTCTGTACGTCGTCCCCCAAAGTGTCCTCTACAGGCTAAACTATGACAAAATCGTAATACACTTTCATGCTCGTTCTCCTGGACACAACGACGTACTATCTGATCAGAACATACCTTAAACAAATCCGGATCATCCCAGAAAAAATGCCTTGCTTGAGAAGGGAAGCGGTCCCGCTCTTGTTTCGGCCAATGGGTAGGAAATTTCCCCGTTGCCAAATAGTTAACGATGTGGGCATACTTGAGGGGTCCACTTCCTGCAATAGAAAATAGTTGTTCGTCAGGAAAAAAGTCATCAATGGGACCAGTAGTGGTGTCAGATGGCAAAATAATCCTTGAAAGATGATCGGCTACGACGTTATCCGAGCCTTTCCTATCGCGGATTTCTAAGTTAAATTCCTGGAGTAATTAAACCCAGAGAATTAACTTGGGTTTCGTTTCCTTCTTATTAAGAAGAAAACGAATGGCAGTATGGTTATAAAAGACTACTACTCTCGAGCCCAATACATAAGATCAAAGCTTGTCAAGTGCGAAAACTATAACTAATAATCCATTTTCAGTGGTGGTATAATTCTTTTGGGCTTCATCCAACGATTTACTAGCATAATAAACAACGACAGGTTTACGATCCTTCAGTTGACCGAGCACGGCTCCTACAGTGTAATTAGAGGCGTCACACATAATCTCAAAAGGTAATAAGTAGTCGGGAGTTTGAATAATGGGGGCCGTAGTCAATAAAGTTTTCAACTCAGTAAACGCTGCTAAGCATTCATTATCAAAAACAAAAGGTACATCATTAGCAAGCAAATTTGACAACGGTTTAGCAATTTTACTGAAGTTGGCAATGAAACACCAGTAGAACCCAGCGTGGCCAAGGAAAGATCGAACTTCCTTCACCGAGGTCGGTGGAGGGAGGTTAGCAATTAAGTCCACCTTGGCCTTGTCTATAGTAATACCCTCTTTAGACACTACATGTCCTAAAACTATGCCCTATTGAACCATAAAATGGCTCTTCTCCCAACTGAGTACCAAATTATACTCTTCGCAGCGCTGCAAAACGAGATCTAAGTGAGATAAGCATTCATCAAAAGACGATCCAAACACATAAAAATCATCCATAAACACTTCTAGGTAGTCGTCCAACATATCCGAAAAAATGGACATCATACACTGCTGGAATGTAGCAGGTGCGTTGCACAGGCCAAAGGGTGTCCTTTGGTACGCAAATGCACCAAAGGGGCAAGTAAACGTTGTTTTCACTTAGTCCTCAGGGTGAACTGGGGCTTGGTTATACCCTGAGTAGCCATCCAAGAAACAATAATACGCTTGACCTGCTACTTTATCTAGGATCTGATCCAAAAAAGGTAAGGGAAAATGGTCCTTGCGCGTTACTGAGTTCAACTTACGATAATCGATGCACACTCTCCACCTTATAGTGGCTCGTGTAGGGACCAATTCACCTTAGGCATTCGCAACGACCGTGATTCATGACTTCTTAGGGACTACCTGAACCGGACTGACCCAGGGGCTATCAGAGATGGGGTATATAATACCCGCATCTAGCAACTTCATGACCTCCTTCTTAACTACCTCCCTCATGTTAGGGTTAAGCCTCCTTTGCATTTGCGTAGAAGGCTTAACATTGTCCTCTAAATGTATTCTATGCATGCATACAGAGGGGTTAATTCCTTTCAGATCAGCGACTGACTACCCTATGGCTCACTTGTGGTTTTGTAGGACAACTAACAACCTAGATTCCTGACTCTCAGTTAGGTCAGACGCGATAATCACAGGAAGGGTTTCATCTTGTCCTAAAAATGCATATTTCAAGGTGGTCGGGAGAGGTTTTAGCTCCAACGCCGGTGGACACTCAATAGATAGTTTAGCAGGTGCACTAAGTAGGCCACTTAGGGGTTCAAACATTGGACCCCTAGCCTCAATTCTCATTAGCTCCTGCATGTCAAGCAAATTATCAGCATCAATACTCATATCGAAATCAGCAAAAGTGAGCGAATCAGATGGTTCGTCTTTCTTGATTAAGTCAAAAGATACTGACCCAACCAAAGGGTCAATAGCATTCACCATGAAGCAATCAAGGTCATCCTCATTAACAGGGAATTTAGCAGCGTTTGACACATTCAGTTTAACCTTAAGATTCCCAAATAACACTTCTAACACCCCAGTTCGACAATGAATAATAGCATCGGCTGTTGCCAAGAACGGTCGCCCTAAAATGATAAGGGTGTGGTTCCTCTGATGAGGAGTAGGGTCCATGTCCAACACTATAAAATCGACGGGGAAGATAAACTTATCAACTTTGACAAGAACATCTTCCAACATACCTCTAGGTAAACGCTCTGATCTATCTGCCAACTGTAGGGTAACACTAGTTGGTTTGAGATCTCCCATCCCCAATTCCTGAAAAATTGAGTATGGGATGAGGTTCATGCTTGCCCCTAAATCCAAAAGAGCCCGAATTGTATAGCTCTCTCCTATGACGCATGGGACTGTGAAAGCTCCTGGATCTCTACACTTAGGTGGGATGCCTGACATTAAGATGCTGCTCAGTTTTAAGTGAGTCGGACCTTCCTAGGGACATGAGCTTGCCCTATCTTCTTTTTAGCACATAGGTCCTTAAGAAATTTGGCATACATGGGGACGTGTTTAAGGGCGTCAATCAGTGGCAGGTTAATCTTGACGTCCTTAAACAAATTCAGTAACTCATCTCTCTTCGAATCATCCTTCCCTTTCTGTCCTAACCGGCCCGTAGGGAAAGGAACAATTGGTTCGGGAGATGAGCTCAGTAAAGGTGTGGGCACTCCATCCTTATCAGCAATGGGGTTCGAAGTCCCATCCTCCCGCTCAACTTCTATCTCTACTTCTCTTAAATCATCCTCACCCGTGGCTAAGATAACATTAGCCTGCTCATGAGTGACCTGGCTAAGGTTAGGATTGGTTGCTCCCCTGGGGTTAGCGAGAGGTTCGGAGGGTAACCTCCCTTCCTCTCTCCTTTCCATGGCCTGGGCTAACTGTCCTCGTTGGTTCTCTAACTTAGAAATCGATTGTGAATGAGAGTGGACCAACTGTTGGTTTTCCTCCATAAAGCAGAACATACATTCCTCAAACTGAGAAGTGTAGCTCGGAGGTTGGGGTGGATTAGCATTAGGAACTGGAGCATGAGAATAAGAGCCATACCATTGCCCTCCGTGGAAACCAGGAGGGTGTGCCTTACCTGCAAATCCTGGTGCAGGTTATCTCATGGCTGGGTTCTGATTTGTGTTCTGCTTCCATGAGAAATTGGGATGATTGCGCCACCCTAGATTATAGGTCTGCGAGTACGGATTGTTGTTCCTCGAGTACTCCTGCGCTGCATAAGCTTGGTCCTGCACATACTCGGGAAACTGTGAGGCATATAAATGTGGGGAAAAGCATATGAATTTCATTGGAAAATAAACTCTGATGCCGACGATTGGGTTCCCAGTTCTCAACTATGGTCACAACAATAGGTACCTATTAGAGCACTTAGAGAAGGAGACTCTTCTCTCTACCTAAGCCCCCGGTCGGAGAGTCACGCTTTGTGACACCTCACGTGCGAGAGTTCCCGAGAATAAGTTTATCTCTATAAACCCTCTGCCCTAATACCGGTTATTGGGATGAATTTCAAAAATTCTCCCAAAAGATTACGCAGCGGAACAGGTTTAGAATTCATAACTCTAAACCTATAGTTGATTTAAAATTCCTAATTTTAAATCTACTGACTTAGATTCATAATTTAAATCATCAGATCTAAATTCTTAATTTAGATCTGGCCTTTTACTCTAATACATTTATAACAATACATGAACTTAAACAGGTATAATAACGAATATTGTAAATAAATAGAAAAGCGAAACTAAAAGAAGAAGGAAAGAAAAACATATCTGAAATTGCTCTAATAAAAAGAAAAACCAGAAAGAGAATAATATTCTTCAAAACCGAGACCCCGAGATCTTCTACGCAATAACCTCGAATTGCCTGGTTGGTGGGCTCCGAAAAATATTAAGCTGGATCTCCGAAACAATTTCAGAAACCCTAAAGAAATATTTTTGACCCGAATGCCAAACCTCGGAATAAGCCCCTCTATTTATAGAAATATATCGGAGCGAAAAAAATATGATTTTTCTATGTGGGAACCGCCCAATTAAAATCAAGACGCGTCATTTCGTTTAAAAAGGCAATTGAAACGCAGCGTTTCAATGCACCGTTCATGCGTGTTCTGGCTTATCACAACGTGCCACGTTTCGGCAAGCGATTGGTCCACACCCGAAGGTGCGGATTCATCCCTGCTGCCCGTTAGCGTGTTAATTTTTAAAAATTATTTTATTTTATAATTGTTAATATTTATTCATCTCATGAATAATATTTGGCAAAATTAATTTACCCATCTTATGGATAAATAATTCATCTCATGAATTCTTTAATATTTTTTATAATGGCAATAAATATAGAGGCTTGCGTAGGGACTCCGGAGACAATTTAAATCTAGCTCCAAACGGGTTAAATTAAATCATCTCATGATATTAATTTAATTACCATTTAATGAGACTCAATTCCACTAAATAAATCTCACTGCATTCCAGACTTAAATTATTTATTCGATATCTCCCTAATAGACTGTATTGATGACAACAACCCCTCCACTAGATGTCCATGACAAAGGATAAATATAACCACTACCATTATCCTTCTTACAGCTTCTCCATTAGCTACCGACTCACCCTTCACTGAATAATTCACTTATAATTGAACATATTCATAGTATAAATTCCAAATGTCAAACACTTGGAATACTTTGGCCAAAGTTTCCGAACCATTCAAATATGTGCGAATCAACTAAGGGGACATCTCTATCTCATAAGAGACTGTAGATTCCCTATTGAATACCTGATCCTTGTCACACTTCACGCCGCTACCCAGTGTACGTGGGATTTCAGTCATTCGTTTTAGACCTTACTTATAGTACATCAAAGTAACTAACGCTCCATGCACAAGTCCAGAATACCCACAGGATTTAGAGTCGTCGTTCAAACAGTACAATACGAATCACTCATCTCCGATAGTAGTCTAGAAATAAGTAACCCACATGGTCCAACTCAGTGTGTCAAACACACTAACTTAACACTTTTGAATCTCCATCCACATGACCAAGACAAGCCATCTAAAGTGTCTCGTTATAGTCTTAACATACAAGTAGTCCAGAATTGTCTTCGACTACGAGTCTTTCAAATAACAATCCATATCATTTGTTCCAAGTCTATCTGTGGCTTAGTCTCATAAACCACTTAGAACAAACATGTAAATTATAGTCTGAGGACTACACCCATCTCATGGATGCCTCCCGAAAGAAAATCACATGCAGTATAAATGCTTAAATACACAAATTTAACTAGGAAACGACTGGAACTTCAATTTTATTTATTAATTAAAATAATATATCCAGAATAATTCTGGATTTCAAGACACTGTTCCTAACAATCTCCCACTTGTCCTAAATCCAATTTATGACAAAGTCCATACTCACCTCTTTTAAGTTTGAACCAAAAATCTACTGAGCCTAACCCTTAGTGAGCACAATTACTCTATTGTAAAGTCAGCAATACAATACTGCTTAACATTCCCCTCACTAATGGCTCCCAATCCAAGGGTAAAGACATACTTAGACGTCGAACGTCTATCATATTAATCTGACTGGAAATCTTAAATCAGTATAACCAACTGGAACCAGCTCATCACCTTGAAAGGTCAGCATAGGATCCCAAGTTCTTCTCAAGAACTAGAGAAAATATTTCACTGCCACCTAGTCCATTGGACCCAAATTAGACTAACACCTGCATACTATCCCACAGCATGGCAGACATTAAGTCTCGTGCACAACATGGCATACCTGAGGCTCCCACTGCCAAAACATATGGAATATTCCTCAATTGCTCCTCCTATTAAGGTGTCCTAGAACACTACTCAAAAGAGATAGGTACTCCATGCTATACCTTGACAACATTTTGTCAATATAAGTGGCTAAAGAAAGACCCAACATCCTACTCTTACGACCTCGCAGAAGCTTAATCCTAAGAGTAGAGCTGGCTTTTCCTATGTCCTTCATATTGAGCTATCATGACAAGCCAATCTTTATAGTTAATGACACCCCTACATCATTCTCAATGAGTAGTATATCGTTGACATACAAAACCAAGAAAGTCACTACTTTCTCTTAATGTGAGTTGTACACGCATGATTTGAGCAACCGATTGCACAAAACTGGAACACTTTATTGTTTCATTGTGGCTAAAAGGATCAGATTCAATGCCACGATCAACCACTAAGGCTCCCGCTATGAACCTGTCAGGTGTCATGACAATCCTCCCACTATACCTAAGCTTTCGTGTACCTGGAACATGCGCGTTCCTATTAGTAGGTGCATCTAATGCATCCACTGTGTCTTAATTGTGTCTAGCTGTTCAGAATTATTGTCATTTTCATTAGTACTATTTTATTTTTGTTTTGTAGCTAACCTGCAAAATCCTTCTCTAAGCATTTTGCATTGTATTTATAAAAGACCTTTTAAATCAAAAACTATAGAAAAAACCGTCCTTGTTCCTTTTATTTGTAACACCATTCTACTGCGGTGTAACCAGAGCAGAAAGCTGAGATCTCATCTCATTTTGCAGTTTGGAGATCCAAAAACTCACCCAAAAAATTTTCACCACCTCGATCTAATTGAAGTGATTTAACTTGTTTACCTAATAGCTTTTAAAATTCAGCTTTGTACTCTTTGAACTTTTCAAAAGAGTTCGATTACTATCTAATTAGGTAAACATATCCATACCTTGAGTAATCATCACTAAACGTGAATAAGTACCCATACCCACCTCTTGCCCAAACACGTATTAGTCCACATGCATCTATGTGAACTAGCTCCGGCAAGCCACCAATCTTGTACGTTGGTGCCATGTGTAGGCAATATCACATCAGGGTGTTTTCTTTTAGAAGACTGAACAAGTGAACTTACGTTAAATTCATTTAAACAATTACCATATTTTTGATAAGGAAATAACATGAATAAACAATTCATTCATGTACGTTTGCAAATAAACAATTTATTTCTCATATTAAAATCTCCATTATCAAAATCAATTGAATAACAATTATTCATAAAACAAGACATAGAAATCAAATTCCTGTGCAGAGAAGGTTTAAATAATCAATCCTTTAAAACAAAACTCTATCACTAAAGTCTAAGCTAATATCTCCTACACTTAAGACCACTATTATTGTACTGTCCCTGACCATCAAGTACAACACCCATTGTGTAACCTTTAGCTTAGCCTGAGCTCCTGTAACATATTACAGATATGGTCAGTTGAACCTGAGTCCACCCACCAGGAAACTGGTGGACTCTCAACTGCACATGACTCAACTAAGTGAGATATCAATATACCTTCACCAGATGGTTTAGCAGTCTTTATAGGAAGAGTAGCTATGTACTTAGTGTAGTTTCTTTTCCAGTGGCCTAGGCTTTTCTTACAAAAGAAACACTTTTCTTTTGTTGACTTCCTTATGGACTTGGTTGCTACAATAACAACCTTGCCCTTTCCTTTCTTCTTAGTAGGTCCCTTGTGAGTAATAATCAAGTTTAACTTATTTTTCAAGGCAAAGTAATTTGGTTCAGTGAGTACATTATGTATTTAAAAAACAAGCAAAGTTCGCCAGCCCTATCCATATAAAATATTGTAAATGCAAACATATGTGTAATTGTCTAACAAGAGTAATGTATAATGCAGTGATATATATATTCTTTCCATTTAGCGTACACAATAAGTTAGATATCTACCAAACTGTACTATCATGCATACAATAATAACCCAAACACACCACTCTTACTCCCCGACAGTGGGGTCGCACGAAGCTAGTTCAGGTGAGAACTATTCTCAATTAACTTGTTTTTCTTGTAACTCTTACTAAACATGATTAACTCACCACTTTACTTTAGTCTCTAACATGACACAACAAAGCTCCTCGGGGAGGCTAATGCATCACGCTAGTCAAGTGTAAGCCATTACCTAAACCTCCATACAAATACACGAAATACTCCACGGCAGCGTGGTCGCATCGCTTCTTTACCCTTTGGTTTATCCTAAAGAAGTCTAGCCCTGTAATCTGCAAACCGACATCCTCCGCAGGGAGGTCTATCGATCTACTATACTGCTAGACAGGTAATGGAGACCGTGAGGTTACAACAATTGAAAACTCCCTCCCACTTAATTTTTACAACTAGTGATTTTTAATTAACTTGCATTTACAACCTGAATTATCTCATAATCCCCTTTAGAATCTAATTCTAAAATTAACCAAAATTAATTAATTAATTTATTCAAAAACACTATCGTTTTCAAGCATAGATTATCTTATAATCTTGCATTAGAAATCTTATTCTAAAACTAATAAAATTAATTAATTAATTAATTTTAATTAAAATAATACCAATATTTAATTTAGATTATCATATAATCTACTTTTTAAAATCTAATTCTAAAATTAAATCGAAATAATTTTATTCAAAAAACAGTAGCGAATTGTGCTTAGACTATCCCATAGTCTATTTTAGAATCTTGCTCTAAAGTTAAACAAGCTTAGACTATCCAATAGTCTAGTTTAGAATCTTATTCTAAAATTTAATTAACAAAATTTAACTTTTATTTTAAAAATAAAGTTTAACTTAGACTATCTTATAGTCTATTTCAGAATCTTATTCTAAAATAATTTCAAATAAGTTTTATTTAAAATACATTGATTTACAACTTAATTTTATCTTATAATTTAATTTAGAATCTCATTCTAAAAAAGAAATTGGTTAATAAAATAATTAAATTAATTATTATGTAAATCAGTATTGACGTCTTTATGTCCCAAAAAATAAATTTTTTTTTAAATATTTGACGCTGACGTCAGTGTGGTGTCAGCGTCAGCTTGACGCTGACAAAACATGTCATATTTTTTTTTTAATTTTAAAATAAATTGAATTTAATCTCATTAAATCAATTTTATCCGATTTCGTATAAAATAATTAAATCTAATCCCATTAGATCAACTTTATCCAACATGAAAAAAAATTTAAATCTAATCTTATTAGATTAATTTTATCTGATTTCGTAAATCATGACTGAGAACGTATAATCTGATTATACGAACAACACAATCGCAAATTTATGGGTTGTTTTGAATTAACGATTAATTCATTAACGATTTAAACAATTTAAATTGTTACTATAAACAACCTAGTTAACTATTAAATCTTTTGACCGATTTAAACAATTTAAATCGATACTTTAAAATAATCTAATTAACAATTAGCTACTTTAATGATTCAAACAATTTAAATCACAAATACAAACAATAATCTAAATTTAATCATTGATTTAAACAATTTAAATCAAATCATCAAATTAAACTTACTTTCCTTTTTAATAAAATCTCTAATTATTAAATAGCAAATCTATTTATTTTGATCTTATTATACCTAGTCATGTATATTATGAATGTAATCAGAGGCTGGCTCTGATACCAATTGTTGGGAAAAGCATATGAATTTTGTTAGAAAATAAACTCTGATGCCGATTATTGGGTTCACATTTCTCAACTATGGTCACAACAATAGGCACCTATTAGAGCACTTAGAGTAGGAGACTCTTCTCTCTACCTAAGCCCCCGGTTGGAGAGTCATGCTTCGTGACACCTCACGTGCGAGAGTTCCCGGGAATAGGTTTATCTCTATAAACCCTTTACCGTAATACCGGTTATTGGGATGAGTTTCAAAAATTCTCCCTAAAGATTACGCAGCGAAACAGGTCTAGAATTCATAACTCTAAATCTAGGGTTGATTTAAAATTCCTAATTTTAAATCTACTGACTTAAATTCATAATTTAAATCATCAGATCTAAATTCTTAATTTAGATCTACAGGCCTTTTACTCTAATACATTCATAATAATACATGAACTTAACAGGTATAATAACGAATATTGTAAATAAATAGAAAAGTGAAACTAAAAGAAGAAGAAAAGAAAAACATACTTGGAATTGCTCCAATAAAAAGAAAAACCAGAAAGAGAATAATATTCTTCAACACCGAGACCCCGTGATCTTCTTCGCAATAACCTCGAACTGCCTGGATGGTGGGCTCCGAAAAATATTAAACTGAATCTCCAAAACAATTTCTGGTTTTTTTGTGTTTCTTGAATAAGTTGAAGCTAAATTACTAAAACTGAATATAAAGTGAGTGCGACAATTCGATTGAGGTTAGTTTAGGGAATGAATTCAGGGTAGCTTGACACGTATCCCGTCATTATATTCTACTTAGGACGATGATTTGAAAGACTTAGGCTACAAGTTCTAAGCCTGGGTTGATATATAAATTAGGGCTTAGGGTAATAAACTAGTCTAAAGGTATAACCTATCTTAGCACCCTAGATGTAGCATAGGTTATCTCATTAGCACTACTTAATTCCTTTGTTACTCCTAATTCAATATTAACTTATATAAAAGATTGGGTTCAGAGTTGGGTACAACCTCAACCATGACCACGCGTGAATTCCTGTTATGTTATGGTCTAGGCTACAAACACAAGACTAATCGCTGCAAAGTTGGAGACCCAGTCATGGCTACAAGCACACATACAAAAAATATCCAACAATCATGAAAAACTCTCCACAGGGGTGCGAATATAACATAACTAAATCAATCGTCAAAAGCATAATATAAATCTGGGATACGGGCAGCTATCCGCCCTTCATCCCCTAAATTAAGAAAGTTTACTCCTCCATGTGAGTTTTACACATATTTAAATTTACACGAAAGAAAATACTGTGCGTAAAATAAATAAAAGAGTAAACTCCCTTAATCTTTGTGTCGATGCTGATCTGAGCCTGAATTCTCTCAGTATTCCAACCGCTTGCGCTTCAGCTTTTGAGCGCCTGTAGATCTCGTAGCGGCTTCGGGTTTTAGAGAAAGGGGAGGACGTGCGGCGAGAAAAGCGTATCCAAGCATGACTTTCCCTTCTCTATTTATAGGCGCAGGAGGAGTTAGGGTTCCGTATGGAACCGTCCCGATCGATCGACTAAAAGTGCCGATCGATTGGTGAACTCATGTAAAAACTCCCGATCGATCGGTACTTTGGGCAGATCGATCGGCAGGCTCTCGGTTAGTTTTCCTAACCGGGAGCTGCTGATCGATCGGTTCTTTGGTCCCCTTTTTTTAATTAAGCCCTGAAGGGCTATGGAACGTACTCGGTTCACCAAATTATGATCTAATAGTTCTTTCATCTGTACAAATGGCTGGGTTTCTCCAATCAGTCTTCAAAAGTGCCTCAATAATGCTTGATTTTGCCATAATTCCTCTTCCGTCAGCTTTGATGTGTTCCACATAAAAATGTACCTAAACAACAACCGAACACACATGTAGAGGCTGAATATATAACAAAAACGGGAAATAAAATATGTAAAAATCATGCACATAAGATACTTTTGCAATTACAGTACTATCCTCTATTTATATGTCTAATTGTAAGTATACCAATCCTCCTTTACAAGTATAATTACTTCATTATTTATCTAGCTAACTACTAACCAATTCTAATCACAAACATAACTACTTTATCAAGATACAAATGTCTTAACTACCACATGCCAAATCAATTACAATCATTACAATTTATTTGTATACATGACAAAGGCATTACAAGTTTTTATTCAATCAAGTTCGAATATATTGAGTTTTAAATCAACTACGATTGAATTTTGGCCGGAGCGGTTCACATTGCGTTTTAGTTATTATGGTCGGAGCGATTCACTTTAAGTTTAAGTTATTCGAATTTCGAGTCAAATCAGGTCGAGTATTGCGTTAGAGTATTTGGTATTCTAGTTATTTTCGATGCTTAGTTAAGTGGGTTAGATCTTTTCAAGATTTAGGCTAGAATCAATTGAGTTTGAGTTGATTGAGATTTTTTTGAGCGGAGCCATCTTTGTTTTGGGACAAACAGGTTGTATCATTTCAAATTTTGAGTCATCTTAGACAAAGTTTGATATGGGTTGGGTCATTTCTGGTTTGGGTCATATTAGGTCGGGTCATTTCCACTTCGGCTCAACTTATTTACATCATATTCAAGTCGAGCAGTTTTATTTTTTTTGATTTGAGTCATCTCGAGTTTCGAGTCAATTGGGTTGGGTCACTTTTGATTTTGAGTCAAAATTATTTTGGTCATTTCAATTTCAAGTCATTTGTGTTGAGTGATTTTAGGTTCAGGTCAAATTTTAGGTCGTGTCTAAGTCTTTTAATTTTGAGTAATCTTAGATTTGGGTCAATCAAGTGGAGTCATTTTGGGTTTTGGGTCAACAAAGTTAATATGGAATTGCAATTTTTTACCACTGCCCCAAGGAATTGGGAAGTATGATTTTCAATTAAAATCCAATTTCATTGAATTGGACAGTAGAATTGTAATTCCAAATCCAGCTAGTAAACCAAACAACAGAATTGGAATTCTAAGCTCCAATTTCGGTCTCAACACCAATTTCAGGCTCCAATTTCATGCTCCTAACAAGACTTAAGAATATTTGGATGATCAATATCAGTAATATTGTAATAATTTACAATCAATTAATGACATTGTAATGGAAATGGTGACAAAGGCGTAACAGCTTGAGATAACAATAAAAGAAGGGTAGACGACTAGAGATAAAGATTAAAGATGGGTGGATCGAAGAAATAGAATGTAAATGAAGTTGAGAATAAGCAACATGAAAAAACCCATATGAACACACAAAGGTGGAAATATATTGGAAAATAGTTTTGAATTGTTTTTCAAAATTTTCAAAAGAATATGGAGATCGGAAAACTATTATCCAATTTCTCTAATTGGAAGTCTAAACTTTTTAAATAGTTTTTCCAATTTCCCAATTTTATGGAAAATTTTCAAAGAAAACCCGAAAATTCTTTGTTTCTAAAAAAATTATATGAACTTCATATTGTAAAATAGATGTTTCAAAGTTTCTTACCTTTAAAAATACCACAAGAAAAATATTTTATCTATTTAATTGGGATGTACAAATGAATTTATAAAAGATAATATTGAACTAATTTTTATTAATTAATATTTTTTCTATATTTAGTAGTTCATTAAATAAACTAAACATATTTAGTGGATAATTGCAGCATTTATTCTACTACAGTATACTTACAATGAATTATGGCATCTTAAAATGGCCAATTAAATAAAGGTAAAATACACATTAATACCATAAAGTTTAATATATTAATTTTTCAGTTTACCAACTTTTTTAAATAATAATTTAAATCAAAGTTATAAGTATTAATTAACAAAGTCTAAACTATTGTGTGTAAGAGTATATATTGGGTCTCTCATCCAACTTCTTCTCATTAGTAGTGTCAGTACGTTGCAATTCTTGTATAGGGTGAGGGGGAACAGTGAATGGATGGCAGATTTACCTATAAATAAAGGCAAATTTTACATTCTTTCAGACTTATATTTAGACTATTTTATTAAATATGTATAACATTTGAATTGAAAAATTATTTTACAAATTATGTGACTAAAAAATTAATACATCAAATCCTAGAATACTAACATGTTATTTACTCTTAAATAAATGTCTATGGCTAGTAAGATTAATAATAGTTTTAATCTGTATTAACTTTTTACAATAAGTATTATTTTTAAATGATAACTTTATATATTTAAATATTGTAATTTAAACATTCTTGTTTATATGAAATATTATCAAATTAGTAAATTATTAATTTGATATATTTATATTTTAATAATCACTAATGTTATACTTTTTATTGTTTGATAGTTTTAAAACATAGTTATAATTATAAACATCATTCGAATTTGTTTATCTATCTATCTATCTATTATTGTTTCCACATATTATAGAGGAGTTAGTTCCCCTCCAAAAGCCTTGAAATACTTAATCCTACATTTTTAAGAGCTTATTTCACCAACTTTGTTTGAATACATGCGTATAAGGTTTGAGTGAATTACTTGAGCGGTATTTTAAAAATAATATGTTATAAAAAAATAATTTAAGTATTAAAATTTAAAATGTATTAACAATAATATTAAAATGTTATAATTATATTAATAAGAAATGAAATACGACATTTAAATTTAAACAACGAAACTTGACAATGATATATTATATTTTGTTAAAATGTAATTCCATTGCTTGTGTCGCGGGATAATGCTAGTGTCCTTATCACTGTAAAATTACCTCTCTTAACGTCACTTCTAATTGCAATTTCTCCCCATCTTATAGGAGGGCTTTTTAGTCTTCCATTTTGTAAATAAAAAAAAATATTAATAATAATAATAAAATCACAAAACTACATTAATTTCTCTCAAATAATTGAATTCTCATGTCCATTGAATTGTCCACAGCCTCATTGCATCATTGAATTTAATTTTGGCAACCAAACGTATGAACTCATATTTAAATTATTAAAACTAAAATTTAAAATAAAAGAGGGGCAAAAGAATGGGAATCAAAAAGATGTGAAAGGATTAAAGGAAAAAAAAAAGTAAAAATGCTTCCTTAAATTTCCAAAATTGAAATTCATAAAAGCATATAAGTAGTTTACATCAAACTTGGTGAATTTATTAATGCAACTTGTTGCATTTTTACAAAAAATATTGACATTGCTTATAAATATTATCATAACAGGTACTATATAAGCAATTTCTATATAAAATTGTTAAGATTAATTCAAAAATTCATCAAAATCCACTATATATATGGTATTTTGATGATAAAACATTCCAATAATGGGGTATCGCCTTGATGTATATTAAAATGTTAGACTATCTAAGTGATAAATGTTTAAATCTAACTGTCAATTTCTAAAAATGTACTATGTAATTAAAATATTGTTAATAGTCTAAAATCTTATCTTATCTTATCTTACTATATATTAATTTGAAGTTCCCCCCTCCTATAAGCCTCCAATTGCTCACTTTTAAATTTCTAAGCCATCACTTCCCCTTCTCCTATCTTAAGCCTCCACTCCTACATTTATAAATTTTTAAGTCATCATTGCACCTTTTTACAAATTTAAAAAAAAAAAAATTAAATAACCCAAATACATAATAGAAATTGAAACTCAATAAAATTTAATTTTAAAAACACATGCAAACTAATATATATCTTTATATATTAGTTTGCACTTCCTTGCTTCTTCAGATTTTACATAACCCCAAATTTTGGTTTTTTTCAAAACATTATCTTAAAATTAACTTTTACAAAATTTTCTAAATGAGTTCTTTATGACAATTTTCTAATTGCATAAAATCTAATTTAAAATAAATTATTTATTAAAAAAATCAAAAATCAAAAAAATAAAGTTTGGAAAAATTTAAAATTTTCAAAAAGGACCAACATTTAAGAAACAAATTGTGAAAAATACTCTGATAATGTTTTCATTCCAAGGTAACTAATATTTTTCAAAATAATTATTGTAAATTATTTTTTTATTTTATAAAAAAAACACCTTTACAGTATTTACTTTAGAAAACTATAATAATGATTGAGATAAAAATTAGATTAAGAAAATTTTACAAAAGACATATGAGTCATAGGATGACAAAGCAGTTTTTAAACAAAATAATTATTTCTATAGAGAAGTAGCTTTTTACAACAATTTAAATAGGACATTTACTTCTATTTTCATAGTAACAACACAAAATAGCAATAAAAAATAAATTTTATTTCTTTAAAAATAACAAGTATATTCGAGATACAATAAAATCAAAAAGGAGAAATAATCTATTAAAAAAAATATTTATTGGAAAATAAGAAAAAAATCAAGAACACGAATAAAAGAATTTTCCTGTAAAAAAAATTGCAACAAAATTAAGAAATTTGAAAAGAACGAAATTAAAAAAAAATTCTAATTTTTTTCAAAAAGAACCTGTAATTCTTCAAAACATAAAGGGGTTATGTGATAGTATTATCTGATATGTAATTTAATAATTATTTCTTAAATAAGTAAGAAACTAAGGTCTAGAACCATTTGTGTACTATATTTATACTTTATTGTAATTGCATTGCAATGAACATGTAATACAAAAAATATAAAAATATCATTTTATTCTATGTATTGGAGTACTTTTAAATGTAAACATCTTATGTGCATCTTACGGAAAACAACTAATTTATATATTGATCACGTGTTCAAAAATTACACCATACATTAGCTAAAAAAAATAAGAATATCTTATGGAGATACGCTAGTAACTAACAAATTCATAGTCTAATTATAATATTATTGTTAGGATCTAAAGTTGAGATTACAAGTAAAAGGCAAGTGTAAGTCTTGAAAGAGGTAAGAGTCAGTTAGGTTGTTATAATTCTTGTTGAAATTCTTGTATAAAGGAGCACAAGTCATGTATTATGAGGCATCCAAGTAAAGAAATCACATTTTCCTCTCTTTTCTTGTTTGTCTAATCTCTCTCTTCTACTTCTTCTTCTTCAGTTCAAATCAAAACTTCAATCTCATTTAATTGGGCCTATTAATTTTATATGCTCAAATAAAAAAAAGAAAAAGAATTGCAATAATAAATGACTATTAATAAATAAATGATGCGTTCTACTTTAGATTAGAATAGAACTATAAATAGTAGTATATATACTATAAATAGTAGTATATATATGTAAAGTCTATTTTTTGCTGTTTAGTAATATCCTAATTGGTTTGTTACTAAGTTATTTTTGTAAAATTGCATGAAATGTAGAGAAATGACAAACAAATATAAAACATATAACATATAAGGTGATCATGAAATCTGATTACAGCTTTTAAAAGTAATAAATTCATATAATAAGATAAATCCCAAAATATGTACTTTAATATGAAGCTAAATGTAGGACCGCTAGCATAATATATGTCCAACTTTTAAAGTTTTTGAAATCAAATATGATATAATATACCGGGCTTACCAACAATGAAATAAAAAAAAATTCAAATAAAAGAACGGGCAATGCAACATATTGTGGGTTAAAATTGTTTCACTAGTATCCAAATGTACATTTCATACTAAGAATTAAAGTCGTAATTGAGGATTACTGTAGTGTGCACATGGCCCTGATACTTTTTAGCAAATAATAAGGACAATTCTCTAAATATAGAAGATTTCATCACAAGTATGTCGTCATTTAATTGGGTTCAACGTGACCGGTAATAACATTAGCAACTAATAATAATTAAAAGTCTCTAAATATACACAAGTATAGGGATTACACAATCCTAAACATACATGAGCATGGAGATTACTTCGTGCAAAACACTTTATCTTTTTTTTTTTTGATTATTAGATATAAAACTCTTGAAATAAAATCCAATGCACCCATCGAAATGGAGCGCAAAAAAGCCCACAAGGGCAGGGCAAAAATAAAAAGAGAAGTAGCTCTTAACACTAGAAGCAACACACCCTAAAAACTTAGATGCCTACACTTTCGGAAACTCCTGAGTTACTCAAAGCTTCTAGCGCTTTGCGCCTATGTGTACTTAATTAAGTCATGTGATGCCTAGAAGTAAACACTGAAACTCAACTAAACACTGCAAAAAGATAACATGATCAAGCTCATGATAGACCATAATCCTAGACTCCACAAAAAATAGCGAACCACATATTTTCTGTATGACGAGGACCACTTACAACTAGGACTCTAGTTGATACTCAGTTTGCACCACCCCAAGTAATTCACAACAGATCTACAATGACATCAAGGTGTGAGCGGGAACGAAGCGCCACCTGGAAGCAATAAAGTAAATTCAATTCATCAATAACCGAGGACAAAATACTTGGGTATTCATTATTGAAGGTCCTCAGTGTTCCAACCTAAAAGCAAACCCACCGGTCTCGCTAATGCAAAATTACCTCCGTTAGAGGGAACCATACCAAATAAGCTACATGGGAGCATGGAAACAATAATAAAGAATTTAGATTATCCTAGTTGATAAAATATTTAAATGTTAAGGTATTTTATTATATATATAAAAATATTATAGTACTTGAATAATAAATACTCAAAATTAAGAATATCTAAGTAGGGCCGGACATAACCCAAACGATCCAAACAATTGTTTGGAGCTCCCAAAATTTAGAGGCTCACAATGTTTGAAATTGTATTTTTTACAGCATCAATTATTATCGTTAATATATTTTGTCATTAAATTTTTTTATGAATTGTTATATATAAAAGGTCCATTTAAAATTTTTATTTAAGACTCAAAAAATATCAAATCAAGATCGATTCACTATATAAGTAATAATTTTCCTGATTATTTTTATTTTTATGGGGTGGACCGTGGGACCAGTGAATCAGGGGTCGTTGTTGCTTGTGATTGGGGACTGGTGGTGAGGGCGTAAGGGAGGTAGGTAAGCAAGTCCCAATATCACCACGTGGTCATAGAAAGTCGACTTCCCATGTAACCCTAAAGTGCTTCGACGGGTCATTACTTTTGATTTTATTTTTATTTTTTGTAATTTTAATGTGGAAGAAATTAAAATTTAGGGAAGTTTCGTTTTTGAAAAAAAAAAAAAAAACAATTTAGAAAAATTATTGCTTTGATATTTTAATGTATAATGAAGTCCTTAAGTTTTAAATATTTTATCATACATGTACTCTGAAATTTTAAAATTTTATCAACCAAATATCTTTTATCAAAAATTCAATATATTTTTGTAAGAAAATGTTAAACTAAACACAATTTTAATAATATATAAGTAACTTCATTAGAATTAGATTTTAGTGCAAAAAAATATACAAAAATCACGCATGATTATGGCAATATTTAGGTCATTTACATCAACTAAAGTGAATATTTTATCAGAATTTGCTGAATTTTTATGAAAAATATTAGCATAGCTTATATATCTTATCTTATTCATGTATTATATTAACATTTTTTGTATATACTCATGAGGGTGTCTCAGTTGGTGGCGTCTCCTACCCATGCGGTTATCGCCCAGGGGTCAGAAGTTCGATTCTCGCTGAGAATATACTCATGACTTACCTGCTCATGGGGGCTTGTGGGCTATTCTCATGGGCAGGGGTTAGTTGGGGCAACTTAATCCCTCGTCACCAAAAAAAATTTTTTTGTATAAAATTAGTCAGATTATTACAAAAATTCATCAGATTCTGACATAAGGTACTTAAGTTATATAATATTCAAATATTATAGTACCTCATTATATATATTAAAATGTCAAGGTATAAGTAATGAATGTCACACCTTAGGGTATCCAAATAATAATTTCCCAAAAAGTTATATCTTAGACTCATCTCTTTGTTTTTATTTTTATTGCTTACTTTAGAAAAAAATAAATACAAAATCCAATCAGAAATTATCATTTCAAAACCTAATTTTTAGTTTATGAAAAAAATATCAATAACAATAAACAAAAAACAATTTGAAAATAGATTCTCAACGAATTGAGCCCAGCCAAGAATTAACATGTTCTGTAAAATATAAGAAGCATAAGAAACACCTCTATAGAATACTCTATGATTGAATGAATGAAAGAGTGTTACATGGGTCTCCTTATATTGGAAGAGCAAGGCAAAGAAAGTACAAGAGTGCCCTTTAGGCATAAGGTTCAACTTAGAAGTAAGAAGGGAAATGGACGAAATCCTAGAGTGCCTTTCCTATTCTAGCTATTCTAGTATATTCTAAGGGTGCATTTGCTTCAACTTATTTCAGCTTATCTTTTTTTAGCTTATCTGTTTTAATAAGATTTATTTATTTAAGATCTTTATCTTTTTATGGTGAAGTGTTTGGTTGTGTAATGCAGAAAGATGTTTTTTACATAATAAAGTGTTTGGATACAAGTTTTAAAAAAAATTTAGCTATTATAATCATAAAAATAAATTAATAATATAAATTAATTAATCATAATAGGTAAGAGAAAATTGTAATAATAGTTCGTCATGGTAGTATAGGGTGGTAAGTATAACGACCCATGGGCATAAAAAGAGTGGTTGTAGGTGCAGGTGGTAATAACCAGTAAAACTAGATCATGGCGATGAAGATTTAGTGTTAATATAGTCTTTTTAAAACATATTTCTGAAATAAGTTGTGAAAAAGATTCAGTTTTGTATCTTTTTTTGCCTAGTTATAAAATAGTTTTTTCACCTTTTTATTTAAGCTGTGAAAAAAATGTAAAAAGTCTTTTCTATTAACCAAACGCAAGCCTTACAGTCAACTAGATCTTTTTTTACAGTTTTAAAATGTTAAAAAGCTGAACCAAACGCAGCCTAATAGGCCCCTCAAGCTGAACGGAGTGGAACGATATACAAGTTGGATTTGTGATAATGACACCAGTGGGTGGAGAGCCCTTTTGTGAAATTGTCAGCAACTTGCTTTGTCGTTGGAGTGCAGAGAACTTGAAGGTCATCTCTGACCACTTTTTTCTCGAATATAGTGAAAGTCAATGTCAACATGTTTGCTTCGGTCATTTGAGACGGCATTGGCGGCAAGATATGATGCGGAGACATTGTCGTAGTATAGGGTGATAGGTCCATTATGTTTATGTCCAAGGTCCCTGGTGAGGTAGCAGATCTAATCACATTCAGCAACGGCTTTGGCAACGGCTTTATATTCTGATTCGGTGCTTGATTTCGAGACAGTGGGTTGTTTCTTGGCTGGCCATGGGATGAGGTTATGATCGACAAAGAGAGCATAACTAATGGTGGATCATCGAGTTTCCATACATCCTCCCCAATTAGCGTCAATGAATACTGTAATGTAGTTGCATGAACCTAGGGTAAGCATTAAGCCATGGTCGGATAGCTTTTGAGATAATGAAGTATTCGCTTAATAGCCTGCCAATAGTTAGTCCTAGGGGTATGCATAAATTGAGAAACAAGTTTAACATCATAGCATCTGTCAGGACGAGTCATGATTAACTATTGTAGTGTCCCTACAGCACTTCGAAATTCAGTAGGACAAGCGAGTAGTTCTCCTTCTGTTAGAGATAGATGAGCTCGGGTTGGGAGTGTGGTTTTCACAGGTGTGGCATCATGCATGTTGTGTTTGGTGAGAAGATCAACAGTATATCTATATTGGAAGAGGAACCTGCCTGAGGAGGTTCATTTTACTTCTAAGCCTAGGAAGTAGTAAAGAGGTCCTAGATCTTTCATCGCAAATTGAGTAGAAAGATCTTGGATGAATTTCATGATAGGGGCATTGGGTGAACCAGTTAAGATGATGTCATCAATGTAGAGGAGGAGACAAATGGTGTATTTAGGCATTTTTAAGATGAACAAGGAGGGGTTCGCATGACTACAACTAAATCTGAGACTTAAGAGGAAAGAGCTAAACCGTTGAAACCAAGCTCTAGGAGCTTGTTTTAGACCATAGAGGGCCTTATGCAAATGACACACATGAATTGGAAATTTTGGATGAATAAAAGCTTGTGCTTGTTTCATGTAAACTTCTTCTTTTAAGAAACCGTATAGGAAAGCGTTTTTAACATCTAGTTGGTGAATGGGCCAATTGTGGGAGATAGCTAGAAAAAGGACAAAGCGAACGGTTGTGGGTTTGGCAATGAGGCTAAAGGTTTCCTGAAAGCCAATACCCTCATGTTGATGAAATTCTTGTGCAACAACTCGAGCTTGAAAACAATCAATGGGACCATTTGCTCTTGTACTTTACCCGGTATTTCCAAGTCCTTCCTGTAAGGTTCTTTGGAGGGTCATGAGGAGCTAGGTACCATGTATGGTTTTGAATTAGAGCATTAAATTCATCCACCATTGCTTCTTGCTATTTCGGGTTCTTTATTACCTGAGAAAAACATGTTGATTCTTGAACAGCTATTATATATGTCAAGGACAATGGATTCCTAGGTTTGCGAATACTATCCCTTAATCGAGTGCACATGGGATGAACATTAGGTTGCTTATGAGGATTGGTGTCATGCGGGGTTGGAGAATTGGGTTCGGTTGGGGGTTCAAGTGACTCGTCTGCGGAGTCGGTGGTCTAGGTTATCAGGTTGTGGTCCACAGTTGGCAAACCCAACGGTGTGGGTTGCATAGGAGGGAGTTCAATTGGGATGGGGCTGGTCTGGGTAGATAGGGGCTCGATGAGCCCAAGGGCAGCAACACTTGGGTGCGGCTGCTAGCCTGGTGACGAACTTGGGGTAGGATGCTTGGCCTAACTATCTGGTAGCGAGCTCAAGGAGCCCCTCGGTAAGCCGAAGGTGGAGCGACCCTCAGTGAAGGTCACCCAGGGGGAACCGCTAGGAGGGACGAAAGGTGTATGAAAGGGGCTTGCTTATATTGTGATGTTACATGTGTGAGTTCATTGAAAGGGAAGCTTAACTCATTAAATATCACATCACGATTAACATAAATGTGGTTTGTTTTAGAATGAAAGCATCCATAGCTTTTATAGCGAGCTGCATAGTCTAAAAATATACAAGGTCTGGATCGTGGGCCAACTTATGTGGTGCACGAGGTGTGAGGTTTGGGTAACATTCACATCCAAAAACAATGACGAGCCTGTAATCTAGAATTTTGTGGAAAAGTTTCTCAAAAGATGATAAGTTAGACAAGAGAGGAGTTGGAAGACGATTTATGGTGAAGCATGCAGTGCAAACTGCATCATCCCAGAAAACGTTCGGTTAGCTTAGCTTGAATTAAGGGCGTTTGTGTCATTTCAAGTAAGTGTCGATGTTTGCGTTCCACTACTCCATTTTGTTGTGGGGTGTCAGGACAAGATAAGCAAAAGTAAATTCCATGACTATGGCATAGAGCGACCATGCGTCTGTGATCAAATTCATGTCTGCCTACACTTTGAAAAATTTTGATTTTTAGATTAAATTGATTTTCTATGAGATTTTTGAAAATACTAAAATGTCATAAACTTCAGAGTTTCACTGCATTGGATAGATCTAGGTAAAACGAGAAAAATCATTAACAAAAATAACATAACTTATAAGTGGAAGTAGAATAAGCCGGTGATTGCCACACATCCGAGTGAATTATTTATAATGGTGCAAAACTAGAATAAACAGCTTGCTCAAATGGTAATTGATGAGCTTTACCTAAACAACAAGAACGACAAAGATTGGAAAAACCAGCAGGGCAAATTGTTTCGCGCTTAAATAAAATGCTTAAAAACATGACTACTCAAGTGTCCTAAGCGTTAGATGCCGAAGGTCCCTCGTGTGCACCCGAGCAACAAAATCGGTCATGTTTTGGGGGGGGGGGGGGGGGGGGGGGGGGTATAGCGGGCCATTACTGCACACTTGAAGAAGGGACATCATCGTAGCCTTGTCCTTAACACAAAAACGATCCAAGTCAAATTCAACTGTACAATTGTTATCTCGACATAGTTTCTTAATAGAAAGCAAGTTATATGTGAGTTAAGGAACCAAGAAAATATTATTCAGTTTGACTAGTTTAGACTGAGTTTTAATAGTAGACGAACCAACATGCATTATATGTAATAAAGCATCATACCCAACAAGAACATTTTTTGACCCTTGTAAGAAAGAAGATTACGAAGAGTACCTGAATGGGGTGTCATGTGGTTGGATACACCAAAGTCTGAATACCAATTGTAGTCACTAGAATCTCCTAAGGATTGAGATGTATCTAGATATGAGTTGGAATCAAAACGATAACAACATGAGAATACTACAACATGATGACCACTAATATATTGTATATGTTTTAGGACAATACAGGATAATGAGCTGACACATAAGTGCTCTCAACGAGAGTGGAGATTGCAAAATAATGGGAAGCAAGGGCGGACCAGTGGATACAAATAAAACATTTAAAAAAGTTTTTACCATGCATTTTCGTTTTTATCATATATTTTATTTTCTTAGTGTTTACTATACATATTTTTCCAATTTTATATCGTATTTTGTTCAAGATATAAGAATAGTCCGTAAATTTGTCTTTCTTTACTTGTGTAATTAATTCTTTTATATAAAATGCTTTAGGTTTGCAATGCCTGTGTAAATGCAAGAGTGAGCCAACTTGGTAGAAGGGATGCGTTGACTCAATGCAAGCAGTGACCCGAGTTCTGCGTTGGGCTTGACAATGGAGCGGAGCAGGTATGGAAGGTCCCTCCTTCATTCCAATATCCACCACCAAAATCTATATCCACTATCTGCCCCATTACCCAACATGCGAATAAAGTATATTTTCATACTTGCACCAATGGATACAAAATACACATGTGGTATTCACTACCCACATCAATACTGAGGTATAATTTATTAATTTTTTAGTCTGTAAACTTTGTAAAATAATTCTTTTGTCCAAAAATTTGCATGAATTTGATAAAATTGTTCAAATCATTGTTTATACAGGTGTAAAGTTATTCTTTCATCCAACTGTTCATTAAAAATATCATAACATTGTGATTCTTGAACATAATGAGAAGAATCGGTGAGATTACAACAAATAATGACATGTTTTGCACCTTTTATATTGTTTGGCCTAATTCATTAAATACATGCACATTTTGGGACTAAAATATTATTTCACTAAATTTATGGACTAAAAGTTTAATACACTGAACTTCAGGATACTAATAAGTAATTTACCCATTTTATTTATAGAAAGATTTTATTTAAGGAAAATATAGGGAATTGTTTTTTGTTTTTAAGCAAAAAAATAGGGATTTCCTATAAGTAATCCAAATTGACTCTTTTAATATATAACAATAATGATACTTAAATATAGAAGTTAAAATAATTTTTGAAGTGCAATAAGAATTTAAAATAAATTTTTTATAAGCTAAAATATAACGGATAAAATATTTTACCTTATATATATTTTCATTTTTCTATAAAAATTAAAATATATTTTCTCATTTTTTAGACTTACAATTATTACAGGATCTCTTTTACTTAGAGCTGTATACATATTTACTCTACTATCCTTAGAGTCAACTTAATCATAGGGACAAATCATGTAATTAGGCTAGCTTAATCTTCTTATATAAACCCTCTTCTTGCATGGTATTAGAGTTATTCTAAAAACTTGTTTTCAAAATCTCCGCTTCTACTTGACATTCTTTCTCTTCAAATATATCAAGTTCTTTGGTTAGTTTCTTCTTTATGTTTTTTTAAAGCAATGGCAACAAACCCTAATTGATCCACTTGCGTAACAATTGGACCCCTTGTCGGCTGCAATCGCATGGGTGGAGAATATCGACTTCCAATATGTCGGAACACCACCGCACCCTCAACCAGGCCCACATCCCAAATGTTGGCTTATTCACATAGTATCAACTCCGCCATCATGGAAGCCATCCTTCACGGGTCAATGCATGCCGTTGTCGCCATCTCCGATATGGCAACACCTATTGTGAGGGCACTAGTGACACCTGTGCTTGTATTGGGCATAGAGGTGGCCAACGGGCCGGCCCATTGGGGGCCAACGACTATTGGGAATGCCCAATGGCACTTTGAGCAAAAAAAAATCTATTTTTTTTAAATACTAACCCATTGTTTTCATTTCACCACACAACAATCATGAATTCTCTATTCTCTACAATCATCAATTATTTGCTCTTAATCTCTCAAGTTCGAAGGTTTAATTGTGTTGTACTCATAGAAGCTTGCAGAAGCTCAAATTTCAGTTTTTGCTTTGGTAAAATTAATATCAAAAATTTTATTTAATTGTCATTTTTATTTATCTTACTTGCATTAATACTTGCTTTTGTAATAATAAATTAATAATATAATGGCACATAATTCATCTTTATCTAGAACTGGTCGATCTAATTCTAGCTGTTTTGGACCGGCTCAAGCCCCTAGAATGGTTAGCGGTAGTAGCTAATCTAGAGGAGTTAAGCTTAATACCCAGGAACATACTTTTTTAGAACCTGTTAGGTCACCTCCTTACACAGACATCTATGATTGGGAATATGAACAACTCCGAGCAGGGTTATCCTGAATTGAGTGGTGCGGGATGTTCTGAACCCGAACCCTCACCCACCAATGATGAAACTCAAACTCCCATTTCCGAAACCACAAAAGCAAATAGACATTCTACTAGTGATGTATGGGAACATTTTATACTAGATCGTGAATATGCTAAAGCATATTGTACTCTTCGTGATCCTTCAAAAGCTTTCAGGCATCCACTTAATAGTGGGACTGATACTTTAAAAGACACCTATAAAAAAGCCACCCCGAATTAAATGCGGGTAGAACCCAACAAACTCTAGTACAACAAGGGACTGGTGCGCTTACAAACTTTAAGTTTACACAAGAAACTAATAGACACGAATTAATAAGATAGGTCATTTCGACTAAAAAGCCGTTTACCACCGGCAAAAACCCTAGATTCGTTTGGTACTATAAAACCGCGTTAAATCCTGCCGCTCAATGGGTCCCTCAAAACACTTTGAAGCAAGATGCATTTAAAAATTTTTAAATATGAAAAATGAACTTCAAGAAATTTTTAAGATGAACATGAGCATGATCACATTGACCGTGACGTCTGACACGTGGAAGACGAAATCCGACATATCTTTCATGTGCATTACTGCACATTGGATTTATTCTTCTTACATTATGCACAAAAAAAAAAAAAAAAAAAAAAATTCTTTTTTTCCTATTTGAATATCCCCATAGTGCTCATATAATCATCGATGCCATTATGAACGTATGCCGTAAGTGGGGGATAGAAAGCAATTTTTGTAGCATTACGTTTGATAATGCTACTAATAATTCTTCATTTGTTAAACAATTAATTAGTTATCTAAGACCCATGTAAGATGAAAAATCTTTTCATTTATGTTGTATCTGTAATATATTACATTCATAATAATGGACAGTATACAACTTATAGTTTTTTTTTTTTGATGGTTTTAAGATAAGTAATTAAAACAACTAAAACATCCGAAACTCGGCAAACAAAATTAAAGAACTGTATGACTCACATGGTATTTGTAGGAAACAATTTAAATTTGATACATGTACTAGGTGAACCTCCACAATTTTAATGTTAGAAAGATGCATATCATACAAAGATGTCTTAATTGAATTTGTACAACAAAATCATACAGATCTAAGTTCTTTTAATTTACAAAATATAGATAGGGATATAATTAATAAAATCTGTAAATTTTAGTTATTTTTAAAGGTGTTACCACATTTTTTTTTCTGGATGTTATTACCCAACTATTCCACAAGCAATATCTAGACTGGTAGATATTGCTGCATGGACAATGGAAAACTTTTCCAACCCCACGTTGCAGGGCTCCATTACCGTTATGATAGAAAAAATTTTAAATTATTAACTGAATTACCAATGACATATTGTATTGCCATCATTTTTTATCCATGTTATAAACTTGCAGGTTTTGAATTATTTGCCCAAATATTTTATGAAAAAATGATACCAACTTTTGATGTAAAATCTTTTGTTGCTAAAGTTGATGAAATTTTACATAATTTATTTTTCATGTATTCTCAAGAATTATCATCTAATACAAAAATTTCTTCTCCATCATCATTGTTCTTTTCCTGAGGAAAAGCATGTGCATGGGATATGTTTAACCGATTAAAGCTCAAACAAAGTCCCACGTCATATGACGAGCCTGCTTTGTACATGCATTTACCTATAATCGAATTCTACCCAACATAGGCTAATCCACATTTTGATATTTAGTAATAGTGGAATTCAAATAAAACCTAATATCCCATGCTTTCCAACATAGCACGCGATATACTAACATGTCCAGTGTTTACAGTAGCATCGGAGTCTGCGTTTAGTGCAGGTGGTAGATTGCTTGGATCATAGAGTACGAAGCCAGCACTGGCCACCTTAGGAATGTCGGTGTGCTTGAAAGACTAGATGGCTGCAGTGGATAGAGACCAAGACCATCTGGATTTCGAATCATCAAGCGATGAAGACGACGACGATGCTAGTCCACTACAAATACTGCACCAACCATAGCAATTTAGATTGATTTGTTTATGTTGTTATTATTTTATTTTTATAACATATTTTCTTTTATAAAATATATTTGTAATTTTATATGGCACTATTATATTATTATAGTTGTATTTTTTAACAAGTTATAGTATATTTTATTTTATAAAATATTTTTATAATTTTATAATATTTGTAAATATGATTGTATTGTATTGTATGTTATATTATTTATCAATAAATTATAATTATTTTTTGGTCAACATATATATATATATATATTCATTTAAATAAACCTTCATTGTTGCTGCTGAAAGATGCTTAAGGTGCTGAGTGGGTAGTTGCTGAGTCTGTTGCCCTCACGTGACTCGCACGTGACTTAGATGCAGGCTCATTTGGGCCATACTCCTCCACTGGGCCTATAATTAGCGGTGGCCGATCATCCAAAATCTCCCTGGGAGTGGGAACCATCAAGTGGCCTCCTTGGACAGACTCATGGGCTGCCATAACTTAGGCTTGGGCTATGGAAATGGGCTAGTCTCCTTGTGGGCATGTAATAATACTCTCTGCCCCATGAGACCCTTGTCCATAAGGGTCAAATGTCAGAAATCGCTCACAAATATTAGCGTAAAACTCCTAGGTTGCATCTACAGTAGGCTTCCCTCTCCATTTGACGAGGACCTTTATAACCACTTGGTCAGAGTACCGAATCATCCGTCGATTTAAATTGCCTTCGGAAAGAGCTTGAAGGGCTGCAAGGACCATTCCTCAAGCAAGAAAATGGTCAAATGCGTGGGTCCATGGTGAACCTTAAGTAAAGAGACATGGAAAGTGGGGCGAATACTTGCATCAAGTGGTAATGCCAAGGTATAAGCGACCGAACCAACCCGTTCAAGTATTTGAAAGGACGATAGTATCATGGGGACAGCTGCTCGTCACTCCATCGAGAGTTGACTATAGGGGCGTAATTTTAAGTACATCCAGCTGCCCTGATTAAAAGAGCGGTGACTGTGCTTTTGGTCGACAAGTTGCGTTATCCAATTTTGAGAGTGGTGAAGATGGTGCTTTAAGACCTTATGAGCGTGCTCCCGAGCTTGTAAGCTATGATAAACTATGGTATTAGTTGACTTGCCCTGTAGATAAGGTAAATGTAATGACAGTGGTCAGCCATACGCTACCTCGTAAAGGGTAGTATGGATGGCGGAGTGGTAGTTCGTGTTGTACCACTGCTCTACCAATGGAAGCCATTCAAATCATTTTGAAGGGAATTCAAAGCACATATACTAACTGTATTCTTCTAAGCAATGGTTGAGTACCTTGGTTTGGCCATCTGATTGGGAGTGATAGGCGGAAAAACAATGAAGTTTAACACTCTATATACAGAAAATTTCATCCTAAAAATTGCTCATAAAAATGGGGTCCTAATCTGAAATAATTTCCTTTGGGAGCCCATGCAACCCAAAGATTTCTCAAAGAAAAAAGTTGGCAATAGAAGAAGCAGTGTAAGGGTGGGTTAAAGCAATAAAATGGACGTACTTAATTAGATGGTCCACCAAAACGAGTATAACAACCTTGCCATGTGATTTCGGTAAACCCTCTATGAAATCCATGGAAATACTAGTCCGTATTGTGTTGGGAATGGGAAAGGACTATAAAACTCTGAGAAAAGCTGTAGTATTGTAACTGCACTGTTGACGTGTGGGACAACCACGAGTAAAAATAAATATATCGGTTGTTTTACCCTTCCAATAGAACAAGGTAGATATGTGTTTCCAGGTAGCCGTGACTACAAAGTGGACCCTGTGGTGGGACGCATGCATCCAATGTAAAATCGCTACCTTTTTCGTGCCTTGGGCATTAACAAACTGCTTACCCATGCAGTAAAGCCAGTTATTTTGCCACGTCTAATGGGGGTGGAAGTGCGGGTGGAACTGGAGCTCTTGAATAATCTATTGGAAGGTCGGATGGTTAAGCCAGTCGTATTGCAAGTCGGCCATGAGATCAGAAGAAATCGTGGGGAGAGCCATCATGATAAGTTATCGTTTGTGACCCGATAAAGGGCATCAACTATGACATTTTCTTTCCCTTTCTTGTAAGAAATATCATAGTTGTATGCCCTAAGTTAGGAAAATCAATGTTGTTGAAAGGGGGTTGATATGCACTAGTCTAAAAAATGCTTCAAGCTTTGTTCATCAGTACGTATACGAAAATATCAATCCATGAGGTATTGGCTCTACTGTTGAGCAGCATGCACAATGACCTAAAGTTTGTGTTCATACATTGATTTCTTGTGATGATTGGGAGAAAGTGCTTTGCTAAGGTAAGCAATTGGATAACCGTTTTGAATTAAGACAACCCCAATGCCAACCCTAGATGCATCAGTTTCAATTTCAAAAGTGGAATTAAAGTTAGGCAAAGCCAAAATCGGTGTTGTACTCAAGGCATCTTTATGTTTATTAAAAGCCTTGGCGACCTCCATACGCCATCGAAAATCAGGATGTTCCAATAATTCTACAAGGGGCTTGAAATTTTACCGTAGCTTTGGATAGAACAACAATAATAACCAATGAGTCCCAAAAAGCCGTGCAATTGTTTAAATGTGCGCAGTGTGGACCAATCGCAAATGGCATGAATTTTTATGGGATCAATGGGGACATGGCCCACTCAAATAACATGATAGAGTATTCAATTTCAAGCAGAGCACGTACTACGCTTGGCGAACAATGAATTGTCCAATAAGAGCTGAAAAACGACTCGAAGGTGCGCTATATGCGTGGGCCAAGTTGGACTACATATCGAAATTTCGTAAAAAAAAAAATAATAATAAAAAAAAATTAAAAAAAATAAAATTCTAAAATGAATTTTTGGAGGTGTGGATGAAAAATAGCATTCTTGAGCAATTAATATGTGGAAGGAGTAGTGGTTAAACCAAACGGCTTAACCATGAATCCATAATGCCCCAAGTGTGCATAAAATGCTGTCTTATAAATGTCGTTGGAGTGCATTTGAATCTTAAGGCACTAGGAGTGTAAATCAATTTTCAAAAAAAATTTAGCATCGTATAACTCATCAAAAAGTTCATCAATTACAGGAATGGACTATTTGTGCTAAATTATGTAGGCATTGATAGCATAGTAATTAACACACATCCACTATGTGCCATCCAATTTGCAAACAAGAATGACCGGAGAAGCATATGGGCTATTACTTTCACAAATCATGTGACTATTTATAAGTTCATTAATGAGATGTTCAATCTCACTCTTTGGAATCAAGGAGCAACGGTACAGTTGTTGGTTCACCGGGACCTCATCCTCACGAATGGGAATGTGCTTATCAAAATCCGATGTGGGTTCATTGAAAATGCGTGTGAATTTAGTAAAGAGGGATTCAAGGGTAGTCGAAGGGTCGTGGGGTGCACTACCAGCATGCACTGAAAAGAAGTCAGTTCTGAGATCGGACAGAGCTTTGTGATTGAATTGGCTTCGATAAAAGACGAGATAAAGTGCGAGAACGAATCTTACAGCTCCGTTGAGGTCATAAACCATAAAAGGATTTGAGGGTTTCCCTGGTAAGTAAATGTGGTACTCAAAATTTTCATGTCAAGACTGATCGGTCCAACTAAGGAAAATCAATGGCACCATAAGACCATGTCACACCCGCTAAGGGGAATAAGGACCCTGTAAGTGCAATATGGAACACGGTTTAGTTTCCATTCAAACTTGGGGCAACACAACATACTAGGCATTTTCCTATTGTCGATAACAGAAATCCAAAGCAAAGGGGTGGCAGTGATGTGGAATCCAAGGTGATGAGTCAAACTGACGTCTAAAAAGTTAGAGGTGGCACCACAATCAATTAAGATATGGATAGGGTATTTACCATAATAACCCATGCCATAAAATATCTGATGTGAAAATCTACATAAGAAAGTGTGAATGGATACGGTAAATATCACTTCCAAGGGAGGGGGACTAACCTTATGAGCATCCTCAGGTAGACCTATAACGGTGGTGTGCTCCATCTCAACTAAGAAATATTGGGCTTTAGGTTTGCAGTTAGGACATTTGTGAACGAGTGCATATGGTTCATCACAATAAAATTATTGACCCTTAGCATGTTTAGTGAGGGTATGATGAGGGGTCCCAGAGGTAGATCTAGGTTGAGGGACGGGGAAGCGTGACACAAAGGATGAAGTGCGAGGCGTGGGGGAAATAGACAGGGAACAAAAATGATTAGGTCCCTTAATTCATTGAGCATTGAGCATGACCTCCTAAAATTTGGCAGTGCACATGGCCTCTTGAAGCTATTGGGGTCGGAATGCTTATACCAACATCCCAATATCTTTGTGTAAGCCACTAAAAAAAAACTAATCACGTAGTTGTTTGGAAGAGTGACTTACACATAGAGGGAGTAGAAAGCATTTAAATACTTACTAATCGTGGAGGACTGATGCAACTTTAAGAGGTCAGACATAGGCTCCTCCAAAGTGTCCTTAAAATGCTCAAGGGCAACCGCTTTAAATTGGTCCTAGGAAACGGGAGGTCCATGTATTTGGACAAAATGTTGGTACCATTCATGGGCAGTCCATATGGGCAGAGGCAAGTTCAATTTTAATATGATGAGGGACAAGGTCAATTCAAAAGAATTATTCACATTTAGAGACTCAAGTTTTGATATCATCTCAGAGAACTTGGGAAATTGAAGTTTCATCGTTTGGGTGGACACTTGATATCCGTTCGAGAGAGGAGAAATTATAGTCATGGGGGTCGGAGCGTGGCTAAAGGGATACCCTCAACAAGAAAGCCCGGATGATCTGTACGCTGGTGCCGACGGATATTCCATCCATGAGGGCATAACAATGTTGGACGATAAGGTCGGAAAATGATTACAACTAATATTTGGAGGGAGGGTGGAAAAACTTGAGTGGTAATGGCACTTAGGTAAACAATCCTTGGGTTTGTGGGTCGATTGTTGTTTCTATCACACTTATACCTAATGTCGGTGCCGGCAGCATAGAGCCTTGCACACCTTGAGTGTTTTCCCCAAAACTTATATTTGGGCCAACGAACGTTGTCCCCAAAAAAGCGAGTGATGACACACCATAAGTACCGAACACTATATTCTGGTCTACTATTGCCGGATTTGAGGCTTCCGTGTTGATATTCTGATTTATTGAAGATATCGGTGGAGTTCTTCGTGAGTTATTTGGGGCAAGCGAATGCGTCCCTGTCATTGCATAAATGCTTGACTGCTCTAGTCCTGATACTATGCAAAAACAGGGGAAGTTGATGTAAATGATGGCTTCATAGCTAATCCAATTAGTAGGTCGTGAAGTTAGCTAACGGTGCACCGAGATTGAACCTCCAATTGACGGCTTCCTTTGGCTTGCTAAACCGGAACTTCTATGAGTTTCCCTTTGCTCTCCCCTGCTTCAATTGTTCCCTCGATTGAAGGCCTTCTCGGCGGCATTGAAGTTTTGGTCGAGAATGAAACTTGCTCTAATACCAATGTTGCAACCCAAGCCTCACATGCTTGGATTGTACTCAAAACCAGCTAACTAATGAGGAATTTAAAGCTAAAATTTGAAAGAAACGAGGAAATATAAGAGAAGCAAGCTTTCATTCATGACTCATATGGTTATTGATCCTTTAATTACAGATATTTTGAGAGCACTAAATCCACATTTAGTTATAACCTCCATTGCTACTGTTGAAAGATGCTTAAGGTATTAAGTGAGTAGTTGTTGAGTCTGTTGCCATCACGTGATTTGCACATGACTGAGACGAGGGCTCGTTTGGCCCATATTCCTCCACTAATTCTATAATTAGCAGTGGCCCATCATCCAAAATCTCCTTGGAAGCGGGAACCAGTGATCATTACTCCTTAGACCGACATATGGGCAGCCATAACTTGGGTTAGGCTATGAAAATGTGCAGGTCCCCTTGTCGACATGTAACATCTCTAAAAATATTTAATTTTACAAAAAAATTTGGAATGAAAAATTTTCCTTTCCATATTCTAAAAAATAATTTTTCATAAAATTATACTGAACTTTTAATTTCTTTGAACCTCATTCCAAAAATGGTTTAACTTAGAAGAAAATTCGGCTGAAGCACACAGCAAAGTTGCTTTACACAAACAAAACCTAGAATTGTAGGTGTATATTTGTTATCGGAGCCAATTAAAGCGCGCTACATGTCAAGCTCTAATTGGGTATGCCAACACGTAGTCTGTAACCTTTGACCCGAAGAAAAATACTGAAATTCTTTCTAATAAAATAACAACGGTTGTCATTCCCTATTAGTCCTACGGCCTAGATAGGCTACTGATGCTAATTTTTTTTTAATGCTTTTATCTTCTGATATTTATATTTATCTCATAAATATTATTTAGAATAAAATTTAATTATGTCACAAATAAATAGTTTATCTCATAAATTTTATTTAGCATAAATTTATTCATCTAAGAATAAATTATCCATCTCATTAATTCAGTTTAAACATTTTTGAATGATGCTTGCGAAGAGACCTCAGATCCAATCTAATTATTAACATTTAAAAACATATAATTCTACTAAATAAATATTGTTGTACTCTAGAAATAAATATACTTCTATAAGAAATTTTCAAGCTGTATCCGTTAGATACCCAGGAGAAATTATAATTAAAAACTACCATCATTATATTTCTCACCTCTTTTCCTTAAATTCCATACTTGCCCTTTTCGAAAAGCTCTATAATACAAAACATAATTTTCGTATTAATTCCAGTGACAATCATTTGGAATACCTTGGCTAAAGATTATGAATTTTTCAATAGTTTTAAGTATACTTAAGGGTATATCTATATCTCAAAAGAGACTATAGATTTTATATTGAATGTTTTGTTTCCGCTAGACCTAATGCAATCACTCGGAGTACAAAGGATTTTGGCCTACTAAATGAGACTTCACTTTTGTGTACATCAAAGTAACACACGCTACGTGCACGAGTTTAAAACAATATCAGAATTTAGAGTTATCATCTTTAGTATAATGAACTATTTATTTTTGATAGTTGTTAAGAAATAAATAATCCAAGTAGTATAGCTCAGTGTTATTATCTCATTTAAAAACATCAATATGATACTTATGGATTTCTATAAACATGACCAAGACAAGTCAACCAAGGTATCATATTATAGTCTTATTAGATAAATTATCCAAACTTATCACCAACTACGAACATACTTGGACAACATATCATAAATTGACTAAAGTCTATCCATGGCTTAATCTCATTAACTACTTAAACAAAATTTTGACATGTCGTCTTGGACTACATCCATCTCATGGAACATTTTAGAAAACAATTACTCCTATATTTAACTCATAAAACACTATCAGACTTTAAATAAATAAAGTAATTTACATTTATTAATTATCAAAATTGAATGATTTGGATTTTTAGGGCGCAAGTTTTGAAAAGATTCCGCTTTTTCTACTTTTCCTCTCCAGTATAACTAATATTGTTACAATAAAATTAGGAAATACTATTGATTGCCTAGTTTGGCGAGAATAATTTTATATACTCGAATGGCCCATCAACTAATTGGGTATATCGACAGAACCCTACCTTTGCTCTCTTGCCCAAATAACTAAAAATGGATTGACTCTTCCAAACCCTGAAAGTACAGCATGTGTGCGCATAGACCAAAGTCTCAGATCCTATATTGTTGCTACTTCATCACATTCCCTCATAAATAATATTCTCCTATACCTTACCTTAAAAGAAATGTGGGATGCCCTAGCCAAGCATTTAGGGATCACTCACTAGTCAAAGAATTCGATCTTCAAACTCAGTTGACCACTCATCACAAAGTTGGCAAAACAGTGGACATTTATTTATCGGAACTAAAATCAATTGCTAATGATCGCATTGCCATTTACTCCCCCATATCTAACCGAGAACTCATTCATTGTGATTTATATGGCTTCCCCAAGAATATGGACCTTTTGCTAACTTCACTTGCAAATCCTCTAATCTTTACAGTTCTGGTGAACTAAAAACTGCATTATTAAATGAGGACACAGCCCTGAATTGCTATTCTGGGTGCCACAGTGTTGATCAAAATCAGGCTCTGCCTGCGTTTGGCCAAGGCAACTTGGCTCCCCATTAAGGCCGTACGAACGTGGAAAAGGGAGGCGAGGTTGGTTCAATTGTCAAGGAGGCTGTTGTGGTGGTTGAAAAGGGTCACCGAGTCAACCACCGCAGCATTAATCAAATGGATTGAGTCCAAATCATACTGGAGGTGCACCTCCTATACCAATTCAGCTCATCCTGCAAGCCCTTCTCCCTGTAATTCCAACGCCGGTGTGCTTGACCTTCCCCTTCCTTCTGCATACCTGCTCTCAAATTGGTCATGCGGTCATTTATTGCCCTCATCGGTTCCACAATAACTCTTTTTTGGATCCCTCCCACTCCTTTGCCCTTATGACTATTAGAGAACTGCATGACTATAATCGATATCTATACAGTGGTCCCTCGAACCATATGACTCCAAATCCAAGTATTGTTCGTAACCTTACTCCCTATATTGGTCATAAAAGCGTACTTGTCGGTGCTGGCACTTTATTTCCTGTTACACATATAGGTTCCTCTAAAATCCCTACACGCTAACGCCCCTTAACCCTAAACACTTATGTTAGTCCCTAAATTCACTTGCAACTTGTTATCTATTAAACAACTTTGTCAAGGCAATAACTATAGCGTGGAGTTTGACTCTAAGGACAGGGCTACGGGGAATCCTATTCTACAAGTGTGCAGTAACGACCCCTCTCTATAGCTTCTCACCTCATGTCAACGGTCCCCTCACCCAAGTCACATCTAGCAAACTATGGCACCAAAGTCTAGGTCATTTAAGTCGCAATATTTCATGTGTTACGTTTTTGGACATTTTTCAAACTTGTTAGGAAAATCGCATCGATTACCTATTCAATTTGTGTTACATTAATCTACTGCACCCTTACACCTTATATACTCTGATGTTTGGCAATTACCATTTTTTTTCAACTTCAACCTATAAATATTTTCTATTTATTGATGACTTTTCATGATTCACTTGGCTCTATCCAATGCAGTACAAAATCAGACGTTTTTGGTATTTTCACATTTTAAAAAAATCTAGTTAAACTCCAATTGAACACGAAAATAAAAAATTTTCAAAGTGATTTAGGAGGCAAATTTGACCATGGGTGCACGAACGCCATTGTCAGAGTCATGGTATTCAGTTTTTCTTATCATATCGTGATGCCCCACAATAAAAGAGGTGGCAAAAAGCAAACATCGACATGCATCTAAAAGGGCAAGAATGCTTCTAATCCTGTAAAAACACCCTTACAAACTCGGGGATGATGCATTTATTACTACATGCTTTATCATCTCCTTTTAACATGGTCTTATCTAATGTTCCGCCGTTTGAAAAACTATCTCATAAAGCATCGGACTATAAACATTTGCACGTTTTTGGGTGTGCATGCTACCATAACCTCACACCTCATGCCCCTAACAAATTAGCCTTTGATCTACAGCTGCATTTTCATAGATTACGTTGCACGTTACAAGGGTCATTGATGCCTAGATCTTGTCATAGGTCGTACTTATACTAGTCGACATGTCATTTAGATGAGTCATGTTTTCCTTACCCCATTTTGGTCCCAAATATAGTGCAAGTTGTTAGCAGCACCACGCCCCATCTGGTCATCAACCACCCACTCTCATCTGTGACCAAACCAACCCTAGCACACGACCACCCAACGCTAGACCTGGCCATCACCATTGAACCAAACCGCGTAGGGATTCGGCCCCCTCCTTCCGCCAGCTAAGGACGAGAGTTAGCCATCGTTGGACAATCAGTTCCAACCATAGCCCTCTCCCCTACTGCAAGCCCACGCTGGATCCCAGGCCGCAATCAGTGGCCCCTCCTCGATCAAACTGCAGCCCATGTCGAGCCCTCACTGATGGCATCCCAACCCGCTGGACCCCTTACCACTAAAACAATATCAGCCACCACCCTGCCCACTAAACCTATCATGCACCCCAGTAACCCAGACAACACAAAAATGGTCAACCATAACCAAATGGACACCAAACTAGGATCGACCACCAATGCCCATCCTATGCGCACTCAGCTTAAGGATAGATTTCAAAAACCAAAATGCCCTCTCTCACTATTTGACTTTACCGTCATACAGTAACCTATATGTCATTCACAAGTAGCTAAGAACCCTCAATGACAAGAAGTTATAGCTGATGAGTTCAATGCCTCATCCGAAACCATACATGGGACTTAGTTTCGTATGAACCCAGTAAAAACCTTATAGGAAGTACTTGAAAATATCAAGTAAAATACAAAGTAGATGGCTTTGTTGAAATATTCAAAGCAAGATTGGTAGCTCAGGGCAAGAAAACATTTAGCCCTGTAGTGAAACCCCCCATAATTTGCTTCATTCTTTCACTTGCCATCACAAACAATTGGCAAATACATCGACTAGGTGTTAAAATACCTTCCTACATGGTCATTTACAAGAAGAGGTTTACCTAAAACAAACTCAAGGATTTATTTGTCGCAAATATCAAAACCATGTTTGCCTATTATGAAAAGCATCATATGGTCAAAACAAGCACCACGAGCATGGTTCCACCAGATTAGCCCATTTCTTCTTAGTCTAGGTTTTATACGATGTCGTGTCGACCCGTATCTCTTAATTCACAAAACAAAAACTGACCTTAGATGTCTTCTACTATACGTAGATGACATCATCCTAACTGGTATCCAAACAAAAAACATAAACGACCACATTGACACTCTTTCAACACAATTTGCCATAAAAGACCTTGGCAGACTCCATTACTTCCTTGGCGTTGAGGCCAAGGGTGACTCCTTTGGCCTGTTCCTTTTTCAACACAAATACACAGCAGATCTTCTCACACCGCATAATATCCATGATGCCAAACCTATCAAAACACCTCTTCCCGTACGAGCACACTTGTCCGTAGATCAAGGAGAATTACTAGTAGATCCAGCTGAATACCGAAGTGTTGTAGGTGCACTCCAATACTTGACAATGACCCGACCTAGTATTTACTATGCGGTTAACCTTGTTTCTTGGTTCATGCATGCCCCTAGGTCTAACCATTGGCAAGTTATGAACCGTATCCTCGGTACCACAAAAGTAAGCCTGACCAAGGCCTATCCATTTGACCAAGTTCTCTTGCCACTGTCATAGCCTTTGATGATACTGATTGGGGCAGGTGTCCTTGTTGGAAAATTTTAAAAAATGTTTCAAAAATTAACATTGTGGCAAAGCGATTGAAAATTCGAAACTTCAAATCTACAGGCCTCTATTTTAATATATTCATAATAATGACATAGCAACGAATAGCATAATAAATACTATAAAATAAATAGTCAACCAAATCATAAAAGAAAAGGAGTAGAAATTATATTGATTGTAGACCACAGTGTCACCAAAGAGAAATCAATGAGACCACCAAGATCTTCTCTGCAATAAAACTAATCTGCTAGTTGTCTGAAAAACTATTTTAGTCAAAGAAGTAAACTTGCGTCTTTTTTATAAGCTAAGCTGAGAAGAAGGAGGTTATTCTTAGAAAAATAGATCTGATAAAATATGTGGGATAATAATTTTTTTTTTATACAAAACATTTTAAAAATAAAATCCAAGAGATCCCGAAAAAACCCAAAAACACATTTTGATTTCTAACATGGAAACTGAACTGTGGTGCTCTTTGATTGGTCTGCGTCAAATGATTCGGATTCCTACGGTAGGGATGCCCCAACGCACGACACTTGCTGCAGTCTAATTGCAAACACATTAAAAACACTGATCACGAACCCTTTAAACACATTTTTCTTTTTTTAAAAATTCACACATGTATAAATTCACCTTATAAATTATATGTTTAAAAATATTAATTTATTCATCTCATGAATTCTTTTAATATTTTCAAATGGTGTAAATTATAGAGGCTTGCATAGGGACCTCACGGTCAATTTGATTCTAGTTCCAAATATGTCAAATCTAATTATCATCTCATGATAATATTTAATTACAATTTAGTAAAACTCAATTCCACTAAACAAGTCCCACTACACTCTAGAATTAGGTATATTTATTTGATAATTCTTAAATAATTTGAGTTTTTAAAAATTAATCTTTCTATTAGATATCAATGAGAAAAATAACTAGATATCAATGAGAAAAATAACTCTAACTACTACCAGTATTTTTCTTATAGCTTTTCCTCAGTTCTCGACTAGCCTTTCTCGAATAATTTATTAATACAAAAATACAATATCTGTATTAATTCTAAATGTCAAATATCAGGAATACTTTGGCCAAAGGTTTTTAGAATTTATTCAAATACTTGCAAATCAATTAAGAGGACATCTTTATCTCATAAGAGATTATAGATTCTATGTTGAATACCTACTCCCGCTACACTTTATATCATTACCCAATTTACATAAGACTTTGGTCACTATTAGTGACCTAACGTTTAAGCATGCGATGATAACTAACACTCCATATGTAGGTTCAGAATATTCTCAGGATTTAGAGTTATTGTTCAACAGTATAAAATAAATTACTTATTTCTGATAGCAGTCTAAATATAAGTCACTCACATGGTCCATTTCAGTGTAACAATCTAATTGTGAACACCAACATAACATTTTGGATCGCTTTCTACATAATCAAGATAAATCATCTAAAATGTCATACTATAGTCTTAGCAAACAAGTAGTCCAAACTCATCACTGACTATGAATTAATAAATAACTTGTCATTCCTTTTGTTTTAAGTTTATCTGTGGCATAGTTTCATTATCCACTTCAAGCAAATATTGAAACATTATTTAAGGGCTACGTCCATCTTATGGTATGTTGTTCAAAGAAAAAATTACATGCATAATGAACTCATAAACATAATAATCAACGAAGAAATTTTATTCACTAATAAAATTATTTACATAATTAGGTTTGTCAGGACACTATTCCTAACAGTCCCTACACACGAAGATCCACCACAAGCTATGCTGTCTGCTTTGACCCCAATCTCATTTCCCAGTGTGCCAAGAAGCAACCCACTGTAACCAAGTCTACCATAGAGTATTGAGTTGTGGTACAAGCTATGTCTGAACGTGACTGGGTCAAGTACCACATGCATGAATTTGGTCTTCGCCATCCAAGCCCAATCATAGTGTACCATGACAATATTGTCTCGACCTTCTACCTTGCTGCCAACCCCGTCTCAAATGATCGAAGCAAGCATGTTGACGTGGATTTCCACTATGTTCATGAGAAAGTTCTAAAAGGGGATTTACAAGTACACTACCCCCTACTATGAAGAAAGTTGCAGATATCTTCACCAAAGGACTCTTCGCCGACCGCTTCCTCCTACACAAGTCCAATCTTTAGGTCACTTCATCCCATTCATCTTGAGAGGCCTATTAGAGGATCTCCTTTACTTAGGGTTTCATGTATATCTTTACTCTACTATCCCCAAAGTCAACTTCTTCTTCTTCTTCTTATTATTATTATTATTATTATTATTAGTATTATTATTATTATTATTATTATTATTATTATTATTATTATCATCTATTAAAATCCCTCTATTTTTTGTTTAAAAACAAAAAGAACCTCTATTTTTTGCTTAAAAATAAAAGATATCTTCTAAAAATAAAATTAAATACTTTATCCTCTTACTTATTAGGGGTAAAATGGTTATACAGATTGACTTAATGGTCAACTTAAAGGATTGAGATAAAGTGTTGGATTGTTGAATAATGAGGGGATAAAATGATTGATTTTAAATGCGATTGAGGTTTACTTTTTTCGACAAAAGATAAAGAGATTTTCTGCAATTTTCCCTTAGTTCAATACTAATTAGAGTAAATGGTATGGGTTGGATTTGATGCAAATATGGAAGGTATGGAGCTTGGTGGGGAGGGTATAACATTATACCCATACCCGTCTCATACCCATAGTGAGTATGCTCACATATATCCACTACCCACCTCACTAGCATTCACACCATACCCTAAATCAGGCAGGTATCTACAAGTAATGATTTTTACCCGCCTCATTGCTGTCCCTTGAAACAATAACAACAACAACAATGGACCCAGTGCCTCAAGGGCTCCCGTATAAGCGGGGTTTGGGAGGGGTGTATGTACGCAGCCATACCCCTTCAGGGTGTACCCCTGTCAAGAAGCTGTTTCCATAGACCCCCAATCTTATAGAATTGGCAACACAAAGACTTCCTAGGAGGTCACCCATCCTGGTACTACTCTCGCCCAATCATATTTAACTTCGGAGTTCTAACATGATCTGGTGCCTTAGTGCCTAGTTAATGAACCCTAAATCAATTAATTTTGTAATTATATTAATATCCGTACAATACGATAAAGAATTTAGGGAAATGGTAAAGCCGTGGCATATTTTACTAATGCTAGAAAATCTTGTCTCCTCTATTTTTTCTTGACCATATTGCCCTTCATTTTAATTTTATTCAAAATATTTTTTTTAAATCTAGTTGGAACTTACAATATATTATTATTATTATTATTATTATTATTATTATTATTATTGTTGTTGTTGTTGTTGTTGTTGTTGTTGTTGTTGTTGTTATTGTTGTTGTTGTTGTTGTCATTGTTATTATTATTATTATTATTATTACTACTATTTTTATTGTTGTTGTTGTTGTTACTGTTGTTATTGTTGTTGTTGTTGTTATTGTTGTTTTTTTTTTTTGATATTTGCCACAAAATCTCCAACACAAGCAGGCCACTAGCTAGGCGAGGCCTGAGTCCAACCGCAACAACACAGGGGCCAGAAACAAAAAGCACAAAATAAGAAAACAGAAACAAAAGCTCCCCACAAAACCCGACATAGCATCCACCAAGGACAGGGCCAGACAAGACATGGGGACAACGCTCACAGAACAAACACACATAGGGGCCCTAGCTGAAGAAGAACCAGAAGGTGAACAGAAGCAAAGAGAGCAGAACTGAAGCATCCACCCAACACCCAATCCCTTTATTGCACAAGAATGCCTGCTATCATAGGCGGATCGAAGCCATCAAAGTTGAAGCCCACCTGTTCTCCTATCTCTATTACCCGCTCTACATGTAATATCCTCTCATCATACTCCTCTTCTGTGATCTTCTGAACTCGATTTCCCCTCTTCTGTTTTTTCCTCTTCTCGGTTATCTTAGACGCTTTCTCGGCACTATTTCTGGGGGACATCTCCTGTAGGAAGACCTGCAGCTCCCGCTTCTCTCTTTCCTTCCTCTTGTGCTTAATCGCTCTTCTCTCCCTTTTTGTTGAGCGCAGTTTATCCTTTTTCCTCCAGTCCAAGTTAGATCCTTCCATGGACGGTGTTATTACTTGATGGCTCCGTGACATACTGTCCTCTTCTTGAGAGTTACTGATCGGTACTAGGGGCTCGAATCCTGCAGGAAATTCCGGTCCAGAGGTTAATGAATCATTATCACTGTTACTTCCCATAGCATCGATATCAGGAGTAGTTACCTGAGCTCGATGTTGATCAGCTAAAACTTCAACATCCTCAACCCATGGTAGTAGAAGAGGAAGATGGGCCGCAGGCTGAATAGTGTAGGAGGTGGGGCGCAGGAATGAGCATTGCACAACCCATCTTCTCATGATCTGACCATTGAGGTGGAAGGCGACATGCCCAGACGGTTCCCAAGTAGCATCCATCTCTTCATTAACAAGCCTCGGGATAAGATTTCCAAGCTCCTCACTATGTAGAGGAGGTTGGACATGTGGCGCGACCCTTGCAACGGTAACGCACTCATTCCTTTGAGTTGACTGAGTTAGCCAAGAAGCATATTCCCTGGCCAATCTAGTAGATGTGACTCAGGACACAATGCTGGGGGATAAGTCGAGTATCAATACGGAGCTACCTTCTTTAACTAGAACCAAACGGGAACCCCTACTGTGCTGGATCTGGACTGTTTGGTGAATACATGATGTGTGACAAGTGTCAATTAGAATCCTTGCAACGTCGACACATCTCATAGCGGAGGACCTGGAATCCACCCTAATAAAATTCCCCCATATTTTGGCTATATCCTCAAAGCAGTCCTTAGACCAACACTGGACAGGTAATCGATGTATCTCAAGCCAAACCCTTTTGTCAAGAGGTCCAAGCGTTTCCCCAGTGTACTTATACACTTCTCTGAACTTCCTTAGAAGAATCCCCTCATGGGGGCTGAGGTAGGCATCCATAGTGTCTGTTGAGTCACAAACCAGGATAAATGACTTGTTATTGTTGTTATTATTATTGTTGTTGTTGTTGTTGTTGTTGTTGTTATCTCTCAATAATAATATGCATTAAAATATATCTATTTTATTTATCTAATATTGATAAATTAAGGATGGTGTCAAAAAAAAAAAGAAAAAAAAAATGCTCCCTGAGATTCATGCCACCATAAATTATATATCACAAAAATATAAAATAATACCTATTCTTATTTTTTTATACTTTAATTATATTTTGTTATGTTATTGTATGTATAAATTACAATTGGCATAATCTAATATGACACAAACAACTTCGAGTTTAACAAACATGATAAATTTGGGCTGATACATTATCCTTTTAATAAAATTAGGTTAAATTTGGGTTGACGGATTAGCCTATTTCCAATATATTTAACTCGTTTATGCAGCTAAAGCTGCATTTGGTTAAACTTTTTAACAACTTAAAGTTGTGAAAAAGCTCTTTCGAACTATGAGGCTTGCGTTTTGTTGGCAGATATGGTCTTTTGACATCTTTTTTATAGCTTAAATAAAAAAGATGAAAAAGATGTTTTATAACTAAGCAGAAAAAGATGCAAAATTGGATCTTTTTCATAGCTTATTTCAGAAAAGTGTTTTAAAAAGAACATATTAGCATTAAATCTTCACCAACGTGACTTACTTTTACTTGTTTTCACTACCTCCACTTACTATCACCCTTTTTACCCTTATGGGTTGTTACACTCACCACTCTCTACTACCATAACTAACTATTATCATAACTATTAGGGGTCATTTGGTACGACAAAATGGACTTGTGGGAGTGGCAATGAGGGAAATGGAATGTCTTTTGGGGAGTGGGAATGATCCAATCATTCCCATTCCTTTATTTGATATATGTGTAGAATGCAGATGAAATATGTTAAAACAGTCATTTCCATGCTCGGTATGAACCACTGAGAATGGGCAAAAATAACATAGTTTACAAAAACACTCTTCAATAAATTTTAACATTATAATAATAATAATAATAGCTACAACAATAATAATCATAATATAATAATACTATTTTTATTATAATAAAATAATAATAAAAATAAAAACAGCAATAAGAAACAATAATAACAATAAAATAACAATAACAACAATAACAACAACAACAACAACAACAACAATAATAATAATAATAATAAAATTTTAATTTTAATTTTATTCCCATCTCTACATTTCTAAACCCAGGTCCCCTGGGTATGAAAACGTGGGAATGGGAATGGGAATGGATTTCATTCCCACTCCCACCCTCTCCCCATTCCTACTCCCCCGTAACAAACAATCAAAATTCGGGACTGAGGTGCACATTTCCACTCCCAACCCTCCATTCCCTCATACCAAACATCCCCTTATTAAATGTTTTATATTGTTAAACCATTTTTTGTGATTGCAATAGATAATTTTTTTTAAACTTGTATTTAAACACCTTATTCTGTAAACAAGATCTTTCTGTACTACACGGCCAAATGCTTCACAATAAAAAGATACAAATCTTAAATAGACAGATCTTATTAAAACAGATAAGCTGAAAAAAGATAAATTAAAATAAGCTGAACCAAACACACTCTAAATAGAGTTATATAAGTAATTTAGGTTTTGTTTTACTACTACTATAGCTTATGATTTATGTATTATAGATAAAATAATATATTAGCTCAAATAATATCATTACTTAATATTTAAACATAAATAAGTATAAATATAAGAATAATAAATAATTATATTTAATATTTTATATTTGCAAGGCATTATTATCTCGCAATAATATAATAAAGGGTTATTTACAGCGAAGGTCCCTCCCATTGTGTCAATTTAGTCCATATATTTTTAATTGTGTCAATTTAGCCCGTCTAGTATTTGTATTGTGTCAATTTGGTCCCTACAGTGAAATTTATGTTAAGTTTTTGATGAAATTTTTTAATGGTTTGGCTATGGTTGGGTTAAATTGAGTTAATGAGTGAATTTTTAGTGGACTACTTGCATCTGACATGATTGTATCATTAAAAATTGCATCATTAACTTTACTTGAATTTGATAATTGGACTAAATTGACACAATTCAAATAGTAAATAGACTAAATTGATACAATTAAAAGTACAAGGACTAAATTGACATATTAAGCAAAGTACATGGACCTTTGCCACAAATAAGCCTATAATAAAATATGTTGGTGTATTTTCAAAGTGAACAAAAGATGATTTGATATCTTTTGAATGAAGAGATGTGTCTCTTCATGAAAGGATAAGTCTCTTCGTTAAAAGGCACTTGAAAACTACATATATATCCCCCGCATTTCTAATGTTTAAACAACAACAACAACAACAACAAACCCAGTGCGTGTAAGGGCTCCCGCAAACGCAGGGTCTAGGGGGGTAGATGTACGCAGCCTTCCCCCTTCAAGGGGCTACCCTAAAGAGAGGCTGTTTCCGAGGGCCCCCAACCTGAGAGGCGCATTTCTCATGTTTAAAATAGATGAAAAAAAAAGACTTGAAAGTTATTCTCTTATCAACATCTCTTTCTTTTCCTCTCTACTCATCTTCTCACTTCATTTTTTGTTCTTACTGTATCCCCGAGATTATTTCGCTATCCTTGAAACAAGTTTTAAGGATGGTGATTACACTCTTTGAGACCTGAAACAGGTTTGATGATACCCGATGTATAAGAAATTCTCTAACAATCATAAGACTTAATTTCGTTTATAAGAATGGCTTCTTCACTTTGTGTGATTTGATGGCAAACTTTGGAGATTAATGAAAGTGATGAAGAGAGAGGAATGTGACTTCTTCTTGGACCTTTCTGTTATATAAATCGCTATGGATCAAGGCGTGTTCTTTGATTTACAGAAATATGAAAATCATGAAGTTCTAAGATGAACAAGAATTGTGTTTTGTGCATTGTTGATTATGCACATGGTTAATTTTGCATATAGTGTCATAACTAAAATCAAGAACTCATGATTTTCATTTGGGCATTATTGTGATGGTTAATATCATTAATTTTGATTGAGGGCTTTTCAATCATACATGAACTTTAAATAAAACAATTTTGTGTCATGTTAATCTAACCAAAAAAAAAAAAAAAAAAAAAAAATGAAAACGAAAATCCTGATGCTATAGCCTTGTAAGACGAAAGGATAGTGCGCGCGCGCGCGCACACACACACACACCCACCCACACACACACACACACATATATATATATATATATGGCTTTCCTTGTTTGAAAATGCTTTCTGGTGGCCTTGCTTATGGGATTCGAACCTGCGACCTAACAGTAGGGTATCTGCATCATGATGCTATTATGCTACTTTTTGGTAATTAAATTGGTAATATGAATATTATAAATTATTAATAAGAACAATACTGTTTTGAGTGGTCATTGAAACCAAACATCTAGGCGATACTAAAAAGGGAAATCCTCGTTTAGCATGGTTGTTGAAACCAAACGCCAAAACGATTCTAGAACTAATAATAATAATAAAAATTGAATGTGTGCTCTGTTATAAATTGGTAATATGAAGATCCATGGTTTTGTATACCATGATTAAAAGGAACATACCCAGTGCCTCAAGGGCTTCCGCCTACGTAGAGTCTGGGGGGCGCTGATGTCCGCAGCCTTCCCCCTTCAGGGTGTTAACCTGAAGAGAGGTTGTTTCCCTACGCACCCAACCTGAGGGTGAGGACTTCCCAGGAGGTCACCCATCCTGGTACTACTCTCGCCCAAACACGCTTAACTTTGGAGTTCTAATGGGATCCGATGACGGCATGTTGGTGCCCTCTTTGGTTAAAACAAAGTGTAAATTATAATTCTTAAAGAACTATGATGGTTGAAATAAAGTATAAATTATGCATTATGCAGAGTAAATTCATTATTGTATGAATTTGTAATATGAACAACAATTAGATTGAGGTTTTAATAAATGTATGTTAATAATTATGTGAAAATATGCCCATAATAGAATATAAATATAGGTATTTTGATTGATTCCTGTTTTCACAGTCATAGATTCAATCTCATATACGTATTGTTCACTGACGGAATTTATATTAAGGCACAATGGTGTGAACAATTTCGCAATTGAAAAAACATGAACTTGTAGAGATATATACTTTGATGACCAATTTTTCATTCTTATCATAAAGTTTATAATGAATACATATTTACGTATTTGGAGTATATAATTTGAGTAAAAGAAACTGGATCATGAAAGACAATGTTTATATGATCATAATTATGAAAAGAGTGAGTATAATCTGTTGGATATTTTAATAAAAAAATATACTTTATTGATCTTTCAGTAAACTTTGAAATTAAAGCCTTTGAAACTCCAATTTAAATCTTATTTTCGGTTATAATTTCAAACTCAATCTTGGTTTAAAGATGTCATTTATGTGGGTAAATTTCCTTTGAATGGAAAGAACTATATTTTACATATAAAATAAACATTTAAGTCTAGTTTTAAATATATATACATATATTTCAAAATTAATGATTAATTTATAGCTTTAAATTCTTTATCATAATGATATGCCAATTTCATATTGTCAGTTACAAAATACTAAATAGCTTTGAATTTAATGAGGAGGTTATTTGATCATTGTAGTTCGCCTATAAATACATATCGTTAAAAATTGGTAAAGTGTGAGGAAAAAAAAAGGAAAAAAAATGAAAAAAAAAAACAACTAAATGCACGGCTACTTTTTTTTTTTTAAAAAAAATTTAATAATAATAAGAAATTTAGCTTGTTGATCGTTTTTAAGAGGAAAAAAGAAATTGGTTTTTTTTTTTTTTATTTTGGCTAAGTAAGGTGTAGTGGGGGGCTCGGGCTTTCTTGGTTGTGCAGACCAAGGGAGCGTCAACTTCGTAGTTGGGCATTGTATCCTGGAGGAGGCACGCCGGTACCTGCTGCATCGGTTGTTTATCCGATAGGGGCGTGAAACCGTCTTAAAGAAAGCGTGATCCGCGCCTCTCCCAACTGTACTTTATCATCTTTGATCGTGAATTGTGAAGATTGTACGTGCACGGGAACAACATAATCATGTATGTATATGGTGATAGAATTACAAGGTTAATGCATGCTCAATTGATATAATCAATACATGCATGTTCACATATATATAGAAAACAATCACATATAAGCATATACATGGTTATGCGATTAATGCATGTAATGATGATTTATACGATGTAACCATGGGTATCTTTAACTGTTGTATATGTGTTTCTACATGTATCCTATATAAGATGATGAAAGAGGTTGTATAAAAGCACTTGGAATGACAATTCATGATTTCATAACTAACCACATATCTCCGGTGGGTTTTCAATGTCATTTAATGTAATACTTCAATGGAAACATGCATTTTAAGGGCATATGCATATGACGGTTAAGTAATCCATAATTATCTGGTGCAATAACTGTGTTTCTACTCATGAGTGCATTTATACAATGAATGTTAAGATGCTTAAATTGAGCAATAATTATATGCAATTTTTGCATGAAAAATAAGATTATTTGTGATTTTATATTCACATGTTATGATATTTTTAGTCATCAAAGTAACAAATTTTAAGAGTATACAAATACTAAATTCTGATGACACATTTGTTACCTAGAAAGTTTGGTGCTTATAAATGACATGTTAAACCATATGATTGAATTGTGGATAAATTGAATTTCTTAAGAAATAAATATAATGGGTACTTTTCTATTTAGAAGAATATTTTGATGCTAGTTGTATCTCCGATAAGGAGGACTACGCTTCTAAAAGCAAGGGGGTGTTAGTAAATGTTGGGCGTGTTGTTCCTTGCGTTTTAAGAAACGAACATGTATTACTAATTCTACTATGATTGTAGAGTTTATTGCTCTAGTTTCTACTTGTAAAGAAGTAGAATGTTTAAAGGATTTTTTGTTTAAGATTCCTTTGTGGCTTAAGCCAATACTGCTTATTTCTGTCCATTGTGATAGTGAGCTATGCTTTCAAATGTATAAGAGTGAGGTGTATCACTAAAAATCTGGATACTTTAGTGTGAGACATTGTTATGTGAAACAACTCATGAAAGATTGAGTGACCAATGTGGACTTTGAAAATATGAGTAAGAATCTAGTGGATCCCTTATTCAAAAGCGTTGCTAGAGACTAAATAATAATTAAATGAAGGGATGGGGCTAAAACCTGTTTATTTTAGTCACCCATGATGGACCCTTAACTCGATGCCTGGTACAACGCTAAGTCCTGGGTTCAATGAGAACGTTCTATCATCCGCGTGACTACAAGCACTAAAAGAGAAATTCCATCTCAGATGTAGTGCTTGATTTTCTGTGACAAAGGAACAAAGAGGATGAGCTTATGCTCTTAATGGACCCGAGTATATTATTGAATGTCGTATTATAGGGACATAATCAATGGGATCTACCTATGTGAGTGTGATTGGCCGCTTCAAAAGAATGATTTAATGACAAGGGTTTGACTTTGAAAACACTCATGAAGGGTACAAGAAACAAGGCCATAAATGTGTCGGTATAAGAGATGAGGTGTGTGTAAGGAGCTTAATGGCCACCTTATTATCACCTTCAAGAATAACTGTCCCCCCCCACAGCCCACCTCACAGTGTGGAGAAGGGAGTCTCTAGTAGCGATAGCCACAACCACAATAACAGGCGCATGCCCAAGCTTTCTAGTCTCAACAAAAATGACATCATCTTGGTTATCACGAGCAATAAACCGAGTTGCAGTTGTATTCCCCTATTTTGAGCCGTCAAAATTTACCTAACCATCCTTGCTCGAGCGGGAACCAGGAAACCCATCTAGAGTGGCGGTCAGCCATCCCATCCCATCCCTCCACCCCCCCCCCCCCCCCCCCCCCCCCCCCCCCGGGGCTCCGCCCCGCTCTCTATTACTACAACAAGTCCATTCATGAGATATATGTTTGGCAAGAGTAACAAGTCTAGCCGAGCTCAATTTCATGCCATTAAAAACAACTTTATTCCTATCTTTTCAAATTTGCCAACAAAGGAGCATGAACTTTGGGAGATTCCTACTTCTTTTCTGAGCTCTCAGTTCGTCAGCTGTGGTGGGTCCATGTGGGATTTAGGACTGCCATCTCAAAGAAACAACCGCTCTATAAACCTTAACAACACACGGACATGAAATAAACCTTCTTCATTCATTGAGCCACACCAAACACAGGCCCAAGCCTGCCTAAGAATGTACACAAAAACTTGAACTCTAGTTGTGAGGCAGTCATTTAAGGTTTGCCACATGAAAATTTTAACCGGGGGGAGGTTGGTGTCAAGGGCCCAGATCCATCTAAAGTCCCATGCATTCCTATCAACCCAATCGAGGTCATGGGCTAGCCAAGTGGCCGAGGTAATGTTGAAATGATTGGACCTTGTAAAACTCCAGTAGAGCTTATCTTCCACCTTTGATTTGGGACTCCCCCCAAATAAAACTAAGAGCCGCATGGGGGATCACACTTTTAAGCTTCTTGAGATTCCATTCCCCATTCTCTAAGAAATAAGCTACTTTCAGAGAAACATCCACATCTCTACTAGCCTCCCTAGTTCATTGATAAGAGGGTGATCATAAACGCACCAATCAAGCCAGAAAATTGATCTTCTTTCCATTCTTTATCTTTCATCTCAAACCTTTATACATAAGAGATCTATCAGCCAAGATTCCTCTCCAAGCAGGAGAATAAGAGTTCTTCCCCCTGTAACTAAAAAAATCTTCCTTACTAAGATACTTTCCTCTAACAACCTTCACCCACAAATTATCATCATCCTTAGTAACTCTCTATCCTAATGAAAGGTTAAGTTGATGGCTTCAAACCTTCTCAGACCTAGGCCCCCCACACCTTTGGGCCTCGAATCTTATTCCAAGTGATCATGTTCATACCATCCCTGTCTCTTGATTTCTAGAAGAATCTTCTACATAAGCCATCACCTTTATTACATACTTATTTTTGAAAACTTAAAAGATTGCATAATATTATTTGGCTTGGACTCTGCAGAGGACTGGGTCATAGTGACTCTACCAGCCTTAGATAGTAATCTGGCCTTCCAATTAGCAATTTTTTCAATCATTTTACCAATTACCATAGACGCCATCCCATGTGTTGAATCTTCAGGGGCCCAAGCAACAACTAAGGTATTTTCCCAGTTTTGAGAAATCGAAATACCAAATTGGTCACTAATCTTATGTCTTACTTCCTTTCTGTGTTCACGGAGTAGATGACGGATGACTTCTCCAAGTTTACCAATTGCCCCAATCTGCACAGTACTCCTGATTCACATTTTGAAGCCTATCTACTACTTCTATACTGGCATTGCAAACCAAAAGGCAGTCGTCAGCAAAAAAAAGGACATGGAATAGTCAAAGCACTTCTAACAATCTTAATTCCAACCTGAGATTTCTTCACATGACACTGATCGTGGTGATTAGAAGCTAAAGCTTCGAGACAAAAGATAAATAGGTAAGGCAATAAAGGGTCCTCAAAGTCCTCTAGAAGGGGAGAACCGACCCATTGGAGCGTCATCCATTAACATAGAGAAAGACGTCGAGGTCACGCAGTCCATGATCCAGCCGATCCACTTTGCATGAAAACCAAGGCCAATCAGAACATGCTCTAGAAAGACCCACTCTACTTTGTCATATGCTTTTTACATATTAAAATTAAGGGCAACCTAGCTCAACTTTGCCTACTTATTTTTAAAGTTGTCATGATCTCATGAGCCATTAAGATGCTATCCTGGACGGAACGACCCAGGATGAAAGTTCCTTATGACGGATTGACAAGTTTACTCATTAAAGGTTTTAGCCTATAAGCTAGAGTCTTAGCTATGATCTTATACAAAATATTACAAAGGATGATGGGCCTAAACTTATTGACTAATTGGGGATAGTCCACCTTGGGAATGAGGGTGATAAAGATATGGTTAATTTCCTTGAGGAAGTGTCGTCCCTTAAGGGAAGCTCGAATTGCTTCGCAAACGCTCGGCCCAATGATGTTCCAATAAGATTAATAAACAAGGCGGAAAAACCATCAAGTCTAGGAGCCTTATGAGGATTCATATCAAATAAAGCCTGTTTAATCTCTTCCTTCTTGAGATCGTTAATTAGATAAGCTTTATCTTTCTCTACAACTGTTGATGTATTTTCAAAATGAGAATTGTTAATGAAGTGTTTGAGATTTGTCCCAATGTTGTTTGAAGTATTTTTTACTTGTATGGAATGTGTGTCGACATACAGGGCTCATGTGTCGACACACAATCTTACAGAACCAAAATATAGTGGTTGTGTATTGACAGACGGAGCCCGTGTGTCGACACACAACTTTACAGAAGTGCACGGAGCAGAGTTATGTGTCGACACACAAACTTACAGTAACTTGTGTGTCGATGTGTGTATCAACACATAGCATCTGTGTGTCGAAACATAGTCGACACACAGCTTCTACACACAGGGAGAACTCGACCATTACTCACGCGGTTTTTTTGGGTTTTTTGGCGCCTCTTTTTGGGGTGTATTTTGGGACGTTTCTTTTCATTGTTTATCGTATATATTCCCTCATTTCATTGTTTGTAAGGAACTTGAATCAATTGGAAAAAAACAAGAAAGAACTTTGTGAAAGATCTTGTGAATAAAGTGTTGAAAGTTCTTTGAAACTTCATTCTCATTCATCTTTTCTATCTCTTCTTTTATACACTTTCACTTCATTGTTATTGGTTGTTGTTAAATCCCCAAGATTATTTCCTATGCTGAAATAAGTCTTAAGGAAAGTGACCACATGGCCTCGACACCTGAGATCTTTGGATACCCATTCTTGTGTGATTTTGCAAGTGCTTGTACTAACAGCAACTCTGGGAAATAAATCAGGCAAGCGATCTGAAAGGACCCCGATTTCCCCAGATCGGAATCTCCTCTTAAATTCTTGGATGAACATGTTACCATTGCGCTACCTTATTTGAGGTTAGTAACCCCAAATCATTCTTTTGAACTATAAGATTCCTATGTTTTCTCTTGGCAGAAACCAGGAACGAAAAAGAAAAAATTATTATCCATTGTCCTAAAGGTAATGGCTAAGAAATATTAAGTTGTCATCAAATTTTATTTTTAAGATTAATATTCATGCTTTGAGATAAATATTACATTACTGTATATGAATGCATGCATGAATATAATTACTTCTTTTGTTTGTTAATGAATAAAAAAATTAATAAATGGCATAATATAACAACAACAATAATTCAATGTCTCATAAAAGCTCCCGATAAGGCAAGGCCTTGTTGGAGGGCAACATTTACACAGCTTTACTTTTATAAGGTGTTACCCTAAAGTGAAACTGTTTCCAGAGCGCTCCAACCCTAAAAGAATACATGGTATTTGCATTTTAGAAGTTCATGCAAGTATTTTATTTATCTGTTCGGATATATAACGACTCGCAGGAAATAAAAATACCTCATATATACTAAAAATACCTCATATACTAAAAATAACAAACACATTTGTCATTGATTTAGGATCATTTATGAATTCAGAAAATCTCAAAATTCCACATTGTAAATTAAAATGATAAATTCAACCAAAGCCATTTATAATCAAATCAAAAAGGATAATTTAAAATGTTTCTGTATATGAATGCATGAATGAATATAATTAATTCTTATACTCACGTTCTATAAATGCCAATTGCTTAAACATTAAGTATTTTGTCTATACATGCCGTGCCTTAATTTTGTGTATACATGCCGTGCCTTAAGGCATTGTTCAACACACAGAATTCACAGAAATTCATTCTTTTCTTTATCACTTCCTTTTCTCTGAGTTGTTCTTCCTACTTTGGTCACTGAGCAAGTTGGGGCATTTTTCAACCCATCACTTGAAAGTATATTCCTGTGTTGGGTGCCGTGTTAGCCTTGGAAGTTGGAGTGCCAGAGATCCCATATGTACCGTAGTAGGGGTATAAACGACTTAGGATAAAGGAGAACTATTCGGTATAGTAATTCCTCAGTTTGATTCCTTTCTCTACCCTTCTTTCTTATTCACGCACTTGTTCAATGATGCCTTTGCTTTATTCATTTGCCCTCCAAAGCTTGAGACTTGTTTTGCCCAAGCCTAGGACTATTCTTGTTCATTTTCAGTCTAATATCTTTTGAGTATAAGTGTGATTATGTTCAAGATTGACTACTATGGAGGTGAAAGTCTCTCATTCTGAGATTAGATCAATATAAGGTCAGTAAATTCCTCTCTAAGCCAGTTTAAGTTTTTCGAGTTTCTTTGTCTAACATGTGTTTTGTTCCTTTATTGCATATTGACCCCTTATTTTCCAACATACAAGCTGGCATAAATGTGAATATATCCCAAAAAATGCAAAAGTTAGCATGTTATATAGGTAGGTTATATTTATATTATACTATAATAAATTACTCTTTTCTTTGTATGCGATTAAATAGTATGTGTATGTGGGTCTACCCTTTAGAATTGCGTGTCAAAAACTAATACTTGTATCAGAACCAATACTTGAAGTTTTACTAATCGAATATGTTGATCATTTGTACCGTAGTGGGGGCATAAACAATTTAGGGCAGCGATGAATCTCACAGTGTGGCAACTTCCTTCGATTCAATCTTTCTTCTGTGAATCTCTCTATTTTAGTCGTTTGATTATATTGTCCCAAGTCCAAATTCAAGTTCTATAGTGTTCAATTTGAGGCCTTCTATTAATGTTCCTTCGAAAGTCGGTTTAAGTTATATTTGTCCCCCTTCTCGAGTTAGCCTTCAGCTTCTCGAGCTTGAGAATTTTGATTACCCATTGCATTATCTTAAAAACAAGTTAAAGTTATTGGAAAATGATATAAGCTAACATTTAGTTTTATGGGGAATTGTATCCCACGTTGGAAAAATAGTGTGGATTATCTTTTTCTTAACATGGTATATTTATTTTTCGAAAAATAATTTTCAAAACCTATAGTGTAACTTACCTCGCCTAATTACTATAGCCGGTTTTAAATGTAATCAAATTGTGGCTGTTGAGTATTAAAAATATACCTGTTGCAAATTCATTGCAGCCGTTTCGAGTCTACCGTTTTAAAATAAAGGCTGTTGGGGGATTATTTGCACTGATATAAAAATCCCCGCTTGCACTATTTTTCCAAGGATCTAATACAATAACTTCTTCCCCTTCTCTTTTTCTCTTGGTTCTTAATCTTTTAATGGTACATTTGGGCTTATAAAATCAATTCAAGGCAGTATTTCAAAAAGTCAAACCCTCCATAGCCCAAACCATAACCCATGCTCCACTATTTCGTATAATTGCACGCTCAAAACAAAAGAAATAGAGATAGAAATCCTTTTAGGTCTGTGCAATTATTAATCAAATGGCACCCAAATCTTCAACCAGATTTTTGACTAGTTAGAAAAATTTTTGGGAAAAGTTCAAGATACTCCTACTCGGCAATTAACGAGTATCCGTTAAGAGTTGGATCGCGTTAATCCTAGAGGACGACTGCCAGTTATACTGTGTGCACCAAAGTAATGGCGAAATTGTCTTTTAGTATAGTGGTTCTTACCACCGCGCTGTATCTTCAATATTCTAATCAATTTCTCCACTTTTCAGTGTTATTTATTTGATTGTTGTGTTTAGGTAATTTTTGCTATTTTTTGCTACATTTTTCAGCTGAATTTCACTGAATTCTTCATTGCAGTTTTATCGAAGTTTTGCTGAAATTTTACTACAATTTTACAGTAGTTTTTATTGCATTTTTGCAATGAGTTTTGCTGTATTTTGCGCTACGATTGTTACTGCTATTAGTTTCAAATTTGCTGTTTTATCACTGGTTTGTAAAATTTTTCTAATTACTCTCTTATTTGTTACTATACCTGAATATTAGTCAATTTTTTCTAACAATCTAAAAGACGAGTTTATCAATCAATCATGAGTAATTAGCAAAGTAATATATCCATTTTGTTCTCTGTCGATAAAAAATGATCTTGATGGGAATTAGTTTTATATGTCTTCAGATATGTAATATATCTCCCAGTTTTCCAACAGGATATGACTTCTATTTTGATGTTGTTATTAACAAAATCTGGTTTAATCCAGATGAAAAATGAACCTTCTTGTTTCTACTTGTTGGGTTTCACTGGGGAATTCCATAGATTGATTTTCATTTAGTGGTCGAAATCTTCACTAGATTGATTCAAACTAGTGTATGCATGACCCAAAGAATATATCTGTAATACGTTGCTGAGCGTATATGTTGATCTCATTGTTGCAATGCTGGTTCACCTTTCCTAGGAATGACTATATGGAGTCAAATTATATTTATGGTGTCACCAGAGCAATGTTTACATAACATAGACATTGGTAATAGGTCGCTTTGGTTGCATTGAGTTTCTATTACACCTTCTGTTTGTATAAATGAGACATCTATAAATGTGAAATCTCGAGTTTTTCTTAGAACTGTTAAGATTCTTCTCATGTGTGAGTCATTGGCACTTGGAATTGTCGATTTGCTTTGATTTGGTTGTGATACCTATTTTTGACGTAATTATTTTCTTAGATCTATCTTTTTGCATCGGGTGCAACTATTTTGCTGATAAACTTAATTTTCAAATGGTATTTGGTCTATATATGAAGTTCTATAAACATCAAAGTAGATAATAAGAATTCATATGGATAAGGAGCATTTTGCTGATGAGGTGCTAGTCTAATGATAAAAGCTAATGAGGTTGAAGTCATAGAACAAAAGGTTCCATGTTTAAATGTCTATCCATATTTACCGACCACAACAAAAGGATAATAAGTATATCAATCATAGCCAGTTTGTTCTCCAAAATTGTAATGTTATTTACCTAACTTCTATTGTGATCACTCTCTGTGTGAAAATTTTAAAAATTGGCATGGCTTTTATAGTCGTGAAATTGAATTAATAGTAGAATACATGAGGTTAGGCACTCGTTACAATGATATGCATCAAGTTTGATTTGGCTACACTGGTGAATGATTGCTTACTATTTGAGTATATCACTAACTATACTGATATGGATGGTTTTCTGTTGATAACCACTCATGGTGGTTCCTGTAAGTAAATGACAATTATTGAGTAGAAAACAGGATTTTTCTCCACACCAAATCTAAATCAAGTTGTTCTGTCTAATGCATCACAATAATTTTAGATAAATGTACCCATGTAGATCTTCACATGAAAATCATGTTATATCAAGCTTGAATTTTAGCATTTTGTTTGAGCATTGGACTGTGTCTAAAGCCCTAGTTTGTCTCCGATGTACTGGTTGAGATGAGTTTAAGTATCCTGGTTTATGGGCACTCGATTAGTTTGCCCAGGTAGCATGGATTACTTCTTATGGTTTCCTCTTTGTGGAAAAGATGTTCATGCTTGAGATTAACAGTTTTTCTTGAAGTGAGAAAGCTCTAGGTACATCTGATTGGTGGAGCGATTCGGTGCTAATCGCTTGTTCAGCCTCATGCATGGTCGGTTGATAATCTAGTGTAGATTCTTGTTTTGGTAGAGCAAATTCGGGGTTAAATTGATCGACCTTGACCCGATTGGTGATCGGAGGAGAGTCCTTGATCTGGATTCTGTTTCGGTGTTGTTTTGAACACCTGTGCATGGTGTTGGTGCTACTTTTGTGTAGCTGACCATGCTGAATGAAAATTGAATTGTGTGCTTTTCCAATTTTCTATATGATTGTTGTGGTTAATACATGTTTCATGCTTGAGGTTGATTGTGAACTTGTTAGACTAGAGTCTTGAACCTAGAATTGGCAACTCTTAGGTTAGGATGTCTAGTTGCAGAATCTTGAATCCTATTGTGTTGGTAGAGCTTTGCATGTTTTGAGTTTTAACCATGAGTTTAGACTTTATATGTGAAAATTGAATTTTCCTTGCATATGTTTGAGTGACCTATGTGAAATAGCTGATTATTGTAAAGGGCTAATAGGACTTGTGAGTTTTTATGAAAATCTATGTGTCGTTTTGTATATTAATCTCTCTGTTGATGTGTCTCATGTGTTTCCCATAGCTATGTTTGAAGCAAGTTGATATATGTTGTTATATTTTGCTTAAAGTGAGGATAACATATTGTTCTATTGATGAAACGGGTCTCTTGCATACTGGGCTATGCAATACTAGATTTGCTCTTGCTATTATGTTGCGTAGCTACTGAAATTTGCTGCATATTAGCTGACAGTTGCTGTTTCTGGACTGGTTTCTTGCTGAATTTGTTGCAATATGTTGGCTTTGTTTTGTATGTTGTGTCCATACTGATTGTACTACAATTTTTGGGACTATTAGCTGTTGAATTTTGGTAAGATTTTGAGTTGTTTTGTTGAATTTTAGCCAAGAGTTGGCGACAACATGATGTGTTTGAGTCATATGTGGACTTCTGTTATCTTTGGAGACTTGTATGTTTTTAGGATCATTGTTTCATGCCTTCATTTCTAGTTTTTAGGAAAAGGATAAAGTGCAGGTCATATGAGAAGCTTGACATATAAGAACCTTGATTGACCTTAAAGTTTGAATTGGCATGTAGAAAATTTGAATGGATTAGTAATGCAGTGTGAGACATTCAATTGTGGGGGGGTTTTGTGAGACCCGAAAGACTATGATAAATGCTATTTGACCGGAATTTCTCTGAATATTGTAGTTCCATCGATGTTTGCTAGTTATAGATAGCTCATAGAAATATTATTTTGGTGATTATTCAAAGTCAATGTGAATAGCTTGATAATGCCAGCACTTGGCTCGAGAGCCTTGGGTTGCCTTTAGTTAAATTGTAAAAGGCACATTGTGGATTATGGTTTTCTGTACATCTTTCTCTTGATGTCACCTTGGTAATACATGGATTACCCTAATAGTGATAATGTATGTACACTAAGTACAATGAGAACGGGTATATGGTCTTTGTGACCTAAACTGGTGGTGATCCAATTGATTTGAGATGATAATATTTCACAATTGTCATGGTATGTGAATTGACCAATTTGCACTATATGTCTTTCGTGCCAGCTATATGTATGATATACGTATGATATGTGTACCATTTGAGTACTTGGGGTAGAGATATGATTTTATTGATATGATATTTGCTCCACTATTGTGTTATACTAACTCTTTTTGAAGTTGGCAAGCGATGGAACTAGTTGTTCAACAGCTCGTTGCAGACACCTCAATATGGGGGGGGGGGGGGGTACGAGCAACTCATGTTTGATGTTGTCAATGGTCAATGCTCAAGTACCGCTTTATTCCCATACAGTGTTGAAATGCCATTTATGATGGTTGAGCTCGATGCTTTAACCTAACCCGTAGTCCGTAACGGGTGGTGTGGACACTACACACTTGATGGGTTTGGCAAGAGGTGACCTATTTGTCTCAGGCTTAAGATCATAAATGATCTACTTGAAAGAAAGTGAGATCACTAAATTGTGTAAGGTTTGAAAAGAACCTTATGGATCCATTGACAAAGATACTATGTTGAAAAATGATTGTAGAGACATCAAGGGGGATGAGATTAAAGTCTATAAACTGTGATGTATCCAACCTGGTCTTAACAGGTTCAACGAGAAAAATTATAGTTTCATTCAAGGAGTGCACTGTATTTTATATTGTCCCTTCTTGTGGTGTGACAGTACGGAGATGGGTCCATAGCCATATGTTTGGTAGTGTAAGTAAGGCTTGCACTTGATGGACACTGTCTGTATGTTACCAAGGGGTGAGGTTGAGCTTGAGCTCTTAATGGAGCCCATAGCCATATGTTTGGTGGTGTGCGGTAACACACACTTGATGGGATCCACATATGTAGGTGTGGGAGTGTGGCCGCTCCCTATGAAGGTCTAACACTTGCTTCTAGAGCGCCTGTGAATATCCAGGACGAGCACATGGCTGATAGAACACGCCAAACAGTTGGAGTTGCCGAGATCTGAAGTTTGGTATGTGTCCGAATGAAAGACTATACAACTGCTTGTGAGGTTCAAGACGAAAGTCACCTATCACGCTATTGGTCCTAAACTTGGGTTACACTCGGTGACGATTCAAGTCGCAAGACATCAGCACTGAAAAACTAAACTTCCTTTGCCCATTCTTTCTTCTTTGCTCTCTTCCACTTGTATCATTTATGGGGGATTGTTGGAAAAATAATACAAGTTAACCTTTAGTTTTATGGGGAGCTGTATCACATGTTGGAAAAATAATGTGGCTGATCTTTTTCTTAACAGGGTATATTTATCTTTCAGAAAATAATTTTCAAAACTCGTAGTGTAACTTACCTCGCCTAATTACAACAACCGGTTTTAAATGTAATCAAATTGTGGTTGTTGAGTATTAAAAATTATGGTTGTTGCAAATTCATTGCAGCCATTTTGAGTCTATCGTTTTGAAATAAAGGCCATTGGGGGATTATTTGCACTGATATAAAAATCCCTGCTTTTACTATTTTCCCAAGGATCTAATACAGTAACTTCTTCCCCTTCTCTTTTCCTAGTACATTTGGGCTTATAAAATCAATTCAAGGCTTAGTATTTCAAAGAGTCAAACCCTCCATAGCCAAACCATAACCCATGCTCCACTATTTCGTACAATTTCACACTCAAAATAGAAGAAATCGAGATAGAAATCCTTCTGGGTTTTTGCAATTATTAATCAAATGGCACCTAGATCTTCAACCATATTTTTGACCGGTTAGAAAAGTTTTGGACAAAGTTCAGGGTACTCCTACTCGGCAATTAACGAGCGTGCGTTAAAAGTCGGTTCGCGTTAATCCTAGAGGACGACCATTGGTTATACTGTGTGCATCGGAGTAGCGGTGAAATTGTCTTGTAGGTCAGTGGTTCTTACAACGGTGCGATATCTTCAATAGTCTAATCAATTTCTCTACTTTTTTGGTGTTATTTATTTGATTGTTGTATTTAGGTAATTTTTGCATTTTTTTTGCTACATTTTTTCGTTGAATTTTTACTGAATTCTTCCTTGCAGTTTTACTGAAGTTTTGCTGAAATTTTACTGCAATTTCACTGCAATTTTTACTGCATTTTCGTAATGAGTTTCGCTGTATTTTTTGCTGCAATTGTTACTGTTATTAGTTTTAAATTTGCTGTTTTATCATGGGTTTGTTAGATTTCTCTATTTACTCTCTCATTTGTTGCTATACATGAATATTAGTCAATTTTTTTCTAACAAAAGTATCTAATAAACTTAATCAGTGACTCTACTGAATATACTTTATTAAGAAATATATGTATTGTATATAAGAAACTTACAAAGCTTGAGTTTGTTTATTATTTAGAAAAGGAAAATATTATCCATTGTCTAAAGGTAATGGCTAGGAAATATTAAATGGTTATCAAATTTTATTTTAATATAAATTATTCATGCTTTGAGATAAATATTACATTATTGTATATGAATGCATGCATGAATATAATTTACCTTTTTTTTGTATGTTAATGAGTAAAAAGTAATTACATGGCATTATACAATAACAACAATAATAACTCAATGTCTCGTAAAGGCTCATGTCAAGGCAATGCTTGGCTAGAAGGCAACATATATGCAGCTTTATTTCCACAAAGTGCTACCTTAAAGGAAAGTTGTTTCTACCAGACTCCTGACCTTAAAAAAATACATGACATTATTTGTCTTAAAAATTCATGCAAGTATTATATTTATTTGTTAGGACAATTACTCACAAGAAATAATAAAAATACCTCATAAATACTAAAAATAGCAAACACAGTTGTCGTTAATTTAGTATCATTTGTGAAATTAAAAAAATCTCAAAATTTCACATGGTAAATTAAAATGATAAATTCAGGCCATTTATAATCAAATCGAAAAGGAAAATTTGAAGGTTTTTCTTGTTTTCCATCGTCCTAATTTTCAATAATTCTTTTATTTCGAGTTTGGATTCTTTCTTCCATCTTAACCAGGTTTTCCTCTGTCTCTCTATCTTTTTCTTCGAACATCATATCTCTCTATCTCAATGAGCAATTGTTTGTGAAAACAAATTTAGATAATTATTTATTTTGTTGAATTTTTTTTTTTTAACTCCAATTTAAGAAATGATATGATCTATTATGGTCTATCATATCTCTATTGCAAACTATAAAAAAAAAAAACAAAACAAAAACAAAGTGTCATCTCCTAAGGACCTTCTTCTATAGGTTAGATTCATGGTATCTAATAATTCGGCAAATAATATTTTGAGGGATTTATTATTATTAATGCAATCTATCATACAAAATTGATGAACAAATATAAATTCCTCTGCCAATATTAAATATTTTAATGTCAATCATAAGATTACTTTCATATTCATATCATCCAAATAAAATGGTAGTCATAGTCTTATGGTTTATGTTGATTGTTTGCTTGTGTTTTATCTTTTAATCCTATTTTTCTAACCGGTTGTATGTTCTTTTTTTTTTTTTTTTAAATCTTTGTTTTGCTCCCCGTTTTACTATGGGTTAAATCAGATCTCGTCTATGCAAGGTGCTTGTTATATCTCAACTTTGTTACTAATTATCAAAAAAATGGTTGAAACATAGCCTTTGCCTTCCTGGCTTAGGCTTTATTATGAAGAATTTCACAAAATTTTCTTTTTTAGACTATTATAATTATAATTAAGGAATAAACAATTTCATATTTGTTTTTCCTCAAGTTAGGGTGTAATTGTTTTACAACGGTAATGGGAAAATGCACAAAGCATATCTTGTAAAAAAAGACTTTGTCTAGTGCATCAGTAGAAATTATAAAGCCTAAGTCCGAGCTATCCAAGACTATTGAATCACCAAGGAAATGTAATGGCCAAATCTCGCCGCCAAATCAATAGCCATATTCACTTCTCTATAGCAATAATTAAACACAATGTTTCTTTAAAGCATTAATCACAATCAGATTATCACCTTCGACTTGAATTTTACTAAATCACAAGGTGACTACCCGTACAATACCATTTTTGACTGCAAGTTAGGATATTTTATACAAAAATAATCACCAAAATGGATTTGGATTTAGTTTTTTGAACCCTAGCAACATATATAATTTACACTCGAAAGCCCCTCGTAAACAATTTTTGAACCCGCGTCTATGTTGAAGAACATTTAATTAGGACTATAAATAAGATGAGTGAAGCCAGATTTGAAATTCATTAATGGTCATATCTATAGTTAAGAGTTCGGCTTAACTTAGTTGCGTGAGCCTGCCTCCGCAAGCTCTAATTTCAAGTCATTGCATTTGGACTAATCTCATTAGATGTAGGCTACTTTACACTCCAGATCTGAGTTAGATTTATTTAGATGTGAACTAGGCTTAATACAACATATTTAACTCATAATTTTTTATTCAAATTTGGACTCATAATTTAATAAACAAATTAATACATATAGGCCTTTTTTGGTAAACTTATGAATTTATTTCTTAGTGAAAGCTCCCCGGATGCCAGGTCACATGCTCTATGCTGCGTACCAGCTCTTGGGCTTCTCATGTTAGGAGTCATCGGAAACAGCCTCTCTTCAGGGTAGTCCCCTGAAGGGGGAAGGCTGCCTACATCTACCCCCCCAGACCCTACTTTTGCGGGAGCCCTTGCAGGCACTGGGCTTGTTGTTGTTGTTGTAGAAAGTTCTACATTTTAAAATTTTAGTTTGTGTCATCTTATAAGGAAGTAATATTTGTGCTTAGTTATCGGAATAAGAAACATAACTTTCATACTTAGCCTCCTAGATAAGTTAATTCCTACGTGACAATGGAATTAAAAATTATTAATAAATTTTAACTTCCAGTGTTCTATGAATTACAAAAATGTAAATATTAATTCCCATGAATTTGAAGTTCTTGTGTCAGTTGCGGTAACCGAACAACGACAGGACCACTGCGCTCATGAACCGCCTGGCATCCTTGTACTTTACATTCCTAGGGCCTTGTTTCTCTCTCTCTCTCTCTCTATCTTTTTAAACACAACTAGGGATTGTTTAGTTGAAAAAAAAAATTTAATTTTATATAAAAAAATTATATTTTTTAAGAATTAAATTCTTGTGTCAGCTTAAAAAAAGTATATATATAAATCATTTGATTATTATAATAAGAAATAAAACTTTCTTAAAAACTAATTAAAAACAAAAAAATTATAACCTACCTAAAAATATAAATACGTTATTTATTATATTTTAAAGTAATTTTCATTTCACATGTTGGATTAATTTTTTGACAATCAAATAAGTGGCCAAATTGTCATTTCCCATCAATTCGCATGTCATGCTTCCTACAACCAAACATGAATCTACTCCAAGTATCCAATAGCAGTGTTGAGGTATCATTATATATATATATATATATATATATATATATATATATATATATATATTTTTTTTTTTTTTTTTTTTTTGAGCACAGCACATGAATGGCTTGCGTTGACGATTTTTCTGGAAGACAAGCGGTAATGCATGAAGGGAGAAAGAGGGAAAAGAAACCCCGGAGTCCCAGAAATCCCAAGCCCAAGCATCCAAAATTGGTCCAAAATGGGTCAAATTTGCAACTTCCAGCGCAATAAACGTGAATCTTGCAATGAACACTCAAAGATCTCTCCAAATCCAGCGTATCTAGAGGGGAGATCTCTCCGATCCATGGCGATAATTCCAGAAAGAAATTCGAAGGAATGGCGTCCGAAAGTGGATGATCTTGAAGTTGTACAAACAATTGAATGCTGCTCAACCCTCGCAATTAATTGATTGGAGAGGCTTAATGGTGCCAAATGAGTCGCATTAACTTCTGCAATGGAAAAGCTCAGTGGTCAGTGTACAACAACAGCATCAAACCCAGGGCAACAAGTGCTCTTACCAAAGTAAGGTTTGAGGGGTGAGATGCACGTAGCTTTATTTCTTCATGGTGTAACCCTAAAGGGAGGCCATGTTTGAGGGTCCCCAATCCTAGAAAGCAAAAAAACAAACTAGCAAATGAAACAATAAAGATACAAAGCAACAAGCAGTAAAGCACAAGGAAACAATAAAACATGCAAGCATCAAGCAACAATAACAAACATGTAAACTTAGGGGAGCTACAGATTTGGGTAATGAGATGGTCGAATTAGGTATATGATCTTAGAGTAATAGGGTAATCCTCTAAGAAGCAGAGCAGACCTGACTCGAGAAGGGAGCAAACTCGTTCTATATGGAGGTATGAAATTACAATTATGACATTCATATATATAAAGAGATTTTGCCTTCTCATACAGGGCCCGGTCTACTTATTATTGTATTATCCTATTACTCGTGGTTCATATACCTAATTTGTGCATGGATCATCCACATTGAAGGGAAGCTAGGGCAGGGGAGTAGCAGAAGTAACGGTCATATCCTAGCTAGTTGCCTGAAGCTTGCTAGCGCACATAGGTGTAAAGGTCTGCCTTCTTCCCTTTTCCTCAAACTACATGCAACTTAGGCTCCTTTTCCCTCGGAAAATGTTTTCTTCTAGAAAATATTTTTCTAGGACAGTTGAAATTAACTTGAGATTTTCCATTTGTTTCAACGCAAAATATGATCCCACAATATGATGTTTTCATATTTGGTTTTAAAAAAAAATCTTCCACTAATCATCCCATACCTTGTTATAAGACGACATAAGTAGTGACACAATATATTTGAATGAGATTCGGATTGTGATACAATCAATTAGATTGTATCTAGAATTGATGAGGATAATGAGATTAGAAAGAGAATTAGAGAAGAGAGAGAGAGAATTAGGGTTAGGGTTTAGAGGAAGAGAGAGATAGAGAGAGAAGATATTTTGTTATTGAATGTCTAATTTGATATTTGTTACAACTATTTATACTAATTCACCCAACAATTCAACTAACTCAACTAACTTTCCTAATTACACTTTTATTTAACACTAATACATGTATCATTACCCCCCGCTCGATAACGACCTTGCCCTCAAGGTCGATAATTCAGGAAACAAATCTGGAACTCGTAGTATTCTTGCCAGCAAAGGGCTCAATTACGAGTCCCGTAAACATTTCTCCACCAGGATCAAAGACGAATATCTGGTTGACAAGGTTTTGAAGTTGAGACATCGCTTCATGAAGTTCTACTGCAGTCTTTGATGAAAGATTATCCCGAAGTACAAAATCAGCACACAAGGTAGAACAAACAATATATGCTTTAACCTGACTTTCTGTCATAGCAATGGTGATTATCGGAAAGTAATCATCACCTGCAAATTCAAATGTTAGATCCAACCTAGAGAACTGAGTTCTCTTATCTATCAGTGGGTCGCAAACAATAGATGCCTCTAGTTGAAAAGTAGCTTCCAGTTTTCTGAAATTGAGCTCTTCAACCATCTCAGCTTTACTGGAAACTCCAATGAGTCCATTTATTTCTAAGCTGTCAAACTCCTCAAGTTCCCTCTTAATGCTTGAATCCATGTTGATAGTGCCCATCGATACTTGTTCGTGTTTCTTCAACCAGGTAGTTCCAACAACTTCGTGTGTAGGTGTTGGCTCGATAATTTCGACATAAGAGGGTGAAACTTTTTCACTCTTGACATGAATTGATTGCACTTCCTCAACCATATGTTGCATATAACAATCTAATGAGGCATCATGTGTACCACCAATAGGTTGTGTCATATTATATACTTGAGGCTCAAGATTGAGAAATTGAATATCCATGTAACAACAACCATCATATATAGCTCTTTCATTTAAGGAAAATGCAGAAATTGCATTAGCTCTGGTTGAAAAACGGACTTGAGCTTTAACCTCCAAAATTGACGATGAGATTATTTTGATCTGTTCAAGTGGGCCAAATGGAGAGAATATTTGGTAAAGGATATCCTCATTTATAGGATAGAGCACACAAGTAACCCTTACCGCAAGTGTAGCTTCACTAGATGTCAATCTTCTTTGACAAATTTCTTGCAAAAGATCTATAATCTTGCCTTGTCCTTGCTTAAGCGAAGTGAGATCCGATTTAATTGCTTGGAATGTCTCATCCATGGAACGATGTAAACGAGCCTCAATATTGTCCAATCGAGCCTCAATCCGGCACAAATCTGTAACACTTCGTGTGCCATCGACCATGGTTGAGTAAGAAAAAGCAGCACGAACCTGAAATCTGATACCAAATAATACAATCAATTAGATTGTATCTAGAATTGATGAAGAATTGATGAGGATAATGAGATTAGAAAGAGAATTAGAGAAGAGAGAGAGAGAATTAGGGTTAGGGTTTAGAGGAAGAGAGAGATAGAGAGAGAAGATATTTTGTTATTGAATGTCTAATTTGATGTTTGTTACACCTTTTTATACTAATTCACCCAACAACTCAACTAACTCAACTAACTCTCCTAATTACACTTTTATTTAACACTAATAAATGTATCAGATTGATAGATTCCCTGAAGTTTTTTGGGCCTCTTGGAATGATGATTTGCTTCCTGATTTGCAGAACTCTTGAGGGCCCATAGAGGTAGAGATCTTGGTCAATCAATGCCATTTTCCTTTAGACCATGCTCACTTAAATCAGCCTTCCAATATGGAGGGGCTGGTGAAATTTCGTCTCATGTTCGTTGTGTCCCCTCAGGAAGTTGCGTTGCTCCAATGGGAGGTTGTGTTCAACATGAATTTGAGCGTAATTTAGACCTAAAAGAAATACTCAAATCCAATGTCGTGGAAATGAAAGTACTATGTTCACTTGGTACGATATGGGGTGATTCTATTCTGTTGACTAGTGTTAAATCTAAAACTAGATTATGTATGCTGACTTGGGAAGTGAACAGGTTTTGATTAGGGTTTTTGCTGAGTCTCATAAAGATTATGTTTGGGACAATAGGCACTATGTCATCCAAGGGCTTAACTTTGTGCTACTCCCTTGTACAAGTTTCTTTGATCCAGTTGAAGTGGAGATCTTGGAAGTAGATCAATGGATTAAAGTTTGTCACCTCCCTTTCGAGTTTTGGCATTTTTAGGCATTAGAGAGAATCCTCAAGCCAATAGGATAGTTTGTCAAGTTGAACAATATATCTTACTAAAGTCTAGAGGTAAATTTGCTAGAGTCTATGTTCATGTTGATGTCACTAAACCGCTCCCAGATAGTGTGTCGGTCTACGTTTGGGTTGTATTAAGGAATATCGTGACATATGATGGTCTCCATGCGGTGGCTTTTGTGGGATTGGAGATCAAGACAGAGCTGTGACATGTTCCCTAGGCAAATTGCTATCTAGGTCGTGGTAGAAAGGTTTAAGGGAGGTCCCTTCCCCAATGACAAAACCACCAACCCAAACACAAGTGATCCTAAGAAGAAATGGATTCAGGTTCAACCAAAATGCAAGGGTAAGTGCGAAGTCAAGAAGTTGAACACTAAAAAAAAATAAAAAAATAAATAAAAATAAAATTGTTTCTAACCATGTTAAGATTGCTAAAAAGTATATCCACTTGGGTCAAGAGGAGGAAGGTAGTCCTAAAGAAGCGAGACCAGAAATTCGTAGTGGGTATGAGAAGCAGAATTTGCCTATGAACAAGGAAGAGGAAGTTGGAAAGGAAGGTACGGACATCGATGGTAAGGTCATTAGGGAGGGGCGTGGGAAAGAATTGGGGGCAAGAGGACTCATTAGATGTATCTGGTGAGGAAGATCTAGGGGAGGAATTCTGAAAGATTTAGATTTTGGATAATGTGGCGCGGATGAAATTTCAGGAGTAAGAATTGGGGGCAAGAGGACTCATTAGATGTATCTGGTGAGGAAGATCTAGAGGAGGAATTCTGAAAGATTTAGATTTTGGATAATGTGGCGCGGGAAAGAATTGGGGGCAAGGGGACTCATTAGATGTATCTGGTGAGGAAGATCTAGAGGAGGAATTCTGAAAGATTTAGATTTTGGATAATGTGGCGCGGATGAAATTTCAGGAGTAAGAATGGGCGAAAGATGACAAGGAGGATAAGAATTTCATGGGTAGACCTAGTTAGTGAAAATCTTGTAACTAGAAGTACTGGATGGAGGAGTTCAATTCAAGTAATGGTCCATGCTAATAGGTTGAGATCCTTGGTCGAGCTCAACCACCCTTTTGTTTGAATCTGTCATAAATAAAATGCTCTAGGAAAGCAGTTCTCCTGTTTTTTCTATTCTCTTGGAAAATTAGGAAAACAGTTTGCAAAATTTTTCTCCTTGTTTTCCAAAATTTTCCTTTGTGTTCTCCAAGAATTTTATTTTATAATTGGCAGGATTATGATAGGATTTTATGATTCTACTTATCTTACCAAGGCCTACGGCTACACATAAGAAGTTGTAAAGCAAAAATTTAAGCATATATTGTGAGCAAACTTATATTCTGACCACAGAGTAAAAGAAAGTTAAATTAAGCGTTTATATACTCTCGTGAACCTTACATTAAGCTTAGTTCAAGTCATTGATCATAAATTGGCTAATATAAAGCTTTATTAGCAGCGTATTATCTTGTAAACTAGCCTGGTCATTTGAGCATTGAATGACAAATCTTTGTTATGTGGTAATCTATTAGCTGTATGATTACAGTCTTTATATATACCATAGACCATACATTGTAGAATCTTGCGATTCTTGATTCAAACCTATGATTATGATTCTGAATGTGTTTAATGATTCTAGGTAGAATCTTAATTTTGACAGTCTTGCTTGAACTCAACCATCAAAAAATACCAACACCACATAGAGAACACCATGAGAGACTCTTAAGCACCAAAAGCACAAACGCCACGAGCGACCCACCAAAAGCACCACAATGGAATCACGAACCGTTTAACTGGATAATACCAAGATCTTTGAAACCACCTCCTACTAGCGCGCCCTCTACCATTACTACCACCAACACACCATAAACACCATCCACCATGACATTATTAACCTGTGTACCTCAACGACCCGAACCTTGAACTGGGTTGTGCCCTTGACGGAAGTATAGAGAGTGCCCACCTCACCCTCAATGTCATGTCTCCATAATTTCGTCATATAATTATTAATATGTCATTTAAACATCAATATAATTATTTATAAATCCATTTATTTTACATTTCTAGCCGTACTTTTTTGTTCCTTTTTTCTAGCCGTACTTTCATGCGGAAAATGGTAGACATATTACTAATCTTGTGTTATCTTTTTCACTTTTCTTTTTTGATTTCTATTTCAGCATGCCATCTCTGGCTACTTTGTGAATGAAATGCAGGTGTCTTAAGCAAAGTGAATTGAATTAAAAACACAAACAAATGACAGACAACTTCAAATATTGGGATGATTGTGTGGATCAATTAGACATGGAAGCTTTATGGATGGATCCTAATGTTAGTGCTGAATGGCTTGATGCTGGAGAAACTAAAGGTCAGAAAGTCCATATGTCTCGGGATCCTGATGGTCAACCTTTTCTTACACAGACTGAAATGAAGGTAATACAAACTCTGCCCCAAAACTATTTTGTTGCATTATGGTCATGTTCGATTTTGAAATAAAGGGGATTGATGGTTATATGAGTTATTTTAAGAGCGATGCTATAAGAACCTTGTTTACATATATGATTCGTAATACTCATCAATTTGCACAACAAACAGCCATAGTTTATAAAAGAATGTAATCGATAATTTTTTTTTATAAGCCAATAGTTTTATCTTACATCATTTTATACACTGTTGCAATAAAAAAAAAAAAAATTGAAATTCCAAGTTTCTGTTTTTGAATTGAAACTGAATTAATATGTTGTAAATCACCCTTTTATTTTGGATTGATAAGCAAGTTTGATCTGAATGGACTACATTTTTATTCCAAATGATTTTTGTGATCATTAGATCGACTATTGTTTAATTAGACCCATTTTTATCAACTATTAGACTTATTTGGTTTTTAGGGAATGGTATGTGTAAGTAAGAAGCCAGAATTTCGTTTGAAAATGGGACATTGGTTCAATGATATAATACTATTAGCGTTAATTAGGGTTACCCTAATATGACCCCTTAGGAAAATGTCCACCAAATTTGAAACGTGAATATATTGCCTTAAGTCCACATTATAAATCATATGTAATTTTTAAAGTGGGGCTATATCTAAAGAGTGTTAAGGGACCAACTTTCTCAAGAGCTTAAGTTGATAGTTAAAGATCCATGAATGATTTTATACTCTAACATGACCCCTCATGTGCAAATGTCCATTGGACTTAAATCATTGATAAGGCACTGACCATCTAAACCTTGAGCTTGAAATAGATTAATAAGCAAAGTGGGGGTTGTTAGGACTTAAAGTTGTGATCTCTTGATCAACAAAGCTCTGATTCCATGTCAAGAAACCAATTGTCCCAAAATCTTAAGTTGATGGATGAAAAGAGGCTTTAATCCAATATCAAATAACAAATTATTTCAAAAACATAAGTTGTCTAACAAAGATATATGCTTCGCGCTATGCTTGAATGTTTGATATATTTCTTGTATCTAATAATCTTATATTATGTCCAAGTTTAGGCCGTTGCTGATATAGTTGTTCGCAGACATTTTTCTTCAAAGATAGACCCGGTAAGTCCATCTTAACTAGAACATAGCCTTCATCCATCTAGTTGCCTCTCATCCGGTTTTCATCCTACGCCTGTTGATACAACAACAACAACAACAACAACAGACCCAGTGCCTCCAAGGGCTCCCGCATAAGCAGGGTCTGGGGGGGGGGGGGGGGGGGGGGGGTTAGATGTACACAGCCTTCCCCCTTCAGGGGGCTACCCTGAAAGGAGGCCTGTTGATAATATATGTAAAGCTGTTTTTAGACGATGTTTACCTTTAATTTATAGAAAATGAAAAAAAAAATTTAAACACGTATCAATTTTTCCTTGAGAAAATTCTTATGGAATCAATGCTAATACACTATTTTATTTATAAGGTAAATTACATATTAGTACCCCAAGGTTTTATGTATTAACTTTATTAGTTCGCCAGCTTTGTGAAATAATATTCTAGTCTAAAAGTTGCATTACACCCTTTCACACTTTTTTTTTTTTGATAGGTACCCTTTCACACCATTATTTGGTCTAAGAAAAAGGGGGCACTGGGAATGTTGCTTTTTTTAGTCCAAATAATGGTGTGAAAGGGTACTTATCAAAAAAAAAAAAAAAAAAAAAAAAAAGGGTGTGAAAAGGTGTAAAACTTGTTGTTATTTGTTGGTAAAAGCCACCATCCTCTAACTATTACCGTCATTCCACACATGAACCAAAATGTTGTGAGACTACTAGTGACAAAGAGTCGGGCGAAAGGCTAATTCACACCCTTACATCCCGCCATTTCGACTATTTTATTAGATGCATTCAACTTTTGGACTAATATGCTATTTTACAAATTTTGTTGACTAAAAAATTAATACACGAATCCTAAGGGTACTTATACGTAATTTACCCTTGTTTATACTCTTGTAAAGGAGGAACATACCCAATGTCTCAAGGGCTCCCGCCTACGTAGGGTCCCGCGGGGGGGGGGGGCGGCGGATGTACTCAGCCTTCTCCCTTCAGGGTGTTAACCTGAGGAGAGGCTATTTCCTAGTGTCCCCAACTTGGGGGTGAGGACTTCCCTCCTGGTACTACTCTTGTATGCTCATAATTTTCATTGGATTTGGTAAAAATTTGTTTTCAGGACATGGTACGTGCGATAGCTGAGCTGGAAAGTGACAGGCAGCCATTGACAAGTAGGTACATAAAGAAAACAAAGGAGACTGCCTTTGGCATCATGCAAATTTTACCTCGTACTGCGCATTGGCTTGTCAGGTGCTAACTCACTGCTTTTGCTTGCTTTTCCTCCTTCAATCACCTATTCAGATCGTCATATTGGTGTTTTTGTGTATTTTGAATACAATTAAGACATTAACTATATAGGACATGATCTAAAAACAAACAAAATTTCACGTCACAAAACATAGAAATCTGAACCAAATGTTTTTTTAAAAAAAAAGGAAAGGGAAGAAGAAAAAAATGAAAAAAAAAGGCAAGCATAAAGTCACCAGGGTAAATAGAGGAGCACATAGACCAATACAGAGATCTCACATTTCTTTGTATGACAAAACCTCAGTGGATCCTCAAGCAAATTCTCAACTTTGAAATCTTAAGGTAATTTGGCAGGAGCTTTTGAGGCATTGGGTTTGTTATAAATCTTAAGATAACTCATAATATAAAATAAAGGTGATGCAGCCCTTAGACTGAAAATTAGGGAAACAGAAAGGTTCAACAGTCTTCCCTTAATTTTTATTACAAAAATAATAAGAACAAGGGGGAAAGTAAATCAAATTCTCACAATTCGAGAATAGAAGAAAACTCTGAGAAAATAATGTAAATCTACGAAATTGAAATTCCCTAAACCCTAGACTTCCTCTTGCTTAAATGGAGGAGCTATTTGACTTATAATAAAAGACTAAAAGCTAAAGAGATAAATACAAAGATAATTATAAAAACCTATTAATCTAAACTAAGCATCCTAATGGTATTAAACTTCTCTTCCTCGTCTATCCCTGCCACGTGTCTCATCTTCACGCCAAGTGTCCTGCTCGCCAAGCCCTATCCGCCAAGTAATATGCCAAGCTTGAAGGCGTGGCTGCATCATCCTCTCTGGGTTAGAGAGAATTCGGGCAAATTCTCCAACAGATCTTTTCGGCTATTCTTTCCAAGTCATGCTTCCACACGCTAGCTTCCAATCTGGTCACGCTCCATCTTGCCAAGCTTACCCTGAGTGTGGATAGTTGACCCACTTTGCTAAGATGCGGGTTGTAGCCTGTCCCGCGATGATGTGGACTACATCATCTTCCCCGGGTTGGGGAGAATTCGCCCATGAATTCGCCACGGGTTCGTTTGAACCACTCTTGCCAATGTGAAGAACATGTCGAAAATCCTTATTTGAACCTTCTTGTGTTTGGTGCAAGCTTCATGCAACGACCTTTGGATCTGCTCGTATCCACCTTGATGGTTGGAAGTGAAGTGTACAGCCTTCTCTTGTGGCCACAACTTCCTCTGCTCCCATCTTCTGACGTGCTTGGTAATAAAACATTGGATAAGGACACCCATCATTCTTCTCACCATCTCGGCTAGACCATTCGACAGTGGTGCAGAAGGCCCATAATGTTTGGTGACCCAATTGGTTGTCCTGTCTCCAACATCTATGAACACTTGATGTTTGGGCTCCTCGCATTCCAGTAAGACATCTTCCGACACTTGTTCTACCTCATGTGGATTGTTTTCTCCCAGCAACACAGTACTCTGCACCTCCTCCAGCTCTTCTCCTTATTCTGTCTTGCCTTCCTCTCCCTTCGGTACAACCGACTTCTTGTCCTCGCCAACTTCCCTGGCGAGCAAGGTCCTAACCGGGGACTTCAGATCCTCGGTTTTCTCTGGCTGTGGAGCTTCATCCTTCTTAGGCAACATGACTCATCTTGTGCCCTCAAACATGAAGCTATAGGTATTCCGTCGTCCATCATGGATAGCGCCTCTATTGAATTGCCAAGGTTGTCCCTATAGCATATGACACGTGTCTATGACAACAACATCACACCACACTTCGTCTCGATATTTCATTCCAATCGAAAAGTTAACCAGAAAATGCTTAGAGACGATTATCGTGTTCCTTTTCTTGAGCCAAGACACCTTGTATGGGTTTGGACGATCCATCGTTTTCAACCCGAGCTTTTGAACAACTTCTTTGGAGATAATGTTCACACAGCTTCCCAAATCTATCACTAAGCGGCACGCCGTCTCGCCAATAGTGCAAGTCGTCTGGAAGATGTTACTCCTCAGCCAATGGTCTCCCTCTTCTTCCTTAAGCGGACTCCTCACCACAGGTATATCGCCCTCGTCGCCTGCAACTTCTTCTTCGCCATGTAGTGCCAACTCGTCGTGAGCCTCATCCTCAATTACCACACCATCCTCAGCATGGAGACCTTCGATGTACAACCCTTTGCTCGGTCTATCACTCTTCGGACACTCAGGGGCACAGTGTCCCATCTCCACACTTGAAAAAAGGAATCCTTGAGCTACTTGCCAAGTCATGGTTACTCATCTTTCCAAGGTTGGCGGCGTCCGGCTTCTCTTGCACGTCCGAGTTGATTGGTAGTCGTACTTGATCACGTCCACTATACTAGGTATTCCAATTATCGCCAATGACGACGCCTTTGTTGCTTCTCGACGCTCATTGCACTTTGACTTGCTTCTAAGACCAAAAAGATGTCGAACATGTTCAACACCTCCTATATTGACTCCTTCGATCCGCCAACTGCTCCTTCGCGCCAAGTCATTCCCAGCGACTAAGGAGTAGAATTCCGCCGTGTACTCCTTCATGGACCTAGAACCCTGACGCAAATTTTGTAGGCGTCGATACATCACCTTGGCGTGATTGTGGGGCATGAAGGCACCTCATGTCTTTCTTCATCTTCTTCCACGTCTCTATCTTCGCCTTACCCTGTCTAAGCTGGGTATGCTTCAGTTGCTGCCACTAGGCAGCGGCTCTACCCCTCAGCCGGGTAGCCACTAACGGCGCCTATTTTTGCTCCGAAACCTCCTGACCTCCTCCACTGCGGCTAGTCAATCCCCGAAGTCTTCTGGCCGTCCTCCACCGTTGAATTCCGAAATCTCGATCCTGAGATCGGATTCCCACCTCCGATCATCAATGTCGGTGGTTGATGTGTTTTAAATGTGTGTTTTAAAACCGTCTACTCGCAAGCGTACAAGATTGTCTTAGCTTTGTCGGGTATACGGGTCGTATCCACAGGGATTCATGTTAAGTTGGACTTACTGATTAACAAGCGGTTTGAATTTTTGGGTTTTTTTGTTGTTTGAATAAATTGTTAGCTAGATTAGTAAAACTGAATATAAAGCGAATGTGACAATTCAATTGAGGTTAGTTTAGGGTAGCTTAACACATATCCCTTCAATATATTTTACTTAGGACGATGATTTGAAGGACTGGCTACAAGCTTTAAACGTGGGTTAATATATAAATTAGGCCTTAGGGTAATGAATTAGTCTAAAGGCATGACCTATCTTAGCACCCTAGATGTAGCATAGGTTATCTCATTAGCACTACTTAATTCCTTTGTTACTCCTAACAAAATATTAATTGTATAAAGATTGTGTTTAGGGTTGGGTACAACCTTAACCCTAACCACGCGTGAATTCCTATTATGTTATGGTCTAGACTACAAGCATAAGACTAATCGTTGCAAAGTTGGAGACCTAGTCATAGCTACAAGCACACATACAAAACATCCAACAATCATGAAGAACTCCCCACAGGGGTGTGAATATAACATAACTAAACCCATCGTCAAAAGTATAATATGAATCTTGGATACGGGCGGCTACCCGCCCTTCATCCCTAAACTAAGAAAGTTTACTCCTCCATGGGAGTTTTACACATCCTTAAACTTAAAGAAAAGAAGATACTATGCGTAAAATAAACAAAATAATAAACTCCCTCAATCTTCGTGTCGATGCTAATCCAAGCCTGAATTCTCCCAGTATTCCAACCACTTGCGCTTCAGCTTTTGAGAACCTGTAGATCTCATAGCGGCTTCGGGTTTGAGAGAAAGGGGAGGACGTGCGGTCAAGAAAAAGCGTGCAAAAGGCTGACCTCCCCTTCTCTATTTATAGGCACAGGAGCAGTTAGGGTTTCGTACGGAACCCTCCCGATCGATCGGGAATAAGGCCCGATTGATCGGCAATCTGATCGATCAGCTAAAATCGCCGACCGATCGGTGAGCTCACGCAAAGCTCCCGATTGGTCAGCAGGCTCTCGTTAGTTTCTCTAACCGCGAGCTGCGGATCAATTAGTTCTCCGAGCCCCCTTTTCTCGACTAAGCACCGAAGTGCTATGGGATGTACTCGGTTCACCGAATTATGATCCGATGGGTCTTTCTTTTGCACAAGTGGTTGGGTTTCTCAAATTAGTCTTCAAATATGCTTCAGTAATGCTTGGTTTTGCCGGAATTCTTCTTTCGTCCGTTTTGACGTGTTCCACATGAAAATGTACCTAAATAACAACCAAACATACATGTAGAGGCCGAATATATGACGGAAATGGGAAATAAAATATATAAAAATCAAGCGCGTCAACATCCCCAAACCCACACATTGCTTGTCCTCAAGCAAGTTATTTAAACTAGCTACTGGCGGAAAAGTCGAGTCAGACATTTAACCGCAAAGGTCACTTGTGAAAATTATTGTTCGACCATACTTGAGAGTAGCGAATCCTTATGTGACGTTATTATTGCACTAGTTCTGACTTAAGTCTCCGTCACTAAGGTCTTTTTACTAGCGAGTGATCTTAGAACTTTTATCTCCTTCATCGTACTTCAAAACCCTCCGACTTAAAGAAGTCATAAAGGTAATAAGTAAAGGAACAAGTTATCCTAACCCTTCACTGCTAATCAATAGTGAAATTAAAAGGCTTCTCTTTTCTCTCTTGTTTTCCCTTCTTTTTTTTTTTTTTTGTTTTTTGTTTTTCACTCGGTTAGGCGTGTCTCCCTCAGACTCATGTAGCGATTTTTCAGCCGGCAGCTCCCGATCTAGTTGGTTCAAGGTACCAGGTTTTAAGAGACCCCTATGGACCTAATGGCTTGAGTTAGGGATGGCAATGGGGTGGGGTGGGTACGGGGGGTGTCTCCTCCATACCTATACCCGCCACTCAAATCCTATACTCGTACCCGGCCCATTACCCGCCACGGGTATGTGTGGATTCCCGTACCCGCCAAGCTCATACCTGTACCCGCTTCATTACCCGCGGGTATCCAACGGGTATGCATTACCCGCCCCGTACCCTCTCTGATGTGCGTAGAAAATGATTATCTATACCGGGTCATATTAATTATTTAATACTACTTTTAAAAATCAATTATATTTTTTTATAACATTGATAAATAATTTGGGTTATTGAATTTAAACATGTACTTTTTTAATTTTGAAGGTTAATTATGTACAAAATAAAGCGGGTATGGCGGGTATAGGCTACAAGCTCTAAGCCTGGGTTAATATAAATTAGGGCTTAGGGTAATGTATTAATCTAAAGGCATAACCTATCTTAGCACCCTAGATGTAGCATAGGTTATCTCATTAGCACTACTTAATTCCTTTGTTGCTCCTAACCAAATATTAATTGTATTTAGATTATGTTTAGGGTTGGGTACAACCTCAACCCTAATCACGTGTGAATTCCTGTTATGTTATGATCTAGGTTACAAGCATAAGACTATTCGCTGCAAAGTTGGAGACCTAGTCATAGCTACAAGCACACATACAAAACATCCAACAATCATAAAGAACTCCCCACAGGGATGCGAATATAATATAACTAAATCAATCGTTAAAAGTATAATATAAATCTGGGATACGGGCAATTACCCGCTCTTCATCCCTAAACTAAGAAAGTTTACTCCTCCATGGGAGTTTTACTCATCCTTAAACTTAAAGAAAAGAAGATACTATGCGTAAAATAAACAAAAGAATAAACTCCCTCAATCTTCGTGTCGATGCTAATCCAAGCCTGAATTCTCCCAGTATTCCAACCACTTGCACTTCAGATTTTGAGAACTTGTAGATCTCGTAGCGGCTTCGGGTTTGAGAGAAAGGGGAGGACGTGCGGCCAAGAAAAAGCGTGCAAAAGGCTGACCTCCCCTTCTCTATTTATAGGCACAGGAGCAGTTAGGGTTCCGTACGGAACCCTCCCGATCGATCGGGAATAAGGCCCGATCGGTGAGCTCACGCAAAGCTCCCAATCAATTGGTGGTTTTGGCCGATCGATCGGTAGGCTCTCGCTTAGTTTCTCTAACCGCGAGCTGCTGATTGATTAATTCTTCGAGCCCCCTTTTCTTGATTAAGCACTGAAGTGCTATGGGATGTACTCGGTTCACCAAATTATGATCCGATGGGTCTTTCTTTTGCACAAGTGTTTGGGTTTCTCCAATTAGTCTTCAAATATGCTTCAGTAGTGCTCGGTTTTGGTAGAATTCTTCTTTTGTCCGCTTTGATGTGTTCCACATAAAAATGTACCTAAATAGCAACCAAACACACATGTAGAGGCTGAATATATGAAAGAAATGGGAAATAAAATATATAAAACTCAAGCGCATCAGTGGTGTTCCCAGTATTGGGCTAATTCCTCCTCACGCGTTGATCCAGTACTTCAATTTTGAGGATCGGGTTGAGGAAGCTATCATCTGTGTCCTCTTTGCCACCCCCAGCTAGCGGGTTTTGAGGCTGAGCTCCCAGTGCTTGATTGAGATTCGCCCCTAATTGAATCAAGCACAGCTGAATGCACCGAAATTTCTCTTCCAAGTCCTTGATTCTCCTCTCGGTCTATCGTTGACTATCACGCTCGTAAACGTCTCCTACGGTGTACTAACTTTTTCTCCCACGGGCCATCTCAGAAATCTTTCTGAGCGCGTAGGTGGGAAATTAGGGAAACAGGAAGGTTCAATAGCCTTCCCTTAATTCTTATTAAGAAAATAATAAAGAACAAGCGGAAAAGTAACTCAAATTCTTACAACCCTAGAGTAGGAGAAAACTCTAGAGAAAATAATGTGAATCTATGAAATTGAAATTCCCCAAACACTAGACTTCCTTTTGCTTAAATAGAGGAGTTATTTGACTTATAATAAAAGACTAAATGCTAAAGAGAAAAATACAAAGATAATTTATAAAAACCTACTAATCTAAACTAAGCATCCTAATCAGTATTAAACTCCTCTTCCTCGTCTATCCCTGTCGCGCGTCTCATCTTCACGCCAAGCCTCTAGCTCGTCAAGACCTATCTACCAAGCAACACGCCAAGCTTGAAGACATGGCTACATCAAAAGGGTTATTTGTGCCACAAGTCCCTACACTTATTCGTTAATTTAGTCTTTGTACAACTAAAATTATTCAAATTCAATCCCATAGTGGAAATTAACATATTTTTTGATTGAAATTGCATATGCTTTACACATCAAGGGGGGTGTGGTTTGACGTTTACATAGAGTGAACATGCCTTATAAATGCTAATTAACATGTTTAAAATATATTTAAAAATGCTTTACGTCTGATCAAACGGAGGCTAATATAACATGTTGATGCAGGGATTTAGGTTATGGAGCATATCAAGTGGAGGAAGAACCAACCTTTCTATACATGCCTTTCATCAATGTCTACCTTGGTGCTGCCCATCTCCATTGGCTATCAAACTATGACCACATGTAAGTTATGTGATAGTTACAATGAGTTTAAATTAGCAAGCTTTCTTGATTCTCTCATTTTATTCCAAGAACAATGCGAGGGATACTTAATATGTATGATTTGTTCATCTAGTATATATAGTAATAAATCAGTTACTTGTAAAAAAGTAAATAATTTGATTTATATTTTTTATTAGAATTTTTAGAACACATATCAGAATAAACAAATGAAATATCTAAGTTAGATATGTGTAAAATTTTTATTAGGAAAATACTAATTATATTTTTTGTATTCAGCGATGTGGTAAAAAGACACTGGATAGTGAAAAAAATAATTAAATTAATTGTTTTTATAAATAAATAAATTTCTTCTAGGTATGACCATAACTTTGTTCATCTAGTTCCATTAAAATTGTAATTTGATGATGACTTTGATCATTATTTAACATTTGCAGGGAAAGAAATGAAGAGTTCGTGGTCAGGGCATATAATGGTGATGTAAAGAAGGCAACTCATAAGTCAACTCTTCTATATTGGAAACGTTACATTTCTGTGAAAGAAAGTCTTCCGTACAGGTATGATTTTCTATAAATGTTAAGGAGATACAATTATGTCTTAATAGGGGTCACTAACATCCAGGGAGGGTGGAGATAAACTTTGAACCCAAAGCCCTCATTGTTTAGGAATGGGTAACCTAATTATTACACCACATAGCTCATACATGTGGGTTATTTATTGGCTTCACAATGAGGCGGGTAAAGCTATCACTCACAAGCACTAGTATTTTATTTCATAAATAATAAAGGGAAGGAGTCTCAAGAAAGATAAACACTATACTCGAGGAGGGGGAAATGATAAAGCAACATACCCAGTGCCCCAAAGGCTCCTGTCTAAGCAGGGTCGCAAGGGGGGGGGGGGGGGGGGGCGGATGTACGCAGCCTTCCCCCTTCAGGGTATTACCCCTAAAAAGAGGCTGTTTCCGAGTGCCCCCCACCTAAGGGTGAGGACTTCCTAGGAGGTCACCCATCCTGGTGCTGCTCTCGCCCAAGCATGCTTAACTTCGGAGTTCTAATGGGATCCAGTGACGGCGTGTTGGTACCCTATGAAGTAAAGTAGGACGCATTATAATCAAACTCGGATAACAAACTCTTGTATTGCTTTACAAAGGTAGCAAAATGCTTAACGCGAAGCAAAAATACATGACAATGTCTGCCATGAGTAAGGGCCAATTATCTGCCTACCATGAGTAAGGGCCAATTATCTACCTGGTCATGTAGAACTTACCCGACCCACCATAGTACTTGAAATTATAATTGTAACTTTTTCTAAGATCTTGGTACGTTAAAATATGCCAACTTATAATAAGAGCACCCTTCCTCTGGTAAGTCTGCTTTCTAGGAAGAGTTGAACCTAATATCCTCTGAATTCACGTTAGAGTTAAGCTCCATTTCCAACATGGAGACTCCTAAGTGTTAGAAATCATCAATTCCTCTAGAATTGGATTAATTATTCAAGATTAAGGGTTTGCAATGAAAGGAGGAGACAGGAAGTGGAAGAAGCAAGTTGGTTCTAGATTTATTGAGATATCCTAAAGTAAATGTGAAAGAGAAACAATATAAAGGCTAAGAACTTATCAAGCTAGACTGGGCCTGCTAGCAAAAGAGAAACAACATGCAACAAAAAATACAATCCATGAAAATAGACAAAATAAAGAAAAATATAATACTTCCCTTGACGTTGGGAGGTAGACATTACGAACACCTAACTTCCCAAGAATGGGACAAAACTGATGAACCGCAAGAACCTCTGTGAACCTTGATGACCCCTTTCTTAACTTGCCCATGGGAGTGAAAATTCTACCTAACTAATTTTCATTCTTAATGCCCTCGGATATCCGTCCTTTCTAAATCCAATGAAAGAGGTCAATCTCAAACGATCTTGTGCGAACCAAACCCTTTGCCACTGCACGAGTCCAGCATTGCTCTGCAAACGCCACTACATGAACAGATTGTCAGCCCTTTCTGAGCACATTAGGCAGATGGAAACTAACTCATTGCCCTTCGTTCTAATGTGTCATGTGTTGACCAAGCCTTGTGAAATAATTGTTAACTAAATGCCTTAATCATTCGGGCAAAGTCGAGGTTCCAGATCCATTTGAAGGGCTAGTTTTCACTTTCTAACCACAAGATACCATGTGCAAGCCGCAGACTTAACCTAGAAATTGCCATCCATAGTGAATCCCCAACAGAATTGATCCTTAAGACCATGAAGAGGGATGGGAATTGCTAGAACTCGAGGGAGAATGTCATCCGGAAGAGTCCTTGACAACTCTCTTGAGTTCTATTCGCCATTGTTAAAAAGTCCATGACCTTAGGCTCTGGATCTTTAATAAGAATCCTTGCTTTCAACTAGTTGAGCTAAGGGGATGTAGGCGCACCATGGGTCAAACCAAAAAGAAATGATGACCCTCACCAGCCAGCCAGCGGATCCCCAGTTTAAGAAGACCCTTGCATCTCAGAATGTTTTTCAACCACCAAGAATCCCTAGGTTTACGGTTATAATTGAATAGGTTGTCCCACTGTAGGTACTTGGCTCAAAGCACCTATACTCATAGGTTGTTCGGCTTCATTAACACCCTTCATCCTAGCCAGCATTAAAAAGCCTTGTTTACAGCATCCATGCGATGCAAGCCCAGGAGACCTGCACCGTTGGGTTTACATATTTTTCTCCAAGCAATCGTAGGCATTCCCTTTGTCTGCCCCTCTCTCTTCCAGAAACTCTGCTTGGTCTATCAATTGCGCCACTCACAACCACTAGAACTTTGTAGCACTGCATAGTCTGGGTAGGGGATTCATTTTTGTTTGGAATTGATATAATTTTTTCTCGAATATATAACAAAAATATCAAGGAAAAGCTTTTTCCAAATATTTTCTGAATTATTCCAAGTAATTCTAAAACAATGATCAACTTTTTAAAACTTAAAAAAATAGTTCTCTCTTAATACTACATTTTGGATTAAAAAAAAGTTAAATAATCTTTTATTGAGGAAAATTCTAATATATCAATAAATTAGTTGAACTTTTCCTATTTATAGATACATTTGTAAATGGAGAAACAATGATCTAGTGTATATAAAAATTGTCTAAAGTATTTCTTGAGTTATGTAACTTTAGATGGCGGTAATTATTTCAAGATAAAGTGAATAATTTGTAAGATATAGATGAAATAAAGTCTTCAACTGCTATTAATCATAAATTATTGTTGATCATAGTTGCAAAAGGAAGGTTGCTAAATTATGCTTCTATGTTCTTGTCACCATGTAGAAAATATGTTGCGGAGCTTCCTTTGGGGGATCAAACTTTTCATTCTTGCATGCCTAATGCAGAAACTACAGGTATTCCTTTTCCAAAACTGTCATTTTTTTCTCTTATGGGAAGCCCATTCCAATAAGTAACAACTTAATTTAGGCAGACACTAAATGTAAAATACGAAATCCTTAGCCATATCAGAACAAGCATCAAAGAAGAATCACACGGGAGCCAAAAACTCCCTTGGCACACTAGACCTCACAATGGTGTTTAGTTAGTCTGCATAGCTAGAGCGATGCGATTAACAAGATTGGCCTATGAACTTGCTTTTCGAGTAAGTTGGTTTCTTTCCTTCGTGTACCTTTGTGCAGATTATTTGCCCATTTCACCGTATTGGTTGAGTCAAACTCTAGTGATACACTAGGGCTGAACAACATTGAATGTCGACCATCGTTTTTATTGTAAAAATTTGCTTTTAATTAGACAATGTTTGAGTCCTGTACCGCTACCGGGATAGAGAAGTGATTTTTCAAGCGCCCTTGTCATCTCCTAGCACTCCTTGTATACCTTCTCAGTTTACCTTCTATCACTGCATCAATGTCTCATTTAAACAATATGGCTAGTAGGGTTGTCCATGCGGTTTGACATGTTCTTCTTCTTGAGCTCTTAATGTGCATAGGCTATGATGTTGATTGACCTAAATAGTTCATCATGGATAGACTTGAACCAGTACACAATTGCAAAGGTGGTTATGCTTCCAACCTTTTGCTTATAACCACTGCCTAATCCACTGACTCCTATTATGTCATGATAATGGCAAAGAAAGACAATCTGAGATCTCTTTGCAATTTTAGATTGAAGCTATTGATGTTCCAACATCTAGAACAAATTGGCTTTTGGGTGAAGGAGGGTGAGGGGCACGCCGTACTTATTCAAGATAATAGTCCTTATCCTCATTAGAAAAATAACAATTTGAAAATAAATATGGCTGGCTCTCAGACTCATTAGTACCCCAAGAACATGACATTAGTCTCTGTTGAAGTATACCTATGCTCAGCACTCTCTCTTGTCTTTACTTTTTGTGTTGCTTATTGACTATGAATTAACAAGTCAACCACTTATCTTATCTGTTGGGATAATGTAGGGAGAATCCCACCAAAATCAGGAAGTTGATCTAGATGATGATTATAGCTTTGTGCTTATAATTAGAGCGTTCTTCTCCTGTAATTTGTTATTCTAAATAGTAATTAAGCATCTCGAAAATTCAAACTCATCTCCGGCTCTAGGTTTTTGTGACGTGGAAGTTAGAGGACTTTGGGAGCCCTCTCAATTAATCTTCCATTCTCAAGGCGATCTAGTATAGGCTGCAACATAAGTCTAGATCCAATTTTGCAATTGAGGTATACCTGAACTTTATGTTTAATATTTACGTATATTTCCCTGCACTTTCAAAAAGGACCAACCTCACCAAAACTTCAATCTTTGGAGTAACAAGTCTTTGTCATAAGCCTATCACACTCTCGCAGATGTACAAGCTTGATTTGATACAAACCTCCCTACAAAAAGATCTAAAGGAGAAGGGACCTCCATTATCATACTACCATGTAAGAAGATGGGCTTCTCCATGGCCTCAACCACTCTCCATAGCTAGGTAAGAAGTTGGGTCTGCTGCCATGAGGATAGATGCCTTTGCCATCCTCAATTCCACCTATCTGAAAATTTTATCCAATAGATGAAATGATTTTTCTAGTTGGATATGTCAAAGACCCTCATAATTTTATCCTTGAAAGAGACCTCCATAACCATATTTTTGGTCCAAAATGGCATATCCCTGTTGTTTCCCACCCACTATTTGATTCCAACCCACACTATAGGCCCAATTTCAGATTCATTGATAATCTCCCAAATATCCTTTCATGTCCCACTAGCTCTAACGTGTTCCATCATTCTGGAGCAAGTAATAGCATGGTACTTGCACCAGATTGTGAATTGAGGTATGTTATTCATGCTTATAATCTTGGCATAATAGTACGCTATCCATTTAGTTCATCCATGCTCTGTTCCTGCGGCTCGATGCAATTGTGCCCTTTGAAAATTGATTGTCAAATTGGAAACTGGATGAAATCCTCTAAGAATCTTTTTAATATTTAAAAGGTCGTGTTCTTCAGGCTTGCAAAAAAATGATTATATCATATACATATTGCATGTCACTTCTAAAACCAAATTGTTTTCAATCGGCCTTGACAATAGCTTCCTTATGACTTCAGCTCTCAAAACAAAGGGGGATGGGGAATGGGGATAATAGGTTACCTTGTCTTTGATCCCTTGACATCGAAAGACGCATTTAATAATATAAAAATAGAGGCAGAAAATTGGCGTCCTATAATTCTTCTTTTTCATCTATCTTTGGATTGTCTACAACAACAACTAAAACAAATCCAGTACCTCAAAGGGCTCCCGCTATGGCAGGGTTTTGGGAGTGTGAGATGTACATAACCTTATCCCTATAGGGTGCTACCTCGAAGGGAGGCTATTTGTGAATGGCCCCCAACCAAAAATTCATAGCATAATTTAAAGTAAACCGTGCGAAAAAGAGAGGTTGTTAGCAATTGTCTATAGGGTGAGTTTCAGCCTTATCGTTATTCCATAATTTATATTGAATGAAATTACATATATTATGAAAGCTTATTCCATTGAATGAAGTTATATATATTGTGAAAGCCAGTTTTGAATATCATAGCATTTGTCGTTCTTCTTGAGCTATAATTAAACACCTGGCGTGCAATTAATGCCCCTTCTAGTATTTGCCTCCTTAAACAAATTCCATCTACGATCTGCTTACTAATGTTGCAATGACTGAGCTGGGCCTTCTCAACAAGATATATGCAACTATTTCTGTGCTGGCACTCTACAAGGTTGAGAGGCCTGAAACATTTAAATGTGAATCACCTCTAATCTTTGAGTTCATGCTGACTCACATGTTAGTGCAACTAACTTACATCTTAGTAGAAACTTCAATTATCTTAACAAAGTTATATTGTCATACTACAACAACAACAACAAACCTAGTGTCTCAAGGGCTCCCGCATATGTAGGGTCTGGAAGGGGTGAGATGTACGCAGCCTTATCCCTTCAAGGTGCTATCCTAAAGGGAGGCTATGCTCGAGGACCGTCAACCTGAGAAGCACAAAGGCATAAAAGCATAAAAGCATAAAAACATACAAGCATTACGTAAGAGCACAAGAACACGATATAGAGCAAGCCTATAGGAACATACAACACTAATAGGCAAAAACACGACAGAGCTACAAAACAAAATGCACCAACACATGGCCAAAGTTGCATACAATCAAGCAGGCATACATATAAGCCTAGGGGCACTAGTACTAGCTTGGATGTGCTTCGCTATTCTAATCCGTTGCATAGGACACACTTGTGCTTACCCTCCACTCAAATCTATCTAGGTCCATCTCCTCATTTACATACTCTATGAAACTAACATTGACACCATCAGAGCTTGGAGCACTATTACCATCACAAGTCTTTCCTGCATTCTGAATTTCCTACCATAAGAAGTCTTTCTCCGTTGCCACTTATTATATGGATATTGAATTCATTGGCATAGGGATTGCTTATTGGATCTTTCGAATATACCACACTGAACAATCAAACCACGCTATCCCACACAACTATTGCCAAAGTGGTTCTCCTATTTTACCATGTCCACAGGTCACTTCTGGCTTTTCTGACTTTAGAATCAAATCACTCTCACCCAAGTGGATTATTATTAGCAATTTTATTGAAGTTCTTAATTATGTCATCTTACTCTTTTATGCTCCGAATAATATTCTCAACTTACTTACCTCCTTGTTTCACCTCTTGATTTCCTGCTTTAGTTGCTTAATTTTGTTTTCCATTGGACCAACCAATAACCGTATCCACGCTGATTGAATCAGCAGTGGAAAAGGAATCTATAAGGCTTTATACTCTAGTCCATTCTTTCAGTTGGTGAAAAAATTGGAAAATGATCAGACAACTTTTTAAGAGCTCAAAGATTAAACATTGAAAGGCTTACGACTCAATAGATCCAAGACTGAAACTCAAGTGTTGTACCTCCACCAGGCCTAGCATAGAAGATGTCAAGATTGGATCAGAGTCCATACGAAAAAGGAGTGTTTTAAATATGTGGGTTCCATGGTACAACAGGACAGCGAAGTTGACAAGGATGTCAACAACAGTATTAAAGTGGGCTGGCATAAATGGAAAACGGCTTCTGCTGTACTTTGCGATAGAAAGTTCCCGTTAAAGTTAAAGGGATCATACTATAAGACGGTAGTGAGACCGGCTATGTCATATGGTGCAGAGTGTTGACTAATGAAATGGCATCATACATAGAAGTTGAAGGTGGCGGGAGATGAGGATGTTGTGGTGGATGTGTGGACACATAAGAAAGAACAGGATAAAAAATAACGTCATAAGAAGCAAATTGGATGTGACCTCGATCGAGGATAAATTGAGAGAGCAATGTTTGTGGTGGTTTGAGCATGTTAGGAGGAGACCGACCATTGCCCCTGTTTGGAGATGCGAGCGACTCCATACTACGCTCAGGAGGAGAGGGAAAGGCAGGCCAAAGAAGAGATGGATGGAGACGATCCAACACAACCTCAACCATCTAAACCTACATGAGGAGATGGCCTTAGATATAGTTCAGTGGAGGGCTAGCATAGGGGCAGCTGATGTAGGTAGCTAGCACTAGTATCCCGAGGCTTATACGTTTGCCTGTTTGATTTACTTGATATAGCTGTGAGCTGTTGATTGCTTGGTGCTTGTTTCTTGCTGCTTGCTGCTCGTGTGGTGTATTGCTACCGTTGTATTATTGCTTGTTGCTGCTTTAGGCTCTCTATGTGTGGCTGTTGTTTTGCTTTCTAGGTTGAGGGTCCTAGGACTCAGCCTCCTTTTAGTTTAGCACCCTGGAGGGGTAAGGCTGCATACATATCCCCCTTGGCAGGAGCCCTTGAGGCATTGGGTTTGTTGTTGTTATTGTTGTAAAGATTAAACATCGAGAATTTGTCAGATCACTTTGTATTAACCAGCAGCTGAACAATTTTACTCATGGAATATGCTCTATACTGTGTAAACTTTCTCCTAAGCAACGGTATGTCAATCAATTCTGCCACTGCTCCAAAGTTCTTGAAACCTTACACAGTTGGAGTACAATTTGGCCCTTGCTTCCTTTTGGGCTGTATGTAACATAACTTGTTTTGAATTATATCGAATTTGATCTGATTTTGGACCAAAATACAGTGATTTTAATCTGCTTTTGATAGAAGCAAATAAATTATGGGTAAATTTTGATTAAAATGATATTGATTTTTATCAAATTTTCATGTGATTTCTTCATTTAATTAAAAGAGAATAAAATTTTAGAAATTAAAAAGAAAAGGAAAAAAACACTGAAGGGTTAATATAGAGGGGAGCACCAAACCCTCCCCTTCTTTCTGGGTGTTGCAGTATTAGGGTTAGTAGCAACAACAACCCAGTGTCCCATAGATGCTCCTGCCAACACAGGGTCTAAGGAGGATAAGATGTACGCTACCTTACCCCTACAATATTAGGGGTAGCGCCATGGTTTAATCCCATTTAGGGGGTAAAAATTTAATTAAAATAATTTTTATTAGTACGCAAAATGGGGTTCAAACGGGTGTAATGGTTACTCCATTACGATTAAACCCCCAAAAAGAACCTTATATGCAAAGTGTTTAACATAATAAATTTGATATTCTAATCCTATGTTTTCATTTATTGCAGAGGCAAAACTAGATTTTCCACATGTTTATTGGGACTCTAGAGCTTCTTCAGAAGACATGGAAGAAATGTGGAACAATCGTGCAGTTCATAGAGAGTGGTTGAAATCTCGAGAGAAGCGAGGACAAGTGCGGTTCTCTCACAACGCAGACAATAAAGCATATCTTTCTAGAGTTGAATTGAAGGTATGTTTTAAACCTATTAATTTCTAGGGAATTTCGCTTTTATGTCGTGTTCGAGTATTTGTAGCCGAAATATCTTGATATTTTAGTATATACAATAAGATATATGTGATTTGAAACTCTTAGTACTTGGATACCGTCAACCGTCAACACAATCTAGTAAATGTTTGTTGGAATCTGATGAATTTTTGCCAAAATGTTCTATTTTAGCATAAAGTTTTGGTAATATTTATGTGCAATATCTATATTTTTAGTGAAAACTCTTTATTTCCCCAAAAAATATTCACTTGACTCCAAATGAGGCCATTTAAGTGATGAAATATTTAAACTGTTTACAATATATAATGAGATATTAGGATACAACAACAACAACAACAATAACAACAACAATCCCAGTGCCTCATGGCCTCTCGCAAGAGATATTAGGATACAAAGATGGTAAAAATACCTAACTGTTAAATTTCCTAATTTTTATTTACACTGATATAACAATTGTTTACTAAACACGCATTCTGAATTTTAAAAAGATGGTACTCATGTAGACATAGTATCGTCTTGGTAATATTAATTAAAAAAAAAAAAAAAAAAACATTTTTGAAGATACCAAAAGCATCCACAGTAGCGACAAAGTCAACTTTCAAATGTCCTAGTGAACCCAAGACAATGCCCGAAGGATTAATGAGGTGAAAGCCCACCTGATTGCTTAGTCTAATTGTGCTGATATAAATAGGAAGCTAGTTCGCCTCATGCTTTGGCGAGAAAAGCTCTTCCTATTAACCAAAAATTTTGGGGAAATATTATTGGAAGAAACGACCGGCGAATGGAGACAAAAATTCCAGATTCTTCCAACCCTCTGCTTCTAAAAGAAAGAATAGTCATTATTCAACTTTAAAATGAAATGGGACGTTGGATCACCAAAAGGGAAGAAAAGGACAACTCATGATGGCATGTTTTATATAGATAACTAGGCAGCTCATTTTACCTGGTAATATCAAGACAAAAATAGATGGATGAGAATGAAATTGTTCGGCTTTAAAATGAAATGGGACATTGGATCACCAAAAGAGAAGAAAAGGACAACCCATGATGTATGCTTTACAAATAACTGGGCAACTCATTTTACCTGGTAATATCAAGACAAAAACAGATGGATGAGAATGAATCAATAGCGCCAAATTACTCTCGAGAGAGAAACAAATGTGCGAGAACAAACTAGTAACACGGAATTGGAATTTTACTCCTTGACCAAATAAATTTGATCATGGAGTACGGGTTTGGGTATATGATAAAACGGGCAAGAATGGACTAGGCTTCAATTGGGCTTCCAACAAACTCATCAATTTTCTTCTCCCTGTCTTTGCCCGGGCCAGGCATGGACCCCCAAGTATCACCATGCCCCAACATAGGTAAGGCACCCAAGTATTGAGTACAGAGTGCCGAGTACTGATTGCCAAGTTGTCAACATGTGTCTGCTAGAGAATCCCGCCAAGTGTCCTCCATCGACACCTCGCCTCTTTCTCTTCCCCTAAAAGTACAAGGCCAGAGTTCCCAAGGGAGAGCAATCACACTCCTTTAGACTCTGCAAAAACTCTCTCAGAATTTCCCTTAAACTGTAGTTCCGCTTTGTCCTCCAGAGCTTGAGTTCGACTCTCTTAATCCAAGAATCCATCTACAAACAATAATTTATAAATTATAATGAAATACATTCTATTCTTAGTTATAAAGCCTTTAATTTTTCATTCTTCTTTTTGGATCTCCGGATTTGATATAAAAACAGCCAAACATATAAGGTATTTATTGAGGATAAAATCATTCTTTATATCATACTGATGCTAGAAAATAACTCAATAAATAGTGCACCACATAGTAGAGGAACTTGTATTCTCAATAATTAAACCCCTTTTAATTGCTCTCTCTACTTTTGTCTATCTTGATGTCTATTTATTAGCAACAAATATGGAAGAATTGCAAAGGGATTGAAGGGCTTTATGTTATTAGTTTATGGGTTTTATTGTTGCGTTTTGGTAATTTTGAGGATATCTTGTTCTTGACCTTTTGTAAATTCTTTCTCTCTTAATATTATCTCATTTTTCTATCAAATATATATATATAGAAGAATTTTACTAACTTATCTATAAATCTTTTTTTTCCTTTTTTGTGTGAATTGCAGGCAGTTGCTGAAATCACTGTGTCGAAACATTTCGATACACGAAGATTGAAACCTGTAAGTTGAACTTTTGTATTATATAGAACAAGCATTCATCTTGGAGGCTATCTTGGCTCATTCATTAATTTTTTTTGTATTCATCACTTGAGCACGACACGATATATATAAATTAAAGATTAAAAAAATAAAATTCTGGAGAAAAGAAAAATTAACGAAGGCTCTGGTTGTTAGAGGGAATTCCTCTTCTCTTGAAAAGTATTTTCTTTGAAGAAACATCTATTAAAAAAAAAAAAAATTTGACTTGTGCTTTTTCATTGTTTGTTTCAACCGAAAATAAGTTTATGCCTTATAATCTTTCCTTATTTGGTTTAAAAGAAAATATCATCTACCAATCATTCTATACCATATTATAGGAGAACATAAGCGATAAAACATACATGACGAGTTAGAAAAATAAAATCAATCCCCACCGGTTGGCTATGAAGAAGTTACTTTCTTATGAAAAATATTTATATTAGAAGAAAGTAATTTCAATAACAAATATAATCTATATATTGTTTTTATGTACGTGGTTTGAAATAAACAATATGCCCTAATTATAATATTTAACCTAGCAATATTTACTTTTAGATTCTGTCCTGGGTCGGTTGTTTGTATTGGTTAAAAATTAAACCTAGTCCAAACCAACTAAATCTGGTTTAGGATTAGACTAAATAGATATTGTAAAATTTACTATTTTTCCTTTTCGTTTAAGTCTCATCTTGGTTTAGACTAATGAGTACCTCTAGTACTTTAAGATGCCGGCTTCCTAGCTAGACTAGGAAATTGGAATTTCACATCAAGGACTAATGTTGAATGGGGAGTCTAAGTAGCAGTCTAGAGCGTAAACCTAGATTAGATCTAGCTATTTAGTTTATGAGTTGACTGAACTAAATGTTATGCGGCCTAGCTCGATTCAAGTGTGAAGTATTGACAATCTTTAAAATATATATCAACCAAGGCTGAGAATTGGGTAGAACCACTTAATTCAATCCAAAATCAAACCTGACTAGTTATTCTTTGGTTCATTCCTCGTCGGACATTATGGTTTTAGATAGAGTAGTCTATTGGGCTTATATGTTATTCTCATCTTTCTCTCACCTACAATGTATGATATGTTACTCAACCGCATTCGGATTCCTTAACAATTAATGCATTATTATATATAAGGCATCATAGTTTGTTCTCCGGTTGCCCAAAATATAATTTAGTACCTTGAACTCTGGCGAAATTATTATTTACTCCAGTGATTCAAAAATAAACTGTTTAGTACTCAGTTAAGGTAAATAAATTTTAAGGTCTTGAGATTGATGTCATATTTCTAATGACTTGCCAATGTGGGTTATAAATGTTATTATTTATTTGTATTTTCGAAATACCCCTAATATTTTGAACCTTAAAATACCTCATGCTTACCGCCAATAACCCACCCCTTAACCATCACCACTGTAGGCCATACCCCGACCCCACCTTGCCGCTTTCCATGGTACCCTTGCCCACGCACCCCCACCCCCCCTCCACCTCCCCCTTCTTGTTCTCCTCCATTTTGTCGTCTAGCACACATTTTATTATAGAAAATATTTTTTGAAAGAAAAGCATTTCCATGCAATGGGTGGAAAATGACTTATATTGTAAAAGATGAGAAGTCATCATTCTAAGCAACCTAAAACGTTTCGGGGTATACATCAGTCTAAATATGAATCAAAATGAAATGAACTAGACAAGATCATAGATTTTTAAATGTAATAATATCGGATAAGGATTGGATCGAAAAGTGACCAGTCAAGTGCATTCTTGAATTGAATTATGTGGTTCGATCTAATTTCGTTCTTGATTGATATTTTATATTTTAAACATCTTAATTACTTCACATCTGAATTGAGGTAGGTCAAAGATCAATATGGATTTAAACTTACAGTTTGGACTGCTACTTGAACAAGATTGCTAGCATTGGTCCTCCTTGTGTGAAATTTCAATTTTGATCTAGATTGGAAGACACTAGTTTGAAGTAGCTCATGTGTTCATTAGCCGAAACCTAAACCAAACCAAATCAATACCAAATCAATGACTGAAGAATTAATTTTACAATACATATTGGGTCTAGTCTAAAACCAAATTTAGTTAGTTCGATTCAAGCTTATGGTGGGCCGATATTTTATCATATTAAAGATGTTAATTAGCTTAAATTTGCATTGAAAGAAAAATGAAGTCAAAATCAAATAATGAGGATAGGGCCTAATAGTAAATACTGCTATGATGCGCACTATAACTAGTAGATAATTTTTAAATCAAACCAAACATAAGAAAATTTTATAGATTATATTTTTCTTCTAAAATACTTTCTTATGATATATATTTTTCATTGAAAGAAAACTTCTCCATAACAAAATGAAGCCTAGATGTTACTTTGTCATTGTTTTAAAAGAACAACTTTTATCATTTTGAATTGTCATATGATGATATATATATATATAGGTTGGAATATGTTAAAATTTTTTTTTTCTATTATTTGTCATATATTGTATTACTAATTATGTTATCCTATAACAAAGTATAGGATAATTGGAAGAAGATTTTTTCCCCCCTAGAAAACAAACAGGGGAATATTACAAGGTGGGAGCATATTTTCCAATGCAACAAACAACGTAAAATCTCAAGTCAAATTCAATTTTATATAAGAACCTTTTTTAAAAGAAAATGTTTTTTTGGGGAAAAGAGAACTTCCTCTTTATCAAATAGACCCTTGAATTCAAATTTGGATCTCAAAAAATGGAGTGGAATGGGAAGAGGGGGCAGCTGGTGATGGTGCAGTTGGGGCCATCAGTGCTTGGTTGTCGAGGTTGGGGAAGGAACTCGAGGATTTTAAAATGACGTTTTCAGTGCATGCTTTAGAAATGCCATTCTTCTTACACATTTTGAAGAGGGGACATAGATAATTGAATCCAAATGCTAAATATTACTAAAGCATGCACTGAAAATGTCATTTTAAAATCATTAGTTAAAAAATAATTTGAATATATAGTAAAGCCCAGTGTAACTTAACCCAAATCTTTTGTCTTTCGTGCATTATATTGATAGACTACTGAATTTCAAAATTATTTCTAACTTACAAAGTTCATTGACGCGCAGGCAGCCTTATGTGCAATTGCTGAGATTGTTAGCACACGGTTGGTAGATGGGATTGGATCCAGGACTGGATTAATGGGAATTGACTATCCCACTTCTGATTGGCTCTACAAGTATGTCTCTTGAATACTTTTCCTACATGTGCGACTTAAAATCTTGTTTGAAAATTATACGAATGGATTTTTCAAATGATTAGCACTAACATTAGCGCTTGTTTGGTTAGAGGGAAGATCTTTGCTCCAAAAAATATTTCACTTCAAGGCTTTCTTTGGTTTGAGACTTCAAAGGATTTTTATCTATAAATGTTTTTCTTTCCTTCAATATTTCTTTTTATTTGATTTAGAAAATCAAATCATATTGTAAATTGTATAGCTCATGTTTGGTCCATTTGAAATTGGAGAGAAATTTTTTCCTCTCATGGTACTGTTTTTTAAGGATGTCATTTTCCCCTTCTATACGGAAAAGATTTTTCTCTTGGCTTACCATTTCTAATGGTGATATTATTAAATTACAAAAGTTGGGCGGAAAAGTATTTTCATCGAACAAAATGGATCCAAAGCAATTTGACTATAAATGTTTTTTCTCTTCAAAGTTTTATTTAGGTTGATCTGGAAAATCAATTTCATTATATGAATTGTATAAGATTTTTGTTTGGTCTACTTGAAGAGATTTGAGACAATTATGTAATAGTAGAATGTAAAAGGTATTCCCTCTTATGAAGGAAAATCTTTTCTCCCTTTTCCAAGAGGATGTCATTTTCCTCTATTGTAGACGATGTTTTACCCTTGATCTATTTTTGCTAATGAATCACATTAAGAAATAATAAAATTTGGACAAAAAAGGACTTCCAATGAGCCAAACAGAGGCCAAAAGATTTTTAACTATAAATTTTTCTTCAAAATTTTCTTTTATCCGATTTAGAAATTAATTAATCTATATAAATGGCATAAAGAAAGTTTGAGGTTAAGAATGCAACGGAAAATGTTTTTGCTCGTGAAGACAAAAATCTTGCCCTTTTCTTGGGACAAGATCATTTTGTCCTTTATTTTTCCCTTAGCCTATTGTTGCAAATGAGTCATATTATGGAAAAGGACTTCCGTTGAACCAAATAGAGCTTAGTTGAAAACATTTGATCATGACTAAGAATCTATTAGTATTAGAATTTCTCCCTTTTTAATGCGGTGTGTCATGTTTCTAACGGATCCCCGTGTCCATGGGTGGTGTTTCTTAATGGATCTTGAGCAAGTTTAGGAAGGAAGATGGGTAAGTTCATGTCTGGTAATACCCATGCAACGATCAAATAGTTAGATGGCCCATGGGTTTCTGACAGACTTGCCATCTTGTACTTGACGGTAGCTTCCAGTGTCAAAAGGCTGCATCCGCCACTGGCTGCGAATGACTTATACTGGTTCGGGAGTTTAGGGGTGAACTGTTCTTGTTGAAGTTGAGAGTTATCGTACATCATGATTGAATACAAGCAATTGAGTCTTAAATGCAATTATAAAATTTGATGGTAGTGTATATAATAGGAAATTTATGTATTATTCATGAGAATCACCGAATCAGATGTGATCTGATTTGGCCTTCTCACGTACGATGCCAGCTACTTCTAAATGGATTTGAGGAGGGTCAGGAAGGAAGGCGGAAAGCTTCATGTTTGGCAATAACTTGTTGGACTAGCAAACGGTTAGAGTGGCCTATAGATTTTGCTCACAAGGGACCCCTTATATGCTTAAGTTAGTATAGATGTGAAATGATATTAATTGAACAATATAGTATAGGAATAAATTAAGAAGTAGACAAACATGATAAAAGGCCTAATCAAAGAGATATGAGAGAGAAAGGTGTGAAGAAGAAGAGAAAGTGAGAGGAAGGAGGATGAGGCATCCATGGTCGACAAGTGGTAGCTTTTACTAGCTGACACATATTGGCCATCTTGGTGGCCAGATGACTTATTTACCTGCCACATGACCCGGTGGTCAGTATTTAGCACTTGTTGAGTACTGGAGATAGTGGTGAATACTAGAGTGGTGGGTGGTGAGTGTGGTATCCGCTAATTGTTAATCTTGAGCTGGTAGCACCTGTGCCTAATTTGGACCTGGGACATGGGCGGGCTTAGTTTATGCCCGGTGGCCTAATGGCGTTTCATCATTTTAGTCACCTAGCTTTATTTATTGTAATACATTGTTAATGAAAAATAATTTTTAAATTGGCAGTGTTTTTGAATGGATTTTGAGCATGTGTGAGGATAACGAACAGCTTTAGCATTTGGTGGGTGCTTAAAAGTATATGTATATGTTAGGAAAATGTCTCAAAATTCCTTGGAAGTTTAAGTAGGGATGCCGTGAGGAGGCCGATCGATCGGGTGAAGCTCGATCAATCGGGAATGTTACGTAAGTTTGGGACGCCAGCAGTGAGCTCCCTGATCGATCGGAAATCGCATTTCCACGCGGTTATATATAGTGACGTAGGGTTAAGTCCGGTGGTATTCAATTCAATTCTTGAGTGTTTCCAAGCGGCACAGCACCAAAAGAAAGTGAGAGAGAGAGAATAGGAGTGATTGTAATTCTTCTTTTGATTCAATAATAAAATCTCCAATCTTCGCCCGTGGTTTTCTCCCCTCTTGATTGTTGAGGGGTTTCCACATAAATCCATGTGTCGTTTGTTTCTTTTCTCTTTTAGTCCATTTACTTCTCGTATTATCGTGGTATTTGATTCGGATTGCATACCGGGAGTAGACTTTTTTCCGCACAAATTGGTATCGGAGCCTGGTTATTCGAATTGGTACAATGGCATCAGGTATTAAGACCGAGGTAGAGAAGTTCGGAGGTCAAGGAAGCTTGAGCTTATGGCAGATCCTTATTAAAGGACTCTTGACTCAGAATGGCTTGAAGAAAGCACTGGAGGGGAAAGAGAAGTAACCCGAGAATATGACCGAGGCACAGTGGGAAGAGTTGGATGATAAGGCTCTCACGGCGATACTGATGTGTTTAGCAGATGATGTTTTGACATAGGTCTTGGAGATGAAAACCGCTAAGGAGTTATGGGATAAATTATTAGACATGTTTTGCCACAAGTCAGTCTCCAACAAACTCGCAGTGAAGCGTCGGTTATTCACTTTCCGTATGACAGAAGGTACATCTCTTAAAAACCATCTTCGCGAGTTTACTTCTATCATACAAGAATTAAAGGAATTGGATGATGTCCCTAAGGACGAGAACCAAGCTATATTGTTACTGTGTTCACTCTCTAATTCGTATAAGGGCTTTGTAGAAAGCATGATGTAAAGGGGTAGGCCATTATTGTTGATGAGGTGAAAAGAAACCTTTGAGTAAAGAACGGGTAGATAGGGAGTTATCTGACTCGGTGAATGACTCAGGTAGTGGTTTGCATGTGAGAGGTAGATCATAACATAGGGGATCCGATGGTGGGAGGAAGTCTAGGTCTAAATCTAGACATAAGAACCTGTCGTGCCATTACTGTCACAAGAAAGGGCACATAAAGAAGAACTGTTATAAATATAAAAATAAATTGAAAGAAGATAACAGGAGTGACCAGGGCAAAGATAAGTCCGCTGAGGCTAGTGTTGTAGAGGATGATAGTGATAGGGAGTTTCTTTTAGTTGCTGATTCTCAGTCCAGATCCAAGGATAAGTGGGTCATGGATTCGGGTTATTCATATCACATTAGTCCAAATAGAGACTGGTTTTCCACGTATAAGTCTATACAGGGTGGAGTTGTCTTGATGGGTAACGATGCTGCTTGTAAGGTAGTGGGGATTGGGACAATTCGTGTGAGGACGTTTGATGGGGCTATTAGAACTTTGAGTGATGTACGTCACGTCCAGGAGTTGAAGAAAAACTTGATTGCTCTAGGTACCCTTGAGTCTAATGGGTATAAGTACACTCCTAAAGGTGGAGTCATGCGGGTCAGTAAGGGTGCCTTAGTTGTGATGAAAGGGAAAAGGGTAGGTCCTTTGTATGAGCTTGCAGGTACTACCATGATAGGTTCGGTTGCTGTTTCCACATCTACTATGGCAGATGCAGAGATCACGAGACTGTGGCACATGAGACTGGGTCACATTGGTGATAAGGCGTTGTCTGAGTTGAGTAAAAGGGGACTGCTTTGTGGTCAGTCAAAAGGACTGATGGATTTCTGTGAGCACCGTGTGTATGGGAAGCAGAAGAAAGTCAGCTTTAAGCCAGCAATGCATTAGACAAAGGGAACGTTAGATTATATACATTCTGATCTGTGGGGACCTTCCAGAGTGGCTTCTAAAGTGGGTCCAGGTATCTTCTAACGTTACTAATGATTATTCACGTAAAGTTTGGGTCTATTTTCTGAAGCAGAAAAACGAGGTGTATGATGTCTTCAAGAAATGGAAGATTCTGCTTGAAAAACAGACAGGGAAGCCGATAAAGAGGTTGAGGACTGATAATGGTCTTGAGTTAGTTGAAGGTGACTTCACACGGTTTTGTGAAGATCAGGGTATAGTCAGACACAGAACATGTACAGGTCAACCTCAGCAAAATGGAGTAGCTGAAAGATTGAACAAGACATTACTTGAGAAGGCTCGATGTATGCTTTCAAATGCAGGCTTGAAAAGAGAATGGTGGGCAGAAGCAGTTAGCATGGCTTGCTACCTTGTGAACATGACACCACATTCTTCATTACAGATGAAGACACCTGAAGAGGTATGGTCTGGTTCTCCTTCTGGTTATTCTCAGATTAAAGTATTTGGTTGTCCTGCATATGCTTATGTTAATGATGGAAAGTTGGAGCCTAGGGTCAAGAAATGCATCTTTCTTGATTATTCGTCAGGTGTGAAGGGATATAGGTTATGGGATCCCAGTGCTCAGAAGTTTCTGACTAATAGAGATGTTACCTTTGATGAGTCTGCTTTACTACATCCGCCACACACACCCTTCATTGATAGTGATTCAGTTCAGGTTGAGATACCTAATGTTACACAGATACAGTCAGATCAGTAGGTGGTTCAGCTAGAGAGTATTCCGTCACTTCAAGTACGGGTTTTTGATGTTGTTGATAATGCAGAAACGGGTCAGCAGGTGAAGAATAATGCTATAGCTGGTGGTAGACTGAGGCGATAGATCAGGCCTACAGAGAGATATGGGTATGAGGAGCTGATTACTTATGCCCTTACAAATGCTGAGTCTTTAGATGACAGTGAGCCGACTTCATATTCAGAGACTGTATCGAGATCAGATGCTGAGAAGTGGCTTGTTGCTATGAATGAAGAGATGTAGTCTCTTCATAAGAACCAGACATGGGAATTGGTGGAGCCTCAAACAAGGAAAAGACTGATTGGTTGCAAATGGGTCTTCAAAAGAAAGGAGGGCATTTCTGGAGTTGAAGATGCAAGATACAAGGCACGTTTGGTAGCTAAAAGCTACAGTCAGGTACAGGGTGTAGATTTTCATGATATATTTTCACCTGTAGTTAGATATACTTCGATTCGTGCGCTTTTGTCTTTAGTAGCCATGCATGACTTAGAGCTTGAGCAGTTAGATGTAAAAACTGCATTTTTGCATGGTGAGCTAGAAGAGAGTATCTATATGCATTAGCCCGAGGTATAGGAGATTTGATCAGTTCATGACAGGTCATGGGTACATCAGGCGTAAGTACGACAGCTGTGTGTACTTCAGAAAGACTGACATAGGCTCCTTTGTTTATTTGCTTTTATACGTTGATGACATGTTGATTGCAGCACGAGGCATAAAGGATGTTGATGACTTGAAACCTATGTTGAAGATTGAGTTTGAGATGAAAGATCTTGGAGCAGCTAAGAAGATTCTAGGCATGGAGATTCGTAGAGACTGAAGAGTCGGAAAATTATACTTGTCACAGGAGAAGTATATTGAGAAGGTATTAGATAGGTTTCATATGAAGGATGCTAATCCAATTAGCACGCCCTTAGCAGCTCACTTCAGGCTTTCAGCATTTGATTCGCCTCAGACCGAGGAGGATGTTAGGTACATGTCTCAGATTCCCTATTCTAGTGCAGTGGGCAGTATTATGTATGCAATGGTTTGTACACGTCCTGATATTGCTTTTGCAGTGAGCAGAGTCAGTAGGTACATGGAGAATCCAGGTAAAGAGCATTGGCATGCGGTAAAATGGATTCTTAGGTATCTTCGTAGAACTTCTGATGTTTGTTTGGAATATGGGAAAAGTAAATGTTGCTTGGTTAAGTATGTAGATTCTGATTATGGTGGAGACCTCGATAAGAGGAAGTCCACATCAGGGTATGTGTTTTGTTTAGGGGACACAGCTATCAGTTGGAAAGCGTGTCTACAGTCTGTTACAGCACTGTCTACTGCCGAGGCCGAGTATATGGCAATCACAGAAGCATTCAAAGAAGCCGTCTGGTTGAGGGGTTTGATTAGTGAGATCAGTGTTAAGCAGGGCACTGCTAGAGTCTACTGTGATAGTCAGTCCGCCATTTACCTAGCGAAGGTTCAGATGTCACATCATAATAGAACGAATCATATAGATGTGAAGCATCATTTCATTAGAGATCTGATTGATGAGCGAAAGGTGGAGTTGAAAAAGATTGGGACTGAGGACAATCCAGCTGATATGTTCTCTAAGGTACTACCATGGAGCAAATTCGAGCATTGCTCAAATTTGGTGGGTCTTTGCGTTTGATGTGTGTTAGCCCCGGTTGAGGGGGCGTTTGTGGAGAAGGTGGAGTTGTTTTATTCTTGATGTTAATTTTGAGCCAAGGTGGAGATTTGTTAGGAAAATGTTTCAAAATTCCTTGGAAGTTTAAGTTGGGATGCCATGAGGAGGCCGATCGATCGGGAATGTTATGTAAGTTTGGGACGCCAGCGGTGACCCGATCGATCGAGAACCGCGTTTCCACGCGGGCATATATAGTGACGTAGGGTTACATCCGGTGGTATTCAATTCAATTCTTGAGTGTTTCCAAGCGGCGCCGCACCCAAAGAAAGTGAGACAGAGAGAAAAGGAGTGATTGTAATTCTTCTTTTCGATTCAATAATAAAAGCTCCAATCTTCGCCTATGGTTTTCTCCCCTCTCGATTGTGGTGGGGTTTCCACGTAAATTCTTGTGTCGTTTGTTTCTTTTCTCTTTTAGTCCATTTACTTCTCGTATTGTCGTGGTATTTGATTCGGATTGCATACCGGGAGTAGAGTTTTTTCCGCACAGTATAAATTAGTATTAATTGAATAATATTAACAAAGGAATAAATTAGAGACTGGTAAACATATGAGGTGAAATACTTAATAAAGAGGGGAGAGAGGTTAAAAGGTCAAAAAGGCGGTGAGAGGGCAGAGGGGTCGTCCGATTGGATTGGCATTAACCCGATTTTAGAGAGAAAAGATCAGTAACTTTCTAAGATATGGGCATATACTTGATAATTAGCACTTGGGCCCATATCCAGATTTCGACTTGCACCTACTTGTATATACTTGGTTGTTACCCCTGGTGGATGGGTACAGTGGTTGGCGAGAGAAGTACCAAGTACTGTGATTCCACCTTTATGGGCAAACATGGAGGTTGGAGCTCGTTCTTGGCCATGGTGAGCGAGTAAGCTTTTCTAAGATGGCCAAGCAAGGATCTCAGCTGCTGAGTATGGGACTCGGTATTTTACTTGGAAGTGCGCTGGTGGCTTTGGATGACAACCCTGGTGGTTCAATTTGTCGGTCGACCATGGTTGTCGGTGCTCACCTTTGGTGCGCAAGCTGCTGCTTGCCCTTGGCAGTCAGAGGTGGCCCCTTGGCACTTGGCCCTATATCTGAATTTAGACTTATCATCTTTGTGAGCACCCCGCATCAGCACCTTATATTCATACATGCAATTTCCATCCTAGGTTTGAGCGTCCAAAATGCATAAATACATATATTGTGATAGCTCTGTTAAGAAAATTTACCTAACATAAAAAAATTAGGTATTATCGCTGCTTAAGAGAAACTAGTATGGCGGCAGATTGGGTTGCAAGGTCGAGTCATCAAGTCAATCCGGAGACTCTTTGGTTTCGTCTGCTTAGCACACGTTAGATGATATAGTTCTGGCTGGTGCATTAGAGCGAGCCATTTCTAGAGGTCTAATATGCCTTTTCTTAGCTGTATAAATAAATGTCCATAACCATAATAAGACCATACTCTTGTTAGTGTGGACATTTTCTATGTTTAATCTAAATTGTACGATGATTTTACAGTGGTATTATATTTTCACATGGAAAATGCAGGGAATTAGGTTACAAAGCATATAGAGTTGAGTCAGCTGATGATCTGAGAAAGCCGTTTGTGTCCATGTATTTTGGGACTGCGTATGCATCTTGGTTATCTGAGTATGATGGCAGGTACAATTTTTGTACTTATTTTAAGTTTGTAATATTTTACAATTCTTTGAAGACTTATTTATATCATTTTATGCTTTCAGTTTTGTTTTTTGGGTGAACTAAAACTACATTTTAGCAATATCCCTTTTAGATTTTAATTTTGGATAAATTGCACATCAGCACCCCAAGCTTTGGTGAATCAATTTGTTCATCTGCAAAATTTGTGAAATGATATTTAGTTCAAAAGTTCCATGTATTTAATAAAATAATTTAAACTACGGTGTGTATGGTTGTAAAATAGATCTCTCACTCAACTCTTCTTGATTAGCAATATTGCAACATTGCGGTTTATGTGTGGAACGAAAGAAATAATGAGGGAATTGTGGTTTTACAAAGCAAGTTTTACACCGTTTCTTACCGTTATTTGGACTATTTTATATATATATGTGTGTGTGTGTGTGTGTGTGTAAAGTTTGGACTAAAAAAATTATTCCATAAAGCTTATGGACTAAAAAACTAATACATCGAATATTATGGTACTAATATGTAATTTACCAATTAATTGTTTATCTTCTATCTTTGAAAGGTTGGGGTAAACTTGTAAACAAAAAACTTAAAAAACCTTAATTATTAATTTCTTAAAGCAAAAGAAAGAAATAGCAGCCTCCTTTCAAGATAGTACCCTAAAAGGGTTAGACTGCATATATATTACCCTTCCAAACCCTGCCTTGGTGGGAGCCTTTTTGAGGCACTGGGGGTGGTTGTAAAATTTGAAAAAAAAAAAAAAAAAATTGATACCAAACGTGTTGAAATTTTTTGAAATAGCTTATACAATTAAATTCTTAATTACCTTTTCTTGTGCACAAACTATAATGACAGGGAAAGACCACCACAGTTTGTGGTACAAGCATATTTGATGGGACCTAAAAATGTGAATTTGGAAGGAACTTGTCCTGGTTGGCTCAAGTTTGAGCAATCACTCAGCAGCTACTCTGAAACTAAGAGGTAATTTAATTCTTATTTTTTCGGTGTTATTTTTTTATGGGTAAATTATAGAAACCTCCTTGTCTTTTGCTTCAAAAATAGAAAACCCCTTTCACAAATAAAAGCACTTACAAAACCACCTCACTTTTAAAAATTTATCACTTAACCCCATGAAAATTTTTTTGACTATTTTGCCCCTCAAAAGTGAGGGGGTTAAATGTTTAATTATATTTTTAGAAGTAGTTTTATATAATTAGGCAAAAATTAGAAAAATATTATGTTTTTCGTAATAGAATTAAGAAAATTTTATATATTTATATCAGAAATAATTGTTTTAGTTAATTATAGTAATGATATTATAAGTTTAAAAATTAAAAAATATTTTAAAAATATTGCTAAAATTTTTATAAAAAATATTATAAAATAAAATATAATATTTTTGTTAATATTATAATGTCACTGCTATATAATTAATTAAAATAATAATTTTTTTAAAATATAAAAGTCCCTTCTTTTCTATAACTATGAAAAAAATTCTTTTTTTTTTCTCAAAACGCAAAATTCTACATAAAAATAAAATTAAATACTTAACTATTTTATTTTGAGAGGCAAAATGGTCAAAAAAAAGTTGTTTGGGGGCAAAGTGATAATTTTTTAAAAGTGAGGGGGTTTAATGAGTGGTTTTATTTGTGAGGGGAGTTTTTTGTTTTTGAATTAATAGTCAGAGAGTTTTCTGTAATTTACCCTTTTATATTTTTAAAGGACAAAAACTTGGATTTTGGAGACCTAGATTTTCTTATTTTCCAATTTTAGCTTCTAGAATTTGTTCATAAAGTGAAAACATGAAATCAAAGTAAAATAATGGTTTTAAAGTTTAGTCTTTAATTTCTTAAGAATCAGAAGCTAAAGATGCAAGAAAATTTCAAAGAAGCCCTCATAATTGATTGTGATAGATTGTTTCTTGATATTAGAGTATTTATATTGAGAGGTCTCGGGTTTGAATCTCAAAATTTTTACTCTTGAAACTGTTGGAAAATTTACCAATCAAAAATAAACAATGAAACATTACACGAAAATTTTACGTGGAAAACCCTCTCTCAACTAGAGGAAAAACCACGACGTGATTGGGTGTCAAACTTTCACCATAAATTTTGGATTACAATCTCTAATTGAACTAAAAATCCACACTCAATCTCACTCAAATTTCCTCTCTATTCTCTACTCTTCACACACCTTGTTCTTCTAATACAACACATCATTTATAACAAAAGCATAACCTCTAAAACAAGACTAGATGCCACCATACATTATCAAACTCTAAAGCCAACACCTTTGCGTACATAACTTGTAAAAGTAAATTTCCCAACTCTTACAAGTCTATGTAATACCCCTACAAGACTTGTGGAAGTGAACTTCCCATTTTATTCATTTTTCTTTCTTTCTTTCCTTGTGCATTTTGGACATAATAATAAAATATAAAGACAAATAAAAAATATGGGTTGGACTCAACAATTCTCCTCCTCCGACCCATATGACATCTTGATCCACTAAGGCAAAGTCGATGCTTCTTCCACATCCACAAAGTGCACTCTTTTTAAAGTCGAGTTTGCTCCCTTGTCACTCATCAAACCACTTTCTTCAAGCACATACAAATTCTTCGAATTCTTATTCGCTTTCATCACAACCAATTGCGCCTTTTTGACCGTCATTCTTCCACCTCAAGCAGAGTACCCATTACCCAATTCATCAGGCCTTCCTAACAAGATCAAATTTTTCCTGAGTCGTGGCACATGTCGAACTTTGGACAATGTTCGCACCTTGCCATCATGCATCTTAATTTGAACGATCCCAGCACCTTCGATCTTGTCCTCTTCATCATTGGCTATCATAACCGTTCCATCACATTTCTCATAAAAAACGAACATTTCGCTTTTCGCGCTTACATGATGGGAGCACCCTGAATAGAGAATCCATGAATCCTCACTCGTCTTTCTATCTTGCACTAAGAAGAGGTCATCTCCATCACCTAAGGCTACATTGGTAGATATTTCACCCTTCTCTCCCTTACTTGTCTTTCACTTGGTCATCTCCCCCTTTTCACGAGTTTTCTTTTAACTCTTTTAAGTCAGCTTTCATTTTCTTGTAAAACACTTGCATATGGCCCATCTCATGACAATAGTAACTTTCTTTGTTGCTATAATCCATCTTTGATCTAGAACTTGACCTACTATAATCTCTACCGCTATATCCCACGAGTGCAACTTCTCCTACTCGAACTGGCCGCCAAAGTGGCCACTTCATCATTTCTAAATTTATCCCCTTTCACCAATTTTTCATTTTCTAACAAGATTGTTGTAGTTTCATCCAATATTAAAGTTGTTTTTCCAACTACCAATGTTGTCATGACCGTCTTGTAGGATTTAGGGGGAGAAGCCAACAAAATCAAAGCTTTATCTTCCTCCTTGAACTTTTCATCTAAACTAGCCAATTGAGAGATTAATCTATTAAATACATTCAGATAATCTCTTAAATCACTACCCTCTCCCATCCTCAATCGGTATAAGTCCCTCTTCAAAAACAGCTCATTTGTGAGAGATTTGACATGTAAATCTTTTATAACTTCTCTTACAAGGACTTCGGTGATTTTCATTCAACACGCTATATTTTATATTCGGGGAAAGAGCAAGATGGATGGTGCTTACCGCTTTCATTTGTATCTCCGCCCAATCATCATCATTCATTTTTTCAGGCCTCTTGCCTTGTAATACTTTATGCAATCCTTATTGAACAAAGAGGTCTTTCACCATGCTTTGTCATAAAGTGAAGTTGTTCTTGCCATCAAACAACTCTATCTCGAACTTGGTACCACTGAATAGATTATCGATTTTTGACATCTCCACAAACTCTAGGCCTCAAAATCAAACCCTCTCTGATACCACTTGTTGAGAAAATTACCAATCAAAAATAAAAAACGAAACAACACACGAAAACTTTATGTGGAAAACCCTCTCTCAACCAGAGGGAAAAACCACGACTTGATTGGGTGTCAAACTTTCATTATAAATTTTGGATTACAATCTCTAATTGAACCCAAAACCCACACTCAATCTCATTCAATTTTCCTCTCCATTCTCTACGCTTCACACACCTTGTTCTTCCAATACAACACATCATTTATAACAAAAAGCCTAACCTCTAAAACAAGACAAGAAGCCACCATACATCATCAAACTCTAAAGTCGACACTTATGCCTACATAACTTGTGGAAGTAAACTTCCCAACTCTTACAAGCCTATATAATACCCCTACAAGACTTGTGGAAATGAACTTTCCATTTTTTTCATTTTTCTTTCTTTCTTTTCGTTTTACATTTTGGACATAATAGTAAAATATAAAGACAAATAAAAAATATAGGTGGGATCCAACAGAAACTTCATCATTTTCCCATAGACTCTACAATTCTAGATATATTTTATGTCTTATATTTTGTATTATTCTTTTTAGGTATTGTTATTGATAGGGCAAAAGTTGTTATTATCAGAGCAATGATGTGATTTGTAGTAAATAATGTCGGAATTTGAGGGGTGTGTGCTTCAATATTGTTCAAACTCTCTTATCCCATGTAGAAATTTTGGAGGTGGGAATATCTCTTCATATACCACCTTCTCTTTGACTTGATATTGTCTTGTAAGCCTGGAGTGGGTTTGGTGGGTCCACATGCGCAGCATAATGCAGTGTGGTGTGGACTTTTTCCGACGCAAACTTTTATTTTTACAGTTGTTACAACGAAGTCAAGAACGTGGGAAAACCTTTTTTTGGCCGTTACTTAGGGTTCGAGCTAGAGCTCAAGATGTTAATTATTGACTGGTTCTACCATCCACTCCTCCCATATTTACGTCTTCCTTGTTTGGGCTAAATTCATGACTCCTCCATATCCACACACTCTCATATAGAGGGCCAGATTTTTCGCCCTCTTTCCTGGATTGGCCGTTACCCTAAGGGGTAGAATATTGCCTATAACCCCCTGTTTGGCAACGGGGTAAAAAGGGGGTAAAAGGGGGTAAGGATAAAGAGGGGTAATTTTCTACCCTTGTTTGGCAAAGTTATTCGAAGGGTAAAGGGGGTAATGGGGGGTAATTTTTTACCCCCCTTTACCTCCCATTACCCCTCTTTATCCCAAATTTCTTAACCCCCAAATTGGGGGGTAAAAGGGGGTAAGGGTAATTTTTTTAAAAAAATTGACACTTTTACCTTTATTTTAACTATAACTCTCTTTATCCTTACCTCTTTACCCAATTGCCAAACAAGGATAATTCATTTACCCTTCTTAATTTGATATATCCAAATAAGGGTAGAATATTACCTTACTTCCCCCTCCCCCCCCCCCCCCCCCCCCCCCCCCCCCCCCCTCTCTCCTCTCACCCCTTTTTACCCTTCTTTACACTGTTGTCAAACAAAGCATAAATAGAATACCCTAAGGGTCAATGGTAATGCGCATAAAATAATGATATCATTCATCTCTTCTTTTTTCTTCTTGAATTCCTTTGATTCTCTTGTTACTAAGAAGATGGGGGCATACTCCAATCCATTAATTGAGCATACGCTCTGGGGATTTGCGTTGTGTTAATCTCTTGAGTTGGAATGCCAGTTGATCCAGTTTATACCAGTGTGGGGGCTTAAACGGCTTAGGACAGTGATGAACTCTATGGTATGGTAATTTCCTTAGTTTCATCTTTCGTCTTTGCTTTTTCTACATTCTATGTTCAATTATCTTTTCTCGAGGTTGTCTTGCCTAAGTTTGAGGCCTATTATATTCAGTTCAAGGTCTTCCTATTTGAAGTCCCTCTTCAATCAGTTGGAGTCTTACTTTCTCCAATTTTTGAGTTAGTTTCATTTGTCTCAAGTTTCATTTTTTTTTTTTTTGGGTTACCCATTTGCGTTATTTTTCCGAAAAGTAATAGCCCCAGAATTTCAAAAAGTTATTCTAGTACTAACATTTTTACTTGGACAATAATATTGCCCTTCTTTTTAATATATTGTGTGAATTTAGTGGGGTTTGCTTACCTTTTGATCCAAACTTGCATTAGGCTGACAATAACAAAACCAATGCTTCAAGAGCTCCGGGGGAAGGGTGAGATACACGCAACTTTACCCCTTCAGAGTGCTACCCTAAAAAGAGGTTGTGTCCGCGGCAATTAACCACTAATTTCTTTGATAAAACAAAAGGCATAATATTATTACCTGGATAAAAATATTAATGTCAGAGCAACTTTATGAAATATTTTTGTCTATTATTTACTCTATATCGCATCATTGCTCTAATAATATAATACTTTTTATTCTGACAATAATGACACTCAATAAATAAGGGGCAATGATTTGTTCAATCAATCACTTTCAGGGACTCAGGAAGCTGCACTATCATGTAAACTCCCAAAAGTGGCTTGGATGTCCACAAGTGGTGGATATGCTTTGTAAGAGATATGTTTACTTTTTATCTCAATTTACTATTATAAGTGTATGAAAAAATGTTTCATTTACCGGACTTTATATTATTAGTAAATATATTTATTTAATATTTAAGTTTTTTTATATTGTATTTCAGGTGAATATTGTACTAAGTGGTAAAAGACAACCTAATCAGAAAATTTGATTTCAACAATCAGTCAAATGTGGGGATGGCAATGGTACAAGATGGGTATGGGGATGCTAGCTCTATACCTATACCTATCATCTAAGTTCATTCCCATGCGCGCCTCATTATCTAGTATAGGTATGGGTGGATAACCAAACCTACCTTGACAGGTCCTACCTCGTATCTACTTCACTACCCTGCAGATATATATTATTCTCTCTTGTGTATTCAATAGTTATCTATATTTGCACATGTAAAAGCAGCATTCCCAGTGTCTCAAAGGCTCCTGCCTAAGCAGGTCTAGAGGGGTGAATGTACGCAGCATTTCCCCTTCAGGGTGCTACCCTGAAGATAGGCTGTTTCCAAGAAGTCCCAACCTAATGGGTGCAACATGAGGACTTCCGAGGAAGTCACCCATCTTTTTACTACTCTTGCCCAAGCTTGCTTAACTTCGGAGTTCTAATAGGATCCAATGCTTACGTGTTGGTACCCTCTTAGGTCTATATTTGCACATGTAATGATTTAAAATTACTTTCTGTAATCTAGTTATATAACTAACATTTTTAATAGATAATTTGAGTATACATATTATTATTTTATATTTATATAATTAGATACAAATTGGGAAAAATAATGTAGGTGGATATAAGGTGGGTATAACAGCAGCTGGGCAAAATGGATACAATATTATACCCATACTTGTGCAAGTATTTGCCATTGTGCCCTACTCATGCCAACCACCCATCTCATTAGCATCCACACATACCCTAAATGGGGCAGATACCCATGAGTAATGGCTTTTACCCACCCCATTATCATCCTTGGTTAAATGCCTCAATAAACAGAAAATAACACTTGATTATAATAAATAGATCTGAACTTGAATTGACTGTGTAAGAGACTAACACAACCCAGTCTTGATCTAACTCGAAATTTTTTTTTAATAAGGTAAGGAGATACAACATTATCTTAAAAAGGACTACTAATACTCGAGGGAGGGATGAGATCAACTTCAAACCTAAAATTTCATACTTAAGAGGTGGATAGCTTAACTACTACAACAAATTCATTAGCTTGACCCAAGGTTGTCAGAATCAAGATTCTACCTAGGATCATTATGGGGTTTTAGAATTGAAATCATAGAGTCCAATCGAGAATTGCAACATTCTACTAAATGCATAGTATAATTAATTTTTTGTATTAAAATTAGTTGCACATTTCACAAAATTATTGTATGGAACATTTAATTTGTAAGGGTACAATAACAGCAACAACGACAACTCTTTCATTGCCACGGGGCTCCCGCTGAAGCAAGGTCGGGGAGGATGAGATGTATGCGGCCTTACCTTCTCAGGGTGTTACCCTAAAGAGGGGATGTGTCCAAGAGCCCCTAACTCTAAAAAGCAAGTAGCAAGAAGCAAATAAAATAATATAGCAACAAAACAATAAAGCAATAGTGAAGCATCAAGCATCAAAGCACAAATCACCAAGCAATAGTAAAGCAGCAATAGATCACGCCGGCAATAGGTCCCAAGCCACCACAGTATGAAGATTGAGAGCGCTGAGGGCCCGCTTCGCTATGCTCCACTATCCTAAATTGCTATGTCAGCTATCCTTATTCTAGCTCGCCACTCCGTTTTATCTAAGGCAATCTCCTCATTTAGGTTTAGATGGGTGGGTCTTGTCTAATCGTCTCCATCCAGCTCTTTTTGGCCTGTCTCTACTTCTCCCATGCATAATATGGAGTTGTTCGTATCTCCTAATAGAGACAGTGGCCGGTCTCCTCCTAACATGCCCAAACCATCGCAAACACTACTCCCTCAACTTATCCTCGATTGGGGCCACGCTCAGTTTGCCTCTTATAACATCATTTCTAATCCAGTCCTTTCTAGTGTGACCAAATGTCCACCGCAACATCCTTATCCCCGCTACCTTCAACTTCTATGTGTGACATCGTTTAACTGGCCAATATTCAGTACAGTAAGAAATGGCTGGTCTGGCTATCGGCTTGTAGTATCCCTTCAGCTTGAGAGGGAACCTTCTATCACATAGTATTGCTGAAGCCATTTTCCACTTATATCATTCTGCTTTAATCTAGTTGTTAACATCATCTTCTATTTTGTAAGGGTATATATGGAATATGCAATCATAGAATATTATCATGTAACATGGAGGTGTCTTTCTATACTCATATAATTGTGAGAGCTTTCAAGATGATATATTAGCTAGTCAAGTTTTATATTAGATAATTTAATGTTATAACTTAAACTAAGTCCATTTTGATAAGAAACTTCATTTACAGCCTATTCTTGAATGTTTGCTTGTGAACTTTTTATTTATATGTCTTAGCGAGATCGAGTTAAGATTGGTAAAATCGTAAAATCTTATCATGATTTCATCCGTTAGTTTCATTTAAACTCAATAGATCATAATATTCTATAAAATTAAGATTATACTTCAAATCGGGATCCATCAACAACTATGGGATCCTAGAATCGTAAGATTCTATAATTAGTATAAGGAGTTTAATAACTATTGGCTTGACCTAACTAACAAAATTCCCCATACTCAAATTGATTGGATTGAAGGTGCAAATGACTCGAACTAATGCAACCTATGTAGATTTGAGCCCAAGTGGACTCAAGTCAAAGTTAGACTTGAAACTCTCAATCGACCCAGCATCTATAAATGTAACAAAAATTATTTCTTTTTAGGAGTAATTTACGTATTCGGAAGAGAGCATTATGTAATATTGTCATGAACATATTGGCATAACATAAATGGAATCTATATGCATGTTATAATCTAAGCATTCACAACTTTGACAACAAATAGTAGAATTATGGTTTAGTATATACTCATCATATATTATGGGAAATTTATCACTTCGAGGACCAGGAAATATTTAGATAACCAATATCGACAATGTAGTAAGAATTTACTATCAATTTATGACAATAATATGGAATTAATAGTAAGAACACGAGAGGTTGAGAGAAAACGAAAAGGACTTAGTGAAGAAAACGGAAGAGAATGAAGCTGAGAATAAAAGATAATGAAAGAAACCTTGTAAAAGGAAGGGGAAAATTCTTAAAAACTGGTTTAATTATTTTTCCAAAATTTTCAAAAGAGTAGGGGAAACTGAAAAATTGCTTTCCAACTTCACCATTTTGAAAAAAACTAGGCATTTGTTTATGGTTTTTTTGGCAAAATTTTCAAGAAAATTGAAAAACTAGAAAAGTTTTTTAAAACCCAATACTCCTACTAGAGAAGTTGGAAAATAGTTTTCCAATTTTTCCTGCTCTTTTGAAAGATTTGCAAAATAAATTATAATTGTTTTCTATAATTCTCAACCTCTATGCTTCCCTTATTTTTTTTTTTCCCATTTTCTCTTATTTTAAGTTTCATCCTCTTTTGTTTTCTTAACTCCACCCTTATATTTTTCTTTATTCGCTCCATCTTTTTATTTCTTTCTCTTAATCTCTCACGCCCTTATTGTGATGCTATAGTAATGTCATAAATTGATTGCGCATTATTACTACGTTGCCGATATTGATAATCCTGTTTTTTTTTTTTGAGCACCATTTTGGGGTGAACAATATCACATAAATAACTTTAAAGATCAATAACACATAAGAGAACTATGTGAGTTAGCATATGAATCGATTAAACATGTTATTTGTGAAGATATATTTCTATTCTATTTCAATAATAACTCACTTTTTTTTTGCATTTGATTCAACAGTCCAACAACAACAACAGCAGCAGTCCATACTTTTAAAATTATATCCCTAAATAGTAATGAATAGATAACTGAATCTTTAAGTATCGGATATGCCTGAAACAATTATTTTCGCATATGTTACCTAATTATTTGGATCGAGTTTAGAGCAACTTATGGGGTTCTTGAATTTTTGGGTATTACTAATGTATTGCAGTTTTATATTTTTTTAGTATTTTTTATTTCTTTTATATTGTTTTAGTTCTCTGTATTTTTTTTAGCTATACATTTTTTTTTTACTCTTTGTTGGCGCTTGTGGTAGTGGTGGCCCCCAAGCTCTTTTTCCTTTTTTTTTTTTTTTTTCCCCTTTCTTTTTCAGTAGTTGTAAAATAGCTTTGTAAAAATTTCTGTTTAATGCATTACATTTTGCTCCAGAAGCTTCCCAAGCTTCATCTTGATCTTCTTCTTCCTTTCTTACTTCATCTATGTCTTTTTTCTAAGCATGCAAGTAAATGTTTGGCCTTAATATGGTATCAAAGCTCCGATTGTGGCTCGAATTTCTCAAATATCAAACAAATTTCATCCTCTTGTCTTCCTTTTCTTCTTCGCCATTTTTTGCTCCTTTTTTTTTTATTTTAACCTAAATGGTGTCAATGGGGCAATCAACCTTGGATTCTTCCAATTTCACACCAATAGATCCTTCCTCTCTGTACATTCTTGCGGCCAATGAGAATCCTGGAGTAGCTTTGGTCACATTAGATCCTCATCGGAGTGGACAATTACAACAATTGGTACCAGTCCATGGAGGTTAAACTATGGGTCAAGAATAAAGTAGGGTTTGTTAATGGAGAAATTACAATTCCAGTTAGTAGAGGGGATTCTACTTATTCAAAAATGTAGGAGGTGTGATAGAATGGTCATGGCATCTGAGTTCGGTTTTTAAGGAAAGAGGCTCCAGTTTGCTCTACACAAAATCAACAAGGGATGTTTGGCTTGACATTGATAAAAGGTATGCTCAAAGAACTAGGCCACGAATTTATCAATTGAAAACTATAAGCAGTACTTTGAAGCAAGATAATATGCCTATCACAGCATACTATGCTAGACTGAAGGCTATTTGGGAGGAATTTTAGGGTTATGATCCTATCCCAAGTTGTGAGTGTGGTGCAAATTGTAGTATAAACTCTATGAAGCTATGAGCATCTGCCTTGAGCAAGATTATGTTATGACTTTTCTCACGGGCTCGAATTACGATTTTGCTTTGTTAAACGATGAGGTCATGCTCATGCCTCCACCTCTAACTACGGATGTCACTTTACCGATATCGATACAACACGAGCAACAACAACTTAAGACTAGTATTTGTCAAACTCGAATCCCCTTGCTGAGAATTTCGCTATGTTCGGAAAGTTTCAGGGTGGTCGAGGCGGTGGCCACAGTGGCCGTCGTGATTGTCCTTTTTTGCACTCATTGTGGGAAGAATGAACATACCATAGACAATTGCTTCAAGCTTCATGGTTTTCCTCTGGGTTTTCAGTCTAAAGGGAAACCCCCATCATCAGAGGCTTCACGACAAGGTCTTCGCACAAACATGGCTCATCAAGTTAGTGAAGGCACTAAGACAACTGAAAAACTAGTAGAGAATACTACTTCCTTGCTTCAGATGAGTCCTGATCAATGTCACCAACACTTGAGCACTCAGCTAGCTGCCCATAATGTCTCTACAATGCCCAGCCCTTCATCACAAGTTTCAAACACAAACAATGCCCCAAATCGCGCTAATTTATCTATCTGAAGTATACCTCCCTTACTTTACTGTTGTTAGGTTAATAACTCCCAAAATTTAGTTGAGATTAATGATAGCAATGTTTGGATCATCGATTCTGGAGCAACAAATCATATTTGTCGTAATCCCTCACTATTTATGGACTTATCACTTGTGTTAGGTATTGATATCACCGATGCATATTGATACCATACATATTTCCCCTCATCTCATTTTGCATCATGTGTTACATGTTCTCCAATTTCATTTCAACCTCATTTCGGTTTCACATTTAGCTCATGATTGGTCATACTTTGTCATTTTTGACAACCATGGTGGTTGTATTGAAGACCACACACTTTGCAAAACGATTGGGAGGGGTGCTAAACATGGGGTTTTATACATACTCCAACCTATGCCAGTCACTGCTTCGGTTTCCACCAGTTTTCTTGCAACTTGTTCTCTCTTATCCACACTGCCAAATAAAGAACCAGGACATACTTGGTATCTCCATCTTGGACGTCCATCTCAACGTGTTATAAGAAGATTACAGCTACCTAGTTTATCTTTATGTTTCAATCAAAGTATATCATATATAGCTTGCCCTAAAGAAAAATAAAAACGTCTACCTTTTGTCTCAAATCATCATACATCCAAAGAAATCTTTGATTTAATACATTGTGATATTGGGGTCCGTTTCATGTTCCTACTCGACTTGACCAATGTTTTTTCTTAACTATTTTGATGGCTGTAGTCGTGTCACTTGGGTACATATGATGATCAATAAAAATAGAGGTTATACAAACTCTTCCTACTTTCTTTCAGTTCGTTAAAACTCAATATGACAAAACACTTAAAGGGATTCATAGTGACAATGGCGTAGAATTCTTATTGTGCTCCTTTTTTTGTAAAAATGGCCTCATACACCAACTATCCTGTGTTGACACACTCGAATAAAATTCCGTTGTCAAACGTAAACATCCACATCTACTTAATATAGCCCAGGCTTTGTTTTTTCAATCAAATTTACAGTTAGAATATTGGGGTATTTTTTTGTTTTTTTGACTGCTACACACTTAATAAATAGACTTCCTTCTTCAATCCTCAATAATCGTTCTCCTTTAGAGGTTTTACATGGTTCTTCTCCATCCTATGATCATCTTCGGGTTTTTGGTTGTCTATGTTTCGCTAGTACCAACCGGTCCTTACGTCATAAATTTGCCCCTCGGGCTCAATCATGTATGTTTCTGGGATACCCTTTAAAAGTTATAAGTTTTTTAATCTTGAGAACAATGAAATTTTTATTTTTAGAAATGTTGTTTTTAATGAACATTTCTTTCCATTTAAAGGTTTTGCCCCTTTTTTCAATCCATTACAACATATAAGCCTACCATTCTCTTCCATGGTATTGATGCCTCTTATGTTCACAACGTATTACCCATTCCCTCTTTCCCTACTGTCACTTCCCCACCAACCATTATATACCCTTCTCCTACTGTCACTTACTTCTCCACCAACTACTATATCCTCTCCCCCACCAGCACCTTCTTGTCCCTCTCATACTTGACATCCTCCAGGTTATTTAGCGAGTAATCATTGTAGGTTACTCACCTAATCCCCCTCCTTCTCCCCCTCTCCTATTTCCCCTACATCTTAACCATTATCTTCTACCATGTCTTATGCTCGTCTATCCCTTGATTTTTGCTCTTTTGCCTAGTTTGTCTCTTCCACACATTGACCCTCCACATATAATGAAGTTGTCTTATACTTACCTTGGCGCCGATCTATGCATGCTAAACTTGATACCCTCAACACCAATAAAACTTGGTCCATTGTCCCTCTTAATACCCATACCACACCTATTGAATGTAAATGGGTGTATAAAATCAAAAGAAATTCTTATGGCACAATTGAGTGTTACAAAGCCCGACTCGTTGCTAAAGGTTTTACTCAACGTGAAGAAATATATATTTTTTGACACTTTCTTCCCCGTTGCAAAAATAACTACCGTGTGCACCTTATTAACTCTCGCCTCTAGCCAAAATTAGCACCTTCTCCAATTAGATGTTAATAACACTTTTCTTCACGGTGACTTACATGAGAATGTGTATATGTCTCCCCCCCTCCCCCCCTGGTCATGTTTAGTGTTGAGGGGGCGCGTGGTCCTATGTTGTGTAAACTTCATGAGAGTCTTTATGGGTTATGTCAGGCAAGTCGCCAATGGTTTGCAAAATTGTCTCATGCTCTCAATAAAATGGTTTTTCAGCAGTCAAAACACGATTATAGTCTTTTCACTCGCATTATGGGTCGTGATTTTGTTGCTCTTCTTGTTTATGTTGGTGATATAATTGTTCCTAAGTATAATCTTGATCCTGCCAATTCCCTCAACAGCATCCTTCATTCTCGTTTTCATCTCAAGGATCTCGGTTGCCTCTAGAATTTTTTAGGCATTGAAGTTGCTCATTCCTCATTAGAAATTAACATTAGTCAATGCCATTATGCTCTCTCCCTTCTTGAGACTTTCGGTTTTTTTGGGGCTAAACCCATTTCCACACCCATGGATCCTCATGATCATCTTCGTTGTGATGAAGGTGATCCTCTTTCTGATTCCACTATTTACCGTAGTCTTATTGGTAAATTGCTCTACCTAACCATTGCCCACTTTAACATCGCATTTATTGTTCACAAATTAGGTCAGTTCCTATTCCGTCCTCAAACCACCCATCTCCAAGCTGCCTTTCGTTTATTAAAATACATCAAAAACTCCCTTGTGAAGGCCTTTTTTATCCCGCTTCCACCGACCTTTGTCTTACTGCCTTCACTAACACCAATTGGGTTGTTCGGATTCTTGTCATTCGATTGTTGGTTATGGGGTTTGTCTTGGCTCTTCACTGATTTCTTGGAGATCCAAGAAAAAATCCACTATCTCTCGATCTTCGACTAAACCAAGTATCGGAGTATTGTTGTTGCCACTTGTGAGATTATTTGGTTACCCAGTTTATTATTCTACTTTTCTGTTTCCTTTCCTCATTAGGCTACTTGATTCTGTGATAACCATGCTGCTACTTACATTGCTCAGAATCCTATTTTCATGAGCAAACTAAACACATTGAGATCGATTTATATTTCGTTCGTGATAAAATTAATGATGGCATCCTCAAAGTTTTACAAATTGGTGCTCGCTGTTAGCTTGCAGATTATCTCACCGAAGCTTTACCCGCTTCTAGTCTTCTTACTTACCTTCACAAGTTAGGTGGACATGACATTTACACTCCACCTTGAGGGGGCACATTACAATTTTATATTTTTTTCAGTATTTTGTATTTCTTGTATATTTTTTTAGTTCTCTGTTCCTATTTTAGCTAGATTTTTTTTTCCCTCTTTCTTGGGGCTGTTAGTAGTGGTGGGCCCTTTTTTTCTTTTTTTCGTCCTTTTCTGGTAATTGTAAATTAGCTTTGTGAAAAGTTCTTTTTAGTGTAATACATTTTGCTCTAGAAGCTTGCCAAGCTTCACCTTCATCTTCTTCTTCCTTTCTTACTTCATCTATGTCTTTTATCCAAGCATGCAAGTAGATTTTTGGCCTTAATATGATGTATCTCGTATTTTATATGGGTTTGAAATGGGTTGGAACATGAACAACTTCGAAAGTAGTGAAAACAAGCAAATATGGACAAATTTGAAGACTAATCCGACCACGTGTAAGAAAACGACCAACCGGGTCAAGATTCGGCAAGAAAAGTCTACCCTCAGGTGTGCGGATCAATCGCCATGCATCTCGCCAATCGGTCAAGCTTAAAATGAGCAAGAGGTTAAAATAAGAGCAATCATGACCGCATACTATCTAATTCCACTGATGATACCACTGGGATCACGTAGATCTCTTTGAGAGCTTCAATTTAATATATAATTTGGCCCGTAACTTCTTACAGATCAAAAGTTATGCACATTTTAAGTTAACTGCGCGCTACCACAAAAAAGATGCTCACGCCCCTAGGTCGCGCCGCCTCTATATAAAAGGGAGGGGATGACCTAATTTTTTAGACATTTTTCCATATATTCTCTTCTCCTCCTTGCAACACCTGCCAAGAGAGATTGAGATTTTCTCGAACATCCAAGCGCAGGTGGTCGGAGTACCAGGGATCAAAGCAAAAGTCATGTCAATATTAGTCAAGGGAGTCTTCAATCTACGAGTTTTCTCTTCTTTTTTTCTCTTAAATTTGTGATGTGTAAAACTTTTATAGAGGAGTAGACTCTTAGTTTAGGGGTGTAGGAAGGGCAACCGCCCGGATCCCAAATTTATATTTTATTTATTATAATGACTTTTATTGTACTATTTTCAGCACCCCTATAGGAATTCTATATTTTACATTTGTTTTTTTTTTTTTCCTTTTATGTGCTTATAATTATGATTTGATTTATCAATTTATTTGCAATTTGTCTTGCACTTGTAGCATGGACCATAGTATAACAAGTAAGATCATAAATTGGTTATGTTACGCCCCCACACAAAACAAACATAGGCTTCTATGATATGTAAATCTTACCTTAAATCAGTTGGATACCACAAATAGAACAATAGGAAATTTTCATAAATAAGCCTTATAATCCTTCGGAGGTAAAACAAATACAATATAGGGCAAGAAAGGTAGCCTGACATCCAAAACCATTGATGCCAAAAATTTAAAATTTTAACAACTATAGGAGAGTATGAAATGATGGACTTATCCATGCCGCAGAGCATAAAAAGTCTCCCATAATGGCTGTAAACTTCTAATGACGTGGCAGCTAAAATTTGATCTCCAAATAAGGCACGTCGCCTCATCTAAGAATGATAAACAATAAGGTGAGCATAAAGCCCAGCAAACGACAAATCCGTAAATAAAAACAAGAATCAACATTTTTAGACAGATATATGCCACATTGCGAAAACCATAACTAAAGTAGCTTACTAAAGATTACTCGGGAGAAACTAAAGAACACATCAATTGAGCTCTTAGGTCTTAAGCCCTTAGGGGCATCTCGTCATTTTAGGACACCTCCCGCGAAACAAAGCATTAGAAACACATTGCATATTTGCACATAATAAAACACGATTTAGGTCATATTTTTGAAGTACCTATAAATCAAAGCAATAACCATAATCAATGTCAGATTCCATTTTTCATAAACTTAGACAAACATTCTTGATCCATTTTATTTTTTAACACAGAGAAATGAGCTAATTAATAGGAAGTATTTTAGAGAAATCTTGAGAAAGCCACAAACATAGTTGCAAAGAGACACAATAAAATAGTAAGAGATTTTAATAAAAGGACAAAAGGGTTAACAGATAAGTTACTTGTTGAAATAAAGCATCCTTGAGCCTCCAAATTATATATTTAACATTCCTAGGTATTAGGTTTTTTTCTCTCTCAACTCTCAATGAGTTACTTTAAGATTGAGAAAATATAAAATGTGTAGAATGGGTGTTGGCTAGGGGTGTGCCATTTATAAAAGGGGCGTTTTGTACCTCACTCGCTTATGCATGTCTTGCATCCCACTCCATTAAGGCATGTCTTGCTCTCCACCCCACTCTTCCATGCTTTGCTTTTCAATCCATCACAAATATACATATGCATATTAACTATTCTATGACAATGGTTGCCTTGATGGGGCAGATTTTCTTGTGCCCGGAGAGAACAAATAGTATTTGTTGGAGGTTCGATGCGAAAGGGCGATATTCAGTTAAATCATTTTGCAGTGCACTGAGTCAGGGAAGAGTAAGAGGCTCTACCAAGGTTACAAAAGGTATATGACAAGGGCTAGCTCCTTCGAAAGTGAAGTTATTTACATGGTTGGCATTACTTGGTAGAATCATTACTAGAGACTGACTTGTGAAGCTTGGAGTTTTGCTGGACAACCAGGACACCTACCCGATCTGTAATGGCTAGACCGAAACAGCCACACATCTTCTCCTTCACTGCCTACTGTCATGGAAAATCTGGATGGTGATTTGTAATTGGTGGAGTGTGCCGTTGTGTATAAACGGAGAATTGTGCAGTTGGCTCGAAGAATGGCAAAGCTTTCCATTCCATAAGCTACAGAATAAGGTATGGATTACTTTATTCTTTGTTGTCGTGTGGTCAATTTGGAGTCATCGAAATGATGTTGTATTTAGAGGAAAAAGAATGTCAGTTGAGGAATTGTTGAGCACTGTTAAACATTGATTAGCATACTAGATATCCTCTTGGTTCAATGGAGCAGTTTATGCTATCAATTTCATCAAGAAGAATACAAAAGATGTGCAAGCATAGTCCCTTTTTGTGAACTGCGAGCCTGCAATTTCGTGGGTACCCCTGGGGGTTGGGTTCCTTATGTGGAGTACAGATAGATCAGCGTTGGGTAAACCGGGACTAGTAAGGATCGGTGGGGTGTTGAGGAATCATGAAGGGAGATTTAGAGACGTATAAGATTAATGGAGTCTAACCAAGCAGAAGTTGAAGCTATATGTTTTCCGCTCGAAGTGTCAACACGACATGAAAAAGCTAACAATATGAACTTAACTATTGAATCGAATTCACAAAATGTGGTTTCAAGGGTTACCGAGGGCGATTGCTGGCCGTGGAGGATGAATATTCTCCTAAATAAGATCCACTTTCTTTCAGCTCAGTTTAGATCCAGATCATTTGTGCAGACAAGGAGAGAAGTCAATTATCACAATGATACCCTTGTAAAAATGGACCTCATAGGAGTATCACCCTTATTATGTGGTTTTGATGTATTAGAAGTATGACTAGCTTTAATGGAATATAAGGATGTATCTATATTGTGTATTTGATTTTCTTTAATGAATGAAGAATAATTGTTTAAAAAAAAAAAAACTACTATATGATAATTAATTAGAGGTGAAAGTGAGATTACAAGAAATATAATTGTAGAAACTTACATAGTCTAATTATTTAAACAAAATGTCTATGTATTTTGTCTATTGTGTCAATTTAGTTTTTGTATTTTTAATTGTGTCAATTTAGACCCTATAAAATTGATATTCTGTCAATTTGGACCTCAGAGTAAAAATTATGATATATTGTTAATGAAATTTTTAACGGTTCAGCCGTGGGATGGGTTGAATTGAGTCATCTAGCCGATTTGTAGTTGGTTACTTGCATCTAACATAATTATGCTGTTAAAAATTATGTCAATAACTTGAATTTGAACAAAGGTCTAATTGACACAATATTAATTGTACATGTACTAAATTGATTACACGAACTAAATTGACATATGGACAAAGTATAGAGACCTTTGGTGTAAATAACCCTAAAGAATATAAGTATAATTCTAGAAACCTAAAGATTATAAATATGAACTAATTTTGCAAAAGAATGTGGGAAGAATAGTGCCTTAACAGAACAGGTTTAACGCCCTAAAGAATGTTGGAAAATATGCAAAAGACTAGGTTTAAGCTACAGTAGCGAGAAAGTGACATGATCAACACTTTATGTGCCATTGAAGTCGGTGCACATTGTAATCCCCTGCAAAAGAAATAGAGGAACCGTATCTAAGTCCTGCTTCAGGGGTAATACTCGGAAACAACCTCTCTTCAGGGGTAATATTCTGAAGGGGGAAGGTTGCGTACATCCGCCCCCCAGACCCTACTTAGGCAAGAGCCCTTGGGGCACTGGGTATGTTGCTTTTTTGGCCATTGGGGTGGAGTGGTGCTTTCTTTGTGTAGAAATCTTTGGTAGTGAGGTCTTTCGGTATGGCATTATGTTTGGTGTTTGTTTGTACATAGTTGTAGCAGGTGTTAATTTATATCCTGAGATGTGGCCGTAGGTATATCTTGCCTTTTGTTTTATTCTTGATCTATTTTTGCTTTGATACTACCCACCCAAGTGTGGTTTCGGTTTCCGCTTTCATGGGATGTTGGTTTTGTATCACGATTGTTAATGTATTTTCAAAATAAAGTGTTTCAGATGTTTACATTATATATTTTGGCTTAAATCTGGTGTGTGTTGACACATGCTAAGTGTGTGTCAACACAGAGTCTACAAAAACGCTCTCAAGAAGTTATGCGTTGACACACAGATTTTATGTGTTAAAGCACAAACTTATAGAACCCAAGGCCTGGGCCTATGTGTGGACACATAGAGCTCTGTGTCGACACACAGAGTTTGTGTGTTGACACACAAAATATTACCGTTACCTTATGCAGGCTTTTATGATTTTTGGAAATTAATTTAGTATATTTTGAAGGGTTGTATCCCTTGATTAAAGACTTGTTTATGAGAATGTGTCTCTTCCCAAGAGGCACATGGATTTCTATATAAATCTCACAAATGGTATTTGCGTTACTCTTGAAAAACATCACTCTCTATCTTTTAAGCCTCAATTATCAATCCTCTCTACGCTGTTACTCTTACTTTATTTTTGGGTTTCATTGTATCCCTTAAACTATTTCGGTATCCAATAAATAAGTCTTAAGGAAAATGGTTCGCTACATGCCTTAAAACCGGTGACTGAAATCGATACCTATTTTCATATTTCCCTAACAATCGTTGTGTGGTTTTTCATACTTTCTAACAATCTTAAGACTTATTTTCTGTTTTGAAAATGGCTTCTTTTCTATGAGAGATGACTGCGAACTTTGTGAAACTTAACCATTTTGATGGCAGAAATTTATGTCGTTGGCAAAGAAAGATGCACTTCTTGATCACAACTCTGAATGTGGTATACATACTAAATACACCAATCCCCCTTCTCCATCCAATGATGGAATCTTGGCCGAGCAACGTGCGAGACTCAAATGGGAGAACGATGATTACATTTGCAGGGGTCAATATCCTTGACAATATGATGAATGCTCTCTTTGATATCTATTCCAACATTACTGCCGCAAATGAACTATGGGACGCTCTTGAAACAAAGTGCATGGCCGAAGATGCTCCAAGTAAGAAATTCCTTGTGAGTCAATTTAATAATTATAAAATGGTTGATAATTGTTCTGTTATGGAGCAATTTCATGAAATTGAAAGGATTTTAAATCACTTTAAGCAACATAACATTAACATGGATGACACTATTGTCGTTTTCTCCTTAATAGACAAACTTTTTCCTTCTACGAAAGATAATAAAAAGGGACTTAAACATAATAAGGGAGATTTGTCTCTTGAGGAGTTGGCTAAGCATCTTTGAATTGAAGAAGGGTACATATTACAGGATGAAAATAAGGATCATCCTGGGGATATTGGAAAAATCAATGTCATGGAAGAAGGCAGTCTAGTAAAGGACTAAAATAAACCAGACACTTCTCAAAGAAACATGAAGAAAAAGGACAAAAGACTGTTTGTTGGGAGTGTCACAAGCCCATTCATTTGAAAAGGGACTGTTACCGCCTCATGAATAAGAAAGGCAAGGGACTATGTAATCGCAATAACAATTTGAAAGATAATATCATGGCTATGATATTCGAGATCAATCTCGTTCAAGATGATGAGTCTTGGTCGGTTGACTTGGGGGCTACAAAGCATGTTTGTAAAAATAGGGGATTCTTTAAAACTTTTGAACCCATAAATGATGGGTCGATCTTGTTCATGGGAAATGGTGCAACCATACCAATCAAGGGTAAGGAAAAAATTGAATCGGTTTTTACACTGAGAAAAACACTTACTTTGACTGATGTGTGTTTTGCATTGGATGTTAAAAAGAATCTCGTATCTGGTAGCATTCTTAATAGGTTCGGTTTTAAGTTGGTCTTTGAGGCCGATAAGTTCATTTTATACAAGGGTGGTGCCCTTGTGGGAAAAGGCTATTTGTATGAAGGAATGTTTAAACTAAATGTTAATAAAAACGGTTAGTTCGATGTATATGCTTGATTTTTCTTCTCTTTGGCATTATAGACATGGACACGTTAATTTTTGTAGAATTCAAGAAATGGCCAACTCGAATTTAATTCCACACTTTAATAAAGTTAATGATAAATGTAAAACTTGTATACTCAAAGATTACTGTTTCCTTTAGTTCAAATGAATACAATCTACTTGATTGAATACAATCTACTTGATTTAATACATAGTGATTTATGCAATTTTAAAAGTACCCCTACTCTACGAGGAAAACTCTAGGAAGAAAGAGATATTTCATAATATTTATTGATGAGTGTTCAAGATATCGCTATGCATTTCTTTGTAATTATAAAGATGAATCAATGGATAAATTTAAAGCATATAAGGCTAAAATCGAAGTACATTGTGAAAAATTAGTAAAACGCTTAAGACTAATCTTGGTGATGAGTAATATGATCCTAAATACCTTGAAACCACGAGAATTATTCATGAGTAGAAAAATCAGACTATAACCGAGATGGTGAATGCCATGTTATCATATTCCGGACTGAGTGAAGGTTTTTGGGGGGGAGCTATGCTTACAGCCTGTCACATTTTGAATCGAGTTCCTAATAAGAAAAGTAAAATAACCTCATATGAACATTGGAATAAACGGGCTCCCAACTTGAGTCATTTCAAGGTTTAGGGGTGTAGGACAATTGTTAAAGTCCCTAAAACAAAAAAGGAAAAAGTTAGGGGAAAGAGGAATTAAATGTATATTTATTGGCTATGCAAAACATAGTAAGCCTTATCGATTTAATATTATTGAACCAAATGAGTTCATAAATGTTAATACGATAATTGAATCAAGAGATGCCATTTTTGATAAAAAATGTTTTAGTTCAATTCCTAAACCGAAAGATAATATTTCAGTTGACAATGACTTGCCTTTGTCATATGATAAAAATCATATTGTGAGAGAAGAAATCCCTGAAAATGCTCTAGAACTTAGAAAAAAAATAAAAGAGCAAGACAAAAAAAATTTTGGACTAGATTTTTATACATTTCTAGTGGAAGCAACTAGAGACAATGTGGAATGTCAAACTCCATATTGTTATGTCAGAAAGCTGGATCTTATGACATTTGATGATGCTATGAAGTCTCATGATGCCGCCTTCTGGAAAGAGGCAATAGATCATGAAATGAACTCCATCATGAGAAATAACACTTGGAATCTTGTAGATCTTCCACAAGGGAATAAGCCCATAGGGTGGTTTAAGTGGATTTTCAAGAAGAAAATGAAGGTCGATGGAACTATTGACAAGTTTAAAGCCCAATTAGTGGCTAAATGATTTACCCAAAACCAAGGGGATAGACTACTTTAATACATATGCCCCAGTGACAAGAATATCAACTATTAGAGTGTTGATCGTTCTAACCTCTATCTATAAATTAAAGATTCATAAATGGATGTGAAAATGGCTTTCTTAAATGGTGAGCTAGAAGAAAATGTGTATATAGAATAACCGGAAGGATTTGTTGCTCTGGGCCAAGAGAAGAAAGTATGTAAATTCATACACTCTTTGTACGGGCTAAAACAAGCCCCTAAATAATGGCACTAAAAATTTGCTCAATTTGTTTTAAACAATGGATTCGTGATTAATGAATAGAATAAATGGGTCTATAGCAAGTTTGAAAATAATAAAGGATTTATTATTTGTTTGCATGTCTAGGACATGTAAATATTTAGTATTAATATGGAGTAAGTAAATAAGACCAAGAAATTCTCTAAAATAATTTCGTTATGAAAGACATGGGTAAGGCTGAAGTTATCCTTAGTATTAAGATAATAAGGGATGGTGATACAATTTCCTTAACACAATCTTACTATATCAAAAAAGTGTTGAAAAAATTTGATATGGATGAATATGCTCCTACTTCCACACCGATATATCAAAAATTGAATTTTGTACCATATGATGGTGATCCAGTGGATCAACTTAGGTATGCTAGAGTCATAGGTTATCTTATGTATGCGATGACTTGTACGAGGCCTATATAGCCCTTCCTATTTGAAAGCTAAGTAGATACACTAGCGATCCAAGTATGATATACTGGCATGGGGTACGTAAGAATACTATAGATTACAGTATTTCTTAAGAGGGGTATTCTCATACTTCAGAAGAGTACTCGGATGCCAGTTAAATCTCTAATTTGGAGGATTATATTTCAACAAGTGGATGGGTTTTCCTTATTGGTGGTGGTGCTATTTCTTAGGGTTCCCAAAAACAGACCTGTATTACTGATTCCACCATGGCAATGGAATTCATTGCTCTAGTTTCTGCGGTAAAAGAAGCAGAATGGTTGAAGGATCTCTTGTATAAGATTCCTTTGTGCCTAAGCCAATTTCATCGATTTCTATCCATTATGATAATCAAGCTACGCTGTCAAAAGTGTATAGTGAGGTGTATAATGGAAAATTCAGACAAGTTGGCGTGAGACATAGTTTTGTAAGACAACTCATCATGAATGAGGTAATCATTGTGGACGTTGTGAGAACTAGTTAGAATCTAGTGGACCATTTTACGAAAAGTCTTGCTAGAGACTTGATGTTAAGTACAAGTAAAGGGATGCGTCTTAAACCCGTCAATTTTTAGTCACCCATGATGGGCCCTCAATCCAATGCTTGGTACAATGTCAAGTCTTGCATTCAATGAGAGAGTTCCATCATCCCTATGATTGCAAGCACTAAAAGTAAGATTTTTTACCAGGTGTGGTGCTTGTTTACCTATGACAAAGAGAAAACAAGGTTAAGCGCATGGTTTTAATGGACCCGAGGAAATTATTGAATGTCATGTTGCAATACATGATTAATGGGGTCTACCTGAGTGAGTCTGAAGTTAGGCCGCTTCAAGAAGTGTTTTTGTGACATGGATTTGACTCTGTTCCACTCACGAAGGGTGCGGGACAAAGGGCCTAAAATGTGTCAGCCGAAGATGAGGTGTGTTACACAGAGTAAGTCTTGTGTGTGGAGACATGTTTGGTCAGTCAAATGGACTCGTATTGTTCAAATGTTATTCTACCATTATGCTTCAATTAATTTTAAGGTGCCTTGACTAAATGAGGCTTCAATCGGAAGACACTCTCATTTATGCAAGACTTCCTTTAATTCTGAAATGATGTATAATTTGTATGATAATGTATGTTTTTTTGAAAATGGTGAAGGAATGTTGATATATTTTCAAATAAAGTGTTTTGCATGTTTACTTTATATATTTTGGCTTAAATAATGTATCGACACATGCCAAGTGTGTGTCGACATACATTCTATAGAAACACTCTTGAGAAGCTTTTCATTGGCACACAGATTTTGTGTGTTAACACAAAGATTTACATAACCCAAAGCATGGGTCTATGAGTCGACATATAGAGCTCTGTGTCAACACAAAGAGCAATTATGGACGTCACCTTTGCTCGGGTTTTTTGTAATTTTTGGAAATAAATTCAGTATATATTGAAGGGTTGTGTCTCTTGATTAAAAACATGTATTTAAGGATGTGTCTCTTCTCAAGAGGCTCATGGATTTCTATATTAGCTCACAAATGGTAGTTTACATTACACTTAAAAAACATCATTCTTTCTATCAACCCTCTCTACGCTTTTACTATCACTTTGTTTTGGGTTTCATTGCATCCCTTAGACTATTTCGGTATCCAAGAAATAAGTTTTAAGGAAAATAGTTCGCTACATGCCTTGAAAATGGTGACTGAAATTGATACTTGTTCTCATATTTCCCTAACAATCGTTATGTGTTTTTATCGCTAATTATCAAAAAAAAAAAAAAATGAACTAACTTTGCTAACTCAAATTTTCTTGCCCTCACATAGTACACATTATTACTACATTGTTGATATTAGATGTCCAGATAAATATGGGTTCTTGGCATCATATTGGGTGATGGCATTGCTTGAATGCCTTTTAACGTTGAGGACACATGAGAAGACCATGTTAGTTGGCATAAGGAACTATTAAAACATGTTGTATGTGTAACTATATTTTAAAGGGTTTTTTTGCATTTTATGACCTATATTTTATACTATCTAGTTTTGAACCACCTTTCTTTTTTGGCTTTTAACCACCTCAAAAAATCTTTGGTAGCAAATGACCATCATTTGACAACTCTATTAGAAAAACGAAATATTCCATCCAATTTTGGAATATTCCTTGCCCATTCTTGTATTTTATGATTTCTAGCTTTTAACCACCTATATTTTATTATATATAGCTTTTAATCCTCTTAATCACCTGTATTTTACGATATATAGTTTTTGAACACCTAATTTTTTTCTTAACAATATATTACAGAAACATTCTCGTAAATCTGCGTGTAGACAAAAAGATCAACACACAAAGCAATTATGGCCGTTACCTTGCACAAGTTTTTGCGATTTTTGGAAAATTAATTTAGTATATTTTAAAAGGTTGTGTCCCTTGATTAAAGACATATTTGATAATATGTGTCTCTTCTAAGAGGCATATGAATTCCTATATATGTCATAACATGCGTACAAACCAGAATTTGCACTAGACCTCAATACAAATATATATGTCATAACCTGTAAAAATTGAATAATAAGAATATGCTATAAATGTATCTCATATGCATAAAAGCTATACATTTACATAAGCTTACATAAATCTTCAAAATTCAGAACTCCTTACCAATTATGCCTAATCATCTTCACTTAGTACAATATGTCATGATTGTGGCTAAATCGGGGCTGTTCTTGGCTGAAGCGGGGCTGTCCTTCAGTCACAAGTTATGTTTTCATATTTGAAGTTGTATTATGTTGTTTTGGTTTGAATTGGATCCCACTCAATCAGATCAGAAGGAATCTGTACTGGTGGCTAAAACTGATTATTAATCAAAATTCATGTGGGAAGCTCGGACCCGGACCTGGTCAAGATCCGAACATTTTTTTATTCATTATTGCACACCTGGTGGTTGTGGCGATTAGAAGTGAATAAGTCAATTAGTTGGTCTTAGTTAAGTTTGGAGGCTATTGTCACGGGATGACAAGTCTCCTATGTCAAAACCATGATGCCCCTTGACTTCACTCCGAAAGTCCCTCGTCAAAGTCATGCAACCCCAAACCTGAAAGTATAATGCCCCGGTTTTAAGTGGAAAAATATGCAAAGGAAAGAGAGAGAAGTGCACGGTTGAGAGAGAGAGAGAATGCTAGAGAGTTTGAATTTTGGAAGTGGATGCCTAAGGCTTGCTCCACACTTGTATTCATAGGCAAAAGTAATAGAACATTCTAGAGACTCTCTCCCTTAGCTAGTCACATGAAGAGTCGCACGATTGGGGAGGAGCTCATTTAATACATGGCATGTTTTTCTACATTAAATGCATAGCTTGCTTAATACACTACTTTGCTTGGGGACAAAGTCTTGGGTAGCCGTGAAAGCATGCCCACAGTTTGCCCTTTTCCATTAAGTGCATACATAGATTTTATCCTAAGTACATTATAGACAAAAATACAAAACGTAACGGAAACGAGAAAAATACATAAGTAAATATAAAATTATACGGTGGGTGACATTCTCCCCCACCTAAGCAATTGTCGTCCCTGACAATGTCTAAATGGCTTTGAATGTCTAGATCGCATCTTGAACTGCATAGATCTTCTTCTTTCTCCCAAGTAGCTTCGGTTTCGGTTTGTCCCTTCCAATGCACTAAGAACTCCGTGTACCTAGGCACTCCTCTTCCTCCCACGGTTCTCTCAGCAAGGATGGCTTCAACGTCTTTGTTAAACGGTGTCACCACAGCGGTTGGGGCATGGCTGGACTCGGTGCGCTCCGAGTCTTCCTTGTCTTGATGGAATGGCTTGAGGAAGCTAACGTGGAATACCGGATGAATCTTCAGTCTTGGTGGCAGCTCAAGTTTGGAGGACACTTTACCAACTTTAGCAATGATGGGAAAAGGTCCCTCGTACCTTCGGATGAGGCCTTTATGTACTTTGCATAATGACTTGAATTGTTGAGGAAGTAGCTTCACCATGACCGAATCTCCTACCTGAAACTCGAACGGTCATCGCTTCAAGTCCGCTCACTTCTTCATCTTGCATTGTGCCTTATCCAAGTAGGTCTTGGCAATGTCAAGCTTTTGTTTCCACCCTTAGGCTGCATGGTATGCTGCTGGGCTACTTCCCACGTACCCAGCTGCTATGGCCTGCAGTGTCAATGGTTGTTGTTCGGTCACGACCTCAAAGGGACTGTGGCCCGTGGCTTCGGTGCGCTGCAGGTTGTAGCTGAACTGGGCAATGTCAAGGAACTTGGCTCAATCCCATTGGTTGGCACCAACATAGTGCCTCAAGTAGAGCTCAAGTAGTGCATTCACCCGTTCGATTTGGCCATCGGTTTGAGGTTGAAAGCTTGTTGAGTAGTGCAAGTTGAAGCCCATCAACTTGAAGAGTTCCCCAAAGCTTCCCGGTGAATCATGGATCCCGATCACTAATAATGCTGTGCGATAATCCCCAATACTTGAAAACGTTCTTGAATAACAACCGTGTGGCTTCAATGGCATTGCAATCTCTTGGGACAGCGATGAAAGTCCCGGATTTGGAGAACTTGTCCACGACCACTAAAATTGATCCGCAACCCTTGGATTTTGGTAATGCTGAGATGAAGTCCATGGAAATGCTTTCCCATGGGCGGTTCGGCATGGGTAGGAGCTCTAGCAACCCAGCTGGTACCTTGTGTTCGATCTTATCCTGTTGGCAAACGTGGCAAGTCTTGACATATGCTTCAAAATCATCTCGCATCCTTGGCCAATAATAATTTTCTTCCAAGAGTGCTACGGTTCGCTCCATCCCCTGGTGGCCTGCCCATTGTGAGTCATGATATTCTTTGAGAAGGTCACGCCCCAGATTTCCCGATCTCGGAACAAAAGTCATGTTGCCCACCGTGTACAAAAGCCCCTCATCAGCCCAAAATTTTTGTGTCTTACCCTCGACAGCGGGTGTCAATAGGTTCTGAGCTAGATTGTCCCATGTCATGCCTTCTCGGATCCTGTCTCGGACGGTCTCGTGTGCGGCGCCAACATGGGCAAGCATGCCCTTGCGGCTTAGGGCATCGGCCACATCATGGTCTTGCCCGGTTTGTACTCCATCCCATAATCAATTTGGCCAAACAGTCCTGCCATCGTGCCTGTTTTGGACTCAACTTCTTTTGATTATGGAATTAGCTTTTGGCAACGTTTTCCGTCTTGATGATGAACCTTGACCCGAGCAAGTAATGACGCCAAACTCTTATGCAATGAATGATGGCTGTCATTTCTTTGTCATGTGTAGGGTAGCGCCTCTCAGTGTCATTAAGCTTGCGAGGCTCAAAGGCAATAGGATGCTTCTCTTGCATAAGGACACCCCCAATGGCATAATCAGAGGCATTCGTGTGAACCTCAAAAGGAAGCTCAAAGTTGGGCAGATATAGGACCGGCTCTTCTATCATAGCCTTCTTCAAATCTTCAAAAGCACCTTGGCACTTCTCATCCCAGTGCCAAGAGGTCTTCTTTTTTAGTAGGTTGGTCAGAGGCGTGGCTCTGGCCTAGTATCCCATGATGAACCTCCTATAGTAGTTGACTAGGCCTAAAAAGGACCTTAGTTCACCAACTCCCCATTAAGGCTCCCACTCTTCAATGGCTCATATCTTGGCTGGATCCATGCGAATCCTTCCTTGGCTTATATGGTGGCCCAGGAAACAAACTTCTCCTTGTGCAAAGGAACATTTCTCCTTCTTGACATACAATTGGTTCTCCTTTAGTGCTCGGAAAACCTCCTTCAAGTGCTCAATGTGCTCTTCCAATGACTCGCTATAGATAACGATGTCATCAAGGTAAACAACCACGAACCGGTCAAGGAAGGGCTTAGGGACTTTGTTCATCAAAGTGCAAAAGATTGCAGGAGCATTAGTCAACCCGAATGGCATCAATAGGAACTCATATGCTCCATAGCATGTCACGCAAGTGGTCTTGGGCTCATCTCCGGCTGCGATCTTTACTTGCCAATAGCCTGACCTTAGATCAAGCTTTGTGAAGTAACGGGCCCTCCCAAGTCTATCGAACAAATTAGCAACCAAAGGAATGGAATATTTGTTCTACGCAGTTACCTTGTTAAGAGCTCGGTAGTCTATGCACATCTTCAAAGACCCATCATGCTTCTTTTGAAAGAGGACAAGGGCACCATATGGGGCCTTTGAGGGCTTATAAATCCAGCGTCCAAGAGGTCTTTGAGCTATCTTCTCGGCTCCTCCAGCTCCGGTGGTGCCATGCGGTATGGTGCCATGGTGGTTGGCCTTGAGCTAGGCTCAAGTTCTATGTGATGATCAACTTCCCTCCACGGTGGAAGTTGCTTGGGCAATTCTGGTCGCATAACATCATGAAAGTTTTCTAGAACCTGGCACACTTCTTTGAGCACCTCTCCATGAACGGTGTCTTCTTCCCCCTTCAAAGTGGCGATGTATGTCACATGCTTCCTCCGTAGCCCCTTCTTGAACTGGACAGCGGAGAGCAACTTGGCTTCAACCTTCTCTCTCAACAATGGGATAGCATATGACTCACGGTCCTGGGTTATCTCCATAACATTGTCCTTTGGGAAGGATATAGGCTTAACCGAATCAAGGAACTCCATCTCTAAGACCATCTTGAAATCATCCATGGTCACAACGGTGAGGTACACCACACCCTTCCAGTCCCCTAACTGAATGGGCACTTTCCTAGCGACCCCGTGGATGGGCTTGGACGAGGCATTCATGGTCTTCATCCAACTGGCTTCTTTGACAAAGTCCAGCTTCAATTTTTTCTGCTTCGAACCTTGTAATGATGTTATGGGTGGCGCTCGTGTCAACAAGTGTCTTGACATCACACCCTTTAACCCGTGTGCTCACGTATATGAATCCCTTCCTTGAGTGCGACTTGGGTGCCCTGCCTTGAGCACCCCCTTGGGCATCGTTTTGACCTGGAAGGCCCTCCAGGGCCTCGGTCCTGCTAGTCTGGGCCTGCTTCCGAACCTCTGCATGCACTTGTGTCTCGGTTTGTGGCGACCGGGCCTTCGTTGGGGCTTCCGCGGGCATCTACACCTTTGCCCCTCTAGTCCGTGTCCTGGTTCAGGCCTCCGCGCATCCCTGTGCCTCAGCCCCAGTACCTGCGCACCCAGTGCGCTGTCAAGCGCATGACTGTGCCCGTCTTGGGCTTGATCCCCTGACGAAGCATGCACCCCCTGGGCTATGGCCCCCAGGAAGCGCATCGACCCCATGCTTGCTCCCTCGGTCTCTTACTCGTGTGTGGCTACAATGGCATTGAGTGCCTTGCGTTTAGGGCACTCCCAAACATAGTGAGGGCCCCCACATAAGAAACACTCGGTGCGCCTTGCTTTGTCTTGCTTGCCTTCATTCTGCTTCCCCTTGTCTTTGTGATGGAAGGGCTTGTGAGGCTTCCCTCCCCCACCGTTGCCCTTGTTCCCCTTGTGATCCTTCTTTTTGTTGAAGTCCTTCTTGCACTCCACTAAATTCTCAGCTTCGGAGATGGCAGTGGCAAGGCCTTGCACTCCTCTTCTCTTTAGTTCTACCTCGACCATGTTTGTAAGCCGTCCATGAAGTAAAACAAACGAAGAGTTTCGGGCAGGTCAGCAACTTCAAGCATGAGTCACTGGAATTTAGAGATGTATTCTCTAATGGACCCTGATTGTCTCAATCATCGGAGCTTCTTCAAGGCCATGCCTTCGGCATTCTCAGGAAAAAATTGTTTTTTGAACTCCCGAACAAAGTCTTTCCACGTGTCAAGAGTACAAACCCCACGGGCTATGTCCCCATGACGTCTCCGCCACCACAAGGCTACATCGTCCCGTAGATATATAGTGGCTATGTTAATCTTTGTTGCGTACTCTTTGATGTGTAAGCTTCAAAATACCTCTCCAAACTCCACAAGAAGTTGTCCACTTCTTTGGCGTTGCGTTTTCCCCCAAACACCGGAGGATCGGGCAGTCTAACTCGTGAGACAGTGCTAGTGCTTACGCTGGCACTACCCGGGAAAGAAGCCTTGCACATCATCATGTCAACCTTCATGTTGTCCAGCTCCTCCCTGAATGCGAACAAGGCTGAGGACATCTTGTCAAGTTGTTCCTCCAACCCGGACTTGACAATGCTGATAGAGGTGAGGGTCTTGTCCTCTAATTTAGCAACACTCTCCTCCATGGTTGCTACGGTGTCCAACTTCTCATGGCAATCCCCATTGCCAACTCCAACCTAGCAATTCGTGCTTCCAACCCCGTAAGGGCGTCCCTTAACACGGACGAATACTTGTTTTTGTTGGACTTCTTAGCACGAGTCTCAGTCTCCCCCTATTCTCCTCCACCACGTGAGAAGTGCTTAAATTCCCCTCTTCCATTGCGGTCCTACCAGCTAAACCGTAGCAGACTCTGATACCAAATTGTCACGGGATGACAAGTCTCCTATGTCAAAACCGTGATGCCCCTTGACTTCACTCCGAAAGTCCCCATCAAGGTCAGGCAACCCCAAACCCGAAAGTATAATGCCCCAGTTTTAAGTGGAAAAATATGCGAAGGAAAGAGAGAGAAGTGCACGGTTGAGAGAGAGAGAGAATGCTAGAGAGTTTGAATTTTAGAAGTGGATGCCTAAGGCTTGCTCCACACTTGCCTTTATAGGAAAAAGTAATAGAACATTCTAGAGACTCTCTCCCTTAGCCATGCACATGAAGAGTCACACGGTTGGGGGGGGGGGGGGGGGGGGGGGGGGGCTCACTTAATACATGGCATGCTTTTCTACATTAAATGCATAGCTTGCTTAAAACACTACTTTGCTTGGGGACAAAGTCTTGGATAGCCATGCAAGCATGCCCACGGTTTGCCCTTTTCCATTAAGTGCATACATAGATTTTATCCTAAGTACATTATAGAACAAAAATACAAACCGTAACGGAAATGAGAAAAATACGTAAGTAAATATAAAATTAGACGGTGGGTGACACTGTGCTCTTGAGTCGGTTAAGTAGCTGTCCAAGTGCATTGTGTTGTGAGTGATCTCGAAGTGGTATAAATAGCTTAATTCTCTTATAAATAAGATTCATTGAATGATAATCTTGATTCCTTTCATTCAAACCCTAATTCTCATCTCAATTCTTCTCTTATCCTAGGTTATGATTCAAGATTGATCTTGACTCATAACAATTGGTATCAGAGCTTGCATCAATCATCTTTGATTAAGCTAAATTTTGCAATTTTTGATCAAGCTGAATTTGTTGTTCGATCGTGATGGCTGGTGGTGAGAAGCAGACTAATGTGACCAAAACTCCTGCTGCCAATACTGCTACTGTAAATGTAAATCAGGATGCAAAGATGGATGCAATGCAGTAAAAGATTGATAGAATGTTGTTAGCAATTGTTAATGTAACTCAAGCGCAGGAAGGAATGCAACATCAAATAGCTGGATTGCAAGAACAATTCAACCAACAATCATTACCTCCTAGAGCTAGGATCCTGTCTTCTACAAGCCAACACGCGAGACCTCCTAATACAATGCTGCCATGAGATTCTGAGATGAATAAAAAAGATGGTGCTTGGGGTAAGACTTCAAGTTACAGACAACCTAAGGTTGAGATTTAGACCTTTGATGGAATACAACCTCAATCATGGATAAGGAGGTGTAAAAGATATTTTCATTTTTACCATGTGGAGGAAGATGAGAAAGTTGAGCTGGCTACTGTATACTTATAGGGAGATCAGGAGATGAGGTTTCATAGCTTGATGTTTAGTAATCCATCCTTCTATTGGCCTGAGTTTGTGAAGGAATTATGTGAAAGATATGGTGGCAAGGATCGTGGTGATGTTGTGGATAACTTTAACAAGGTTACACAGGCTACTTCAGTGAAGGAGTACATGACACGCTTTGAGAATCTAGGATCTCAAATGATGACTGTAAATCTGGGAGCTAGTGAAGCTTATTATGTTTCAAGCTTTATTAGTGGCCTCAAACCAAGAATCAAGAATTTAATTAAAGCAATGAACCTTTTACACTTTCTCAAGCCTGCTCAAAAGCTAAGCTGTTTGAGAATATTGTATTGACAGCTTCCGATGGGTATCATGGGAAGTCTAGACTAGCTACACCTGTGTTGTAGTCATCTGCTGCAGTCTAAAACAAACTAATGAGTTTAGATGAGAAAAAAGCTCAAAGGTCGTGCTTCAAGTGTAATCAATGATATTTCTTTGGTCACAAGTGTAATCCTAAGTTCCTTATATCAACCACTGGGGCTGATACTAACGAAATTGATGAAACTATGGAGGCTGGACCAGTTTTGGTTGATCAGGTAGAAGAGTGGCAAGGGGAGTTAGAGGAAGATGAAATGAAAATTTCAATTAAAGCCCTGACAGGAAGTGGCTCACACAACATAATAAGGATTAAGGGGGAAGATGGACACAAGCCTTTGTTGATCTTAATTGATAGTGGCAGTACACATAGCTTTGTGGATTGAAGACTGTAAGATTAGTGGGGCATGAAATGATCAAGACTAGTCCTTTGGCAGTAACGGTGGCAAATGGCAATTCTATTTTAACACAAACCAAGTGTAAAAACTTTGGTTGGAAGATGCAAGGTCACAACTTTGAGTATGACTTTAGAGTATTGAAGTTGGGAATATGTCACATGGTCTTGGGAGTTGATGGGATGAAGACAATTAGTCCCTTAGTCTTTAATTTTGCTCAGCTATTAGTATCTTTTGAAAGAAATGGTTAAGGTGTCAAATCGCAAGGAATTTTGGAGCAAGGCCAGTTGCAGATGATAAGGGGCAAACAATTACAAGGAGAGCTTAAGAAGGGATCCTATCAATGGATTGGACAATTGTTCTATATTGGTGCTGCTCCAATTAAGGCTCAGGTGAATTCTAGCCCTGCTATTGATTTACTATTACAGAAATATAAAGGCTTAATCAAGCAACCAACATCACTTCCCCCTAGGAGGGAATTAGATCATGCTATACCCTTGAAAGTAGACTCAGATCCTATGAATCTCCGGCCCTACAAATATCTTCATTTACAAAAAAGTGAAAGTGAGCGGCAAGTTGAAAAGCCTTTGAAGACTAAATTCTTCGGGCACAACCATAGTCCAGTTGCCTCACCGGTAATATTGGTTAAGAAGAAGGATGGTACCACACGAATGTGTATAGATTACAGGAAACTCAACTCTCTCACGGTCAAGGATGAATTCCCAATTCTCATCATTAACGATCTCTTGGATGAGTTGTATGAATCCGAGTATTTCTCCAAGTTGGATCTAAGGCAAGGACATTACTGTTTTGATATAGGTTCTTTTAATGGAGGGCCAAACTCAGACCCTTTATCTTTTATTAAATTCTTATTAATTAACGGTTTGATTTCAAGGATTTTTAATGGGATACAAGTGAAAGAAAAGAAAAAAGGGGGGTGTCCCTGCTATGGGGGTCCTTCAGAGGAGTATAAAGGGAGAGCAGTGAGCTTGTCATTTCTTTAGAGTTTTGATCCCTATTTATATGGTTTTTTCCCTGAAGAGCTATGCTTCGGGGGGTGTATCTCGCCCGATGCTAAACAGGGGGTGAGATATCCCTGGCCGTTGGTCCTGTGACTCCCGATTGTTGTCTATCTGACTCATGGTATTAGGGAGTTGTTGCTGATGAGTCCTCGGGGAAGCGAGCGTCTCGGGGTGAGATGCCTTCCGGAAGCCGAGGTGTGCGTTGTGTTGGGGTGTCATCATGAGGCTCTCCGGGTACCAAGCTTCGGGTCGTCGTCTGTCTGAATCAAGGTACTGTGTAGTTTTCGTTGGTTGGCCAGCCCTCAGGGGAGCCGGCATCTCTGGGCGAGATTCCTATTCAGATTCGAGGTGCGTGCTTCGTCGAAGTGGTGTCATGAGGCTGTCTGGGGGCCGGAATGTTCCTTGTTAGCCTGATGCATCTATCTCTTCTTGGGTGCAGTTAGAGTTTCGAAATCATCCTCTGGGAGTACATCTCAGCCCAAGATGCACTTGCGTCCAGGTAAGCGCGTTTCCTTAACTTGTAGGCCTTCTTCTGCTCGGGTTCCAGGATGTGTCCTATCGGAGAGGTGCGGTCCCTTCTTCTTGGTCGAAAGTTAAGTTCTGAAATCGTCCTCCGGGGGTGTATCTCAGCTGAAGATGCGGCCTCGTCCTGGTGGCCACATGTCACTTGTTCAGATGCTGTTTTAAGAGTTATGAATTAGTACCCCGCCAGTTCACAAATGACTCTCGTTAGTGACTTGCTTTGCGGAGGTTCCTCTATATAAATTTGGGGGTCATAGATTCATTCAATTCACAAGATCATCCTCTCTCCCTCCTTTAAATCTTATACGATATCGCCCCTCTTAACGTTGTATTTCGGTCAAGCGATGGCTGATTTGGAAGATGTCACTTTTGAGATTTTTTTTTTTTTTTCATATATTCTAGCAAAGTCTCTCTTGCGGCTTCGAACCCTATCTCATTTCTATTCCCTCCTTTTCAGTACACACCGCTTCATAAATTCCCAAGCGTCTCGTTCCCCGTTTATGTTCATGGCGTGCTGGTCCAGTCTCAGTGCTATGTGGATCTGGATGATATTTCTGTCTTCCCTAATACGCCTACTACGGGGAGGCTTATTCCTCAGTCTTCGATGGAATTTCTCCCTAACTATCGAAGAATCCTTGGATGTGGGCTAGTCCTGTGTCAGGAATTCAACACGGTCGGTCCCTCACGTCTCTCTATCTTGAACTTTTTTTTTTTGATAAGTCAGTGTATATATATCAAAAAAACCGTACCGATGTCTCTCTATCTTTAACCCTGCTACTCATTTCTATCTTCCGCTGGGTTTCCTGACCGAGGGGGTCCTGGCCCCTCTTGTTCGATGCCTTATGACGGCCATTCTCGGATGGTGGAGTTTGGCCGAGTCATTTGGCTTCCTGGTTCATCTGTTGGTTTATGATTCTACCTTGGAGTCTGACGGTGTTCGCCTGGGAAGATGAATGGGTTCATAAGGGCAAGCTTTACGCTAGAGTGTAGAACCTGTTATTTCACGTCCCTACTTGTGTTGAAGGCATGATTTATCTAATTTCGGATTGCGGTTCCTATCTTTTGGACCGCTCTCTTTTTTATCGCACTTATGTGGTTTGCTGGAACACTTTTAATGGTTCATGGTTCATTAGAGCATTGCCGGGTGTGATGATGCGGGTCGATTTTGCCAGATCGGCCCTTCAACTTTTAACGCTTCGCCGTGTCTGGTCTTGCTTAGTGGCTCCCTTTTTGGAGTATGGTTGCTTCGTAACAGTAGCGACTTCTCCTCTTGGTTTCCTTATCGAAGCATCGAGTGCTAGTTCCCGATCCCTAACGCGTTCAGTGGCTTTCATGTTGTTGGGTTCTCCATCTTGGGCCAACATCTGATCATAGCCTGTGGGGGTGGATTATACCATTGTTGTTTGGACAGGCCGAAGCACGGGATGTTGGAGCGCACGGGACAGTATCCGTATCGGGACCTACTTTCTTTATTTTCGTATGTCGGGACTCTCTATCCCGAGTTATTGGGTGCGGCTTTGCAGTTTTAGGATGTGGCGTCAGCCTATTGCATTTTGCTTCTTCTTCTCTCTCTTTTTCATAGTCTTCTTTTTATGTATCTTAGGGGTTTTAACTTGTCATCTTTTGTCGCAACTAGTGGGGAGGCTTATGCCAACTTATGTAAGTGATACCACGACTTTTAATGAATCCGATCCTTCGGGCATTTTTTCATCTTTGTTGCTCCCCCTTTTCAGCTTCGATCCGAGATGTTTCGTAGGCTGACTCATTCAATTTGTGTTTTATTTTTATTCTGTTTCATTTTTCTTTGCCGTCCTTGGTTTTCATTTTTATGTTTATGGGTATCGGTTTTTCGAGAGAGATGTTCAGCCCTTCTTTCTTTTTTATATAAAATTTTTTTCTTTACCTTTATACTTTAAGTGATAAAATTCTTTTTTCTCTCTTCTCTCTCCTCTCTTCTCTCTCTCTTTGCCATCCCCCTTCCCCTTCCCTCTTTACTTGGTATTTTTTGTCCCGTTTTGGCTCGTTTTTACAGTTCCCAAGCTCGGGTTTCTGGGCTTAGGTACAAAGGTACGTTTTCCCTTGTTTTGGAGCTTTTAGAGGCAAGATGAGTAAGATTTATGGGCAAGATGACTTCTTGCCCCAAGGTGTCTTGTCAGACCATACTTTTCGGATCTCGGGGGAGTAGTTTCTTCTATGATCCCATGACGCTCTGCCTTCTCGAGTGACGTGGAAGCTTGTTGGGGGATGTGCACACGACACCTCTTGCTCGCCGACACTGCGCGCTTCTCCGAGATGCCTTCTAAGAATGTGCTAGTCTTTCTGTCCCAGGTAGTTTATCGTACTTCTGTTGTCTTTTGTGATATCTTCGATTGTTTGTCTTGTCTTCTTCTGACTCCCACTTTCTTTGTATTATTATTATTTTTTTTTTTTGTCAACTCTTTGTGTAATCTGCATTTGCCATTTCAAGTTGGAGACGGAGCGTCCAGGAGACTACAGAGCTTTGCCTGGCTAATTGGGCGCTGCAGGCCCGTATTGCAAGGCAAGATGCCCGGTTCCAAGAGTTAGAACTTCGTGTCCGAGCAAGATGCCATCATCTCCCTATTTCTGGAGCGAGTTGCCCACGCCGTTGCTGAATACAAGAGCGGCCCCAAGTTCCAGACCACAGTGTTGGCCAGTTTCAGAAGGGTTTCGACACGGGAGTCAAGACTGCGGTGAGGAAGGTGAAGCTCTTAGAGCCGAGTCTTGAGATCCCCTTCCTTGAGGAAGTTTGCCACTCTGTTGTCAAGGATGTGAAAGGAGGGAGGCTCGGCGCGGCCTCTTTGTCGGATACTTCGAAAGCCACTCCCCCCGCCCCTCCTCAATAGGGCTTGGTTCCGCTCTTTCCCTTTTGTCCCTCCCTGCTGTTTATTCAGAGGTGAATGATAGGTTAGTCTTTAAAGCTTCCGGTGGTAGTCTTTTTTTTCTTGTACTAGTATTTGATAGTCCCGTCCTTATTTTTAGATGTATTTTGCATGTGGAAGGAACGGTTTTACCTAGGATGTACTTCGTTATTTGCCATTATAATGCCTATCCGCTTTTTTGCCCTTTTCTAGTATCTTGCTTTTTTTTTTGGCTAAGTACGGGTGTTTGTCATTGCGATGCCCCTTCGGGCTCTTTGCTTGCGTTGTCGCGTGCGGGCCCTTGGCTGGCGTAGCTCTGTGAGGGCTTTTGGATCGCGTTGCTCCGTCCCGTCCTTTGGCTTGTATTGGCTTGGGCAGACCTAAGCCTTGTGTTGATATATTTCTCGTCCCAAATTGGTGCATGGTTTCACACGTCGACTTCTTGCCTGCCTTAAGTGGGCTTATGGCTTACGTGTCTTTTCAGCTTCGAGTGGGCTCTTATTTTCGAGCATTGGGGTGTTACCTGTCAAAAACGGGTTAGCTTGTTGTGGGCATACCTGCGGGCTTTATGCCTACCAAAGACGGATCTATGGACTTATGGCATAGGTTTGCCGCGGGTGGGTCCATGGGCTTATATCCTGCAGCGGGCGGTGCCACGGACTTACAGTCTTTGTCCGCTGTGGACGGATCCATGGGTTTATATCCTACAACCGGCGGTGCCACAGACTTGAGGTCTTTGTTCGCTGCGGACGGATCCACGAGTTTATATCCTACCGAGGGTTGTGCCATAGAATAACGGTCTTCGTTCATCGTGGAGAGATCCACGGGTTTATATCCTGCCCTGAATGGATCCACGGGTTTATATCCTGCCGCGGGCGGTGCCATAGACTTTCAGTCTTTGTTTGCCGCGGACGAATCCACGAGTTTATATCCTGCCGCGGGCGATGCCACGAACTTACAATCGTTGTTCGCCGCGGATGGATCCACGGGTTTATATCCTGCCGCGGGGGATGCCACGGACTTACGGTCTTTGTTCACCGCGGACAAGTCCACGGGTTTATATCCTGAAGCGGGCGGTGCCACAGACTTACGGTCTGTGTTTACCACAATCCGGATCCACTGGCTTTAGCCTGCCGTGGACAGACCTACGGGCTTACGGTCTGTGTTTGCCACAAACGGATCCATGGGCTTTAAGGGGCCGTGGACAAGAAAGGCGAGGCGCGCATGCTCGTTACGAATAACCCTCACTGCTTAATGCCTGCGGCGGACGAACCTATGGGCTTTGTTTGCCACAAACAGACCAATGGGCTTTTCATCCAGTCAATGAACAAAGCCATTTGGGCTTACGGGTACAGCTTGCCATGGATGGACCAATAGGCTTAGTTTGCCCCCGACAGACCGACGGGCTTTTCATCCAGCCGATGTATAGAGCCATTCGGGCTTATGGGTATAGTCTACCGCGGACGGACCAACGGGCTAAGTTTTCTGCGGATGGACCAACGGGTTTTTCATCCAGCCGGTGTATAGAGGCATTCGGGCTTGTGAGTATAGTTTTCTGCGAACGGACCAACAAGCTTAGTTTACCGCGGGTGGACCAATGGGGTTTTCATCTAGTCGATGTACAGAGCCATAAGGGATTATAGGTATAGATTGCCGCGAACGGACCAATGGGCTCGTGGGCAAGATCGATGGGTTTGATTGCCCGATGCGGACTGCCCTTACTGTTTAAGCGTGTAAAACCCCCTTCCTCGGAAGGTCTTACGGTTTAAATGCTCATGGACTCAATGGGCTGTGGGCGAGACCAATGAGGTATGCTTACTGTGGTAGGCCCTCACGGCTTAAGCATTCGTGCCAACTGTTTTGGAAAGTCTCATGGCACAAACATTTACATTCTTTGTTTATCGTTTTTGATATATTTATTCACTATGATTGTAGCTTCGATTACTTTTTTTTTTTGCATATATATATATATATGTTGTTTTTGTTTTATCCCATTTTTTGGTGTTTGATTTTTTTGTCGCCTTTTTATACATATATATATATAATTTTTTTTGTTTTGGGAAAAAAAGTTCTTACAAAAGATGGAGCATTTCTTCATTCACCTCGATCGGTTTTTTAACACAAAATATTTTTTCAAGTTCAAAATATTCCATGTTCTTGGGAGCAGGGTCCTGTCTAGTCGTCGCAGGCGATATGCTCCTTCCCTGGTATGTCTAAGAGACTTGATAAGGCCCTTCCTAGTTAGCAAATAGCTTTCCGTGGTGATGTCCGGTCGACTATGATCATCTTCGTACCAACTCTCCATCTTGAAAGGCTCTTCTTTTAGATTTGGAGTTGAAGTACTTCGCAATTTTCTACTTTTGTGCGATCATCCTGATTAGCGTGCTTTCACGGGTTTCCTCCACCTCGTCCAATGGTTGTCTCAATGCCTCTTCGTTGCGCTCCTAGTCGTAGCCTTGAACTCGGAGACTGGTTCTCCTATTTCCACGGGTAGAACTGCCTCTGTGCCGTATACCAAGTTGTACGGGGTCTCCCCTGTGGCATTCCTCGTCATCGTCCAGTAGGCCCACAACATGCTTCGTAACTCCTCCGCCTAGTTTCTTTTTGCTTCATCCAAGTGTCGCTTTGTCGTTATGTGCTTATTTGTGGAATTTTCCTATCCATTGCTTTGGGGATGTGCCATGGAGGCGTAGTGTATCTTAATCCCCAAACTCTCACAATGGTTGCGGAACCTCTATGAGCTGAATTTATTGTCGTTGTCTACTACTAGGAGTTGCGGGATCCCGTATCGAGTTATGATTCCTTTCCAAAGAAAGTGCTGGACAGCTTGGTCCGTGATCCGTGCGACGGGCTCTGCTTCTATTCATTTGCTGAAATAATCTACAGCCACGATGATGTACTTTTGTCGTCCGGTTGCTTTGGGGTATGGTCACGAGATGTCCATCCCCCACTGAGGAAAGGAATGGGGTTGAGTATGGGCTATAGTAAAGACGCAGATATGTGAATTATTAGAGCGTGTCTTTAGCATTTCTCACACTTTTGGATGAGATCCAGTGCGTCTTTCTTCATGGTGGGCTAGTAGTATCGTAGAGCTTTGTTAGTCAAAGCTCGATGGTGAAGGCGTTTTCCGCAAATGCCTTCATGGATTTCCCGAAAGACGTACTTCCTTTCCTCTTCTACGATGCACTTTAATAGGGGATGCACGAATGATCTCATGCAGAGGTCCTCGTAGACTATCACGAACCATGGTGCACGCCTTCGGATATGCTTCGCCTCTAGCTGGTTTTCAGGCAAAGTTCCACTTTTTATGAATTCGATGAGAGGATGCCGCCAGTCGTTCAGGGACTAAATTTGAGTGATTCTCTTGAGCTGAGGTAAACTTCGGCACGATGTCTGAATCTCTTCTATCCAAATGGCGAGTTCTAGTCCTTTCTCCTCTGCCTCTGAGCTCGTAATCCGGCCGACATTCTTGGTTCTCGGTATGAGGTGGATTCGAAAGAAAGAGAAAGTTTATGCTTCTTTGTTCACCATTTCCAAATACTCTTTCATGGCGGTGCATCTTGCTCTGTAAATCCCTTGGACCTACTTGACGACTAGCTGAGAGTCGATGAATACCTCCACCTAGCGCGCCCCCTACCTTTCGGGCCATTCTAAGTCCGTGGAACAGTGTTTCATACTTGGCGCCGTTGTTAGTAGTTCTCAACTTGAACCTCAAGGCATAAGGGAAGTGTTGCCTTTCAGGCGAGATGAGTAGAATGCCTACTCCACTCCCTTGGTTGTTGGAAGATCCATCTACGTACAGCTTCCATGACCCTTTTGGGGTATCTTGCGGTTTAGAGCTTGGTGATGCCACATTAGTGAACGACCATTCTACTAAGAAGTTGGCTAGGGCCTATGCCTTGATTGCGGTCCATGACTCGAACAGGATGTCATACTTAGAGAGTTCAACCGCCTAGAACAACATTCTTCTCGAGCACTCCAATCGTTGGAGTGATTTCTGCAAGGGCTGGTTGGTTCGTATCCAAATACGGTGTGCCTGAAAGTAGGGTTGGAGCTTCCATGTGGCTATGATGACGACGTAAGCCAGTTTCTCGATGTGGGGGTACCATGTTTCGGCGTCCCTCAAGATCTAACTCACGAAGTAGATTGGCAACTGGAGGCTTTCCCTTTCTGATATTAACATGGCGCTTACCATGGCATTTGATGCCAAGATGTAGAGGATTAAGCCCTCTCCCAAGATGGGTTTGGACATGATTGAAAGCTTAGCCAAGTGTTCCTTGAGTTCCCGGAGGGCTTGTCCACAACTTTCATCCCAATTGAAGGCTCCTGATCTTCGTAATACTTTAAAGAAGGGGAACGGTCGATCCGCTAACCAGCTGATGAACCTATTGGGCATGACGAGATAGCCAGTCAGCTTTTGAATATCCCTAGGGGTTTTCGGGTTTCCATCTTGAGTACAGTGCCTATCTTGGCGGGGTTGGTCTCTATCCCTCTTGCGCTCATGATGAAGCCCAAGAACTTTCCTTTGGGGACCGCGAACATGCATTTGTCTAGATTAAGACAATGTCCGTGAGCTTTAAGCGTTTCCAAAAACTCTTTCACATCGGCCACGTGATTGTAGGCCTCTTTTCTTTTTGTGATTATATTGTCAACATATACCTCCAAGTTCTTCCCTAACTATTGCCCAAAGACGTGGTTCACCGGGTGGTGCTATGTGGCTCCAACATTTTTCAACCCGAACGGCATGACTCGGAAGCAGTATGTGCCCTCATGGGTAATGTAAGATGTATTCTCCTCAACCTCCGGGTCCATCACGATCTAGTCCCTGCTAGATCTAGTCCCTTACGTCCGTGCCTAACTGCGTCTCAACCTGGACCAATTTCCCCTGTCCTATTTCGACTTTGACAGTTTCCTCTAGTCCTCGGTCCGTCTTCTCTCCGCTTTCCGTCTCCCTTATCTAGAGTACGTCTTCGATGTGGCAGCATCGGCAAGCTGTTTGCTGATAACATCTCACAGTCCTGATGCCCCCTTTGTCCATTTCAAATTTCATGGCGAGGTGGTAAGTTTACACCACGGTGCCTAATGAATTAAGCACCGGACATCCTAAGATGGCAATGAACGCCGAGTGGGCCACCATGACATAAAATTCAGCACTTAGTCAATGTCCTTGTTTTCCGTCTCTCAGGATGATATCGAGCTTTATAGTGCCTAGCGGATCAACAACTTCACCGAAGAATCCCACGAGGGTCCCCGCTTTTGGGGCAACTTCTCGAGCGGTATTCCCATTTGTTAAAAGAAATAGAGGAAAAATATGTTAACCGACCTTCCTTGATCCACCAAGACCCTTTGGAGGGAGTAGTCACGGACGTCCATGGTGATGACCATGGGATCTTCATGCGGAGTTCTAATGTTCTCAAGATCTTTTTACTAGAAGGTTAAGGGTTGATATTTTGTGACTTTGCATCCTCCTCTCCATGTAATACCGAGACCTGTGTGCTGCCATTTTTGTTTTTGGCCGCAATTACATGCCTTGGCTCATAAGCCGTGTTGTCCACCTCCTCACGGGAGGGCCCAAAAGTTTCAGGCTTGAGTTTCTTCACGTCCACGAATTTTCTAAGAACGCCTTTTTCTCCAATTCGTCTATTCGGTACCAGCGTACTCGACAGTCTTTAGTAACCTGCCCCGAAATTTAGTGGTACCCGCACCATGGGTTCGGGTCACGTTGGGCTATCGGGCCTGCAGGAGTGTGGTCCCTTCCTGCTTCCAGTTTCTTAACCTCCAAGAGCAGCCCGGGGGTTCTCCTAGGGCCTGCATTGCGAACCCCCCTTACATTCTTCATTGCTCTTTCATTCTTTGGGTCGGTACTCGGGCCTAGGAGGCTCCATTTTGTCCATCACGTCTTCGTTGATGATGTATTTATTAGCCTTAGTCCAAAGCATGTCCAAAGTCATGGGGAGAGCCTTGGCGAGAGAAAACTAGAAGTCGCTGTTCCTGAGTCCGTTGGTGAGGGTAGTAATGGCAGGTTAATTAGCTAAATTTGGGATGCTGGTCATTGCTTTCAAAAACTATAGCACAAACACCCTTAAGGTCTTACCCTCGGCTTGTTTTAGCTGGATAAACTGGGCAGCGGTCATCTTTCTCCTTTTGTTACTAAGGAAGTAGCGGATGAATATTGCAGACAGCTCCTTAAAGCTTCGTATGGACCCATTAGGGAGAGAGGCAAACCAGGCTTGAGTCGTGCCTTTGAGGGTGGCCGGGAAACATTTGCACCACACGTCCTCGGAGGCGTCTAGTATGTACATCCATTCCGCAAATCCCGAGATGTGGTCATCCGGGTCTTGTGTCCCATCGAACAGTTCCAAATTCGGCATCTTCATTTTTCGCATGGGAGTGGTGAGTATGCAAGGGGTGAAGAGCGAATGGGTGACAGGAATTCTCCCCATAAGCCCACGCGCCGCTCCTTCTGAGTCGGTGTTGGAGCCCGCCTCAAGAGAGGGAGTGGCCCATACTGAGGTGCTCCCGGGCTTGCAGGGCGATGAAACGTCTTTTCTATCCCTCTTCTCTATTGGTTTTGGTGGCTTCCATGCTCCACGGAATTCAAGGACTCGACGACCACGTCTGGATTCAGTGGTGCGGGATGCGGCTAGGTCTTGCTGGAATGATCACAATCGGGGAGTCGCATGATTAGTGTGCGGAGCTCGGGGAGTTGGCTACGTGTGACGTACTGATCTCCCGACCGCCTCGAGGAGGGGGGGAGATCTTGTAGAGTTATTTTGAGGAAAAATTTTCCATTTTCCATAGATGGCGCCAACTATTTTGGTACAGGTTCTTTTAATGGAGTGTCAAACTTAGACCCTTTACCTTTTATTAAATTTTTATTAATTAAAGGTTTGATTACAAGGATTTTTTATGGGGTACAAGTGAAAGAAAAGAAAAAAAAAAAAAGAGGGGGATGTCCCTACTCTGGGGTCCTTCAAAGGATTATGAAGGGAGAGCAGTGAGCTTGTCATTTCTTGAGGGTTCTGAGTCCTATTTATAGAGTTCTTTCCTGATGAACTATGCTTCGGGGGGGGGGGGGGTTGTATCTCGGTCGGTGTTGAACCAGGGGCGAGATATCCCTGGCTGTTGGTCCTGCAACTCGAGGTGGTTGCCTATCTGACTCATGGTATTGGGAAGTTGTTGCTGACGGGTCCTCAAGGAACGGGCATCTGGGGCAAGATGCCTTCCGAAAGCCAGGGTGCGCATTGTGTTGGGGTGTCATCACAAGACTCTTCGGGTTCTGAGCTTCGGGCTATCATATGTCTGAATCAAGGTGCCGTGAAGTTATCGTTGTTTAGCCGGCCCTCGGGAGAGCCGGCATCTTAAGGCGAGACGCCCCTTTGAAGTCGAGGTGCGTGCTTCGTCGAAGTGTTGTCATAAGACTATCTAGGGGCCGCAATGTTCCTTGTTGGCCTGATTTGTCTATCTCTTATGGAGTGCAGTTAGAGTTCTGAAATCGTCCTCCACGAGTGCATCTCAGCCCGAGATGCACTAGCATTCGGGTGGGCTCGTTTCCTTCACTTGAAGGCCTTCTTCTGCTTGGGTTCCGGGATGTGTACTGTCAGCGAGGTGTGCTCCCTTCTTCTTGGTCGAAAGTAAAGTTCCAAAATTTTCCTCCAGGGGTGTATCTCGGCCCTAGATGCAGCCTCGTCCCGGTGGCCATTTGTTCAAATGATGTTTTCAGAGTTATCAGATATTATCAAATTAGAGTACAAAACCACGATATTCACAGGACTACCTTCATAACACACCATGGACAATAAGAATTTGTAGTGATGCCATTTGGGTTATCCAATGCTCCTGCCACATTTAAGGCTTTGATGAATTCTGTGTTCAAGCCCTTCTTGAGGAAGTTTGTTCTTGTGTTCTTTGATGACATTTTGGTTAGCAGTCCTTCCTTGGAGGCCCATGTTCCAGTGACCCATCCAAGATTCAAACAATGAAGAAGTGGCTTGTGTAATACCCGGTCTAATTGAATTAGGTTAGGCATTATAATACAATTAGAACCCACTACTATTCTAATTAGATTAAATAAATTAATGGATCAAAAGTATTAAATATCCAGTCTAATTAAGTTAGGTTAGGTAGTGGAATATAATTAAGTTAATGGACTAATTATCATGAAGGTATTCTCTAGTAATACTAAAATAATTGAAGTATGTATACAAGGAATAGTAGTAATAATAATAATAATGAATAAATAAATAAAATAACCAGAAAATAAAATAAAAAATAAAGTACAAACTCCCCCCCCCCCCCCCCACACGTCTCTCTCTCTCCCTCACGCGTCTCTCTCTCTCCTCCCTCCTGTGATGCTCTCTCTCTCCTCTCTTCGCTCTCTTCTCTCTCCCCACCGCCACCCTCCTACCACAGGTACCACTACCGACCACCACAGTACTGCGTACCACCATTACCGCCTGACCACGACACCGTCCCTACCACAGCGGTACTACTCCGACCACCACAGTACCATCCAACCACCACGGTACCGCCTGACCCACGCCCGTACTGCTCGACCTCGATGCCCCCTCCAACCACCTTGGTACCGTCTGACCACCTCGGTACCATCTGACCTCCAAGGGCCTATAAATACCCCTAACCCTCAACCCCTCAAACCTCACACCTCTCATCACAATTTTCTCTCTCCTCTCAGTCTCTCTCTACCACTCACGGCTCTCGTTATGCTCCAGCCACCTCACTGGTCTAACTCCGGCTGCCCCACCAATGCCACCACCTTGTCGGTGGCTTAGAAACTAAATTTGTCGGATTAAAAGCTAGAGAAGGTAAGTATAACACTTCCCCTACTTGTTTGTGAAATAAAAAGATTGCCTTACATGATTTGATAAATGAGATTATATTTTTGAATGGTTTACTGGTTTGTTAAATAGGATTGGGCATATGTGTTGTTTGATTGTGCAGTTTATACTCCCATAAATTGAATTATACTAATTTATACGTTGATTTGATGTTTAAATATGTGATTCCTACTCTTGTGATTTGAATTAAACTGACTTATACATTGATTTGATGCTTTACAATGTGGTTTGAACTATATTGGATTTATACCATTTATGTAACCGTACGCGGGGGCGACGGCCAAATCCCCATGCGTATGGTGACGCGGGGAGACATCCAAATCCCAGTTGCTACATAAAAGATTTTATTCGATGTTTTAACATGTGATTTGAATTATACCGGCTGTGTGAGCGTACACGGGGGAGATGTTCGAATCCCGGTATGTATGACGATGCGGGGGAGACATCCAAATCCCAGCTGTTACATAGAAGGAAATTATTGTAAACTTGTGATTTGAATTTTAAAGATTTTTATGAGAAGCTTACAAATAACTACATTGACCCTCTGAGGTCTATCGACGATAGAATGTGAAATGTGAAAGTCATTCTGTGACCCTGTCACGGGAATAATACCGGCACATAGATCTATGTTTGTCCTAGAAGATCTTTCGACTTAGAACCGGTTCAAATATGTGAAATGTGAACGTCGATTGTGATCCTGTCACAGGAATAATATCGGCCGTAGTTTCTGTTTCGTTTGTGAGTTTTACCAAGAGAGCTCTTGTGAAATAAGTTAAATTATAAAGCTATGATTTGTGCTACTCTAACATGATTTGGGAAGATAAATCGATTTACTTGTTTGATTGAATTTTTATCCGTTTTAAATAATACCTGATCCGGGTACGGAGTGTGGTGTACTTACTGATCGTGTTGTTTGCTCACCCAATTCTTTTACTTCTCAGATCAGTAGCTCATGGAAATTATAGAAGAATGAGGAAGGAAAAGCAACATATTGTTCTGAGTATTATGTTGGTTTCGAGGTTCAGATATTAAATAAATTTGTAGTAGAATATTATGGACTATTTGAGGTATTGTAATTTTGAGCTTCCGCACTACTAGTTTTAAGTCGTTAGTGATGATGTATTTGGGTTTGATGTCGTATATGTTGGGAAAATTTATGGAAATCTAAGGAATTTAGATCAAAAGATTTTGGGCTTCGTACTATAATGAGGGGGTTCATTGTAGTACGGTCGTGTAGCGCCTCTTTAACTTAAGCCTATTCGGCATATGATTTGGGGGCATTACAGCTTATACCCAAGACGCTGAAGCAGATAAGGGGATTCCTTTGTCTGAATGGTTATTACCATAAATTTATAGCAGGCTATGGTATGATTGCCAAACCTGTAACTGATTTACTCAAGAAAGAAGCCTTTCATTAGACTGAAATATTTGAGGAGGCATTTGAGCATTTGAAGACAGCCATGAGTTTAGCTCCAATTCTTATTATGCCTGATTTCAATGTGCCGTTTGTTTTGGAGACTGAAGCTTGCAGTATGGCAATAGGTGCACTTTTGTCTCAAAATGGAAGGCCTTTGGCATATCTCAGTCATGCCTTAAGTCCAAGGAATTTGGGATTATCTATATATGAGAAAGAGTACCATGCAATTTTGGTGGCAGTGCAAAAGTGGAGACACTACTTAGAAATCCATCATTTCATAATCAAAACTGATCACCAAAGTCTCAAATATTTGTTTGAACAAAAGATCACCATAAGAGTTCAATGAATAGTCTCATGAAGATGTTGGGTTTGGACTATGCAATTGAATGCCGAAGAGCAAGAGAAAATTTTGCAACTAATGCTCTTTCTAGGAGGCAGAAGGATCTAGAAAATGCTTCTTGTGATGCTATTTCTCATGTTGTACCCTCTTGGATGGAAGAAATGTTCAAGTCCTATGAAGAAGATACGTTTGCCCAAGATTGCATTACATCTTGCAGCATCAAAGGACCTACAATTGAGGAATCTAGAATCATTGTCAATAGTGGAATTGTTAGAGTAAAAGGGAAGGTTTACATTGGAGCGAAGACTGATATAAGGAAGCATGTCATTTTGACCTTTCATGATTCTGCTTGGGGAGGCCATTCTGGCATTAAAGGAACACATCAAAGATTACGACAGTATTTCCATTGGCCTGGAATGAAGAAAGATGTGATAGAGCTGGTTCAAGTACATGAGGTATGTCAACGAACAAAGAATGAGCATGTGAATTATCAAGGGTTACTTCAACCCTTGCCCATTCCAGATAGAGCTTGGCAGTACATTAGTTGGATTTTATGGAAGGATTACCCAAATCTGAAGGGAAGGAGGTCATTTGGTAGTGGTGGATCACATCACAAAATTTGACCATTTCATATCTCTCCAACATCCTAATACAGCTGATAAACTTGCGAAGCTATTCTTGGATCATATCTATAAGCTTCATGGATTACCCCAATCAATCATTTCAGATAGGATAGATTGTTTACAAGCAACTTCTGACGTAAACTATTCCTGTTGCTTGGTTCTTCCTTAGCATTGAGTTCTTCTTACCATCCACAAACGGATGGACAAACAAAGAGGGTGAACCAAAGTATGGAACAAAATTTGAGGAGCATGACATTTACTCATCCCAAGAATTGGCATAAATGGCTGTCATTGGCTGAATTTTGGTACAACAAGCATTCCCACTCATCCTTAGGAACAAAACCCTTCAAGGCTTTGTATGGTTATGATCCACCTTCTCCTCTTGTGTTATGAGGAGCGTCTTCAAATATAACCGAGGTCAATGATATCTTACTGGGAAGGAAATAATTAGGGCAACAACTCAAGTACAACTTGCAAGTAACTCAATCTAGAATGAAATATTATGCGGATAAGAAAAGAACTGACAAATCTTTTGTTGATGGTGATTTTGTTTTCTTAAAGTTGCAGCCTTATAGGCAATCTTCAGTAGTAGTGCACAAAATATCAAGCTAAGTGCTCATTACTTTGGACCATATAAGGTGCTACAGAAACTGGGACAAGTTGCTTACAAGCTGGAATTACCTCCTGACTCATATGTTCAACTTATTTTTCACATATCACTGCTGAAAAGCATGTAGCAACAGAAGCGACCAGTTCTGCAGCTCTTCCATAGGCTTCTGTACAGGGCCAGATTTTGTAAGAACCAGAAGCAATTTTGGATTCTCGCATGGTATAGCAATAAGGAGTACAAGCTAAGGAAGTTCTTATACAATGGGCCAACTTGAAAAAGGAGAATGCTACTTGGGAGGATTGGGAATTCCTTAAATCCCAATTTCCTTCTTTCCATGCTTGAGGCAAGAATGTTCTTGAGGAGGGGGTATTGTCATGATTGTGGCTAAATCAGGGCTGTTCTTAGCTGAAGCAAGGCTACCCTTCGACATGTTTGACGTTGTATTCTGTTGTTTTAGTTTGAATTGGGATTACGGGGAAGGGTGGTTGTGTCGATTAGAAGTAAATGAGTCAATTAGTTGGCCTTAGTCAAGTTTGGCGGCAGTGCTCTTAAGTCGGTTAAGTAGTTGTCCTAGTGCATTGCATTGTGAGTGATCTAGAAGTTGTATAAATAGCTTAATTCTCTTGTAAATAAGATTGATTGAATGATAAACTTAAACTCTAATTCTCTCTCTAATTCTCATCACTTTCTTCTGCTTCTCATCTCAATTCTTCTCTTATCCTAGGTTATGATTCAAGATTGATCTTGAATCATAACAGTATAGTAATGATTCAAGATCAATCTTGAATCATAACAGTATAGTATAAAAAAGGATCTAGTTAGGGACGCGTGACTTTCTACAAACGCAACTAGGGCTCACACGTGTAGGCGCGTGGCCGGTCGTTCGGGGTTAGGATCGGTGGCAATGCATTCACCGGTGCCACCTCTTCCTGGTGGTGGTGCCCCCTGGTGATTCCGGCAGCTGTTAGAGGGTGAATAACATGAGAGAGGGTGCTAGGGTGTTGGGGGCTAGGGTGTAAGACGCAGGATGTTGGGGCTCTGTCAAGCCCATCACTGGTGACTCACCCCTGGTGGCTCGTCTCTCCCTTCCCGCCCTTCTGCTGGTTTTTCGGCCGTCCCCGATGGTGTGGCGACGACACTGCGTTCATTTTCCCTCTCCTAGTGATTTTAGGGTCTTCTCGATCTCTCTCTTCAAATTTGGAGCATTCACTTGTAAGTTCCCTTGGTTCTTCACTTGTTGTTCTGTTCTTGGGTTCTGGTGGCCCTTCCTAGCCAGATTGTTGCAGGTGGGGGTTGGCTGGTGGCTCCTGATGGTTGTGGTGCAAGCAAACCCTAATTTTCTAGGGTTTTTTTCTTGCGTTTATATTCTCTCACATTGCATGGCTGCAGAGACCCGAACCCTTGAGGTGGGTTTGGATCTAGCATGTGAGACTGCTGGTGCTGGCGGTGATGGCTCGACTGGCTCAGGTCCCTTATCTTGGGTCGATACTGTTCTAGCATCACCTCGGGAAGGTATCTTAAGATTCATTCAACAAAATATTATTAATGGTGAAATTGTAACCACTGTAACTGATGAAGATGTTGCCCCCGGACTTGAAAAGTGGGACCGATGCTTAGTCGATCGTATTATTGGTAGTAAGGTTGCATATTCTATGTGCGTGGCCATCACCAACATGCTTTGGGGGTCTAAGGGTCTTGAGTGTGTTGTCTCCAACGGCGATTTTTTTTTTTTTTTTTTGGTGACGAGGGATTGAGTTGCCCCAACCAACCCCGGCCCATGAGAATAGCCCACAAGCCGCCATGAGCACAGTCCACAAGCCCCCATGAGCAAGTAAGTCATGAGTATATCCTCAGCAAGAATCGAACTCCGAACTCCTGGGCAATGACCGCAGAGATAGGAGACGCCACCAACTGAGACACCCTTATGACGGGCCTCCAACGGCGATGCCTACTAGTTCTAGTTTAAGTCGGTTTCAACGTCAGAACATGCGCTTTGTGGTGGCCCTTGGTACATCAAGGGTCATTTTCTCTCTCTTAACCGTTGGAGTGAAAACTTTATCCTCTCGTATAATATGACAAAAATTCCGATTGGGGTCCAACTACATGGTATTCCATGTCCATGTGGACTGAAGGGGCTCTTAGTTCCATTGCTAGTGGGGCTTGGCGGCCGCTCTACATGGACAAAGCTACCCTAAAGGGGACAATGACGAAGTATGCTAGAGTTTGTGTGGAAATTGAACCAAAGGTGGATCCGACTAAGAAATTGGTTATTGATTACAGTGGTTCTCGTATTCTTGTGACCATTCATTATGAGGGAATGTTGAAATATTACCAAAAATGTGAAGTTTTTGGCCATTTGTGCCCTACCTCGAACGTTATTCCTCCTACACCTAGTGGTGGCCAACGGGCCGGGTTGGCCTGGTCCACACTGTAGCGGGCCGGGCCATGGGCCAAAAAAAAGTTGGGGCTGGGCCGGGCTAGAGACCCTTTGGAAACGGCTCTAATTATTAAAAATAATTATATATTTTTTTCTATAAATACTTAATCCTCCCCAACCCATTTCCTCACCAAATCTTCAATCATCTCTTCTCTCTCTATACATTCATGATCTCCTATCTTCTTCAACTTTGCTAATTGCAAAATTATGCTCTAAGGTTCGAAGTTCGTAAAGTGTTTGGCTGAAGTTCGAATTTTGTTGTTCTCTCGTTTCGGTAATTTTAGTATTGTAATTTTATTTGGTTCGTCTTTTTAGTTATTTGATTTGCATTACTACTTGCATTTTATAAATACTAATCACTTATACTAATATGGCACACAACTCTTCATCATCCTCTGGAGCCGATCGTGCTACTTCTGGCTCTTCTCGGCCACCCAGGATCCCTAAAACGAGTAGAATTACCATACTTAATACGGAAGAACGAGCTTTTATACAACCAGTCCCATCACTCCCATACACTGATGATAGCATAGATTATGACTTTTCACAACAACAAGATTATCATGAGTCGGATGGTAGGGTTGGAGACTCACAAACTGATGAGGAACCCACGCCTACCACCGAAGCCCAGCCTAAAAATAGTACCTCTACTAGTAGGCGTACAACTAGTGGGGCAAGGAATCACTTTACCCTTAATAGTGTTGGGAAAACAATATGAATTTTGTTGAAAAATAAACTCTGATGCTGACTATTGGGTTTACAGTTCTCAACTATGGTCACAACAATAGGCACCTATGAGAGCACTTAGAGTAGGAGACTCTTCTCTTTACCTAAGCCCCCGGTCGGAGAGCCACGCTTCGTGACACCTCACGTGCGAAAATTCCCGGGAATAGATTTATCTCTATAAACCTTTTGCCCTAATACCGGTTGTTGGGATGAATTTTAAAAATTCTCCCTAAAGATTTCGCAACGGAATAGGTTTAGAATTCATAACTCTAAACCTAGGGTTGATTTAAAATTCCTAATTTTAAATGTACTGACTTAAATTCATAATTTAAATTATCAAATCTAAATTCTTAATTTAGATTTACAAGCCTTTTACTCTAATACATTCATAACAATACATAAACATAAACAGGTATAATAATAAATAATGTAAATAAATAGAAAAGTGAAACTAAATAAATAAAGAACATGCCTGGAATTACTCCAATAACAAAGAAAACTGGAAAGACAATAATATTCTTTGAAATCGAGACCCCGAAACCTTCTATACAATAACCTCGAACTGGCCGGAGGGTGGGCTCCGAAAAATATTAAACTGAATCTCTGAAACAATTTCAGAAACCCTAAAGAATTATTTTGAACTCGAATGCCAAACCTCGGAATAAGCCTCTCTATTTATAGAAATATTTCGGACCGAAAAAATATAATTAAAATTGAATTAGGATTCTTCAGTTTAATACAAAACGCAGCGTATCGATTAAGCAACAGGCAAAACACGGCGTTTCAAGCACAGTGCCCGCGTGTTTTAACCCTATCACCGCACGCCACGTGGCATTTGGTGATTGGTCTGTGCCTTAAGGCACGGATCGCCATCCGTTGCCTAGCGCGCGATGGTTGGCTATTACGCGCGCACATGGATCCACCCTATTAAAAAAAGGCAATTTTCCTTTTTTTTTTTTGGTTTTACACATGTAAAAATTTATCTTATGAATTTTAATTTTCAAAAATTATTTTATTTTATAATTTTTAATATTTATTCATCTCATGAGTAATATTTGACAAAATTAATTCACCCATCGTATGGATAAATAATTCATCTCATGAATTCTTTAATATTTTTCAATGGCAATAAAATACAGAGGCTTGTATAGGGACCCCGGGGACAATTTAAATCTAGCTCCAAATGGGTTAAATTAAATCATCTCATGATATTAATTTAATTACTATTTAATGAGACTTAATTCCACTAAATAAATCTCATTGTACTCCAGACTTAAATTATTTATTCGATATCTCCCTAATATATTGTATTGATGACAACAACCCCTCCACGAGATGTCTATGACGAAGGATAAACATAACCACTACCATTATCCTTCTCACAACTTCTCCATTAGTTACCGATTCGCCCTTCACTGAATAATTTATTTATACTTGAACATATTCACTGTATGAATTCCAAATGTCAAACACTTGGACTACTTTGGCCAAAGTTTCCGAACCATTCCAATATTTGCGAATCAACTAAGGGGACATCTATATCTCATAAAAGATTGTAGATTCCCTATTGAATATCTGATCCTTGTCACACTTCACGTCGCTACCCAATGTACATGGGATTTCAGTCATTCATTTTAGACCTTACTTATAGTACACCCAAGTAACTAACGCTCCATGCAGAAGTCCAGAATACCCTCACTCGTCGTTCAAACAGTACAATGCGAATCACTCATATCCGATAGTAGTCTAGAAATAAGTAACCCACATGGTCCAACTCAATGTGTCAAACACACTAACTTACTTTTGGATCTCCATCCACGTGATCAAGACAAGCCATCTAAAGTGTCTCGTTATAGTCTTAACATACAAGTGGTCCAGACTTGTCTTCGACTACGAGTTTTTCAAACAACAATCCATATCATTTGTTCCAAGTCTATCTGTGGCTTAGTCTCATAAACCACTTAGAACAAACATGTAAATTATAGTATGAGGACTACACCCATCTCATGGATGCCTCTTGAAAGAAAATCACATGCAATATAAACGCTCAAATACACAAATTTAACTAGGAAATGACTGTAACTTTAATTTTATTTATTTATTAAACTAATATATCCAGAATAAATCTAGATTTCAGGACACTAATAAATCAACTAGTAAATTATGTGACCCACCTAGAACTTTTAGTCATCAACCTGGCAGTGGGACAGGCACATTAAGCAAACATATACTTAGGCGCTACCCTGAGCAATGCCCAGATAAGAGCCAACAACGTCTAGTACAGCAAGTGACTGGTGCACTTGCTAATTTTAGGTTCTCTCGAGAGGGCAACCGAAAGGGGCTAGCTAAATATATAATTTTGGATGAAAGGCCTTTCAATGCCGGCGAAAACCCATATTTCGTCGAATACCTCCAATAATGGGTGAACCCCGCCATTGTGAGGGTTCCTCGGAACACCGTAAAGCGGGACGCTTTTACGTTGTACCACAGTATAAAAACTGGGGTCTTAACACTTTTAGCGACGAACACGAGCATGTTCTCTTTAACGTCGGACATATGGAAGTCGAAACCCAACCACCCTCATATGTGCACAACGGCACACTGGATTGATGACTCCTACATCCTCCAAAAGAGAATAATTCATTTTGGTATGTTAGATATCCCCCACACTGCCGAGATAATTACGGGTGCGATTACGTCGGCAGTCTGCGACTGGGGCATAGAGCGACATATCTTCAGTATTACGTTCGACAATGCCACCAACAATACTGCATTTATTACACATTTAATTAGGCACATGAGACCCATGTTAGGTGGAAAGTGTTTCCATATTCGTTGCATTTATCACATTTTACATTTAATGGTAATGGATAGTTTAGAGCTTATGAACGCATCCCTTAACACCTTAAGATCTGTAATAATATCTACTAAATCATCCGGAACTAGAAAAATAAGATTTAGAAATTTATGTAGACTGCATGGCATAGAATATAAACAATTCAAATTAGACTCCCAAACTAGGTGGTCGTCTACCGTAGAAATGTTAGAGCGCAGTCTACCATATAAAGACGTTCTGATGGAATTCGCACAAGACAATCACTCAGAATGGAGAGGTTACAACCTGAACGGTGTACATTAGGAAACAATAGATAAAATTTGTAAATTTTTTTGCATGTTTAAAGAGGCCACGACATTTTTTTCGGGTTACATATCTGACCATGCCTCAAGTAATATCAAGATTGCTTGATATTGTAAATTAGATGGAAGGTAATCAATCCAATCCCATTTTGTTCGAATCGATTAAGGGACTGAAAGAAAAATTTGCTCAATACTATTCTGAACTACCTCTTACATACTGCTTAGCAATTATTTTAGATCCTCGTTGTAAACACGGGGGCTTAAACTTGTTTTGCCAACATTTTTTCAAATATTTGTATCCTAATCGCAATATCGACACTTTCATTGCCGAAGTCGATAACGACTTGCATAGTTTATTTTCTCAATATTCCCGAAAATTAGCGGCCAATAATCCATATCCTAGTACTGTTGTAGTAGGATCTTTCACATCTAGTGGAAGCAGTTCACACATGTCATATTCGTGGAAGCTGTTGGAGCAATTTATGCCCACAAAAGCCCCCATGTCATGTGACGAGCTAGATTTTATTTGCGGACACCGTTGGTCCATATTTTCGGACCGCCGGCCAACCCGTATTTTGACCTTTTACAATGGTGGAAGACAAACCAAGCCTAGTATCCCGTGCTTTCCACCATGGCACGTGATATACTAAGTTGTCTGGTGTCTTCAGTAGCATCAGAGTGTGCTTGCAGTCTTTGTGGCAGGTTGCTTGGAGCGAAGAGGGCGAAGCTATCGCCGTCAAGCTTGGATATGTTCGTGTGCTTGAAGGATTGGCTGCTAGCTGAGGCAAGGGATCAACAGAGAATGAAGCTAGATTCATCGAGCGATGAAGAAGACAACTGCACCACTGATATGTCAAACGATGGCACGGCAACCCCCCCCCCCCCCCCCCATGCGACTGATATCAACATTTTTGTATGTCAATTATTTACTTTTAAATATTTACGCCAAAAGACGACCGCACACCCTATACGTCAAACTTTTTATTTTTTGATAAACAAATTTGTACTTTTTAATATTAGGCTCCAACTACGTTGTACTTGTACTTGTTACATTATTTATTGACCATTATTTTTTTGATAAGATATTTACCATTATTTACTATTACTTATTGTATATTTTATTTTATTAAATATATTTAGCATTTTTTTTTGAACATGTATATTTAGCATTATTAGTGCTTGAAAAAAAAATGTATTTGTATTTCATATTATTTATCAATGAATTATAATAATTTTAGTACAAAACGACTTTCTATTATTCAAATTTTGCTTTTTCTTTTTAAAGCTAAAGGAAGCGGGCCAACCCGGGCCCACCCGGCCCAGCTCCCAAACAGGCCGGACCTAACCCGACCCACAGCCACCTCTATCTACACCTAACGCTCCTGCTGAAACTCCAGCACCGGTGCCCGAAAAAAGGAAGAAAAAGAAGAACAACAAGAAGAAGAATGGTGGGGCTATAGGGGGGGAGGTGGGGCTGCAGACACTGGGCCGTGGGGAGCTATTTGGGTTCATATTGGGTTTGGTGGGGTGCATAGGCGTGGTGACACAAGGCCCGATAATAAAATGGTGGGAATGGGTGGTGTTAGGCCATTTGAGGCCCATGCGTGCACTATTTAGGTGGCCCAAACTGGGCTAGTGACAACTGAGGCCTTTAATGGGCCTGCTGTTGTCATTGGGGAGGAAGGAACTGGGCCACTGGGCCCTCCTTTGGCTCCTGAGCTTTTGGACCTAGAAGGGGTAACGGCCCAGAGCTACACTGGCACTGGGCTCCCCGTGTCTAAGTCTAGTACGGAGGGCACCCTGCCCTCGGTCCAGCCTGGCACGGGCTTCGTGCTTGGGATCGAACCTGATTTGGGTTTGGGCCAGGACAGGGAGGGGGAATCTTTGAGTCCTGGGGTGGTCTTCAGTTCCCCTTCACGTCATGTGTCCTCGCCCACATCTCAGGTGAGGGTGGCTGTGAGCCCTTGGGATCCGGCCATGGGGAGTGGGGGAGGGGCTGTGCGAGGCCCTTCTAACATGGTGACCCCAACTGGGTAACGATCATCCCAAACCACCCTTTCTGGAGTTTCTGTTACCTAGATTGCTCGCTCGAGGTCAGTTTCTCCTCTGGCTGGAGATCGCTTAGGTCTCTCGGAGTTTAGTCCTTCAGATGAGGATACTGAAGATATGAGCTGTGCCATTGTTCCTAGCGAGATTATAAAGGCCCAGCCTTATCATGTTAATATTGTTGAGCTCGGGATCTATGTTGTGAATGGTTAACGAATGTGTCGATTGACTCTATGAGTATGGCATCGCCGAACTATTTTGCTTGTCTACTGTCTGATCAGGACAATGAGGTCTCGACTTCTTCTCAATGCCCGCTGCCTGTGGATCATAGAGTGACTCGAGCTAGCTTGCAGGGCCGTGGTGCCCGCTGGCAGGCTTTGTCTCCCTTCTCATTGTTTGTATTATGATTGGTTCCTGGAATATTAAGGGTTTTAACAACCCCAATTCCATTTGTGCTATCCGAGAGTGAATTCACACCCACTCTCTTGGCTTGGTTGGTCTTATGGAGACTAAGACCAATGCTGATGTTAAATCTGTTATCTTTAGTTGTATGGATGGTTGGCACTCTCTTTTTGTTGGTGTTGCTGGCGTTCGATCTTGGTGTCGTCTTATTGTTTGTTAGGATCCAAGGGTTTATTCTGTCTCTCTTTTTTGGAGTGGGGACCAATTTATTACTTGTCGGGTTCAGGATGTTCGTGGGGATTGCAGTTTTGCTATTACCTTTGTCTACGATTTTAATGCACTGGGATCAAGCTGTGATTTATGGAGTTATATCAGGACTGCTGGTGTTAGTCTCCAAGGGACCCCTTGGCTCCTCCTTGAAGATTTTAACACCTTTCTTTGCCCTAGTGATAGCTCCAACAGGTTCTCTTCCTGGCCGGGTCATATGGATGACTTTCAAGATTGCCTTTCTTAGTCAGGTCTTTCGCCACTAGCTTTTACCAGCCTTTGCTATATCTGGGCCAGGGGGTGAGGGTGACGATCTTCTCCTTAGACGTCTTGATTGGTGTTTGGCGAGTGAGGACTGGCTTCAGTCCTTTCCCTTTCCCTTATGGAGGCTCTTCCCCGCATTGATTTTTCCAATCATAGTGCTTTGGTGGTTAGAGGGCTTGGGGAGTGCCGCTCTAGGCATACTCCTTTCATGTTCTTTAACTTTTGGCTCGACCACAAGGACTTCTGGGCCACGCATGTTGATGGCTCTCCTATGTTTCAGCTCACCCAAAAGCTCAAAAAGCTGAAGGGTGAGCTTCGAGCCCTTAACACTAGGCACTTCAGCCATATTTCTACTCATATGGAGGTGGCCAGAGATGCTTGGGTGGCTGAACAGATAGCCCTTGATGCTGATCCTTATAGTGCTCACTTAAGGACAGAGGAGCGGCGGCTTTCGAGAGACTATTCGAGGCTTTGCCGTGATGAAGAGGCTTTCTATCGTTAGAGGTCTCGTATCCAGTGGCTCTCTTTGGGTGATCAGTGCCCCCAGTTCTTTCATAGATCAATTCTCCATAGGCAGTCAAGGAATCGGATTATTTCTGTTGAGGGTGCGAATGGGACTCAGACCTTTGATGAGGAGGAGAGTTCGAGGGCTAGAGTATCTTATTTTCGGGAGCAGCTATCTGAGCCTACTGGCCCCCTTCAGGAGGATGTCTCTGATTTATTTGAGGACGGGTTGGATGAGGATCAGGCTCGCTCTCTTGTCCTTCCGATTACTAATGTTGAGATCCGGGATGCTGTATTTTCTATTGGGGATGATCGTGCTCTTGGGCGAGAAGGGTATTCCTCCCTCTTCTTTAAGAAGGCATGGAAGATTGTAGGTACTGATGTGGTGCAAGCTGTTCACTCCTTTTTCTCCTCAAGCCGCATGCTAGGTGCCCTGAATACGATCTGCATTAGCTTGGTGCTGAAGGTGGAGAGCCCCTCCACTTCAGCTGATTTCTTTCCCATCTCCTGTTGCAATGTGGTTTACAAGTGCATTACGAAGATCAGTGCTAATAGGCTAAAGGGTGTTCTTCCAGGGCTTATTCACCGTTCTTAGACTGCTTTTGTTCCAGGGCGGCGTATTTTTGATAGTGTCATGATGATGCAAGAGCTCATGAGAGATTATCACCATCGTGTCTCATCTCAGTGTGCTCTAAAGGTGGATGTTCGTAAGGCATTTGACACTGTTCAGTGGGACTTTATCTTAGCTGGTATCCGTTGTATGGGCATTCCTGAGGCCATGGTGGGTTGGGTTTGTGAGTGCCTCTCTACTGCTTGGTTCTTAGTCACCATTAATGGCGTGCTTCCGGGCTTCTTTGTTTCTAGCCGGGGTATTCGTCAGGGGGATCCTCTCTCTCCGTATTTGTTTGTGATAGCCATCGAGGGCCTTCTGAGTATTCTTCGTTAGGCAACTACTGATCGTCGTTTCTATTTCCCTCTGGGATGTCGTCATACTCGTCTCACTCACCTTTGCTTTGTCGATGACCTCATGATATTCTGTTGGGGTGATATTGATAGTGTGACTGTGATTCGAGAGTCTTTGGATCGCTTTACTGCTCCTTCAGGCCTGGTCTCGAATGCAACTAAGAGCACGGTTTTCTTAGCCGGGGTTGGCCCTGATATTGAGCACTCCATTGTTGATACTTTGGGATTCAGGATTGGTTAATTCCCTGTCAGATACGTTCGGGTGCCGCTCATCACATCTCGGCTTCGTTACATCGACTGTAAGCCTCTTATAGATCTCATCCTCTCTCGTATTCGGTTATGGACCTCTCGCTCTCTTTCCCATGCAGGTTGTTTACAGCTAATCAGGTTTGTGCTCTTCTCTATCCAGGTTTATTGGCCCTCAGTCTTCATGCTGCCAATCTGACTGCCTGTGTTCTGTGTGGTGCTGAGGATGAGTCTCATCGCCACCTTTTCTTTGCTTGCTCCTACTCAGCTTCTGTTTGGGGAAGAGTGGCTGCTTGTACCTTAATTGCTTGGCCCGTTCTGCCGTGGAACGAGCTCCTAGCATGGGCTTCCAGTCGTCTCAGAGGGCGAGGAGTTAATCACTCCATAGCCCGCCTTTTCCTGTTAGCGACCGCCTACACCCTGTGGTATGAGCAGAACCTGAGGACCCAGAGGCATCAGTCTAGATCATCCGCTACTGTGACTGAGGAGATTACTGGCATTATTCAGAGACATCTTCTTGCTGCTTCCTTCCTCCATGATGTTCATTGCCATGCTAATCTTCTTCGTGAGTGAGGGATTGTCATTTAATGTACTCCTGTTTTTTTTTTTTTTTTTTCCTCTTGTTGCCTTTTGCTTTGTTTGCTAAATTTAGCTTGTTTGCTTCCATTTTTGGGTTTGCTTTGTAGGCTTTTGTCGTGTCTTGGGGTATACCCCTCAAATTTCTATATATATTGCTTTTGATATATAATATTTATTGCTGATTTATCAAAAAAAAAAAGTATAGTAACAAAAAAATCACCAATAACCACCCATGTCACCGAACCATCAATTCTATTTGACAACAAAAAGCAAGTCTACCAAAAATTTTGATCATTTTGACAATATTTTCAAATCTTCCAATGTGGCCTTTTCTTGTTAGTAAGGCCTGTTATTACAACATTTGTCCTCTCATATCATCTGACAAATCTTCATGTCTTGCATCATGCCTTCTTGTCTTTTTGCTCTTTTGTTTCGAGGTCTTTGCTTTGCTTGGAGGTTGTTTAGCTATTCTTCCTACATCAAATTGGATGTGAGGTTGTCCAAGTGCCCATGATTGTGAGGGAGTAGGTGTGGCATCCCTTGTAGGTGAACCAATAGAGAATGAAAATTGTAATCCTATTGGCATATTTTGGACCAATTTAACATGTATACACTCAATTGTTTTCTTTTAAAAAATTAATATCTGTTAGGTTATGTCTCAAATTACTTGTTTTATTTTTATATGGGGCTGCCATGTGGTCACTGATCGATCGGGAGGGAATGCCGATCGATCGGGTGATTTAAGGAAAGATTCGAGGTGTTTTGGAAATTTTGAGTGCCGATCGATCGGGTGTTTTCGATCGATCGGGAGCCTGTCGGCCCTAGTTATTTTCTATAAATAGGGACGTAGGGTTTCGATATTAGATGAGAGATTTCTCCCATTCAGATCCAATCAAAGTGAGGGGAGCCGCCATTAAGAAAAAGAGGTGATTTCGTAATTCCTCCAAGATATTCGAGTGCTACGAGAGTTCAGAGGGAGTGATTGTAATTCTTCCATATATCTCGTTTTGGGAAGTGTCGTTGTAATTCTTCCGTTCAGTTAATAAAGAATCTCCATCTTCGCCTGTGGTTTTCTCCCCTCTCGATTGTAGAGGGGTTTCCATGTAAATATTGAGTGTTCTTGTTTTGTTCTTTCTTTCTACATATTTGTTTACTTCTCGTTTTGCGTGAGTCATATTATTTGAATCGAATCAAGTATCTAGGGTTTACGCTTCCACATTAAGATTTATTCGTAACAAATTGGTATCAGAGCATACTAGATTTGTTTAAGTTTTCCTCTACAAATTGGTATCAGAGCCCTGTTTATTTCGATTTGATAATATGACGTTCGCAATTAGATCCGAAATTTAGAAGTTTGGTGGTCAAGGGAGCTTCTGCTTATGGCAGGTTCACGTTAAGGGCCTCTTGACTCAGAATGGCTTGAAGAAAGCTTTAGATGGGAAAGAGAAGAAATCAGAGAATCTTACAGAAGCACAATGGGAGGAGTTGGATGAGAAGGCGCTCACAGCAATTCAGATGTGTCTTACCGATGACGTTTTGACAGAAGTTCTGGAAGTGAAGACCGCTAAGGAGTTGTGGGAGAAATTGTAGCATATGTTCTGTTTCAAGTCTGTCTCCAACAAACTCGCAGTTAAGCGCCGGTTATTCACGTTTCGTATGTCAGAAGGTATGTCACTTAAGAACCACGTCAATGAATTTAATTCAATTATTCAAGATTTGAAAGAATTGGATGATGTTCCTGAGGATGAAGATCAGGCAATGTTGTTGTTATGTTCTCTCTCTACTTCATATAAGGGTTTGTCGAAAGCATGATTTATGGGGGTAGACAAACCATATATGTTGATGAAGTTAAGAGAAACCTACTGAGTAAAGAACGAGTAGACAGGGAATTATCTGACTCTGTGTATAACTCAGGTAGAGGTTTATTTGTGAGGGGGAGAACCGAGTATGATCATAGTGGAAACAAGTCTAAGTCTGGGTATCAAGACCTAACTTGTAACTACTGTCGTAAGAAAGGGCACATTAAGAAAGACTGTTATAAGCTTAAGAGAAAATTAGAAGCAGATAACAAGTCTGACCAGAGATCCATAGCAGCTATTGTTGAGAATGAAGATTTTCTTTTGTCCGTGTCTGAACCTCAGTTCAACTTGAAAGATAGTTGGTTTTTGGATTCGGGTTGCTCCTATCATGTCTGTCCCAACCGGGATTGGTTTTCCACATACGAGTCCGTTCGAGGTGGAGTTGCTTTGATGGGTAATGATAATCCATGCAAAGTTCTGGGTATAGGAACGATTCGTTTTAGGATGTTCGATGGCACTATCAGGGTTTTGGGCGAAGTTCGTCATGTTCCTAATTTGAAGAAAAATCTCATCTCTTTAGGTACCCTTGAATCTAAAGGGTACAGGTACACAGCTGAAAGTGGAGTTCTGAAGGTCGTTAAGGGTGCATTGACAGTTATGAAGGGCAGAAGGTCAGGTACGTTGTATGAACTTGTCGGTTCCACATTTGTTAGATCTGTTGCAGTATCTTCATCATCCTTGTTGTTGACAGAACCAGAGATCACAAATTTAGGACGTTTGAGATTGGATCGTTCAGGTGATAGGTGTCTGTCTGAGCACAGTGTAAGGGGCTCTTTGTATGGTCAGTCCAGAGGACTGCTGGTATGTGAACAAGGGCTTTATGTGAAGCAGAAAGGTTTTCTCTTCAAACAATTCCTGACGAGACGTGTCACGTTTGGTGAGTCTTCATTATTGTTATCTCCACAGAAGATGTCATCAGTTGTTTGTGATTCTGGTCAGGTGAGTAAGCCAGAGGGAGTTCAGTTCAGTAACACAGTTCAGCAGCGGGTGGCTGTTTCAATTGATGTGTCAAGAGCCAATTCAGAGAAAAAGATTGGCATTGCTGATAACCTCTCAAATATGTTCACTCAGTTTCTACCTGACAGGAAGTTCAAGCTTCACATGGTTAAGTTTCGTACTTCGTTGTATTAACCCCGTGTGTGGGGGTTTTGTGGAGAAAGTGGAGGTAATTCTTTTATGTGTGTAATTTGAGCCAAAGTGGAGATTTGTTAGATTATGTCTCAAATTACTTGTTTTATTTTTATATGGGGCTGCCGTGTGGTCACCGATCGATCAGGAGGGAATGCCGATCGATCGGGTGATTTAAGGAAAGATTCGGAGTGTTTTGGAAATTTTGAGTGCTGATGGATCAGTGGGTTCCGATCGATCGGGAGCTTGTTACGCCGGCCCTAGTTATTTTCTATAAATAGGGACATAGGGTTTCGATATTAGGTGAGAGATTTCTCCCATTCAGATCCAATCAAAGTGAGGTGAGCCGCCATTAATAAAAAGACGTGGTTTCGTAATTCCTCCAAGACATTCAAGTGCTACTAGAGTTCAGAGGGAGTGATTGTAATTCTTCCATATATCTCGTTTTGAGAAGTGTCGTTGTAATTCTTCCGTTTAGTTAATAAAGAATCTCCATCTTCGCCCGTGGTTTTCTCCCCTCTCGATTGTAGGGGGGTTTCCACGTAAATATTGTGTGTTCTTGTTTTGTTCTTTCTTTCTCTATATTTGTTTACTTCTCATTTTGCGTGAGTCATATTAGTTGAATCAAATCAAGTATCTAGGGTTTACGCTTCCGCATTAGGATCTTTTCTTAACAATATTATAATCTATAAATTCATGTATGCAACAAAAACATGAAAGTACAGGTCACAATCTAAATTATTGAGTGTTTACTGCACAACTAATCAATAAAAAGACATAAATTTGCCATAAAGTAGTCTAACCAGTTTTTTAGGCCCTCTCTTCACCTCATAAATGTTACTCATGTCATACACACTGTCTTTAGGTCTTTGGGGCTGCCGCCTTTGTTTTTCTGTGGTTGTTCACTCAATTGTTCAGGATCTTCTCTTGGTTCAACAAGCTCCTGCTCTTGCTTTTTATCCTTGTTATAAATTTTGAAGTATCCCTTGGCATTATGGCCAAGTTTGCTACAATTGTTGCACTTCTTCTTTCTCTGTTTCCTCTTCTTCTTCATAGCTGCTCTTTCCTCTTCTTCATCTCTCTTTCTCTTCACCTTGGGTCTACCAAGCTATTTCCTAATAAGAGGTGCTTCAGGTCCAGGGTGCTCTGTTTTCTCCCAAAATTGTTGTCGAAGCATGGGATTAATGGATGCATTGTATGCCTCCAAATAAGTGTCCTTGCTATAATATGAGCTCACATATTCCACGAGATCATGTCTGTAGAAAATAATACAACACATAACATGGGGATAATTAGAGGTGGACAGGGCCAGGTCGGCCCGAAACCCGACCCGGCCCACTGGGCCAGAACCCAAGCCTGGCCCAGGCCTGCCTAGCCTCCCAGCCCATTTTATGGTAATTTGGGGGATTATTTCGACATTTTAACTTATTTTATGGTTTATTTTGTATTTATATTGTTATAGTTGTATTTTTTAATAAGTTATAATACTTTAATTATATATATCTTTGAAGAAAGGGGGGAGGGGGCCATCCGGGCTTGGGCTCGGCTCGCAGGATCTAGGCCTGCGATCCTGGGCCTAGACCCGACCTAGCTCGGCTCATGGCCACCTCTAGGGACAAGGGATCCCAGTCAAATCCCATTTTTTGCAACCATAAGTCATTCTTTAAGTTAACAACATTGGTCTTTGAATGATAATCCACCTCATACTCCATCTCTTCGCCCGAATGGGCCTAACATTCCATAGCAACCTTCTTGTGATCCTCAAAACAACAACAACAACAATAACAACAAACCTAGTGCCTCCAAAGGCTCCTGTATAAGCAAGATCTTAGGGGGGGGGGGGGGGGGGTAGATATACGCAGCCTTCCCCCTTCAGGGGCTACCCTGAAGAGAGGCTGTTTCCGAGGACCCCCAACCTGAGAAGCTAGTCCGCAGAAATAAGCAAAAGACCTGGCTCGAGGAGAGCTTCTTGTGATCCTCAAGTCTATTGAATGCTCTTGGTGTGATCTTTCCTTGATTTGCTCCCATGCCTTCTCTTTTCAAATTCATCCATTTCATCAAAGCCCTTCTAATGTATTCCATACAAGTTAGTATAGGTTTATCTCTTGCTTGCTTGATGTATTTGTTGAATCACTCACACACATTGCTCAACAACATATCAGATTTCATTGTTGTGCTGAACTTGTGCTTGGACCATAGCTGTGGATCAGCATCCATCAAATAGTCATATGCCCTCTCATTTATTATCTTAATTCCCTCCATGTGCATCTCAAATTCTTCCTTTGTTGAAGCTTTAGCCGTAGCCCATAATGCGTCCTTGTACGGTTGCCTATAAAATGGATCTTGAAGTTATTATAAAGGTGTCTAACACACACCCTATAATCTGCATGAGGCATCACAGAGAGCAAAGCTATATAATAGTAGACAAATGAAAATCTTTAATTTTAGAGCAGTGGTACACCTTCTATCTATCTGACATAAATGTCCAAGGCTAATCCTCTGGCTGACTAATATCAGTCTTTAAATTCTATAAGAACCTACCTCATGTTTATTGTTCTCTATCTCAACTGCATCCCACACTATAGGAAACAAATTATCTTTACGATCCTTTGCTACAGCACACAACAATTGGCTAGTGTACTCCCCCTTTAGATGACAACCATCAATCCCTATAATTCTCCTACACCCAACCAACAAGCTCTTCTTATATGCATCAAGGCACACATATAGCCTTCGGAACAAACACCTTTCAGGAGTAGGCTTGTAAACTTTCACTAAAGCAGTAGGACCTGGCTAAAATTCCTCTAACGTATTGGCATAATCCCACACTCTCCCATATTGTTCCAGAGTAGAACCAACCACAGCTAGTAAAGATCTTCTCTTGGCCCTATAAACTGTCCAAAAAGAGATTTCATAGTGAAGATATCTCCTAACACTATGTTGGATGGCAGTGAGCTTCCAATCAGAATCATCTCTATAGTTGTCTTGGTATTTCTCGGACAACCACATCGAATTAGGCTATTTACTAGAGTTGTTCCACCCACAGCTATGATTAGTGTGAATATGCGTCATTTGAAAATTTTCCTCATTTTTCATCTTCTTAGCAATCACCTTAAAATGACAGATCAACTTCCAATTCTTATAGTGTTTCTTCCTATTTTTCTTGTTAAACTCACATGTACATCTATTCTTACAATAAATGACAACTCTATTTGTTGCCATTGTGAAGAAAGTAACAGTCAAACCCATTTTCAATGGCATATTGTCTCAAAGCTTTCCTAAAAAATATGATTTGACTTAAATTTCAGCTTATTAACCAATTCAATCCTCCTCCTGAAATCGACCTCCTTATTAAACTCTAAGGACTCATCCCCTTCACCATCTTGTGAATCACAATCTGAGTTTGGGATATCAGAAGGATACACCTTCTCATTATCTAACTCTATATCAACATTAGTATCAATTTTCAACTCTATATCAACATTAGTATCAACTTCGAACTCTGTATCATCATTGGTGTCAACAAGTGGTGGTTGTCAACTCAACATTTGCTTAATGTCCTTTAAAATACATTCATCCATACTAAAATGATGATCAAACACATCCTCATCCTCTTGATTAGTTGAGTCATAGTAAGTGAAATCTGAACCAGAACTATCTAATCCAACACTCCTTTCATCCCCTTTTAAATCATAGGCAACCTCTTTCCCTTTCCCTTTTCCTTTTTGCTTACTACTCTTTTTGGTGGTCCTACTAAGACTTTCAAGTGGCTTAGACAATGCATAGACTTAGATTTTCTTGTGTTTACCATATTGCAAGCTCACATCTACCACCTCTTTGTCCCCACTGATTCTCCTTAAGCCCTTCCTTTCCTTCTTACTTCCGGGGATCTTATACCAAAGCTCGACTGGCTCCTCATTATACCCAACATCTTCTCTAATCATAGCCAATAATTCAACTTTTGACAGCATAACTTTATCGTGAATATATTCTCCACAAGCTACCTCTCCCATATACTTCAATTTAGATCCATCCTCATTAAACCAACCCCCATGATATTCAATTGTTAGAGTGACATCCATGCCCGCAGGTGTTAATTGGGCATCAAGTTAACAAATTTTGCTTCATATAATGACTAAATCGTATAAAAGTTATTAAACCATAACAATATGTTATTTATGTACAAATTTGATTATAATGGGTTAAAAAAATAAAAAAATTGATTATGAGAGGAAATCGCTATGCCACCGCCTCATTAGTATCAATTTACAAAGCAAAATTGCAATATTTTCATGTAAATTCCGATGTTCAATATTTTTCCTAATCCCTTTTAATTTGTATTCAGGTTACCTAAGCGACAACGATAATAAACGAAATAGTTGGTGGCTTCGAAAGTCGATGGCTCTTCGCAAAATTGAAGACCGATGTTGAACTTTGAGGCAAAGGAGAAACTGGGCTCTGTCATTGGTGGTCGTCTGTTAGAAGATCGATGGACCTCGGTGATAGTTCGAGTTGATAGTGGCCCTATGTCATACTGGTTCATTCAAAAGAGGTTAGGGTTTTTGTCATGGTGGTTGTGTTGGTGGTTTGACCAACAATGACATACCATAGAGGGAGAGAATGTGAACGCTTGATGCTAAGAGAGAAAAAGATGAAAGGGGTTTGGAGGTTTTGGATGAAGATGAGAGATGAAGGGGTTTGGGGGGTTTGGATGAGGTTAGGGTTTTGGAGTAGTAAGAGAGATGAAGGGGCTTAGGGTTTTGGATGAGAATGAGAGAGAGAGGGTTTGGGGGGTTTTAATGTTGTTCAGAGAGAGAGAGGAAGAGGGATTCGTACAAAAAAAAAAAGAGAAGGTGAGGGATTTAGAGTACTATAATATAAAATGCAATTTTAAAAAAAAATTTATGTATTTTACCATTTATATTTTATATTATCTAACTTTTAACTACCTTTTCTTTTCTTTTTTTTTTTCATTTTACTATAGACTTGATTTATTTGTGTGCCGACACAAAGAAACAGGTTATGTGTTCTGTAAGACTGTGTGTCGACACACAGATAAAAAAAGTGGTTAAAAATTAGAAATTATAAAATAAAGGTGTTTAAAAGCTATATATCATAAAATACAGGTAGTTAAAAACTAGAAATCATAAAATATAGGCAATGAACACAAAATATTGCAAAATTGGATGGAATATTCCGTTTTTCTAATAGAGTTGTCAAATGATAGTCATTTGCTACCAAAGATTTTTTTTTTTAAGGTGGTTAAAATTAAAAAAAAAAGAAAGAAAAAGAAAGTTTTGTGGTTAAAAGTTAGATAGCATAAAATATAGGTGGTAAAATGCAAAAAACCCTATTTTAAATGATAAATTAATCTTTTTATTTGCTTTTGATTCCGCATTATGAGTAAGTGATCTTTATTTTAAAATTGTGTCCCAAAGTAGTATGTGTTTCCAAACTGATATTCAAATTTTCAAGGATCAGTTTTACTCGAACTGATCATTTTCATATCAGTCACTGTAATTGTTTGGATTGGGTTTAGCGCGGATTACTAGGTTCTTGAATTTTTCGATACTACCTACACTTATAATTTCCAATTTTTATACAATTGGAAAACTAGAGATCACTAATTGCATTAAACTAGTTTTTACATTAAATTACTAATAGTGGATTTAATTCCTCTGAAAATGGAGGCCTTTGGAGTAGGACCTTGTTTTGACTTGTCCAACTGCGTATATTGCGTGTTCTTTGTTGTTTTCATTTTTTTGGGGTTAATTTTCTCTTGGTTTCAATTGTGGATTTTCTGTTGCTCAATGCTTAGACAAGATTCGGTTTTCAAGTTGGGTTCGGGTCAGATTTAGGACCCGAATTCACAACATATATGCTTTAATTAATAGGAGGCTTTGAAATGCGAATACTAAGCCATTTGGTTTAGGAGGCACTTGACGTTAAATATAGAAGATAATTGTTAAGGATTTTCCATTCTTGAATATTTTTTTCAAAGGAAAATACAAAAGGAAACTCGAAAATGTAAATGAAAATTAGAAACGAAAGATGAAAATTGTTTATTTTTCTAAATATTGCACTTCTATTTTCGTGGTAGAGGAAAATAATTACAACTTGAAATTAACTTCATCAACCCAAAGCCTAAAAGGATTGAACATGATTGTCCCAATATTTAAAATGACTCGAAATTGAAATATCCAACAAATCATAAATTTGATCTGAAACTCAAAATAAACCAATTCGAATAACTCGGAGCCCTAATGACTTAACCCAACATAAGCCCAACCGAATCTTATATAAAATCAACAATGATGTAAATGATTGACCGTGAGTTACGACGGAAGTTATGCTACGAATTTGCAAAGTAAAGAATACAAACTAGACAATGATTACAAATTAGAAACACAAAATGCAAAAGAAATAAAGATAATTCCAAATAACACCAAATATAATGTGGTTCAGACCCCAAAAAGATAGTTTTAGTGTGCAGCTCACTGATACTAAAGAAAACTTTTCAATATACCTCTTTTAGGCTACAATTACATACAATTACAACAACAAAAAAGTAAATAACTAAAAATTATATAGGCTTCTAAGGCATTAATCTTACAGTGCTTTCAAAGATGATCAAGATCTTATCAACAGAACCTCCATAGCATATTCTTAGAATGGAAGTCATTTTCTAGGGTTAGGTTTTGGAGAGCAACCATTAAAGAAAGGGGAAAGACGAAGGGAAAAACAGAGAAGAAACATTGTTCTTCTCTCTTTGTCCACAAAAATCCCCCCATTTGTAGACGTACACCTCAATCCAAGCCTAAGGCCCAAGACACCATCTTAACAAATGTAGATCATCGCATCAATGACTCAAAATGTGGCAAACAAACGCAGTTGGGGCATGGAGCAAGTAATATGCGTCAACAGCAGATCCACGAGATCAAGATGCGTGGCAAGAGGAAACCCTAAAGATAACAGGGTTTCTGAATGAACGCGAGCAATGTTAGTGTCATAAGTAGGTAGGGGAAATTTGACTCTACCCAAACATGGTTGATGTCAAAAAATCAGAATGAAAAGGCACCGCATATTCAGCTTTTTATAATTGTAACATTGCCATTAAACTAATGAATGACCCGTTTTGTAACCTATTAGTGAACACAATGCTGCATTTTGGATCTTGGTTATTTATTACTTTTAATTATTCTTCGCATAATTGGCACATATAAGAACCAATTTCAACAAATCTGCACTTTGGTTACTATATAGGATAATTGCTAGTCAAACTCTAGTAATAGGGAGTATCTAAATCCAGAGTTGGTCTACGATTCCATTCTTGTTGTACTAAGTTGATATGCTTTATCATCTTGTCTGAAGTCACAACTTTAGTGCTCATCTCAAAAGGATTATCATTAATACAAATTTTCTGTAAATCTACCCGATTTTCATCTAACTATCTTTAACTGAATTTTTCCTAACAACCAAATGTTTAGTTCGATCATGGTAGACTAGGTTCTTACCAAGGGCTAATGGAGATTAGCTATCAGTGTATAGCAGAGGTGGACCACACCCTAGTTTCAGTTCTAATAGAAGACAACCTAACCAAATACCATCTTTTATTGCATCTATTAAGGCCAGAAATTCAACTTCAATAATTGACAATGTTGTCACTAATTAGAGCCTAGATTTCCAGCTTTCTGCTCCACCATTCAAGGTGAAGAGGTATGCATTGGTTGACTTCCTCCTATCATGGTTTCTACCATAATCTAAGTTTATTTATATAACCTACTAGTTTTAGGCATGTTTCATTTCTAACAAAGTGACCCCTAAACTAGTTCTGCCCTTTTTGGGTTTGACCTAGTGTAGGACATATCGAACATTACTGAACCTATGGTGTTAGCAAAGGGAACCTTAGACAATTCTTGTTTTTCTAGATCATTTGTTGGAAATTGTTCTGCATAAAATTTGAAGTGACTTTAGCGGGAATTTTAATAGGTTTATAGTTGAGCTCATTGGAATTGCTTAGAACTTTTTTGAGATACTTCTGTTAAGATAAGTGTATTGTATTATGTTCTTTGCTCGTGCTAATTTCCATACTGAAAATTTTTTAGCTTCTCCTAGATCTCTCATGTCAAAACATTCATTTAGCATGCTTATTCAATTCTGAATCTCATTTAGGGATTTACTAACTAAAAGCATATTATCAATATACATCAGCAAATAGACAACAACATCATACCCAACATTCTTAAAATAAAAGCAGTTATTATGCAAAGAATGAGTAAACCCCTCTCTATCATAAATTGGTAAAATCACCTATACTATTATCTAGGTGATTGTCTTAGGCCATAGAGAGATCTTTTCAAAAGACAAACATAATCTTCTTTGCCAAGTTCCTTGAACCCTTCACGTTGAGACATCTGAATTCTTCTTCTCGCTTAAAATGAAGAAAAGCCTATTGACTTCCACTTGTTCAATGTTCATATCATACTTTACAGTTAAGACCAATAACACTTTAATAATAGCGTGTTTTACAACTGGGTAAAAAAAACCTTGTTGTTGTAATATACCCCTTCATGTTGGAGAACACCCTTTGGCCACCGATCTAGCCTTAAGTCTAGGCTGTCCAAAGTGTGTTGTGGGCTCTTTAAGTTTAACTATCCATTTTGATCCTATTAGCCTTTGACCCTTAGGTTTAGGAACTAAGGTCTAGGTTTGGTTTTTCCTTCAAAATTTTCTCTCCTCGGTCATAGCTTTCAACCAACTATCTGAATGTTTATTTCTTATTGCTCTTGAATATGTTAGTGTGGTTTTGTTTCTTTTTATTCTGATGTTATGTTAAAGCATAAGCTATGCAATCAACGAACACACACCTATCACTAGCTAATAATTACTTAACTCACTTTGATTAATATGGTTTTGATTATCGATGCTTGTTTTGTTACTTATTTGTTCATCAAACACCACCACAATTACCTGGGTTATTCTGGTATACAGTTTCAAATGGATCATTCTCAAATTCATAAGTGTTTACATCAAACTTACAAAACTTTGTTGTTTGTATAAGAGTTAAAGAATCAACTTTTAAGACTACCATAAAGGTAGGGCATTTCATTTTCATTAAATGTCACATCTCTATTTTTTGTTACCTTAGTTTTATTTCCATCTTTTATACCTATAATGTAACCCCTTAACCCCATAGCCAAGGAAGATCCCTTTGACAGCCCTAGGTTCTAATTTCCCTCCATTATGGTGTATATATGCAGCGCAACCAATTGTATGCAATATAGAGTAGGTAGTAGCCTTACTAGACCACATTTATTCAAGGTTTTAAAGTCTATAACACTAGAAAGTATTCTATTTATCACAACTCATCTATTCTTAGCAGCCTCCTCTTAGAAGTGCTTACTTAAACCAACCCCAAACAATATAAATCTTACTTTATCCAGCAATGTTCTATGCATTCTTTCAGCAAGCCCATTTTGTTGTTGAGTTTTTTTAACAGTATTATGCCTTTTAATCCCATCTTTAGCACACATAGCATCAAAAATTATAGTTAACATATTTAAGACAACTATCAGTTGTTAGAACCTTAATCTTTCTATTAGTTTGGTTCTTAATCAAAGTTCTCACCTTAATAAAAGTTTGAAAACAATCGTCTTTGTTTTTAAGCAAATAAATTAACTTTCCTGGAAAACTAATCAACAATAGACCGAAAATATCTTGCTTGACCTAAAGTAGGGAGCCAGGACGACCTCCACAAATTAGAATGGATATAGTATAAAGATCCTTTGGTCTTGTTGGTAGCTAACTTTTGGTGATGCTTACCAATGGTTCAACATTCACATAAATCAAGTTTTATACTTCGTCTTTGCCTAACAGACTTTGCTTACCAAGTTGATTCAAATCCCTTTCAAACACATGACCAAGTCTTCTATGCCAAATGTTAGTTTGGTCAAACAATGTTGCATCAGCAGTGCAAGACACACCAGGGACAACATTACCGAACATAACATATAAGCCATTCTTAACCTCATCTCTAAGGACAACTAGGGAACCATTCATGATCTTTATTACCCCACCATCTACAATAAAGGTCAAACCAGGCTTATTAAATATTCCTAAGGATATTAAATTTATTTTCAGTTCTGATAAATGTTTAAGTCCCTCTAAGGCATTTACAGTTCCGTTTGACATTCTATGTTTTGCAAAGTTAGTTCTCATAACCTTACAGCCATACCTTGTCATATCTTTATACACAGAAATGTCAGAGCGATTAAGAGTCATATGAAAACTGAATCCAAGATCAAGCATCCATCTCTGTAGAATAAAATTAGTAGAGAAAACCAGAACCTCGGCATAATCATAAACATCACTAAGTATAGTAGTATTAGCAGACACATTTTTCTTGTTCTTTCTTTCCGGACGTGTTCTTCTCATATATCCCATTTTATTACATACATAGTATTTTAAGTTAGAGTAAACTTTTTTTCCGATGGAAGAGTAGCGGTTCTTACTTATGTTTCTTAAACTACTTTTACTATTAGAATGACCTTTTATAGAAATGCCGTCACCTTTATTGTTGATATTATTATTATTGTTGTCGCATTTCTCATAATCTTGAATCTTAGGGCTTTAGTTACATCCTTTAAAGAAATTGTTTCATAACTATACCTCAAAGTATCTTTAAAAGATCTTAAATATTTAGGTAAGGATTAAGTAGGATTACCACCTTAATCTCATATTCTATATTAGAATTTATGTTTGCTAAAATTTGGACAAGTTTATTAAACTTGTTCAGAGACTCTTCTAAGGTTTTGTCCTCCTCTGTTTTAAAGGAAAAGAAACATTCCATGTGGAGGATACATCTATATACAGGATTCAGACTTGCATAGTTCTTCTAACCTAACCCAAATTTTAGCCACGGTTGTTTCATTAGAGACCAGACGTAAAACAAAATTATTGAGAATCAAAATAATAGAACCACGGGCTTTTCTTCGATTTCTACCATTTCTTTCTCTAGAAGGTGGGATGATTGTTTCCCTGGTGGAAGAAGTGTCACTATCGCTCCTTGTTAAAGTAGAAGTGCTTTCATTTTTATAATCCAAAGTACAAAAATCATTTTATTGTTTTTCTACTTTAAAAATCGTAGTAGCCATTTTCCAGAACCTAAGATGAGCTCTAATATTGCTTATTATGACAAAAGCAGTGCTATGAATTTGCAAAGTAAAGAATACAAGCTCAACAAAGATTACAACAACAACAACATCCATGTTGGAAAAATGGAAGACGTTAGGTCAACTTGGGAAAACTTAGGGTGAATAGAAAACTCAAAGAAGTGGAAAGGGATTATCATGCCATGGAATAACCACTGCCTTAAAGCTGAATTTGCCCCAACATTGGTACACACTGGGCTTTTGACAATCGATTCCCAAGGTTAATGCGACGACCGCAGCACTCGTGTACTGGAGGGCTACAATAGAGGAGAGCCTTGAACAATTCCCAGCTAGAAAATTAACACAAGAGAGTAGAAGGGAGAGAGAGACAACTAATCTTTTTTTTTTTTCCTGTGTTTTAAGAGTGACCTACCAGAACCTTTATATAGGCAGATGAAGAAGGCATTGAATTTTTTAGCCATAATTCAAAAGGTCTATAATTGCCCACCCCTTATGACTACATTGACCTACAAGTTACAACGGCTAGGAATATTCCAGCAAGTTTATTCCACCAACAACTAGTAAACTCCAACTAAAAAATATCTCTCGGAAGCACAACATGCCCACGTCCATGTCCCCACCCATCACCTATCACCCGAGCCCGAGCCCCAGCCCGGCCCGGCTCATTGTGGGGCAGATGGGTGGTGCGCGCATGCGTGGCCCAAAAGGTGGAGTTCATCAAAAACATTACACTACCAATTATTTTTGTATATTTCAATTGAGACACTCCAATACCTTTATTCTTTTTTAAATTAATAGAAGGGTCATAAGATGTTCTCACAGGATCAACATCAAGGTGATTGAATTTTCTTAAAATCCTTTTTGCATAGTGGGTTTGATTTAAGGAAATCCATTCTTTTATCTTTATAGTCTTAATTCATAAGATCACATCAGCCTCACCCGGATCCTTCATGTCAAATTTCGAATTCAGAAAAGATTTGGTCTCAAGTATAACATCAACATTAGTGCTAAAAATAAGCATGTCATCCACATATAAGCAGATAATCACACATCCTTTATCACAGGTCTTAGAGTATACACACGTCTAACTATCATTAACAATAAAACCATAGCCAACAAGTGTGTTATCAAACTTTTGATGCCATTGTTTTGGTGCTTGCTTAAGACCGTACAATGACTTCATTAAATTAAAACGTTATCCTCTGATCCTCGAACTTTAAATCCATCGGGTTGCTCCATGTAAATTTCTTCATCCAAATCACGGGTGAGTAAGTGTTAAAGAAGTCCACATCCTTTTTTTGAGTATATCCTTTGGCTACAAGTATAGCTTTAAACTTGTCAATGGTACCATCGACCTTTAATTTTTTCTAAATACCCACTTACACCCTATTGATTTACATCCTTTAGGTAGATCTACAAGTTCCCATGTATGATTGTTCATTATTGAATTTAGTTCTTTATTTATTGCTTCTTTCCAAAATACAGCGACTACTGACTTAGTAGCTTCCTCATAAGTTTTAGGGTCTTCTTCCATTATAAAAGGCAAAAACAAACTCTTCATGAATTTCATCATTTTCAATCAAGAAACTTGTTATAAAACTTGGAACAAGGGTTTTTTCTATTCTAATCCTCTTACTCCTTCTAGGTTTAGAAATCTCATAAGGTTGAGGTCTAGCTTGTTTGGACAAGCATGCATCGAAATTCTCAACAACGGGTGATTACATAGGAAAAATATGTTTAAAGAATTCAACATATCTAGATTCTAAAATAATACTAAGTACAAAAGAATCATTAGACTTCAAAATGAACATATATACAGCATAATTGTAAGCATAACCAATGAAGATTCCATCTACATTTTTGGGGCCTATCATGTCCCTCTTAAAGTCAAGTAGACCTACTTTAGCAAGGCACCCCCATACCTTCAGTTAACGAAGATTTAGTGCAAAGTTTTTCCATATTTCATAGGGTGTTTTGTCTAACCTTTTATGAGATACACGAATCAACACATACCACACAGATAGAATTGCTTACCCCCACATGTTCGCTGGCAAACCCCGAACTTATCAACATAGCATTCATCATTTCTTTTAAAGTTCAATTTTTCCTTTCTGCTATACAGTTTGTGTAACGGGCTAAGATTTTATGTATGATTTCATGTTCTTCACAAAATCTTTGAAGAGGTCCAAAATCATATTCTCCTCATCTATCACTCCTAACTCTCTTAATTTTTCGATCTAACTTTCAACCTTGGCCTTATTGATTTTAAACATGTCTTTAGCCTCCTCCTTAGTCCTAAGGAGGTAAACTCTAGTAAACCTAGAATAATGGTCAACAAAGGTGACATAGTAATGTTTACTACCCCGACTTACAGTTTTCTTAAAATCTCCCAGGTCACTGTGTATTAATTCTAACAGTTCTTTGGTCCTTTCTACCTTTTTATTAAAAGTCTTTCTGCGATGTTTACCCTCCACACATATCTCACATTTTGTGAACTCTTTATTACTAAAACTATAGATTAGGTTTAGACTTTTCAATTTTTTAATTGATGCGACATTCACATGACCTAATCTAGCATGCCATAATTCAAGTGACTTAGCAATATAAATAGAAGAACTTGGTTTATTCACGTTGTCAGCGACATTCAGCACAAACAAACCCCCCGTACAATATCCCTTTCCAACATACTCCCCGTTTCTGGTTAACACTAACTTATCAGGTTCAAAAATCAGTTTTATACCAACCTTATTAAGCAGTACGCTAGAAACTAGGTTTCTACGAATATCAGGAACATGCAAGACATTATTCAAATATAAATTTTTTCAGAAGTAAGTTTGTGAAAAATCTTCCCTTGACCGAGCACCGCCACTGAACTTAAGTTGCCCATATATAAAACGTCACCCTCACCCAACTTCTCATACTTAGCGAACAAATACTTATTAGTGCAAATATGCCTTGTAGCCCTAGTATCTGCGATCCACTCACTCATGTTACCGAGAAAATTAACCTTCAATTAGGTGAGCATGGCGTTTGTTATCTACAAGCTTCCCTTGACCATGGCGTTTTGAGCATTTGTAGGAAGGATGACGAAGTTCTCCACACACCCAGCATTAACCTTTGAACTTATTCACTTCCTTTGCAGAATTATGTTTCATCTTTTTCTTTTGTTTGGACAACTTTCCCTTTTGCTCACTGTTACATGTTCATTTTCCTGTGGAATTTTCAACAAGATTAGTAGCACAGGAATAGTGAAATGAACCTTCCTTTTACCTAGTATTTCTTCAATCCTGATGTCAGCCACAAGTTGCTTCAAAGTTAAGTCATCCTTCTTATGCTAGATCTGATGTTTGTAATTGTCCAAGAAGGTGGTAATTTCTCAAGTAAATAGTTAGCTTGTAGATGTTCACACATAAGCATTGCTTCACTAAGAACAACATCAACCAATGGCTCATATTCATGGATTTGATCCATGATCGGCTTTTCATCAGTCATACTATAATGAAACCAATGACTAGCAGCGTGTTTTTTGTTCCTATATCACCAGCCCCACACTTGCTTTTCAAGGTTTCCCAAATTTATTTTGCAATTTTATATTTGTTATACAATTTATAAAGAGGCGGTTCACTTAAAACAACAAATTAACCTAGTAGCTCGGTTGTCTATTTCAAAGTTTCAGGTTGCAGCAGTAAGAGCAAGTTGGTACATATCATCAGGACACTTATCATCGAACAAAGTGTAATCGACTCTAAGTTGTTCTAAAAAAACATCTTATCAAACCACTCCATATAATTTTTCCTGTCTAGCAAAGCATCTTTGGACATGTCAGGAATATCTAAAGTTGCAACAACGGATGACTGACCAAAGATAGTGGATTGACCAAACATCTTTAAAAATTCGATTTTAAATTGTTGGAAAAATGGAAGATGTAAGGTCAACTTGGGAAAACTTAGGGTGAACAGAAAACTTAAGGAAGTGGAAAGGGATTACTATGCCGTGGAAGAACCGCTACCTTAAAGCTGAATTTGCCCTAGCACCGATACACATTGGCCTTTTGACAATCGACTCTCAAGGTTAACACGGCGACCGTAGCACCAGTGTACACGAAGGCTACGGTATGGGAGAGCCTCGAACAATTCCCAGCAAGAAAACTAACAAAAGAGAGTAGAAGAGAGAGAGAGAGAACTTATGGGTTTCTTCTGTGTTTTGAGAGTGACCCGCCAGAACCCTTATATCGGCAGATGGAGAAGGCACTGAATTTATTCGCCAGAATTCAAAAGGTCTGTAACTGCCCAGCCCTTATGACTACATTAACCTACCAGTAACAAGGGCATTAATCCTACCAACGACTAGGAATATTCCAGCAAGTTTATTCCACCAACGACTAGTAAATTCTAATGGAAAACTTGTCACTTATCGCCTGAACCTGAGGCCGGCCTGGCCCGGCGCAGCGGGTAGAGGGCAGGCGGCGCACACGCACGTGTGATCCACCTCAGCTCTAACAAGAGCTTAACAACTTAGCAAACACAGTGGACGATGAGATATTTATATAAGTTTTAAATGTTCTACCCAAATCAATGTGGGACACAATAAACAAGAGAAAGTGTGAGGTGTGAGGGTCATTTTCCCATGTGGGATATACTATTACATAATAATTAAATAGATGGACTATTTTAGGAAAGCTCTTTCTACATTCTTTAAATGTGGATGTGTTGGAAAATACCAACTAAGGAAAGTCCCAAACCTCTTCTTTCAATGTGGGACAGGAAATAAGAAGAGTTAAAGCTACCCATGTCAATTTTTTAAAGCATATTTCTAACAAACCACCCAGTACCTCACAGAGAAAGATTACAAACTATAAATGGAAAATATGAAATAAAATGAAGAAAAATTGAAAGAACACAAAAGATGACACAGTTCAGTTCCCAAAATGGTGGTTCTAGTCCACAACTACTTAATATTGGAGAAGACTCTTCATTATCTCTCTTTTGGATTGCAATTACATATGATTACAATAACATGAAAGTGAATAACTACAAAATTACATAGGCTTCTAAGGTAGAAACCATACAATGCTTCCATCGATGATATATCACCAATAGAACCCCCATAGCTCATGCTCTGAACAAGAGTAGTCGTCTAGATTTGAAGCTTGGGGACTAATTGCCAAACAAATGGGGAAGACAAAAGGAAAACAAAGAAGAAATAATAACCTTTGTTGGAAAAATAGGTGATGTAAGATCAATATCAAGTATATAAGACTTACAAATATAGGATAGAAGTTACCGAGCCTTGGAATACCACTGCCTTAAAGTCGAATTTGCCCCCAACTTTAGTACACACTGGCTATCCAGCAATCAACCCCCAAGGTTAACACGGCAATCGAAACACTTGTGCACTCGAGGATTATGGTATGAGAGAGCCTCAACGAATCCCAAAAACATAAACGAGAGAGAATAATTTAACAAGAATAAGTTGATTCATACTTACAATAACTTCTTTGTGTTGAGTCTTGAACCGTACTTATAGGATTTTTTTTGGGGGGGGGGGGGGGGGGGGGGGGGGGGGGGAAGGGGGACATTGGAAGCGCAACGGTCCTAGGATTAAATGGTGCAATTGAATGGTATATTAAAATTTCAGTTATGGCTGTATTTAAATGAGAATAACCGACAAATATTCAGTAGGACGATATAACTTAATACAATATTTTGAAGAATTTCCAACAACCTTTTCTCGCTTCACAAAAATCCCCCTATTTATAAACTCGTGCATCAATTTGTGCCCTACACCCAAGACACCATCTCATCATCCACACATTATAGCGTCAATGACTCAAAACGCACCAAACAAACGCAATCTGGGGCACAGAGCAAGCAACACACATCCACGATGGAGCAATATGATCAAGACACGTGATAAAGGGGGAACCTTGAAGACGTTAGAGTTTTTGAATGGACGCAAGTAGTAGCGTCACAGATAGGAATAACATGAAACGGGTAGGGGCAAATTCGACTTTGTCCAAACGTGGTTGATTTCAGGAAAACTAGAACGGAAAGGCCTCTCATATTCATCTTATTTATAATCACGCCATTGCCATTAAACTAGTAAAGGGGAGAATTAATGTGATGTGTTTTTTTTAACCTATTAGTGAACACAAAGCCAAGTTTAACTTGAATTAGAGCTTTTTATTGTTTTTAATTATTCTTCACCAAATTAGCACCTACAAGAACCGATTTCAATAGACCCAATTCAAGATGACTACAAATGCAAAATGGTCATATCTAACTTAGACTGGACTTGAATGAGACTGATTAAGCTAACTCGAAACCAAAAATACTCCAACATAATTTACCAAAAATTTGAGATGACTCAAACACAAAATAACCAAATCCTTCTCAATACCGACTTAAATTTGATGTGACCCAAGATAGACCCAAAATTTAGAATGATGCAACTTAATTAACCCAAAACTAAGAGGACTCGGGCTCAAATGATTTAAGCCTACCCCAATTTGACAAATGCTAACATGAAATGCAACCCAATTAACCCAAAATCCAAGATAACTCGAATACAAAATCATATGACTACTATTTTGACCCAAATTATCCTAAAACTCGAAATGACTCGAATCTCAGATAGTAATCCAGCCAATATTTAACTAGGGGTGTTCAAAAAAATCTGTAACCATAATATATTGAACCGAAATTTCAAAATACCAACATGAAAATACTTTAACCATATCGAATTTTGGGTTCGCTTAACCAAACCGAATAAATTTGAGGTATTTCGAAACGGTAATGGTTATTGATTTTGTCCATTTTGGTTAACCAACTTACCAAAATAATACATATCATATATATTTATTATATTATTCACTAAAGTATGCTTTTCTATCATATAAGTGACTATTCAACAATGCATGATCAACATTATCTTTTCCCCTCAATTTATATCCTATCACAAAGTACTTGTACCCCACTGTTACATCTCAAATATTAACTAAGTACTATTTTGATACAATTGTGCTACTCGTTTGCTTACATTTTGGTTAAAATAAGATATTATATGTTTAGTATTAATTTTACATACATACATACATACATATATATATTATAAACTTAATTGAACTAAAGAGGGTACCAACACGCTGTCACCGGATCCCATTAGAACTTCGAAATTAAGCGTGCTTGGGTGAGAGCAGTACCAGAATGGATAACCTCCTGAGAAGTCTCCACCCTTATGTTTGGGGCATTTGAAAACAGCCTCTCTTCAGGGGTAATACCCTGAAGGGGGAAGGTTGCATACATTTGCCCTCAGACCTTGCTTAGTCGGGAGCCCTTCGGGTGGGTATGTTGCTTTGCTAATAATGTGTTGGATATTTTAAAGCATTAATGAGATCAGGCGATGTATTATTTTTCGGATATTGGTTAACGGGCGTAACCAAACCGAATTACCAAAAGTCGGTAACCGGTCTTTTCGACTACGGTAATGATTATAAATTTTTGAATATTTTGGTTATAATTAGCCAAACTTAAATACTTTTTAATATGATTAATCAAATTATGAACACCCTTAGATCCAACCATAACTGACCCAAATCCTAAAATAATATAGTCTGACACAAAATCTAAAATAACTCAAATTTATTACTGTAATTCCTTTGAGGTATGACAGATCATTACGCTTACGACTTTAGCCGACTAGAGAGTAGAGATAGAGAGAGAACGTAGCTATCATTCTCGCCGCAACGTAGCGGAGGCTGCGCTTGAAAACCTTATTTACATCCGCAAAATCGATAAAGAGAAATAGAATTCCAGAGAGATTCGAAATTTCTTTGCAGGTTATCAGCAATTTTCAGCTTCAGATATGGCGGATCCTTTCATTTCTTGTTGACTCTTTTACAGCAAAGTCGTATCAAAAGTCAGAGCTTAGTTCAAACGAGTGTAAGTTTCAGATTCAGCTCAATATCGTTGTAGATTTTGCATAATTTTGTGAGATCTGTTAAATTCATGCTCTTGATTGCTTGTTTAATCATTTCAATTGTAAATTGGTGCATGTTCGTGGTTTTTGTGAACTTCTTTGATTCATTTCTACCGTTATATGATAAATTAGGGTTTTGAGTGTACTCTGGTGAAATTTTTGATTTGCGGCGGGAGAAATCGTTCATTGAGGACTAGGTCAATGTTTAAGGGCGAGTATATGTTTGTATGGAGGAGTTTCCTATTTTGTGATTAATATTTATTAAAATAACTTGATGAAATTAAAAGATTAAGTGACTGATAATTGCTGGTTGGGAAGTTCTACGGTTGAAAAGTATTCAGAAGAATATGATTGGACTTGCACGTTATCTGCCTGCCCGAGTCCAATGAGTATATCATAACCTTTGGGGTTTTCTTACGGCATTCCTCCTTGAAAAGTGATCATTTTTCACTTAACTGTCACAACATGTTAATTTTTCACAAAAAGCCTTCTCTAAAAGTCTAAAATTTTTCAATCAACCACCTTGATGCTTTTGACTGGCTATCATGTGACTTCCACGTGGATTTGAGTTTACCTTTTTTTTTTTTTTAATTTTTTGAGTTCATGTGGATCATCAATTGAATCTAGTCAAGCTAGCCCTTCTCTCACCTAGGTTTGATCCTTTTGGGATTTGAAAGAGGTGGGATTCAAATCTTGGTGGCGGAGCAGGGAGGAAAATGTTTTGCCAATTTAGGTATTTTATGGCATGCTTAATAGACAATCTAAATTCTATATAGAAGCCACTAGTAGATATTAGACAATTAGCAGTGTGATTTAAGGTATTTGATTGAAAAAAAATTTGACCTTTGGAAGTGGTTTTTTGAAAAGTTGTGATGGCCAAAGGTGGTTATTTGTAAATAACCCTAACCTTTGTTCATTAGATTGTCCGTGACAAGTAATTGGGAGTTTTGATTTAAAAAAAAAAAAAAGATATAGGAAAATCAAATAGCTTATGGAACCAAACTGAGTCTCCTAGGGTTGTGCAGAAAAATCATTAGATCATTTTAGAATCGATTAACATGATCTTAAATATAGGATAATCGAACTGGAACATTAGTTAATTGAACCAATAGAATTGGTTGTGTTTTGTGGGTCAGTTTTGGAAAAATTCTGGATAATGGAACCAATATCTAAGTTTATTTTCATCGTAGGTTCCTAACACAATATATACAATCTTAGTTGTTGGAATTCCTTGTCCTAATTTAAATCTTGGTCTATTACTAAGCTTCAAATCATGGAGAGGGTTTTGGCAATGAGTTCCTAATTTTTGAGTAACTAGTTGAGTTGGGATTGAAGTGATAGATGACTATATTGAAGTCCATCCATCGTTTGGATCGTGGTTGTAAACTCCCTTTGCATGATTTTAGTTTGTTTTCTTTTCAGGGTATATTGCGTTTGATTATGACTAAATAGGTTTTGATTATGAGAAATTTGGATCTCAAATGAGTGCAAATTATAATATGTTACTTTGACAGAGCCAAAATGATCATTCGAGTTACTAGTTATGATTTGTTATTGGTTATGAATCATGATATCCATATCCTGAGAGTAACCGTTAGCTGGAGAAGTAGTAATAGGTAACATAAGCTGGTTTTGCACACCCCTTGTTTCCTATAGGAAAAAGAAAATGTTTTCTGGAAAACAAGTTACAAATTGAATGCTTGCCGAATTTGAAAATGGAACCTTGCTTTTCGTTTCTCGGTAATACAACTAGCACTTCGAAATAACTCTTACGGTTGTTTCCATTTTTTGTTAAAAATTGGGAGATTTGGAAAATATGAAATCGTTGGCCTGTTGTCCACTCCTCTTATCTACTCATAGCTCACCACCACCACCATGGATAACCTACCATTGCACCGCAACACCTTGATCTGCATATTGTCACAACTTGACAATACCGTGGCCTTTCCTCGCACCATTGCCACCAGCGCTCCAACTATCACTCCGCATAACACCACCATGTTCCGCCACCACCATACACCATTATGGGACCCCCCCCCCCCCCCCCCCCCCCCCCAAAAAAAAACCCCCCCAACTGTCTGAAGTGTGAATTCTATATGGCCATTTTGTTATTCGATTTCTAAGGCCGTCTCTTCACTAAGGTTAAAGTAAGCTAGGTTGTATATCTCAGTTCTCTTTCAACTTTCTTTAAGTCTACCTTTATTTTCATCTATCTTCAAATATTCATATTTATGTGCTCATCAAGTGGATGGTCTCACCTATACATGCCGAACCACTGTTGACAAATCGTATCTTTACCTACAGGAGGAAATGGTCTTAGATAGAGCTCAATGGAGGACTAGCATAGGGGTAGTTGATGCAACGGTGTAGGATAGAGGAGCTTATTTTGGAGCACTAGTACCCTTAGGCTTATATGTCTGCCTGTTTGGCTTACGCGATATGTTTGTTGTCGTATCGCTTACCGCCTATTACTGGTTCATGCTTTCTTTATGCTTGCTTTGTGCTGCTGTTCTTGCTGCTCTTGCTTTTATACTTTTATGCTTCATGCTTGTATGCCTGTATGCCTCACTTTTTCTCAGGTTGGGGGTCCTTGGACACAGCTTCCCTTTAGGGTAACACCTTAAAGGGGTAAGGCTGCATACCCCCCCCCCCCCCCAAAAAAAAAAAAAAAAGACCCTGCATATGTAGAAGCCCTTGGGGCATTGGATCGGTTTTTGTTGTCTCAAGAGCTATGTAACCAACTCTGGTTTCACCTATGATATTCAAAATGTGTCATATCAGATGGATTACTTCCATGGTTGATCTTCATGGCATGAACCATTCATATGTTGCTTGTAAGTCATATGTTAGTGAAAATTTGAAGAGTTGGGAAACTATTTTTCCCCCCTTCATTCTTTGATATTTTTAACATGTAAGTGTACTTATAAATAGGTTTAATGAAAAAAATACAATATATATGTATTATGGAGGCCATTACAAGATTATTGTTACGTAGCAAAAGATTGTGTAACAGCTAGCTTAGGATCAACAATTGTTGTGCAATGTAATGGCTTTTTAATTTGATTTCATGGCTTGAGTTATTGCCAAATTGGTGAGTTTTTGTGAGTCACATTGCCAATACCTGTTCTTTCCTTTTACAGCCCTTCAATTCTGTCAAGTCGTTGCTAGCAGTGAATAAATTCGTAGTTACTCTTTTGGCTGTTGTATATCACATCCTGGTTTTACCATAGCGGTACATGTAGCTCGCCTATAGACGTCTAAGCAAAATTTATTTTAGAAGTGTGAGCTTGATCATACATATTCCGGTTCTTATTGATGCTGGTACCTAGTGAACTTATAACTCCTAGCACTTTTTGTTCGTTGTTAATTTTTCTCCCCGAAGAATATGAATGCAATTTTGCTATCCTTACATCAATATAAGCAAGCCAAGAAACATCAAAAGACTCTTTCAAAAAGTTGGACTGAAGTGGAGATGAGGATAAGAAATCAATATAAGCAAGCCAAGAAAAAAGCAAAGATAGCAGTCAGGGAAGCACAATTCAAAGCCTACGAGGATTTCTACAAAAGGCTAGATACCTAGGAAGGAGCTAGGGACCTATACATAGCTAAAGCGAGAGAATGGAAGACTAGGGACTTGGATCGAGTGAAGTGCATAAAAGGGGAGGATGGATAGGTGCTCGTGGACGAGCAACAAATTAAAGTTAGGTGGAAAGCCTACTTCCACGATGTGTTCAATGAACAGAGGGATACATATATATCCCCAGGTGAACTCCAAGCATCTGAGGAGCACTAGAACTACTGTACTGTAGACGAATTAGACTTGAGGAAGTCAAGGAAGCCTTGCAACAGATGGGTAAGGGTAAAACAGTTGACCCAGATGGAATACCCATAGAGGCATGGAAATGCTTTGGAGATAAGGGCATTAGCTAGTTGACTAATTAACCAAATTCTTATAGGGAAGAAGATGCTTGACGAATGGAGGAAGAGCACGTTAGTCCCGATCCATAAGAACAAAGGCGACATCTAGAGTTGTGCCAACTATCGGGATATCAAACTAATGTGCCACACTCTGAAGTCGTGGGAGCAGATCATAGCAAGAAGGTTACAGCAATAAACAGAGGTGTCCGAGAACCCATTTGGATTTATGCCTGGTAGATCGATAATAGAAGTTATCCATCTTTTAAGGCGGATGATAGAGCAGTATAGGGATAGACAAAAAGATTTCCACATGGTTTTCATTGATATGAAGACAGCATATGATATGGTGCTAAGAGAGGTCCTATGGAGGGTTCTGGAGAAGAAAGGCATATTCGTGCCTTATATCCGAGCTATTAGAGACATGTATGAGGATGCATAAACTAATGTGCTTACAATGGAATGAGGGACATACGCTTTCCCCAGTACCGTTGGGGTTCACTAAGGATCTATGTTGAGTCCCTTTCTATGCATTATGGTTATAGACGAGCTCACTAGGCATATCCAAGGGGGTGTGCCGTGGTGCATAGGAGTGAGCATGGTCCAGTTACCTACCCGAAATGCATTTCAGATCGGGTGTCCAAAAAACTAAAATCACCAAAATCATTACCCACAGTGTGATCTAACAATTTAGGTAACCATATCAATTGGGTACCCTAAAAGATCAGGTCGGAACACATCAGGTTGGGTACCCGCCCATTTAATTAAATTCCTTATGAATTTAATGTTATAGAAGACATAAACAACTATCTACTAATATGTCATTAGGTTATTTGTGAGTATATTATAAAAGTATTATAATACCATTCTACTTGAGCTTCATAATTTAAAATTGAAAAAGATCATCCACATAATTGTCATACTTTAATAGTCGCAAAACTGTAAAACATCTTGAAATGATCATGAGATATAAATCAAAGTTTCATAAGTATGTGAAAGCTCAAAGATTGCATGCAGAGAGATAGAGCATAGCAAATACTCTACTAAATTGTTACTGATTCATTCAAGAACTAAGAAGAAAGTCTTTTCTTTTTTTTCTTTTTTCTTTTTTTTTTTAGCAATAGATAGCTAGAAATTAAAATTGTTTTACATAAAAGTAGGGTAAGGAAGAATTGAAAAATGCATAATTTGAATGATGTTTGTTGGGATTTATAATTACGCCTGCAACCTCAATGCTTAATGAAGATAACATAACCAACAACAACATACCCAGTGCCTCAAGGGCTCCCGCATAAGTAGGGTTTGGGAGGAGTGTGATGTACGCAGCTTTATCCCTTCAGAGTGATGCCCTGATGAGAAGCTGTTTCCGAGAACCCCCAACCTGAGAAACTTGAAAAGCAAGAAAAGCATGAAAAGCATGGACGCATGAAAGTAGAAAGCGTACGGGCATCAAGGTGTAAGAGTAAAAACAACGCCACATAGCAACATAGCCAATGAAGATGACATAACCAATTGTTCTAAATACAATAACAATATTTACTTAAGACAATATATATAATCAATATCGGGTCGGATTGGGTACCCGGAGATTTTCCAAAATGATACTCGTATCAGAATTGGTATTCATGTTTCAACGGGTTGGGTATACCGTAATCGGACATTTTCGGGTCGGTTACCCTAATTTTTCAGATCGGGTTCGGCTTGGTTTCTCGGGTTTTCGAATATTCAAGTACTTTTGCTTTGGTTGGGGGGAGTCTTGAAAAGAGGTAAATGAGAAGTTGGAACTTTGGAGAAGGGCTTTGGAATCGAAAGGCTTAAGACCCAGTAGATCCAAGATTGAGTATATGGAACTCAAGTTTTGCACCTCTACTAGACCTAGCATAGAAGACGCCGTCAATATTGGATCGGAGCCTATTCCAAAAAAGGAGTGTTTGAGATACTTGGGTTTCATGGTATAGCAGGACAGCGAAGTCAACGAGGATGTCAACAACCATATTAAAGTAGGCGGGCATAAATGGAGGATGGCCTCTGCAGTACTTTGCGATAGAAAGTTCCTGTTAAAATTAAAGGGAAAATACTATGACGGTAGCGAGACTAGCTATGTCATATGGTATGGAGTGTTGGCCAATGAAACGGCGCCACACACACAGAAGCTGAAGGTGGTGGAGACGAGGATACTGCGGTGAATGTGTGGACACACAAGGAAGGATAGGATCATAAATGACGTCATAAGAAGCAAATTGGGCGTGGCCTCGATTGAGGATAAATTGAGGGAGGAACGTTTGTTGTGGTTTGGGCATGTTGGTAGGTGACCGACCACTGCCTCTGTCAAGAGATGCGAACAACTCCATACTATGACTGGGAGGAGAGGGAGAGGCAGGCCAAAGAAGAGATGGATGGAGACGATCTACACGATCTCACCCACCTAAACCTACATGAGGAGATGGCCTTAGATAGAACTCAATGGAGGGCTAGCACAGGGATAGCCGATGTGGTGGTTTAGAATTGAGGAGCATAAGTTAGCTATCACTAGTGCCCCTAGGTTTATATGTATGCCTGTTTGATTAACTTGACATGGCGGGAGCTATTTTAATACTAATGCCTTTTGCTGTTTTTTACTTTCTATTTGCTTGCTTTGTGCTGTGTTTTTGCTCGTATGCTCCTAAGTTTAGATGCTTGCGTGCTTTTATGCTTTGATGCTTCTCAAGTTGGGGGTCCTCGGACACAACCTCCCTTTAAGGTAACACTCTAAAGAGGCAAGGCTGCATACATCCCCCACTTCCCCCCTGCGGGGGACCCTGCTTAAGCTAATCCACAGTCAAGATATTACTGAGATACCTTGGTGTTTTTATTATTTCTTCGTCTCATGTGAATTTGACCACAAACCAAGAAGTGGCGCATCAATGTTACAGATGATCAGGGTTAGAGCTTCTCTCTTCTATCAATGATGAATATGCTCATATCTGTTTTGACTTTTCTTCAGCTGTATTGCAGGACGCTGCATCTGCAGTCCAAACTAAGCTGGAAGTATTCTACATTTCAGTTTCATGAGTTGAGAATCCATTGTGTTCTATGATGACATTCTCAATGGACCTTTGAGTGTGATCTATTTTCAAGATGTGTGTTTGCATCGTGTTTCTTGGGGATGTGGATGAGTTCTGTTCAGGACATTTAATGGAAGAGAAAAACGCGAGAACAATGTGATGGAACAATCAAACGAACATAAATCACTTTTCCACAATTATGTGGGACCTGGAAGTGCGGAACCTCATCCTGTTTCTGAGAGGTTTATGCAAGATGCTACAAGTTGCATAAATATGGATACTAGACCTCAACAGTCTGGCATGTCAGAAGTTAAGCCCGTCCTTAATTTCTCAATACAGACGGGTGAGGAGTTTGCCCTTGAGTTTATGCGTCCTCGGAAACCAGCCATTCCGAAAACTGCCAGTGACCCAAATCATGCAAGGGGTTATATGGATCTGAAAGACATCCTAGGTATTTCTCGTACAGAATCTGAATGTGGCTCAAATGTATCTATGGTCCCGCTGGTTGAAAAAAATGCCAAGGAGTTTGACAGGAAGAACTCGTCTTTATTTGAGGACAAAAGTAACCATGGCTCTATGCAATCACTGCGGCAGAATTCTGCTGCCTATGGCAGTAGTCGAGCCTTTAATGGTAGTGCATCTTCTGGAACTCTAAATAGATCCTCAATAAAGATGAAGATTCTTTGCAGCTTTGGTGGCAAAATCTTACCTCGACCAAGTGACGGAAAGCTCAGATATGTAGGTGGTGAAACACGTGTTATGCGCATAAGCAAGGATATTACTTGGCAGGAGCTGAAGCAGAAAACATCGTCCCTATTTAACCTATTTAACCAAACACATTTTATAAAATATCAACTTCCCGGAGAAGATCTTGATGCCTTGGTATCGGTCTCAAGCGATGAAGATTTGCAGAATATGATGGAAGAATGTAATATCCTAGGAGATGGTGAAGGATCAAGGAAACTTCGTATATTTCTATTTACTTTGAATGACTTGGATGACTCTAATTATAGCTTGAGCACTGGGGATATTGATTCCGAGATTCAGTATGTTGTTGCAGTGAATGGCATGGATATTGGGTTAACAAACAACTCAGGTGTGCATGATTTAGCTAGCTCTTCCGCCGATGATTTAGGTGAGCTAGCATATCTGCATACTGAGAGAGAGGTAACTGGAGTGGCAGCAGGCTCAGATAGTTTCAGCACTTCAACTCTTCCGGCGGTTGCTGTCTCATCGACAATTCAATCTTCTCAACCAATTTTACCTGGTTCTTTTAATTCTGACCAAACTCATTCTCAGCAATACCAAGGCCAGATATTCCAGCATGATGCATCTGGGGGTTACCCTTTTTATTATGGTCATGATTTTCATGCCCCTCTGCCCACTGCGTCTGGGGAAAGTATTTTTCCAGCAGCTGTTTCTGGACTGATGGAAAGTCAAAGAAAACAAACTGAACCCCTGGGATATGGTGACTTGACCTTAAAAGATCACGACAATTCAGTAAAAGAAGTCAAATTGAGAGGAGACAGTGTGGTTCAAGATGAGATGAAAACTGAAAGGGGTCAACTGTTCAGAAAAAATCACAATGTATCATCCCATTCCCAACATGGTGATGTTAAAGATAATCTTCCTGCTGCAGAAATTCCGTCTACCAGTGTCAAAACTGGAGCTGTGAAGGAATTACCAGAGTTGCCTCCGAAGGCTGAAAAAAGGCACCAGGAACATACCCTTGACTCTTCACCATATGAGACTCTTCCTGTAGCACAGGCCCTTAAGTCAGCGTATCCTGAAGATTCTCGCCCAGGTGATAGTGCATTTCCTTCTGCATATGCCAAATCTGATTCTGATCCCTCTGACACAGACCAGATCAAACAAGCAGCACCTTCTCAGAGGATTTATCACTCAGAAAGAATTCCGAGAGAGCAGGCAGAGTTGCTAAGCCGGTTTTCTAAGTCTGATGATTCACTTAATTCGCAATTTGTCATATCTCGTTCTGAACAGCAGCATTCAATTGCAGAGTCCTCTGAGCAATTGCTGGATGCAAATGTGGGTACAGTCTCTGCTGTGAACTCATTGAATACTGGCAGTAAGACTGTTGGCCAAGATGAGGAGTCACTTGTTGATGGGAAGTCTGGCGAACGCAACCCTGAATCAACCCTCCCTAAAGACGACCATAAGAAAAATGTGGTTGAGGAAATGGTTGACTGTGGTCCTGCAGTGGCTACTGCAAGCCAAGTAGCTCATGACAAGCAGCAAGGTACAGCTACTACTTCTCCGGTGAATAATTGGCCAGAGGCTGCTGGGAAGAATTCCACCAGTTGTACCACTGGGATTTCTGGACCAGATATCGTGATAGACATCAATGATCGGTTCCCTCGTGACTTGCTCTCTGACATCTTTTCGAAAGCTATACTTTCAGATGAATCATCTAGCATTAGTCCACTGCAGCAAGATGGGGCTGGCCTGAGCATGAACATTGCAAACCATGAACCCAAGCATTGGTCTTTCTTTCAGAAGCTGGCCAAAGATGACTTTGCTAGAAAAGATGTTTCTCTTATTGATCAGGATCATCCTGCCTTTTCATCTGTGCTTGCTAAAGGTGATGAGCAAGTTCCTGGATCTAACAATTTCACACCTTTGACAAGAGACGGAAGTCATATAGATTCTCGCATGAATTTTGATGGATACAGTGAAAAAGTAGTAGTTAGTGCTGGAGGAGCTGACCAGGTACTCTCTCGTTCAGAATACAATGCTCCCCAGGTGAAACACAGTGAAGGTGTCCAGTTTCATGGCATCACAGACAACCTGCAACCGCCATACTCAGAGAATGAGGTAATAGTTCTGCTTTCTGGCTTTTGAGAATCTTGGGTGTTGAATTACATTTCTTTATGAACTTGATGTTGTCAGGATGGGAAGCAGAACACTAAGCATGTTGGTCTGCCTCCTTTAGATCCCACACTTGTCGACTTTGATATTAGTTCTTTGCAGGTATGTAGCTTGTTTTTAACTAAGTTTATTGTCTTATCATTCATCAGGAATTCAATATTTTGTGCTTCTCTGATGAGCACCAAAAGAGTTATTAAGATACACATGCTTTGATTCTTCCCCCTTTTTTAATGCATGGTATTATATATAGTTTTTTTGATTTTTCTGCAAGTCAGTTACTATTTAGCATCAAACCAGCCTAGTTGTCACGTCTGCTGATTCTCTGGTGCCCTTATTGGCTACTGAAAGTATTCTTTGCTAGGTGTTGGGAAAATTGAGTCATATAAAATATTTTCAAATGTATTTACCATACTCACACATCTCTTTCTGTTACTTTAAGCTTTGCAATTTTATTTATTTATTTTTTTGATTTTATGTGTGCCTGGTGATAGTTCAGTTCTCATTCATCACCTCACTCGCTGATGCAGTACAAGGATAAGACAAAATATGGGACTTGTGAAGATATCTTGATTAGAAGGAATTTAAATATATTTGTGACTTTTAAATTGTTTAAATATTAGTTTATCCTTTAGAATTTACTGAGTTTAAATTAGATTAAGACTATTGAGGATTATCTTTTATTTTAATTAGATTAGGATTATATTTTAAGAGTTTGATTATTTTTATTTCCTAGTTAGATTAGGATTATACTTCTTTATCTTTTTTGGTTCAGGATTCCTACTTTATAAATAGGACCCTTATGTATATTATTGGGATATCTTTTGAATGAATAAAAATCCATAAATTGAGAGTTGAGTTTGAAATCTTTTGTTTTTCCTTTTGTGCTACATCAATTTTGGTATCAGAGCAAAATCGATCCAATTTTCATTCTCTTCTCCCCACCCAAAAAAAAAAAAAAAAAAAAAAAAATCCCCCTTGTTTGACCCTACGACTCCTCCTTCCATCCTCTACCACCCTCACTACCCATCACCAAGACCTAGCCCCGCCACCCAGAAACCTTACGCCCACCACCGAAACCGAACCTCCATCTCCCACCCTTGAAACCACCACCAATTCGAATAGCTTCGAACCCTAACCCTAAATTTCGAACCCCAAATTCGAACCCTAGCCCTAACCCCGAGGTCGTTTTGTCTTCAACTCTAGCGGTGTGACCACGGTCGACGGTCAAACCTAGTCGATTGGCGAGGACCCTTTGACGTCTCTGTCATTGTTGCTCAAGGAGAGGGTTGCTTTGAGCCTAGCGTTCGGAAACACAACAAAACTTTAATAATAAGGAAAGAAGGTATACGTTATTCTCATTGAAAACTATTTCATATAAGATGTGTATCTAATGGGACGTGAAAAGGGGCTAGAGGAAAATCACAAGGTAACTGGATATTGGCTATGGGGTGATTCTAATGATAGATCTTTAATAGTAAGGATTCACAATGTTTCCAAGCCTATTACCCTTGGGGATCTACATTGGTTATTTCGCCATTATGGATCTATAGAGAATATTACTTGGGTTGACGATACTTACCTTGCACGCATACAATTTTATTATCGTGATGATGCAATTTATGCAAAGCAAGTACTACAAGGGACGTACATCTATCGTGATTATTGTCAACTTGATATTGAGCTCGCTAGTGAATTGATACGTCACAAGATCATAGGACATCTAAATGAGCTTCTAAACAGTTATAGCAGATACCCTAACTATGATTGCAACAAAATTGCCAACAAAAAAATGGAAGAAAGGCAATCAAAGCTTGTTGCTATTGATAGTACTGTAGAAGCAATGGCAGAAAAAGAAATAAATAGTGAAGGAAAGGTCCAACAAACTGTTCATATTGAAGATAATGAGGACGACATTGATAAGGTATGTAATGAAGTAAAGCAAAATGCATTGAAGATTGAAGAAGAAGAAAGGGATGAAGAACTCCCCCCGATAGCAATTGAATTCAACAATGAAGGTCAAGAAGGAAAGCCTATACGAGACGATACTCTTAAGGTTGATGTAGAGCATGTCCAACATGTTGAGTTCATAATCCTGGCTAATTTTTCTGACAATCATCCTAAACTTTATTCAAGAGTCTTCATTGGACATTGCCAAAATCTACTCCTCCTCAAGCCAAGATCACGGCCTATGATTCACTCTTTCATTCTCGCCTTCTACAAAACTCGAGGACGAGTTTTTCGTAACTGGGGGAGAATGATGCAGTACAAGGATAAGACAAAATATGGGACTTGTGAAGATATCTTGATTAGAAGGAGTTTAAGTATATTTGTGACTTTTAAATTGTTTAAATATTAGTTTATCCTTTAGAATTTACTGAGTTTAAATTAGATTAAGACTATTTTGGATTATCTTTTATTTTAATTAGATTAGGATTATATTTTAAGAGTTTGATTATTTTTATTTCCTAGTTAGATTAGGATTATACTTCTTTATCTTTTTTGGTTCAGGATTCCTACTTTATAAATAAGACCCTTATGTACATTATTGAGATATCTTTTGAATGAATAAAAATCCAGAAATTGAGAGTTGAGTTTGAAATCTTTTGTTTTTCCTTTTGTGCTACATCACTCGCACTGTGACATTTCAGGATCTGTTTCATCACTTCACTTTTAGGGTTCATTTACTAGGCACTAAGGCACCGGATCCCATTAGAACTCTGAAATTAAGCGTGCTTGGGCAAGAGTAGTATCAGGATGGGTGACCTCTTGGGAAGTCCTCATGCTGCCAACCTCATAAGGTTGGGGGTCTTTGGAAACAGCCTCTCGGTAGGGTTACACCCTGAAGGGGTAAGGCTGTGTACATCTACTCCTCCCAGACCCCGCTTATGCGGGAGCCCTTCAGGCACTGGGTCTGTTGTTGTTGTTGTTTCATCACTTCACTTTTATCCTTTGACATATTTTTCAGAAGATGTTCTCCACTTGTTTAATTATTATATCTGGGCTATGATGCAGATCATTAAAAATGAAGATCTTGAAGAGTTGAAAGAACTAGGCTCAGGAACTTTTGGGACTGTATACCATGGAAAATGGAGGGGATCAGATGTTGCAATTAAGAGAATAAAGAAAAGTTGTTTCACAGGTCGCTCGTCAGAGCAAGAAAGATTGGTATATAATCCTTAACTCTTGTGACTCTATTCATTTTAAAGCTCATCTTAGTGATGATTGTCATCCTAGTTTGTAATCATTTTTTAGACTGTGGAGTTCTGGCGGGAAGCTGAAATCCTCTCAAAGCTTCACCATCCAAATGTGGTGGCATTTTATGGTGTTGTGCAAGATGGGCCTGGGGGAACATTGGCTACAGTGACAGAGTTTATGGTTGATGGTTCACTGAGGCATGTTCTGCTTCGAAAGGACAGGTATGTGTTAAAGTTTGATATGTCAGTCCTCGTATTGTGATTGACATGCTGAAATTTTGTTCTTATTTTTAGAGAAGTCCATATTCCTAACCATTAATCTTCTGCCACGTGTAAGTTGCAAGGAATTGTACTATTTTAATAAAAAATGTCATGTGTAATGTGTTGGCAAAACTTTAGCTTTCGTGAATTTCATTTGAAAATCATTGCTGTGCTGCTTATTGGAAGTTTTATGTTGTACTCTGTTCAACTGCGAAGTTGGTAGATGATGTATTTTGTAGGCTTGTTTTCAGTGAAGTATGGGGCTTTGCAATGGAGCAAAATTACACATATTTTTATACGCTGGGACTCTTGGACTGGAAGGATGTGAAAGCTTTAAGTGCTCCTCGTGCTCTGTAGCAAGATGGCCCCATATCTATTCCTGAGATGGGATAAATGGAATATCCGATGCTAGTGAAAGCAAGTCTAATGAGCATACATTGGATATGCGATGCAACAAGCAACATACCCAGTGCCTCAAGGGCTCCCTCCTAAGCAGGTTCGCCCACGGGGCCGGGGGGGGGGGGGGGGGGGAGATTGTATGCAGCTTCCCCCCGTATTACTCTTGAAGAGAGGCTATTTCCGAGTGCCCCCAACTTGAGAGTGAGGACTTCCCAAGAGGTCACCCATCTTGGTACTACTCTCGCCCAAGCACGCTTAACTTCGGAGTTCTAATGGGATCCGGCGACGGGGTGTTGGTACCCTCTTTGGTTACATCGGATATGCGATATAAAGCAAATATGCAACATTACAGTATTGAAACTTGTCCTCTTGGATTGTGTAACTGTTCACACTTTTTTAATACCGACACAGCTATATTGGAAATTTGATCATTTCATTACCTACTTCATCCTAGCCGTCTCTCCTAAGATTCTATGTATCTGTGAGACACCATATTTTATGTCCGCAGGCAACTTGATCGTCGCAAACGGCTTATAATTGCAATGGATGCTGCATTTGGGATGGAATATCTGCACTCGAAGAACATTGTTCATTTTGATTTGAAATGTGACAATTTACTTGTCAATTTGAAGGATACTTCACGACCCATTTGCAAGGTAAAACTGTCATAATTTCATGCCGGTCTCATCTTGGTGAAAGTGTAACATTACTTGTTTAAATATATCTTGGTACGGATATGGGTATAAGTATATAAAATATAAATTGTCACAGTCATTCGACTTTGATATTATTTTTCTAGGTTGGTGATTTTGGGTTGTCAAAAATCAAAAGAAACACCCTGGTATCTGGTGGAGTTAGAGGAACGCTACCATGGATGGCTCCTGAGCTACTGAATGGCAGCAGCAATAAGGTCTCTGAGAAGGTAATATTTCTGCCTTCTAATATAGTTATATGCGTATGTTCCTTTAACATCAAAATTAATGTAATTGCTTGTCTGAGAAGATGACACCACCACCACCACCAAACACAGTGCCTCAAGGGCGCTTGTCTGAGAAGGTAAGATTATAATTCCTTGTTTGCCATATTGAATGATGCAAGACTGAAGTTCTGTTGCTTTAAAGCTAACTCAAAGCATCACTACGGCTTAAGACCTTAGCTTGGAGCTACAATATTCACCCTCTTCATTTTACCCTAAAGCACCCATGTTTGGATATGTATACCCAGACAATATGACATTTATACTATTGAAATTAGACCAGAAATGTGTAATCCTCGAAAATAGATCCTCCTGACACTTTGGTAGACAGTTGGATGAGGATACTTGGAACAAACTCAAAAATAAGAGATGTAATATGTTCCTGATGATTATGCAATGTACCTTTTGAGAATGATCTTTCCAACAAATAAAATATTGTTAAATAATAGATTTTGAGCTAGTGATTATACAATTCATTATTATGTATGCCATTAATTCATATATAATGTTTTTTGTTTATTGAAACTTTAATTTATTCATTTAGGTTGCATTTTGTTCAACTTTTTAACAGCTTAAAGCTGTAAAAAAGCTCGAGGTGACTGTAAGGCTTGCGTTTGGCTGACAGAAAGGATTTTTTTTACATCTTTTCAAAGTTAAAATAGGAAGATGAAAAAGTTGTTTATAATTAAGTTGAAAAAGATGCAAAATGGAATCTTTTTCACAGTTTATTTTAGAATTGCTTTAAAAAGACTATTTCAACATTAAATTTTTACCTACATGACCTACTTTTATTTTTATCATTGCCCGTACCTACTACCATCCCTTTTTCCCCTAGGGGTCACTGTACTCACCACCCTCCACTTCCATGACTAGTCATTATCTTGATTTACTCCATTGGCGGATCTAGAATTTTGATTAAGGGTGGGCTTGAAATACGAATTACTTTCACTTCCCATTTTATTCAATTCATTAGTTGTATATTTGTTCATCCCTGCTTTTGCAGGAGCCCTTGGAGGCACTGGGTTTTTTTGTTGTTGTTGTTGTTGTTGTTGTATAGTTGTTCATATTTTCATTCGAAATCAAAATTTAGCTCTTAATTACTTCTAACTAGAAGAAATTTTTTGAGACAATTTTATTTAAGATATCCAACCATACACACACACACATAGCGAAAAGTAATAATTTTTGAAATTCAATTGAGACTTAAATTGGGGTCTTATTGTCATTCAAAATATTATGGTAAAAATTCTCATTGGATAATATATTTTTGTCAATACACTAATGAGAGGAAGGTAATTTTAAATAGTAAATCCAAATTTGTGATTCATTAGAGATTGATAAATAATTTTAGAATTATTTGTGAAACTTTGTATTTAATTTTTAACCATTCCATGTAAGATATTTCATATTTTTCCTACAAGTAAAATATTACAAATAAGATTGAATAAGAATTGATGCATAAGTATAATATTATAAACATGCAACTTTTATGATCTAATTTATGGAGTTGAAAATGTTAGGAAAAAAACATAATAATTTGAAGTAATTTTGCATATAAATTAAAAATTTTTGGGAGTACATATGAGTAAATTATGTATATACCTAAACAAATATTAGGGAGACCATTGACATATAACAAAGTTATTTTATTTTATTTTTCTCTTAAAATGTATAATATTTGAATATTATGCAAAAAAAAGCTTTAGAAATAGTAAGTCTAATTTAAACATAGAGGCACAAAACTCCCAAAATAGTGTTCCAAAAAACAAAAAAAAGTTCCCAAAATGAGAGTGGCCTCACAAACCGAGAATCGAACCCACGTCGTCAACTACCCACATTTGAGTTGCCAACCATCAGGCTAACAATACAAGATCAAATTTATTTCTTCATACAAATACTTAAAAAGGTCAGGGTGGTCTCTAGGGCCAACATAAATCCGCCATTGATTTGCTCCTAATTACTATTTTTAGTTGATTTATAGCATTAAGCTATTTTTTGTGATTATAATAAATAAGTTCTTTTTTAAACTTGTATCTAAACATTTTATTATGTTGAAAAAGGATCTTTCTGCACCACTCAAACAACTTACTATAAAAGGATGCTAATCTTAAATGATTAGATCTTATTGAAATAGATAAGTTGATAAAAAATAAAATGAAATCAGATAAACCGAATGCACCTTAACTCGTGTTGCGGAGCTTTTCTTTCTATTTTCTTTCTTTTCAAACTTCTATGTAACTTTCGTTGTCCTGCAGGTTGATGTGTTTTCCTTTGGTATTGTTCTATGGGAGATCCTTACTGGAGAAGAACCATATGCAAACATGCATTACGGTGCGATAATAGGTATGCTTTAGTAATTCTACGTTTTTGTTCTCCCATGCTAGTCTAAACATGATTCCTTCTGAACTTCAGGGCTATATGATCCTTGTAATTGATTTTATCACCTTGAGCATGTTATTAATGGCAGCGTGAATCAAATTGTGGTTTCGTGTAAGCGGGTCGAATTTTTTCCCCTAGAGGCGCTGCCGTGGCCCAAGCCGACTCTTGGATCAAGCCTCTTCGAGGATTGAATCTGCAACAATCTTCACCAAGTGGAGTACCAAACCGGTCTGCCATTAGTACAACTAGGCTCAACTCCTAGTGGGGCAAGCTTGGTTTGTTACTGTGTGAATTTTGCATGAAGATGTTTAGTTTATCGTTTCTGTCTATTAAGCTCTGGATGTTGAATTTGTGTCCCTAATTGCCATCAAATTTTTGCCAGTGCCAAACCATGATCTTCGCTGCTTGTACGCTGCACAAGCTGTGTTCGCAACGTCACAGTTGTTAATGCATAGTAAAATATTTATGTGGCAACAAAAGTATCATTTGATAAAGGCCATGATGTAAACCTTTATTTAATTCCATCTATGTCCTATCGCCTGGTACTGCTAGTGCAGCAACAGCTAGCTTCCATTCCTTTTTCAATGTGATGATTGTGAATATTCCTGTTTTTGCACTGTGGGAACCTAAGGGTGTAAATGAACTGATCTAGTTTGTGTGTCTTTGGAAGCCAGTTAAATAAAAAGCTTGAAAGGCTTTTCTGGTTCCGACAGCCAAGCTGGCTCGTTTAGCTGACGAGCCAAGCCTAATTTTGGTAAAACTGAAGCTTGAAGGTTCGCAAGCCAAACTGAGTTTAAATGAGCCATCCTCAATATAATTATGAACTTGAATGTGCCCAATTGAGCCATCAAAATGAGCTGATCTTAGTTTGAGTTCAGAGCTCATCAAGCATACTTTGAGCTCAACTGAGCCGAGCTGTCCTCAAGGTTAAACCTTCACGCTGAACCCGGGCCGGGATCCTACCCAGAGAACTCAGCTTGGTTGATTTGCAACTCTAGTGGAGATAATGATCTTCATCTCTATACTAAGCTTTGATTTTCGACATGCAGGGGGAATTGTGAATAACACTTTAAGGCCCCTGATCCCGAACCACTGCGACCCAGAATGGAGGAGGCTCATGGAGCAGTGCTGGGCCCCAAATCCTTCTGCTCGGCCATCATTCACCGAAATCGCTGCCCGCTTGCGCTCTATGACTGCAGCATGCTCTAAGCCTCCGGCTCAGAAGACCTCTCACTAGTAAATCTACAACTTTTTTGTGGTGTCTGCCTTCGTACTACTTTCTATCAATATCTATTCATTCAATTTTAAACGCCTGAAATACTATGTTAAAATGACAAGAATTGCATCAACGTTTCATAAACATGAAACGGGTAACATGTTTTGGGAAAAGAGCAAGTGTATAAATGTATAGTAGTCGTTGGGAAGCTGATTGAGATGCCACAAAGCAAAGCTAGGAAAGCCCCTTCTATGTCAAATATAGGTAACGTTATTGTCAGGGCAAAAGTGTTATTTTATAGGAAGTTTAGTGGAATTTTGGGCTACTATTCACTATAGCTCACATAAATATCCTGTTAATAACACTTATTACTCTAATAATAACAACTCCCTAAAGATAACTGCATCTTGTCTATTTATCGGTCATTCAATTAGTTTTCCGGTGACCAGTTGTCACATTAATTCACTTGCTCTCTTTCTAAAATGCGTTACTTTTGTAATGTGATTCCTTGTTTATTTTTCCTAATGTGATGTCCTTTTAACGATGATCTTTAGCTAATTATAAAAACTATATACATGTATTGTATTGTAAGATGGGAAACTCTGCCCCTAGTATTGTAAATTGGAGAGATTCTTCAACTAAACTTGGTACAATGGGAAATTTTTCAATGGGTTGCTGTCAAAGTTCAGTTACACCTCAGTTGCGGAATAGGATCTTGCATTTGTCTTGCGATCCTTGGTCTAAGCTCGTCATACAACCCGATTGACCTACTAGAATCGTTCATGTATATATCAAGAGGACTATCAAAGTCCTCGTAACTCCACGTGAATAAAATTTAGAGACACAGGTGATACTTTAATGAAAAGTTTGAACCTTTTTGATGTAGGAGTGTATAGGAATTGGCGAGCCTAGAAACTTCAGTACATCGAAGTCAATTTTAGTTCCACCTTGGTAAGTTAGGTGAACGATATTGGAGAACACTCAATTTTATTGAGAATTTTAGTTCCTATTATCTGCTGCTGAGAGTGTAAACTGGGGAAGGTGGGATTGCCCCCATCATTATCCTCAACACATGGGTTGATATAAAGTGGGGTATTTGATATAATCTGTTTTAAGTGGATGATGCAAATCCAGTCGATGTCTAGCATGTTCTATTTAATCTCGAAATGTAATCTTTGAGGTGGAGGAAATTATTGTTTGATCTTATTTTGACTCCGAAAATCCTGAAAGGATTATTTTAATAGTCTTTGTTACGAGAATTACATTTATTTTTATAAGATGCGAACTTCCAATCGTATAATTTGCATTGTTGGAGGAAGAACAGAATGAAGGTGGACAACTTCTAATTGAAAGACGATAGGTTAATCAGGAGAGATATGAAAATGAAATATTTAAGAACAGAATTGAACATGCCATATAATTTAACTCCCATCACAATTAACTTTCAATTTTCACTTGGTTCATGTTTCACGCGTGGAATTGAAGTGTGTGATTAGAGTCTAAAACTGGACTGAAATTCGGTTACAGATTTTCAGGTCTAGAATGCTATTTCTATTTTTTTAATTCAATTGTCGGAATTGGAATTATATTTCTGATGTCGAGTTCATGGAATTTTGTTTTAATAAAAACATATATTTTAATTCCGTGGGGCGGGGGAAAAGAATTGTAATTTTATACTAGCTCTTGACATGAAACATAAATTATTCAACTCGATTGGAAGGCCAAATTGACTCAAAATAGAAACATTCAGTTCAACTTAGATTTAAATCGGAACTCAAAATGACGAAACTCGAATAATTCAAACCCAAATTAACCTCACCCGACCTCAACCCAGCTAGATCTGACTTAAGTAGGAAACAATTCAACAAGAAATACCTAGAATTTAAGATGGCTGAAACCCAAAGGAGCCAACCTAACTCGTTCTAACTTGAATATGATGCAACTGACCCGTGATAACTCAACATAATTGACCCGTAGCCTAGAGATATCTCAAATTTAAAATGATTTGAACCAACTCAAACTGACCTCAATTCGACCAATCCTAGCTAAGCTGGAATAGGAAATGATGCCGACAACCAAAATTTCAATTGAATCTAGCTTCTACTGGGCAATAACAATCCAACATCATGGTACATAAAAAGTTGTTTTCTGATATGTAGGTAGCCTGATTGGCCAAAACTAAGATGGCTTGAGCACGAAGTCACCTTGTCTAACTCAAACTAGGCTTGTTCCTACTTGAATATGAAAATGGACCCACCTAATAACCAAAATCTGAGACAACATGATCCAACATAAGTTGATCTGGAACTCAACAAGACTCGAACCTAAAATAATATGATCCCGCCGAACTTGAAATCCATAATAATCCAACTTGATTGATACAAACATTAAGATGATTAGCTATGGAATTATAACTATAATTTTAATTTCTAATTCTTTTAGTTATTCAAATTACGAATTTCAATAATATCTTAATTCAAATCCTAAATTACAACTTCAAAATTCAGTTCAAATTGGGTTTTTCTATCATGTAACCCAAGGCCATGTGATAAAATAGATTAATTGTGTATTTCTTATTTCTTTTGCTTAATAACTTAATCCATTATTATGAAAAATTGTAATTAATAATTAATATGATATATTTTGATTAAAGAATATTACATATAATTTATAAAAGTACAATAAAACACAAAAAAATTAACTCTACAATAATAATTGAGATATAATTAAATACATTTTTAATATGTGTCCTCTACATACATGATACCAAAAAGGGTACCAACATCTAGTGACCGGATCCCATTAGAATTTTGAAGTTAAGCGTGCTTAGGCGAGAGTAATATCAGGATAAGTGACCTCTTGGAAAGTCCTCATCCTTAGGTTGGAGGCACTCGAAAACAGCATCTCTTTAGAGCTAATACTTTGAAGGGGGAAAGCTGCATACGTCCATCCCCCAAATCCTGTTTGGGCGGGAGCCCTTACGGCATTGGGTATTTGCTTTATGTTGCTTTGTCCTCTACACACACAATGGCCAATCACATTCAAATATTGGATGCCTAAAAAAGGAAAGATATGAAGGGATGAAGCTGCCATCGCCCTACACGTAGCTGTAATCCCCCTAGTAGTAGAGGTGTTCATTAGTCTAAATTCGGATCGGATTGAACCAGACTAGACTAGACCGAAGATCAAAACTGGCCTCTTTTGAAGATCGAAGACTGGATCGAATTTATCTGGTTTGGTCCAAGACCAAACTAGTTACTGCATGAAATGGATCGGACCGGACTGGACTGATTATCATTTCTTTCTTTTCTAATATAAGTTCACAGCGCATTTTATCAATTTTGAACAATTTTAAAAGCATCTAATAGGAAAAAAAGAATAAAAAAAAATAAATAATAGAATAATAAAAACTATAGAAATATTAAATGATTATCCGTAAATACAATGGCTCATAATAAATTATATTTACTAAATCCGACTCCGATAATTTCGCCCCTTAGATGTAATTCACATTTCTCCATTGTCCACTAATAACCAATGAAATTCTTCATAAATTACTCGTAATAATTATGCATATAAGTCATAATAATATACATAATACACAACTTTATAATTAAAAGAAATAAGATAAGTTAATATAGGTGTTTATGGGTTATTTTTAAACTAATTTTAGGCCCAAATTTTATAAGTCTAAGTAATCTACTTATAACCTAATAAAAGAAATAAGATGTCCAACAACATAATTCGAATTTTCGATCCGATCTCAAAATTTTCAAATTTGGACCGGACCGAACTGAAAGCTGAAATAAAGTCAACATGATGACTAAGGACCGAACTAGAATGTAAATCGATCCGGTCCAATTTTCGGTATGAAACGGTATTTGAACACCCCTACCAACCTAGCAGTAGGAGTGCTCACTAAAGTATGCCATTCATTCCCCTCCAATTAATCTCTCAATGCTCTGCTCAGCTCGTTTTCTGGCGGTTTCGCCGTTACCGAGAGCCTCGATTTCCTGCAATTGTACTGTCTCCACCCACAGATTAGGGCGGAGAAGGATAGAGGTGGAGTTCAAATGGCGTTGTATGGCTTCGTCTTCCATGTCTTCCGACTCCGATCCTCCTGATTACCAGTCGTCCGACAAGAATTCTTCCATGTAGTTCTCTCTTTTCTCTCTTTCTGATCTTGTTTTGAGTTTGTTTCGATCTCGATGATTAGTGATTTGCTGCGTGTTATGATGTTAATTAGGCCAAAACTTTGAACATTGATCATGAAAAGAGAAGAAAAGGAAGAATTAGGGAAGAAGGGAGAAGGTAGAAGAGGGGAAATTGGAGGGAGAAATTAAGAGAGAGTTTTTTTTTTTTTTTTTTTTTTTCCCTTTGAACATGAGAGAGAGAGTTCGAATTGAATATCAAAGTAGAAATTTCATTAATCAAGTAAAAAATGAATTAAAATGAAAGATTAATCCCTATTTACAGAGTTTACAAGGAAAAATACTGAAAAATAAGGGAAAGAAATATGAAATTTTTTTTGGGTTAAAACGGCTTTTCTCGCCTGGCAGGGGTTGATGCGATCGATTGGGTAGCTATCTGGTTTGATCGAATATCAATAGAAACTCCGTATAGGCTGATCTGATCGATCGGACGTACATCTAACCCATCGAATAATAACAGAATCATGACACAACATCGAGGAATGATGGAATTGTGTCGGTATCTGATGAAATTAAAACCAGGAAGCGTGGCCAGATCGCTCGCTTGGAAGCTTAACTAGGATTGATAGTAGAAATTGATAGGGAACTAGAGCAGAATTGAGAGAGGGAGAGAGAGATTTCTTTTTTTTTTTTTTTTTTTGAACATTAAACCGCCCGAGGGCTAAACATTCATATCTAAACGATCCGAGTTTGCAAGGGAAACAACCGAAGGTGGGCAAACATGCCACCAATCATGGGTACATCGACGACTTAAATGTAACGAAGCAACAAAATGAGCTACCCGATTACAAGATCGAGGGGCCCAACAAAACGAAACATTGTTAAGAGAACTAAACGACACTAATAACCTAATATCAGTAATAACAGCACTACATTCCCACGCAGGGGATACGACATGATGGATAAAATCAATAGCTTGTTTACAATTCGACTTGATGACAACATTCTTCCAACCTCGAGAATCCGCAAGAGAAACAACAGCTCTAATAGCGAGGACTTTAGCTATAAGAGGAGATTTTGCGTTGAAGGAACCACACCAACCTCCCACAAAAAAGCCTTGGTGATCACGGGCAACAATGGCAGCGGCCGAACTCGAGAGTTTGGAGAAAGTTGCATCCGAATTAATTTTGATCCAGTCCGAAGGAGGAGGGGTCCAACGGCTAGCAGCAGTACCCGTAGTTGCAGAGAGGGAGCGCAGGGGGGGAGTAGAAATCATTCTCGAGTATTCCATTGCAGCTGAGTCGGCTTTGAGCGCAGAGGACATGGGCTGTGGGGACAGATGCCTGAACACAAAACCACATCTACTTTTCCAAATTTCCCAACAAAGGAGCATAATTCTGAAAATATCATAACGAGAGAATGTCGGGTTAGAACAAATGGAGTCCCACCAAACATGGAAACTATTGAAGCCTTCAATATTTGGCTTGAACCCCAACGAGGACACGAACCATGTTGCTCTAGCCCGGGGACAAAAGAAGAATAAATGTTCCACCGTTTCAATGACCCCGTCACAACGAGGGCAGAAAGGGTTGTGTCTGATTTTCCTCTTCCATAAGTTCTCAGCTGTAGCTAAGGCGTTCATGAGAGCTCTCCAAAGGAAGTGTTTGATTTTTGGAGTGGCACTGAGGGACCAAAGAACACGTAAACCATGAGATGAGACCAAAGGGGAGCTGGACGAGGCCCCTGCTGCGGTATCGGGGCTGTTCGAACAGCTCCACAGCCAGTACCCAGATTTGACGGAGTAAACTCCGGTGTTGGAAAAGTGCCAAATCAACTCGTCGTCCCGATATGGATTGCCGATCGGGATATCCGAAATAGCCTTGGACACTTCATGGGAGAACAAATGTGAGATGAGGGGGAGATTCCATCTTCTTTGACCCGGGATAATGAGGTCGGAAACCTTAGAAAATGAGTGATCAAATTGAGAACTCCCAACCGAGAAGGAAGGGAGGTCAAGGACCCACTTGTCTTTCCAAATATCAATATTTTTCCCGCTATTAACATTCCAATGGAGGCCTTTAATGATGAAATCCCGACCCTCAATGAAGCTTCTCTAACCCCAGGAAGGGTTGTAACCCAAGCGAGCGTTAAGGATCGAACCGTCATTAAAGTACACCCCTTTAAGGATTTTAACCCAAAAGGTGTTCGGGTTTTGGATGGCTCTCCAAACTTGTTTCGCGATAAAAGCAATGTTAACCCCACACATATCACGAAGGCCGAGGCCTCCAGACAGTTTAGGTTTAGAAATGAAGTTCCAACCCTTCCAATGGATGCCCTTGTCCTCAAAAGACCCACCCCTACACCAAAAACGAGCAAGAGTACTATTAATTTTTTTTTGAGAAAGTGATCGGAATTTTAAAGCATGACATAACAAAATTTGGGATAGCCGACACGACCGACTTGAGGAGGACCTCTCTTCCCGCATGGGAAAGGAGTTTAGATTTCCAACCTTGCATTTTCCCTCTGATTTTGTCAAAAGATAGCTAAGGGCGTTTGTTTTTGATCTTCCCCACAGTATTTGAGATCCGAGGTACCTGTCCTCCCCGTTTAAGAGATTAACCCCCAAAATCTCGGGGCATTCCTCCTTCACATGAGGAGGGGTGTTAGAGGAAAAGAAAGCATGTGATTTTTGGACGTTGACTTCTTGACCCGATGCCTCACAAAAGAGTCCAAGAATTTTCATAACGTTTCTACATGTTCTAGTGGAAGCTTAAAAGAAGAAAACACAATCATCAGCGAAAAACAGGTGAGTCAGAAAAGGACAAGTGGACTTAATATAAAAACCATTCCATTCCCCGCATCTCTCCCCTTTGTTGATAAGATTGGACAAGGCATCCATAACAAAGGGGAAAAGAAAAGGGGAAAGGGGGTCACCCTGTCTAAGCCCTCTAGAAATCTCGAACCGTTGGAGTCTCTCCCCATTAACGACCGGACTGACTTTGACCTTAGTGACACATTCCATCAACCAACCCACAAAATCACAAAAACCCATTTTTTTTAAAACCTTTTCAAGGAACCCCCAATCCACTTGGTCGTAAGCTTTGGTAAGATCGATTTTGAGGGCCACAAAATTTTTCCTTCCTTTTCTTTTATTTTTAAGAGCGTGGAAAGCCTCATGAGCCACAATAATATTGTCTTGAATTTGCCTTCCTTTAACAAAATTGGATTGTTGAGGGGAGATGAGAAGATCCATAAAAGGTTGAAGACGGTTTGTCAGGATTTTAGAAATAATTTTGTAAGAAAAATTACAAAGGCCAATCGGTCGAAACTGATGAATCGAGCTTGGATTTTTTGTTTTGGAATATTCATTTTTATATCTTCCCTTACAATCCCAATGCCCTTTTTATAACAATATATTTGGGAGTGGGGACCACTATACTCCTAAAAAATAGAAAATTACCTAAATTACTTCTAAAATATAACCCGATAAATACTATTGCACGTGATTAATTTCTTTTTCCTGGATTAGTATCAATGAAGGAACTAATTATTTTAAAGGGAATTTATGACATAAGGATTTATCAGTTACATATACCGATATTTTAATATATACAATACGATATCATGAGGTTTTAAAGTTCTATCATATAGGTACCCCCAACATAGATGTGTCATATTAGTATTTTCAGCAAACTTTTGTTGAATTCCAACAGAAAATCACCAGACTAGAGTGAATGACACCTGTATATTGTTGAAATTGTGTTCCTTGTTAGCATCTGTGGGTATAAATACATAAGATTATGATTATTATCGGAACCATGTGTCAAGTTATTATTTTTTAACAAAACTTCCTCTAATTTCGGAAAAAGGTACATAGTGATAAAGTTTTTAGATCTCAGGGTACCTAAGTATTCAATGTTTAATCTATAGAGCACCTCATTGTATATATTAAAATTTCATGGTATCTAAGTGATAAATCTTCAAACTTTGGGGTATCTAAGTGAAAAAAATTCCTTGTTTTAGAAGTTTAAACTTTTAGGTGAAGGCTTGAGAATAATTTTATATTCTAATGCGTCTGACACCAATGCATAAGCACACTATTGTTTGCTGAAATTTTATTAATATTAACAATAGGGTCTACTTGATTCAAACTTAAGACATTCTAAGTGAAAGAGGCAACGATACCATCCTTAGAAACCAACAGTCCTAAATGCTTACGTCCTTCAAGAATGATTTTATACTCTAAAATTGGTTGATGTTTGGTGGGAGCCATAATATGAGGGTATATCATTCAGTGGCGCTTCCTGAATGATATTCTGTTTTGATTGAGGCAATTTTGAGTATCTACATTTTTATTATCTTATCCTTTGTTTGAATGGATAACATTGTTAATTGTGAAGTTTTAACAAGTGATAATGTTCCTTTATTTTCTATCAACAGCGTCTAGACAATGTAAAGATGTCATTAGACTAACAAGGAAGCAAGAAGCCATGGACTAAAGATCCTTAAAGCGCCATTCGGCACAATTGCAAGTACCAAAGCTAAAAAAATGTCATGATATTTCGGTTGCATACAAATTTCGCTTTCCTACTTGTGTTGTTTTGTGTACTTAATACCTATTTTTACATATATCAAGCTCAGTTGCAATGATGAAGAGATAAAACAAGTGGTTTAGATGTCTAAAGCTGTGATAATACCACTTTTTCTTGTTTTCTAACTGCTTTAATTTTCTTCTTTCCATTCAGCTTTTGCATTATAGAGGGGCCTGAAACAGTTCAGGACTTTGCTAAGATGGAATTGCAAGAAATCCAAGATAATATTCGAAGCAGGCGAAACAAAATCTTCTTACATATGGAAGAGGTGAAACTGAAACAGTGCTTATTGTTTGTATGAAGCATGAACTTGACCTTGGGGTATTATCATTATTACGTACGTCTTCAGAGAATCATTGCCTTTGGTGAAGGGAGTCATTTGTGCCATATCTGTCATATCCTAACACTGACATGCATCCAATGCAAGAAACTACTTGTAGGCAGATTTGGTAGCTTGATGTCTTACCTTTTCTTTGAATAATTAGAAATTCTATTAACAGCTTTCAAAAGTAACTCTTCAAGAGAGCAGCCTCAAAAACACTCTAGAAACAAGGAAATTAAGAAAGAATGGGGAGAGAAACCAAAAGCAATTATTATATATTTATAAAAAAAAAAAAAGAAGAACACACACACACTCTGCACTACTCAAATTGATTTTTGACACGGAGTTTCCAGAAATTGAAACTCAGGAAGAAACTTTGCATGCTCAGGCTGATGGCCTGGTCTAGTAGTAAATACTACCAAGTTTGAGGTCCTAGGTCGTTTCCTCCAACACGCTTACTTACAAAAAAATGATGCATTCTCAGAAAAGCAACGAAGGTTTCTACCATTTCATAGTTGTTAGAGCTGCAAAACATCAACTACTTTATCATTTTGCAATCCCATTTCCTAATTAGAATGAATATTGTTGGCTGAAAAGGAAGGGACACATTAAATGGAGGCTGGAGCATGGATAAACATGCTATCAAATAGGAGTAAATTAAGCGTACTGCATAGGATTCTTTCAGCTCGCTGTCCTTCCAATACTAGCTCCAACTGGCTACAATGAGATGCTTGTTTTTTAATGAGCCCGTTCTCAGTAGGGGTCTTACCTTGAATAGCTGCTCAATCAAGCTTCTGAAAACTTAGATCTCTTTCATCTTCATGGGAACGAGCAAATCATCAACCCTTGACTGTGTTGCACACCACCTTCTTGATGAGAATAATTGTGGTGGAGCTCCTATCATGGTGTAGCATTCTGCTCATCATCTAAAGCCCAAAAAAGGGGGAGTTTCCTACAATCACACTCCCCTGCCCCTCATTCTCAACTTTGTGTACCTACAAAAAAGGTATAAATTTCAGTTAACCTTTCAAAAAGGTGAAAAAGAATGATAAAGAAAGAGAAGGGTTGAATTATTCAGTAGGCTTATACAGTGAGGAGATGGACCTTTTCAGTTAAGCCTTCTCCCTGGCTATCTGAAAACTTGTAGAATACCTAGTCTTTTCAAGTCCATTACATGTGCCACATTGGCATCTTGTTCTGTTGGAATTCTGTGTAGTACTATGCACTGGAATCTTGGCAGATATAAATCCCTATTTGGCACCTTAGAAATAGTGAGATGACTCATTTGCAAACATACTAATTGACTGAAGAATTTCTTCTTCTTCTTCTTTTTTTTTTTTTTTGTTTCTTTTGGTTATTTTAGTGGGAGGGGGGGAGGGGGAAGCTAGCAAGATTTAATTAAGAGAAGATGAAGCCTGTCCTTAGCGAAATGAACAAGAGTAAAGGAAAATTTAGACAGCAAACTCCCCCGATCTCATTCTGGACCTGAGAAACTCTCCTTAAAAAATTCTTTCAAGAAAGAAGCTGAGCTCAGAAGACAAGCAAAGAAAACCAGCTTGGGGACATGGGGACTCTTGCTTCCTTTAAATGCTAGCCTTCCGCACTACCGAGATCAAATTGTTTCCCTATTGCCATAGCCATTTAGATGGAGTGCCATTCACCCAGACGTTGCATGATACTGGTCCATCTGGGTTGATGAACTTTAAGACGTTTTCATGATCTTGTTGAGAATGTTCTCTTTCCTTGGAAGAATCTTCCACTCTTTTTTGCCTCAGTTGGCAGAATGTTGAACCAAGATGTAATTGTGAACTAGCAAGGTACTGCTTCTTTGAATTTTGAAGTCATACTAGTGTGTTCAAGAAATTAGTTACTTCCAATTTCTTCAAATTGTTTCGTGTATGTAAGAGTAGCAAGCAAGTGTTGCTGGAAACTTACAGGGAGAGAAATAAGGTAACAGAAAATCAATTAAGTCAATTCAATTTAGTATCTCTGCAATTCGCTCCAGTACGTAAGATGGTTTAATTTGCAACTCGATCTGATCCTAGAGTATTTGTATTGCATCTTTTGGTATAGTATGGCTTCTTCCTCCTACATAATTGCATGAAATTTTTAATTTTGCTTTTCCAGGTTCGTCGACTAAGGATACAGCAGAGAATTAAAAGTGCTGAGCTGGGAATCTTGGAAGACGAGCAGGAAAATGAACTTCCAAGCTTCCCCTCATTTATTCCTTTCTTGCCTCCGTTGGTGAGTTTCATATATCTTTTTCATGTCACCATTTATGAATGTGTAATTGTTGCCTTTGGTGTGTGCATTTGTTTTTGGCTTTTTTTGCTTTTGCATTGTTCTTCATGACATACTTTTTCAATATGATTTGTAAGTTTATACTTTGTCCCGTAAGACATTCATTATGACTCAAAATTTATGTTGTTTCCAGAGCCCAGCAAATCTGAAGCAGTATTATGCCACATGTTTCTCTCTTATTGCTGGGATCATGCTCTTTGGAGGTCTTCTCGCGCCTAGTGTAAGTTTTCAGATCCAAATTCTTATGCTGTAGAAGTTGAGATTATTATGTCATGATCAATATTTGATAATTTATCTCATGTGTGGTACGCTTCATCTCTGATTGGTGTCTGAGCGTTATGACTTCTTGCATTTTTTCTTAATTCTTGGACGTCTTACTCTCATGACTTGTGACTTCTGATCCAATTCAAAAAACTCATCTGATGAGCAGGGGTGTTTTTTTTTTTTTTTTGTTTTTTTTTTTTTGAGGGGACAGTTTTAACTTTCTTCTAAGATGTTTGACATCTTCTCTGGTTTGGTTGGATGCAAAAGCATATTATAAGTATTCATTTTATTTCATCCTTACTTGAGGTCTCCTTTCCCATCCCTCTTCTATACAAAGTCCATACCTATGTATTAGATATACTTCAATTTTCCTTAATGAGTGTAATTTTAGGTTGACAACTAGTCTTATAATAGCTTAGCAATTCCTGATGTCTCGGGTGCTCTTGTAATTTTTATCGCGATCAGTGCTACATTTATATTATCAAAGATAAAGGGCCTGTTTAGTAATGGAAAACTGTTTTCCTTTGCCATTTTCAGTTTTCCTTTTCATCTCTAGTTTTTCTTTTCTTCTCCAGTTTTACAACATAGAAAACTGGAAAATGTGTTCGAGTGATCCCTGTTTTCCAATTTTTTGAAAATTGGGAATGATACATAAATAATATACAACGCAATATAGGAATCAACTTTTGTCGCCTTAATATAGGGGTGTAAACGAGATGAGCCGACCCGAGAACCCCCTTATTTGAACGCGAGCTTGATAAGGCTTATCAAGCTTAAGTTCGAGTTGAGCTCTTATCCATTTTTTCCAACCCTTGTTCGAACTTGATTCGGTAAGATTTTAGTATGCTCGATACTTGGCTCGGCTCGTTAGGTTTATTGAGTTGACTCGAGCTTGTTATCGAGCTTTGTCGAGCTCATTATCGAGCCCAATCAAGCTTCAAATTGAGTGAAGTTTCCTATTGAGTGAGCTCGCTATTGACACTTTTAAAATTACTATCGAGCCATTATCGAACAACTTTTGAACCATTATCAACTGTTAACGAGCTTTTAATGAGCCCTTAACGAGCTCTTATCAAATTGTTCGCGAGTGGTAACAAACCGAGCGCCCTCTATTTGAACTCTCCTCGTTAAGCTTATCAAGTCTGCTTGAACCCGGCCTCATAATAACTCGAACAAACCCTAATCGTTTTCTAACGCAAGTAGGTCATCGAACGTTCGGTTCGTTTACACTTCTACCTTATCGGACAGTTCAGTATTGCTTTTAAAAAAAGGAACCTAGCCTCAAGTACCCCTAAAGCTCGCTCTATCACATTCTGCAAAAATGAGTGTCTATAATTAATAACTCGTATGATTCTCATATTTGTCTTCTGTCTTGAAAATTATTTATTGCTTTTAAAATTGGGAATCTAGCCTTAAGTAGTCCAAAATCATTTACGTAAAAGGAGGAGATGGGGTATATATAAAATATTATAAAATGGGTGAGTAGTGTGAAAATGTGAAAGGAAGGTTGGGAAAAAGTTGGAAAACAAGATCTCTATTTCGTGAAGAAAATTCAGAAAATGGTTTGAAAGTATTTTCCAAATCTATGAAGGAATAGGAAAAACTAGAAAACCGTTTTCCAACTTCTGGAATTAGAAAACTGGAATGCTGAACACTTTAGGAAAACTGGAAAATTCTCTGTTACTAAATAGGCCCAAAGCTTTTCTCATGCTATGGTTAACATTCCTCCAATGCAACATCCACATATCAGTCTTTGTGTTTTGAACATGTAATATTCTTACTTGCAAAACCTTATTTTTGGATTGAAAAAAGAAATAATATTAAAAGAGAGAATGTATAAAGAGTTAAAGACAAGGTGTCCCCCAAATTATAAAATGCAACAATAAGAAACAATAACATAAAGCACTCCAATCTCTTTTCAAATGAACTAACGCTATGCTTGCAAAGCCTCCAAAACTTTTTGTCCGAAGAACTCCTAAAAAGACCTTCTTCTCCCTTAAGAAAATAACTGGCGTATGTTGATCTTTAAAATCTTAGCATTCCTTTCAAGCTAAATGCACCGTAGAATTGCAATCTTGGTTGCGGAGAATAACTTTAGAATGTTTTTCCTCTTTCCTATGTCATGGAATTTCAAAACAAGGATACCCTCAACTGATCTTGGGCTAACCCACATCTGATCAAAAGTGGATAATAGCCTGTACCATAAATCCCGAGCCATAGTACAATGCAAAATATATGGTCATGCGTCTCGCACTCTGGAAGCACATAACACAGACACTAGGAGACAAAGCCTTAAAAGGTCTCCGTTTCAGTAGGCAATCTTAGAGTATGAAGCTTGTTTAGATGTAAAGTCCAAGTAAAAACGTTGATTCTAAAGGGTATCTTAGCTTTCCAAACGTAAGGGTATAAGGAGACAATTGGAAAGAATTATGTGAAATAAGATGTTGGAAAAAGGATTTATTGATAAAACTCCCAAACCCTTCCAATAAGCAACCCCTCTTATCAAGCAACGGAGACAAGCGTGCTTGATCTAGGATATGACTCAAATGTGTGAATTCATGTATTTTCCTTGACAAGCGTAGTTTCTGCTGACAATCGTGATTATAGTCTAGATATCCCAATCGACTTTGCAATGGATGCCAATAAAAAATTTGGGATAATGAAGCAACATTATCATAACGATTCTACTAGTGAACAATCACTAGTTGAAGAAACAGGACAAACAATATCTTTGAATGATAAAAGTATTATCTTTTTAGAGATAATGGAGATCTGCAAAAGCTTGCAAAAAGCTGGTTTCCCCACTTCAAAAGTAAAGACGCCTTTAGCAGCGCATCCATAAAAGTCGGGTCGTCCTTATTTTTGAAGACACCTGTCCAAGTGTACAGTAAAAGAGTACATTGTACAATAATGGCATCAACAACAATAGTCCTAGTGCCACAAGGGATCCCGCATAAGCAGGGTCGGGGGGAGGAGGGGTGTAAGCACCATTACTCTTGCAGGGTGCTACCCTGAAGGGAGGCTGTATCCGAGGACCTCCAACCTGAGAAGCATGGTAGCATGGAAGCAGAGAGCAACAAAGCATAAGAGCAAAACATAGCACAAGGTAAGCATTACAAAGCAAAATTCAATGGGAGGCAATTGTAAGGCAAATATTAGGCAAGTAGGCAGAGAAACAAATAAGTGCACCAAAGAGGAAGACATATACACTTAGAAACACTAGTGTCAGCAATAATAAGCTCCTCTACTCTAAGCCATTACATCGACTATCCCTATGCTAGCCCTCCACCGAGCTCTATCTGAGGCCATTTAAGGTCATCTCCTCCCGTAGGTTTAGGTGGGTGAGGTCTTGTCGGATTGTCTCCAACCATCTCTTCTTTGGCCTGCCTCTCCCTCTCCTGCCTAGCGCAGTATGGGGCATGAAATTTTGTATAATACTGGCATATAATTGAAATTTTGTATAGTAGTGCTTGAAATTTTTTTATAAATAGAACTCATGGGATTACCAAGTTTTCCAAGTTGTAATATATTCTCTTTCCTCCCTCTTATAAAATAATTGTTCCACGTTTTGTATTTTTGCACTTGCTTCATACCTGCCCCAGACGGAGTGGTGCCCATGGATAAGGGGCTTTACCCGTCCCATTGTCATCCCTAGCTGGTAGGCTGTGTTGACTTGTGACCTGACCTAAATTGGTTCAATCCTTTAGCTAAATGCATTGGGTCAATAGGGATCCAAACAATATATACGACAGGTCATGTGTCGAGAATATTTTGGTTTGACTTGACCAAATATATCCCACGGGCATATAATCGACCCAAGAAGAGTCTCACACGTGTAAGAAACAAGTGGCATACCAGTATGTACTAAGGTTAGATGTGTGTAATAACATGAGCCTAACCTTATGTCACATATTATGGAAGGACAAGGGATATATCTATCAATGTTGAGAACGAGAAGTAGGAGAGTAAAAGAGTACGCAAATTAATCTTAAAGTTGCATTGTAAGAAGTAAATTGTCCTCAGGTAGTTCAAGGGATTATATTTGACATGTAAGGGTGAATTGCATTTAATAATAAAGTTTGAGGGGTCTTTTTTGAAATTGAATTTGCTGGTTTGGGCTTTGTTTGACAATATAGTTCACGGGGTCTTTTGAAATTGGATGTGCAAGGAAATGTGTTGTATTTAGTAGCATAGTTCAAGGGTTAAATTTTTAAATTGAATGTGCAGGGGTCTCTTGTGTTTAGTGAAGTTCAACGGGTCTACCTATCTTTTTCTTCCTAAATCCTAGCTGACAATATAGTTTCTTTTGTGAATGTTTTTAAAATTTTGCTGTACTTGGTCTTTTCTTGGGTGCTAACTCTGGCCCCATGTGGAGAAATACTCCAGAATGTCAGATGGATAGGAAGAGGCCCTTTTGCTGCGATGGTGCATTACTCTTTTTGGTCTTTCTTGTCTTTCGTTCATTTGTAGTTTCTATCCCACTTCAAGGTATTTGTGTGATTGGTTCAGACATTTTCTCTGGTCAAGGACAGGGGATAGTCGTTAGGCTCATGTTTTAGTCAGAAAGGTGTGTAGGGTTAAAGTTGAATGGCTTTTAGGTAGGGAACGTAGTTTTCATGGACACTGCACTATTGTGGAAGTGGGCCCATGTAGTTTCACTCTCTACATCGCATGTTGATCCATGGTCTCCAGAATAATGATTCGGGCACTAATTTTGTTGTTAATGTCTTATGCGCAAGCCCTTGGAAGTTTATCTCCCAGGAATGAATCAAATAGGACATAATAGATTTTAAGCTACCATTGCTCGATGAGCCATTATAGGAGGCTAACTTGTAATGACCTCAAAAGTGAATATGCATTCTATAAATTTATTTGACCATATTTGTGATTGTGTTTATATATTAAACAATATCTATGAGTAATCAATAATGTCTTGCTATTCATTCAAATGTTTGAAAATACAAGGCTTAAAAGTAACCTATATTTCTTAGTAAGCCCTACATGTTTGCTAAGACGTGTTAGTTGTTATTTGACATACATCACATCCGTTTTTCCGATGCTGTGATGTAACTTTGGTCCAAAATTAGATTCTATGGAAAATCTTCCTTTTTTCTTACCTCCTTTTCATTTTCACATTGGGCGGGAATAATATTCAGTTATAGGATGTTATCTCTCCAGGCGAAGCACCAATTGTTTCTAGCATTTCCCTAGTTTGTATCATCTCTCCTTCTAAAAATGCCCCAGCGATTTTTCACTGAAGGGAAGGATGACCATGTTTGTATTTTCATGTCACTAGAGGTGTAGATGAGAGGGATGTGGATTACTTAGTGAAATGTTTCTATTCCTTGACCGTTTAGAATTTCGAATGATTTTGATTGTGGTTACGCAGATTTGAGTAGTGGTGCTTTCCTCCAAGTCTTTCTAACAACTTATTCCTATCTCTCAGCCACTAGTGTTTGCCCGATTTTGTATAGTGAGCAAAGTTCCCTCCGAAGTGAAGGCCTTTGCTTGAATTCCATTTCTTACAAAAAGCCAACCTTTAGGAGTGGATGCCGTATAGGCACTTCCCCTGACATTTGTGTATATGCCGTGCTGGTGGTGAGCCGATCGAGCATTTATTATTTCAATGCTCTTATTATTTGCATAACTGGAATATGCTCTTTGATGGGATTGGGGAGATTTGGATGTGCCTTTCTTTGTCTACAACCTAGTTTCAGAGGGTTTGGGAGGACGAAAGAGAGGAGGATCTTATTGGAGTTGTGATTTCTGTAGTAAGCGCTGTAATTTCGTGCAATAACAGAATTCTCAGAGGGTGAAGTCTTATTCCGGCTGGGCATTTGCAGAGTAAAACCTCATTTATGGCTTTCTCATGGGACACGTGTGTCGTCGGCATGTTAATGGGCGTATAAGGGTGCCTCCCAAGGCAAAATTTTGATTTCTTTCTTCTTGTAATTCTTTGAGGACTATGTAGGAATAATTATGACCTACATGATATTTTAAAGGTTATTTTTATCAAATATTTATATTGTATTTGATAATTATGTGGTTTTAATTAATGTTTGATCCAATTGGTTTATGAAGAGATATGACTCTTAATGAAAGGGTATGTCTCTTAATGAAAAGACATATGTCTTGATGAAAGAACATTTCTTTTAGTGAGGTGTGTCTCTTGGAGAAACGATATGTTTCTTAGTAAAGAAACGTGTCATTTAGTGAAAGGACATATCTATTAATGAAGAGGCATGTCAAATAGTGAAAAGAAAATGCCTATTAATGAAAGGACATGACCCTTGGTGTTTTGATGGAAGACGCCCCTTTCTCTAAATAAGAGTATTTCCCTCTCTCTACCACAACACAAAATAGATAATTAAGAGTACGATACTCCATCTTATCGTGCATTATGGAAGTGGTTAATAGAGAGAAATCATATTTCATCCATAATCTTTCTCTTTACATATTCAGTGATTGTTCGAGGATTTCTATGGATCAAGCTATGTTTTTCTAGTTCTAATGTGTGAGTATCATTAAGAGATATGGGAATTAATGTTTTATGCACTAATGTATATGCATATAATTTAATTCACCATGCAAATTTCCCCCAACAATTGTGTGTTATGCTGTACCCGTGGAGATTAATGAGCCATTTGTTTCTTCATCTCTTATTATTTGCATAACCGGAATATGTTCTTTGATGTAAGTGGGGAGATTGGGATGTGCTCTTTTATTTTGTATACAACTTAGTTTCAGAGATTTTGGGAGGATGAAAGAGAGAAGGATCTTATGGAAGTATCTGCTTTTTGTGGTAATGGTTTATCTGGATTGCACGCAATGATAGAATCTTCAAAGGTTTAAGTCTTCTTCCAGCTTTGCAGAGAAAAATTACGTTTATGGCTTATGGAGATATGTGCATTGAACTTTTAATGGGTTGACTATTAGGGATACTCAGCGAGGCAAATTTTGGATTCTTCTCTTCTTGTCCTCTATCATATAAGTATCTCCTCTATCAATATATTCCTGTTTTCAATTGGAAAAGAGTTGTTTGCTGCCAAAGTGTGCAACTTGCATATTGAAATATCAGGTATGTCTTACCCTTTTCCAATTCTTCTATGTAATGTCACACACAATTGGTGACGGGGAATTGCAGCTTTGTGATGATATTAGATGTATAAATATGCATAGAACTTTTTTATCATTAATGCAGAGTAAGTGCTTTCCCTCTTCTAATTTTGAACAGAAATAAGCGAGTTGGTCAGCTGTTGTTTATGTAGTTTGATTATAATTATAATAATTGAACTTGAATCCTTCATTTGAGCTTGACCATTTCCCTTTATCATTTACTGCAGCTGGAGCTTAAATTGGGACTGGGTGGCACGTCATATGCAGATTTCATCCGTAGCATGCATCTGCCAATGCAGTTGAGGTAATGGCTACTCCTGTTTGCCAAATATTGCTTGATTAACACTACTATCCAATTTATATGATGTGGTTTTTGAAAGTCCCCCTTTCTGTTGGACTCCAACATGCTACAGAAATGCAAGCTTCTTTTAGATTTTAGTTTGTGTGCATATCTCTCTTTGATGTCTGGTACCCTAACCAGCTTGCTGATAAGACATTAGGGGATGTCTCAATATCAATTCCTTCGTTGATGTGGCGGTATAGGATAGCAATCCATAAATTGGCTACCGGCAGCCTTGTGTGATGGAATTCACATAAATAGAAGGAAATGAACAATCTGAACCAATAAAGTGACTTTTTAAGTTAGTGATGGTTTCCAATTTGTTCTGCTCAGTTGTTTAAGGGAGAACTTTTGTGTTGCCTTTGCCTGAGTTGTTTTGACATAACCTCTTGCTAAGGAATTCTTATTATGATTTAGTACATAGTGAGCTTTAAGCTCATTTTTTTTTTCCCCAACTTGCGAAGCATATCTTGTTGACTTTGTTTCTTTTTAGAGGCTGATGGATGTCATCCTTACATGTGCCTAGTTTGGCTATGCTTGGTTTCATTTGACAAACTCTATGGTTTGCTGTTGGCTATTAAGAGTTTGTGAATGTCTATAGTGGAAGAATTGGCTATCCATCATCTGTGTACAAAGCTTCCTTGTGTTTAGCCTTCTGTTACCTACAGAAACTATTTATGTAACGATGTATGTTTCTTAACTTCTAAAAGGACAAACTTTATGTTCTCACTTTGTGCGTCCCTTGTCTTTGGGTTGTTGATGCATTCTCTGATTAAATCCTTGTGCTTCTCATTTATCCTAACACTCTATGCTATGACCTTATGGATGTGGTTTAAAAACTATCAGTCTACGATCGAGTCCTAGTATGTGTTCATTTGCTTGTTGGGCCTCGAATGAGTACACCGGCCATGTTGAGCTTAATGCTTAAGTACTTTTAAGTGCGTTTTGTTCATAACTTCTGTTAAGTTATGTTTATGCTCTCTTAAGCTTTGTGGGCTTCCTTTGGGGAGCCTAGAACCCGTGGCAAGATGCAGCCGTGGTTGGTTGAGAGTATTGCAATCAGTGTTTGTCAGTTAATTTTAGAAACTGAAAAACCAGAAAAATTCAGATACATTTTCAGTCTCTCATATTATAATGTTCAGCAGTTATTTACGGAATCCCTTGTTGATTTCATGGTTGTAGTCCTCATCAAGCTGTAATATTTCCTTTCTGCTAAATTTGACAATAATGGGGTCTCTGTAAATGGAACCATTTTTATATATGCTCGGTGCCGTTTTTATTGGTAATATGATTGATTTCTATTGTGCTGATGGTGAGATAGAGGGGTTGGATCAGGGATTAACCATTTATATTTGAAACTGTAGTCAGGTTGATCCAATAGTGGCTTCATTCTCAGGAGGAGCAGTTGGTGTAATTTCAGCTCTAATGGTTGTTGAAATAAACAATGTAAAACTACAGGAGCATAAGAGATGCAAATACTGCCTTGGAACAGGTAAAAATTTTATTCTCTAACAGTGATATGTGGAATTGAAACATGAAACTCAAGATTGAACACGTTAAAATGGAATTACCTCGGAATCCACTAAAATTTGAGAGAAAAACGAGCAAAAACCCTAAATTGCAAATTACGGAAACCCTACTACACTATCTGCAAAACACAAAGTGGTCCAAAAACACGTCTAGAGGTCGAATTTGGAGAAATTAGGCTGGCCAGCTGCAAGGCGCTGGGTTTGCATAGTTTGTTATGAGAGCTTTGTTTTGACATGTAATGGGACCTGTAACTTCATAAGGATCGTAAGTTATGACCTTTTAAAACACAATTGCATATCAATGTTTTCGACCCACCCGTTTCGGCTATTAGCAGTCCAATTGCTCCATGAACTCTTTAGCAACTCATCCTATATAAACAACTTTTTTGAGTTTGTTCTGTTTCCTGTGTGAGGTGATTTTCGGTATATCGATGAACTTTCGAGGAGGTGATAGGAAAGAAGTATGAGCCAAGGAGGAGGATTTCTGTCTGACTACAAACTAGGGCTTATCTGAGGTTTAGTTTGTTGTATTGGTGGGATAGTGAGATTTATTTGACTTTCAAAATTGATACAAACCATAATCACAGTGATGGATCCAGAGAACTTTTTCATTGGGGGCAATGCTAAAAATGGACGATAAAATGATGTACTTATTATTGTATACAAATTTTTATTAAGATAATGAAATTAAAAAATATGGGCATATAACAAAAGGGGGAAAAAGGCAACAAGTATTGAAATATAATGGTGTAAAAAATATAGGAAAGCCTAAATACATTAAAAAAAAACATTTACAATACAATTTGTATAAAACAACAACAACCGACCTAGTGCCTAAAGGGCTCCCGCATATGCAGCCCCTTCAAAGTGTTACCCTAAAGGGAGGCTGTGTCCAAGGACCCCCAATCTGAGAAGCGTACAATTTGTATAAAACATTACTAAATATTTTCCATCTTAGAATAACTTTATAAAAATCATTGGGTGCAATCTTATTTTTTACCAAAACAAGTAATGATAATCAATCTTATGTTAACAAAATTTTTCCATAATCACTGGAGGCACGTGCCCCCAATGCCCAATCACTGGCTCTTCCATTGCATACTGCGTTTACAACAACAACAACAACAACAAACCCAGTGCCTCCAAGGGCTCCCGCCTAAGCAGGGTCCGGGGGGGGGGGGGGGGGGAGGAGAGAGGCTGTTTCCGAGGACCCCCAACCTGAGAAGCATGTCCGCCGCATAGAGCATGTGACCTGGCAGCAGGAGAGTATCAAAGCATGAGTCGGGCAAAACACACGGCGAGCAAAATAACAAACTCAAAGCAAGCCACATCAAGCAGAAATCAAAGATAAGATAGAGATAAGGATAGAGATAAAGAATAAAGATAAAGACAAGATAAAGCTAAAGATACGTAAAACAGGTACTCAACCTATGTGTGCTAAGAGAGTACACAACCTATGTGTGCTAAGAGGAGGTCAAGACCTAGTACTAGTAAACTAGACTACCCTACTCTAACTGAAGCATCTATTACCCCTATGCTAGCCCTCCATTAGGGCTTATCTAAGGCCATCTCCTCCCTAAGGTTTAGGTAGGTGAGGTCTTGTCGGATCGTCTCCATCCATTTCTTCTTTGGCCTGCCTCTTCCTCTTCTGCCTATTGTAGTAAGGGGTTGTTCGCATCTACTCACTGGAGCATTGTCTGGTCTCCTTCTGACATTTCCGAACCACCTTAAGCGTTGCTCCCTCAATTTATCTTCAATGGAGGCTGCGCCCAATTTGCCTCTTATGATGCCGTTTCTGATCCTATCCATCATTGTGTGTCTGCACATCCATCTCAGCATTCGCATCTCCGCCACCTTCATCTTCTGTGTGTGCTGTTGTTTCATCATCCTGCACTCCGCCCCATACGTCATGGTTGGCCTCACAACCGTCTTATAGTATCTTCCCTTTAGCTTCAAGGGGAACTTTCTATCACAAAGTACCGCGGAGGCGATCCTCCACTTATGCCAACCCGCTTTAATCTGGTAGTTGACATCCTCGTCCACTTCGCCGTTGTGCTATATCATGAACCCCAAGTATCTGAAGCTCTCCTTCGATATGGCCTCAGATCCGATCTTGACGTCTTCCCGGCTAGGCGAGGTAGAGGGATCGAACTTGAGTTCCATGTGGTCGGTCTTGGCTCTGCTTAGTCATAAACCCCTCGACTCTAGTACCCCTCTCCACAGTTCCAGCTTCTCATTTACCTCTTCCCGCGACTCCCCCACCAACACTATGTCATCTGCAAAAAGCATGCACCAAGGTACACATCTCTTGATGTGCCTAGTGAGCTCGTCCATAACCAGATTGAACAGATAGGGGCTTAAAGCAAACCCTTGGTGTACCCCTACTGTTATCGGGAAAGCGTCTGTCTCCCCATCCACTGTACGCACCATAGTTTGTGCCTCCTCATACATGTCTCTAATGGCTCGGATGTAAGGCGCGGGGATGCCTTTCCTATCCAAAACTCTCCAAAGGACCTCCCTTGGCACTCTATCATATGCCTTCTCTAAATCAATGAAAACCATATGAAGGTCCTTTTGTCTCTCCCTGTATTGCTCTATCGTCCGCCTTAGGATATGGATGGCTTCTATTGTTGATCTCCCGGGCATAAATCCGAATTGGTTCTCGGACATCTCTGTCAGTTGCCTTAACCTCCTCTCTATGGCCCGTTCCCACAACTTCAGAGAGTGGCACATTAGTTTGATACCCTGATAGTTGGCGCAGCTCTGAATGTCGCCTTTGTTCTTATATATCGGAATCAATATGCTCTTCCTCCATTCTTCAGACATCTTCTCCCCCAGAAGGATTTGGTTAAATAGTTTAGTCAGCCAACTGACGCCCTTCTGTTCGAGGCATTTCCATACTTCTATAGGTATGCCATCTGGGCCAGCTACTTTACCCCTTCCCATGAATTTCAGGGCTTCCTTGTCTTCCTCGGGGCTAATTTGCCTACAGTCGCATTGGTTCTGATGCTCCTTAGATGTTTGAAGATCGCCTAAGGATATCTCTGTCCGTCCTTGTTCGTTGAACAGCTCGTGGAAGTACGTTTTCCACCTAGCCTTAATTAGTTGCTTGTCCACGAGTACCTGTCCATCCTCTCCTTTTATGCATTGTACTCTATCCAAGTCCCTAGTTTTCCTTTCTCTAACTTTGGCGATTCTATATAGGTCCTTCGCACCCTCCTTGGTCTCCATCCTCTTGTAGAAATCCTCATAAACTCTAGATTGTGCTTCTCTGACTGCTCTCTTAGCTTCTCTCCTGGCTTGCAGATACCGATGTCGCTTATCCTCATCTCTGCTATGGTCCCACTCTTTGAAGCAAACTCGTTTGGCCTTGATCTTCTCTTGGACCTCCTCGCACCACCACCAAGACTCTCTGTTGCTTGGTAACCTTCCCTTTGACATGCCGAGAACTTCCTGTGCCAGTCCTCTAATTTTTTTGGGCCAGTTGGCTCCACATCTGGCTTGTATCTCCCTCGAAGTCCCACCCGAGCTCGGCCTCCACTCTTTCCTCGTATACCTTATATTTCTCCCCCTTCAAATCCCTCCAACAGGTATGCGTGTGTGCGGGTTTGCCAATTCTTTTGGCCCTCTTCTTGGCCTTTATATCTGCCCGCAGCACCCTATGTTGTGTAGACAGGTCTTCTCCTGGGGTAGCCTGCCAATCCCTGCAGTCTCTTTGCACCCTATTCCTTAATAGTATGTAGTCAATTTGTGTTCTTGTCCCACCTCTTTGGTACGTGATGATGTGTTGCTCACGCATTCTGAAGAAGGTGTTGGCCACCGTTAGGTCGTATGTGACCGCGAAGTCAAAGCCCTCTTCATTCCTGGTTCCGAAACGGAATCCTCCGTGGTGCGAAGCATAACCGTCCTCCGTCGCGCCAACGTGCCCATTGAAATCCCCGCCAATCATCACTTGTTCGGCTTGGGGTATGCTTTGCATCATTGTGTCTAAGTCCTTCCAGAATGTTGCCTTCTCCTGCTCAGGTAGTCCAGTTTGAGGTGCATAAGCACTAATTACGTTCAATACTTCTCCATCTAGTGACTATCTTGATCTTATGATCCTATCACCAGCCCTTGCTACTCCGACTACTTTATCCTTGAGGCTGCTATCCACAATGATCCTTGAGGCTGCTATCCACAATGATCCCAACTCCATTTCTTCCTCTGACCTTGCCTGCATACCAGAGCTTATGCCCCAGCACATCCCTGGCTTTTGCGCCAACCCATTTAGTCTCTTGCAGAACAAAGGATGTTGATCTTTCTCTTCATCATCATTTGGGCCACCTTGAAACTCTTCTTCGTTAGTGTCCCTAGTCTCAGGTACCCTGTCCCCTTTTGCCCCGCCCTCCCCCTCCCCAACCCCTTAGAAGATGGCCTCAATCTCTGAGTTCCATAACTGGTAACGTTCATCAACTAGCTGTGACTATCGCGGGTGAGTGATCGACATAGACAAGAAGCTTATTATAGCATATACGCACGAAAGTACCACCATAGTCAATAAGATTATACTAATCAAATTAATGAAAGGAGAAAGAACCAAGTGAAAATTACCCAACAATGGTAAATTAAAACACTACCCTGCTGTAAAACTTGGGGCTGGTGCGTTGTTGATACTCTGACCCGGCTAATACTTACCTGGGCCCACTCTTGGTTGTCTGTTGCGGGCTGCTGGCTTTGGAGTGGTGGCGGTGGTGATGGTGGTGATGAGGGGCTGGTGGTGGTGGTGAGTCGGGTGAGGTGTGGTGTGGTGGTGGTGATGGGGCGAGGTGGGGTGCGGTGGGCTGGGTTGGGGTGTGGTGGGGTGTGGGTAGCGGTGGTGGTGGTGGTGCACGGTGTGCGTGGGGTGGCAGATGGTGGAGCTGGGGGTGGGGGTTGGGGCGGGTGTGTGAGCAAGTGGTGGTGGCGGTATGTGGGCGGGTGGGGTGCCATGTTGTGACCCGGTGGTAAAGTGGTGGAGACCGGTGGTGGTGACCCGGTGTTGGAGGGGCAGGGTTGGAGGGAGGGGAGGAGGGAGAGTGAAGGGAGTATGGAGGGGGAGAGGAGGGACGGACTTGGGCCGGCGGTTGGGTGTTCCCGTCTTAGGTCGGCACCGGCGTGGTGGTGGGCGGCGGTTGTCGGCTAGATGGCCGACTTGACATGACAGCAGCAGGTGAACGTTTGGCAGCAGGGGAACTTTGCTTCAGCAGAAGAGAGAGAGAGAGAGGTGAACTCCTTGACAAAATGTTCATTGCATACTGCGTTTACAAACATCTAAATCTAGATCCATGGAACAATCAATCCTGCAATAAATGGATCGAATGGATATCTAATGAAGTCGGATGAAATTGATATCCCTTAACATCATATAAGCAGTGTTGCATTATGTTACGTGATGCGCCTGCCACCATCATTTTGTTTTTTTTTTTTTTTTTTTTTTTTTGGGGGGTGGGGGGGTACCAATTTGGTTTGGTTCTTCCATTTGCAGAACTGGACTCATAAGCCATGTTGGTAGTAATTCAATGCTTCTGCTTTTTAACTGGTGAACAATATCACGGAACAGGTTTTTACATAGCAAAATGGCTTTATTTAAGTTCCATAATTTTAGCCAGAACTGATGATATAGATCGAGGCTCCTACTGGACAAGACATATTTCATTTAAGCCTTGTTTGGTTAACACGGGAATTTAATTCATATGTCAACTTTTTAGAAAGTAGTTATTTGTATTTGGTTATGAGGATGAGAAATAGAACTTTTTAAAATGAGAACTTACTCCACCCAAGTAAGTTATTCTTGTGTAGCAAAGGGATTGAAATTTCCCAGTAATTTTCACGTTCCATATTCTGCCAATTTCATGATAACCAAACAAGAGGCAAATACCTAATTTCTATGAATCTTAAATTCTTGTGTTACTTCCTTGTAAACAAATAACCGTTTAGTTTCATTCCATTTGAATTAATTATTGCAGGATATCTAGCCTGTGCTCGATGTTGTAGCACTGGAGCTCTTGTTCTTATTGAGCCTCTGGCAACAGTGAATGGTGGCGACCAGCCTCTATCACTGCCCAAGACCGAGCGATGCTCAAACTGTTCCGGATCAGGAAAGGTTAGTTACATTGATTATTCTACATGAGTTTTTCCTTCATCTGAAATTTCAGAATTCTATCACCTTTCTTCCTCTTCAATTCTGAATAATATAACTGGAGATCCTTAAGTTACTGGCTCTTGGTCGTTGGTTACTATCTGTTTTTCTTTTTCAAGGACATCTTGTCCTTAATACTTTCTAGATTCTCTTTCTCTCTCTTGATAATATCTTTTGTTCAATCAAGAAAGAAAGCTCAATTTCTTTGATTAGAAACCTGGGCCAATGAGGCCTTGTGCTCTTGATTTTGACTGAATCATTGCGATAGATGGGTTGCTTTCAGGGCCAAGGGTTATACAATCAATAAAGTTGCTCTAATTGACCTGATGATTGTGGGTCCAAGTTTCTAAAATAGCATCTCCACAAAAGTGGGTGTAACTACAATTCTGTTTGATCCAAAGGAATTTTTCTTTGTAAAATATTTTCAATTTAAATTTTTTTTGAAAATTTGTATCTTTTGAGAACATAAGATTCGTTCTACAGTTTTGAACGAGGTTCACAATTTTACCAAATTGAGGTTAAAGTGAAGCATATGATATGATATTATCATGGAAAACATTTTCCCCTCCATTTGTTTGTGTGAAATCAGTTTCCCCTTAGTGGAGGAGAACATTTTCTATATTTGTAGTTATTCTTATGAAGTCATGCAAGGAAACAACAAAATTGAAAGAAAAAAATGTGTTCCCTAAAAACAAACGGAATCTACGTATATCTAAATCTTTCCAACCCAGACCATACTTTGGTGGGAGCCTTGTACTCTAACAACAGTGTACGTCACGTGTTTTGCAGGTGATGTGCCCAACATGTCTGTGTACAGGGATGGCAATGGCAAGTGAACATGATCCTCGCATTGATCCCTTTGATTAGAATACTGTGCCATACAATTTGAAGATGTACAGAAAGGCATAGTTTCCCACTATAGTCACGTGCTGATCACATGAGGGACCATTTAAGTCTAAGCACTTCAAACCAGGTATTGGGCGTGAGAACTCCCTATTTTCATTGTTGTATTACTGTTGATTTTGTGAATATGTAATATGCAAAATGCCATGGCAATGTTACTGAGTCGTGTTTTGGGCAAAAAAAAGAAAGATAGCTTAGTGGCTGTTGTATTACATTTAATATTTCATAGAAATATAGTGACTGTGCTCCGAATAATTGTAGCGAAAACTGAAAACCGGTCACTTTCTTGTCATGGAAAAATACCGTTGGTACTCGGTAGCTGTACTCAAAATATGCTTTTATCTTGACGAACTTGTGCTTCTTGAATGAGCAGTATTAAAGGAAGGTCATTTTCCAACGTAGCATGTTTTTATATTTTTATTTTCAAAATAGCAACAATGAATTAAAATTTTCCAAAATAGCACACTTTGATTAGTAAATGTCGTGTGGGCCTAGCATGTTAGCATCCCAGGCGTGTTTTTGGAAGATGAGTGGCCACCCACCAGCCATACATCCCCGTGAAGGCCCACCAGCCATCCAATGCTGGCCACCCTGCAAATCGGCCATCCCTTGCACTTGCCACCCATCTTCATCCAGCTCAGCTTGGGCCCATCGACCCCCAATGTCGCTGTCTTCCTCAACCTCTTACCAGGAGACTTGTCTCCACCCCTCCCCCACCCTTGATGTATGCGACATTGCTTTGCACACCTTGCGGGTGTTGATGCTGCCTATCTACCCTCGGCGGAGCACCCCGACCCCACATTTGGGTTGTCAAGGGTTTTTGATTCAAATGATAAATGGAAAAAAAGCCTTTTTTTGGGGTTTTTTTTGTTTTGGGGAAATACCCCGAGACATTTTTCCATTTCCTCTCATAAACAAGCTACGTTAAATGTCATTGGTTTTTGGGTTGAGATTAATTAGCCTAGGTGGGCGTAGTCGTGTTCTTTGGCCAGGGCCTTACGTAGTCTCATATCCATGTCTTTCAAGTTGTCTCTCTTTGCCCTATGTAGAGGATTTACTGATTATGTAGCATGATCTCGTATGTGCATTTTCAACCAACTCCTTGTAGGGCAACCGTCATGACCTCTGGAAGCGCCATCACATAACAAGTGAAAGGTTTTGCACGATATACGCCTCCAAGGATTGAAATTACAAACTTGCCATCATGGACAGACTTAACACAAGGCGGAGATCACAAAGGATAGGTGTTAAAACACAAATGAAGTGAATCGTCAATTTTTCCCTTCATAAGTGGTATCCGTCTTCAGTTTTTCCCTTTTGAAGTAGAATCCATCACAAATGTAGATAAAATTATAAATAGCTCAATAATGTGTAAACTATATAATAATAAACTAAGCCTAAACTAGAAAGTTGGGTCCTTATAGCACCGAGAGGCCTTCTTGGCCTCAGATAAGTATCCTAATGTCCTGGCCTCCGAGAACCCAAAGTTAGCTGAAAAGTTAAGCCCACCACCAAGGTGAGCACTGCCATGACCACCACCATTAAGGTAGACGTCACCACCATAGCCATGGCTGCCACCGGGGAGGATGCATTGAACGTGGCCACCTTGTCCCTCAAGCTTCCATTGCTGCCACCAAACGTCCAATGGTAGGCGTCAATGACCATGGCCCCAACACATTTGGCAAGAATGCAAGGGCTGTCGAAAAGCTATGCCAGCCACCATGGCCGAGATTGCCATTATGGTCACGGGGTTGTAGTTGCCGAAACCGAGAAACCCCGGCCAAAAATAGCCATCTTGCCTTTCCCATTTCATGGTTTCCCTCACCGAGACCTCCACCTTGTCCTTCCATGGATGCTACCACAGTGACACACCAAGAGGTGGGCACCGTGTCTTTTATTTGTTTACCAGGGGACAACGCCATCAACTGGCAGCGTGGCCGTCACTGCCCGAGTGGGGGTGTAGAAAATGTCGGCATAATGCCCCTGCTAGCCACCGAGCCCCTCAGCTTGTGTTATGACCCAATTTAATAATTAGGTCAAACTTATATATTAATCACGAACATAAAAGAAATTAAGGGAGAAAGAGAAGAATTAGGGGGAGAACAAGAAAATATAAGAAGTCAAGGGAGAGAGAGAATAAGAGATGGAGGGAGAATTAGAGAAAATAATTGATATTTAAAGTTATGCCTATAATTAAGGGCATGTTTAAAATTGCTTATTTTGGAGAAATAAGTACTTTTTTTTTTTTTTTTTTTTGGAAAAAGCACTTTTATGGAATTTGGAGTGTATTTGGCAGACATCAAAAAACACTTTTTATTAAAAGCAAAAACTGTTTTTCTACTTATAAGCAGAAACAGAAATTTGGTGTTTCTGATTATAGGCAGAAGCAGAATAAAAAACTTGAAACTTTTAGGACGAGAATACCCCTGGTCAAAACATTAAAATTCTCCATATCTTTAAACAAATATCATTTCTTAAAACCATATTGCTTATGCTATCTATATACAAGTTTAAAATTTACGAGTTTGTTATATTACTTATATTATATATATATATATTGTATTTATTTTACTTAATGATAATATTGTCCAAAATAATAATAATAACAAGAAGAAGAAGAAGAAGAAGAATAATAATATTAACAATAATCATTTTATGTTTTTAAGAAGTAATACTGAATTATGAATAAAATAAAAAAAATATTATTTTTACTTTATAATTTGTTGTTATTTTATAAATATTTAAAACATAAAATGATTAATATATACTAAAAAAATTATACAAAATCAATTTTATATTCAAATACTATTAACTATAAAAGCTTTCTGCCTATGTCCTTTTTGGTAATTTGACAGAAAAAAAACACTTTTTTTAAGCACTGACCAAACACTAACACTAATAAAATGAGTGCTTCTAGCTGGTTAAGTCAAATACAAACTGCTTCTTCAAAACTGTACTTTTTATAGAAGTGTTTTTACAAAAAGTGCTTTTGAAATAAGCAATTTTTTTACAGTAATTCCAAATAGGCCCTGATTCTAACCATCCTTTTATATAGACTAAGAGGGAAGGAAAAAGAGAAATCTAAATAATAATAGGATTCTAATAAAAACATAAAAAAATAACTTAAAAAATCTAATTGTTAATTACTATTCCAGCCAAATTTAAATTTAAAATTTAGATTATCAATTTAACTTTTAAATTTAGATTTAGTTATTAACCGAAATTTCCGCCAAATCTATTTTCGTGGGAATAAACCCTAATTCATACCATTATCTTGCCCAAAAGTTAATCCTTGGCTCAAGGATTAAAGGTAGGAAATTGGCTTTGTAGAAATGTAAAATCCTCCTAGGTAGACTCTTCTTGGCTAAGGTCTATCCATTTGACCAAAGCTTGAGGAATGACTCTGTTATTTCGCTTAATTAACTTTCGGCCTAGAATTGCTTCTGGTTCAACCAATGCGTGGTTTGAGTTGCGAAACATAGAAAACCAGATGTATGAGACAATCTCTCGGCAACTGGAGCTTATAAGCAACTTGACCAAACTTAGTTAGGACTTCTTAGGGACCAAAAAATCTTGTAGCCAACTTAACATTACTTCGAATTGCTGATGTGGACTGCCTATAGAGCTGAAGTTTGAGATAGACTTGATCTCCAACCTTGAAATCACGTATCTTCTTATCTTCGTTTTGCTTCATCGAGATTGTGCAAGCTCCAAGTTTCTCTTGAGTTTGGCTGAAATTATCGATCTTTCCCTGTAAGAATCAGAAACCGCTGTATTGGAGGTCTCCATGGAATCAATTAAAGTCTAAAGTTGGCACATCATAACCATACAACACAAAGAATGAAGTATACTTGAGTGATGTATGGTATGATGTGTTATACCAAAATTCAGCCAAATGTAGCCAATTAAACCATTTATATGGTATAGAAGACGTCATACACCGAAGGTATTGCTCTAAACAGTGGTTTAACCTTTCGGATTGACCATTAGTTTGGGGATAATAGCTCGAACTCATATCCAAGCTTGTACCAGACAAACAAAATAATTCTTTCCAAAAGTTACTTGTAAATAGCTTATCCCAATCTGATACAACACTTTGGGGCATCCCATGAAGTTTAAAGATGTGCTACATGTAAATTTTAGCTATTATAGATGTCGTGAATGGATGTGTTAATGCAATGAAATGGGCATATTTAATAAATCTATCAATGATTACCCAAATTACATCCCTTCCACTAGACTTGGGGAGCCCTTCTATAAAATTCATACATATTTGGGTCTATGGTTTAGAGGTACCAAGAAGGGGCTGCAGCAGCCCTGGTAGTTTAACATGCTCATTTTTGTTTCGTTGGCATATATCACATTCAAGGACAAAGTTGGGCACAAATATTTTTAATCCTTTCCGGTAAAAGGATTGCTTAGCACGCTTATAAGTGGCTACAGTACCTGAATGGCCTCCTAAAGCATGAGTGTGAACATTCAAGAAGTTTAACACGCAAGTTACCATAAATGCCAATCACCAATTTGCCTTTGTAATGCAAAATTCCCCCATCTAATGTGTATTTTGGGCATGAGGCTTTATTTATGTTCAATTTTCTCGTTATTTCTTGAGTTTCTACATATTTTTTGTAGCTCTTTTCAATTTCTTGTACCCAAAGTAGAACAATAATGGATATTGCATTTAGTTCTGCAGCACTTGCATTGATTTCTATAGAAATTCAAATTGCTTGCTGCAGTACTTAGTCTTGATAGTGCATCGGCTGCTTTATTCTCAATTCCCTTTCTATACATTATACCATAATGCAAACCCATTATTTTACTAAGGCCTTTCTTTTGTAGAGGGGTGGAAATTCTTTGCTCTAGAAGGTGTTTTAGACCTCATGATCAGTTTTAATAAGGAAGTAATGACACTCTAAGTAATGTCTCCACTTAGGAATAGCCATTAGTATTGCAAGGTATTCCTTCTCATAGATGGAAAACCCTTATTGCCTTGGCTTAAAAGGTTTGCTCAGATAGGCAATGGATTGTCCTTCTTGCATAAGGATGGCCCCTATTCCCTCTTGGCTAGCATCTGTTTCTAAAACAAATGGCTTGCTAAAGTCTGGTAATCGAAGAACAGGTGCAGTACACATCGCAACCTTAAGTGTGTTAAACGTTTTAGTGGTTAGATCATCCCATATAAATGAGTTCTTTTTCAATAGATTAGTTAAGGGCTTAGCAATCAACCCATAACCCGGAATGAACTTGCGATAATAACCAGTTAATCCAAGAAAACCCCTTAAAGACTTAAGGTTCTTGGGTATTGGCCAATTCTTCATTGCCTCAATCTTGGATGGATCAGTAGAGACACCATCCTTAGAGATCAAGTGGCCTAGATACTCTATGGTTTTGTCCCAAAATGAACATTTTGAGAGCTTAGCATAAAGCTTGTGAGCCCTAAGCACTTCCAATACTGTACGCAAGTGTTCCAAATGCAAGGACAAAGAAGAACTATATATGAGCACATCATCAAAGATCACCAACACAAACTTCCTAAGATAGGGTTTAAACACATTATTCATTAAAGATTGGAAAGTTGCCGGTGCATTAGTAAGGCCAAAATGCATTACTTTGAACTCAAAGTGCCCATGATGGGTTCTAAAAGCAGTCTTATGAACATCTTTATCATTATTCTTACTTGGTGATAGCCATGTCTAAGATCAATTTTTGAAAAAAAAAATTCAAAACCATACAATTCATCCAATAAGTCATCAATTAAAGGTATAGGAAACTTGTTTTTAATAGTTAAATCATTGAGCTTCCTATAATCTATACTCATCCTAGCAGAGCCATCCTTTTTCATCACAAGAAGCACAGGTGAAGCATAAGGACTTTGGTTAGGTTGGATAAATAAGTTCTTAAGCAAATCATCAACATGTCTCTCAATTTTAGACTTATGCAAGTAAGGATGTCGATAGGGCCTTAAATTGATTGGTGCAACACCAAGTATAAGGGGTATAGCATGATCTTGGGTGCGTTTAGGTGGTAACTTAGTTGGTTCCTCAAATACATCAACAAACTCAACTAAAATACTTTGCAATTCTATGGGATAATGCATCAAGAGAGTTAAAGGAACGCAAACCAAGGTGTTGAGAGTCATTCTCAACACATAAAATATGTCCGTAACAGCAGTAAGCTCCATTTTCCAATGCCTTTAGAGCCTCATCTACCCAAATCATCTTACATCAACCATTTTCGCCTTGCCCCTGCAAAAATACCTTCTTTCCTTACTTTTGAATAGTCAAATTAAGCTTAGCAAAGTTAAAAAGAATGGGACTATGCAATGTTAACCTATATATACCAAGTAAAAGGTCACAACCATATAATCTAAGGGTTCTAAGGTCATAATTAAAGATGTGGTCATGCATTTTCCAAGTAAAGTTAGGACAAATAGTATGTGAAGAAGGCTTTTCACCGTTAGCTATAGTAAATGTTAGGGTAGGTCCTGTTCTTGACATGAATCCACCAACCTTAACCATCCTAGGTTCAACAAAACTATAAGTTGATCCACTATCAATTAATACCAAGACTTTGTGCTTCTTGACCCAACCTTGGATCTTAATGGTCCTATGGTTAGAGTTTTCTTCCCCTTCATGCTTGGTAATGGCCATAACTAATGGTTCATCTTCCAAAGAGTCCTCATTAGCATTAGCTTGGCCTACATCATCTGGGTCAATTGAAGGAAATTCATCATTAGGTTCTTCAATCTCAACCAAGCTTATTTGCTTGTTTTGGTAAACATGACCCGGGAAATACCTTTCCCCACATCTATAGCAAGCTGGAAGGGTCTTATTAGAGTCAAGATTTCGTGAATTAGGATCATAGTTAGTTGATTGTTGGGTTGAGGCCGAACCAGACCTCCGGTGTGCTGCAGAAAGCGCTCCTCTACAATGCACCAGAAGTGTGTTTCTAGGTCTATTGGGTTCTTCCAGTAGTGAAACTTGGTCTACTTGATTATGTGTTGGTTTGGGCATTAAATTAGGGCCTTTTGTAACTTGAGGCATAGCCAGATGTATTCTTGGCTGGGTAAGGTGCGCTAACTCATAGTGCCTAGCCAATTCAAATGCTTGAACCAATGTTGTGGGCTTAAACATAGATATAATATGGTTAATTTCAGGTTTAAGTCCCCTAAGATAGCTAGAAACAAAGTACTCCTCACGCAAGTGGGGATCATCCCTCTGCATATAAGTCTCAAGCTCTTCAAACTTAGTTTAATATTCAAGAATTGAACCGGTTTGTTGTAGGTTATTGAATTTTTGAACTACATTCCTTACTTCTTGTCCCCAAAATGCACACATAAGTCCTCCACAAATTGTTCCCAAGTTAGGTCTTCATTGTTAAGTGAATGGCTATCAAACCAAATGGCAACATCACCAACTAAGTTGATGCCTAAAGTTTCCCATCTTTCTTGGATGGGCATGTCATAGAACTTAAAGTACCTATCACATCTAAGGGTCCATCCTTGTGGGTTAGAGGAATCAAAAATAGGGAAATCGATTTTGGGGTTATTCTTTTTAGGCCTCCTATGCTCTTGTTGCTTGAAATCTTCGGTTCTTGGACCAAAGGATTGAGCCCTTCTTGGATACTGGGGTGTTTCATGATCCATAGGATCAAGATTACCCTCCCTAACGGGGTCTAAACTTCTAGAAGCTAGATTAGGTTCCATTGGGGCCTTCCCATTATTAGGAGCATATCTAGTTGGTACTTTTGGGGGGGTGGTGGGTGTGTTGGTTTTGGAGCAAGATTGAGCCATAATACCTCAGTTTTTTCTTGATTAGAGAGGAGCCTTTGCACGAGGGTGGTTTCGAATTCATCATTCTTGGCCAATCTTTCTTGAAAGGGCAACATCCTTTCTTCTTGCCACCTAGATGCCTCCTCTTGTTGCCGAGATGCCTCCCGGAGCTCTTGAATACCATCACTTAGTTGTGCTGTCTGATCTTGCAGCGACAACAATGCCTTGTCATGCCGCAAGTTTGATTCTTAGATCCGATCATCCAAAGTTAAGAACTTCCGGTATAAAAACTCAACTTGTTCTTCCATTTTCTTTGGTAGGGGCTCAGGTAGTGCATCAAGAGGGCTTGCAGCAGCAACAGCTGTCTCTTTGAGGCCATTCCCGCCTTCGTGAATCGATAACATGCTCTGATACCAAGTTGTTATGACCCAATTTAATAATTAGGTCAAACTTATATATTAATAACGAACATAGAAGAAATTGAGGGAGAAAAAGAAAAACTAGGGGGAGAATAAGAAAATATAAGAGGTCAATGGAGAGAGAGAATAAGAGATTGAGGGAGAATTAGATAAAATAATTGATATTCAAAGTTATGCCTACAATATTCTAACCTTCCCTTTATATAGACTGGAAGGGAAGGAAAAAGAGAAATCTAAATAATAATAGGATTCTAATAAAAACATAAAAAATTAACTAAAAACTCTAATTGCTAATTGCTATTCCCGCCAAATTTAGATTTAAAAGTTAGATTATTAATTTAACTTTTATTTAGATTTAGATATTAACCAAAATTCCCGCCAAATCTATTTTCGTGGGAATAAACCCTAATTCATAACAACTTGCGTGATCACCAATACCAACAACTAGGCGACATGTCCTTGGCGCACAGAAACTGCTAGTCATAAACCACCCTCGAATTTGCCATCAACGCCCGCCTTACTTAACCAGGCTTCTGCCTTGATCTCCAAGCCTCCATGCCTGCCACTGGGTGTCTTACTTGTTGATGTCAGAGATTGATTGGCAAGTACTTAGCGTAATTTAACAATTGTGTAAAACCATGCACTTGCAAGCATATTAGTTAATCAACTGGCGGATATTCAGGTGTCATAACCACAAGAAATCAGTATTTAGTAAAAGTCTACTTATTTTCAAGTAACTTTGAAACGGGTTTGGTTATCAAAATGTAAATCAAAAACTAACTTTTATTATAATAGTATGGCTGACTCTTGCTTAGAACCTTCGGGGCCTACTCATTTTTGTGTGTGCCAAATAGGCTGAAGGTGTGAACGGTGCAAACTTTCCAAATCTTCACTGTCCCATATATATATATATATATATATATATATATATATATATATATATATATATATATATATATGCGCATGTGCGTACAAAGCCATAACGTAAAATTCGAATGAATTAGGAAAAATTTCCATTTCCATATATTTATATTTTCATTATCTCATATTTATTTTATAACACGTTATCAGCACAACACTTTATATGACCCAAATTATTATTCATGACCGTTAAAACTAACTGTCAAGTTATTATTAATAACTATTGAAATTAGCATTTTTCAGTCGTTAAACTGCTATTTGTGGCCGTTGAAATTATCCTTTCCTTAGTCATTAAATTATTTTTCATGACTAACCATTTTTTGTTGTCAAATTACTGTTCATAATCATTGAAACTAACTATTTTTAATTGTAAAATCTAGCTGTTTTATGCTTGTTAAAGCACTAATTTATGATTATTACTGAACAAAACAAGTAATCATAAAAAATATTTTGACTAGTTTTTGTATGTACATCCAATTTTCCTATCAATTATATTATGCTAATTTTTTTAGCATTTTGATAATGTCCAACCTGAAAAAGCTTGAATTCATTGCCCTCAAACCATTTTTGGAAAAAATATTTATCATGGGTTTTCAATGCTAAAATTCACCTTATTGCAATGAATCTTGGTGATATAATCAAAGATGAAAATAAAACATCCCAGTAGGATCGAGCAAAAGTAATGATTTTTATTTGATACCACCTACATGAGGAATTAAAAACTAAATATCTTACAATTAAGGATCTTGTTATTTTATGGATAATCTAAAAGAGATGTATGAGAACCAAAAAACTGTCATTGTTCTAAAGACTAGTTATTATTGGATTCACTTGCGCTACAAAACTATAAATCTATCAACAGTTAAAATTCAGCTAGATTTAAAATTAGTTTTCAATTAACATTATGTGGAGATAAAACTACTAATGAGGATTTGTTATAAAAGACATGCTCCACATTACATGCCTCGAATGTGGTCGTATAACAACAATCAAGAGCCTAAATTTAAATAATATTTTGAGCTAATCTCTTGTTTATTAGTGGCTACGCAAAAAAATGAGCTTTTAATGAAAAATCATTAGCTATGTTCTACTGGTAGCTTGACATTTCTTGAAGCGAATGCAACAACATTTGGAAGACGTGGGCAAGGTGGTGGTGGTAAACGAGGACAAGGATCTGGTAATCATTGGGGCCATGAAAGACATTAACATCAGCAACCACATCAAAGTGGTAGGTCAAGTCCCCAGAAGTGAGAGAAAACTGATTTAAATAAACATCGAAACAAACCTTTGAATTATGAAGACATTTTCTATAAAATGTGAAGAAAAGGGCATTGTCTTGTATTTGTCGAACCCTGTGTCACTTGATTAATCTTTACCAAGCGTCCATCAAAGAGAAGGGGAAAAAAGCATAAGCAAATTTTACTAATCCCATGGCCCTACTTTTTTTTGACTTTGATTCTATGTCTTTAGGCACCGAATTTGATGTTTCAAATTTCTTTAATAAATAGTAAAATTGATCGTTTAATTGATAACGGAGATGTTTACATAGATTAAAATGATTTTTTAGTCTTATTTTACATAAGACAAATATATTATATTGTACTTATATATATATATATGCATGATAAACCAATATGAACTTTAAGTCTCTGATCATACACAAGATCATGGACTACGATATGTGCTTGATTAACAGTGACACAACACATACCGTTCTCCATAATAGAAAGTATTTCAAACAATTGACGTTAGCTGAAATTAATATCAATATAATATCTAGTTCTACCACCCTAATCGAAGGCTTTGGAAGAGTACATCTTATGTTGCCAAATGGAATTAAACTTTATATTAATGATGTTTTATATTGTAATAGATCTAGAAAAAAATCTACTTAGTTTTATAGATATCTGATATTTAGATACCATATTGAGGCAACAAATGAGGGAGATATAAAATACATGTGCATTACTTCTATTATTTCGGGCTAGAAGCTCGAATTTTATTACCTAAGGATTATAAAGGAAAGTTGATAGTTATGCCATCTTTTTAAAAAATATCCCTTGAATTACCTTTTTTTTAACATCTAGTACAAGGTGATATATGTGGTCCTATTCAACCTCCATATGGACCACTCCGATATTTTATGGTTCTCATCGATGGTTCTACTAGATGGTCTCATGTTTCTTTATTATCCACTTGTAATATTGCATTTGCTAGATTTCTTGCCCAAATAATAAAGTTACGAGCACACTTCCCTAACTATCTAATGCATATAGTTTGTCTTGATAAAGCTGGTGAATTTACTTCCCAATCATTTTATGACTATTGTATGCTAATTAGAGGTGAATGTGAAACACCCTATTGCCCATGCTCATACTCAAAATGGATTAGCTGAGTCTTTTATTAAGCATCTTCAATTAATTACTAGACCTATGTTTATGAAATCCAAGTTACCTGTATTTGCTTAGGGACATATGATAGTACACGTAGCTTCTTTAGTTCCCATCAAACCAAATGCATATCACAAGTACTCTTCTTTACAATTGGTTATTGACGAACAACCAAATATTTCTCATCTGATTCTTCGGTTTTGCTGTTTATGTTCTAATTGCCTTTTCACAATGCAATAAGATGAGACCTCAAGTCGTCTATGGGTTTGTGTTGGCTTTGACTCCCCTTGAATTATTAGGTTATCTTAAACCTATTACAAGGGAGTTTTTTAGAGCCCGTTTCTTAAATTATATTTGATGAGTTAGTTTTCCCCTCATTAGGGAAAGATCAAATACAAATTGTACAACCTCATGAGATCAGTTGGAATGTGTTAAAACTATCTCATCTTGATCCTTGCACTAGTCAATATGAATTCGAAGTACAAAGAATTACTCATTTGCAGAATGTTGCAAATCAATTACTTGATATTTTTACCGATACTCACAGAATAACAAAATCTCATGTACCAGCTGCGAATGTACCTTCTCGAACTGCAATCCCTGTAAGAAAATCAATTGGTACGATAACAAATGAATCTAAACCACGCTAGAAGTGTGGTAGACATATTGGTCCAAAAGACTCAATCCCTAGAAAGAGAAAAGAAAAAGGAAAAATGCCCTTAAGAAAATTTTAATACCCTTAAAGATGCCATTACATCTACAAACACGATTACTATTGAAGAGATTACACCAGTGGAATAAGGAACTACAAATCAACAATACTACATTAATTAACCCTTGAAGTGGTTATGGCACCAAAAAATTATTAGATATCTCCAACATCAAGAGACAAACGGAATAGAAATTGTTAGAAACTATACAACAACTAATACCTTATAAGATACTAATTGTTAGGACCACCCACGAATCATCGAATCATAAATTAAAATAGTAAACATAAAATTAAAGGGATTGGGGGAAATATTGAACACTGAAATTTACGTGGTTTAGCCGAAGCTTACATCCATAGAGGGGGAGCAACAATAATTTCATAATAGGAATAGAGGTATTACAACAGAGATTCTCACTCACACTATTTTCTCTACATTTTTACTATTCTTTCTACCCTACAAAAACTATGGCATAAGAGGTCCTACTTATAAGCCTCTACAATCATAACTCCTAGAAGCCCAAGAGTCACCATCAATGGACACCAATAACTTCAATCATGCATTTATGGTTTTGGGATACCATTAGTCTCCAATCTTAATAGTCTCCCACTTGGAGATTAATGAGGATCACAAAAAGCTTTTTCCATAGTAGTCCTCCATATTACCCCCTCACATGCAATTACCATACATCAGCTTTTATTTTAATTTTCTAATCTGGTCCAATTTTGCACTTCAACAGCCAATCAATCTTAACCCGTTGACTACTAGGACCCCAAGAAAAATAAAACCAAGCTCCAGGAAAGACAACTCAACAGGAGAAAACTCTAGGTTTAATTTTGGTTTTCAATTTTGGTCAACACAACTTGGACCAAGACCTAAAATATTAAACCTAATTTCAAAGCCCAGAAGCTGCCCCTTCACATTCTTTCTCTCTCCTCTACCCTTGTCAATTTTTTCCAAGTCGTGAACTTAGCACCACTGCTTGTGGGTTCGACACCACCACCACGGTGCTTCATCTCCCTCATTTTCTGTTTAACAACAGCCACCACGGGCCAACAACGCCGACTTTGCCCCCTATAAAGCAGCATCTCACCACTAGTTGCCGTCAAGGCAGGAATCTCTCCACTGCCAGCCAGAACACATCGGCCAACATTGTTTGGCTTCATAGCCTGTCGTCCTCTTCACAGTTGACCTTGCAACCCACTACTGATGTCATCATCGGCCAGGTCGGCCACCTCGAGACGTGATATCGCCGCCACGCTTGAAGTGCCAAACCAAAGACCACTGCCGTTCACGGCGACTCCTAGGCCATCGGCGCTGAAGTTAAGTTTCTGATGACCACCACAATCTGTGTCACTAAGCCCAAAACCACCAGATCTAGATGGTTCTCAACCTCCACTCACTAGATTTGAACACCATCGTCATTTTTTTTTCTACCATCGGGCCCTGATTTTGGCTTTAGAGCACATCATTGGACCTCCATTGGCTTCATGTTGCATTCTTTGTTCATCACTGGCACCATGAATGAAGGACCTCTAGATCTCCTTGAGCCACCGCCATCATGAAGACAGCCACCGTGACCAGTTGCCGCCTCTTAGTTCTCTGGCTCAGATTCACAAGGTTATGTAGATCTGGTTGCAATCTACCACTCAGGTACACTGATCTAGTCTCCCTCTTATTTCGTTCACACGGCAAAATACTACTGAGCGTCGTTCACGTGCTCCCACACGCACCCATGCATCGCTGCTGTTTACTTTATTTGTTTGTTTGTAGTGTGTGGTCACCATAAATACAAATATAAACAAACGTACAAAAGGGACTCACCGCAGCTAGGGAGCGAGCCTAAATTTAGACTGTACGTCTTTGACCTCAATCACTTACTTTTTCAAAGAAAAAGAGGTGATATTTTGGTATATCCAACTTTGTTTGTAACATGCAGATTCTACTTGTGCTCCAATTAAGGAGACTTTTATATTATATATATATATATATATATATATATATATATATATATATATATATATGACGAAACAAGGCCCACATACACCTTTCTTCGTACACTTAAAAATCAAGAACTAGGGTGGAGACAAACCCAAGAGCTCAATAATCCACTTATAAGCCCAAGTCATTCAGATTTTTGGGCCAGGCACCCTTAACTCATAATAACTCGAATGAGTTAGAGTTTGACAAAATTTGGGTGGAGCAAACCGTATTTGGGTCATTAGATGAGGACTAATGCAATCAAAGTCAAGCCTTAACCATCAAAGCCCTTTAACAATGGTGCAAACATAAGTGCACATGACTTATTAAACAGTGACAGTAGTGTTAAGACCAAAGCAATCAAGATCAAGCCTTGGCCACCAATGCCTTAAACTAAAGCCTCAATTCTTAACTTGTCAATTTTGGAAAGACATTAAAAATGAAGAGTTTTGTTATGATTCTCATAATAGGGGGCATATGAAATAGAGTGTAAATGTAATAAGGTGTTGAATATAGCTGATTGAGTTGTATTAGCGAGTTGATATTGTAATTAGAATAAGTCTTGATGTAATTAGTTGCATAAGTCCCTTGGTAAGTCATGTAATAAGTGAACTCTAGTGGTTTGTAGCTTGGTTGGTCAATGACTGGTCAAGTTAGGCAGTTAGTGAGTAGGGGGCGGTTAAGTCGGTTAGCTCATTGGTCCACATGCATTGTATCTCTAGATATTTTCATTCTTAAGCCATCCTGAGAGATAGTAGTATAAGCATGTAGAGCTTCTTTTGAAGAGCTCATAACTTTGATGAATGAAAATTGATATCTTTGATGTCTCTCTCTCTACTTCTCATCTCCTTTTACTTCTTATCTCATCTAAATTCTAAATTCTCTCCTCATCTTATACTCTCACTATCTCAACCTAGGTTAAGATCCAAGAGTAATCTTGAATCATAACAATTGGTATCAAAGCCTTGATTTGCTTCCGAAACAAGCTCTAAATCAGTAAAAATTACAAAATCTGATTGATTGTGTGCAATTAATCAACAAAAAATAGTTTTGATACTGATTTAGTTCAGTTTTATGTGATCAAGAATTCAATTCTGAATTCTGATTTTGAAGAGCTTGTGTGCATTGCCAATTGCTTCTCATCTTGTGCATTGCCTGGATGAGTTTCGGTTGAGGTTAATTGATGGAGTATCATTGATATAAGCTCGGTTGATCAATTATATGTGGATTTCAATCATCATTACTATAGTATCAGATTGAATTCAGTAGAATTGATCAAGCATTAGCTGTTGAAGTTGAGTGCTGAAGCATAGCTTTGGCTGCTGAAGTTAACTGCTGGAGCATAATTGATCATGATCAAATATTCATCTGATCAGTTGGAGAAGAAGTTAAAGTGAGTTGCTGGATCAATCTTATGCTTGATCAGAATCAGTAAGATCAGCTTAGCAGCTGAATTGAGGTGATTTCAGGTTCTATAATTCAGTTGAGGTAACTAATTCTGAACTTCTATGCCACATTTGATCAGAATCCATTTCTTTATTGCTAAATTGTGATGAAATTGTGTTGATAAGCATTGAAGTGATACAAATTCAGCTGATTATATAGCGATTATCTAATATTGAGTAGAGTTTGGTGTCAAAACTGAAGCTGTCAACAAACTGTGAACCGTAGTGTAGAAATATGACTTCGTTCTTAAAGATTGTGGTGAATCGTGTGTTTAAATCATCATTATAGACAAAGATTAAACCAATTTTAGATTCTTAGTCTGAATTATTCAAGAAAGCATCACTGTTAGGGTTTGTTCAAAGTTAGGGTTCATTCGTGATTTCTACAAGTTAGGGGTTCGTATTCAGGGCGATTGTGGAACCGATAGCAGGAATTGTTTTGTGCAAACGAAGGAGTAGAACTTCATTAATTAATCTATTGTTGAAGAGTTGTGAAACAAGTCTCACTCTTCTGTGATTTTCGAACTTGTATTTCTGCGAACTGAGCTGTTTCAGATCAAAGAATTGTTGTTCATTGCAAATATGGCTAGTATGGTTGATGATAGCCCTTGTTAATCTGTGATGAGTGATCCTTGGGAGAAAATAAAGCAAGAACTGAGATAAGAACTCGAGGAGTTTTGGCAGAAAATGAAACAGGCAGCGGACGAAGAGTTTTGGCAGAAAATGAAACAGGCAGCGGACAAAGGGCTGCAACGAATTGTGGATCAGCAATATTCAGCTCATCAATCTATTGCTGTTGAAGATGAAGTAGACCACGGTAATGCCGAAACTGATGAGCACAAGTTAGAGGAATCCAAGGTTGAACAAGTTGAGGCACAGTATGACATGCTTCCGGAATGGGAATACGATTTTCATGTCAAGGGAATGATAAAGAAAGCTTAGAGTAAGGTGAAGAGAAGCCATCTAAACGAAGCATTAAAAGATTTTTGGGGTAAAGAGAAGTTTCCCATGCAGAAATTGAAGCAAGAGGCTATGTTTCAGCCGAGGAGGCTGGAGAATTTGAAAGAACTAACTAAAGCTCTTGATTTTACCAATGTATATGCTAGTATACAAGTGTTGGATATAACAGAACATCTGGATTCAACTATGAAGGTTGATGTTACTGCGGGAGTAACAATGACACCACCACTAAATGTGATAAGCACTTCTCCAAGGCATCTTGATACTCGAAATCAGCATTTGATTTGTGCTGGCAGTAATGTATTTGATACATTACAAGGTTCTTGGAGTGGTGAAAAGTTGTATTCCAATACACACTCTTATGACGAGTTGCCTCGTGATCCGGGAGAAGATACTTAAGGCCATGTGAAGCTGAAAAGAGTCGATTTTCTGTTGAAAAGAAGTAGTCGAGCTGCGAGAGTGCGTTTCAAGGTTCAACAAAGGCTAAGTATGGTGTCTGTACAAGTAATTGAGTTGTTGGAGGTGTACAAATTCAGTAATGCGCTGAAGCAGATTTCTGATCAGACCAAAATCAGTACAATAGATGCTTTAATTGATGTGTTTGAAGTTGGAAGATCCCCTGAGGTTTTGGTGGAGTTTGGTTTCAGTTTTGGGTTCGGAATGACAGTGTTTGACAACAAATTAGCAAGTGTATCGAGTTCCAAACTAAGGCTAGGTACTAATCAAGCTATGGACAAAGAACATGCTCCAATGGTGCAACCAAATGTGAGGCCTCCTGAATTTATGGTGGAGGTGCAGTACTTGAGGACTGGACAAAATTTAGTAGCTAAAATTGAGCCATTCAACCAAGATCTCTCAAGTTGGGTAGCTACAGAAGTTGAAGCGGTTCAGAGAGGATCTGATGGTTTTGTGAGCTTCTTGTTTGCAACTAAAGATAGTAAGCATAGCCAAGTAGTGATGCTGAAGACAGCAATTGGATTGTGAATTGAGTATGGAATCGAAAGAGGCATGGCAGCTGCTAAATTGAGATAAGTTCTGAATTCAAGTATTGAGATCTATTGTGAAACATTGCTGCAGCATATTACATCAGGTGGAAGAGGCAATATATATATCAGCTGCAGCGTTAAGAATGGATCAGGCCTTGCTCCTGAATTATGCATAGCTGTTTAAATGCTCCATTGGCTCCTTACGCTAGTGCGCTTCGTGTTCATACTTAAGCTCATTGACAAGAAAGCAAAGCTTGATCATTTAAGGCAAATTTGGTGGCCGGAAAAGCTAAAAATTCAAGTTGTTTTTGAGGGAGATAGTTCCAGCAACCTATTTGAATGCAAGAAGTTCAAGATGGTCCAAACTAAAGCTGAAAGATTTGTGAACCATTAGAAAAATGGAAGCTGCAGAATTAAATTTGTCAATTAAGTTGCTTTGAGAATTCAAGTAAAGACTTTGTGTCGTTGGAATTCGATTGTTATCCATGAGTAATTAATTTGGTGGAGCAAAAGTCCAGAACTTCAAGCCAAAGTCACAAGTGCTCAATTGATCGAGATGGGACAGCAAGAATTCAAGGTTGCTGTTGAAAAGGCTTGGAGAATTACAATTCCTTCACTGTTAGCAGTAAATGAGTTGCTCAAATTGAGTGTGGTTAGTGCTATTATGGCTTTGGAAAGATGTATTAACTTGTCCGCAGTAAGAAGCTTCCATATGGATAGAAATCGAGCTGAAACCTGTCATATCCACAACTATGTGGTGTATCGGTTTAACACTGCTGTATTTTTGAGCTCTGCAGCACAACAGGTGGAATTGGGGAGCAATCAAGAGTTTGTTGAGCTTGGTCTGAGATGGTTTAGTAAGTGGATGTTTAAGCTATACAAATTTTGGATAAGGTCCAAGATGAAATAGTTGCAGCTGCATTCTTATGGGATTTCAATGTGTTTTGTTACCAAGATCAGGATATGGGGCTGTTTTAGCCGCACTTGGGAAGGTCTACAAGCAGATTTTGATGCTGGGTTCACTAGGTTTGAGTTTGGAAGGCCTCCCGAGATGTTTAAGGACTTCATATGCAGTCTTATGGGTTTAACGACATTCAAATTCTGTTGTGCAGAATATTACAAGCAGAATTTCAGAAGTGTAGATAACTTTTATGGTTCTTTGCAGCAAGGAAGAGTTTTCAGCTGTATTAACTGCATCATGAGGTGTCGTGGGTGTGTTGTTGATGTTGGGATGGTTTGTTTTGATTAGTGCAGACCTCCTGAAGAGTACTACATATTCAAATGCAAACATTGTGTCAAAACAAGAGTCATACTCATGTACCTGCTGCATTTCAGAGTCAGTTCATCATTGGTTCATTTCAGTTGCAACAAATTCCAGCAAGTTCCAGTTGCAGTACAATTCAGTTCCTGATCTGCATTATATGTGTTTATAGATGCTGAATTTCGTAGCTGCATTGAGTGTGTCCCTGATCTGCATTGGGTGCAAAAATTTCAACTTCTAGATGTTCTTTAACTGCAGACTTTAGCATGAGTTCATCAATTTCAACTCTTTTCTTGATTCTTGGGGACAAGAATCTTTTAAAGGAGGGAGTAATGTTATGATTCTCATAATAGGGGGCGTATGAAATGGAGCGTAAATGTGATAAGGTGTCGAATATAGCTGATTGAGTTGTATTAGCGAGTTGATATTGTAATTAGAATAAGTCTTGATGTAATTAGTTGCATAAGTCCCTTGGTAAGTCTTGTAATAAGTGAACTCTAGTGGTTTGTAGCTTGGGTGGTCAATGGCCTGTCAAGGTAGGCGGTTAGTTAGTAGGGGGGGTTAAGTCGGTTAGCCCATTGGTCCACATGCATTGTATCTCTAGATATTTTTAGTCTTAAGCCATCCTAAGAGATAGTAGTATAAGTATGTAGAGCTTCTCTTGAAGAGCTTATAACTTTGATGAATAAAATTGATATCTTTGATGTCTCTCTCTCTACTTCTCATCTCCTTTCACTTCTTATCTCATCTAAACTCTAAATTCTCCCCTCATCTTATACTCTCACTATCTCAACCTAGGTTAAGATCCAATAGTAATCTTAAATCGTAACAAGTTTATACCTAAAGCTCGAAGCACTGTATCATTTAAGAAGCAAGTACAACCAAATCTACGCTACGCTAAGCTAAATTACATTACTTCGAGGTAAAAAGTACAATTGTGCTGTAAAGCAAACTTGAAGAAGTTTTGTATGAGTGGTGTTGAATACTTTAGAACTATAATAGTGTCTCTTATTTATAAATAAATAAAAAATGAAATAATCTCTACCCCCTTCTGCGGCAGTTTCTTCTCACATAGACCACAAAGCTTCTTTTGCGCATGAATGAGCAGTGGAACGTGCCCTTGATTTGGTGTTCCCGAGTGCCCTTCTGGAAACCCATATTCTCCTTTTCAATTGGGTAGCCACGGGCCAGGTCGGGCCTGCCCGAGTTGGCCCCTTTTTTGTCAGCTTTTAAAAAAAATGCAAAATTTAAAAAAATACAAAGTCATTTTGTACTAAAATTATTATAATTTATTGATAAATAATATGAGATACAAATACATTTTATCCCAAGCACTAATAATGCTAAATATATGTATAAAATAAAATGTATAATAAGTAATAGTAAATAATGGTAAATAAATAACGCAACAAGTACAAATACACCGCAGTTGGAGCCTAATATTTTAAAGTACAAATTCGTTTATCAAAAAATATAAAGTAAATAATTGACATACAAAAGTGTTGATATCAGTCGCATGGGGGGTTGCCGTGCCATCGTTTGACATATCAGTGGTGCAGTAGCCTTCTTCATCACCCGATGAATCCAGCCTCATTTTCTGTTGCTCCCTTACCTCAGCTAGCAACCAATCCTTCAAGCACACGGACATTTCCAAGCTTGACAGTGATAGCTTCACCCTCTTCGTTCCAAGCAACCTGCCACCAAGACTGATAGCACACTCCGATGCTACTTAAGACACCGGACAACTTAGTATATCACATGCCATGGTCGAAAGCACGGGATACTGGGCTTGGTTTGTGTGCCACCATTGTAAAAGGTCAAAATGCAGGTTGACCGATGTCGCGAAAATATGGAGCAACGGTGTCTGCAAATAATAATCCAGCTCGTCACATGACGTGGGAGCTACTGTGGGCGTAAATTGCTCCAACAGCTCCATCGAATATGACGTGTGTGAACTACTTCCACTAGATGTGGAAGATCCTACTATAGTAGTACTAGGCTGTGGATTATTGGACTCTAATTT